>OY728148.1:835892872-837218581 GCA_963277665.1 Viscum album
GATGTCTATTTTACAAAATTTCAAACATATAAGTTGCATTAATTAATTTCATAATTAATTCCCACTTTCACAAAAATAGCGTGTTTTTAAGAAACCATATATATCAAAAGTTTGACAATTGTTTAGGTCCAATTTCAAAGGGAAATTAATTCTAATGAAAACCATTAGACAAAATGGTAAAAATATATTCTAATTATACTTTGAAGCCACTCGATAATATAATTTATCACTATAAATTATTTTTATTAAAAAAGTTGTTTTTAAGTATTTTTCACTATTCATAAAAATTGGAAGTTCTCAGAAAAATATCAAAAATTAATCTTAGGATAATTTCGATATTCCGAAACCAAAAATGAAGTCCATTTTGAAATATAAAATATATATAATCTCAAAAAGTATGTATTACTATTCATAACGGCTAGTTTGATTGGTTGTGGTGTGTTAGAACTCGATGTTGCGTACAACACATGCTATCGCCTTATTCAAAGAGAAGCGTATCGTAGAAGCTTGCGGCGTTACATTTTCTCATAAGAAAAAATATAATCTAAAATCTCTTATAATTATTTCTTATAAAATTTTAAAATAAAAAATTAGAAGTGTGAGGCCGAATTCATTGTATTAGTTTTTATAACCACTATTAATTTAATTTCAGCAATGACAGATGAGAATAAAGGTATGTTTCCAGTATCATACTACATGAGAATAACATTATAAAATTCATATACATATACACCATGATCATAAATTATTAAAAAATTAATTAATTATTACCAAGGGAAATAGATAATGGAATCAATAATAATTATCAATTTAACATCAATATTTGTCGAAGAAAATATTTATAACCCATATGTAGCATATTGAAAATAAATGTTTTATAATGTATAATTATTATCAAAACCCATTTAAAACCTATGTATGAATTTACCGTATCCTAGTTAAATCCATTTGGGAAACCCTCAGGTGTCTCTATATGTTAGGAAAATAATAAGATGTTACATTACCCACAATATTATAGTTCCATCTCAAACAACCCATTTAATAAGATATATAGGGTTCACTTGTGATCAATAATTAGGATAAAACCATTATCAAAATTATGTCACGCTAACCATTTCATCATCATTGATTTCTATATTCCAATATTGAACAAACAATTTAGATTCCAATACTATTCAATCATAGAAATAATCAATTTTCTTTCAAATATAGATATATTTGTGAAAAAACTGAATCCATATTAATGAGAAAATCAATCATTAGTACGAATAATGATTTCATGAATATAAAATGTCTTGAATGATGTTTAATTAAAATAAATTTTTAATGATTTTTTAATGGATCTATAATTAAAATGTCAATAATAATTTTTCTAAGGGATATAATCTTTTCACATTGAAAATAATATAAAAAACCAAAATTCACAAATTATTCTTGAAATAATATTCATTAAAAATACCCTTAAAAAATTGTAAAGGAATAGAAATGAAAAATAATTGTAATTACCATAATAGAATACACATTATTCTAACTACAAAAATTAATACTCTTTTCAATTATTTTACAACAATATCTAAAGGTGACCCATTAGAAAAATTATAAGATATTCCAATATTAAACCACTTAATATAATTTCAATAATCGTTCAAAATAGTGTTATAAAATCATCTACGGATATAAAAGAACATTTTTTAAATAATTTCTGAATAAATTGAGATGTATGAAAATGATTATAGTTCTAAAAAATGATTCAACATGGTATCACATATAAGAACCTTCAAGATGTATCATTATTAAATAAAAATAATATAGAAAACTAAAAAGTTAATGATATTTTGAAAAAATTGATATTAAAATATATGTGTTTTATGAACAATTTAGTATCTAATTTCCATTTAGGGATCCTTTAATGGAAGAAATCCATGAACGAAAATAGATAGTATCATAATGACATCACCTCTTATATATCACTTAAATCACACTCTATATGAATGGATAAATATAATTGAAACAATATATACCAATAATATAGGTATAATCAAGATATGTAATATCAATGGGGACGTAGAAACACCTCATAAATGAATATCCAAACATATTAGAAACATATGTCCCAATAAAAGGAAATGTTTAGAACAAAATTAAAATATTCATATCATTGTGTTGACAATTAAAAAATTAGATATTGTGTTTAAAAAATATACATACAGAAAAAAATTATAGGAAAAAAAATTTATATATTAATTAATTGATAACTGTGGAATAATAACATATATAAATAAATATTTAAACCCAATTAATGAAAATGGTGTTTTGAAAACAATTAAAACATAGAAACATTAATTTTTATTCAATTTGGGTCAAATAATTCCATTTGTGACTAAAAAACTAGTCTATATTAATAAATTATGATATAACATATAAAAGTACAATAAATATATCATATAATGGAGTTTTATTTTTCAAACAAAAAAAATATTCCTCAATGAAAAAAAATTTACATGAAATTCCTTACCATGATTGAACTCATTAAAAGAATTATTATTTATCCCCTATATAAAAAAACAAATTAAAATATGATTTTCTATAATAAAATGTAATGTGATTATCAATTAATGCTTGGTTAGTTTATTTTATTTATCCTAGTGAAATTACTAGTTACATATTTAGTTATTTCCACACCAGTTATTTTGAGGGAATTCGATATATAAATTCAAAAAATTATTCTTATGTTAATCTTTGTCTAATGAGTAATTATTCCATAATATCCTAAAAAATATTATTGAAATAAGTTATCATTTTATACATTAATTTTACTTTGAAACAAAATAATGAAGTATTATAATGGAAAATTAATTGGGTTACAATCATGAAGAACGTATTTCATATATAAACATGGGTAATGTTTCATTGTTTCAATTGTTATTTTGGAATGGATATAGTTTTATTATAATTATATAATTATCATTATTTCCATTATACAAAAAATATATTTAAATAATAATATATAAATCTTCCATGTGATTTGTTGAAAATAATTATGAGCTTTATATGTGGAATTGGTAGTCAACATGTACGCATAAATGATGAAATAATTTTTTGGTTTGTGGAATTGTAAGAAAGTAAATGTTATATAATATTTATAAATTTCTTGATATTTCATTAATATCATATATAAAAACTAATTCCATCATTATTTCCAGCTGTGTGTTGTGGCTATAGAATATGAATATCATCAGTTTGTGGTGTGATAGTCTTATGTAAACAAGAATATTTGGTTTCTTATTTATGTATTTTTTACTTGGAAATAATTTCTTCCATTTAAAAATATTATCTCAATATGAAGGTGATACTATTGATATTTTCAAATCATGTTTAGATAATATATTAAGTAGATATAATAGTATGTAAAATTAAAATTTTTTGTTAAGAAACATAAATCCTCTTTAAACTATATCATTTTCATTAGAAATCATCTCTCTATGTATTGTATTATATCCAAAATTATTCCCCGATAACATGGGTTGGGTTTTTCGTATGGTATATGGAAAGATAATAAACATTGATAATTTATTTTAATGTGCGAATAAATGAGAATATGTTATTCCACTTTATAAGTGATAGAGAACATTTGGATGGTTTAAAATAATTAAATTAATATTAATGAATTTTCTTGTTTAAAATGAACAATATTTATATTATAAAATAGTAATATGAGTATTAGTTAAAGGAGTCAAATAACATAATAAATTAAAATGTTTGTGAATTTATTTATCATTATCTTGTTAATTTATTTCATGACGACCATTTTCACACTTACCATGAAAATAAGCTACAATACATTGAGGATTATGATATTTATTATAAATTTAAAAATATTTTCTGAAATAGACAATGGGTGTTATTTTTAATCATAGAATTATTATATGTAAAATTATATTATTTTTTTAAATTTTATATCATTTTAAAATATCTATAATACCAATTTAGGAATTATTCATTTAAATTCAATATAATTATGCAAATAAATCTATTCATATTTGACTATATACTTTTAATATATCAAAATAATGAGAAATTTACCTACATAATTTGTAAATAAATTTAACTATTTCACGTTATTTTAAATTTAGTTTTTTAAATATCATTTATTGATGCATATTTTCGGCATAAATCCACTCTCAGAGTGCTCATTGAGTTATTCAAATTTCATTTTTTAGAAAAGATGTATTATTTATATCCGCATGTTTTAGTTTTATTTCACATTAACTTCATTCAAATATTTTCATCCATGAACATATAAAAACTCTATATTCATACAAATTCTAATGTTCTCTTATTTTAATGTAACATCTTATTTCTATTTATTCTTATGTTAATTGGGAATACATACATCGATTTTTTATATAGTAGACTACTAGTAAACAAAATGATTTAATTATTTTTCTACATATGACTCTATTGAATTGTTATGATGATGTATTAATTTTATACTTAAATAATATTCATGAAATATAATAATTTTTCCTTGATTCTATAACCCATGATTTATTAAGTGTCAGTGTAGTGGAAAATTACAATGGTGTTCATGTGTATGTATGAACTACCACCTCCATAGAGTAATGTGGTTTTTCAAATGACCACATCTCATTGATGTTATATATATATATATTAAAAAATAATATAAAATATATAGTATTTAGAGTTTTCTGTACTAATCAAATAACATATGCATACATTAAATAATGATTAATGAATATTACAATTCACACATTTGGGCACATGTACTACCATATAAAAGATTATAATGTAGTTAACTTATCCTATAATTTTTTATGATTGTTTTTAAAATTATTATTAATGTTTAAAAATGATATTTGTTTAATTATTATAATTATAGATAGAATATAATAATGGTCATTTTCACTATAATTGAATTAATGAAATAATTTTTGGAAATTAGTAACAAAAATCATCAATATATCTTAGGTGATCATAATTAATTTTATAATAAGATATGACATGATATTTAATAAAATGGATAAATAAACATGAAAATTTCACTTTAACTCGACTAAATTAGCTATGTTCATTATTTCGGATAAAAAATAACATAATTTATTTTTTACATACAACATATAGGATGTTTTGGTCCCTTTTATATCTCAAAAATATTTGGGTGATATTGAAATTGAATATTTAAAGTGTGAGTCCAATTATATCTCTCCAATGAATTGGATAATTATTTTGTTTTTAGAGAAATATATTTAATTTTTTAGTATATTAATTCAAACTCCACAAGTTTTGATATGGTTTTATGAATATAATTCCTTATGATTCCAAAACTATAATTTTATTTTACAGGTATGGGTTTGATTGGTATAATTAAGGAAGGGTATATGTTGTCATTATGTAAATTTTATTTATTTCAGTTTGAATCATAATTATATAAAGGTAAAAATTTCATGGGATTTTATTATTTCACAGGACTAACAGTATTCTTCTTTTTGATGCCTCTATTTGGGTTTTTTCACATCATAATAGTTTTATTTTTTTCATAAGGATTAAGAATTGTAATGGGAATATATGAATTTAATATGATAGGTGGAAGATTTATCATTTAGAAAACATGTTTTATTTTTGTATCATATATATTTTGGGAAAATAATATATTTATCTGAATTGTAAAATTTTCTAATTTAGTATTTATTTAATGGTGTTAAACAAACATAATAAAAATGTAATCATAAATGTTATTTGTGAAGAGTAAATAAATAAATTTAAAAAAGCAATGGGTTTTATGATTAGTGTGGTCATTTCCTTATAGTTTGTATCATATAATGATTTAGATAAATTTATATATTAGGATATAATTTATGTAAAAGTAACATGCCTTATATAACAACAATTCATTCTATATTTTGGGGAATCAGTTCTATATTTCACATATAAAAAGTTATTATGATAAAAGTTTTGTGGATATTTTGGTGTTTAACCTCCACGTATGATTGAATATTATGATTTTATTGATATGAGCACACTAATGTTTATGGTTTTTATAAATGGATGCATATAAGAGGCCCCAAAGATTATATGTATTAAAAAGAAAATGTTGTCATTTTTTAATGAGGAAATTAATGGAATTGGTTTTTCAGTGGGAACTATTTATGTTATTCTTATCCAGTAATGATGAGCATTTATTTACAAACCCAATCTATGCAAACATTATTAATTCATAAAATATATTTTAAATTACTCTTTATGGAATTTTTGTTGATAATTATCAAAAAAGTAAATATATTAAATAGCCATTGTTAATATAATTTGGAAAGAGTATCCAAGAGAAATTTATTCAAAAAATGACAAGATATTATATATTTGGTAATAGAGGTCATATATCAAAATTCATATATGGGAAAATGAAATTAATCAGTCAACTATATGAAGTGAAATAAGTTAGTCTCGAGGTATCATCTGAGTAATTTAACTATCTGTAGGATGGTCGACAAGAAAATAGATTTCATATTTTGTTGAAGAATTAATGAGATATTAAAGTACCTACAAAGAAATATTTAGAAATTTGGAATTAAATTATAGTTTAATATAAAGTAACAACAAATGAAATATGAATTATGTAAATATCTTCTTTGCATTTTCATTTACATTGTTGAATCATAAGAAATAATTCATTTTTTTTGTTTTCTTGAAGTAATTATTAACTAATAAGATGGAAAATAATGGTTACGATATTATTATGAATTTTTTATGATTATCTTATCTGCATTAAAATTTTTATGATGATGTGGTAGACTTTAAAATGATTATTTGATTAAAATAATTAATAATATTATAATTATATGTGTAAATTGCGATATTTATATTGAGTTTCAATTGATTTTTATTGAATATGTAACCATAGATTTTATCATGTGCTAAAATTATTTTAAAATGAACGATCTTATAATTTAATAGACATATTAAAAATTCTGTGGATAACCATTTGGGTTTGTAAGATTCATTCTAATAGGGTCATTAAATGTTTTGAATGTTAAATCAATTGTATTACATGAACATTAATGAAAAAATTTATAGAATAATTTATATCTAAAGTCATTATTTAGATCTTTTCAAAATTTTTGTATTTTTATAAGGGTTATAGATGTAAATGGGACATGACATAGGCCGATTGAAAACTCATCACTTTGGGAAAGTCCTTGATAATTTAACACCACACTGATGGGTAAAAAGGGGGACCCGAATAACATGGGCCTATATAATGACCTAGTTAGTTTGAATTTATTTATTTATTTAATCTATCTAATAGATAAATGTTCTAATTATTTTTTTGAATATACTATTTATCATAAAGATAAATATGGGATAGATAATTGATTTTTTGATATGTTGATTTAATTTATTTAATAATTTGTTTTATATATTTGTAGATATGAGAATAGGAATAATAAAACTAAATATTGTTGGAAATGTTTTTTGGAATAGTGGGTGGATTGTATTTTGGGGGATTATATTATTTATGTCAACATTATGGTTATATATATATAATACTTCTATATCATTTTGACTATATTATTATGGAATATAATTTGTCTAATAAGTCATTAAGATTGATTTATGGTGTTTGATTATAATTGATAAATTAATCAATTATGAATATCTAATCAAATAATTTTTATTATTCTGGACTCAATATTATTCTTTAATTTTCTATGTAATTTTTTGAATTGTTTTATTCAATGATCTATGATTATATACAAAAAATACTCTATATTTTTTTTATTTAAAGTAGTTTATCTTTATATGAAAGTTTTTTAATTTTAGTAATTAAATTATCCTTTAATAAAAATATGATTTTGGTTAATTTCTAAATAATGGAATAATTTATTTTTGAAGACATTTTATTTATCTGATAAATTATAAGTTCATTCTAGATCATCATGATACAAAATTGATATGGAATACTAATATCATAGATAAAAAGAAGATATTACATTGGAAATTGGATAATAAAAGAAATTCTTATTATAAATTATGTAAATTTGCATATTGTCAATATATTGACTGTAATATAATACCTCAAGGATAGTAATTTTTTTTAAAAAATTTAATATTTTCTATTTACATTTCCTAATTAAAAAATTGGCCATTATACCCATCTCAGATTTTGGTTTTATTGATAGTTTACAAAATCCTAGTGAATTTTTTATAGTTCATTATAATATACGTTGGATGTTTTGTTTTCCTTCCATATCAATTTCTAGATTTTCCATATATGGTATTCTAATTGGGAACCTATAATCATTTATTCTTGATGACCCTTTCACATCCTTGTCTAACTTTTCAAGAAGATGTTTTATTATCCATTTTTATGATGTCGATTTTCACTGAAGGTATTTTGAGAAGTCAAAGAACATGATATTTTGATATAATTAAAATTGATAAATCATAATCTCTAAAATTTGGAAGCAATAATATCATAATAATTTTAATGGGAATACTATTTTTTAATAATGAACATTAGACACAACTTTGATTTTAATGGAAAAAATGTAGTAATATTATTCAAATTTTATAATTATAACAGACACATTAAATTGTATAGTATAAATATGAATTAAAATTATATAAATTAAATATAAAAATACTAATATATATAATTATAGTGGTAAAATACCTTTAAATGATTTCCTTTTTAAGTTTTGTGATATTATTTTTGAAAAAAAACATTTCCTTAAAACGAGATCTCTATTTTATTGAGTGAATATTATAAATAATTTCTTTAAATTATAGAATATTTTTGAGATAATAAAAATAATTTTATTAATAAATAAAATAAAAAATATCATTTTATTAATTTTTAAGAATATTTTATTAGTCTATATTTCTTTGAAAAGTGAACAATATTTATTATTTTTAAAAAAAATATTTTTTATTTATGTGTTCATAAATTATTTATTTATTTAGTAATACTTAATTTTTGTTAATATTATAGTCTAAAATTTTGTTATAATAATTAATTTTATTGTCAAATATTGAATAAAAATATTATAAACATAAATGGGCATTATTCTGGAAAATAATTTTTATTTCATTAATCATGTATAATTTTAGGTTGAATTATTCCACTTCTAGGATTTTAATATTTAATAGTGGACCACATATTTTAATCATTATGATCAATTTTTTTTAAATTGTCCCCTTATATATTTGGTGAATGTGAAATGTATCATTCGTAATTTTTGTTACCATGGTGCATTTGTAATCAAGTAATTAAGAAATAAAATTATATGTTAAGGACTAGAAAATTAATCTAAAAGGTTAATATATTTTATTTTATTAATATCTCAAATCCATAATCATTAAAAGGTGTAATATATGATCTTTCACAGTATTCAGATATTTTTATACAATTTATAATACATTATTTAATGAAAATACAATTAAAGTCAAACTCATGTTTTTAATAAATTAAATATTTTATACACAAGGTTTTGAAAAATATATTTATTTTTGAAAATAATAAGTTTTAAATTAAAATATTTATCATCATTTTTTTCATTTCTATATTACTTTCTGTGAAGAAATAAATACCCTAAATTTATAGGCAACATAAATACAATAACTAATAAATGAAGGTCAAAATCAAATAAATTATATAGAAAATAATTTCATGACATGGTATGATATAATTATTGTGATAAAATATTATTAAATATTTAAATTTATTTTTTGGATTAAATAATATTTTTTTCAATGTTTCACTTGTATTGATAGAGTTATTAAAATCAATGAAAGAAGTGTTCTAAAAACGATAATATTGAAATATTATAATTTATAATATTTTAGTAAATGATATAAAGATCATATAAATTTCATATTACTATAATTTATTATTATATGGTCCATAATATCACCCATGGTAAGTTTAGGGTCATTTTTTTATCATTAATAGTAACTATGATAACTCTTAATGTGTAAATATACTTGTTTATATATTTTCCATGAAATGTGTTAATGAGTTGTAAAAAACATATATTGGGAAATCTGAAATTTATAGATTCCTAAATTATGTTCAATGAAAATATTTTTAACCATTATCATCATAAATTATAGATAAATGTTTTTTGTATACATATTTAATTTAATTTTTCATTATATTATATTGATAAATGGAGTAATTCCAAGAGTACCTCGCCCATCCTTGATCAAAGGGTCTATAATCTTCTCAATACATCACATATAAAAACTCTTTTTTTCAAGGTCAATTACTACACCAATTATTTAATATTATCCCAATTTTTTTGTTAAATATTGTTTTAACCCGAACACAAGTCATAGAGGGATTAAGGCATTAATCAAATAAGGATTTACAGTAATGATTATATGTTTTTATTAACATGTTTTTTTATTTAATCTTCCACCACCAAAAAAATATGCATCTATTATTATATACATTCACTATGAAATTCCATATACATTGTTTTTCTGTTAATGTAAAACCATTATCCAATCCCCTTCTATCCAATCCGAAATGAAATAATAATTTGTGTTTACATCTTATTACCACCTCATGAATCGACGTAATTCTTCTATTATCATCATCATCTCATAATACATGTTATAATTATTGTTTTCTATTATATATATTAATATATTATTCAATATATATTTATCTTATTTAGTTGAAATATTAATCAAATTTTCATACCTTTCTATACATTGGTAATGATAATGTTCTATGTTCACTCATGGGGAATACCACCTGCAGGAATTGATGTGATTCTAGATTCATTATCCCATGAATTTTAGGATATGAATATAGATTTAATGAAATAAAATGATAAGTATACAATTTTTATCCTTATGTAATGATAAAATAGTGCATTCATTTCTTCGATAATAATTATAGAAAATATGAAATGTTACACATGTGTATGTACGACCTAGTATCTCAATGAATGTGACGTAATTCATTTTTAATAAAAATTATTTATGATTGGTTTTAAAATTATGATTTATGTTTAATAATACTATTTAATAATTATTATTATATAAATGTTTTAATTATGAAATAATTTACCCCAATCGACTTCAATAATCAATTTTTGACTGATAAAGACAGTATCATCAAAATAAATGAAGTGAACATAACATATTGAGTAATCTAATATTTCATGGTATTAAAAAATATTTTAAATAATGAAATTGAAAAAAAAAATTAATCATGTTTATGGAATCCTATGTAAATTATTCTGGATGATATACAACATATGTGTCGATCTAGACAAAATGAATGATACATTCATTGAAAAATAATTTTCTACAGTTTACCTTAAAATTCATTTTCTCTTCCATATCTATATTTTCCAAAATTTATTAAAAAAATCATTTTATAACAAAATTTTAATTTTAAATTCAATTTTACCCAAGAAATATATTTAAAAAAATATATTATAGGAATAGTTTTTCTAATTTCTGAATGAGGTACTTTATTAAACATTAAAAAAATGTCTGGAAGAAATTTTAATAAACATATATAGAAATAACGTAACTTCCCACTACAATATCAAGTCAATGATTTGAAGCATCATGTATAATATTATGAGATTTTATTACAAAAAAAAGTCAATTATAATTACATAGTTTTTTAATATTTAAAGTTTTATTAATGGGAATGATATATACCTCGATAATGTTCCATGTGATCTATAATTACCATTTCCATTCTAATATAATATCTACTAATGTTTCATGTAGTGAAAATGTTATCTTACAAAATATTTTTATTATATGGTTCATTATTTATGAAATAATTTTTTTTCTTTTTTGTTTGTTTTCTTTATTGAAATTGAATTTTTTAACAAAAACTGTATTTTTTAATCCTTATACGTTTTTAAAATGACTTAAATTAATTGTTAAATGTTTATTGATTAAAATATTCATCAAATAAAATAATTTATTCATGATAGTGTACTATAGAATTATATGAAAAATTATCTAGGCAGATACAACTCATATGATTGGATGATCCCTATTATAGCTCACAGATGAGTCCAATACATATTATATGACAATATTCGACATATTATAAATCCTGAATAATAATTTATATAGATATATCCTATGGGACGTTCGAGGATCATTATAGCTCTCAAATGTATTGGGTAATGACTAAACTCTCTAGATAATTATATTTTATTTTGGTCCTATGGTTATTCAAATTGAATGTCATTTTACTTTCATATATTAATATGATACTATATTATGTAAAAATAAAACTTTTTAATATTCTAGAAATCATTATTATGGTTTTATTTAAAAAAATATTTTATATTTTTTGAATGATTAATTTCCTTTACATAATGAACATTATTATAAATTAAAGCATTTTATATGATTTCCTTAATTTAATAGAATACAATTTTTCATCTTCTTATGATTGGTACTATGTTTTTTGTTGTCAATACATGTCTTTAAAATTTCATTGGGTTTAGAGATAGTTAATGGAAAATAACTAGTCATGATAGAAGTTCCAAATATTTTCTATGGAATGAGAAAATGTTGACTTTTAAATCATTTATATATTAAGAATGATGTACTCTGAACATAAGTGACTACCTAGTAAAATATAGTTTAATTATTTGGGTTATAAACTAATTTTATAATACTAAAAACTAAATTTTATTCGTTAAATGAATGATATTTTTGATTCTAAATAAACTATATTATGTTATGTTTATGGATAGAAACAAAATTTGGGTTGCATAAAACTTACAATGCTATGGTGGAAGTATTTATATAGGAACTATAATCCAATTATTAATCAATATGAAAATATAATGTCCTGGGATGTAGTCATCCATCACAACATACAACATCATGTATATTTTAACCTCTAAACATTCTATGGTTTCAATCTTATGTTCATTATCTTTGTGATATCTTGTTAGGCCAATATTTTATAATGTTATGATTTATTTACATGTTTATTCCCACACATGGATGATTATATCACCATTTCCTTATGTATTTTCCTTAGGGAAAACATTATAGATTTTAGAAGATCTATATGAGTAAGGAAGAAAATATAGTGTTATAAATAAATATAGTGTTTTTAAATTTATTGTGATTTATTTATTTATCTAATAATCCAAGGACATTAGACTTATCTATTGTTGACTTAAACTTGGAAAATTTATATTATAAACAATGAATTAATTAATTTTTAAGTCTTTTGTTGGTATATATTGGATCATAGAATAGACTAGTAATTTATAGCGTTAAGATTGATAGAAATTTAGTGGACATAAAGATAATTCTAATGTTTATTAAAATGTATATGAGAACATAAAATGGTTTTTTCATAATAAGTCGGTTTATTTACAATGAAATAAATCATTTTGTATATTGGAATATGTAATGAGGATATATCATTGTTTTATGCTGTAAAAATCAACCCAATGATGGTATTTTGGAATGTAGGTCAACTATTTCTTTTGGCATGAAACATATGTTTAACTGCACACATTTATAGAATCAACCAATGTATATAAATTGAAAAATAGAATATCCATTAACACCTAAAATGAATTCTTTATATCTTATTTACACTATGTAATTAGTTTAGGCAGAATAAGAGAACACGACATAAAATCACCCATGTAGAACTAACATAAATTTTTTATTAAGAGATACTATTAGAATTTAAATAATATTATTATTGGATGAAATGAATTTGACAGAAGTGAAGATATCTATGAAACGATATTTTAAATTCAAAATAATTAATTATTTTTGATATTATCATGAAATGTTTTGGAATAATAATTTGTTTGAAGTGGATAATTATGAACAAGTCATAAAAATAATGTAATGAAAAAAAAATATGAAATAAATATATATTAAGTGGAATTCATAAATGTTTTATAATGTATTGCATTCCACTTAAGATGAAAATTGTGGCTTTCCTTTTATTTCCCATGGTAGTTAAGTGTAATATAAAAATATAACTTTTTGATAATAATATTTATTTTCATAACTGAATTATTATTATTGTGGCTAATTTGGGATATTCTAAAATATTTGTGTGTTGCGTTAAAAACATAAATATTTTTATTTACTATATTAACCAAACCTTTTTTGGAACATAGTCTAAATGGAATAAATAACTCTGAAATTTTTTCTAATAAAATTTTAATATTTAAAAGGATAACTATTAATGAACATAACATAAAGGTATGGATAAATCATATTATTAATATAAGAAATACATTGTTATTAGAAAATGTTAGTATTTTTTAGAGAAGAGATTTATTTATTACTAGTCGAATTTTATTTTTTTATGATAAAAAATCATCATTTATATTTATAGAAAAAATTTATTAATTATTTATATTAATATATATATTAATTGATGATTGAATTTATGAACTATAGCTATAACCATTATAGGATTAATGGTAGATTTCACATTATATTGTTTTGATATTTATATTTTATATGGATTTAGGAAAAAATTACTTAGGTAGTTTTGGAAGTTATATAAATTGGATAATATATGATTTGGCTACAAAAAAATAAGTTATTTGTGGGGAATGATTAACTTAATATTTTTATATTATGATAGAATGATAGACTTAAATTTCAAGTAAAATATTCAATAATATAGATTTTATTAATACCCTTTTCTACATTCATTAGTTGGTAATAATTAATATTGAGGTGAACCAAATTATTTAAGGGTTAATAATGTAACAAAAAATGAATTTAGATTAGTTAAAAAAATTTAAATTTAATATCTTTTGTCACATGAAAATATACAGTAAAAGGAACACAATATATATGTAGACCGTGGAAAATATGATTTTGATATATTATATGTGTATAAGAGAAACAATATTATGAAATATACATATATGTAAATAATTATTTATTTATAAAAAATTATTTATATGTTTTTCTAAGAAACAATATTTGTATGTGCCATATTTTTTACCTAAAAATTAACTATATTATTTTTAATTATTCATTTTAAAAAAATAAAATGTTCACTAATTATTGATTTCATTAGTATGGTTTTATAGAAATTAATAATTGGAATTAACAATATTTTAATTATTATATAATGTTATACAAATATTTTATCATTGTATTTTATAATATTAAATAAAATTAATAATCATAATAATATTTAATTTAAGAGAACATAATTTTATGATTTTAGTTGAGAATTTTTGTCCAAAAAAAGTTTCCATTTTTTTCAAAAAGGAATTTTTTTTATGTCAATAATAAAAAATACACCTTTGATAAATAAAATGAAATTTATGATGATATTAATATTTAAGTATTTATTATAAATTAATGATATCATTTTAAATTAACATATATATATATATATAATAAATGAATTAATATTGTTGAAAAAAATTATTTTATTTTTTATTATTCATTATTGATTTTAGAACATAATATATTTTTTCTGAAAAGAAAATTCATCATTTTAAAAACATATATATATATATATATATGTTATTATTAATATCAAATTTATATGTTAAATATATGAAAATTACAGATATATATTTTTTGATAATTTTGATATAATGGTTTTATTTTATTTTTAATTTTTTTATAAATTAATTCATTTTATATCAATAGTAAAAAATGAAATCTTTTCTTATATGTTGAGTATTTAAAAAAAATCAGAATATATGAATGAATAACTGTAAAAATGAGTGAAATAATGTTTACTTGTGTAATATTAATTTTTATGTTATTTATATTCTGAAAACATATGGATAATCTAATAAAATATATGAAATCCCACAATCCTCCTAACAACAGTTCTTGGTGTTATAAATTAAATTATCATTATTTTGTAATAATTTAAATATCTATTCATTTTAATGTATCGTAATATTTAATTTCTTTTAATAATATATATATATTAATATAATATTAAAAATATTATCCCACACTTAAATTATACTCTAAAAATGTAATTTTCTATTAAATGGGGATTATGCATTATATGTGCAATAAATAGAATTCAGGTCTCCAACCCATTATAAATTTATTTATAAAGGTATTTCAATGATAAAATAATGAATTTAAAATTATTAAATAAATTTTTAATTTAATTTTTGTCATATCAAATAGTATCTAAATGTGAAAGTCATGTAAACCTGATAAGGATAAATTATGGTTAAATGGTTCATAACTTTTGAATCCTGTTAGATCATATGGAAACACTTTATATTATTGAGGGATTATTAAAGGCTCGTAATTATGACAATAAGCACTCCATTATTTTACATTATTTCATTTTTCCATGATAAATATAATGATATCATTGATAGATAATTAGTTTTAAAAAAATCATTTCTCTTCACTAATAAAATGTTTCCAATTGTTTCCCATTTATCAAACCATTAAATATATATTTAATAAAAAAAATTCCAACATCTCTCTTCAATGGCCTCATATAACAATTGATTTTATTTTCATACCAAAATAATATAAGAACAGTATTATAGACATACCCAGTGGTGATTTTTTATAGGGAATTGTAATATTCTCAACTCAACATTCTTATGTTATTTTCTAATTTCAAATACTATATTTCCACACTATTAATATGGGAAATCTTAAAATGAAATTTTAGTATAGTAAAATTTTAATTTACTAGTTAAATTTCAATTTTTTCTTCAACAATCACTAAAAAACAAAAAAATCATTTCTCTTGTGTGCGAACAATAAAAATAATAGAAAAATTATTTTTTCTTCCATTACTAGCCAACATAAATAAAATTCATATTGTATTTATAATGTAAAAATGAAATTTTCAGACCAATAATAAATAAAAATAAAAATATATGTAAATATCCATGTAATAAAAATAATAACTATTTGGAGTTGCATTTACAACCTTAAACGGACATAACAAGTAACTATTCTATATTTTATTACATTACCATACCTATTGGAACCATATAAGTATTATACAAATTGATTTAAAAACTAGCTGAAAATACATTATTTTTGTTGTGTATATATTATTTCTAAACACATTTGACCAGTTTTTTGTACCAAATGTGATATATGTAAATTTATTGATCAATTCCCATTACCAATGTAATAAAAAAATCTAAAAATAGTTAAAAATGATCTAATATGAACCATAGAAACAAGAGTTTTAAAAAACAAGGGTCTTTAATATATATATAATTATGTATGTATAATAATTTATGTTGTTAATTATATGTGTAGTGCATTTTGGATATATTGAACGAAATTTTATCATAGATTTTTCTTCATTTAGACATGTTTATGACTATATTTGTTTTTCTACAATCACTTTAAATATATACTATGCATATATTTTCTCAAACTTTATGATTTAATTCACGATATTCACTAAACCATACGGTTTTAAAACATTTAATGACATTTAAAAAAGTAAATTATAGTAGTATTTTCTTGAAAGTATTCATCATTAAGAGTCCTTTTAGATGATAATTTTGTTATGCATATTCAATATTCATTATAGTTTTTCTATAAAAAAATATTTCAATCTCATTCAAGGGGTTTAATTATATGTTATCATATCATGCATGGGACCTCATTCAATATTTTGTTTACTATTGGGTTATCAGTTCTCTATATTTTCTTCCCTTACAATATAGATTATTTATATTTTCAAATACAAATATATCTATTTTCCTTTAAATTTATTTTTGTGAATAATTCAAATTTTATGGACCTTCAAAATTACATCCTTGGTGTAGAAATCATTCTTACTGGATCGTTCCTTTATCCACAATCATGAAAAGTATAACCCTCTTCAAAAGTTCTACTAATAAATGGTTTTTAAAAAACATACTATTTTATGAGAAAATATTTCTGGGAAACTATATATTTATGTAAAATGATAATTTATTTCATTCATTAAAATTTCCTTTAACATATTTCATATTGTATCGATGATTTAGAACATTTTCATTATATTTTATACAAGGTATTTCACTGAATATTTTATATTGTAATTCCATTTTCAATAAATATCATCATATTCCCCGAAAAAGAAATTCAATATGACTTAATTCAATCATAAAATTTTAATCTATATGACAGATCCATATAGTAATTTCTTGTGAAAATTATAATTTGTTGGATTTATGTGTATTATTTATAAATTTTATATAGAATTATTATGAGACTATGAATTGGGGTGACACGTGATTCGGAGGCCAAGGGTTCTAGGAATAATTTTTTTAAATAAATTAATATTTCAAATATTGCATGGAATATATTTTCCTAATAAAGATGAATATAATTTGAATTGGAGCCTATATAATAAAACTCTATGCACAATTGTGTTCAATGCCGCGAAATTACCTTATGATAGGGATATGATTTACTGGCACTTGGTGGTAGCAAGAGTACATTTTTTGAAAGTTTTAAAGGAAATGAAATAATATATTTATTTAATATATTTTAATCTTTTTTATAATGCAAAAATCTAGTTTGTCTCTATAAATATATTCTAATGGAGAATTTCCATGTGTAGATGCATAACCCTATGAATATGATGACATCTATTGTAGCATTGGGGGAGACCATGTGGGCGAACGATGACAAATCGATCATTCAACGCACCAAGAGTTCGAGTGACCATTCCAAAGAATGTGATGTGGTGATTGTTCTTCAACTGAATCAAGGTAGTGGTTTATTACTTAAAATTGTATTTTTCATTATTTTTTGGATAAACAACCAACGTGGAAAAACACATGAATAGGATGATCATCAGATTCTGTGTTCTGGAGGGAGGGAGTTTGATTTTTTTCTTTTGTTGATTTAGATTCTATAAATAAATTCATGATGATTAGACTAGTTATTTTTGATTCACCTATTTAAAAATAAAAACAAAAGTGGATCGATGCAGTGATGAAAAACGATGAAGGTCTATTCCTCTTTTTTAAAATTTCATCCCTCCTCGCCTCGCCTTCTTCATGTTCTCCATGTAGCGGTGAACAACGGATCATTGTGAATCTGTTTCACAACACAATGATCCAAAAATAGAGATCAGACGTCATGATGACATAGTGTTTGGGAGATAGCGTTAGTGGATGAGGAATTGGCTCGGATCAACACTACTACAAATATTCCTTTTTATCAGTGCTAAAAATATCCTTTACCAGGGCAAGAAAAGTGTTATTAATGCCAGTGAATATAAAGGGGGGGCCATTTACCAGTGCTCCAAAAAGTGCTGATAAATAACCCTTTTATCAGAATTATAATAGTGTTGATAAAACTAAAAAAATTAAAAAAACATTTTAAAACATTTTAAAACATTTTAATTTTTTTTAAATCCTTCCAATCGGGGTGGGGGGGGGCTTTTATCACGCTTGATCCCCCTTTTAACAGCTCTTCCTAGCCCCTCCATCGCCCAAAGGCACCCTATCCACCATTTATCAGTGCTAGTCCCCCAAATTCACTCCCATGCACGCGCCCCTGCCTCCACCAGGTTTTGAACTTGTGACCTCCTTCCTATAGGCCTAATGCCCTTACCACTCCTCTATTTTGATTTGTTTTCCATTTTATGATATCTCTATATATATATATCTAGTTATATTTATTTCAATAGTAATATATATTTATATTAATATATATGTAAATATAGTTATACTAATATATATATATATTAATATATATATATATATTTATAGTGATATTAATATAAATATTTTGTGTTATATCAATATATATATATATATGTAGTTATATTAATATATATATATATATAGTTAGATGAATATATTGATATATAAATATTTATATATTTGTATTTTAAATAAAATAAATATAAGTTGTCAATTAGATAAAGATAATATATTTTATATGTAAATATATTATATTATTTATATTTATAGTTAAATTTTTATGTGTGAGTATATATAAAATATGTATATATTGTTATATATTTGATTATAAATAGCAGTGAATTATAATAAACGATAAAATTTATGAGAAATAATATCAATATGAATGTAATAACATGGAATAAATTTAGTCCCCACCAAAAAAAGCCAATAATACCCCCCTTAAACGAGGCTGAAAATCGACAAAATGTAAAAAAATCAGGGTATCCTGACTAAAAACTCAATTTTGGAGGTCTTTTTGGCCTTTTTGGCACAAAATTTTTTACAAAGGCTATTCCCAGGTCACCAGCGCATATATCTCATCATAAGATTTGATTTGATATACTATAGAGCTCAAACGAACACCCAGATCAAAAGTTATGACCGTTTGATGTTTGAGTAGTGTTTTCATCATATTTCAGATCTTTTTAAAAAAAATTAATTTTTTAATCATCAAATTGTTATTAAATGACTATTAGTCCATAATAATTAGAAATTTATTTATTACAAATATTTTCTTAATTTTTATATATGCCATTTTCACTAAATATCTTATATATTAACTATAACTGTATATTTATAATTATCTAAATTATATTTAAAATTATATTTAAAAAATATTTATGATATGTATATCAATATAATTATATCTATATATTTAAATATTAAGATTTTTTTTATTAATTTTTTTGGATGTAAACCCTTTATATGCGATTTTAAAAAAGCGCTTATAAAGACACCCCTTTATCAGCACTACTAAAAAAGCACAGATGGAGGGGTACCCTTTAAAGGTGCTAAAAAGCGCTGTAAAAGGGGGTACCTTTATCAGTGCTAAAAAAAGCTCTGATAAAGGGGTACTTTTATCAGCTCTTTTTTTAACACTAATAAAGTTAACCTTCTTCAATGATTTTTTTTTATCGCAGATAAAAGTACCCCCCTTTATCAGTGCTTTTTCATTAGCACTGATAAAGGCTGGTGCTAGCCTTGCCCTGTTTTGTGGTAGTGCAAGGGGAATTTTTATTCAATTTTCCTTTACTAGGGTGGATCAAAAAATGCGTTCATGGTCGATAAGAATTCCGCTAACAACGGAAACATCTCTATGGGGTAAATGAAACATCAAAACCAGATTTTCGTAATGATCAGTTGATTAGATCGATGAATAAACGGTCCTTTGGTGATTAGAATGAAGAAAAAATATTCAAGAATTTCTTGAAGAACATGGAATGTTCTCTGATGAACATGTTATGTGGGATCTGTACAATAGTGGTTAGGGTTTCTGGGATGTATATGATGAAACACAAAGTGTGTGACCATTATCACATGATGTGTGGGTCCTTACACATGTCTCATTATGTATATCAGCCAATAAAAAGTCATGGGGAAGAGAAAACAAAATGTAGTCCACCACATTACCATACCAAGAAGGATACAGAGACTATCTCATGTACAGTTACATGGTCTGGGACACACATGATGAATTTTTGTTCTGTCACATGGCCTTCCTACATAGATTCGTCCTTATATATTGGAACATGGTGTTTTGAAACCCTACAACCCATGTATACCTTCTTCGAAATGATAGTTCTTTTAACATTGGATGTTGTTCATGGGCAGTACTCGGGGTCATTGTAAAAGGTGTGTGACAATTTTACATGCAGTGTACCTTTCTGAACATTGATTTATTTACTTTTACACCATTCCATGTACATATTCCATTTGATTTAGTTCCCCTTTGGGAATTCCTTTTAGGGGTAGGTATCTTTTACATTCACAGGAGTATAATCCCTACATGAGGAATATCTGGATAGTGTTAGAATCCATCTGAGAGGCCTGAAAAGATATCCTCTTACTATTATTGTTCCTAGGAAGTGTTTGGTAATAATAGTAATAATCATACATGATATTGATCCACTACATAACATGTGGATCTGGAGGATTCATGGTATCTTCCAAGGCTTTTGTAGTGATCTTCATCTGTGTATTGTGGTCGTTTCCCACGCAAGAGTGTGTTTACCTGGAAAAAGTTTATATATTCTCCTTTATTATCTTTTTCATCATCTATCTCTCTCATGTATTTTCACAATTAATAGTAAATCATGGATGGACATCATCAAAACTATTAGACCCATGGACTGATTTCACCCTGATGAGTGCTTTGTGGAATATTTGAACTGAATCCCTAATGTGGTTGTACGTTCATTGTCACATTCCTCAAGACTACAGGTCTAGATTTCGAGTATATCTAGATGTTTGTTTCTTATTATATATTCTTTATTCATATTTATTGTAGAGATGGATTTACCATTAATATGTGTATTTATTTTTGGTGTTTAGGGTCCCTTATAGAGTATTTTATTACTCACCAAGGCACTAGCTTTGCCCATATGTGTCATGTCTTCTACAGACAAGTATCCTTTTGCTGATGTCCAGGGTAGACCAGGAATGGACTGAGAATTGAGAGATTCCTATTGGCCGAGGTGTTCTATCTACTTTGAGAAGTTGTCCCATAACCCAACATCATACATATTGAATGTACATTTTTTTTTATTTCGGACCCTTTCTTGTGGTATTGTATTATACCCATGTTTATATTGTGAACATTACATTCAATTGTACTTTGTTGACTGGGTTAGATGTATGCATGCCTTTTTTTCACAGGGTTTTTAAACATTTCAGTATTTGTGGACTTAGAGATGTGTGTGTGTGTGTGTGAAGGTAATTAGGCAATGCCTCCAATGTTACTGATATGCCTACTCGTTTCTAGTCACCATCCCCTAGCCTATTGGAGGTAGGCTCAGGGAGTCATGGCATGGCCCCCACTAGGAAGGTTCATGAAAGAGTTTTATTAGAGGTACACAGTTCAACCATAGGCCAAGAGTTTTTTAGATTGGTTTGGAGAATTTGTGTTAATTTTTTCGATCTTGGATTTTATGCTACGAACTCTAGTGTTGGTGTAGGCAGAGGACATATCCATACACCAGAACATGGATAACATGTTTTTGAATCAGTACAAGAAAACACTTGTAGAATGGAACAAAAAATATGGGTACATGCATCATATATGTATGTGTTGTGTTTTCCACGTGCATTTATTCATCTATCCAAATATTCTAATTGACCATGATCCATCTTGTTTCCATATAGTATTCCTTTGCGGTGCTTAGCTACTATGATTCAGTGACATGATCATGATAATGACACCCTCAATGATGTGGCTTCGATTTTGGGATGAATTCTGTAGGAGTAACATTTATATGGTGCACCTACTATACCACCACTAGTGGAGAAGCACGTGGTACCAACATTACCTTTAGACGAGGAACTTTGGATGAGCATGCTCATTGAGTTTCAGAGAGAGAGACACCTCCAGTTATGATGTCAGATCAACCCTCATGCGGTTGAGGATAGACTTGAGGTGGTGACCAGAGATTTCTGTTTTTTAAGGACACTATCATACACGATGGTGATCCTAGGACCGATCTTTTTAAATGGTTTGTCATGACGGTGGTGTTTGACCATGAAGACTGACGACAAGGATACTCCTCAATGGATGAAGTTTATATACCTCTTTAGGGAGGAGTTATCTATAGATAGACTAAGATCAAGGAGTATCCTACATCGTCTTCATATCTAGTTGGGTGGTTTAATAGTGAATTACTATTCATCAAGGTTCACCAGCTTCTCCATGTACTTTATGGACATGGACATTGATTTGTACTTCAAAGCTATGACCATCGAGTGAGGTCTACAGCGGGACGTATTGTGTAGTGACATGACTCTATTAATTTAGACTTATGATTTATTTCTAGAGATATCATTCAAGTTTGAGAGATTCATAGAAGAGTAGAGATATCATGTAGTAGTCTACAATAAGAAAATTGGTGTATAGTCATCAATATTAGGGATTCTTTGTCAAGAAAAAAAATAGTACGTTGGAGACATCACCAGAGGACACAAGGCATGGGGTTTACAGTCCAAGAATCTTAGGCTAGATCCATCCATTCTTGGTATATATGATGTTACTCATATAATGAATGATGACATATCATAATATATTTCCAACTCGTCGAGCTGCTGGTAGGGATGTGGTGGATGGACCACCAAGGCAGAGATATATAGTGGATCTGGTAGACCTGTGAGGCAACAAATGTTTCATGGGAACTTGGAGCACTGTAGGAGGTGGTAGACTCCTTGATATACTTCCACCACCACCGTAAGAAGGTTCTCACCAGCCTCAGGGAGTGGGGGATAGGGGATTGGGTAGCTACATGCATTCGAGGAATACACCCCAAGGACTCCAGGGATGATCTGAGGTGAGATGTGTTCCTTTTCTACATTAGCATACATATTATAGACACTGGTACCCGTCATTATTTCCTCGCAACATGTCTTGTGATATTCCAAGGCATTTAGGTAGATTCATTGACTCTATCCTTATGCTTGGAGACACCTACGGGAGGAGACTCAATGATCACATATCTTTGTCGAACTGTGTGATCATACCCTTGGTGTTGAGAGTTTCTTTTGGAATAGTTTGGTGGTAGCATTGAGGCCTTACGATGCTATTCTTTGTACGTATTGGGTATCTATAGTCCATTAATAGATTTACTACTTTAAACAAAGATTTTGGTGTGTACGTAGCGACAATTTGAGGTTTTTCTTTGTAGAAGAAAAGAAACCCTATAAAAAATATGACAAGATAAAGCATAGGGGGTACATATGATCACTCATGAGTTTGATAGCCTTACCCTCAAAGCAGCATATTCTATGAGATTTCCGTTCCGAGTAGTACTGTTGGAGTACATGACGTCATTCCATAATTTTTTCAATGATTACCTTCCAATTGAGAGATCGACTTCTTCATCGAATTACACCATTGGACGGTGCCAATATCATAATTATTGTATTTGATAGCCCATTTAGAGCTTTGTGATCTGTAGGTATAGTTGAAGAATTTATAGAGTAAGAGATTTATAAGTCCCAATTTATCACACTAGGTAGCCCCGTTTCTATTTTCAAGGAAGGAGAAATAGAGTTTGAGGTGGTTCAATTATTAAGGTCTCTAAAATATGGTAATAGTGAAGAATAAGAATCCAATCCCATGGATTGACAACCTCTACGATCAGCTAAGATGGGCCTAATGGTAATCTATGGTTAAAATTTGATCGGGTTACCACGAGTTAAAAATAAGGGATAATGATATAAAAAGGAATGCTTTTAGATTACACTACCATCACTTAGAGTTCATCGTGATGAATTTCTATGTGATGAAGGCCCCCACAGTGTTCAGGGGACTTATGAACCAGATCTTCTAGCAATACCATGATTTGATCATAGTGGTCTTCTTCCAGGAAATCATTGTATACGATGCATTATAGGGAGACCATGTGAGACGCATACAGATGGTTCTAGATGTACCATGAGAGAACCCAAATTATTTTAAGATCTCGAAGATCCAGTTATAGATACATGGGGTCCCCATTATAGGTCTTGGTATATCAATATATGAAGTAACATTTTACACATAAAAGGCCGAGGAGTTTTTATAATGAGAGCCACCCCGATGTGTGATTAAGGTGCACAGATTCCTTGGGATAACATGATACTTCTGAAGATGAATCCATGATTTCACCTGAATAATAGCATCGATGAATTCCTAGACCCAGAAGGGGAATCCATTTGTATTGATGGGTAAATTTTAGCATGACTTCCAATAGTTGAGGTAGATTTTGATGATCCCACCAATCATGACGTTTTATAATGTAGGTGTCGAGAACATTGTTTTCTATGAGGCATCAATGGCCGGGTTTGGATGTGTCCAAATGTAGAATCAGGTAGCGATTGATTATGGTTCACGCTAACTATGGATTCATGAAAAGATCAATTCAAACCATGTTATTGAGTTATCTACTATTTTATTCACTATGATTATGTAGATACACTACGTGATGGGTGAAATATTTATCATCTTATCTTATCAAAAGTGACTTATATTCATATTCACACATAAACCTGAATCTGAGATGAATGTTATGTATATAGATTCTATAGGTAAAGGTATTCGATTCCATCTATACTATTGGGGAAGGGGAACTTTGTTTCACATGCTCTCATCTAGAGATTGAATTCCCAGCTACTGAGAGAGGCATCGGAGAAGTTGGTATCACTACATTTATCTTTCATGGATGGAGATGATACATCCTATCTCCATCCAATGGTTGTCACCTAACCAACATAGGATGAGTAAGGGAGTAACAAATAGGGGATATCGACTTTGAGACATTACATTCTAAATTATCCATATGATATTCTCTTGCTGCATATCTGGATGGTGGGAGAATGTATTCATTTTCATAGTATGCATAGTTGTGCAAGTGGAATTGTGGGAGGATTTTCATAGGGGGTTTCATAAATCCCTATTGGAAGTACGTCCTAGTGTAGAATAAATGTACTAGGACCTCCTGTCTCAGTTTCGGTGGACATGTATGATGTGGGGAGTAGTATAGTTCATTACTCAATGAATTATGTTCAAGCAGGTGAATGTCGGGCACCAGGTTCCAGCATGGTAACATCACTCCTGGAAGTGGCTGAGTGGAGTGGGTATGGAATATAAATTGATGTTTTGATAGTATTACAATGAATGTCCAAGGGAAATGATTCAATCTGGGTGATCATTGACTGAATCCCCAGGTCAGACCACTTCCTATAAATTAGGGAGAAGAGTTCCATAGAGTGAAAGTTATGGCCATACGTGCAAGAGATAGTTCAACTTCATGGATTCTCTTCATCTATTGTATTAGGTCATGCTGTTTGTTTGAAATTCCAGTTGTGGAAGGGTTTTATAGAGGCTTTTGGGACTCATATATAGATGAGAAGTACAATCCATCCACAAACTGATCATCAGAAAGAGAGAACCATTCAGGTTCAGGAGGATATATTGTAGAATTGTATCTTGGATTTTGGCTGTAGTTGGGAGGAGCATCTATCAGTGGTTGAGTTTTTATACAAAAACAACTACAACTCCACCAATGTTATGGAATTTTTTGATGCATTATATTTGGGTAACTTCTGGGTAACACTTTGCATGATTGACCGAACAGAGCCTGCACACCTGGTTCAAGAGTAGGTGTGATCTACCAATGAGAAAGTGTGGATCTTCCATGAGAGGATGCAGACTTCCTAGAGATGGAATAAGGCTTATGATGATTGACGAAAAAGTCATATGGAGTTCGAATAGGGAGGCCATTTCTTCCTCCATGTCTCACCGCATCGAGGGTTGCAGAGATTTGGAAGGAGAAGTAGGTTTTCACCAAGGTTCAGTGGCCCATTACAGATAATACACATAGTTGGTGTGCCATCGAGCTGTAGCACCGCAGTTTCACCGAGTACATGATTTCTTAAATGTGTCGCTGTTTTGGAGGTATGTGCATGAACCATCACACATCATGAACTAGGGAATGTTGGAGATCGGGGATGGAGAGATATTCATAGGGTACCTAGTAGATATTGAGGATCAATAAGATTGTATCTTTCAAGGGTGAGTGATTTTCTTGGTCTGTGTCTAGTGTTAAGACTGTAATCTTCAAGATAGCGTGTGGGAGCTGGTGGCTCAGATTTGTGCATTGTACCCCCATCATTATTATTAGCCTTTTCTTTTGTATTTTCGAGGATATAAAATCCCTAAATAAGGGGGAATGTAATGTCTCGTAATTTCAATGTAGTTTTTATAATATTATATGGAATTATTATGAGGCTATTTATTGTGATGATGTAGATTATGCAATCACGGGTGCTCAAAAGAAATGATAAAAATAAATTAATCGTTTACATAGAATGTGCAAAGGGTTCTCAAGAAAAATTGGAATAAAATTTATATGTGTTCCCAGATCTGAAATATGAGGGGAAAATTATGTTCAATGAAGCATCTTTGTCATAGGTGGGGCGTATAATTGACCAGAGTTGGTGGATAGAAGAAGTTAGTTTTTTGTTGATTTAAATGAAATTAAATAAAGTATTAACTAATTTAATTTTAAACCTTTTAATGACAAAATTAACTAATTTTAATCTATAAATATATGCTTATGGAAAATTCATTGGGGATCATCATAACCCTAGGAATTTGAGGACTACCATTAGAGCATTGGAGGAGAACGTGTTGGTAGATGATGACAGATCATTCGATTGTTTCCCCTCGATTTGAGGGACCATGGAAATAAATTTGACCTTATGAGTGTTCATCAAATAAATCGAGGTTGGGGTTTATTATTTCAATTTTTTTCACATTTATTCGATAAAATTTTGAACGTGGATCTACCCATGAATAGGTTTAGCAATGTATATATCATTCTTGGGGGAGGGAGCTTTTATTCATTTACTTTAAGAATTTTGATTCATGGAATTAATTCAAGATGATTATAATAGTTGTTTTTTATTATCTTTATTAAATATAAGAATGGGAATGATTCAACAACATGGAGAATGATGGATGTTCGTTCATCTTTTGTTATTGTATTTATTCCCTCATATACCCTTGTTATACATTTTCATCATGGTGCTATGAGTAATAGATCATTGTGAATCCATTTTCCACCACAATAGTCACAAAATAGAGATATAAGATCGTGACGTCCTAGAGGTAATGAAATGAAGATATAGAATACAACATTTTCTTAAAATAAAAGGGAATTTTCTTTAAGAATTCGTTGTTATGGTGGATCAGAAATTATTTTTATGGCCGATCGGATGACAAAAAACTATTGAAACTGCTTTATGGGATCACGATGACCTCTAAAATAGTGTTTTTTATGATTAGACAATTGGTTCGATTAATTGATGATCCAATAGGGTGCGCGAAAAAGAACAATGTGTGCAGAGTTTTTCTAAGAACACAACATGTTTTCAGAAGAACATGGATTGTGGGTCCAACATATTAGTGGATAGGGTTTCTTCAAATTAGATGATAGAGAACACAACATGTGACCATTGTCACAGAGCTTTTGGGTCCTTACATGGGACCCATTGTGTATCTTTTTTGATACACAGAGCTGGGGGTGGAGTACACAACATAAACTCTACCACACAACCTTACATGGATGAATATGTGGACTACCCCATGTACTCATACATGGACTGGGACACATGGAATGATGTCTTGTATGATCACATGGCCAACGTAAATTAAGTCTTCACCTGATAGTGGAACATAAAATGTTGTAACCATACATGCTGAGTATACCATCTTCGACAGCATATGCTTTCAACCATGGCCATTGTAGAAGGGAATTACCTTGGGTCATAAGACATTGGGTGTTACCTCTCTACACATCATGAACCTTTATGTACATATCTTCATTTACAATCTAACTATTCCTTTGACATGTTCTGTTTGGGTTAGTTCCCCTTTTCAAATTACCCTGAATTCCATATACAATTTTCATTCATAGGTGTATGATCTCTTCATAAAGACATTATGGATTTTGTAAAAATCCATTTGAAGGGCCAAGAGAGAGATTCTCTACACATTCTTGATTTTAGGTAGAGTTAGGTATCAAAATTACATTCCAACATGATGTCAATCCTCCACTTAGCTGTTGAATCTGGATAAGTCTTGGTATTCATTGATTCCAAGGGAGTTATCTTCTTATGAGTACAGTGATCTTTTGCCACTGATGAGTGTGTTCTATTGGAATGAGTTTATTTTTTTCTATCATCTACAATAGAAGTTCATTTATATCTCTCATATATTTTCCCTAATAACAATACATCTTGGATGGATTCCATTTGAGCCATAAATCTCATGGAGTGAGTTCTAATAGATGTGTTCATTATGGAATCTTTGAACACAACACATAGTGTGGGTATGTGTTTGTTGTGGCTTACCCCTAGACTACATATCTGGGATTCGAGTATATCTGGATATGTTTTTTTTATTTTTAGAAGACATATACTATGTATATATGACTGTACCTTTGCTTTTGGAATTTTTTTTATTTTCAGTTCACAGACTAAGTATTGTTGTATTCACCTCTCCATAGGCTTTTCTTACTCATGTCATGTATTATACAGATGAGTGGCCTTTTGATGGAGTCCAGGTTGGGCTAGGACCAGACCAAGCATTGCTAGTTTCATACAAGACAATATTTTTCTACGACTATAAGCTACTACCCCACTACCTACATTAATTATTACAATTTTTAAATTCTTTTTTCCAGACTCTTTATTTAGGTTGGAATGTACTCTGGCCAAATTAACATTCATCACATTTCTTGCCATTTTACTCTGTGGGTTAGGTTAGATTTATGCATGAGTTTTTATTCCTTAGTAGTTTTTTACATTTTAGAATATATGGGCTTGGTGATGTGTGCGTTCGTATAGGTACATAAAATATGCCTCACATGTTAGTGATATGCCTACTTGGTGCTAGCAACTAGCCCCTTTCCAATTGGAGGCAGCCTTTAAGAGTTGGGGTACAAGACCCACTAGTACGGGTCATGGAAACAATATTGTGAAACCCATATTATTCTAATATATTTTATAATCCAACTTTTCTATGTAATGATACATTTTATTCTTCTAACGCGCATTATTATTTATATATAAGGATGTGGACATTAGAAAATAGTGATTTTAAACAAATTAAATCCATTAAAGGGATTGGTATGTGTTATAGACACATGAGATTCCATGTAGGTTCAAAGGTGGTTAGACTATGAACACTATTTATGGAACATTATTGGTTATTTTATTTATAGTATGCTATAATTAGTGTGTTAAAAAAAATATGGTGGTTATGATGGAGGGAAACCTATGTATTTTTTGGTCAGCAATTAACCTATAAATATTTGTATGATGACATTCTTTATTAATTTTCACATTCAATTACTTCTAATATATTATGATTATATTTCCTTAGGCCATATTTTTATGGTTATGTTAATTCAATTTAAGATATCATGTTTTTATTTTTTACATTCATTCTCTTTTTTAATTCCATGATTAATCACATAGTTTACATTATACATTAATAATATTCTTATTTATTTCTCCATGGGTAACCTATGTTGTTTTTATTAGATCTAAATATGATAAGAGAACTATTTTGATGAGTAAATATTTTTTTTAATGATGACGTATTTATATTTATAATATCCAACAATTTGAAAATACATCAAAACAATTTGATTTTATTGTGGTAAAATATTATTATAAATCATGAAATATTGTTTTTCTAGGGAATAGTATAAAGCACATTCATTACATGAATTTAAATTTATGTTGAATTTACTGTCATATTGATTAATTCAATTTGTATTGATGTTAAAGTGTATTATCAATCATTAATGATTATCATTTATAAATTTAGAGTGATATTTTTATTCTATAAACCATATGAAACACCAAAAAGTAATGTTTTTTGGAATAAAGTAAAGGGTTGATCATTTTAGTCTAATGTGAAGTAAATTATTTCTTATTAAATCATATAACTTGTTTCACTTATATATTAGTTTCTAAGAATGTCTTTGTGTTGAGAATGACAAAGGTTTTAAAAAAACCGAAACAAGCAGAGCCTCAATATACCATCAAATCTAAAATATGTATTAGTTTTTATGGGTTGAATTTTACAAATATGAATGATTATATTATTTGGTAATATATTATAATATATATATATATTATTGTAAATGGAAAATGTATCTTGTATCCCTCCCTGTATTGGGTCCATCAACTATAATAAAACCATAAAACATGTTCAAAATATTAATAGAATCGATACTTTTTTCAACAAGGAACCATTGGGATGAAAAGAGTTATAAAAATAAATTTTTTATAAATATGGTAATGAAGGATTCAATGTAAATATATCAATTATAGTAATATCTGAATATTAAGAGCAAAAAATAAAAATTTTATTCTCATTCAGGTTAATAGAATGGTATTATAGGCCTCACATCTATGTAATACCTAGACAAAAATGATCAAAATGATTCAATAAATGGATACCTCTAAAAAAATAAAACCCATATATACATGAATAATATAAAAATCTCCATTTAAACATATCATAGAAATTCTTTGTACCTTCTTATTTTATACGTTGATTTGGGGATAAGGATGGTTTGGACCATTATATTCAAATTAAAATTAGAATCCTCAAGATCAATTTGAATGGAAATATTCATGGATTTAATTTTTCTAGATGAGTGAAATATAGATTTTCGGAAAACAATGCCATGGATGTGAATAGAAAATCATATGGGTTGAGATAATTAATTTGAAACATCAATGGGCAGTTCCATTCTTTAATTCATAACAATATATTAATAGGAGGGGTGGAGGCGATTTTCTAGTTGATGATAAAACTACAGGTTCTTAAATATTATGATAATTTTAATATGATGAATATTCCAATAACTATATGTTCATGGACAATCGAAATGTGATATGTGTTTAATATATAAAACTAGAATGAACATATTACAGATCCACATACAACTATTGGATTGTTACTTCATTCCATGTATAACATTATTTAAGAGTAATCAATTATCAATGTATCACTAACAGACATCAACTGAATGTATGAAAATGTGATATGTATCCACTTCAATATGATTATTTGTTGGGGGAATGTGCTAAACTTAAAACGAAATAGGTACTCTTGTTTTATATCTCACCTTATGTTTTCTGAGGATGCTTTAATTTTCTTGAATGCTAGCACTAGGTCTATATTAGATAGAAACAAAGTCCAGGATTTTTATTCAAAAGAGAGATGCCATGGTATTAACCAGATGAAAAGTAACTTTTACATTTCAAATAGAAGTCTAGATAGGTGTTCTACCTCCTTGTCCAATAACTTTTACATGCAAAGAATAAAATTTCATATGATTTATTTGAGATCTTCAATTTCTCCCACTAGACCTTGTGTCCTCCATTTTGATAAAATTGTGGGCAGAATAATAAGAAAGATCATGAATTAGATGAATCTGATTCTCTCTCGTAGAGGGAAAATTACCATGGATAATAGTGTGATATACTCTATCCTAGTTCATATTCTCTTAGCTATATGGGTGCCAAAAGGGGTGGTATCATATATTAACATGATTGTGGCCTCGTTTACATGGGATGTGAATATTCCCATAAAGAATAACTAGGATTCCTTGTCTAGAATGGCCCAACCGATTGAAAAGGGTTGTATAAATAATATAAATCTATCGGATAATCTTCAGTGTATGTAGGAAAAGCTGATGTGGGAGGGTCGGGAGATGAGGACTTTATGGGAAAGATTCATTTCCATACGAATCGTTGCTTCTTCAGATTTGGATAGAGGTAGTGCTTCATCACTCTAGTCTATCATACACCCTCACATTCCCTCCCTTCAAAATCATTCTCGGTGGATTTTGGGAAATGGAGAGATCTATTTATGGCATCATAATTGGGTAGGATCCAATCTCAGATTCCCAAGATATCATGTATGAGATATATCCTTCCATCAAGAAATCATACATGAGGTTTTCATTTATACTATTCTGGATGAGCAGCAACATGCTGTTTTTGAGTGTATTGATCTCATCGGCTAGCCTAAAATATGTGTTTTTACCAGATCATCATTGGAAATCATCTCTGTGACGGATTTTTAGAAGATTATACTTTCGTCTGGGAATATGGAAAAATGGGGAAAGATGGTGTGGTGTGATGAACTCCATAAAAAGCATAATTTTGTTGTTTAGAGAATCTGTAATAAAGAACTACAAACTGATGAGCTCGTTATGAGCACCATAATCTCTTTGGTTTCCTGGTGTCTGTTTGTTGTGCTGATCAACGGGTTGAGTTTCTGGATCATCTCTTCTTCAAATTTTGTTGGGCTTGTGAGCTAGACACATAATTTGGGTATTTCAGTAGTTATTACTCTCTTGAGCATCGGGGGTCCACCTTCTCTAGTAAATGGGTAAATGGTGCTGCTGTCACTAGTCCAGAAATGATAGAATGCGAAGTTGTCCTCTCTATCAGCTATAGGTGTATCTAGCATGATCAAGTCAAATCATTATTTGAAGGCATCACATGCTTTGGGAGGACTATTGATCCCAATACTTGTGACCTTCTGGAAGACCTCATACAACTCTTAGATAATTGGATGGCGGCACATACCCACAACTCTCTCACTGCTTGCTTTTCCCACACTTAGTCAAGATCTCATATTTACCAAGAATGTTGGGTAAGATTGTACCCTCATAGCACGGGGCCTCATGTTGAATATGGATTTCTCTTTTTCTTTAGGTGTCATGAAGCGAGGTAGGGAGGTCAGGGACACTATGGTCTTCATTATATTTTCATTATCTATTTTCATTGGCTATGGAAATTCACATCAGTCCAAATCCAGAGCTCTGAACAAGGGTCTTCTTCTTTTTGATCATGCAAACATCAACTTCGTTGTGGTTGAAATGGAATCCATGATAATATATATGTCCTTTATTGGTCCAATCATTACTCCATGTTCTATTTTTTACACCATTCGATGTTGAATGGGTCTAGTTAATAGTCAGATGATTATTTTTCATACCTGGTAGGATGGTAATAATGTAATGGACTTTCTTACTTTTAAGTCAGATCAGATCATTCTGATTACCTATTTTTCCAAAGTGCATGACTTACCTCTAGAGGGAATCAACCTTTTGAGAGGGGACCCTCTCGACCTCCATTACATTAGACCCCCTTAATATTATTCTATGTAGTCCCTTTTTGATTTTCCTTCATGGGTTTCGTATGCCTTTAGACTCCTGTGAAATTAAATAAATATGACTATAATGATGTGAGTGATAAATGATTACCCTAAGAGGATATAATTTCTTATCGGATGAATATTACATAGACTAAATAATTTATCAAATCATATAATTTATTTAATTCCATTTTTATATCCTCATTGATGCTTGCCAAATGAGAATCAATATATTCATAAAATAATCTAAAAATGAATTTGAGTTTAATTTTTTCTATGTCTAATGGGATGTGGAGGGTGGAATGGATAAGCTCGAGAAAATGAATTTCATGGAGAACCGTAACAGAATGACCTAATAATGGTCATGTAGATGGTCATTAGAAGCTCAAAGCCTTCAAAGAATCAGGAAAATATCCTTTGAAAAAGAAACCATGTTCTCACAAATGCATCCCAGAAATTCACTAATCATGCTGCAACGTAAAGATAATCTCACATAGGTTACATGACTTTTCAACCAGTGTATGATTGAATAAAATTGAAATATAATAGGAAAATTTGATGAAAATTCAATAAAGATAGATCCTCTTGTTATGTTAAATATCTCATGATCCCTTGCTGATAGGTAGAGTGGTTGTCTTCGAAAATACTCATATAACCTAGTGAGAACCACAAAATTTGTAAAATAAAAAAAACTATAAAACAGAACTGTGTGAGACTCTTTCATTCAAAAAAATAATATGACATGTCTTATGGGGATCAAAAGACAGTGCAATCCCATGGAGATATGTCAACGTCACTATGCGGGAGCCTATTTTATTATCTCTCTCTTCACACAAAACCACATGGACATGTCTATATGGTCCTTCATCCCCAGTTTGGCACCAATATAAAGCATCATGTTTTGTGCATGAAAATTATCATTCATCGGAATAAGACATTTTTTTCTCACATGATTTATCACTAATGGATATGATGATTTTCCATTATACAAATAAAGAAATAATTTTTTACATCATAACCATATAAAATAATGTTGTAAAATAAATAAGAAAAATGTTACATCCCATTGTCACCATAACACTCATTAAATGATATAGAATGGTCTCTAAGGAACCCTTGAAAATCCAAAAAGACCTAGAAAAATATCATCATCATTATGACATTAACATAAAAAGCCCATTGTTTGAGAATCCTTGTCTTTTGAGAGTTTCTAAACATATCACATATGATCAAATGAGGCCATTAAATAGGTGTACAAATATCCATATGTCCCTTGTAAATATCATCATCATATTATTGAAGTCCAAGGAATGATTTCATTATTTGGGAAAATCTCATTAATTTATTATAATCCAATAAATGCAGCATTTATGGGATTATATCATGTTCACTAGAAATCATGAGAAACCATTATAATGTCTTATTGAAGTATCATGTGATACATATGGAAAAAAACTCATCCACAAACATCATTAAAGATTTGTGTGATATTAGCCATTCACAGAGGAAAAACTATAGTTTAGAGGCTTTTAAATCCCCCACCCAGCATGGAAAATGGATTTTCTTATTATGATACTCACACCATCACAACCATGTATTAGATTGGATTTATCAGATTGGATAATATCATGAAAAAGGACGTTCTCCATCCGGTGTGCATCGGTGAACAACGTGAAACACCATTAAGCATGCATAGAAACCTCATGTGATCACTCAAATATTATAACAAGTAATTTTTTCTGGTGATGTTAAGAACATAATACATATACACAAGATCCTATTAGAATTAAATAAATTTAACATGCAATAAATCTAAGTCATTTTCAATAATAATAATTATAAAAATACTAAATAACCTGGGAGCCTTATGTGAAAAAACCCTTGATTTAATCCTCATGTGCTTCACATTAACTACCCTTGTCACAATTAATCACCAATAAATATCACCCATTTCCCATACAGATCCTTTGGTGTACTAATTTTATCTTTATAAGTACTTAGAACATGTAAGATCATATAACATGTCACCCATCAGTAATGCCGTCCAATTTTCATAAAGCTATCTGAGGTGAAAAACTATATATTGAGGTATCACCCATATATATCGCTTACACATATGGATTCAATAGTACATTCCTGTTAAGATTCATTATAGTACTAGGCTATTTCATCTTCCTCCTATGATACCCAATGGGAATTCAATATATTTCTTGTAACATTCTCTAAACATGTCACCTTTCGTTCGTGGTATCCTCTACAAAAGTCTAACTGGATCACGCACCATACGAATCACATGTTGCACAAAATATCATGAAACCCTACAAGGTTGTCATCTACATTTCCCAATGAAACATTCCCATGTATTCAAGATCATATAAAACCTCGAAACATGTCAACTATCATCATGTGATATTTTCTTGGATTATCAGGTCATGTATTGTGATGTCCTCCAGATAAGTCATCATTTGTCATAACACATCATCCAGAATTTTCATCCATATTATGTGGTATTCCATATATAATTGAACGGGATCATGGGATTGTGAATGGATATGTCTGGAAGGCATACTCTAGTAGGTCAAACATAAATTGAGTACATGAAAATTATAAAATATCAAAGGACAGGGAGTCATGCAGACAAGACCAAACAACCTTCCCATGAATTAATAACTATGGACATCCCCCATAAATGGAAACATATTGTGTAAGCTGGAACCACTAGAACAAAAATTTCTCTAATTCCTGCTACATATAGAATATGTAGTATTCATTTATATTTGATGATCTCTATATTCAAATATTTATATGGATGTCCTATCACATAAGACCAACATGATTTAGTAGTTATACGAAATCATTTTCTTCCCTTGATAAACACGTAGAGCATAGATCATGTGGGATTAGGGAGTCAGAATGATCATTCCATTAACATCACAATAATCAACCCAAAAAATGTGATCTTTTCTGTGTATTCCCCGATGATAAGTGTAATATGATATGTACCACAAATAAGGGAATCCATTGTGTGCAACTCTGAGATATTGAATAATATGATATGTCCCATATATAACAACATCCTCAGTGTGTAAGCCCAATTCATGGGAATAATATTATTAGTCACACTTATAATTTCATTTCAATGTGTAATCATTGATAAATGAAAAAATTGATATTTTCCATGTATTATGGAAATATTTGTTTGTAAGGCCTAAAACATTTATCTATGATGAATCATATTCATTACATAACCAAATAAACATTGGAATACTTCATATTGACTAATTTAAAAACCAAATGGGAATCCAAATCAGTGTGTATCCTTAAATTTCTCTAATATTACTTCCATTGCAACCCAATATCTCCAATGAGATGATCATCATTCTACATTCACAAACATATTGACAAATAATTGAACTATGATAACTCTTATACATATTTTAACAATTATACATATGAAGGATCACTATAGTCCATGATCTAAATTAATATTTCCTAGTATTATCTCATTTCATATGTACATCATAAATATGTAGTGATGCTGATTAATTTTTATATCTTGTTTCTAATACTGATCTAATATCATGTGGGTTTATAGATTTTCAAATTTAATATCATTTACATCATGAATCATGAACATCCATCGTAACCTGATTGTGCATTCCATAATGAGTGGCATGATATGATATCTCCACATAATGGAATATACCTAGGGGTCAGGTCCAATTGTTAGAATGAATAATGATAAATCAGATTCCTTCCATAACTAGGAAATTATGTATGTCTCCTCGAGACAAATGGTAAACTACATGGTTCTTATTATTCCAAGCGTATGCCTTTTTTCATGATGTTAATGTTCAACATTTTCAATTAAATATGGGGTATATTATCCTGTAATAAATAGAATATGTTGGATTCATCAAAGTGGATAAATAACCACATAAGAATATTAATTTCCTCCCAGTATGACCATAAATTATGAGGATCCTTTATTTGTGTCATCTGTATATAAGAAGATACACATTTTTGGGAAATAGAAGAAGAACAACTGATTCATAAATATGGATTCATTAAATATATCCTCTTCATTATCATATATGTGGGTTGAAAATACAGTCATTCTATTGTGGTAATTAGTCCCATATATGGACTAGTAATAGATACAATCTAAAATCTCAAATATATTAGAGAGTCCTAGTGTATGAAAAATATCCCCTAATTTTTTTTGACAATATCAAATTTCCATCATTTTGTAAATTTCAGTTCCAAATCATGATTGGGATTGAAACTCAATCTAATAAAATTCCTTTTGAAATAATGTATATAACTTATTATGCATGTGGGAACTATTAGGGTATCCAATATAATTGATGATGGTGACCTCCAATCAATGATTATTAAATAACAAGAACCACTAAAAATCAAATATTGCCCAAATAATTCACCCATATCATCATTCATTCCATAGAAACAATAATCTAAAACCTATAAGGAATGTATGAAATAAAAAATTAATATATTATTCATGCATCATATTGTTTATTTTTTCATATTATACTCATATAAAATAATGACCATGATAAAAAAAACTTCAAATAGGAAGATGTTTAATTTTAATTCTATCAGGAAGCTTTGTTGGAATATCACTCAAATAGGTTAATCATGATATAAATAATACATCTGATCCTATATAATGGGGGTTTATATGAAATATTTAAATACAAAATTTGTTAATACCATGTAAACATTATGTATATAATATGAATAAAATGAATAATGTGTAAACCATGCATATCAAATTGAGTGTGCATCACTTTTATGGTATTTCATTAATCCATTTCCTATATCATTATTGCACGCATGACTATGGATATTGATATCATCAATATAACATTGATATGAGCCACTTACTTCATCAAATGACTATTTGAAACAATTGTATATGTTTACACACCCTTCAAGATGAAAAATTCCCTTATCTACCCGAAAATATCAACATCATGTGTTGAACAAAATGGTCCAGTAATAACATCAACATGGTGAAATCAAGACCCTTGATGCTCCCCATGAAGGTCTAATGTTCTAAATTCGATAATTCTGCATTGTTCAAGGAATGAATAAACTAATTTTTTGGCCCTTGTTTTCAAACCTATCCATTGATGGAGATTATTGATTGAGCAAGTAAATATCCACGTTAATTATATGATGAAGGGGGACCAGTGAGCCAAATTTGGGTCCCTTCTGATTCAAGAGTCATCGATTATGAGATTATTTCAAACATCAACAAAAGCAGCATCAAAATGGTATTTGTTTATTTCTCGTTGAGGGTACCACCTAAGAAAATACACTAATGGTACCCATGTATGAAGAATGAGTAAGACGCATTAGGAAAAGAATGTTCTTTTTAACTGTGAGTGGGATCATTTCACCTCTATTTCTGATGATTCCTTTTAACATATTTCACCATTAACTTGTGAGAAGTCTCATTTCCCTAATAACTTGGAACATGTATGCATGCGTGTTCCACTATCATGCATAATGAGGGGAATATCCATATAAATTTTACGCCGAAGAGCATATTCTATTGTAAGAAGGAGGATATAAGAGGGAAAATATTCCACTATCAAGAAAATATATCTAATAGTTTATATTGGAGATTGAAAATTTTTAGTCTTATATTAATGAAAACTGTTTTCTAAAATCACATTAAATAATTGAACCAATATGAGAACTCCACTAACAGTTTGTGTTACTAGTAAAAATATTTGGATATGTGAATATTACTATCCCTACACCCTATGTAAATAAACACTCTTATATTTATCAATTGGTGGATGATATCAATTAAGAAAAAAACATAAATCTATCATAGAGGATTATTGGTGTATTATTGTAATGGAATATGTGTTGGACTGGTCTCATATTCCAATTACTATTGGGGATCACTATTTGAGATAATCACATGCCATATAATGGGGATAAATTCATGTTGAAAAAGTAGTATGACATATTCAAAAGTCATAGGATTTGGATTATATCCCTATTCTATCTGGGGCTCACCAATTGAGAAAAAATCATGCCTAGTGATATGATCACATTCCTATCCAAGAAGACACATGGCATACCCCAAATGTATAATATTGGGCTCATATCCCTATTTTGGATAGGTATCACCTAGTGTGAATTGAACATGCCATGAGAATTTCTAATATTCATTTTAGTAAAACTTCCTGGGATATTCCAATAAATGATAGATAATAGGCACATATTCCAACTTCCTCCTAAGAATGACTACAGTAGGCACCATCTGAGGAAATATAGGAGGGGGATTATATATCATCACACATTTCATATGTACATTAGTATTTGCTAGTGAGGAATTCATATTCCGACTACGATCATATTCCTATTCCTATTGGGACTACAAAGTGATAATAGAACATATCAAGAGGATGACTCATATTTCATGAAATAAATTCCTGTGGCATATTCCAATGACATTTGGTTGAGAACATACCCCATTATGATCGAGCCTTACTATGTGATAATTGAACTTGCCTGTCGTCAAGATCATATTCATATCAATAATGATATAGATCAATGAAATACTCTTGTAGATTCTCTCTAACTAGATCATACTCTTCGAACACCATATCTTTATCAAAAATTAGGTAAACATTTGTAAAGTAGTTTCATATCTCAACACAGTTCTACATTTTAGGCCAACATATTCAAGTCACAAAATTTAATGAATCTCCCCAAAGTTATATCTCTCAAAACATGAAAATCCACTCCAATCCTAAACACCTTCAACTAAAGAGGTGTTCAAATCTCAAGTTATTTCATTTATAGAGGTTCTTGATAATTAGGAACAATAGCATATAATTCCACTTAAAATTATATTATTACTTAACTATGGTCAATATGGTCCCCAAGATGTAACATATGTCGTGTCAATATATATATTCATGTATGTATGATAAATAGGGGTTTGAAAATGATAAATCAATTGACATAGTGGGAGATGTCCGCCCCATCATGTCTTAGATCCTTGACAGATTTTTCTATGAGGTCCCAAATGAGATAGAAAAGTATTCTACTCCTTATATATTAAAAAAGAATATGGATACTCATCAATGACTAAATACTAGATATGTATCATATTTCTGATATGTGTACCACATAGACTCATCAATATGATCAATTTTCAATAGCATATGGATTTATTTTCTATGTCCTGGTACCATAGAATTTATGGGCATGAAAAATTCATATTTATTTTTTATATACATCACATGAAAATGCTTTTCAACTGCCTTCCAGAGCAACTCCAAACTTGTTTATCCCAGGATGTCCAAAATATGTATAATTATTTTTCATTTTATTGTAGAGTAGTAAAACCCTTAACATCTGGAATTATTTAATGTCGAATATGAATGTATAATTAGAGTGTTAGGTAATGCATGAACAAGTATGTCATAAAAATAGAACACCCCCACTTCAATGATGTCCATATACAATGAACCGATCAAGAGGATGGACAACCACTCTTTAGACTGCGACCCATGAAGCAATGCTAATGAATTTCAAAAAAATTAGTTCAATGTTTTTGTCAACGGGATGGAATCCTATAGAAATTAACTCCCATCCTGCGCATCAAGGGAAAACAGCTCCTAGGTGAGAAAAAATTTCAAATAAAATAGGATTACGTAAAATCATTCAAAAAAGACATCTAGTAGAATAACCAAATCAACATGCTAAGATAATATCTTCCACCACATCCACCTATCAAAATATTAATTCCCAAGAGGAATAAAAAAATTTCATCATCATATTTAAGAAAAATAAATACAACTGGGCTTGAGAATTTATATCACAATTTTTATATCTAGGAACATAATCAACTAAATGGGTATTGAGGAAATGAATAGGGGTTCCAGATCAACCACACCAGACAAGACTCGTTGAATTTATATATTAATCAATGTCTCAATATTAACAAACATTTGATCGAAAGCAACATATTCTAAACAGAAGGATCAATCAATTCCAATTCTAGTAATAGATAACCCACAGCCCACAAGGCTGAGTTATATTTCAGCATCATCATCATCATATATTTAATTAGTATTCCTTAAAGTGTGATCTAAATATTGATTGTTGTCGTCCCATCCACTCTTCCTATCAACTGGGTATCATATACTTTTTTGGGCTCCTACGACAATCATGATTTTAAGCTCTCTCAGTGTCATTACTCACATTCAATGATAAGAAGTGTAAAAGTGAATGATATCAAATCCCACATGTTTTTCATGACCAAATGGCCCAATATGGACTAGGGTTCGAAAGAAAACCATAATGAAGGATGTTTAGAATAATCCTTCTACATTAATCATGTTAAGAAAACCACCATTTAAATATATTCCCATTTTAATATTTTCACTATCAATAAAATATATATGGTGGACTATGATGCAAATATGGGGGGCCACATCACAAAAAACATTACCCAATATGAATGTGATTTGGATTAACCAAATGGGGTAGCATGAACTTAGATCCAGTGATGGACCCAAAATATATAACCTATGATATCATGTTTCCACATCACTAGAGGATAATTTTTGATTATATAGGGATTGGTGTGGATGAATCCCTATAACTACCCTAAATAATTGAGGTTCTTTTTATATGGGATCAATTATCAGATTATGAGAATGTGATACGAACACTCTTAAAACATCAAGTAGGTATAAAGGTTAGATATTACTATTATGTTTCATCTTGAGGTAGATATGTATATTTTCCCTCCCATTGTCATTCCACAAAACAAAATTTGCCTCATTGAGTTAGATCAGATCTACCTATCTACAAATGGGTTATGTTAACATCAAATACAAATATTGTAATGAATTTCCCTTATTAGGACGATAGTATTTACCTCATTAGGGTTACCAATCAATATATGAATTATTATAAAATCATTAGGAAATTATGATAACTCCACAGTAAATTTCCTTCCTCTGACCCTATAAAATGGAGGTGGCTCATATAGTAGTACCTTCGAAATTTTAAAACATCATCCAATACTCTGTTAATCAAATAGATTCTAGAGAAGGCATCAATGCACATGTGCTACCTGAGAAGTGTCTCTATATATATAATTATTGGATGGAACATTTTATCCACTCAACCTAATCAATCCCATATTCTACACATTTGATAGTGGGAATGACGCCAAAAAATATCTCATAAACATCTTATCCTAATGTGGTCTTATGGTGAGCCCAAAAGATCCACATGAGTATACAAAGATGAGAAGTTTTATATAGACTATAATAGGGAATACCTTTGATTGGTCTAGTTGTATTATATTAGGATCCATTACAAGATTGAATGAACATAATAATCAATTTTTGTATCATTTTATCTTCAAACAGAGGAAAATAATAATAGTTGACCAGAAAAACATCAAAAAACATGATAATGACAGGGTTTCATACTTCATAGGAAGAAGAAATTATTTATCATATTCATTAAACACCAATATCTTTAGAAGAAAATTATATAACTATGTACTGAAAATATATTTTATGTGTTGCAAACTCCTCAGATCCTAATGAATTATCTAACTCTATATTCATAGAAGTTTAACAATAATTAGATGACCCTATTCCATCAACTCATTCCAAATATTTAATTATTTCTTTAATATAATTTAAAATTATATATACATCAAAAGATGAATCTATCTCTTTCAATATAGCAGAAATTCCAATTACAAAACATAGTCATGTTTGAATCTAACGAGCCAGTCTTGCCGAACAGAAGCAATGAAAAAATAACCATCAACCAGAAGCACATAGGAATCAGGGTCACACTAGATTCTATGAATAGAGGAATAATACATGATTCTTAATAAATTAACACTTTTTGGATTATATATTCATAAATATTGTTAATAACCTACTCAATATTCTTCACACGAATAATCCCATTTAGTCTGTATTACCAAACTTCCTAAGTAATACCATTTTCATTGAAGGTTGTATAATATTATCTCATAATTATTCATAATTATTTTCTTCCATCATGTCGTGGTAAATTATGAATACATGGTGCTAGATTAATATTTATATAATGTCGAGTACATAGTTATTTTATCATATGAAGAAGATGGTGATTCAGAGAATTATCAGGACGTTCATTTATAGAAGTTAAAAAACGGGGTGACCCAAAAGTTAGTAGACAGATCTCATTGAAATATGAAAGAATAAATATATAGACCAATAATATATCCTTAACCAATGATGGTGAAATTTTCATCCCTCCAAATGGAGGGAAAAAATTAGAAACAAGAAAAAATAGAGAGGAATCGTCATATTATGCACTAACTTAATCTATAAATATAACAAAATTATTCCTGTTATCATATAAATCATTGGCCCCACACCACCAAATGGGACACTAAAATGAATAATATACCATATTTCATTCATTGAATGTGATTAAATTGGATAAAAAATTCTTTGATGATGAATATTCCCTAGGGTATGAGTTCCTCAGGCCTAATCGATAATCAAGAGGCCAATGAACAAGAACAAAGGATACATGGGACATCACTGGAATGGATCGACCTAATAAATCATTCTGATGTACACACAATACATATATGTAGCTATGAAGTAAGGGAAAACACACCCATAGGCCGATAAAATACATAGATGTATCTCATAACCCTCTAATGGTTGTCCATGACTTGTTGTCTTTCATTATCGCCTTGTGTGGGTGTGAAAATCTAGTATACCATGGAATCATAGAAGGCTAACATGACCTTATCTAGGGGATGAAGATGTTCCACCAATATCTATACATAATCCAAGACCATTGACTTCTGATTTATCATATCCTTAGTAACATTTCAATGAACAACCCTGCTTCCAAAGAACATACCTCTGTCATAAATTTTCATCATTTTGAAATAGATGGAGGTTGTCCCAGCTAATCACTACATATTTTTGTGCTCCAAATTTCTAAATAACAATAAGAGATGCTCAATTGGTAAATTTATATTCTACAAGAAATCGATACCAATGTATTTTTAGATGTGTTTTATTGAATAGAGACCAAGTTTGAAGAATTTAATGTCTCTGTCTCATTCATTGACCAGTATCTGAAATAGACCATCTGAGTGATCAATAGACCCCTATATGTTTCATAAAAAATTAATTTATTCAATGTTCAAGGTGATATAATCAAAAAAAATCTGAGATAAACCTCATCATTCTTTGATCCCTATTCTACTTTTGATATATAAAATGTGATAGTTCACCTCCAAATATGTCCATTCATATGTATGATAATCTTGAGAGAAGACATAATAATAAGATTGATATCATAGATCCTTTTGGTGATCTTGCATATGACATTGATTTTGTGGTTATCCACCAAGTCACCACACACAATGACTATCTCATAAGTCATTGTATCTATATCAATGTGTTGGTACCACCAAATTATACAAGTACCTGAAATACCCCATTGATTGAAACATTGTAATGCTACGGTGTAATAATTCCACCTTAGAGACTTCTGAAACCACATGTGGTGAAAAAATATTCAAACAAATTGAATGAAAATACAGATTTTATATGGTGATGTATAGAATTAAACCCCTATATTCTAGGGGAACTCCCCTAAAAATCCATGTAGTATTCTTGGTAGTGATTTTGTGCTCCCTATTTATTTAGTTGAGGTGATAAACCTAGTACCATAGCGTAGATCACCATTAATCCCAATGAAAATGTAAAAAAAATTCATCTCAATCATATCTTTTCAACAACATAAGAAATAGGTGATGATAATGCCTCTTTTGAAGGAGTCCATCTTATTAATAATTATATATGAGCCCCTCGATTTCCAACATGATATGAAAATTTCTCAATATGCTAGGAGGTGTAAGAATTGGTCGATGACCTTAGGGATTCCCCTGATGCATTATATGACCATTTTTACACCACCATTAATGAGATCAGGTAAGAAAATCTAGGACGATAATAATACACATATCTTACACATATTAGTGCTTCCATTTCAAATAAAGATCAAGATATGTAAATATATTTAAAAATAGACACTGATATTATTTTCATTGAAATATAAAGAAATGACCCGAATAAATCTAGATATGGAAACACACCATATCTGATTAACATATGATAATATATTCATTAAGATGAATTCCATTAAAAATCACCCCTCTCTTCCCACCAATATATTGGAGGAACAAGAAAAATTAATCAAACCCAACATTTTCTGATATGTGAATCATCCATTATTAATTTATAGGATCATCATAATCCAGAATAATAATAGGTAGATTGAGACCTTCATTAATTTAAAATTCCCTAATTGACATTTCAAAAAATATTATTTCGCATTTCTAAACATAGAAATGCTGATCGATGAGACTATTATATTTCATTCTATTTAATTAAAGGATTTGTATTTAGGGTATAAAAACATGATGGCCCCTGAAGATAAAAAGGACATGTCCTTTTCACTATTGGGTGATGTTTTTTTATCTGGCCTTTCCATTGGTATTAATAAATTATGGTACCACTTTCCATCATCCAATGAATAATAACATTATTAAATTCTTGTGATTAATAGTTGAAAATTATGTCTAATACCTTGTGGTCAAATACTGATAGTGATGTGATCACTTAACTATTCATATAATAGTCTTTGACAAGTTATGATAGCACATTATGAATATGAATATAATTAAAAGCAACATTGTGGAAAAAATCATGGATGTTTCCTAGCTTTATGGTATCCTGGAAAAACATTATGGATGACACAAAAAACACTATTGTTATTTTAAAATTTTCACTGCCCATAAATATCAATTCTCTAAGGGGAATCCATGGGAACATATAACACATTTGGTGTTTTATAGATAACATGGCCTTAGAATCAATCCCCTTTTCTAGGATAATGATGAAGAGATTTTTCTACTATTGGGATGGGGACTTCCCGGAAAACATTCAAAGTATTAATATTTACTTTCTAAACCCATATATTTTTTGTTTATCTTATATAAGGGAGTCCACACCTATTGTACATGAATTCCATGGAATGATCATTTGGAAACCTCCTCGTATTGAAATAATACATTGGGTGAGGACAATATATATTTTTCCTCCAAAAAATTCTTTTTAAAGTGGACCAAAACTCGGATGTGAAGAATAATGTCCTTCCACTAAACATTTTAGTGAATATATGAGGAATTTATTTCCAAACTAATAAGGTTACCTAGTATCTATTATTGAATGATCAAGTAAATCCTTGATTTTCCTATTTTTACTCATCAAATTACCTGCTGGTTATGATTCAACATTTATTGGGAATTCTATTTGTATCGTAGAAAATAGTGATAGTGAATGATGTGGTTGAATTCCTCATAACACATTCCTCCCCTAGTATTTATTTATTGGAAATCGATATCCTTTATTATGAGGTATTATATTCCCATGAAAATCCATAATCATGGGAGATATTTTTTTATTATTCCACCATAAATACAATTATAAAAAGAATGGAAAAACAAAATCATATTATATTTGTATTAGGGAATTAATGTTTCTCTCTAGAAAAAGAATTATTTATAATTTCTGTCTAAATTTTTTAAGGGTGCATGAATAATGAGTAAAAATACCATGACCTCGTCACTTTCATGGAACTAGACTTATAGGTAATGATATACTACATAAATATCAATTTATATTTTTAACATATAATAATGCAGATTAGGGGAAAATATTCCATAAAATAAGAAGGATATTCCCATATCACTAGAAAGGCAAAGGGACTAATAGATGAATTCCATTTTGATCATACATTACGTCATGTTCGAAAATAAAAAAGTTCTACAACCAACTCATTGGATAATGTAGCCACACTCATTAATGACCATGATCAATAGGAAGTTATCTTTTGTATGACAAAATAAATAATTGTCTTATTGAAATTCATCTACAATATGGAAGGAATAATTCAAGTAAAAGCCACACCAATATGTTGATAGATGATGTCCACCTGTTTATAAATGGAATCTATAAAACTTTATATCCCAAATGATACTTCCCTGATAGGCTAAGCAGTATGTGAACATATTTAGTGTCATGTAATCAACATTTCCCTATTAAGAGACCGAAATGAGATAAAACTCATCTACCAGTGTCTTGTTAATAGAATACCCCTAAAATTAATAGAAGATAGAGGTATTGAAAATATCTTGGATGATGTACATATAGGTTATTTCGACACTCATATGACTGGGTCCCTGACTACAAACCAAATCAAGAGGCTATGTTATTTCTGGTAACCATGGTATAGTACTATATTGAATTCATTGGATAAGTCCATGAATGTGAGATCCATAAAAACATCATCCATTAGATGATATAATTTCCTCATATATATAAATATTCTTAGTCACATTCCATTTGGGAATTAGATTTCTTTGGGATATATGTCTCATCCCTATTATGTCATTCAAGTACATCATTATTTCTCCAAAATAGATTTCCAATTAGTTTGAGCTAATACATCTTAAGGAATTAGATGAAAATAATGTAATAATTGTCATAATTTCTAATAAAACCACATTTTTTGTGTCTATTAGTCATTTTTTATGGACAATGACACGAACATCAATTTTGCAGAGTAGAATAAATTATTATATAATAAAAAAACAATTCCAATTGCTCATCTAACTATCATGATGTGGAAAATTAAATGAATGATGAATCTAATAAGAATCTATATGATTTATTCTAGAAGACACAAAACATAGGCATTATTTCCTTGCAGTAAAATATCCTCCTATTTTTTGGGTTCATTTTAACACAATTCGCACTACCACACAAGGAATTCCATAATGATTTGTTTATGGGACTAAGTAAATATTACACATATATGTCGAGTTTCAATCCCTTTATATAGACATATTTGGACACAAATCACATGATGAACAATAACAAACTAGTTAGGATTACCTAAAGTGGCACAATGAGAATTGTTTTTGTACATTTCCCTTCTATAGTGTCTATAAGAATTAGAAAAATTTTAATTTTAATAAGAATGTTTTCCTCTCTTCATTAATCGATGGAGAAATGGTGTTGGATATAGAGTCCCCAATTACACTAAGAATGAATCCTTCAAAAGAAAAATCCTAGATGGGTAGGGTCTTATATTTTATATAAGGTACATCATAATAGATCTAACAAAATGGTTATAGTGAATGTGGAAGATTTAACACCCCCACCAATGTGAGGACTCACAAAAAGTATTTAGAATAACTATCATTATTATATCCTCATCGCATCCTCAAGATGATAACCAAAAAAACAATATAAGTTATGTATTTATGAATTTTAACTACATAGTGTCTCATGCTATGAAAATATGATGTTAAACTATAGGGAGTTATTATAATAATATGAAATTAAACTGAGCAAAGGTGTGCAAGTCACATGAAATTAAACTGTATGGAACACTTCTTAACGTGATGATGCTAAACTATACAAATCACATCCTCACTACATGATGTTAAAAAATAGAGATCCTCCAATGGTTAATCACCATTCACATCTGTTAAATAAAATTCATAAAGCATGAGTTGAACTACATAGTGTCCCATGTTCTAACAACATGGTGATAAACTATATAGAAAATGTCATTACAATATGAAACTAAAATATACATATCATGTCGTTGCTATATGAAATTACACTACATAGGGACACTATTTCTCTAAATACATACCAATGTGGAGATATATCTATGTGAATGATGGTTGAAGTACTTATGTCCCCATGTTAGGGTCAATTCCACATAGGGAGTCTATTTTATAAAGAACTATGTATTGTATGATTCTTACCATCACATGATACATAGTGATGCCTAGACCTTCTTTTTTGGTACATCCATAGTTTTAAAAACCTATCCCGATGGTTGTCCCTTTCCCTCAATGCAAGAAATTATCATTTATGGCTGATGTCGTGGCAACATGAAATTAAACTACTAATGTTTTTAGTACTATGGATGTCTTTATTCAAACTATAAGATATACAAATGGATTATTCAAATATATATCATTCTACAGCCATTGTATGATATAAAATTCCAATTTTTATATCATTGAATACTTCATTATAGCTATAAAAAACAATTTCAATCTCTGTTTCTCACATAAACAATTAATCACACCAGATTAGGAATTTCAGTGATGGATTCTCTTCATGAATAAAGAATAATAGCTCATGGAAGGTTCATTGTGGACCTGAATAAAATACCATAAAAATAATATAATACTTTCATAACTATATAAAGTTAAACTACAAGGATGATGTCTCTTTTAGGTTATGACAATGCATATTTATTTGGACATCTTCTGAGAGGACCATTATTATTGGAGTTTGCCTCCTGCAACACCTCCATTCAAAATCTGTGGTTGATTGATTAAAGTCAACATTGGATATGTAGTAGTGACCAAAACTATTGCCCCGAGTCTAGTATCATTGAATAGAAAAATAAATTACATCCATATATATAATGAAAAAAATTATTTAATGTTTATTAATGTTTGAATGTCAAAAATTAATGTTAAAAAATTAATTGTTATGGAATAATGTCCATCGATATAATATCATGTGAAATTATCACCGAGTCTATGATATTATAGAAATATTAAATTCCATTAGGACATATTCAATCAATTTGAATGTTTATCGGATCTTTTTCAGTTAGCATATCATATAATTAAGACACATCAATTATTATATAATTAGTTATTGAATGATATTATTTTATTTAAAAGAAATATAAATTTTTTTTAAATGTTATTCATAGCCTTATCCACTGATATATATTATCAAATATATACGATGTTCATTTTCAAAATCATTATAGATAAATATAATTGAAAAAAATTATATAAAAAATTAAATAATTAAACTAAATAATCTATTCAAAAAATTTATTATGAAATTACTTAATTTTTTTTATAAAATATGCTAAAAATAAATATTCATTTAAAATTGTATTATAAAATTTATAATAATTCTATAGATATAAAGAAAAATCTATGTATAATTTTACTATATAATTAGTTTTTAAAATGACTTTGTTGGTAAAACACCAATAAAAATAAACATTTTATATAATTTTATTATACTAATCACATAAATGTAATTTATATTTTCTTAAATAATAATTAATATTTTTTAACTTATATTTAATGACATAGATGTCCATAATGGTAAAATTTCTAACCAATTTAAAACGTATATTAAATAATAAATATTCTATTGTTATAATAAAAAAAATTTAATGGTTCTCATCATTTATTCCTTTAACACTTCGATACACATAAAATGATTATATCATCTAATTGTAGAGATTTTTTCCTATGTCAATTTCATTACAGAAATGATTTTTAAAATATTTGTTTAGTTTATTAAACTATTGCATTTACTAAAATGGTGGTATACTGTAGATCCTAATATAACATTTTATTAAAATTTCTGGTATAATAGTAATATAAAATGTGTTTTAATAAACCATTGAAAAAGATATTACATGTTAAAATAGCATTACCCCATTCTTATGGTTGAATATTCCATTATTAGGGGACAATTCACCAAGTAATTATATTCCCCATATTTTCCCATATAAATTATCACCTAAATTCATTATTTTGGTGAAAGTCTTAAGGTATGGTGTTCCCCTTAATATTTTATTATATTTCATCCAATTATTGTTTCATTTTAAATCCGTATAGGGAATCTTCATGTTTATTGTTAATATTTCATGAATCTCATATTTATTTATTTTTACATTTCTTATTAAATTGTTTTTAATTTTTTATACCTCCAATTTGGACAATATCAGGTTTCATTCAATTTAGTATTTTTAATTACATTATCTTCTAGACTATACTGGTTTAGATTATTGTTAAACTCTAAATTGATTTAATTGTTTTTTTATAAATATTGAATGTTTGTTGACCATGTTGATTACAATATAAAATAAATATCAATAGTTTTATTTGGTATAATGGTCATTAATGCATGATATTCCAAAAAAATGACCCAGTTAAATTTACGAAATTTTTATTCCTAGATGGTTCCTGATAAAATGAAATTTTAATATTAAAAAATTTATTTTTTCATTAATTTTTTTCATATGGTGTTTTAATTAATGGATAACATTGTTTTCAATATATCTTCAAATTTCCATTTTTTTCTAAATATTGTAATCATTATTTTTATTTATAATATATTATATATTATAATGCCTTATTTTTTAGTAACATTTAATCCAGTTCTTAAAAAAATTTATAAAATCTTTCCAATCTTATGTAATGTTAAAATTATACCTCAAAATTTATATATAAGGGGTTATATGTATTGACACACTTATTATTCAACTACTGTTGTTTTTTAAATAATATAGTGATATAATTTATATGGTTTTTAAAAACTTTTATTTAGAAACTAAATATTTATTTTCGATTAGAAATTTGGGAAATTAATTTATTTTGTGAATATATTTTCAAAATTTAAATTTTCTGGTTTTGTGGAATATAATTATATAATTATCAATGTTTTCATTGATAAAAACAAAATTTTTTAGATCCGATTCCAAATATATATTATATGTTGGTCTCAAAAATGTGAGATTTATATTCCTCTTTCCAATTTTATCAATATTCTATTCATATAACACTCGTAAATAGTCTCATCATATAAATTTTTCATATATATTTCTAAAATCGTAAAATTTGATAATATATATTTCATTTATTTAGTATCTAGATCCCTTAACATATAAGTATCTCAAATTCATTATGTTGACAAAAAAAAGTTTATTCTTTTAATAAATCATTACTATATATCTAATTACATTTTGAATTATTTTTTATCATAATAATTATTTATTTATATCATTGATGATAATATATTTTTTTATGTTAAATATTGATTTTATTGATAATATTATTTTTCTTTTAATTAATCAGATAGGTATATGATATAATAAATTAATTGAATCTCAAACTATTGTCAAATTAACAATAATTTGTAATAATAAAACCATAATAATTTATTTGATAAAGCATTTAATTTATGAAATTGTTGAATTTTTTTGTAATACAATTTTTTTTCAAAAATATTTATATAAAAAGATAAAATATTTTGTTTTCGAACTAATTATTTTTTATTAATTCATAATATAGAGAAGAAGTATTTATATACTGTTTGTGAAAATAATGAATGGGGTGGAATGTTAAATTTCATATTTTATGGTTGTTTATATATTCATCACGATGTGAAAGAAGGTATTATATTTCATGAAGTAAATTTAATAGATATACATGATTAAACCAAATATAACGATGTTGGTATCAATGTATTAAAATGGGTGGATGCTGTAAGGTCTGTTATATATCAAGAATATACAAGGATACTCATCTAGAAAAACATTAACATACACATTGGCCACTTAAACATCATTAATATAAACAGTTCATTTGTATTCAATAATATGGTAAATATAACATTCATTTCCATATTTTTCTTGTTTCTCAACTTCCTGAAATGTTATCAAAATTAGGTTTTCATTCATGAACGAAAACTGATATTCTTTCTAAAAATAAACTATTTAACCATTGTATTCAATCATTTCATGATAAACTAAAAGCCAATCCATACCCAAAATAACATCAAAATCTACAAGAGGAAAACAATTTGGTTTTCAGGAATATTATTTACGATCCCAATGACAAGAAGGTTCTTCTAATTTCAGTTTGGCTTATCATTTCCCCTGGGTGTTTTCCCCATCAGTTATGGATTCATAAATTGAGATGGAATTAACAATTTACTTGAATCGTTTTATTAAATGAAAGAATTTGTAAACCTGGAATTAAAAAAACCAATTGGCATAATATTAATAATCAAACAATGTACTTGATACTACTTTATTTGATTACCAAAAAGCTAATGATGTAGTTACAAAGTGTTTCAACACCCCTTTCAGATTTCAGTCCAATTGATTTCAATCATATGAGTTCTTCATCAGACACTTATTTTCATAATGAAAAATTTAATGAAACATAAAACATTTTACTAATTTTAAATCAAATATTATCATTCAACTACCCTAATATTTCTTAGTTTAATTATGATCCTTATATAAAATTTTTCCAGATTAGATGCAATTACGTGAATTCATAAGGCATTCCCCAGTGTTCTTTTTACCATAGTTTCAAAAAACTATAAACATAATTTTCTTACCATCTATCATTTTTGATGAGTTCTTACCATTCATATGCCACCTCAACCAGTTATGGTATTGTTTTTCAAAGGACACCAGATCATAATAAAACTCAATTTATACTTCTTATGCACATCAAACATTTTTTTTACCACATTGGATCTCATGAGTAGATAATGACATTCAAAACATTAGTTTTAATAATGAGTAAAAATGAATGTTTTTTTATCAATATCTCTAATGAAATTTGGAGCATTCCATTAGAGTCGAGTGAATTTTTCTTCCTAATTAGCACCAAAATCATCCTCCTACCTCAATTCCTTCAATAGTTTCCCATCATATGTTGAACCGCATTAGGTAAATATTTCCCAAGAAATATACCTTTGAATGCATCCCAATCAAGAGAATAAATCTCCTATGTATCCATAATATTATTAAAAAAATTCCACGACTGATCTACTTCACCTTCCAAATGTTCAATAGAATGATTTTTTTTAATTTGTAAACACCACATTATATTGAAGATGGTTTCTGGTGATTAAATCCACCCTTTGATTGTAAGATGGTTAAATGATCCTCTGAATGGTGGGGGATGTCACCGGATTAAATGGTCAAGTCTTGACATGTTCTTTTTTAGTGGATCTAGCTGATATCACTCAAGGATACCACCACCATATATATCCTGAGTCAATTGTTCCATCAATTCCAAAAACTATTCACTTAGGATTTCGTCCATCTCAGGTTTCTTATTTGGTAGGTTGTTTTCCAGTTGATGTCATCCCATTATAGCTTCCATGATTCCTCTGCGTAATGATATTATTAACATAGACATATCATAGATAGGGTTTATTGTAATCATTAAACTATAAATCATTTCTTTCATACTATAAATTAATACAAATTTATGGATATTCATTTAACAATATCCTAACTCCGGTTGTTATATAAACAGACATATGATACCAACTATAAGGCTAAAACCTTAAACATTAGAAAATATTGAGTTATGTTATGAATTATACATTGAGGATATTATCAGTTTAAGAGTTTTATATATTTATTACATAACTATTGCATTACATCTCAAAAATTAAAAAGTAGACACTTATACTTTATTCAATTTTATACCCAATAATAAAACACCTTAAATAAAAAAATAATTATTTTCTTTATTACAATATTATTTAATTTTTGAACTCTCTTAAACTTCCTTTTACACTATGAAAAACCTTTCAAAAACATTGGTTGAGCTTAAAAAGTATATTAATGGATATAAAATAATGAATAAAAACATTAGTTCATGAATACATACAAATCAATGAAACAAAACATTTCACTCATACAACATAAGATCTATAATATACATCATTTATTCATAGTATTTATGAATAAATCATAGAAATCATAAATCACAAAGTTAACCTGTGGCATCCATAACATACATACATTGTAGCTTTTACATCTACATAGTGAGTGACATTCATAGTTACATTGGAAATTCCCATCATAGAATATTCCCAAAAAGATTTAGGAGAAACATTACCATTTAAATCATTCACATTACCCAATGCATTGGAGAACTATCATGAGCACACTCGCCCTCAGTTAATCACTAATCCACCCATATATGTAAAAAATTACATAAAACCACAACATATCAAAACACATAAAAATAATAAAGGAAATATATCATTTCCACATTGAAATCAATATACGTCAGTTCAAAATATTGAAATAATCCATCCATTCTCAAAAAAAAATTCAATATAAAAAATACTATAAAAAGGAATATGAAATTTACTTTTATTTTTAGAAATAATATGGCTTATAGGGGAATCTAGATATTAAATAATACTAGCGGTGGTTGAATGCTCGTTGTCTCCTTGTACGTTAATTTTTTTTTCCTTCTATCATTTATTAAAACAATTAATTAAAAACATTCCATTTGAATAAAGTTGAATTATATTAAGATAAAAAATCTATAATTATACTCCATATAAATGAAGTTCATTTATAAAACAAAATACTCCTCAATGAAAAGAGATTTAGATGAAATCACATACCTTCAGTTTGACTTCTCTCGTTCATTATTTATATTCCAGAATAATAATAATATGATAATTTCTACTTGATTCAGATCATTTTTCATGTTTATTATAAATTTTATATTACTTCTCATCATTTTATAAAAATTACATAATTATTTGTGTGCATATCGATCATTTTTTTGATATTCCATATTAGAGTTGAAAATTAACTTGTTGGATGTAAATTTTCATTGTGGTCATAAATAAATAATCCCAAAAATGATATTTAAGATGTAAATAGAATATATTTCAATTATATATATTTATTTATATTTCCATAATATAAGGAGAAATGAAATTAAATGCAATGTTTTTGGAAATCTAGTCTGTAAGTACGCATTATCACCAATTTAATTTCATTTTCATTTTAAAATATTATTAATCAAATTGTATAAATGTATATTATAATAAGAATATTACATTTATATAATGTATGTATCATTGGATTAATAAAACTATCCTCTATATGCTTTTTGTATAAAATGAACGAGTCATATCACTTGGAGGGGTCCGTTGTTGGTACTCCCCCAAATGAAATTATAGAATTTACCCATTGTGGAGAGAATAGAGGTATGCAGTAAATACAAAAAATTTAATAGAGGCATTAAAAATATAATATATATCATATTTAAAATTGGTTATTCTATAATGGACACAAGGAGATGTGGTTGGGGGAAATTGAACAATCATCATTTCATGGGGAAGTAGTTTTCTGTACACCGAAACATATTGTTCATATCCAATAGATGGAGGTGTCTGTAACATTATTGATAATAATTATCATAAAAGAATCCATCTATATTTAGGTAACTATTTTTTTAAGAAAATAATTACTTGAAAATAGTGAGTGGAGAAGGAATATAAATGAATGGAACTTGAAAGAAGACATTACCTCTAAATCAGGTAACTTCGTTTGAATTGAGCCAACATGCTTTATTTAATTTTTTTTTGTATAATGTAATTACTCTAAAAGGATTTGTGGTATTTTGATAGTTTATTTGTCCATAATGTGGATGATAAAAGTTGCATTAGTGGTGCAAATAAGTGGTAAGAGTTGGTATCCTATTATAAGAGATAAGGGTATATCATGAATGTCATGAAATATTAATTTATTATAAATTAAAATTTTATAAAAAGTGTAAAACCACCATTTGTTATAAAATAATATGATTATGGTTCGAAAAAACATCACCCCATTATTTTTTATACATGTTAAAAATGTTATTTTATCTTGTGTATTTTTTGTTTAACCCTTTGATAAAAGATTAACTCTTACCATGTCTTCTTGTATTTTCTCAATATTTTGTTAATATTGTTACAATAAAATGACATTAAAATCCTAAGTGGATATTTATTATCATTTTTACATTATATAAGTCAGTTAGATGAATATTATATTTCATGGAATATTAAACCATTTAATAAAATTATATTTGTTTTAAAAATTGATTTATTTTAATTTAAAAACATTTTAGTTAATATTATTTTTAAATTTATATCAACTTCATTACATATAAAAAAGTCATTAAATTTTAAGATAAATTTTCTATATATACTATAAATTTTGTTAATGGAATAAAAATATTCATATTACCTTTATTTGATAATATAAAATATCATTTATACTAATCATTCATAAATAAGGTAATCTATGCATTATCGTTGTGTCGAAAAAAATTATTTATTTAATATATAAAAATTATAAATAAAATATCATGATATTTTAAATATCTGTATCTTTATAATTAATATTTATAGTCAAATAGTGCTGTTATATAACCCTATATTAAAATTTTTTCAGTAAAAGATATATGATCTTGTTATATTTATCATTACTGTAAATTAATTTTTATAACATGTCATTATCACACCCATGTGGCTCCATGGAGTCTAAAAATAGACCCAAATATGCTAATGGATGGAAATATATTATCTAATATGATTTGGAAACATGTTAGGGTAGTTTTATTTTATTATAATATTATTTCATACACATATTTACCTGATATTCATTTTAACCATAGTAAAAAAATTATTACTAAAGTTTCTATTCATAGAGTCCAAAAAAAGGTACCTATTTTCAAAATTTGTACATTTTGATTCAAAATATGGAATCCATTTTCCCATATTAATATTATTTAATTGGATGAAATTAATTTAATATTAATTCATTTGGTCAAAACAAGAAAGTGAGTTTTTAAGAAATAAAAACTAACAAAAGATTTAAATGTGTTTATGTCCAATTAAAAAGTGAAATTATATCCAATCACAAAACATTTAAATAAAATAAAACTATACTCTATATAACCTTTAAAACCAATTAATATTACAATATAATTGTATAAATAAATTACAAGAACGATAGTTTTTACTTGAACAGTAGTATTTTTCACTATTCATTTAAAAAATTAACTTTATCAGAAAATTACCAAATAATTAACCAAACTAAATTGTGATGTCCTTATCATATAGAAGAATTATATTTTTTCAAATATAACATATAAAATTGAAAATAATATATATAAATCGGTTTTTAATTAATAATATGTAAATGGTTTTTTAAAAATAGTGTAGTACTTCATGCATAAAATCATATTTAATCTTAATTTAAACCTCATTAATTTATTAGATAAATGTAAAAACATATTACAAAAATTGGTAATCATATTTTAGATACTTATGTTCTTCCCAGGAATAATTATCGATATGTGTTAACTACCATTTAAAATAATAATAATATTATTGTATTATTTTCTAGTGTAAATCAATGTTGTGAGCAATGTATGATTTTTGAGGAACAAGTTGTTGTGATTGGATTACTATATAATAGAAATAATCAATTACCATAAAATTAATACCTTATTTATAGATATTATTATATTAATAAATGTGTTATTTTACAAATACCTTGTATACTACAAGAAATCATGAAGCTATGTGTTATATAATAATTAATGAAACATAAATACATCATATATATTAAATATATCACATAAAAGTATAATGTAATTCATTTCTCAAAAACATTAATGTTGTAATTTGATGAATGAATGACATCAGTATGCAATTATTTAGACCACACTTTAAATTAAAGATGATTACAGATCTTATTTTATGGAACTTTCTATGAGCGTAGGTAAACTCTTTAATATAAAAATATATCCATATATTTTTTATAATAGATTTATTATATAATAATTGATAATGAATATTTTATTGGGTGGATAATTAAAAAAAATGTCCTTGATGAAGGATATTACCTACTCTTTTGGAAACTACTTCTCGCATAAAAAAAAGAATTCCTTAGTTGGATTTATCCATTATAGAGAATTATAATACTAGGGGAGGGATGTTGTTATTTAACATGGGATTACTTTATATGAGACCAATTTTAATCAAATATGCAATGAGAGGAGGAGTAAAGGAGGACTTCAATAACAAGGGTAATGGACTATATATTTTTTCTTGACAATATTGGAGTACCCCACTCATTTAACATGTCCACTATGTGTTGATAATTTACCATTCCATATCATTAGTCATGTGATGGTCAAAATATCATGAAAGTAAATGTTATTAAATTTAATGGTTAATTTTTAAACTAATTTTCCAATAATATTTATAAATTAATTTAATTTTTCATTTATCAATATAATTTATATTAATTAAATTCTCTAGTAACCATATTCAAACAATAAGTTGACTTTATTTTTCAATATAATGTATGCTAATACCGAATATGGAATCAATTTATCCAAATTAAAATAAAAAATTCAGAATAAATTAATTTAATATTAATCCCACAGATAGGATGAGATGATAGGTTTCTATTTGAAAATATTCAAAATTCTTAAATGAAAATAAATCAAATATCAATTTAAAATTTGTTCCACTGAATTAAAATTAATTCAGTTCTTTGTTATATATATATAAATTTGTAAATCTAATTTAATATATAACTTAACTATTTAACAAACTAGGAAAAATGACGGATTCCATTAAAATTTAGTGTTTTTCTATATTCATCCAATAATATAACATCACTCAATTAAAATATTTATATGAATTTTTTTAATGAAGAGTTAATATTTACATATATTAATTAAAAAATGAATGAAATTAAAATTTAAATGTGTTCAGAATGAAATGGAGGTAATATTACCATTTAGAGAAATACGTTTTCAAATTAATATTATTTGATATATTCTTATAAAATTCATATAATATCTATTAGATATGTTTAAAAATTATTTATAAAATGTATAATAAATAAATATTACGAAAAAAATTCATAAAAAGTTGGTTGCTTGTAATATTGAAAAACATTATATTTTTAAATAGTAACATCATTTTCTCAGAAATGGAATTTAATTATATTCAAATAGTTCATATATTAATTTATAGCTAGTTGATATATAATGTATTCCTTTTATAAGGATTTGTAAATAATATTTTTACAATTTAGTTAATATAATCCACAATCTTTATTCTAATGACTAGGTGACCACTATAATAATTCTTTAACAAAAATATTAATAATACACTATTGTTTGGTAAAACATGGTAATACGTGTATCATACGTTATCTATGGAACTAGACAATGTTTTAAATAATGTGAACCATAGTGCCATATGTATCGAGTACTCATATAAGTGTTTCATGTATAGTAATCGTATATTGATGTCGGGTATAATAGTATACAAACATATTTCATTCAAATAACAAAATCTATAATATGTGTTGTATGCAATGAAAAATATCAAAAAGTTTAAATTTATTATAAATAAGATGAAAAAAATCAAACAAATGTTAGATTTTTTACATTATTCTCTATTAAATTGAATTTCTCCATCAATATTCATATGTGTTTTTTAATTCTAAATAGGTTAATGTTCCATTAATAGAATCCCAAATAAAAAAATAAATACTAAAATATCCTTTTATAATGGAATGTCAGAAACATAAAAATAACCAAAGTAACTCATAACTCTGTTTCCACAAGGGATAACATAAGTGAAAATTGAATACATGGATATAGAAGTGAAATATAAATATCAAGTTATAATTGGTTGTGATAGAGTACATTGATCCTATAAAGTTTATGGTAAAAATAAATAATCAAAATTTGCCTGAAAATTTTCGTCAGATTGATCATAAATGATGAAATATGCACGAAATTTTATTTCAATACCCTTTTCATAAAAATAAATAATTTTCATGTGAATATATTCTTTTATTACTTCATTATTATCTCAACCATAGTTTTCCATGATAAATTTCCACAAAATCTCTTATTCAATGTAATGAAGGTGATTTAATTATTGGAAAATCATTAAAATATCATACAATACATTAATATAGTGATATTTCATTCCATAAATATTTAGTTAGATTTACAAAAAATAGTTTTCATAAGTTAATCAAAATTAATAAATACTTACATGGAATGGTATAACCTTAATCACACAAACATCATCCAATGATTAACAAAAAAATAAATAAATTGAATACCTTATAACCCTTAAAAAATTTCAATATGATTAACATTATATATAATGTAACTGAAATTACAAAAATAGATATCTTATTATAAATCCCTCATAAAAAGAAATCCATCTCTTTTTGGTAACATTCCAATCATGTGAATACCAATATCGTGATTTTTTAAAGCATGGTAATAATATAAATTAAAATAGAACCATACTAAAAACAATGTTGTTAACATATTCCAATGATTATTCAATATATTAAATAAATTAAAAATTGTCATAAAATATATCCATGAATTCATAAAATACATTTTAATAAATATATATTATCAGTTATGAGTAAATAGATTCTTACATTTTCGATATCCATCATCTCATTATCCAAGATCAGCATAAATTCTTCAAGATCCAGAACACATTAATGGATATCAGGGAATATTCGAAATATCACCATTCATTTATATCACTATTATATATCATTATCACCATTAAAAATATTGCTTTAAATCTATACTGAAAAACATATACAACTAAATCATATATAATTCGTGATTCATTTTACATTATCAATCAATTCCAAAACATATATACATTATTACATAAAAATTCATCTAAAATCATTAATCATTATTCCTCATCATTTATTTTAATACTCATTTCCTTGAAAATTAAATTAAAATCATTTCATAAGTGTTGACCTCACCTGTTTTGATAACCCAAATTATTCCTTCATATACTTTGATAATCCCATTCAATGATTATCAATACCCTAATTATCTTAATATATGATATTTTGTTATCAAGGTGATAATAATAATAAAATAATCCTAGAAACATTGTAATAATTGTTTATTCAGTGTTTATATGAGTTTTGAAGTTCATCTAACCCATTTAGATAGGTTTTGCATAAAACATAAATGTATTTAGTCACTGGTCTGCATATGGCTACTGATACAGAGCTACTGGTAAGCAGATACCAAGTCTACTGATAGAACAGACTAGAGCTACCGATTGGATACATCTACCAATACACATACAAATAGCTACCGATATGTACAGAGCTACTGATATGAAGAAGTATTCTGATAGAACATGTTCAAAGACAGTTACCGATAGAAGTCTGTCGATAGAGTAATTCTACCGATACGAGCTATCGACCGGCCTATTATTACACAGACGGGCGACTAATATGAAGCGACTAACATAGTCTACCGATACAAGAACAGAGTCACTGATACGTCGAGCTACAAATATCCCAAGATCGACCGATGGATTAAGAGCTACCGATAACAAGAGCTACTGATAGAATGAAGTCACCAATATATATAGCTACCGATAGAAGTTCAAAGAGCTACTGATGGAAGTTCTTGCTATAAAAAGTCCACCGTACACATTTACCAACACGAGATACTAATGATTGACCAACCAGTCAAACTCTATACTCTCAATACTATTTATTTATTTAGCTAATAGTTACATTTGATGTTTTTAATTCATTAAATTTTATTTAATGGATTGTGTTTCCATGTCAAGGAATTGTACCTTGTACCCATGAAAAATCTAATCATTCCCTTCTCTTGAGCTAAAATCTATAAAGGGAAGAAAAGAGAACTCTGGAATGTACAACCAAAAGGGATAGAAAGAGTAGAGTTGATGTGCGTGTGGGAGAGAGGATATTTGAAAAGAAATCATTTAACTTAACATCTAGAGCAACTAGAAATTGGTGCAAAGAATAATACTACATCCAGACTCCAAGAACACTAAACATACATCAAGAAATCCTTTGCTAGAGGAGAACAAAATCTGCAACCTGAGTGAAAAACAACAAAAACTTCATACACTTGGGCTGACAAGTTGAACCTGGAACCAAGAAATAAAATGATACTCTGTTTTCTGAATAGAAACCAGAAAAGGACTCATAAGCTTTTTTGACCAATCAGACGAGTCCAGAGCTGCACTTACAATCACTAAAGCTTTTCTAAACTCATCAATACTTGCTTTTAGTGATTCTTTTATTTAAATTTCGAGCAGTGTGTGTACCCTGTTTATCTTACACACACACTGTCTCCTGATCTAAACTAGAGGAATTTCATATCCTCATTCAAACTATGTGACTCTTTTGTTTCCCATTGTGGATAGTGTTAGAGGTCAAGTAAGACCTCGACAGTTGTGAGCTGTTGTCTGTTTTCCCATGTGGAACTGTGGTACAGGTCTTTGTACCTGGACAATGTGCTCTCTATTGTTTAACCCGATCCAGGGTGTGGGTAAATTTATATAAATTGTTGAGAGGACTAAATCTCAGCTTGAGACTGAATGTCTTGGTTACATCTGTTGTTCCATTTAATTTAATTATAAGTATACTGTATATATATTTCGTAATCTAATGCTTACTACATTGAAATATAAAATTATTTTAAAGCTACTCTGATAGTAAAATTAGAATGTGTTTATATCTATTGTAAACCAGTATGTTAGTTTCAAAATTCAGTTTAATCTTGAGATTAAATTAACCGAGAACTAATAAATCTTTGAAAAACTAATTCAACATTTATAATCTATATAAATTCACTACAGTTTAATTTTTTTTTTAAATTTGGGGATTTTAAGAGAAATATTTCTAACAGAAAATTTAATTGGAACACAATTCACCCACCTCCTCATTAGTGTCCACTACGACCAATATTTGGTATCTGTTGATGGTTTTTCTTAATACAAGTTTTTTAAAAAACCTCTATTTTTCAACTGTGATTTTATTTGAATCTTTAAAAATATTAAATTTATGTTAGTTATAAATTTTATCTCTATAATTTTACTTTCTAAAATCTAGTTATGGACAATAGACTAGAGGTTTCTAATACTAACCGACCACCTTTCTTCAATGGCACTAACTATGCCCACTAGAAGCATAAAATGAAAATTCAATTAGAGAATATGGGTTTTGATATCTGGACTGCTATATAGTCTCAATATAAAATTCCAGAAACTAAAACAACAACTTGGTATGAACCTACAAAGACCTCTTACAATAATAATTGTAAACCTATGAATGCCTTGTAATGTGTTTTAGGAGATGAATAGTTCAATACAATTTCTGCATGCAAAATTGCTTATGAAATATGGGATACTTTGGGTGTTTCTCCTGAAGGAATGACCAATGATAAAGAAATGAGATTGAATACTTATACTATCAAATATGATAATTTTAAAATGAAGACTAATGAACCTATTTTTGATATGTATCTCAGGTTCAATGAGATAGTCAATACAATGAGTTCACTTAGAATGGCAGTTCCAGCAAACGAACAAATTATGAGGATCTTCATATGTCTGCAAGACTGATGGAGGGGCACATCTTTTTCAATCAGAGAGTCATGTGACATTGGAGCTCTGCCTATCAAAGAACTTATTTGTAAACTAATGATGTATGAGGAAGAACTCAAGGTGAATAAGGAGGAAGATGATGAACCTAAATGAAAATCTGTGGCATTCAAGTGTTCTGATTCTAAGAGAAATGACAAGGAGAAAATTAAATTACCTACTGAAATTTCAACCGGTTATGATTCTGATTCAGACAGTGATGCTGGGATGGCACAAATAGCCAGGAGATTCAAGAAGTTCTATAGGAAGAAGATGATCTTTAGGAAATCTAACTAAAAATGAAAATATGACAACACGGGTCATTGGAAGAAGGATTGGACGAAAGATGACAAGAATGATGTAGTAGTCTTCTATGAATTCAAATAGAAAGGACACATCAAGGCTGATTGTCCAAAATTAAAATTAAAAAGAAATATGAAAATAAGGACAAGATCTAAAAGAAATTTGTGAAATCTACATGAAGAGATTTGGAGGACATCACAAGTGAATCAGATGATTCTGATTCTGAAAATAATCATTCCAACATGTGCTTCATGACCAATACCTTTGAGGTAACAAGCCAAAATAGTTCTCACAAAAAGGTATGGTACGTAGACAGTGGATGTTCAAGGCATATGTCTGGATATTATTCATTCTTCAAGGGATTAATAAAGGTTGATGGAAGTCATGTCACCTTTTATGATAACTCTAAAGAAAAAATCATCATCATAGGCCAGATTGGTAACACTGATTCTATTTTGATTTATAAAGTCTAATTTGTTGATGGACTTAAGTATAACCGGTTAAGTATTTCTCAATTATGTGATGATGGTTTTAATGTTAAGTTTGAAAATGATTCTTGTATTGTTTTTAACTCTAAGAATGTTTTAGTATTTTCTACTTTATGAAATGAAAATGTTTATGCTGTTGATTTAAATTCTTTAAGTAAGAAAAATTTTACTTGTTTAAATGATTTTCATAAAGAATCATGGCTGTGGCACAGAAGTTTAGGACACTACAACATCTATTCACTTAGAAAATTGACAAGGATAAACATAGTTAGAGACCTACCTAAACTTGAATTACCAAATTATAATTTTTGTAATCCCTATCAAAAGGGAAAGCAACATAAAGTTTCTTTTAAATCATAGAAGGAAGTCGCAACTTCTTATCCTCTCGAGTTGGTTCACATGGACTTGTTTGGACCTTCAAGAGTTTCTAGTTTAAATAGGAAGCAATATGTATATAATTTAGTAGATGACTTTTCTAGATATATTTGGGTATACTTTATAGCTCACAAGAGTGAATCTTGTTCTTACTTTGTTAAATACTCCAAGTCTGTAGAAAAACATAGTGTACTTATGATTAAATCCATGAGAAGTGATCATGGACGTGAGTTTGAAAATCATGAATTTGAATCTTATTTCTCACACAATGGCTATAGTCATAACTTTCCTTCTCCTAGGACACCTCAACAGAATGGTGTAGTAGAAATAAAGAATAGAACCCTGCAAGAAATTACAAGAACCATGCTTAATGAGTATGACCTGCCTATTTATTTTTGGGTTGAAGCTATAAATACAGCATGTTATATTATAAATAGATTTTTAATTAGACATGTTTTTAAGAAGACCCCATATGAGTTATGGTATAATAGAAAACCCAAACATAGTTTCTTTAGAGTCTTTGGATGCCAAGTTTTTATTCTTAATACAAAGGATAATCTGGACAAGCTTTCTTCTAAAAGTGATGAAGGAATTTTCCGTGGTTATTATTTAAATAGAAAAGCCTATAGTGTCTTTAATAAAAGAACCAAATGTGTGGAAGAATCTGTTCACATCAAGTTCGATGAAACTGATCCACATGAGCCTAAAACCTCTCTTGAAAATCGTAAAGAAAATTTTAGTGTTCTGGACCATAATGATAAATCTAAAGAACATGCTACAAAAACATCAAGTTCTAGACATATTCCATAATCTGGTTCTGATAAACCCGAACCTATAAATGAACCTAAAATTTCAAGTCCTACCTTTACTAGATTAACTAGGAATCTAAAGAATCATCCTTTAGATGTTGTTGTTGGTAATCTTGATAGAAGGACAGATACTAGAGCTTCTCTAAGAAACCATGTTGAACGTCAAGTCTGTATTTCATAGCTAGAACCTAAAAATGTCAATGATGCACTCAATGATGAATTTTGGGCAATGGCTATGCAAGAAGAGTTAAATAAATTTGAAATAAACAAATCTGGGAATTAGATGAAAGACCCAAGGACACCTTGACAATAGGCACTAAATGGTTTTTTAGAAACAAAGTTGATGAATCTAGAAACATAGTTAGAAACAAAGCTAGAATAGTTGAACAAGGATATAGTCAAGAGGAAGGTATAGACTCTGAGGAAACATTTTCACCTGTAGCTAGATTAGAAGCCATTAGTATCTTACTTGCTTATGCTACTCATATGAATTTCAAGTTATATTAAATGGATGTCAAAAGTGCTTTTCTAAATGGTTTTATTTTTTGAAGATATTTTTGTTGAACAACCACCTAGATTTACTAATCCTCATTTTCCAAATCGAGTTTATAAACATTCTAAAGATTTATAGGGTTTAAAACAAACTCCAAGAGCTTGGTATGGTAGACTTAGTAATTTTCTTATTTCAAAAGGTTTTACTAAAGGGATTTCTGATCAAACTCTTTTTATTAAAAGAATTTCTAAATATGTCTTAATAGTTCAAATATATGTTGATGATATTATTTTTGGATCTTCCAAACACTCCTTATGTACTGATTTTTCAAAGAGTATTCAAAATGAATTTGAAATGAGTTTAATGGGAGAACATAAATATTTTCATGGATTTCTAGTATTTCAAAATGAAAATGGTATTATTTTGAATCAATGTAAATAAAAAAAGGAATCATTTAAAACGTTTTGGTTTGGATAGTATTAAGGGAAGTGAAACTCCTTTGAGTATAGTCTGTAAATTAGATGCAGATGAAACTGGGAAACTAGTGGATCAACCCATTTACAGAGGTATGATTGAAGCTTACTTTACTATACTGCTAGTCGACCATATATTATGTTTAGTGTGTGTATGTGTGAAATATTTCAATCTAATCCTAAAGATTCTCATTTACATGTTTTTATAATAATTTTTAAGTACCTTAAACACACAGTAAAAATAGGTTTATTTTACCCAAATGGACAATATTTTGAGTTAATGAGTTATTCAGATGATGATTTTTCTAGTTGCAAGTTGGATAGAAAAAGCAAATCTAGAACATGTCATTTATTGGGAAAATCATTGTATCTTGGTGTAGTAAGAAGAAGAATTTTGTCGCTTTGTCCACTACTGAAGCGGAGTATATAGTTGCTTGTAGTTGTTGTGCACAAATTATGTGGATGAAGCATAGTCTTTTAGACTATGGATATGACTTTAAGCACATTTCAATCAAATGTGACAACACTAGTGTAATTAAAATCTCAAAGAACCTTTTATCTCACTCTTGGACCAAACAAATTGATGTAAGGCACCATTTCTTAAGAGATCATTACCAAAAGGTTGATATTAGTCTTGAATTTATTGGTATTGAACATCAATTAGCTGAAATTTTCACCAAACCTTTGAGTTCGGATAGGATATGTTATATTAGGAATGAGTTAGGTATGATTAACCTTGATCGGTAGCTATCTCACCGATGTAAATTCACACCGATGTAAATTCTCACCGATGTAAATGCTCACCGATGTAAATCCCCACCGATGGAACCTCATTGATAGAAGTTCTCACTGATAAACTATACCGATGAGTACGCTGTTTTAAAACTTCTATCTGCTTCCAGAATCTGAATCGTTTTTACATTATTTCTTCTTATTAATTTATTTATTATTCCTAAATGATATACACTATGTCCTAGATACTTCTCAATCTACTGAGCCTCAATCCCTTTACCCTCAATCCTTAGCTCTTCAATCTCTTGAGAACCCTAATTCCCTGGAACCAGTTATGGAAAAAACCAAACTTCCTACCATCAGAGATGACATTCTTGAGCAGAAAGCAAAGAAGAAAAAGTTCAGGCAAGAAGCAAGTGGTAGTGTTTCTAGAACTAGGTCGGGGAGGCGACCATTGAATCCTTATTTGCAGAATAGAGTTATTTTAATTCAAAAAGAACTCTGTGTGGAATGGATGTGTCCTAGAAAATCGCATGTGCTCAAAGTGGTGAAAACCCAAATTTTGTTAGATTGTTTTTTCGGATAATAATGATCTCTACTATCTGAAGCTTGTGAGACAATTTTATGACTATGTATGTTTTGAGAAATATGAGGATGAGAACCAAGTAATTTCATTTGTGAATGAAAAGGAAACATCTTTCGCATTTGTTGAATGTGATGAGTGCTTGAAAGCTCCACATGAAGGTGTATCTAGATATGTCTCAAGAGAAATTCCACCTACTAGTGATATTTTCTATTATGAGACTACACTGGAAGATTAGACTGGTGATGGAATCAAAGACAAGTAGTAGCTGCTGAAATGGATGGAGAGAACAGATTATTGTTCAAGTGTGTTCAACATGTCTTAATACCGATGAGAGGAGATGTTGAAAACTTAAGATATTAGGATATCTATCTCCTTCATCTTTTGAGACATGGAGTCAAGTTGAATCTATACAGATTGTGGATGACTCAAATAGATGATATGATTAGAACCAAGTCAAAAACTAATTCCTTGTTCTTTGCCAAATTGATCTCTATGATGATCAAAATCAAAGGAATAGATGAGTCTCAAGATGAGACAGTGGTATTAAAGAATAATTTCTGTATCACAACTACAGTATGTAAGTACATGAAAATAAATTGGAACCCTTGGAGAGGAGAATGGGTCACTGATGACTAGAGGGTGTATGATAAGTTCAATCCTGTGGATCACACTTCAAGACCGAAGGATGTAAGGGATCCAGGTCTGGGACCTGATGAAGAGGAGCTAGAATACAATGATGATTCAGAAGAGGGGGATTCCTCTACTGATGAAGGAGGATACCCTGACTTGCCTCCTAGCCTAGCTCTTCAAAATCTAGATCAACATAAATCAGATAATGAAGAATCTACTTTAGAGGCTGTTGAAGTGGTTGTGGTAGAAAATGAAGAAGATGTTCATGAATGTGAAGCATATATATCAGCTGATTCGAGCCTCAATCCAGTGATTGGACAATATTTAGTACCTACTAAGGATGCAAGTGAAGTTGACATAGACTTTCATATTTTTGAAAGAACTTCCTGCTATTGTAGAGAAAGAATATATAGTAGAAGATTCTCCTATGAAAGGAAGACCTTCTGAGAATGCTTCCTAAAATGCTGTTGTTATGCTTGAGGATGCACCCATTTAGGGGGATCATGAAACGACGTTTGGAAGTGTTATAGTGGCTGTTGATATTGAGGACTATGCAAAAGACCCAGGTTTTGTAGTTTGTGGTTTAGACTATCCTGATTCTGAAAATGAAGCATCTCTAAATAGATCCAAAATCATTTATGATGTTGAGACTGTGTTACTACCAGAATATGTGGTCAGAATTCATGACCTGGATACTTTAAATAAAAAGCATAAGGAAATCTTTTTAGAAGATGTAATGAAGATGGATGTTTCTCTGGTCTCATCAGATCAATAAATTATGACTAACTCAGTGGTCAGTTTGGCCTCTGGAAGAGCATCTGTAGTAGTTGCACCTACTGACATGGTTACCAAAGCTGATCTGGCATCCATAAAGGATGAGCTGAAAGAGTCTTTTAGTTCCTTATTTGCTGAGATGAAGCAGAGTTTTGTTGAAGCGATAAATATTTTTGGAAAGATATTTTGAGCTTTCTCTTGGTTGTAATTTATCAACCTTTATGGGCGAAATAGTGGAAGAAGATACAGACTGCCAGACTCAAATTTCTAGACTAGAAGCAGATCATGAAGCTCTAAAGAAATTTTTTATCTCATTGAAATCTTACATAGAGCTCAAAATACCAAGACAAAAAGGACTTAGCCTATATAAAAAGTGTCGTAAGCTAGATGGTTTCAGTATTTGATGTTTTTAAAACTTCCATGAAAGATAATGTTAAAACACGGGATTCTCAAGTTTAAAATCGTATCAGTGGGTTGAACAAAAATATCAAGGGAACAATAACATTCTCTGTTTGTTCTATTGCATCTAAACCTTCATTAGATTTGAATCAGTTTCAAGCTATGTTGAAGGAGGAGCTTGGTTCAGCCTCAAACAGTGGCTCTATAGACTCATCTAATGTGAGAAAGGTTGTTCTATCTACTCAAGATTCACCAAGAGAAATAATGAAAATAGTCAAAGACTATTTGAGAGAAGCATCTGCCTCTCAAAAAGAAGTGAAAGATAAAGTAGACTCCTATTTCCAAAAGATTTACATGAAGGACCAAATGACCAGTCACTTTAAGATTCTGAAAGAGAATATGAAGTGGCCTCCATTCAATCAAGCCTCTAGAGAACAAGTTAGCAAGCTCAAGGAATTGACTCCCGTATTGGACATGTTTATGGAGAACAAGGATGAATTCATATCTTCCATGGAGAGAGGAGGAGTAATAATTATAGATTTCAGAAATATGTTACTGCATTTTATGCATATTAATTCTAGGCCAGTGATTATCCCTCCTTCCATACCTGCCTCTGCCTCTTATGCTTCTCCAGTTCAGATGACTCCTGCACAAGCAATTCGCATCCTCACACCTATGATCACACAAAGAACTACTCAGTAGAGGCCCGGCATAGTGTCGGTTTCTCATCCTCCTTTGGTCATTTCTGGAATTACTAATCCTTCACCAGCATCGTCAACTCATGAATCCTCTTCTGATCCCAAGAGAAAAGCTCTCTTTGAAGATGTGGATTGATCATGTGGATAGAATGTTTGATAGGAATACCTTGTGTATTGTTTTCTGTCTTTGTACATTTTTGTAACATTCAATACAAGTGACTTTCTTCTATTTCTTATTGTTCCACCACTATTTGTTATCTTCCACTTTTTTATTATCACAGTGGGGAAAAATATTTTACAATGATTTTATAAAGGGAGAGAATACATAATGGGGAGAGATATTAATGAAAGGGGAGAAAGTATCATAGGGGAAGAATGTTTATCTAAAAGCTATCATGCTTTTCCCCTCTGATACCAGTGCTTTTACTCTCATCCTCTAATAACATTACATTTAGTTCTCTGATACCACTAAATTTAACCTCTGATATTATGGAATTTTTTTTATCTCTGATACATTTAATTCTATCTCTGATAAATTATATTTTATAACATACTATTTTTTCCGATAAAATTGAGTTTAATGATATATCCTCTAACACAATTTTTTTTAAATGACAATATCATAAGTTGTGATTATCAAAAAGTGGGAGATTGTTGACCTCACCTATTTTGATAATCCCAATTATGCATTCAAATATTTTGATAATCCCAATCAATGTTTATCTATATCCTAATTCTCTCAATATATTTTATTCAGTTATCAAGATGATAATAATAATAAAATAACCAATGAATTATATCAATCATTGTTTATTCTATGTTTATATGAGTTCTGAAGTTCATCTAACCCATTAGGAAATGTATTGTATAAAATAGACAAGTATTAAGTCACTGGTCTATGTATGGCTGCTGATAATGAGCTACCAGTAAGCAGATACCAAGTCTACCGATAGAACATACTTGAGTTACCGATAGAATAAGTCTACCAATACAAGTGAAAAAATCTACTGATATGTAAAAAGCTACCGATATGAAGAAGTATACAGATATAACCAGTTCACGGATAGTTACTGATAGAAGTCTGCCGATAGAGTAGGTCTACCGACATGAGCTACCGACCTACCTACTGTTACACAAATGGGCGATTGATATGAAGCGACAGACATTGTCTATGGATACAAGAATAGAGTCACTGATACATTGAGCTACCGATATCCCAAGAGATACCGATGGATTAAGAGCTACCAATAACAAGAGCTACAGAAAGAATGAAGTCACCAATATATATAGATACCGATACTTGTTCAAAAGAGCTACTGATGGAAGGTCCTACTACACAAAGTCCACCGTACACATTTACCAACACGAGCTATTAATGATTAACAAACCAGTCAAACTCTATACTCTCAATACTATTTATTTATTTATCTAACCTTTTACAATTTATGTTTTTAATGCATTAATTGTTATTTAATGGATTTTGTTGCCATGTCAGGTAATTGTACCTACTACCCTTGAAAATAGTGAACATTCCTTTTTCCGGGGCTAAAAGCTATAAAGGGAAGGAAAGATAACACTGCAAAGTTCTACCAAAAGGGATCGAAAGGGAAGAGTTTATGTGGGCGTGGAAGAGAGGATCTTTAAAAAGTAATCAAGGCGCTTAACATCTAGAGAAACCGGAAATTGGTGCATACAGAAATACTACATCCAGACTCCATGAACACTGAACATATTTCAAGAAATCCTTTTATTGAGGATAACACAAGTTGCAACCTGAGTGAAGGACAACAAACAATTCATACACTTGGGCGGACAAGTTGAACCTTGAACCAATAATGAAAATGATACCCTGTTTTCTAAATACAAACCAAAAAAGGACTCATAATCTTTTCTGACCTATCAAATGAGTCCAAAGATGCACTGCCAATCACTGAAGCTTTTCTAAACTCATCAATACTTTCTTTTAGTGATTCTTTCATTTAAATTTTGAGCAGTGTGTGTACCATGATAATATTAAACACACACTCTCTCCTGATCTAAACTGGAAGATTCTCATATCCACATTCAAACTCAGTAAACTATTTTGTTTCCCACTGTGTATAGTGGTAGAGGTCGAGTAAGACCTGGACAGCTGTAAGTTGTTGTCTGTTTTCCCACGTAGAACTATGTTAGAGGTCATTTTACCTTTATAGTGTGCTCACTATTGTTAACCCTGATCCAGGATGTGGATAAATTTATAGGAATTGTTGAGAAGACTAAGTCTCAACATGAGACTAAACCTCTTGGTTACATATTCTGTGATTTTTAGTTTAAATTATAAGTATATTATATATATTTCATAATCCGCTTCTTACTACTTTGAAATACAAAATTATTTTAAAGCTACTCTGATAGTTAAATTAGAAACAGTTTATATCTATTGTAAACCAGTAGGTTAGTTTAAAAAGTCAATTTAATCATGAGATTAATTTAACAAAGAACTAATCAATCTTTGTGAAACTAATTGAACATTTATAATCTATATAAATTCACTAGAGTTTATATATTTTTTAAATTGGGGGATTTTAAGAGAAATATTTATAACAGAATTTTTAATTGGAACTCAATTCACCCCCACCCCCTCTTGAGTGTCCACTTAGACCAGCAATAAGGTTACTCAACCATAATCTAATCATGCTTATTATGTTTAATTTAAACAATACTAGTATGACATTCCATAACTTCACATGTCGTTTATTATCCCTAAATCATCTGTAGTATAAAATACACTTATACCTCCTTCATAATTCCAATTATTATATTTAAATTTAGGAAATATATTTTAATAATGATCAATCATTCAACACATAAATCATTTATCCATCTATGATGATTTCTATAGGATAATTTTCCCACCCATTGTGTGAAATGAAATCTTCATTTTTTACTGTCACAGTTACATTAATTGATTCTATTTCCATATTCAAAATATATTCTTCATCCTCTAATACATACAGTTGGGTGATTCTTTCCACATTGGTGACACAAAAGAAAATGAATCTTATTTCATTCATGGTCTCCATTATAAGAACAATCATCCAACCACTACATTTTCATAATTGGTGAGTCTGAGATTTGGTTAATGTACAAATTATTAATAATGATCTATGATTTTTTTAAGAATTATCAATAAATCCTTTAATCTTGTGATAATAAAATTTTAATATTGATTAATAAAATTTCATCCACAGTCAATGTTAACCAAATTATTTATAATTATCGAATTATGTTATAATGAGATGGTGTATTATAAGTACCAATAATCATAGACCACAATCCAATAATCTATAAAAATCAACTGCATGATATCTTAATCCTGACACCCATTACCATAGTCTATGATAACCTAGTTTTATCCAAGGATATTCATAATCATCTCAAATTTAAATCCATCATGATAATTCATGAATAGTTTGTGAAATTATAAACTATATCCCCAAGGAGTGTCAAACTAAATTTATCATGGGTAATGTTTTCATGGACAAATTTCTGATTGATTCTTATTTATACGATATTTTTGGTATTTCTACCCAATTGTACCATTGTCACATAGCCATATCCCTTTTTAGAATTAAGAATATGGATATATTTCATTGAATCCATTCTATCTATCCTTTTATAAAATTCGAAGACATTTTATACTATTTTAATTCATCCTTTAAAACGTTCTTATAGTAAAACCTATACAAAAACTTAGAGATATCCATAGGGATATCAAAAATGTTTTCTCATCTTAGATTCTTAATTATGAGTGAATGATTCCTTTGATTCAAACAGTAGCAACCTAGGCATTCCATTAATGATAATTACATACTGGTTAGGAATATTGAATATATTTCAAATGTATATTAATGAGGATCACAATAGATTTGTGACATTTTAAACTAGGAACACATTATTATCAATTTGAGAAATATCATCAACAAACCCGTTAAACATCTTCCCCACAATAAAACTTACATTAATCCTTTACCCATAACCTGGGTAATCATAATAAAAGAATGGGACAAGTTAGGACACTCTATAAAGGTAATCAAAGGATATATATTAGAATAAAAAGAGAATCACAATACATGAACATGGTCATAACATTATAGGATAACACCATTGATATCAAATAGCATAACTAAGATCCATGGCATAGTTATTTTTAGTTCAGAATACATGAATTAGAAGGGATTCAGAGAGAATATGTCATGAAAAAATATCATAGGCATAATACATGGTATTATGGAATAAAAATAATCATATATATCTTTTAAAATTTTATAAATAGAGATTAGTTATATAATTGGGTAAGTGACATAAAATTAGGCCTTTACATAAAATTATGGATAGAAATCAAGGTCCATTGATAAAATTTGTAACATGTAATCATGTTCATGAATAAAAATAATTCCCTAAATGACAATGAAAATTTGAAAAAAAAATTATGGAAATTCACAAAAACAACAGATACTGGGAAGAAAAATAAAACATCCCCAGTCATAGTACTTTCCATTCAAGAGATCAGATTTCCAATCACCATGTAGTGGATCGAGTTTTCCCTTCACCCCAATGTGGATCGGGTTCCCCCTCCTCCATAGTAGATCATGACCGTATAAATGATACCCATAATAATATCTTAATATAAAAATAATTACCTAAAAGAATAAAATAATATATTAGTCCCACCATTTAAATAATAAAATCATCCCTACATGATACACGATATCATAAACAAGAAACATATCATGACCTATACAAAGAGCTTGGTTTTAAAAAAATCACAACATATCCCATGAAATATAATAGATATTGTAAATATTTCAGCATTTAATATCCTATCAAAAATATATAAGGTCAATAGAATTTTTTAAATGAATAACTCTTTAAAACATGTAAAATTCATAAGAATATAACCTGTGGATATGAAATGAGATTCAAGGACATGATTCTATCAAAACACATCCCATTTAGAGAAAAAAACAAATGGTAACCATTTATTAAATAACTAAAATTGTATGAGTGACTAAAATATAAGTAATATTTGATGGAAAATTATTTTCAAAATTATTTTTTAAATAATTCTTGATAAATATATCTTTTTTATTTGAACAATTTCTTTTGAACCATAAATGTTTTGAAAAACATTGTTTTCTAAGATAATCATTAATAGTTAAATATGATGATTAAAAACATCAGGAAAACATAATTATTTGAAAACATGTTTCAATATAATAATGAAACAACAAAAAAAATTAAAAAATTTATATAAATTTTTATTGAAAAAATAAAGATGAATCTTTAAAACAATTAAAATACATTTTTCCATTATTTTTACTAACCATATAATCAAAATAATTTTGAAAAAAATTTATTAATTTGTATAAAATAATATTGAAATAATTTTTAAAATATTTTTCCTTTCATGATGAGCTCAAAATAGTATTTAAATAATTATAAAAAAAATTATAACATGTTTTCTGAAATAAAATATATTTCTGACCAAAGAGAAAAATAATGCAATATTTTCATAAAAACATTTTCTTAATTATATTTAGTATAAAATAGGGAAACATGACAAAAATACATCAATATATCCTGAATAGTTAATGGAGAATAAATTTCATCTATTAAATTGAGATTCAAATCATCAGATTTCATAAATGGAAGCAAACTCATAAATAATCGCTATAATTGAGGATATTGATTCAATAAACCCTTACTAGTTTGGTAACATTGAAGAAACTAGAATTTTGTAAAAATAAAATTCCATAAAGAATACAGTATCATTGACTATATGAATGTGATGAAATAAAATGTAATTTGATAGTATATACACCATGTAAAAAAATTATAGGTACTTAAAAAATCATGTGACTCAAAGAAAGTATATTATGAAAAAACTACCGTTATGATTTTGTATCATTTGAATCATAAACCCAATGAAAGAAAGAAAATAAAATGAATATGTAAATACAAATAATTTTAATTAATAATAAAATTTAATACATTAATCTATAATAAATAGACCCCAATAAATAAAAATGTGGTGAACATTTCATGTAACTGATGGATAAAATATTTTTATTGATAAAACCCTAACCTTATTTATTGACATCATTCATCCACACTCAAACGTCCCATACAATAAGAATAAAATTATTATATATCTACCACAGAATATATTATAATATAATTTACCATATATTATCTTAATATGACTTAGTATTATATGTGTAAATAAAATTTATTTTTACTGTTTGTTTCGTGTAATATCCTCTCTTTTTTCGTGTATGTTTCGACTTTTTATTCTTGATCCACAAAAATTGATCATGATTGAATTGTTTATAAAAGGTAGAATATTATATATATATATATATCATATATATTTATAATATAAAAATTTATAATATTCCATAAAGTATCAGTATAAGAAATGGATTACACCGTTCATGTAGATGGTTACTCATACGTACGCATGAACAATGATTTCATTTTATTTATGTATTGAAATACATAGTTTAAATGATATATATTTGTATATATTTATATATATTATAATTATAGTGTAATTATTATTCTATATATTTCAAAATTTTTTATTAAACCCATCATCAATAAATTCCATGTTATGTGGTAATAAATCACATTTCTTTGATGTGGTGGTACTCCACAAATCCACAAAAAAAGTTATCATGTTTACAAAAATAAAAAAAAATATAGTTTGATTATAATATAAATACATTAAAAAATATACATCAATAATATATAAACAAAATTTTTAACAGTAATCCCATATATGAATTGTTCCAATGAATCATCAAACAATATCAGTTCATGAGGTTGTACTCATTGGTACACCCAAATCATGATTGTATGTCTCATTTTACGGAAGGGTGTGTGAATTTCGATAATTCCTTTATATTACATCATATCATTATAATAATGATTTTATTATTTAATAATGCAATAAAAATATATTAAGGTGATGAGAATGAATTATACCAATAGTTCTATTAGAAATATATTACCTCTTTTTTGGGCAACTCCATATGATTTCCACAAAAGGGATCCATTTGATATATATATGAAAAATGGGAGTATTCGAAGATGTTTGGGCATATGTTATGGTACAATTTTTTTTGGGTTTGGATGACCTAAAATGGCTTGAGGGTTATGATCAGATTAGGAAGAAGAGGAAGATGAGGATGAGAGGAATCGATTTTATAATTTAAAAAAGGGCACATTAGGCAATCTTGAAAATATTTGAGTTCACCATATTACATGTCCCCTATGGGATAAATATTCATTATTACATATATAAATTGATTTAATGAAGAAAATATGTCTGTAAAATTAATTTTTTGACATGTATAGGTTCATTTTTAATTCCCTATTTTCAATTATTAGTTATTAGATAAGATCATCTTTCATTATTCAGATTACATAATTTTATTTAAATTCATTAATAATTTAGGTAACAATTTAATGTTAACTTATTAAATTTTATAAATTATGATGAATACAAATATTTAATGAATATTTAATATTTTGAATCACATGTGTGAAAAAAACTATTTTAAACATAACCAACCAGATGGGATGAGATGACATGTTTTTATTGGGAACTTGATAAAAAGTTTGGAGTAATTTATATCAATATTTAATATGAAATTGTTTAAAATTTAGATTGGATTAATTGGATTATAATTTATCTATATGTTTTTTAAAACCAACATTTAATATAAAATAACTATATAAATAAATAAGATGATTTTTTTTCTCGAATAAAATTCAGTGTTTTCATTATTCCCCTAAAAATTAAACACCACAACAAAAATAACAAAAATTCATCATATTTATAATTTGATTTCACAATTAAAAAAATAAATTATAAATTATCAAATATAAAATATATAATTTTCAGAAATTATTTTTTAATTGGAATTATACAAAAAGAATGTACAATTACATTTTAGAAAAAAACCATTTTTACTCTTATAAAAGGATCTATTTTCATTGTATGTATATAAAATTAATTACTTGAGTATATAAAATCGTTATTAAAAAGTTTTTTTATATAATTTATTTGAAACATTAATAAAATATGTTTTTGTTGAATTTATTGAGATATAGAGTTCTTTTTACATAAGAATATAATTTTCATAGAAAATATATTAAATTACATTAAAATAGTTCAAACATTAATTTCAAGGTAATTGATAAACAAATGATTAATTTCACAAAAAATTTAAATCATTATCTCACATTTTGATTCACCTTAATCATAAATTCCATTCCAATGGCTATATATCATCTTTATTGATATTTTAATAATATTATTAGCAGTATGATGTATTTAGATAATACAAGTTATTACGTGTAACATATTATATCAATGTAAATAAGCATTGTGTGTAACATAAGGAAAATATAGTATTGTGTGTATGCTGGGGAATCTGTGTTTTGTGTCTCTAGAAGCTCTTTTCATGGAGCGTACCAGCAATGGGGTTCCTCCAGTGGTAGTGTCCTCGCTGGTGCACTCTGGGGTTCACACTCTGTCAATGGTAAAGCTCGAAGCGTCAGTAGGTGATTTCTCATTACTTCATGATATAGGCCTGGATTTTGGGGCCAACGCCAGACATGATCAGATCTATATATAGATTTCTTTTTTTTAATGGTCGAGGCCATGGAGCTAGGGTCAAGATAGAATTTATCATATGTGAGATGAGTAATAGTCATGTTTCTTTGGTGGCTATTCTGGAGCCCATATATCCTCTATGAAGATTCAGTAGTATGCTATTCGCCTTTGAATTTATTGTTTCTTTCATGGGTACCCTCCTAACAATCATATATGGATCTTTTGGATGGATCATATTAGTGTTGATCTTCTGAGTTCATCAGATCATGCTCTAAATACTAGGATCAAAGTAGGGATTCATGTGTTCCTTTTCTCCTTCATCATTGAGAAGTGAACATCATTGGGCAGAGAGGCCTTATGGAGTATTGTAGAAGATTTTAATCCTTGGATGTACCCCTTGGATCGTTGGTGGAAATTTCAACATCATTTCGAGTCCAGAAGAGAAGAAAGGAGGCGGGGCATTTCCCAGGAATTCCAGCCAAGCCTTTGTCTCATTCATGGTAATGAATGGTCTTATAGATGCTGGTTTTCAGGGCAGTATCATTACCTGGTGTAATAATCAACATGGGGGAATCCGCTCATACTCTCAGCTTGATTGATGCTTGATGAATAATACTGCAATTGATATGTTTCCGGACACCATGTTCTTTCACCTGACTAGAGGGTTGTCTGATCACTCTCTGATTCGTATTCTTCTTGGTGCAAGGGTGTTGAGTGGGGATCAGGCCCAGTTTTCAAAATAATTGATCAAGGGACCTCGCTTTGTTGAATTTGTTAGAGAGGCATTGGTCCTGCATCATCATTGGAACCCGTGGAGTGTTCTTCAAAGAAAGTTGAGGAGGCTAAAAACTTTTCATAAGACCTAGAAGAAGATGATTCGGCTCGCGATCAGGGGGTGTTTGAGCTAATTATGGAGGTGGATCTCCTGGAGGGTTTCTTGGAATAGGGTTGGGATGACAATTTTTTTCTGTTCTCAGGAATAAATAGGATAAATTAGCTGATAGCCTTCTGAAGCGGGAAAGGATCGCCAGGGAAGGAACTCGGGTGAAATGGCTATGTGAGGGGGACTGAATCTCGGGGTAATTACATTCCTGGATCAGAGAACGCCACCATGTTCAGAGGCCTAATATATTAATGGATGATGGATCCTTCTCCTATGATATTGATGAGGTGGGGTCCATGGTCAATGGAGCTCTTTAGGCTCTTATGGCAGCTCCCAACCCCATTCTGGAATGGGGTTATCCGAGTGATGGTACTGTGGTCATTGAGGGTATTTCAAGCATAGTTACTGAGGTCATTGATGAGGGGCTAAGGAGATCATAGGAGGAGGTATAGGTCCAAGAGGATATTTGGTCTCTGAACCTGAACAGTGCCTCAAGGCCAGATGTTTTTCCGGGATTCTTTTACAGGAAGACCAGGGACATTATTAAGGGGGATCAAGTTGATGCTGTCCAGGATTTCTTTTGAGGAGGTGACTTACAGTGTATAGAATGTGCAAAAAAATGGTTCTTATTCCCAAGGTGAGAAATCCACAGTCCATTGATCAGTATCTTCCCATTTGTATGTGCAATATTTTATACAAGGTTTCAGCTAGCCTTCTTAAAAATCATCTGGCTGAACATCTGGATTCTTGGATAAACCCTAAGTAGCGTTGTTTCATTAGAGGGAGGTCGATTCTAGGGGCAATTTGAGTGGTTCAAGAAATTATTAGTGGCATAAATAACAAATACTTTGGGGGTAATTTTGAGGTCAAATTATACATGATCAAAGACTATAATAGGATAGAGTGGGGCTTTGTCCAAAGAGTCTTGTCAAGCATGGGGTTCTCTAATTGGACCATAGATCTCCTCTTTCGTTGTTTCAGTTCAGGATGGATCTCAACATCCTTCATGGGTAAATCATTTTGTTTCATTAAGGCATGTCAGGGCCTTAGGTAGTTTGATCCTTTTCCCCTACTTTATTCAATCATGCACCAATGGTTTCATCCTATTTATTAATTAGGCTCTTAGTAGGGGTACAATTATACATTATCATAATAAGAATGGAATAAGGGCATTTACTCACTTGATGATCGCGGATGACACTATTATTTCCACCAATGTTAGTATGTGGTCAGTGCAGGGGTTGAATGGAATAATAGGGTAATACTGCATGTGGAGTGGCCATCGGGTGATTAAATATAAGAGTCTCTTGTTTACATCAAGGAAAACCTATGAGAGAAGGTATAGTCCCATGGGCACCAGTTTGAGTATGTGTAGGGGATCATTTCTCATGGAGTATCTTAGCAGACCAGAGAACTCCCTTGGAAATAGGGTGAACCATTTTGATAAACACATCGGCAAAATCACGGGGCACATTTATAATTGGAAAAACTGTTTCTTATCTTCCTGAGGTCGCATTACTCTAGTGAATAATGTTTTAGTTTCCATCACTATGAATATACTATCCACCCTTAAGGTCCCCAAGAGTGTGGTAGTCAACCAGGAAAAGATTATGGTTTCCTTCACATGGGATGGGAAATTGGATGGTAGAAACCATTCGGCCTCCGGAAAATTGTTGGTCAGACCTCTATCGGGAGGGGGAATTAATATGAGAAGTGTCACCTCAACCATTAAAGGGTTATATATGAAGCTTCCATGGGAAGATCCGGATGGCCTGTCTCTTTGGATAAGAACAATGCATGGGGGTTTATGTTATGAATGTGAATGCTCAAATGAGCCGGCCATCTAGAATAAAGAAACCTGATCCATCCATACCTTGAGGATATACAACAACATTCTCGATGGATCCTGGGAAAGGGAAATATAAATTTTTTTCAACAAGAATGATGGGTGGTTATGATTTGGTTTCTGTGCTACCCAACCCCAGACATATCATTTAGGGAGGCATGTAGTCACCCCAGTTCTGTTCAGGCTATTCTGGATGAGGGAAATTTAGATATTTTCACCAATATTGTTTCTAATGAGAGGATGATAAACCCGTCTTCACTGGCTCTACGATGAGTTATTTCTCCATCAAGGAATTTGTTTTGGTAGAAAGGGTAGCCTAGGGTAATGATCATTAGGGGGAGGTTTTGTGGTGTAAGAAAATACCTTCCAAATTTAACTTTCTATTCGAGAGAATGAGGTATAGGGCCGGACCTTCGGATGAGAACCTATAGAGAATGAGAGTTAAAATGGCCTCATTGTGCTGGTGTTGCAGGTCCTTCAATCAGGAGTCAGTGGGGGCACATCTTTTCTGACAGTGATTGGGATATGAATGTTTGGAAGAAATTTGGGTCCTTTTTCAGGAGGGGCATATTTTATGGGACGAATGTTGATTTTTTCAGTTCCTAGTTAAGGGGAGCAGTGAATATTGGAGCTGGAAGGAAATGTAGGACAGTCATATTACTTGCAGGGTGCTGGATGATATGGAAATCTAAGAATGACTTACGTCACATCAACTCCCTTGTATCCCTGGTTAGCATTATGTTCAAGATGATGAATACATTTTTGGATTTGATTAGGCTGTGTCCCACGTGTTGTGATGCACCATCTCTGCACGTCATCACCTCTAACCTCCCTATTGTGTTTCAGGATGGATCTTCAAGGAAGGGTATTCGGGTTCGCGAGAGTCCTCTGAGCATGGTGATTAAGCTCCACACAGATGGATCAGTGATACAAGGTGAGATATGTGGTGGGGGTGTCGTCCGCGACCATTCTAGGTCTGTTATTACTACGTTCACTCGGTGGCTCGGGAGAGGAGACACACTATAGGTAGAAGCCATGGCTTTCGCTGCTGGTTTGCATATGTTCATGCTCAGGCAGTTTCACCAAGGTCGAGCGGAGACAGACTCCAAGGTGTTGTACAATTCTCTACACAGTAAGGGAAGGATTACGTGGGCTACTACTTACACGGTTAGGAGGTGGAATCTATTATAGGGGGCTAACACGGAGGTCTTTCACACCTAGTGGGATGGTAATAAGGTGGATGACTCTTTGGCATCTACGGCAACTCCAGAACAATGTTTTTTTTTCTTTCTATGACTTGGGTTCTTTTTCTATTGAGGGGTTGATATTTTTTATCAATGATGCATTGGTATTTCAGTACTTTAGGCCACCATAATGTAGTTTGATTCTTGTGGTTTGTGTTTTCAAATCAATAAAATGTAAATTTTCATCATGTACTAAAATAATAACTTGGAGGTGTGTATAATTCAATACAAACACATTTCCTTCATATAAGAAATGTGATAATTAGTGTTGTGGTAAATGAAAAATATTAAAACATGTTAATTAATTCAAATGAAGAAGAAAAATAATTCCCAAAAATATCAGGTTATTGTAGAACATGTTGTATATTAAATTTAAATCATCATCAAAATAAAGGATGAAAAATATTTTTTGGATAACCTTATTTAATTTACTATATGCTAGAGTAATTTATTTTTGATATTCTATGAAATTTTGAATATATATACACATTTTTAATTATTTATTTGATTTCAATAATACAATCTCAATCATGGTAGGTTGTGCCTCAAATATACATTTATTTGACTCATAATCATGAGTTCATGGAATTGGTTCTTGTAGTAATGATAAAGACAGAATATATCTTTTATAAATTAATAAGATTACTACAATTCACAAGAAAATGGATAATTTAGTTTGTAAAATAACATTCATATATTTTAATTGAATTTATGAATATTAATTTAGAATAGTAATTATCATATTTCAAAAACATTTGTGAATGTAAATGTTTTAGTCGTAGAATTATGTAGAAAAAATAATAGTGTTGACATTAAAAGTATATCACAAATATAATACAATGGAGAAGCTGTAAATGTATAATAATTTTGGGATGGAGTGATATTTGAGGCTATTATTATCAATTTAAATTACAGATAAAATTATTTCTATAAGTGGAGGTGTATAAAAAGAGAGATACTAATTTAAGTATATTGGGAGATAAAATAATTATATTGATGTTCATTATGAATAAATAGATGGTACAAAAAATTCTATTTCATTTTTCAATGCTTTTTTTATCATATTATTAAAATTTTAATTATATATGGGTTCTATATATCAAATAAATAATTAAATTCATATAATCCATCGATAGGACACTAGTCAATGGAACTCTTCCTGTTGGTTTCATATAAGAAGTAGGTGGTAGTGTTTGAATGAATAATTTTTATCTTTCAATTATATATTGATTATTTTCATGATTAATTTATAGGGTTCTATTATAGGTTTTATATAGAAAATTTGATGATATGTACTTAATTTTTATAGTGGGTTTTATTTGGTTATTGGTAGTATAAGATTTTCAAATTAATATTATTGTTGAATTGTAAATATTATGTAATTTTCAACTAGTTAAGTAGATCAGTACCATTGATGTGTTAGTGGGATGTTATTTTTTTTAGGTAATAAATATTTACTAGGATCTCAATGTTTTTAATTTTTGTGAAAATTTTATTTTTTTCCACTTTTATATTTATTGAATTTTATAATTACAATTTTATATAAATGTAACATAAAAAATTTCATCATTATATTTATTAGTAATTTTATTAAAAAATTTAAATTATATACATCATTTGATGTTCATGTGATTTTCATTTTTTAGGGATCATGCTTGAATAAATATCCAATGAATGGTTTTTTTATAAAAATAAATATCACTCATATATTATAATTTAATATTTGATGATTATATAATTTTTTGATATATATATATATATCACATTATTTTTCAACTCTGGTAGGGGAGGAACGATTTACTGGTCTAAATTGTTCAATGAATAATAAATTCTTCTCATAAGATTACGTTAAATATGAACGAAAAATATTATGTATAAAATTTCATTATGGATTATAGGAGGATACACTAATATTTTTAAGATGTGGATTTTATGTTTTAAATAGTTTCTTTATATAGATAATAGTGGTTGTTTGATAAATGTATTAATCTTTCAATGTTTACTTTTTAACCTAATGGGGTGTTATATCAAAATGTGTATTTGGATAATAAGTTATAGATAATAATTTACATCATGTGAGTTTAATGAAATTCTGAATATTAAACCCTAAGGGACTCATCATGATTAATTCCATGTCATTAAGAAGCGTGTTATAGTTTTTTAGTAGGACATCGCAATTATGGATTAAATAATGGAAATCCATGTTTGTATTATATTATAAAAATTATTTGCATCATTCAATTAGTGATTTTTAATGAGGACATTGTATTTCAGATACATTTTCTTGGAGTGGGATTATTAAATATAAAATCAAAACATTTAAATTTTTTGTGATTAATTATTATAACTATTATAATTTATTACTTCACATTGAAATACTAATCATAATCACTTATAGTGATTTAGTTTAATTGGTGGTTATAATCATTAATGAGTCGTTTCTATTATTCTATATGATATTTAATTTTTCTCACATTATGGAATTTCATTATTTATGTTGATAATAATTTTATGAAATGAAAATAACATATAGAATTTTATTTTTCTATTTTTATTATTTTTTTAATAATATTCCAATTGACATAAAATTTATGATAACTTCTACGGTACATGTCACTCAGACATTAAAATAAAAATGCATAATACATGTTTACATCCATGAGATATTTATATTTTTATTCAAAATAAAAGTGTTGTGGAGTGGAAAAAGATTAAACTAGTTATGGTTGTCTATAATAATGTATTACCAGGGAGCTAACCTATAAAATAAAAAAACACTCAGTGGGTATGTAATCATTTACGTTAAAGTCAATAACCATATAGTATTTATTAAAAAAATAAGGTGAAATATATAAAATTAATACAAATAAAAAAGAACTAAAAAGAAAGGATGAGCATATGTAAAAAATTCATGTACATATATAATATGATGAAATAAGCTTGAAATTTTATATTTTCCATAACAATGTGTCTTATAGTATACAATATGTGATCACATCAGCAATATTCTAAAGAAGGAATTTGTGAACACGTCTAATGGAAACAACTTCTTTTTAATTTCAACCTTAATATATAATGATATATATACACACCAAAATGGATTATTTTGGGTTTAACCAATCACCCATTTTGTTACCCTAATAATACACCTTACACATTACATAAAAAATACCATTAGCGGTTGTTTTATGCATATTTAATTATATTTGATATATTATATATACAAACAAAATTAATTTTTTTGTAAAACAATAATAAATTATTATGTAAAAAATAATAATTTACATAAAAATAGGAATCCAATAACATATGAATTAAAATAAAAAACAAATTTATAAAATATATTTAAAAACAAAAAACAAAATTGGTCCTTAACCACAACTATGATCATAGCTAAAAATATGATCATGCCAGAATGTCACCTATGAAACCATAGGTAATGTAAATTGAACATATAATAACATTCGAGGTACCATATAGAGTATTATAAACATTATGAGGGTAATTGTTTTTATTATTATCTAATTAAATTTTGAATCCGGAACACATTTGTCAAACATAAAATTGACACAACAAATTATTGAATATATCATTATGTATTCAAACTAAAACAAAATGTCACAAAATATCAAATATTATTTAAATATAATTCATTACTATTGATGGTATATTATTTATAAAATGAGTATAAAAGTTATATTCAATTATAATACCGTTAAAAAATTTTTTGATGTCATAACATTACTCAATTATATAAAATCCTTCTTGAAAAAAATATAATTTTAAATGAATTTTTTATCCCATTTAAATAATAATAAAAGTTGAATAAATTTTAACAAACAAATATTATATAGATGATTTATTTTGGAATAGAATACATATATTTCTATTAAAATTCCGATCATATCAAACCAAAAGTATATAGAAACTGAAAAACAATTAAAAATTAATGTAGGATAAATCCTATATGTTTTTATTTGTAAAATAACTACCTAAAATTTATATTTACCAAATGGGGTTCTATTGGAACTAAATTCATGTATATATATAAAAATATATATATTTATTCATTATTCATGTTTTTATATAATAGGATATTAAATGAAAATGTACATATACATACCAGAATACCTATAACAACAAGAATATATCATTCCCACTACATATGAGAATCCACAATCAGATACAAGATATTATGAAAAATAAAAAATCATTATAATGGATATATGGAGATTTAATGAAGATAACTTTTACTAGAATATGTGATATTAAATTATCATATAATTTAGATTAATAAGGTTGGGAAACAGAATAAAAGATTGGATTTGGGCAATGTATTAGAGTTAAAGATAAGGAAATTTCATGTGAAATGTATATGGAATAGTTGATTTAACTTTAATATTATTGGAATATTAATTTTAATATATTTTTATTTTTTATTTGATTATGAGTGATGGATATTGTTTTTTGAAACCATTGTCTTATAATTAACCATCAACTAGATTGGTCATGGAATGATTTCCTGGATTGGATTAAATTTTTATGAAACTTTATACTACTCAATAATATTAAATTACCATCATGTACCTCACATATATACCCAGGATAAATAAAAACATTTATCCAAGCCATAACGTGGAGTCCTTAAGTATTTTGGTAAATTTTTCTTTCCAAATTTTCATAATCTATGAGTGGTAGAAAAAAATTAGGTAAATGGAAATACCCACTTTTGATTTTGAATGACAAAATAATCCCAACCATGCATAGTCATCACACTAGAATTCTCCCACTAGTAATAATCCATGAATTTGGGATATATTACTTTTATAAATTAATCATTATTTATAATTCCACGGTGATCTTTATCATAATTATAAATCATGAAAACAAGACGAAAAAAAGTTCACGCAAAATAAAATATTATGATATTCATGAATTTAATGTTCATACATGAGAATAGTATCATATGTTAAAAAATTAATATCACCAAATAAATTAACCTGAAATTTATATTAATATTACATCATCAATTGGGATATATGAAAAAATTCCTAAATAAAAAACAACTAGGTTGTACGATCTTCAACATTTTCCATTAATATTGAATATTCATGTAGAAAAATATTATTTCCATACCATGGAATTAATATAAACATTTCATCCAAAATCTACCATCTAAAATATTGATAAACTATGAATAAAACATTGTAATATATTTGATTCCTATAAGATAGTGTTAATGAATTACATGTTAATAACGATTATAATATATTATATACAATATTATCTACATACAGTCAGTATTTATTTATATCTATATAATTATTCATTATCCCTATATGGAATATTATCTCAACACACAAAAAATAATGGGTATAGATAAAAAATTATAATGATTGACAAATACTTTTATTTATATTAATTAATATGAAATATTATTATAATTGTACTCAATTATTGATATATGTTACCGCCAAAAACATTGATATTCACGTACATAATATTCAAAAATAGTACAATGAATCATAATTTATGTACCATTCAATATATTCTTACATAAGAGATATGCAACGTTCGAGAACAAATGGGAACCCAATAATTTCAGAATTATCTACATAAATATGATTTAATGCTTAGTTTTCAATTAAAATGACTGGTGATAAAACCCCATATAGAATTATAATATCTAAATCATATATGATACATTTCTCTTAAAAAATGAAATTCTCATATATGAAAATGAATATGGAGGATTTCATCCTTCAATTAATAAATAATCATATACTATCATTTTAACTTGGGGAATATATAAATACAAAAACAATTTGTATTGTTTTATAATGAAATTTATATTCTGTATTGAAAATATTATTCAATAGTCTTAAAATATTTGTAGTCCATCGCTAACATATAAATGTGTATGGAAGAAAAAAAATTTCCTATACCATTACATCAAACTGGGTTCCAAATATCATATATTGATGTACTAAACCATGATTGTGTCACATATGATATTATCATAATAGGAATGGAACCAATTGTTATTTGTTCTCTTCCTCAATGACTTACAAACTTGTCACGATCCATCCTTGGTCGACCATGAACCAGGAACCCATTCTGATGTGCATAATGTCTCGGGAGGCATCACCAGTCCTCCCTGGAAAGTGATAATCGCAATGGGAATCATTAGAGATAGAGGGAAAATTTTCACCATGTAATAAAATAGAAAATAAAAAGAAAAAAATATCAAATTTAATTTAAAATAAATTTGATATTGTATTGAATATAATTTAAATATGAAACTAAAATAACATTAGAACTATACAACTAGAATAATCGATCTGATCAACCAGTAACTCTATGGGACCCAAAAATTCACTCCAAATCTAATCATTCAACCATATCCCATGTGGAATGAACCTAATATGAAAACATCATAAGGAATAAAATAGAAATTAAACTACATGTGAGAGTACTGATACTCAGTATGATAGCCTGATATTCTATTTCCCAATGAAATTTCTTTAAATTAAATGAATCATATTATCATGTTGGATGTATAATATATAAACTTATTCTTTTCCACACATTTTACATATATACAATGTGAAACCCATATCCCCTTTTCATTTCCAAAACCATGATAATAACATTAGTGATACATTAGAATTATCAAGGGAAAATTGAGTCAATATATCTAATCCGAACAAAATATTATAAAACATTTTTTGTTGAAAATAATTTCTATAGTAGTTGTTAATCTCCAAACATCACCATATAATAAAAACACAACACGAGAAGGTACCCACTTATCACAGAATAAGGGAAATAGAAATAATTATATATGTATCTCAACATTACTATAAGTGACTGTATCCAAAATATATAGTAGAATCCGAGAGATAATGAAAAATCCATAAGTTAAAAATACATGTGACCCCCATAAATGATAGAAATACACACATGGTGAAATAAAATACACTTAAGACTATAAAACACCCAAACAATGGAATTATTGAGGGAAAATCCATAGTAATAAACCAACATATATATCCACTTACTATGGGACAATGGTCACTATTCCAACTACCATTCAATAAATCATTCATAGAGAATTTTATTAATATGTCGTTTTTCATTTTATAATGTATAGAATAAGGGTGAGCCATCCAATGCTAGCCTAGAATCCAATCACGTATATATATATATATATATATAACATAATAATAAATAAACAATACTCATCACCCCATGCCACTCCATGAAATGAATCACATTCTATAGAACAAACAGAACACATGGTGTTGATACATTGGACTTCCAATAACACGTCATGATAATTCCACAGTGAGGAAATCCCACCCATTAAGTATAACAAGGTATGTGGGTGATCTAATAGAGGGTATCAAAATATATTTTTTTCAATTTAAAAATGCTTCCAAATAAGACATTATCCTTTTTCAAAAATAAAAATTTTACAACATAAAAAATCCTCCTTTTATAACAGGATAAAACACCATTTCAATGATAAAATAGTTTTCCCAAACTCCATCAATATTCAGGTTATACAATCTTGGAAAAACTATTTTTTATAAAAAAATTTCCAAAACACGAAAAAACCCAATACACACATCTTTATAAAAAACCAAACCACATAGAAATCCACAAAAAGAACCCAAAAACATTTTTAATGCTTCTAAACAATTTATATACCCCCGAAAACTATTTTTATATCACATTTATCCATTAAAATTAAAATAGGGAAACTAACCATCCATAAGGAATGCAAAATTTAATAAAACCTTCTAAATTTTACATTTCACAAGGTTTGAAATGAAATTTAGTTTTAAATGCATTTAAATAACCAGAATATGGTTTAAATACAAAAAAACACATGTTAAGACAAGAGAGGAATATTTAAAATCATGGTGTGTCCTCATTTTATTGAAAAAACAATTATAGTTGCATAAATGAAGTGTTTAAACCATCATTTTCACATTTAAATAATGATACTCCGGATTCCACAACTATATTTAGTTAATATAAAGGGTGTGAAAATCATGAAGAAAATTAATCTAAAATTTTAAATGAATGTGAATGGGAATTACTACATAAAAACTAGGGTGCGATGATAAGGAAACCCTGAATTTCCATGATGTGGGTTCAATAACCCTAGACCCAGAAAGAGAATCACTAAATGGAGAAAATTATGAGCAAAATAAAAGAAGTAAAATAAACACTAGGTAACGATTACCAGAAGAGAATAGAATAATATAAAAAGGTATACCATAGGGAGAGGAAGTCATATCAGATACAGTGGTGAACTAGATGTAAGTCATACAGGCAGGGGCGACACATTGAAGAATTTTTTCACCTGGAGGGGTGGGGGGGGGGGGGTCATCCGGATTATGCAAGCATTGGGAGATGGAAGGATCTATCTTTTTACATGCTGGTAGGGAGAGGCATTGTCATGGTGTAGGAAGTGGGTTTTTCCATATATGTTCTCACCAGAGGTGGGATCGCTGGAGAAGGGGTTGTACAAGGAGATGATGCATCATATTTGGTCTTGTAGGAGGGGTTACTGCTAAGCAGAAATATAGGAAGTTGGAGGGGTGACATACATGGAACGATACGGGGGATATGAAAACCATAATTACAAATAAAAATAATATAAAACAACCAAATTATAATAATTTAAAATTCATAACTCAATAATAATAGGAATATATAATAATATTATTAATATTTATAACATATTCATTAAAATAAAAATTATTAAGTGAAATTCTTCATTTAATATTAATAATTATTAGATTATAAATAATAATAATAAAAATACAATAATAATAATAATATTAATAATAATATAATGTTTAAAATAATAAAAACAAACAAAATTAATAATAATAATTATTATAATAATTTTCCAAATTAATAGTCCTATTATTTTTATTAAAACATAACATTATATATTTATTTTTACTTTTACTTATTTTGTTTAAACTATCATTTTATTTATAATTTAATTCTATTTTTTTTATTTTTTGAAAATGGGAAGGCCAAACGATTTTCTGGGGAAAGCCGAACTATTTACAAATTGTTCTCTTTCTATGCGCTAAAAGCCATAAATCCCAAAAACACACATTTTTACAGAAAACTCAAAAAATTTAACTGGAAATTAACCCAAACACCAAAATAATTATATAAAATAAAGAAAATAATAATATAATGAAATTAAAAATGTTTGGGTTGGGAAATTATCCCGACCATAATGCTTTCTTCCACTGGATGTCCAAAACACATTCAAGTCGATTGATCAAAACCAATGGATTCAACATCCACTCAATCCAAAACTCTTATTATAGGGATATTTCCTAAAATACCAATTGAACACAACCCCATTTCCAGAAACAGATTATTATCATATGGGAGGGTCGAACATACTCCCGGTCATTAGAATTCAACAAGCATCAGATACCATCATAAGAGAAAACTCAAAGAGACATATGGTGGTTGTCCCGCATATTAATAACCAATTAGGAATGAAAAAATCGAAATTTAACATGAACTAAATAATTTTCTCTCTAAAACGGGCAACAAACCCATACCATAGTAACAGATATGGAAGTGACCCAATTAATAGACACCTAAAACACAACCAACAGACCTCCCACCACTCTTAACCTAAGGATGGGAAGAAACCAAGACCATAAAAGACTATCATGGGTGCTCCACAAAAGCACAGTGACTAATAACTCGCATACTATATTAAATATTATAGACATAGCGTGATTTCTTTGTCCACAAAACTCTCGCAATTGTAGGAAATTATCATAAGTAGATTAATGAGAAAAGAAACACTAGAACTGCCTCACCACACGGTGGAGAGACAAACATAACTGGAATACATATACCTATGGGGTTCATTATACATGCCAGCTTTACATCAAGGCCCTTGGCTGGAGTCCTGATGGGTAAAGAATCAACTACCACGCAGAAAGTATCTGCAAATTCCCTAACAATTACTTTCATCACCCGAATAAATAAAAATAGAAGGACTGGAAATCAAGGAATGAAACCACACATTCATTTAAAATAAAAATTCACAAGGAAACCAAAAAACATTATATTTTTTTATATAAAATAACACTAAAAATAAATATCACCAAAATGGGATGGAAACATACAAATGATAATAACCTACAAATTTTCATCAATACATCACCTCTAATGATTTGATCCATGACCCTTCCTAGAAACAAATCAATATAATCTCTATAATTGAACCTAGAACCCACAAGTATGATAGGGATTCATAGTGTTTTTACATGATGGATTATAGAGAAATGACTTGCCAAACTGAAAAAAGTTTAGGATCTCTCACTCTGAAGAGGATTCCAAAATATACCTTGGCCTTTTGTTTCCAAATCATTCTCCATAAACCATCAATCTCTTCATAATGCCCTTATCAGAATGTCTAACATGACTCGTAGGGATTGAATGATGGAGGACTACATTGTACACTCTGACCATCAAGGATTCAATTTGGGAATCTGTTTTTACCGCATAGGTAAACAATGATAGATGGAGTTCCCACAACTTAGACTTTATTTTGGGATGATGATCAACCAGAAAAAATCATGCTTTCCTAGTATCATTTGCAGCATACCCCGGGTTATATGAAAATAATTCTATAAAGGGGTGGAAATACTCCAGAACAGATCCATCACCCTATAGAAGACAACTAATTTCCATCCCCCATTTCAGCAATTTATTCTCATAGAAATACTGGTGAATGTACAAATCCATGAAAAACACCAAGTAATCTATTCATAGGGTTTCTTCTGAGACACCAACATCCCCTTCATGTAGGTTGAACCATCAACCAATAACATTGAAAATATAACCTAAAATGAATCACACAACTATACAATAAAATTACTCATGGTCAACACTGCATAGGTTACTAGCATCGAACCAAATAAATCAATCGATTATATAGTCAAAAATATTCTTTTGGGAACATCATTAATTTAAAAATTCATTTTGGGATGAACACTTTCCATTATTATTCCTTATAGTATCCCTCACATGAATGTTTCAATGCACATCAGGCACTCATCCCCAATTCCATAATGGGTATCTGTTTGCATTACCATGTACGACCATGCATGTAAGATCCCATAAGAACTCCAATGCTAAAATGGAGAAACTTCATGTTCCGAAATAAGCATTTTCCATATTCAAAATTTCACCAGATTCTCTATTTATAATCTGATGGCCAACAATAAAAAAACCATGTTTGTTTACACCATTCCCGTTCTGAAAAACACCATCATTTGAGAACAAATTTCAAAAACAAATCAAATTTTAAATAAATTTTTTTTCCACATTTCGAAATCCAAAAATTTTATTAAATCACGTTTTTGAAATTCCATAAAAATGATTTATAAAAAAATAGAAATCACAAAAGGTCCAAAATATTAAGAAATGGAACTACTGTCGGAGGGTATCATGACCATATTGACGACAACCATATTCAAAACATGTCACCGGCATGAAGTGCCTTCCATAACCATGCACCTAGATCCACATGGTTTTCTAGTAACATGCAATATCAAAGTGACTACTTAACTAACTCCCCTTAGCATATCCCAATTACAAAGCAATCCATAAAAATTAATGTAAATGATAATATAGGACAACCCATATAAACAAATAGATTAAAAAAAGAATGAGTTCACAACACTATTCCCACACCTACCCATTGAGTATCAGCAATTCTACTCCATATACATTTACATCCCCACATAGAAAATGGTTCTATAAAAATCAAGGTCCTCTAAGAGGTGACCTTCTATGATACAAATGTTTCACGATACATCTTGGTTTTACCATGAATTCATCACCTAAGTCAATGTGAGGCATGGCCAGTGAGGTGTTCCCGATCCTCACAAGATGGGGAAAAGTACCACCTACATCAATAATGATTGTGGTAATAGTTTATCGGTATAATTAAAAAAACCTAAAGAGTAAAAAATTACAAACAAACTTCAAAATATAAAAAGAATGTAACGTTTATATCATTTATAAATGACACTGAAAAATGAAATAACTATAAAACTAGACTAACCGAACCAACCAACCAGTAACTCTATGTGACCCCATATATCAATCACTAACTCCAAAATTAATAGTCACATAAGTAGAATGATCCAAATATAAATAATGCACAAGGACCAAAATAGAAAATAAATTATAATACATAGTATTAAAACATAGCAGGCTAGCACGATATTATATTTCCAATTCACTACATTATTATAAAATAAGAAACAATCTCAATTTTGGACTAAATATATAAATATATAATATTCCACACATCATACATAATAAAATGTTTTACCTATTTCAGATATTAATTTGAAAAAAATGTCATATAATTTGTTAGGAATTTGTATTTTTAATTGGAAAGTGTGTATATATTTTCAATCTAAACAAATGATTATAAAACACTTTCCTTTAATAAAAATAAAAAATTCATATTAAAACCATCACATCACTTTCTAATAAAAACAATGAATAAAAAATTACATATGAATCACAAAGTAAGGGAAATTGAAATAATCATAAATGAATCTCGTCAATATTATAGGTGAATAATTCTAATAGACATAGGTGAAACAGGTAGAAAAAGAATAATATAGAATATAAAAATAAATGTATCCCAATCCCCAGTTTCACTCCACACATGCTGAAATAATAAATACTCATTACGCTCAACCAACCTAACTCAGATCATACTGAGGATAAATCACATATAAATAAACCCAAATATATATATACCAATTATGGGCCACTAGTATATACAAAAACTAATAGTTCAGTAAAAATTTATAGAAAATTATATCAATATTCCAGGATCCTATTTCTCATGCAGAGAATAGTGGTGTGTCAACCAATGTCATCTAAGCATTAAATAATATATATGAAAAAAAATGAAACATGCATCACCTCGTGACACTTTAAGGATTGAATTAAATTCCCTTAAATAAAAAAGAAAATAAGGTGTCCATATCAAAGACATATAATAATGGGTCATATGGATTCTATAGTGATAAATCCTAACCATTTAATATAACAAGTCTGCGGGTCATCCAATGGAGGTTTTTAAAATAAACATTTTTATCGACATCAAATAGATGAAAAATGGGTCTTTATGTTTTTCAAGAAAGCAATATTTAACAGCATAAAAAATACACTATTTTAAAATGGTATTAAATACACCATTTGATGCACCAAAACATTTATCCATCCTCCTTGATAATTCATGTTACACACTCAATGCATAAAACAATTTCTTATAAAAAATCCCAAAACATGCTAAAACCTAACACATATGTCTTTATAAAATACCAACAAACTTTTAAGACCCCATATAAAACCATACAAATTGTATCTCATGATGATAATATATTTATAAACCTATAAAAATAAATTTTATCACATTTAACCATTAAAAACCAACCAAGAATCAAACCACAAAAAAATCGTACAACATCTCAAACAACTATTTCAATTTAACACTCATCATGATGTAAACACCAATTTTCATGTCATAATTCATATATATTTTTAGGAATTGTTTTGAATTGAATTTACCATGTGTAATTTCTATAGAGACATATTTCAAATGATTATATGTGAATATTTTTAATATAACAAGTCTAGTTATCACAATGTAGGGCTTAAAATATCATATTCCCATATGAAATAATTATTCTCAAGATTTCACAATAAAATTTAGTTAATTTAATGGGTGATGGAATCATGAAATAAATGAATCTCAAATTAAAAATCAATGGGAATGGAAATTCCTGCCTCAAAACAATGGTGTTATCAAAACAAACACTTGGACTCACTCAAAGAGTGTTCTAAAACTATAGACATAGAAATTGAAAACATCAATGATAAAATTCTTTTAAAATGATTTGGAACAAACACAACCCAAGGTCCCCATGACCATATCTGTAGAGAATAATGGATACATTTATACTAGATGGAGTGATTGTGACATGGGAAAGAGATGTGTACTAGTAGGGGGTTTCCCCTAGAAGGGTTGTTCATACTAGAAGTGTTGTATTGGCATGGGGGTCAGTTAGAAGTCGCGAGTAGGGGAGGAAGGGTGGAACCGACATCTTGAGTAGCAACATATAGAAAGAGAAACGGAGTTGAAAATACTTACGATAAATAAAAATAAAATAAAACAACCTAATTATAATTATTTAGTACATATAAATTAATAATAATAATAATAATAATAACCACCAATAATAATAATAATAATATATTGATAAATATTATAATTAAATTCATAAAAATATTCATTTAATTTTACTAATAATATGATTCTTAATAATTATAATAACATCTTTAAAAATATTAAATCTTGATATTAATAATAATTATAATAATGATAATAATAATGATATAATGATAATAATAAAAATATTATGATGATAATAATAATAATAATATGGAAATAATAATAATATAATGATAATAGTAATAATAATTGACATATTAATATTATCATTATAATTGATATGAAATCTAAACATTAATTTTTATTTATTTTTATTATTTAATTTTAACTATCATTTTATAACTCATTTAATGATTATGTTTTTACAATATAGAATATTCTATGGCCACACGGTGTAATAGGAAAAGCCACATAGTTCCAAATCTATTATATATTCATGATCTACATGCTGCCAAACCAAAAACCATTATTTTTTTCAACACAACTAAACAATCTACAATGTGAGTCAACACGAACCATAAAAATATTTTCCAATATTAAGGAAAAAATAAAATAAAATAATTGTATTGTTTGGCGTTTGACAAAATAGATGAGCTATTTCTAAATAAATGTCCATTAATTAACATTAACGAATAAATTATTGTTTATACACCATTTAAATACACACTTATCGGCTTGACATATTTGTTATATGAATACTCATGATGAATCCATTCAATTATAAACTTCTTCTATTTCATAGTAACAATGAATAAATGACCCTCCTCCACATTTAGATACATATTCTATTTGACCAAGAGTGCTATAATTTTTAATTATTCATTGGAAACACCATTGATGTTATACTGTGCAATTTTATATTTTCTTTCCAATGAATATGTTGGATAAAAATGATATACAATTCATTGAAATGTATAATTTATAAAGATAATCCCTGAATAATATAAAACAATGCATCAAATAATTGTGAATAAGACATATTTCATATTTAATCACAAGTATCCATTGTCAACATAACTCTAAAAAGAAAATTAATATATGTTTTCAATACATGCTTCACATATGATACAAATTGGTTTTAAATGGTGTATTTCTTCTCATGAAAGAATAACTATAGTGTTCCATATCTCATAAAATTTTCATATTGGAATAATTTAAATCCTTAAAATATACCTATAAGGCATCATAACAAATTTTATAACATTCTTCGAGCTATGGAATTGTCCTGATTAGTGTGGATTTAAAAAAATGTATTGACTTATTCTAATGTCTCTTATGATAATTAACTCTATTATAATTTTACACGATTTTAGGAAAAATCTTTCATGTGATATTTAGATTTATAAATTTCTGAAATATATTACATATGATATCTAAAAAATAATATAATGAATCAAATATAAAACACATTCATGTTGGTTTCTATTGTCATCACCAAATTTAATAACACTACAATATAAGAATTTTTTATCCTCAATTCGGAAATCAAAAACATGATTCATGAAATTAAAATAAAATATTCATTTAATAAAAATTAAATGATTTTTGTACTTTTATTTTTCATTGTTTTAATCATTGAAAACATAATAAAACATAATTACAATATTTTTAATATATTTTTGGAAAATGAGACTCATTAAAACTATGAAAACTATGGGAGAAATATTAATCCCAAAGCCCATATATTTATATTTAAATATTTAATATATGAATTTTTAATTGCCATTAGAATAGAAATACCATAGAATATTGATGTATTTTTTCATGACCTGATATTACTTTTAGAACATTCCTTCTACAAATTATGTTTATCAAATAAATATTAATTTCAAGAAATATTATTTTAATTGATTTTAATAACTTGATTGAATATTAGTTATTTAGTCTAATTTCTAATAAAATTTACTACATTATTTCAAATGAATCATGTTTTTTTCAAAGATGAAAATAAAGGTGTCACGAAAACCTTCATCATGTGATCATCGAAATTGCCTTCCAATTCCTTATGTTTTACCATATGTAATTAATAAATTACCAAACTAATGTGGAAAATTCCTCAGAAAATTTATATAAATACCTAATCCACTATTTCTATTATAATCTAGATTATATATTCAGTAAAACTATAAGTTAACATTACAAAAAAAATATGAAGAAAACCAAATATTCTACATCTAAAAATACCATTAAGGGAAATTGTTTTCAAAATTATGATCGAAAAAAAATTAAAATATTTCATTCACCACTCGATAATGTATCCCAAATACCATAAATTTCCTGATTTTCTTCCATACTTTTTGTGGAACAAAACATTAATATGGTAATAATAGAAATGTTATTTTGCACATGAACCTTAGCCCGATTTGTGAGGAATCTTATGTGAATATAGGAAACACATTATCAAATCTAGGAAGATGCATAATTTATGAAGGAACTATAGAATTACTGTAGCGGGAACTATGTTGTACTGTATAAGGTACTGTGCGGGATCTGTAACGAGCATTGTTTGGTGCTGTAGTAGCTTGGAATTTTTCCCTATTTGAGCTTTGGGCCACTGATTTGGTCCCCGAGTCTTTTAAGGCCTTTGGGCCACCCATCCCTCTAGGCCATTAATGCCTTCGGGACACATTAAGTGCCAATGAAAACCAGACAACTTATAAGGAAAAATATTTATAATAGGATGAGCAAGGAGAATTCACTATAGTAAAAGCAACAAGGATGGAAAGAATGAGATGGTATGGCACATGCTATCTGTACAAGCTTGTGCATGCACAAGATAACCTAGCTGAAAAGCCATGTGAAGGTGGAGAGATAATTTCATGATAAAGATGCTAGGGATGAGAAGTTCCAAGTAGTTAGTCTGGGTTGTATGAATTGTTTTAAACCAACGGGAAATGAATTCTTATAAGGCCTACATGACATGCAATAATTATTCCTATGGTCCTCGTAAGCATTCCACCTCACCCCTTGAAAGGTTGATCATCAAAATATTTAAAAAATGAATGACTTCGGGCCATTGGATAGAAATGATATTTAGATAATATCATCTAATTAATATCAATAATGTTCTTAAATATTAAAAAATACATATATTCTAACATGAATATTTATGAGGGAAAACAAATAAAACATAGTTCATTTAAAGTCCTTTCGATTTTCTTGTTCCCATAGAATTGAGTAATCCATAAAATCAATTATTAGTTAATTTCACAGACTACATGAACAGATCTATTTATAATACATGATTGAATATTTTCACGAAATTCAAAAAAATCCAGTATCATAGATTCAGTAATAATTATCTTATTATTAAATTTAATTTCTCATGATTCTAATTCCATACACTTATTATTTACACAATATAACCAAATACATTCATTAAAAAATGATGAAATCAAAAAGTATGAAAAATCCACATCATTTGATCGTGTTCTTTTAATAACTATGAATGTGAACTAATCCCTTTAATATATAAGACTTCACATGAGATCCAATTCTATAATATGGACCACCATAAATTATATAGGGATCAAGTTTGTTTTAGAACTCATGATTACCATTTTTAAATAAAAAATTCATCTTAATTTAATAAATCTTGTAATTTGGAATAATTCTATCAAAAATAGAATAATATTAGAAAATGATTTATTTTATCTATCATGGATCACTAGAATCATGGATAGTGTGTTGATAAACATTCCTAGAACATTTTCATTGTGTTTTGAGTCCCCTTTTAGATTAAAAAAATACTTTCCATTAGGTGTAAACCCTTTATACGAGTCTCTACCATTTTTTCCTTATTAGCTAACTTTTTACTATTTTATTTAAAAATGTATACGAAACATAATTTATGATTTGTTTTTTTGTTCATATTGATTTTAATGAAGTAATATATTCTTTATTGGTAATAAATCGATAAAATGAATCCAAATCCCAACTATGTGTTATAAAAAATGAAAATTTAACAACATAGGGACAATCTAATGAACATATCAAAAATATAAATCCTTATATTATCAATTTTAAAATCCTGGATGAACACCTATTTGAATATACCCAGTGTTTTCAACCCTATCTAAGAAATAATACATAATTTTATCATAAAGTTTAAAACCTGATCAATTATGTGTTTATATATTAAATATATCATTAGAGGATTCATATTTCATATGAATTGTGAATTTCTACTAATTTTTATCCATATACTATTATATGATACTATAAACAATACATACTCTCAAATAATAATGTTTTATCTTATAAAATTTATGATGAGTAATTGGTATATATTTAATTATCTATATTACCTTTTTAATCAAAATATTAAAAATATCAACTAAAAAATATATATATATAAGGTCATCAAGAGGGTTTCCTTGATGAATATTATGTGTTCCTCTGTCTCTTAGGATTGATACTTACTTTTGGGGAGGTATTCTAAACATAAAAGAAGGATATAATACATTTTCTATGTGTTACTCATAATTCAATTACTATTATTTTTAATAACATCACAACACATATAAAAAATTTAGAACATCAATAAATAATGTTGAAATTCCATAAAGAGGAAAAAATAAAAACGTCAAAAAACTATTCCATTCCATGGATTGTCAACAATGATTTATGGACTTGGAACCCATTATGGGGTTGAAACATAAGTTATCTTGAATCAAATGAATGATTTGTGAAATGATTTCTTGATAGTACACATGGATATCAAAACCCCTGTTTTACCTACATCTTCATTTCAAAAAATCAAAATTCATCTAATAAATCACTAATTATTCCTACAGTACATTTAAAGAGAAATTGAAATTAAATCATAGAAAATTTATTAGAAATACTTCCAAAATCCATATAATAAAATAAAATACCAATGAAAACATGAGATTCAATAGGAATATAATTTGTAAAACATTCCCTCAATAATGTCTCTTAAGTAATATTGTCGATAGTTTTTATCTATGATTAAAATATAAATTTATTTTTATTTTATTTAATTTTATAGATAAATCTGTGGTCAAATTTCCATGTAACCATGATCGGGCCTCTATATAGTCTAATGTAAATTCCCAAACATAGTTCTCTATATGAATTTATTTATTCTATCATTCAAGGAAATTTTCATTGATTTCAACCTATAACCCGTTAAATTGATTATTTAGGAAAAAATATGGTCATATTTATGAATATATATTTTTTAATTCCTTTATTATTAATTATGTAGATTCGAATTTTAATACACAATTGAAACATGTCATGAATAAGAATAAAATATAAAAAATTGAAAACATATTTTTAATCCAAACATAAGAGGATTTGAAAAATATATAATACTGGTTTTTCAAAAATAAAAGTAAAATTTGAAGTGGAAAATTCATGTGCCTATCTAATGAATTCAATATACACAAAAAATTACATAAATTCAATCACATAATATATATTTTTATTAGTCTATCATCACATAATCTAATATATAATGAATGAATAATGTAAAACAACTGAATTGAAAAGCTCTATTTATTTTTATTCCTAAAATGTAACACGGTAACATAAAAATTATGGGGTCTTTTATGTTTTGTTAAATAACTGAGTAACATACATAAATTATCATGCACTACACATTTGGATGGAAACTAAGTTTTAGTAGTATGGAATTTAATTTTAATTTAGCTTTGTCTTTTTTATAAATTAGAAACCAAATTATAATGAACATTTGTACAAAAGAAGAAAAAAATTATATTATACCAGTTAAAAAATATTTTTTTAAGTATATGATTTTATATTAAAAGATAAATTATTTAATTATATAAATTATAACATTATGAAAAAACAAAATGGGTCACTAATTTCTTGTCAAAAATAGAGGTTCCATATGACAATGCATGTAAAATATTTCTACAATATGTTTATGTAGATATAAATAATCCCTAATATAACCATTTATAAAGAATTAACGCACACTCAATTGATATTTAAATCATGAATTATTTCATGATATTGAATAAAATACATATCAATATATCAATTATCAAAGTGACTAAGAAATAACTATGTTCAACCACATCATCCTAACATAATAAAAAACCCATAACAAAAAAATTATTATATTAATATTATAATTTGAGAATATTAAATGAACAAATAAATAATTATAAAACATTGTGGTAACACATCATTATTTCATAGTACATTATATTTTAAATGAAATTCAATAACTTGCACTACACGCAACACCGAGATAGAGCGCACCACGACTTACCAAACTAGTCATTCAAGAAGCGGTTATGAATAGTATTAACTATATTTGGACATTTATATACACCATATAATTTTATAATTAATATTTTGTGTTTCTTATACATAATATAAGGACGAATTAAATTTTTAATTTAAAAGATGTATTTATAAAAAAATTCAATTTTACCACCTATTCAATGTAGAATCTCTTTTAAAACTAATAATTAAAACATTTATATACACAATATAATATAATTAAATTATTATTTAAATTAGCGACATAAAAATTTATTTTGTATAACTTTTTGGTATGTTTCAGATAACTTTAATATTTTGATGAAATTTTAAAAATACTAAATTTTAATTGAAAAAAACTTTATAATCAAAATAATTTACAGTGTAAAATTATAAATTTGAAGTATTTGGAATTATAATTAGATTATATTATTATCATGTAATACAATTTAGGTCATTATAAGTAATTTCATATTTAAATTTGACATAGACACATGTTAATTTTTTGGTAATTTTTACTTTTTAAAATACGACTTTATGGTCTTGCCCACTTGAAATAATTTTAAATTCATAAATTAAACTTCTATGTTTTTAATTTGGTATTATAGAGATAATTTTTGAATTTTGAATATCAAAATTAGCTTAGGGTTAATTTTTTATATTTTTCTGAAAACATTTAAATTTTTATGAATAGTGAAATTTTTTGTTATTGTTTAAAATCTACATTTTATTTAAATAATTATATAATTTATTTAAAATTATTTTCAGTCAAAATTGGTACATTATACATATATATGTTCAATGAAATTCATTGGAGTCATTTTTTAATAAGTTTAGATTTTTAAAATCTTATTGAACTTTTTACCGTCTTTACCAACCTTCTATGAACATTTAGAAATTTGAATAAAACATTATTTTACTTCTACTGGGAGTTGAATTTTAAAAATATATGATACACATTTAACATCATTAAGTATTATTGGGTTAAATAAGATGAAAATAATTTTTTGTAAATTGTAATTTTTTGACTTTTATTTACCACAATTAAAAGTAAATAGAGTAATTAAGTTTAAAATTGATTTTATAATTACCCTAACATATGTCCTAATTAAATTGGATAAGATTAATTAGACAAAAAAATCCTTATGAATAAAATATTGTCTAATTAGGTCCACTTGAATTAGATGAGAACATTTATTATTATTTTATCTGAAGAAGTGTAAAAAGTGTTAAATTCAATGTTTAATAACTATAAAATTTTTAAAACAGGGTTACACATAATATACATTCGACAATAAATATTTAATAGAAAGCTAAAAATATTTCCTACATAATGATAATTTATTTATAATTTTTATACATTAAATAAATTATTTTATTTTTGACACTATGATGATGTTGTAATTACCTTATTATTGAAATATTAAAATAATTGATATTATATATATCCAAATAAATGTAAATTGAGACTTATGAGGAATTAAAGTATTTTTCTATGTTAATATTAGATTTTAGGGTTTATTGAATAAATTTTATTCGAATTGACTAAGATTTATGGGTTTCAAAAAAATCAAATACTAAATAGTGTCAAAATTGACATAATTGAGTTTTTAAAACAAAAACAATTTATTTAATTGATATAATATCCCTAATAACCTATGGTTCTATAAAAGGACTTAGATAAAGATATAAATATTAATAATGGAAGACTTTGGGTTCTCTTTTCTTAGTATCATATGTTTCTTTACAATATAATATAAAAACACAAAGATACATGGTAATTGTCAAACTATTTAACTAAGAGATAAATCTAAAAGACAAGGTTTATATGATCACCTAAACCTGTATAAAACCTATTGGATTAGAGTTTTGAAACACATAATCACCTTATCCACGAAATAAATCATTTTTATAAATTATAAACCGAAAATAATTTTATTATAAAATAATATTTCAAGCGTTTCCTAAAGTGTCCCTCACCCCTCTTAAAAAACTTCACTTCCCCTTCTCTACAAATCACATCTCCAATGAAATTTTTATCGACCAACCACTCACAAAATATCCTCCCAACTTCTATCAAATCAACTAGAGACCTTACTTTGATCATTAAGATATCCTATGCAGCCCTTTTGATCAACTCAAAAGGAAACACCTGAAAAAGAGGTAATAATTTCACCAACATCATTCAAGATATTTTCTTCTTCATATTCGTCATTAATTGTTGTTTCCATACATAAATAGTTTCTCCAGTACCTCCTACATAGTGTGATGTTATTATAAATATGATATAACCCTATTAATTATTCTATCCATACTATAAATGAAAGAGTCACTATATGTGCATACATAAAGCTTACCATCACCACGTCGTGGTGTAGTTGGTTATTCAAACACATCACAATTTTTATTGGTATAATAATGATTATAAATGATTAAATAATAAATATATCATGTCAATTATTCATTATATACTATATAATATCCAATTATATAGTATTTTACCATCAAAATAATGATATTGTCGCTCGTGCATACGTACGGCTTACCGTCTACACAACGCGATGAGAAGTCATTCCCCATCATAACAATTCAAGAGAAATTTTCATTTGATGAATAAAAATATTTTTTAAAGACATTTTATAAATCTGTATATGAATCAAATACATCCTATCCATAAGAATCACTACTTAAGTTATAAAACATATAAAGGGTGACGAATCAGTTAACAACTGATACAATGCAACTACTAAAATATTATTAACGAATAAATATTAGAAGAACATATATGATATTGTATTTATGTATGTGGTTATTTTATAATTTAACAACAATTATTTAATTATTATATAGCAGGTTAATGTACCATTGAATATGGAAAAGTACAAGGTAATGGGTTTCTTATCTCGCTTTTAATTTTGTGGGATTTCCATTATTCACCACCTATTAATTTCATGTGGAGTATCGTGTACTACCATTTGATATGTATTATCATGATACACATTATATTCATGGTATTCTGTGATTCATTTCATGTTTATTTTCATTTGATCATACGACTCGATTGATTAAAACGTGGTAAGGGGTATCTTATCTCACTTTTAATTCCATGATATTTCCATTTTTGCCACTTATTTATTGCAGGTAGTGTATCGTGTACTGTCATTTGGTATATAATATCACGATTCACTTTATATTCAAGGACTTCTATGATTAATTAGGTGTTTATTAACTTTTGGTCATATGAATCGAATGATTACAACATGGTAAGGGGTTTTTATCTCACTTCTTATTCCCGTGATATTCATGCTATATTGCCACTATTTCCTTTTGTGTGGTATATGTACTACCAAGTATTGTGTTCTTTTTTTAATAAACATTAATTTATGGTTATTCATGTATTCATTTTATGATTCTTCTTTCATGGGGTGTATGTTTCATAAGATACCAAATCTGTAAATGGAATTGGAAATTTCAATTTCGACTCATTAGGCTTTAGGCATACTTCACTGATTATTTTAATCCAATATTATGTGTGGAATCACTATTTAATATTTATTTAGTAATTTCCACTCCAAATTTTATGTATAAACATTTGATACACATAATCACACCACTGTTAAATACACCTTCCATTGATACAAACTTTTTAAGGTTATTCTTAACTCAATTGTTATTAATTTAGTTAAGCATCCAATTCATAGGTTTGGTTTTTACAAGAATGTGTCTAAATGTAATCAGATTGACATAAAAATAATATCCTATTTTATTTAGTGTATTTATTTTTCTCACACAAAATTATGTATTTTATTCATCCTTAATTTAAGTATGCGGTCTTTATTATGTTATATCGTCTCCATTAACATTAATTTCATATCTCATTGTCATTAAGAACCAATTTGGTTTTATATGGTGTATATATTATCATTTGACATATTATATCATGAGTCCCTTTATTAAAATTATTTTAAAATGTTTTGATTTTTCTTATTCCTCAACTACTTGTATTTAATCATCTCTTATTTGGTTAGGAATTATTTAACTAAAATATTGTTTTAAGTGTTTTAAATATTTTCTCTTCTAAATAATTATCATTAATGACTATGATTTAAAATGGTTTTAAGTATTTATTTATATGGACATTAATTTTTTGAAATTAAAATTACTTTTAAAATATTCAAAGTTGAATCAGACACTTTGATTCAAAAATACCATTTAAACGACTTCTTTGATAAATAGTGCTACATTTATATGTTTTCAAGAAAATGGGGATATTTCTCTCAAATAGTTTTAATTATTTTTGTCATCTATTTCAATATCCTTACATGTATTTTATTCTTGATTGAGGTCGATTTATCATAATAGAATCATTCATATTTTATTGAATGAGTTATCTAGGACTTTGGATGTTCTATTTTTATTCCATTCATGGATTGTGGTTAAATTATTGTCATTTGGTATGCTAGTTTTAATATGCATGTTTAGATTATGTTTCCCCATTTAATATGATGAATTAATTGGACTTAATATGTGACTGGTGGAGCCCAATATTGCTCCTTAATACATCTGTGGGTCTCATGAGACAAACATGTGTTTTAGTACAATGCCTTGACAAAATATTATTTGTAGTCTTGGCACAAGTCCATTAATATGTGGTTATGAACGTTGGCATTATTCATTGCATTATAATGAAATTGGCTATTTATTATTGCTTGTGATTATTAGACTAGTATAATATCCATGTGAATAAGTTAATGGAATTCTTTGATTTATATTGGACATTTTATTCCAAAGTTTATGTTTAAAAGGCTTATGTTTTAGTATTATACACGGCCTTAAATGTTTGTAGTTATTTATAATTTTTGCCACTATATTTTTATCCTTACTGAGCATCTGAGCTCACCCCATTAAATGTTTACTTTTTCCCAAGATGCAAAGAATTATATTATGGCTGACATGATGGGATATTCTAAGGGATATAAGAGTGTTAAAAGGGGACACGATGTTTTTTTTATTTCACGGTGTAATGTAAAACTTATATATGTATATAGTACATCCAATTCTCTTAAACTGATCCACCTATTGGGACATGATTCTTTGTATCATGCCTATGATATGTTTTAATGCGATTATTTTGGGTACCTGGGGTTGAGGCATTACAATTGTTATGTAATATAAGTATATTTTGCCAAAAGGTAATTCCTGGGACACATAAGAAAAATAAAACCACTATTAGACCATAATATATAATTTGGATTATGATTAAATTTTAAAATTTTAATGATAACAATAAATTGGATTACATGTTTTAGAAAATATGTGATGAATAAAAATTGATGGAGAAAGTGGTAGATTACTATAAAATCCAATGTCATTGAAATTAAAGTGTTATCGAATCTTGTAGATGACGAGACATGGATATTATTACAAATTAAAAACAATTCAATTTTTAATAAGGATGGATTTTGATATATATATATATATATATATATTTAAATTTAATTACACATTACTTAATTCAAGGAATATTTTAATGTTGTTTCAAATTGTTGGGGAAATATTCCACTAATCATGTTAAATAATAATGAATGATTTAAAAAATTTGTACAAAATTTGGCCATTTTTTTAATAATTTAAATAAAATTTCATATCCCACTTGAATCATGATTCCACAATGTTTGGAGGAGATTCATGCTTATGTGTAACCATACGATATCTTTGTATCATAAAATTACTAATTCAATTTTATGTATCTGAATATAATAACTCCCAATTCCTCTAGAAATAAAAATTACTATTTGAAAAATAATACATACCAATGATAGAAGGATTTATCATTGTTTGTGAAATAAACAATATTCAAGGAGAATTATGGTTAAGAAGAAAAATATCATCATTTAAGAATATTTTAATTTATTTCATTTTAAAAATACAATAGTTTCAATATTTTATTGTATTTTATTAATATATATATTTTCACTATCACAGTTTGGAATTAATACTATATGATTTACTATTGAAGTCAATAAATCTATGGAATTTATATTTTCATTAATTATATGGATAAACATTAAAAAATAAATAATTTTTCATTCTATAGTTTCATGGATTACAGTTTATCAAATAATATTAATATAAAATTTTCTTACAATAGTATAATTATTTGATAAAATATTTGTTTTGATGTGTATATTTAATGGAAAATAAGCTGGTGATAATTCTTTGAACAACATCATTTTATTATTAGGATTTAAAAATCAATATATATTTTTTATATATTTTACACACATTGGATTGGTCTATAATTGAGTAAATTATAATTATTATTCCTTTTCACTCATGTTTTTTATCTTAACTTTCATGCCCAAAAATATTAGTGACGATTTTAATTAATTTATTGAGATCCATTATATCATTATTTTAATTTTATTCATGAGTATATTTATTCAATATATGTCGTCATATTCTATTCTAGTCACACTGTTCATTTATATATTATATGATATTTTCAATGACGTTTAATGAATTATATGTGACACTACAATAGGGGATTAAAATAATATTAACAGAACATATAAAATATATTCTTCTTTGATGAAAACATGAGATTTTGAATAATTTTATATTTTTTATTAATGTTTACATGATGTACCTATTTAAAATATTTTTTTCTATTTCATGAGAATTTTTATAATTTATATTTAATTATTAATGAAAAATTGATTGATTCTCAATTCATATTTAATAATTAACATACATAATTAATATATTATTATATTTCTCACGATGCTAATAATATTTGACTTTAAAATTGGGGGATGATATAATAATAAATTATATGATCATAAGGGATAGAATACAGTTACTAATGTTGAAAAACTTAATGAAAATGAATTATTTAAATTTCATGTTGTCATTCCATGTTTAATATATAATTAATTATAGGAATTAATATTTGAAATAATTGATATAAATAATATATTATTCTTTTTATAATTTCTGATTTATCTTCTAGAGTGATGAACATGTATTATTTGAGTAATGATATATGGGTTTTAATTGATAATATTGAATTCTTTGGGATGTGTAGATATTTTTAGACATCAAACTGTGTGATGGTTTTTTGGATCATAAAATAACAGTTCATCATTCCTACAAGTTTATATTATTATATATTTTTATTAAATACTTTTCTACTTTTTTGGATTAATCATTTTAATATACATATAAACATGTTTCATGAATTATGTTCTTCAAATTACCTTATTAAATATTGATATCTTTATAATTTTCCATCAATATAATTTATAAAATTATCCACATAAAGTAAAAAAATGGACTTATTAGGTTTTAAATTATCCATATGACATATCAAATTATCCTTCCATCAATTTAGAATTAAATTTTTTTCTATGTTTGGAATCATATGAAAAAATATGTATCCTTCTGAAAGACAGATTCTATATTGAAAAAATAATAATGACTCTTATAAAAGAATTTTAAGTTGGAAATTTATTTATTTATTGATCCTTATTAAAATTATGTGCCCCATAAGGAATCTATCATATCATTATTGGAATGATTTGAACCACAATAAATTGAAATTATCAATAATTCAATTGAAATTGACTATTATGATGTTTATAAACAGTAAATAAGATGGATCCAAAGGATTTCAAATAATTGATTACTAGGGACCTGAAAGAGAATAATATTAGAGAATCGTGTATTATTTTTATGAACTACCTTAATAAAAACTAATTTAAAAATATGTGTAATATCTTGTCGCAACAAAATATTAAACGATAAATTGTTAAGATTCTCATTTTAAATATCATATAATTATAAAATCATTTAACATGATGTAATGAAATTTAAATAAATATTTTTTTGGTTGACTTATTATATTAAACAATTATTTAATATTTACCTTATAAAATAAGTATTTAAATATATTCAATTTACATAGAATGTTTTATAAAATTTATTATGTAATTAGTTTCATACATTTAAATAAAATAAATTTTAACGTACATGTATTAGAATAACTATAAATAATAAGTTATGATCAAAATTTAGTTTTACATCTATTATGACTCCTTTTTAATTAATATCTTAATGATTTTTATATAACAAATACATTTAATGTTAATTACATGGATGAAAAATTATTATTTTAATATAGTTTTTATGAAATAATCTTTTTTAACAAATGATTAATTTAAAATATTTTATATGAAAACATATTTGACCAAAAGAATAAATTCTATAATTTTTCACATTTTAGGGTTTTCAAAATTATGGTTTATTAATTTTCATTTCAAAATGTATTTATTTATATTTTCAGTGAAAAATCCTTATAATAATTGTTCTCTAAAATAAAGGAATAAATCCAATAAAGTAAGAGTCAAGGAAAATATATTGAATCCTTTGCAACAATAAATAGATCATCATAATAATCAACATGGTTCAGAGATGAAAAATAATAAAAAATGAACCAAATAACAAATTATGTTTGTGAATTCGACATGTAGATGTTCTTATAGCCTAACTACATGATAAAACAATTAGGATTAACAATATGTTTCAATTTCAAATTTACTTTAATAAATTTTAATTAAATTGATTTATTTAATTTTATAAATTTACGGTGTAATTTAGTTGGAGTGAAACCAAATTACATTAACACCTATGTCATCTATTATTAGGAAATAGTGTTTGGATACCACAGGTTGTGTCACGACCCCTCCCCTGGGGCCCTTACCGTGACAACACGAAGACCTCCATCCATAGTCCAGGGGATGACGACTAGCACCAAAGGCATATTTACCTAAAACTGGTAAGGCATTGCTTTTATAATGAGTAATCACACACTATAGAGTATGATATGGAAGCAAAACACTATAAAAAAATGTATACAAAAGAGTGATGAAAGTAGATGGGCCAAAATACTAGCCCAATAAGAAAGTACAAGTACAACTGAAGAAAAGTAAAACATCTGTTGGATCATCATCCGAGAAATCCTATCTGAAGGGTAGGAATAGATAGACTCCATGGAACTCCATGTCTTTCAATCTCCTCTGCATACCGTCACACAATGTGATCCACCTTTAGGTACCGTCAAGTCCTGTAACTCTTGTCCTCAGTCAGCGATGTCTGTCGTATGCAACCTACACAATGAGGTGCGGGAATAGCCCATGTAGGGATGGGTATAGCGATACTCAATAGGTACCCCGAGACCCAGAACGTCTCACAAAATCTAACAAGGATAAATAAAAATGTATGAAATCAACAGATAACCCCACATAGGTATATGTCCAAACATATACCTAATTTATCATGTAATCCATGTCAATCATGAGGTAAACTCAAAAGTTACTGACTCAGCTCAACCAAGATTTTATTATAGGGGTTGTATCAATCTGAACCCTCGGCTGCTGGAGAACTCGTCCTCTATTGAGTACATTGGGCATGTTGCGTCACAGAGAGGTGCTTCCCACTAACCATGGACTGATTATGTAATCCTCCTGTCGAGTACAATGGGTCTGCCACATCACAAAGAGGCGCTCCCCACTATGGGTCTGCCGCATCAAATATATGTTCTCCCCCTCATAGCCTGCTATGGTACTTCTCTTGTCGAGTACTGTGGGTCTTCTTCGACACCAAGGCACTCCCCACTCTGGGTCATCGGCGACACCATGAGGCTCCCTGCTGGGCTAGTAGAATCACTCCGAGTCAAACAGTCAGCAGTCGTTAGGTCTCAACCAGCTACTAGCTTCCCAGACAAAATCTCAATCTTCCCTGTTAGATCTTCAACACGAGCGACTGGTCTGTTCTCAAAATAACATGAAGTCCCATGAGGAAGTAACTAAAAAGTCTGCCTGGTCATAGACGTCTCGACGCAACTGATGGTGCGTCAATCGAACGCCTGCTCTGTGAGTTATTAGTCTTTTAGTCCCGTGGGCCATGTTGGATTCATGCACGATCCAACTTGAACATATATCAATATTACCCCGAACTCCAGTGGGGTATAATCAAAGGGACCATCATGCTCCAAGAATACTAGTGCCACTGACGGTTCTTCCAACGATCGTCCGATGGAAATAATAAGACCCAAAGAAATTAATATTGTCGTGGTGGGCCCCAGTACAGTCCGACCCGGTCAGACCGACCAGGCCCAACCCATGATGGGCCAACCTGGTAAGAATTTTTGGGTCTGGCCCCGCCATTTGAGCGTTCTAGCATGTTAGGATTGGCCCTGCGCGGTGGGCCCAGCCCATCAGGCCGCGAGGGTGGTTCGGCCTGGGCTCGGGGCCAGTTCGTCCTGGAGAATCGCGAGGGCGCGGCCTTATGCGGCTCGACCCGGAGGGTGTGACTGGGCCGGTAGGGCCAGGGCACCGCGAGGGGGCGGCTCGGGGAGGCACAAATGGCTCACAGAAGTCGGCAGTCAGGCCAATTCTAGGTGGCGCGCATGGCACTCGTGGAAGCCGGCAAGGGGGCCAGCGGCGTTCCACCGGTCAGGGTGCGGCCAGGCGGGCCAATGGCCTAGAGGTGGCTGGGAAGGCCAGTTAGGCAAGGATCGGGCTGGCGCGGGCTGGCGGTGTTTGGCCAGGATCACCGGAGTGTCGCGGGGGTGGCATGGTTCATAGAGGCCATGGGTTGCGCGACCATTGTCATTGCCACCTTTTTCATTCCTTTACCTCATTGCCATGCCGATTATTATCATAATCATGATCGGTGGAGAGGTCGGGCCATGTTGGTTAGTCCCACACCCTTTACGTTTAGGGTGGTATCAATTGGTTCATCAATGAATAAGAAATATGAACAACAATTGTTTCACAACCACGCATCTATTTCATTCCAATGCGAAGAGATATAGTAAAGGGAGGTTACAAAAAAATAAACCCCCTACCATTGATCATCATTCATCATTCGTTGACGAAGTAGCGGAATGTAGATGAAAAAGACTGTCGTTCATCATGTCCTCCATGGACTTCCAAACCCGAGATGCATCAGCTCGTTGATGATGATGTGGAAGTCGGTCATCGAAGACATCTCACAATGGTTGAAGCTTTGATTAAGAAGTCAAAGAAGGTAGACATTTTTCGTCCTTCATTCTTAGTTCTTCATTGGGAGATGAGGTTCTTCATTGGGAGCTTTCTCCCAATAATCCTTCTCTCAATGCTACCACCAAAATGAATATGCCAACAAAATAAAAGATTGAAATATCCAATTAATTTGTTGGCACAATATTCAAGTTGGACTAATTAATTATGTAGGCTCACCTTAAATAATTCAAGGCTTTGGAACAAGAAATTAATTAGGGGAGGTGAAGAGGATCTACCTCATTAATGAGGGAGAGTTGAGAGTTTTTACTCTCCTACATCAAAAGGGGGTTATGCCCAGTGTGGTCCCCACCTCGTAACCTCACGTGGGAGGTTCTGTTCTGGTGGGACCCACCACCCTAACCTTTCATGGGAGGTTAAGTTGTGTTTGTGCCACCTCCAACTTCTATGATGTGTTTTAACCACCAAACACCCACATGTTTTCTCAAATAAAAATAAAGTGATGCTCAATTTGTTTTATAACTTTTCACATAAACCAAAAAACAATCAACCATTCTCAAATCACTGTCGTCGAAGTGAACGTATTCATAAAAGAATATCGGCGCAGCGAGTTCAAAGGTGACCTCATGTTTCAATTCCGAGCACCGATTCAAATGTCATAAAAACTTTCTCATACATTTAGTGAATATACCTGAAAATTTTTCACAAATTGATTCTAGGCACAGCGGGCCTCTGAATCATGCACCGTCAATTTTTGTGGACTCGTAAAATTACCATGTATTTAAGAAAACAAATTCCATGGAATTTACGGGTCTTTACATTATCCACATATCATGGATTTACATCCTTGTAAACTACAACACAAACTAAAGGAACAAGTGGGGGTAATGAGAACACATCAGAGCCTCCCACTCCCATTTTCTCTCTAGGAGGTTCCTGTGATACCAGTGAATGCACCCCAGAGGTATCGACCATCCATGTAGGACCTGCTCCTGTCGATCCTCAATCTCCATAGGAACATCCATAAAATTCACCCCATCATTGATGTCCAGCTCTCCATGGTCGATGATGTGAGTTGTTTTGTGCATGTATTTCCTCAGCTGAGATACATGGAAGAAGTCATGGACCCGGTGCACCCAAGGTCTGTGCCTGACAACCCCATGTGTGCCTTTTATAGGCCAGGGGTTGGAGACAATAACCAATGGAATATTTCCCTAAAACGGGGAAGGCATTTCCATTAAAAAGTGTAATCACAGAGAATAGAGTAAGAGTTGGAAGCAGAACACTAAGTAAAACTGTATACTAAAGAGTGATGAAATTAGAGGGGCTAGAATAAAAGGCCAACATGAATGTACATGTACAACTGAAGAGAAGTAAAACATCTGTTGTATCATCCTCCAGTAAATCCTACCCAAAGGGTAGGTATAGATAGCCTCCATAGCGCTCCACGTCCTTCAGTGTCCTCCACGTACCGGCACTCCGTGTCTTCCCCCTCGGGGTACCGTCCAGTCCAGCTACTCTCGGCCTCAGTCAGCGATGCATGTCTTCTTCAAACAAACATAACGACATGCGGGCATAGCCCTTATAGGGGTGAGTATAATGATACTCAGTAGGGACCCCGAGACCCTCATGGTCTCACAAAATCAATCAAGGATAAATCAAAAAGTAAGAAATCAACAGATAACCCCACATAGGTATATTCCCATACATATACCTATGTTATCATGTAATTCATCTCAATAATTAGGTAAACACAATGTTACTGACTTAGCTCAACCGTTATTTTATTCATGGGGTAGTATTAATTTGAACCTTCATATACTGTAGAACTCCTCCTATATCAAGTATAGTGGGCCTGCCGCATCACACATAGGTTCTTCCCACTGACCTTGTACTGCTGAGGTACTCCTACCGTCGAGTACCATTGGTCTGCCGCATCACACAGAGTCGCTCCCCACCATGGGTCTGCCACGACACATAGGGGCGCTCACCCTCATATCCTGCAGAGGTACACCTCCTGTCGAGTATCGTTGGTCTGCAGTGACACCATGGTGCTCCCCGCTACGGGTCTTCCTCGACACCATGGTGCTCCCAACTAGGTTAATTGAATCAATCAAATTCAAACAGTCAGCAGTCGTCGGTTCTAAGCTAGCTATCGGGTTCCCACACCAAAGATCGCTCATCCCTACTAGATCTCTCCACAAGCTACTGATCGATGCTCCAAATGCCATGATGTCTTACACGGAAGTATCTCAAAGGTCCACCCCGTCATATAGGTCTCAACACAACTGACGGAGCGTCAATCAAATTCCCTGTCTGTGAGTTATTAGCCTTTTAGTCCCGGGGGACAGATTAGATTCGTGCATGATCCAACCTGACCGTATCTCAACATTACCCAAAACTCCAGTGGGGTATATCCAATGAGACCGTCATGCTCCATGAATACCAACTCCACTGATAGTTCGTCAAACAGTCATCCAATTCCAATGATATGGCCAAAAGAAAGTAAAGGGGTGATGATGGGCCTGGGTCCAGCCCTACCCAGTCGGACCGACCCGACCCAACCTAGCCTGGGAGGAGCCGGTCTGTTTCCACCCAGTCAGACCTGTTGGGTCTTTCCTGGCTCGTTGTGGGGGCCAGCCTGTTAGGTTTGGCCCATCACGTTAGGCCTAACCTAGAGGACCACGAGGGTGGTTCGTCCTGGGCTCTGGACCGGTTCGGCCCCGAGCGTCGCGAGGGAACAACTCGGATCGGAGGGTGCAGCCAGGACGTTTCGGCTAGGGCACCGTGTGGGGGCTAGGACAGAGGCTCGGCTGAGAGGCCTCAAGGAGGATGGGACACCAGCTCGGCCTGATGGCCGCGAGGGAGCTAGGATGTCGGCTCGGTCGGGAGGCCGTGAGGAGGCCGGGACACCGTCTCAGCCAGGTGGCCGTGAGGGGGATGGGAGGCCATCTCATCCAGGATGTCATGAGGGAACCATCTCGGGGTGGCCCATGGGGTGCGTGGAGTTTTGCAGGCAGGCCTATTTGGGGAGGGTCATGGGGTGCATGCGGAGGCCGGCACGCGGGATGGCCGCACTCAGTTCGGCAGGCCGGTTCTGCGCGGACCATGCCAGTGTGGGCTGCAGTGTTCGTGTCGGAGCACCAAAGCATCGTGGGGGAAGCGTTGTACGCAAAGGCCACGGGTAGCACGACCTTTATCGTTGCTGGCTTTTTCGTTCTGTCGCCTCATAACCATGATGAATTTTATCATAAAGAAAATCAGAAGAGGGGTCGGGCCATGTAGGTTTGGCCCGCACTCTCCGCGTTTAGGGTGGTATCAATTGGTTCATAAATTAATTAAAAAGAGGAACAACTATTGTTTTACAACCTCATATAGATTCTTTTCTAAAGAGAGTATAAAAAATAAAAGGTAGGTTACGAAAAATAAACCCCCTACCTATGATCGTCGTTCGTCATTCATTGATGGAGTCACAGAAATTATACAAAGAAGATCATCGTTCGTCGCATCCTCCACACACTTCCAAACCCAAGCTGCCTCGGTAATTTGACGAAGATGTCGAAGTTGGTCATTGAGGATGTATCATGATGGTTGAAGCATTGAGTAAGAAGTCAAAGATGGTCTGCATTCTTCATTCTGCGTTTTTTTGGTGATAGGGTTCTTCGTTGGGAACATTCTCCCAATAATCCCCCTCTCAAAGCTGCCACCAAAAATGAATATGCCAATGAAATTAATGATTGAAATATCCTATTAATTTGTTGTAATGATATTCAAATTGGACTAATTAATTTGGTAGGCTCCCCTTAATTGATTCAAGCAGATGGCACAAGGAATTAATCCGGGTAGGTGAAGAGACTCTCCCTCATTAACGAGGGAGATTTCAGATGTTTTACTCTCCTCCATTTATAGGGGGGTTAAGTCCCATGTACTCCCCCTGTCGTAACCTCTCATGAGAGGTTATGTTCGGGTGGGCCCCACCACCATAACTTCTAATGGGAGGTTACGGTGCGGTGGTCCAACCTTAAAATTATATGAGGCGGTTTTAACCACAAAAAACCCGCATAGAAGCTCAAATAAAAAAAGAAAGTGATTATCACTTTATTTTATTACTTTCCCCGAAAACCCAAAAACTATCTTCCATTATCAACTCACTACCGTCGATGTTAATGTCTTCATAATAGACAACTGGCACTTTGTGTTCATCGTTTCCCTCAGATTTAAATTCTGAGTACATGTTCATATGTTATAAAAACCCTTTTGTACGTTTACTGAACGTACTCGAAAAAAACATCAGAAATTGATTCCAGGCACACCGGGACTCAGAATCATGTGTCGTCATTTTTCACAAGCTCATAAAATTAAAATATATTTTAAAAAAAAATCCACATAATTTCTGAGTCTTTACATTCTTCCCACCTTATGGCATTAGGTTCCCATAAGCTACAACTCGAACTATTAGAACAAGTGGGGGTATTGAGCATGCATCTGAGCCTCCCACTCCAATGTGCTCTCCGGGAGGTTCCCGTGCTTCCAGTGAATGGTAACCAGAGGTATTGACCACCCATGTAGGACCCACTACTATCGATCCTCAATCTCCACTGTAACCTCCATAAATGTCTCCCCATCGTCGACGTCCATCTCTCTATGGTCGATGATGTGAGAAGGGTCATTCACTTATCTGCCCAGCTAAAATACAATGAAGACATCGTGAACCCGGTGCAACTAAGGTGGAAGAGTATAGTGGTATGAATCCTCGAGAACCCTAATAAGGGACTGGAATGGTTCGATGAGTCTCAGAGATAACTTCCCGCCTCTGCCAAATCTCTGTAAACCTCGCCGAGGAGAGACCCATAGAAAGGTGTGGTCTCCATCCTATAACTCTGGAGGTATTCATCTCCTGTAAGCGTACGACATCAGTCTACTCTGTGTAGTCTTCATCTGCACCTGGATGATCCACACCTTCTTCGTGGTAGCCCATTCCATCTCTGGTCCAACTAGTGGTGACTCCCCTTGGTCATTGCAGCACATGGGTGATCTGTAGGGTTGCCCATATAATGCGTCAAAAGGTTCTATCCCAACGGTGGAGTGATAGCTATTGTTGTATGAAAAATGAACCATATTTACGTGATCCTCCCAGATGTAACCAATGTCAAATAAAAAAGAACATAGAATTTCCTCGATGGTCTGAATGGTCCGCTCAATCAGACTATCCATATGAGGATGGTAGGTGGATATCAAACAAAGTTGTGTCCCAAAAGCCTCCCGTAAGCCCTTCTATATCCGAGAAGTAAATTGTGCGTCATGATCAGAGACTATAGATGAGGGTGCTCCATGTTTCCGCACAATCTCTTATACATAGAGGTGTCTTAAGTTGTCTTCCGAGCCATGATCTCTGATCGGTAGTAAGTGGGACATCTCGATGAGTCGGCCAATGATCACTCAAATCGAGTCTGGAACCCTAGGCATACGTGGATGTCATGTCCTGAATTCCATGGATATCTTATCCCACTTCCATTCTTGGACCTATAAAGGCTGAAACAAGACTGCTGGTACCTAGTTCTCCACCATCACTTGCTGACAAGTGTGGCATTGAGAGACAAACTCTGCAACTGATTTCCTCATACCATGCCACCAAATCTGTCGTTGAAGGTCCTGGTACATCATTGCCACTCCTAGATGTACCGCTACATGGGATGTGAGGAACACTCTCAACACTTCCTCATATAGTGTCACTAGTACCATGGTATGTCCTCTGAAGAGGATGAAATGCTCCCCACCTTTATAAAATCTATCACATGCCTACCCTGTGGATATCTAAGCACATCGTGTCTTGCAGTCAAGGTCCGCATGTTGTGCCTCCCTGACTCGATGGAGAGTGGGGGAGTGATTGTAAGAGACTATAGAAAGGCTGATCCATCCCAATCCACAAATGATATCTATAAAGATGCCAGCTACTCGGTCACCTTGACTAGAAGATATATACCTGATCTCATGTTGTGTGCATCTGCTAAACAGTTTCACTTTCCACTATTCTAGAATATCTCAATGTCGTAGTCCTAGAGGAACACTAGCCATCACAGTTGTCTCAGGTTCATGTACTTCTGAGAGAATATATACATGAGCCTACGGTGATCAGAGTACTCGGTAAAACACTCGCCCATCACATAGTGTCACCACATCATCAAGGTGAAAACCACTACTGCAAACTCCTGGTCATGGGTAGCATATTTCTTCTCATTTGTCTCAGCTGTCGAGAACCATATACGATCACGGCTCACTACTTCATCAGTACAAAACTAAGTCTAATTCCTGATGCATCGTTGTAGACTACATACCCCATGCCTTCCTCTGGATGTTTCAATATTGAGGCACCATTCAGCCTCTGCCTCAGCTCCTGAAAGATATGTTGGCCTCTCTCCGACCACGCGAAGGGTTTCCCCTTCTATGTCAAGGATTATAGTGGTGTTGTAACACTAGAGAAGTCAGGAACGAATCTATGGTAGTAACCATTCATACCCAGGAATATTTGTACCTCCGTTACAATCTTGGGTGGCTCCCAAGCAAGTACCACCTCAATAAACACTGGATCCACTGCAACTCCAGCCTATGAGATGACATGTCCCAATAAGTGAACCTCTCGGATCCAAAACTGGCACTTTGAGAGCATACCATATAGCTGGTACGCTCGGAGTCTGTCTAGTAGTACCCACAAATGGTAGGCATGCTCCTCCATAGTAGTCGAGTAGATCATAATGTCATCGATGAATGCTACGACAAAGCGATTGAGGGATGGATGGAAGATCCTGTTCATAAGTTCCATGAACACTGCTAGAGCGTTGGTTACACCGAAAGGCATAACCAAGAACTTGTACTCTATAGCAACAATCAGGGACCTCATGGTTGTTCCCTTCCCGGTCGAATGCCAGCAACCCACATGTCGTCCTTCACACGCCCCACGCGCCTCCCTGATCTGGCATCCTCATGGCTGCCCGCCAAGCCTGCGTCCTGGCTCCCTCATGGCCACCTGGCCGAGCCAGTGTCTCAGCCTCCTCACGGCCTCCCGCGTGAGCTGTATTCTCATCCCCCTTGCGGTGCCTTGGCCGAACCGGCCAGTAGGCACCGGCCCGGCCGTAACCTCTTGGCTGAGCCACGCCCTGGCGACGCTCCGGGCAGAACCGACCCCGAGCCCGGGACGAACCGCCCTTGCAGCCCGCTGGGTGGGGCCCAGTGGGCCCTGCCGAACCTAATAGGTTGTCCCGCTCAATGTGCAAGGTCATACCCAACATGTTTGACCAGGTCATCCTAGACTGGGTCAGTCCCACCCTGTCGGACCGGACCTGGGCCCACCACATCCCCGTTACTTCTTTTGGCCATATCTTTGGAATCGTGCGATTGATTGATGAACCGTCAGCAGCACTGGTATTCTTGGAGCACGGCGGTCCCATTGAGTTTACCTCACTAGAGATCGAAGTAATGCTTAGAAACAGTCATGTCGGATCATGCACAAATCCAACCGGGCCCCTGGGACTAAATGGATAATAAATCACAGACCGTACGTCTATTTGATGCACTTTCAGTTGCGTTAAGACCTCTATGATGTGGATAACTTTGTGGTACATCTTTGTGGGACTTTGTGGCAGTTGGATCATCGACCAGTATCTTCTGGATCAGATCTAATGGGGGTGGGTGAGCTTTTTTACAAGAACCTTGTAGATGGATGAGACCTGATGACTACTGACCATTTGACTCGGAGTGATTCTACTTGCCCAGTGGGGAGCTCCATGGTGTAGTGGCAGATCCGCAGTGAGTAGAGCCTTGGAGTTTTGAAAGACCCATGATACTTGACAGGAGGAGTACCTCAATTGGCTACGAGGGGGGAGCGCCTCTGTGTGATGCAGCAGACCCACGGTGGGGAGTGCCCCTCTGTGATGTAGCAGACCCAAGATACTCGATAGGAGAAGTATATTAATAGTCCAAGGATAGTGGGAAGCACCTCTGTGTGTCGTGGCAGGAACTTTGTACATGATATAGGATGATTTATCCAGCAACTGAGGGTTTAGATTGATGTTACCTCTAGAATAAAATCCTGGTTGAGCTAAGTCATTCACATTTGTGTTTACCTCATGATTGAGATTGATGACATGATAACATATGTATATGTATGGGAATATACCTATGTGGGGTTATATGTTGATTTCAAATTTTTTGATTTTATTACATGTTAGATTTTTTGAGACCATGAGGGTCTCAGGGTCTCTACTGAGTATCGTTGTACTCACCCATGCACGGGTTATGCATGCACCTCATTGTGTTGATTGGAGATGACAGACAATGATGACTGAGGCCGATAGTAGCAGGATTGGATGGTACCCAGAGGTGGACAACAAGGCGTGACGTTACATGGAGGAGACGAACGCACGTGCAGCGTTGTGGAGGATATCTATACCTACCTTTCAGGTTGTATTTCCGAGAGGATGATCTAGTAGTTGTTTTACTTTTCTTCATTTTTTCTTGCACATTCTATTGTCTTGTATTTTGGCCCCTTTACATTTATCCCTCTTTTGTATACAGTTCCACTTTTTTTTTCTTCAATCTCATAATCTATTGGGTGAGATTACTCTTTATAACGGAAATTCCTTCCCAGTTTTAGAGAAATACACCTCTAGTGATGGTCGACAACCCCTGGCCTATGGATGGCGGGCTTGAGGTAGTCACGGAACGTGCCCTGATGGATGGTGTAACACCCCAAGATTTCATTGTGTGTTATTTCTTCAAAATAATTCAATAACTTGCACTACACGCAACACCGAGTTCAAGCACACCATTACTTACTAAAAAATCTGTTCAAAAGAGGTTATGAATAGTATTAACTAATATTTTAACTTTATATAATCCATATAATTGCAGAATCCATATTATGAGTCTCTTAGACATAATGTAAGAACAAATTCATTTTTAGTTTTGCACATTTACAAACTTTTAATAGTGACCCTTTTTAAATCCAATATTTTAAACTTTTATATATTAAATTTGACTAATTAAATTTACTTTTTAGAATGGGGACATCAAAACTTTACAATGAATCATCCCAAGCTTCCATGGTACGTTTCCCTTTGAATAATGCAATGGCGTGCATTGTATGCAACTTCGAGATTCTAACACACCACAACCAATCAAACTAGCCGTTATGAATAGTAATACATACTTTTTGAAATTTTATAAATTTTATCATTCTAATGTGACTTCATTTTTGGATTCGTAATATCGAAATTAGCATAGGGTGAAATTTTGGTACTTTTCGGATAACTTTCATATTTTGATGAATAGTGAAAATTACTAAATTTTATTTAAAAACAAATTTTTTAATCGAAATAATTAATAGTGATAAATTATTAATTTGAGTGGTTTAAAAGTATATTTAGAATATATTTTTACCATTTAATAAAATGTTGGTCATTTGATGTAATTTCACATTCAAACCAGACATAAACAAGTGTCAATCTTTTGATAGTTATTATCTCCTTAACACGCTATTTGTTTTGACGACAGGAATTAATTTTTAAATTAATTAATGCAACTGATATGTTCTGAATTTGGTAAAATATACATCATTTATTAATTCATTATATCAAATATATCTTAGGCCTAATTTTTGGTATTTTTTCTGGAAACCTTCATTTTTTGATGAATAGTGAAACCACTAAGTGGTAGTTAAAAAACTGATTTCTTCATAAAACTTAATTTTACCGCTTCTGTGAGTAGAATTTGGAGAATCTGAGAGACACGGTTAATATCAAGGTGTAAAATGTGGTTCAATGAGATGAAAATAATTTTCGGTGAATAGTAACTTTTATTTTTATTTATCACGGTTAAAAGTAAATAGGGTAATTAAGGGTAAAAATAATATTAATATTACCCTAACATATGACCTAATTCTATTGGACAAGTGTATATCTACCTAAATAAATCTTAGGAGTAAAATATTATCATTTGTGTCCACTTGTATTAGATTAGGACATTTATTATTATTTAATTCAAAGAAGAGATAAAAGAGTTAAAATCAATGTTTATATACTAAAACTTTTTTAATATAGGGTTATACACAAGATAAATTTTATTGTAAATATTCATTAGAAAGATAAAAAAATTTCATACATTATGTTATTTTATTTATAATTTTTAGACATTAAATAATTTATTTTATTTATGACACAATGGAGATGTAGTAATTACCTAATTAATGAAAAATTAGAATAATTGTTATTATAAATACCCAAATAAACATAATTTGAGACGTTTTATAAATAAAATGAAATTTTCTAGGTTAATATGACATGTTAGAATTGATTTAATTAACTTTTTTCGAAGTAATAATTCTATTATGAGTTTTACAAAAATCAATTATTGAATAGTGTCAGAATTGACATAAAAGAGTTTTTAAAACAAATATTATATTATTAATTGATTTTAGATTCCTAAAAATCAATGGTTCGTCCTAGAGACTTGTATCATGATAGTTGTATCATTAATGGACCACATTGGGGTCTCTTTGATGTATATAGTATGTTTATTAACCATATAATATAAAAATACGAAGAGACATTGTAAAAGTGAAACTAATTAACTAAGAGTTATTACTTAAATATAAGGTTAATATAATGACCCAAACCTATCTAAATTCTACCATTTGAGTGGTTTTAGACCCATCACCACCTTAACATTTAAATAATCCACTTTGGATCCATTATAAACCGAATATGAATATATTAAAAAATAATATTTCTAGCTTTTCCAAAGGTGCCACTCACACCTATAATAAAAGGGCACTCCCCCTTCTCATTAATTCACACCTTCAAAGCCTTTTGGTTTGGCTAAACCATTCCTAAATACTCTCCCAACTTCCCTCAATACAACCTAAAGGCCTTAGTTTGATCAGAACGCCACCCTACGGATCCCTTTTGATCAAATCAAAAGGAAGAACATGAAGAAGAGGTATTGTTTTCACCACCCTTTTTCAAAATCATTTCTTCTTCAACTTCTTCTTTCTTTGTTATTCACATTATAAAATAATGAATCCAGAATATCCTATATATTTTAATATTATTATAAATTTTGTAAAACCATATTCAGTATTCTATACATCCTTTGAATGACATGTCACCATAGGTGCGTACGTACGGCTTACCGTCTCCACGTCATGGTTTAATTGTTATTCAATATATTATTATTTGGATGGGTATATTAATGATGTCTAATTAATTTAATTAATAAATATAACATGATAATGATTCTTTATATAATATATACCATCCAATTATATATTATTTTAATATCAAAAAATGATATTGTCGCTCTTGTGTACGTACGGACTACCGTCTACATGAACGCGATGAGATTCATTCTCCATCGTATCCATTCAAGTATAATTATAATTTTATGATTTAAAAATAATTTCTAAGGACTTGATATCATTCTGGATATGAATAAGATACAACCTATCCATGAAAAACATGGCATACATAACAAATCATATAAAAGAAAACGAGTAAGTTAACACCCGAAACGACGATAATACTAAGATATTATTAACAAAGCAATGTTAAAAGATCATATATGATAACATAATAATGTATATGATTCTTGTATAATTTAATAAAAATTATTTCACCATTATACATGACGTGAACCTACCCCCAACGATGGGAAATTACAATGTAAGGGTTTATGTCGCAATCTCTTCATTATTCTAGGATGTTTATACGTAATAATCTACAGGGATGTCTTTATCATCGACATCCATATTTCTTAAAAATGTAATTCAAAACATTATTACTATTTTACAGAATATGGGTTAATGTCATTTATACCCTTGTTTTACTTTTTATAAGATATTTATAATGGAATCTTTCTGTCGTTTTCCAAACAAGGTGCTTTTTAACCTTTTCGGCAAAATTAAGGTAAGAATGTTTTTATTAACTTATACAGTGGGTGCGGCTATTTTCCGCCGTTATAAAATCTTCAAATCTTCCTTTACAAGCTTATAAGAATATTTTCAAAGTAAATTTTTTAATTTATAATTATGTGACTTTTAAATGATTAAAAAAATGAAATATTTCTCTCTAATAGTTTTGATTTCATCTATGTCAACATCCTTTGATGGATTTTAGGCTTATTTGAAGTTTATATATTATGATAAAAAACTTCCATATTGTATTGAAGATTTTTTGATATATTTGATTGTGGATATGTTATTTTTTTACCATTCATTCTTTATGGATAAAGTATTGACACTTCTTATGCTAGTTTTTATACGAATGTTTATGTTATGTTTAAACCTATTCATATGAGAATGAATTGGACTTCATAATTGATGGGTGGAGACCTCTATAGCTCCTCGATGCATTGGTAGGTCTAATGAGACAAACTAGTGTCTTTGCACAAGGTCTTGACAAAATATTATTTGTAGCTTTGGCATGAGGCCTTGACAATGTGGTTATGATAGTCTGCATTATGCATTCCATCATAATGAAAGTGGTTATTGATATTGCATGTGATTATTCGATTAGTAGAATATCCATGTGAATAGGTAAATGGAATTATTTCATTTTATTTTTTCCATACTATGTTGAAGTTAAAGTTTAAAAGGATTTTTTAGCTATACATTGCCATAAATTTTTATTCTTATTTATGAAAGTTTCTGCTATATTGTTATCCTTACTGGGCATTTGAGCTCACCCCTTTTCTATGTTTTATTTTTCCCCGGATTGAAGAAGTAATTTATGAATGACATGCAGGGATAGTATGAGGGGATAAGAGTGTGGACTATGGAGACTATATTGTTGTAGATTACATTTTATGATGTAATGTAAACATTATTAATGTATCTAGTTTTTCCAAGGCTACTAAACTAATCGGTCTTTCGAGACATGATCATTCTTGTGATCATGCCAATGTGATGTAATAATGCACCGACTCTGGGTAACTGGGGACGAGGCGTTACAGTTGGTATCAGAGGAAGTTTAGTACAATCCTTGGATGGTATATTTAGATTAAATATGATTGGAGCACATAGATATAAGATGGACTTTGAGGATTAGTATATAAGAACTTCCTAGAACATTGGTATTGTATAAATTTTTTGAGTATTCCAAGCCCATATCTGGATACGAGAAGGTAGAGGTGGCTCTGGCATAGATGTTCCTAGGGATAAAACCAGAAAACACCTCTTTGAGCTAGACTTGAATGGGAACTGGTGCACGACAACGGGCCATACTGCACTCTTGATTACGACACTCCCGGGGGATATGCTTAGGATAATTCTCAATTTTTTACAGACCATTATGAAGGGTTTATGAGTATATACTTTCTCAAAGGAAACATTTTTTTTATTATGGATTATATCCATAAAATATTTCATTTATGTTATGTGTCATACAAGTTTGGGATTAGGTATTGTTATTCATAAACTAATCTAGTGTATGCCATTGTTTAGAAATGGTGCCCAGTAGAAGGAATGAGAACTCCAACAATGCACATGATCTAAAGAGAAAGAAAGATCATATCTTTCATTGTCTTAAACCAGAATTTATAAGAGAAATAGTCTCCCATGTATTATCATCATATGATGAAATAATATCATGTGCTGATAAGATAAGTAAACAGTTTACTGAGTCCAATGTCTTTGAAGGGAAGAAAGAGAAGAAAAGGATGGAAGAGTAAAATATGGATAAATGGAAGAGGTAAAAGAAGAATTTTCCCATATGTGATAACTATGGGATGAAACACCCTGGAAATTGGCTTAAAGGAATGTGAGTTTTTTATAAGTGTGGAGGAAAAGGGCACAAAGTACGTGACTGCAAGGGTAAGAAAATGGTTTCAAATGTACAATGCTTCATTTTCAAGGAGTTTGGACACTACGCGAACCTATGTACTAGTAATCAGACTATGCCTCAAATGATGTTATAGGACAATAATCAAATTATGATACTACCACAGATGAAGAGGAATGATTAGAGTTCTTATGTCGATTATGTCGTTTGAGTGTTGTATCAATAATGTACTTGTTATAATAATTATGCAGCAAAAAGGATCTTCATTGTGTATACCTTCCATATAAATTTTTGGCTGAAGTAGTTTGGATAGTTCTAGTTTGGATTATTTTGGATTGCCATAAAAGGACAACCGAGAGGTCGGGCGGCAACCTGTCGCGTCCGGTAAGGCCGCGAGACATGAACCCACAACCGAAAGGGCGACAAGGGTGTATCACCTACCACTGACCCACGTGATGTCCTGGATTGAATAATGTCATTTATTTAATGGTTCTTCTATATGAATTATAAATTCATTTTTTAACCCTATATGAATAGGATAAATAGAATATTATTTTTAAGTTCTATTATATTTTAGAGTGAAAGATTACTTTGTGGTAGAACATAGTTAAGGGATGAGACTCTACCTATCAAATATATATTTTTCTTCTTCTCTTATTCAATGAATAAATTTATTCTAATACTGTATTGAAGGGATCATAAAAAAATATGTTATCCTAATACCATATATTTTACTGAACTGATGGTATTTTAAATCATCATAGATTGATAAATTTAATGCCCTCAATTTTACACTTGTTTGTGATTGATGACCTCAATCAATACCTCTAAATATTTACCTTTTTCCTCCAATTATATGTCTCTAATAGCCACTAATTTTCTTTTAATAGAGATCATAATTTGGTGGCGACCCTTTAATTTCTCTTTTCCTCTTATTAAGACTAAATTTTATCAACCCAATTTCCGATGTGGGTTTTCCCAGAAAGATATATTCTATATTCAACCATTTATTTTCTAAGAACAATTTCAAATTGCGAGGAACAATTTATTGAAGGAGGGGAGAATGTAACACCCCATGATTTCATAGTCTGATATTTCTTCAAAATAATTCAATAACATGCATAACACGCAACACTGAGTTGAAGCGCACAATGACTTACTAAAAAAGTCGTTCAAAAAAGGTTATTAATAGTATTAACTAAATTTTAAACTTTATATAATCCTTATAATTTTAGAATCCATATTATGAGTTTCTTAGTCATATTGTAAGAACAAATTCATTTTTAGTATTGCACTTTTACAAACTTTTAATAGTGAACCCTTTTTAAATCCAATATTTTAAACTTTTATATATTCAATTTGACTAAATAAATTTAATTTTTAAATGGGGACATCAAAAATTTACAATGAAACATCCCATGCTTCGATGGTAAATTTCCCTTTGAATAATGCAATTGCTTGCATTGTATGCAACTTCGAGATTATAACACACCACAACCAATCAAACTAGTCGTTATGAATAGTAATATCTACTTATTGAAATTTTATAAATTTTATCTTTTGAAATGGACTTCATTTTTGGATTCATAATATCGATATTAGCTTAGGGTGATATTTTGGTACTTTTCGGATAACTTTCATATTTTGATGAATAGTGAAAATTACTATATTTTAATTAAAACCAATTTTTTTAATCGAAATAATTAATAGTGATAAATTATTAATTTGAGTGGTTTGAAATTATATTTAGAATATATTTTTACAATTTAATACTATGTTGGTCATTGGATGTAATTTCACATTTAAACCAGACATCAACAATTGTCAATCTTTGGATAGTTATTATCTCATAAAAACTCGCTATTTGTATTGACGATGGGAATTAATTTTTAAATTAATTAATGCAACTGATATGTTCTGAATTTGGTAAAATATACATCTTTTTTGAATTCATAATATCAAATATATCTTAGGCCTAATTTTTGGTATTTTTCTGGAAACTTTCATTTTTTGATGAATAGTGAAACCACTAAGTGGTAGTTAAAAAACTGAATTTTTCATAAAACATAATTTTACCACTTCTTTGAGTGGAATTCCCAAAATCCGAGAGACACAGTTAATATCAAGGAGTAAAATGTGGTTGAATGAGATGAAAATAATTTTTTGTGAATAGTAACTTTTTACTTTTATTTATCACGGTTATAAGTAAATTGAGTAATTAAGGGTAAAAATTATATTAATATTATCCTAACACATGTCCTAATTCTATTGGAAAAGTGTATCTATACAAAAAACAATCTTAGGAGTAAAATATTATCATTTAGGTTCACTTCTATTATATTAGGACATTTATTATTATTTAATTCAAAGAAGAGTTAAAAGAGTTAAAATCAAAGTTTATTTACTAAAACATATTTAATATAGGGTTATACATAAGATAAATTCGATTGTAAAGATTTATTAGAAATATAAAAAGATTTCATAAATAATGGTATTTTATTTATAATTTTTAGACATTAAATAATTTAATTTATTTAAGACACAATGGTTATGCTGTAATTACCGAATTAATGAAAAATTAGAATAATTGATACTATAAATACCCAAATAAATGTAATTTTATACTTTTTATAAACACCAACAATTTTCTAAGTTAATATGACATGTTAGGATTGATTTAATTAACCTTTTTGGAAGTAATTATTCTGTTATGAGTTTTACAAATATAAATTATTGAATAGTGTCAGAATTGACATAAAAGAGTTTTTAAAATAAATATTATATTATTAATTGATATTAAATGCCATAAAATATACGGTTTGGCCAGAAGACTTATATATTGATATTTGTATCATTAGTGTACCACTTGGGGATCTATTGGATGTATATAGTAATTTTATTAACCATATAATATAAAAATACAAAGATACATAGTAAATGTGAAACTAATTAACTAAGAGTTAATACTTAATGATATGGTTAATATAATGAACCAAACAAGTCTAAATTCTATTGGTTGAGTGGTTTTAGACCCATCCTCACCATAAGATTTAAATAATTCACTTTGGATCCATTAAAAACCGAATATGAATTTATTATAAAATAATATTTCTAGCTTTTCCTATGGTTCCCCTCACCCCTCTTATAAAATGGCACTCCCCCTTCTCATTAATGCACACCTTCAATGCCTTTTGGTTTGGCCATCCACTGCCCAAATACTCTCCCAACTTCTCTCAATATAACCTAGAGGCCTTAGTTTCATCAGAAAGCCAACCTAATGTGCCCCTTTGATCAAATCAAACGGAAGAACCTGAATAAGAGGTAATGTTTTCACCACCCTTTTCAAATTCATTTCTTCTTCGACTTCATATTTCATTGTTATTACCATTATAAACTAATGAATCCAGTATCTCCTATATAATGTAATATTATTATAAATATTGTACAACCATATTCAGTATTCTATACATCCTTTGAATGACATGTCACCATACGTGCGTACGTACGGCTTACCGTCTCCACGTCGTGGTGTAATTGTTATTCAATATATTATTATTTGCATGGGTATAATAATGATGTGTAATTCATGTAAATAATAAATATAACATGGTAATTATTCTTTATATAAGATATACCTTCCAATTAAATATTATTTTAATATCAAAAGAAAGATATTGTCACTCGTGCGTACGTACAGACTACCGTCTCCACGAACGTGATGAGATTCATTCTCCATCGTATCCATTAAAGTATAATGATCATTTTATGATTTCAAAATAATGGTTAAGGACTTGATATCATTCTGGATATGAATAAGATACAACATATCCATGAAAAAAATTTCTTACGTAACAAAACATATAAAAGAAAACAAGTAAGTTGACACCCGAAACGACGATAATACTAAGATATTATCAACAAAGCTATGTTAAAAGATCATATATGATAACATAATAATGTATATGATTCTAGAATAATATAATAACAATTATTTCAACATTATACATAAGGTTAACATACCCCCAACCAAGGGAAAGTACAAGTTAAGGTTTCATTTCACAATCTCTTCATTAGTCGAGGTTGTTTATACATAATAATCTACTGGGATCTCTTTATCATCCACATCCATATTTCTTAAAAATGTATTTCAAAACATTCTTACAATTTTACTGAATATAGGTTAAAGTCATTTAAACCCTTGTTTTACATTTTATAAGAAATTTATAAAAGAATCTTTCTGTCATTTTCCAAAGAAGGTGCTTTTTAAACTTGTCGACAAAATTAAGGTATGAATGTTTTTTACCTTATACGGTGGGTGCGACTATTTTACAACGTTATAAAATCTTCAAATCTTCTTTTACAAGCTTTTAATAATATTTTCAATGTAAATGTTTTATTTTATAATTATGTGACTTTTAAATGAATTAAAAAAATAGATATTTCTCTCAAATAGTTTAGATTTCATCTATGTCAACATCCTTTGATGTATTTTAAGCTTATTTGAAGTTTATTTATTATGATACAAAACATCCATATTGTATTGAAGGTTTTGTGATATGTTTGACTATGGATGTGTTATTTTTATACCATTCATCGTTTATGGAGAAAGTATTGACATTTCGTATGCTAGTTTTAATAGGAATGTTTATGTTATGTTTAAACCTGTTCATATCAGGATTGCATTGGACTTAATAAGGGATGGGTGGAGCCCGCTATAGCTCTTTGAAGCATCGGTAGGTCTCATGAGTCAAACTAGTGTCTTGGAAAAAGACCTTGATGAAATTTTATTTTTATTCTTGGCACGAGGCCTTGGCTATGTGGTTATGATAGTCTGGCATTATGCATTCCATCATTATGAAAGTGGTTATTGATATTGCATGTGATTATTAAATTAGTAGAATATCCATGTGAATAAGTAAATGGAATTATTTCATTTTATTTTTTCCATACTATGTTGAAGTTAAATTTTAAATGGCTTTTGTTTTAGCTATACATTTCCTTAAATGTTTATTCTTATTTATCAACGTTTCCCCTATATTTTTATCCTTACTGGGTATTTGAGATCACCCCTTTTCTATGTTTTATTTTTCCCAGGATGTGAAGAAGTAATTTATGAAAGACATGCAGGGATAGTATGAGGGGATAATAGTGTGGACTATGGAGACTATATTTTTGTAGTTTTCATTTTATGATGTAATGTAAAATTTATTAATGTATCTAGTTTTTCCAAGGCTACTAAACTAATCGGTCTTTTCACACTTGGTCTTTCTTGTGATCATGCCAATGTTATGTAATAACGCACCGACTCTGGGTAACTCGGGTTGGGGCGTTATAGGTGGGTCATGAAAAATTGGTATCTGAGGGAGGTTTTAATCACAAAACACTCAGATGGCGGCTCAAATACAAATAAATTGATGCTCACTTTATTTTATTACTTTCCACGAAAACCCAAAAACTATATTCCATTCTCAACTACCTGTCATCGAATTGAAAGTCTTATTAAGAGAATATTGATGTTGTGAGTTCAATGGTGCCCTAAAATTTCAATTCCAAGCAACGATTCAAACTTTACAAAAACCTGCTCTTAAGTTTACTGAACATACCCGACCAAAAAATAAAAAATTGATTCCGGGCACACCGAGCCTCGGAATCATGCGCCGTCAATTTTCACGGACACGTTAAATTTTCATGTATTTAAGAAAAAGAATACATCGAATTTATGGGTCTTTACATTCTTCCCACCTCAGGGATTTATGTCTCCATAATCTACAACTCGAACAAAGGGAATAAGTGGGGGTACTGAGCCCACATCTGAGCGTCCCACTGCCATGTGATCTCCTAGAGGATCTTGTGCTTCTACCGAACGAGCACTAGAGGTATCAAACATCCACATAGGACCCGCTCCTGTCGATCCTCAATCTCTATTAGAATCTCTAAAATGTTTCCCCGTCATCAACTTCTAGCTCTCCACGGTCAATGATGTGAGAAGGGTCGTGCACATATCTCCTCAGATAAGATGCATGGAAGACGTCTTGATCCCGGGGCCCCAGAGGTGGATGAGTTATGCAGTATTACACCTCACCAACCCTACTAAGAATCTAGAATGGTATGATGAATCCTGGTGATAACATTCCAACTTCGACAAACCATCACAATCCTCACCAAGGTGAGACGCGTAGAAAGACGCAGTCACCATCCAAGAACTCCAAAGGACTCTGTCTCTTTTCATAATATGACTTATTCCTTCTTTTTGAATTCTACATCTGATCTTTGATGATCTACACCTTATCTGTGGTATCCTATACCATCTCTAATCATGCCAGTACTGACTCCCATGGGTCTGTCCAGCACAAGGGTGATCTTCAAGGTTGTCTGTATAACGCCTCAAATGGTGCCATCCCTATGAAGGATTGATAGATATTGATGTATGAAAACTCCAACAAAGATAAGTGATCCTCCCAGCTATGATCGAAGTTGAGGACACAAGCACATAGAATGTCCTCGAGGGTCTGAATGGTCCGCTCATTCTGACCGTCTATCTGAGGATGGAAGGCGGTGCTTAAACGACGTTTCGTCCCAAAAGCCTCCTGAAACCCCTTTCATATCCTAGAAGTAAACCATGTGTCATTATGGGAGACTATAGATGAGGGTAATCTATGTAGCCGCACAGTCTCCTACACATAGAGGAATCCCAAGATCTCTTCTGAACCCTACTCTCTGATCGGTATGATGTGGGTTGACTTGGTGAGTCAGTTGAAGATCCCCCAAATCGAGTCGTGGCCCTTGGACGTAGGTGGAAGTCCTGTCATGAAGTTCATGGATATCTCATCCCACTTCCACTCTGGGACCTCTAAAGGCCGAACCAAGCCTGCTGGTTCTTGGTGCTCCATCATCACTAGCAGACATTTGAGGCATCACGAGAAAAACTCTGCCACTACTTTCTTCATACCTGGCCACGAATGATATTATCGATGGTCCTGGTTCATCATCGCCACTACTGGATGTACCGCTAGAGGGGATGTGTTGAACTCCCTCAACACATCCTCCTATAGTTAAATTGGTATCATGGTACGTCCTCTGAACATGATGACGTGCTCCCCACCTTCAGAAAATCTATCAGGTGCCTGCCCTGTGGATATCTTAGCACGTCATGTCTCACAGTTAGCATCCCCATGTTGTGCCTCCCTGACTCACTGAAGGAGTGGGGGAGTGACTGTAAGAGTCTGTAGAAAGGCTTCCCTTTCCCTATCCAAAAAGGATATCTGTAAAGCAGCATGTTGCTCTGTCACCTTGCTTAGCAGCTATAAACCAGATCTCCTACTAGGAAGGAATTGCCTTTATAAAGAGTAATCACATGTAAAAAAGTACGACATGGAAGCAAAATGATAATTAAAACTGTATAAAAAAAAGTGTTGAATGTATAGGGTCCAGAATACAAGCCCGGAAGAAAAGTAAAAGTACAACTGATGACAAGTTAAACAATTTTTGGATTGTTCTACATGAAATCCTACATGAAGGGTAGGTACAAATAGCCTCCACATTGCTCAATGTCCTTCTGTCTCCTCCGTGTACCATCATGGGGTGTGGTCCACCTCCGGGTAGTGTCCAGTCCTGCTACTCTTAGCCTTAGTCAGCGATGTCTGTCGTCTGTAACCAACACAACGTGGTGCAAGCATAGCCCATGCATGGGTGAGTATAATGATACACAGTAGGGACCCCGATACCCTCATGGTCTCTTAATATCTAACAAGTATAAATCAAATTGTAAGAAATCAACAGATAACCCAACTTATGTATATTTCTATACATATACCTAAGTGAACAAGTAATCCATCACAATCATGAGGTAAACACAAAAGTTACTGAATAAGCTCAACTAGGATTTTATTCTAGGGGTAGTATCAATCTCAACAATCAGTTGCTAGAGATCTCCTCCTCTATCAATTATAGTGGGTCTGCTGTGTCACAGAGAGGCACTTCCCACTAACCTTGTACTGATTGGGTACTCCTCCTATCGAGTACCTTGGGTCTTCCGCGTCACACAGAGGCGCTCCTCACTGTGGGTCTGCCGCATCACACAGAGGTGCTCCCCCTCGTAGCCTGTTGAGGTACTTCTCCTGTTGAGTACCATGGGACTGTTGTGACACCAAGGCACTCCCCACTACAGGTCCTCCGTGACACCATGGAACTCCCCACTGGGCAAGAAAAATCACTCTAAGAAAAATGGTCATCAGTTTTCAGGTCTCAGCCAACTACTAGGTTCCCACACAAATGACCGGTCATCCCAGGTAGATCCTCTCCACAAGCTACTGGAAAATGCTCTAACTACCACAAAGACCCATGCAAAAGTAACACAATGGGTTGCCTCATCATAGAGGTCTCAACGTAACTGAAGGCGCATCAATCGGACGCCTGGTCTGTGAGTTATTAACCATTTAATCACAGGGGCCCGTTTGGATTCATGCACGATCCAAACTGACCGTATCTAAACTTTACCCCAAACTCCACTGGGTTATACTCAAAAATACCTTCGTGATCTATGAATACCAACACCACTGATTGTTCATCAAATAGTCATCTGGTGCAAATGTTATAGATAAAAGAATGTATAGGGGTCGTGGTGGGCCAGGGTCCAGTCCGACCAGGCCGGAACGACCCGCCCCTACCCTGTCTGGGTCGACTCGGTCAGACCTGTTGGGTATATCCCATCCCATTGAGCGGGCCAGCCTGTTACGTTCGGCTTGGCCTGTTGGGACCGACCCAGTAGGCCGCGAGGGAGGTTCGGCCCCGGTTAGGGGCCGGTTTGGCCAGGAGCGTCGTGAGGACGTGGCCCGATGCGGCTCAGCCCGGAGGGTGTGGGCTGGCTAGTTCGGAAAGGGCAGTAAGAGGGAGCTGGGACACCTACGTGGTCAAGAGGGCGCAAGGAACCTAGGATGCCGGCTCGGCTAGGAGGCCATGAGGGGGCCGTCTCGAGGAGTTGTTCGGGCTGCGCGGAGGCCGGAAGGCAAGATGATTCGAGGAGGCATGCGGGGTGCACGTGGATGATGGATGGGTGGCCATTTCATGGGGCGCAGGGCGTGTGTGGCTGCAGCCAGGTGGGCTATCGGTATTCAGTCGGGAAGGGCGCGTCCAGGCGGGCCGACGGTGGGGAGGTGGCCGGGCAGGTCGGTTCAGCGCGGCTCAGGATGGCACGGGCTAGCGGGGTTCAACCTGGAGCACGGGAGCACCGTGGGGGCAACGCGGTTCACGGAGGCCACGGGTATCACAACCATTTTCGTTTGCCACCATCGTTGTTCTGTCACCTCATCACCATGCTGATGTTCATCATAAACATCATCAAAGATGTTGTCAGGCCATGTTAGTTTGGCCCACAACCTCCTCATTTAGTGTTGTATCAATTTGTTTATCAAAGAAGAACAAGATGAGAAACAATTTTTTAACAAGAACACATCGATTCATTTCCAATATGAAGAAAAAAATAAAAGGAAGGATACAAAAAATAAGCCCCCTACCTTTGATCATTGTGCGTCATTCTTTGACGGAGTCGCGGAAAGTATAAGAATAAGATGGTTGTTCTTATCATCTACCACGCACTTCCAAAACCAATCTGCATCAGCTCGTTAACGACGATGCAGAAGTCGGTCGTCAAAGATGTCTCATGACGGTTGAATCTTCATGGAAGATGTCGATTATGGTCTTCATTCTTCGTTATTCATTATTCATTTGTAGACATGGTACTTCATTGAGAGCTTTCTCCCAATAATCCTCCTCTCAATGCTGCCACCAAAATGAATATTCCAACGAAAGAATAGTTTGAAATGTCCTATTAATTTTTTTGCATGATATTCAAATTGGAATAATTAATTAGGCAGGCTTCCCTTAATTAATTCATGAGTTTTGCACAAAAAATTAATTAGGGGTGGTGAAGAGGCTCTCCCTCATTAGTGAGTGAGAGTTGAGAGGTTTTACAATCATCTATCAATAAGTGTTTAAGCCCCATGTGGTACCCACTTCGTAACCTCTCGCAGGAGGTTATGTCCGGGTGGGCCCCAAAACCATAACCTCTCATGAGTGGTTATGTTGTGGTTGTCCCCCCTCCAACTTCTATGAGGAGGTTTTAACAACCAATCACCCACATTGTGACTCAAATAAAAATAAAGTGATGCTCTCTTAATTTTATTACCTTCCATGGAAACCAAAAAATTATCTTCCATTCTTGACTCACAGCCATCGAAGTGAAAGACATATTAAATGAATATCAGCGATGCGGGTTCAACAGTCCCCTCAGATTTCATTTTCGAGAAATGGTTCAAATGTTATAAAAACCTGCTTGTACGTTCACTTAACGTACATGAACAAAATTTCAGAATTGATTCTGGGCACACCGGGACACAGAATCATGCACCGTCAATTTTCATGGACTCATACAATTCCCATGTATTTAAGAAAAAGAATTTCCACAGAATTTCCAGGTCTTTATAGGTTGTCAAAAAACTACATTGGGATTCTATAAAGGATACAATGGATGAAAAATTTTATATTTTATTTGTTACTATAATGTGTGATCTAAAAAATTGAATGAATATTGTTTGAGAGAACTACTTCAATATTATAATCTATGGAATCCAGATTTCAGATATCATTATATATCAAATGAATATTTGATTGAATGTTTATATAATTTTTTTAATATAAATAATGTTATCTGAAAGGAATAATAGTTTTTTTTGTTAGGAAACATTAATTTGTAATTATATTACTTATAATGGAATGAATGTAATTATTTTTGGGTTTTCCTCATATTATTTTAACAATATTCCTGTGTGAAACAACTATTAATATGTGTGGAAAACTATCAATTTATATTATAATGGATATATAATGTAAGGTAATTATTTTATAATAAAATTATAATTTTTTTTAAAAATTTCTTGATGATTGATTGATAAATATTTTATATTATGAATAATTTTCTTTAAAAATAAAAAATATTCATTTGATTTATAATTAATAGTGAAATCATAGGATAATTGTTAATAATTCTTTTTAATATACATTCTTTTAGGAATGGATTCTCAGTTATTATAAGACAATCATTTTTTTATTTCTTAATAGGAAATATATTATTTGGATTCTTATAATGTATGATCCATAAATTCATGATGATTTATGAATTTATAGATTATTTATAATTATATATTTGACTTATAATGTACTTACATCTGAAGAAGAGATGGTGATAGAATTTCTTTTTTAGATTCATATAACAAATGAAAATATATAATTCCAAATTCTAGGGATATACAAACATCTTCTAAAGTCAACATGACCATGATACACTAAATTATTAGATAATTCATGAAATATCGTAACACATAAATTTAGAAAACTGAAGTAACATAGATGATATATTTTTTAATTATAAAAATGAATAGGAATAAAAAGATTAAATTTAATCAATATAATCAAATGAATTAATCATAGAAAATTTTTACAAATTTATATTTTTAATATTAAAGAATACATAGATATAAAGGATACAATGTATTGTTTTGTAGACTCTTTTAATGCTTTACAATCAAATTCAAATGGTGTGAATTAAAGTCAAATTATATCATATTTATTTTCCCTTAGAAAGATGATGTATAATCAAATTAATCCTCTATCCTAAAAAACATAATATTTATTTATTTGATTAATTAAATTAATATTTATATTTTTTTGTTGAAAAAAATAAATATTATAATAAAAAGGATAAGAACCATGAAAAATATTTTATTGTTGAAATTACATAAGAAAATGATTTATAAAATCATATTTTATAGTTAAATATTAAACTTTGAAATTTTTAACATAATAACGAATATTTATAGTAAAATTAATGAGTTAATATCTGATGTTGAATCTCTCAAATTTCAAATGAGTATATTTTTTAGGGAAATGTTACAATAATCAAATCTTTGTTATAAAACATGAAAATTACTAAAAAAAGTTATAAAAAGTAATACATAATAACGATAACGATGAAGATATTATATTCCAATAGTATCTAAATATAAAATTGTTCCTTAAATTCTTTATAATTTATAAGGAATTTCGATTCATTATAAATAATACTATTTCTTCAATTGTTTTTACTTTTTTGGAATTAATTAGGAATTTTTATATATATTTGTAATTAATGTTTTATTGGAATTAAAACTTTTCATAAACCTAATTCTCACCAAAAATAATTATTTCATAACAATAATTTTTCTAACATAATATGGTGTTCCAAAAAAATAGTTTTAAATTTTGCAGGGAATTTTAAGGATGTAGATAAATGAAAAATAGTTTATTTATAGAAAATATTTAATAAAAATGTCTTTGATTTCTAAAAATGTAACTCATTATGAATAATTTATTGATGTTATTTTATAATTATTTATAACTAAATTTGAAAAAAAAGTACATTTTTATATATTGGTAATCCCAATGAATAGTACTTAAATAATGTGTTTGGGCATATGGTTTATTGATAAGCCTCAAAACTGAATCAATGAAATATTTATTTTTTTTCCGAAAAAATTAATCAACTATTCTTAAGTATAATTTCTTATATTTGAGGAACCAATAAGAGAAATTATTTATACAATGGAAAATAATTCATTATGTATGTATACAAATATTAATTTTAACATTGAAACATGCAATGAAATGATCTAGGATAAAAGTGTTAGAAATTATAATTTTATATTAATGATATTTATTCACATTTGGATTTATAATTTCACAAAAGATACATTTTATAAAAATATGCTATGCGTTTTGTGTGAAAATTGAATGAATCAAAAATATTTATTTAAAAATTAGTTATATTTCAACATCAAATCCACTTGAGCATATCAATATGGTCATAGTTTAATAATACTCAAAATCTATGCTTGGAAATATGACTTCTATTTTTCCTATCATTAACATTTTTTCCGGATTATACATGATTATATATTTTTAGGAAAAGAGTAATTAATTGGTTATCATAATGAATGTAAAAATTTTGTTTCTAATGTGAATTTAATCCAAATGAAATCACTAATAATTTAAAATTGAAGAAAATAAATTTTTTTAAATTTAATCTATTTTGTACAAATAATGGAATTATATAATTTTTTTCTTCCCCTAGAACACATCATCATAAATTATTTTATGGTAAGACTATTATTTCATTTCATGAAATTTCATGAAAATGGTTTAATAAAAATCAATTCCATATAATTTTTTGGGATAAATATGTGAAAAAGTGTTATTTCATAAAGGCCATTCGAAATTAGAAAATCAAAGTGAAAAACAATATTTGAGTTATGGAATAATGTAAATCCAAAATTTTTATAGGTTAATGTTCTCTTAAAACATTGTTATATCAAAAAATCTATTATAAATCATGATATATTCGATGAAAATGATGATTATGGAATATTTATAGGTTATTATACAACTTATTATCCTTATTTAGTTTTTAATAATTTGTTTTTAATTGTTGAATAATCTACTGTGATTATGCCTCATTAATGTAGTCACTTTGATAAATAATATATTGATATAGTTAATGAATCTATAGAAAATATTAATATATAGTATATTTATTACCCTCAATAGTATGATCATATGAACAATATTAATGATCAATCCAATCATTAATAATTAGATATTGAAGACAATTAATTTTCACTACATTGAAATCATTAAAAATTGAATGGCCTTTATAATTAATATTGAGTTTGATGCATAATAATGTTTTTAGGAGAACTAGTTATTTTTGATACATATCGAAAATTATACCCTTTTCAATGCTCAAAAAACTATAAAATAATATATACATAATGGGATATGGTTATTAAATACACATGTTGAATTATGGTAGTTCAATATTATAAGATATTGTTATTAATCAGTAGAAATAAATAAATAAATATATATATAATATTTCATGTTATAATTTTGGTTTTAAAAAAAAGAATATTTACCATGATGTGATTCTTATGAAAGTGCTCACAATAGTTCTTTTAGGTTTTTAGAATTTATTAATAACAAATTAAAAAAAATTTATATACACCTAATTTTTTTGAATCCATTATAAATAGTTTCAATTATGCACCTCATTGATTTTCCATTTACTAATTAAGTATGATAAATGAACTTGTAGAAATGTACATCTGTTAAATGAAGTTAATTTTGATGATCCAACTGGGTTTCAACATTATATATTAACCAATTATATTTTTAATTAACCTTAACAATTATATTTCATTAATAAATCACATCGAGAAGAAAATATAAAACATAGTTTATTTATTTTATCAAATGGAGTTTATGTATGTTTCGAAAACGTAAATTTATTTCTGAAAAAATCATCCTTAGATACTATTATTGTATATATATATATGTGGATGGATTTATTTTTGCCTTTTAATTTAAAATTTTTGTAATGAATTTTCTAAACACGTGTAATAATGGATTGAATATAGAATGATATAATAGTTGAATATCAATTTTTATTTAAATATTTTTGAAAATGAAATGGGAATGATCTTAATAAATATAATTTAATATATGAAACACATTAAAAAATATTATATAAATTTGAATTATCTTCAACTCCTAAGAGTAATATTATTAAAAAATAGTTTCATGAAAATATTACAGCACTAGAACACAAGTTTTAATGAGAAATAATTTGGTATTTATATATGTAACTAAAATATTTAGAGAAATTAGGTTTTTTATTTTTTGGTGGTGTTGATTTATTAATAATATAATTCACTCCAATTTTTTTTCTGGAAGAAGAATATTTCGATATTTAAATGGGAATATTTCCATGTCTCTATTTTTTATGGAGACCAATATATTTAATATTAATTTCCAATTTGATACTAGATTTTTTTATTTAATATTAGATAATATGAACACTATTAGATCCTATTAATCTGTTGGTAATTTTTTTATCATCATCATCATGTTTGGTGAATATTTTTTCTATTTGACATGTTAAAAGAAATTACATAATAGCATCTAGTTTTTTATGTGAAATTTTATTTATGAAAAAACAATTAATTATTTTTATATTCATTTTTATTATTTTTCCATAAAATTTTGTATAATTAGTCCAATTAAAATTTAAATTATTATGTTATGTCAGTTTTCAAAAAATTAACATGTTGTTTTTAATAAATTCTTGAGTTATCAACCAGAAATATGTAACTCTTCGGTTGAATTTATTACCAATAGGCATCACTTATATGACATTTTCTCAACCAACAATATATTAATATATAATATTTAACTATTAAAAAATTATTCATACTTAGTTTTAAAAAAATTTATAATTTATTATTGTTTTTAATGATAATTTAAAATATGATTTTAATGTATAAAATTTTTTAGTGTTATTATTTTAGTTTTATCAGATAACATTTTTTCATTTATATCAATATTAATTTTTTCATAATTATATTCTCAAATGATTTATTATATTAATTTTTTATAATTAATTTATTTGGGTCTAAACCACTCAATTTATTACTATTAGAGTCTATAAACATATTTTCTAACCACAATCTATTCAATCCCTCAATTGCATTACTAGTTAAGAATAATTATATGAATCAATGATTGTTTTTTGAGATGCGCTGAGAAATAGTTGTGGGTTTCATCATAAATGTGAATTATCTTATACATGGATTGTAGAACCCTGATATTTTATTATATATTTCTCTTCAAATAAATTTTACTACATTGATAGATTTCTTTACACGCAAAGCCTTATTTATAGAAACAACGATATACTATTGATATATTATTATTTAATTATGATTTTTTTCATAGCCGATAGATTAAAATGTGTCAATATAACTATGAAAAATATTTAAAATATAAGAATTAATGTATTTCATTTAATATAAATTAAAATAAAACCATTTTATGGTAAAAATAATTATCATAGACAAAACTTGTTTTATTTATATAATGTGTTTTTTTCCAAAATAAAGTTGTATAATAATGATTTATGACTTATTATAATTAAATATTTAATTAATATATTCAATAATATATTTTAATATTCTTATATTACATTTTACACAACATAGAATGAATGTAAAGTTAGCTTTATCCTTTAACATGGATTTTTTCTTTAAATAGTTTTATTATGTTTTGTACTCAAATATTAAAATGAATTTATATGGAAACGAAATGTTGAATAATGTAAAATGGATTAAATATTTTGAATCAAGATAATTGATATAATTTAATAGGTTATACATATAACTTCTTATAATTTAATAATAACACAGTTATAATGTCAATACAATGGTTGTTGTCGGTATGAGATTTTTTGGGTGTTAAACAATATGATAATGGAAAACATTTATCATAAACATTTAAAAATAATTTTTTATTAATATATTATGTGATTATATTTTCCTAAATTTTATTCCAAGGTAATTACATGCCATTATCATGGGAAGTTTACCATAAATTATTTACTTCTAGTATGGGATTCCACGTCTGCACCTCCCCTCACATAAAAATGGGAAATTATTCAACCACTTTATTCATATAATATATTCATTATATATTATCCAATAATTTTTATATAAAAATAATATATATCCCTTAATATAATTAATCATTAACTCATCATAACCTATATATATCTCATGGTCATCTGTAATAAGAAAAATGAGGTTACCTAAATAAATTAAGACAATCTTAAATGATTATATCAATGATTATTTCATCATCTATATTATTAAAATTGGATTTTTTAATTCTAATTTAATTATTAATGTTCCAGAAATAAATTTTAGTGTTATTGGTTTAATGGTAAAAAAAGAACATTTCATATCCCTCAAATAGAAAATGAATGTATCACCCTTGTATTTGTGTGGACTATTGCCTACATGTAGTGGTGTGATTCATGTTCAATTATAATATTTCATGGATGGTGGTAAGATTTATTAAATTTTTATGTCATATAATTATGATATAGTAATAGTTATTTGTTTGAAAATTATTTATGTCCATTTTACCTTTCTATCATTTGATTAATAATAACATTGTTTCTTCGTATATGTGGAAACCCACCTCAATGATGCAATGTGATTAAATTTGTATTTCTGATTTATTTAAATTATTATATAGATTGATTTATTTAATAAATTTTATTTTTATAAGGAATGGTTCTTCCTGAAATGTTAATTATAATTGACTATTCTTTTTATATATTTATTTATATATACATCACTCCGGTGTACGTAAAGTGGTTCGTCCCCCAAAAGTGAAGTAATTCAATTGTCATCATATTTTTATATAACATGTTAAAAAATTTATATAACTAATTAAAAACATAAATATTTCATTATTATTATTCAATAGATTATAAATCCATTACCAAGGTTTCAGGTATTATATCATCGAAAAGAATCATTTATAAAAAAATATCTTATTTTCACGAGAATGATTAACCAATGATGAAATTGAAAAAAAAATTGAATTTATAATGAAATGATACATTGTATGATATGTAATAATATTAATCATAAAATGTTTCTAAAATAAATAAATATTAATTATGCAATAGTGTTTATCTGATTTGTAGAATTAAATTCATACGTGGGGGATTCGTAATAAATTCTATTTTTAAAAAAAAATTATGACTAATATAAATTGATGAAAACTATAGGATACATACCATTTAAATCCCATACAAATGTTTTCCTCTCTAGTCAAATTAGTTTATTTAATTTCTTCTAATTATTCTTATATTTTAGTTTTATAAAATTAATGTGGAAATTCACTAATGAAAATTCAAATCTATTTCCACCTTTTCTGGAATGTTTTAAAAAATGACCATATTTTTTAAAAAACAATCTAGGGTGAATTCAAAATTATATAATGATTTATTTATAAATTTGTTATAATTAATTTTCTTACTAAAAAATGATAATAAATAATCTTTTTCATTTTTAAATTTTTTTATTTTTAGTAAGTTTAACAATTGAATCGTAGTTTTATAATTCCCTTTGTGAAAAATATTTCCAGTCATCAGTACTAATTTTTTATATTATTTCTACATCACATGATTCTATGAATCTTATAAAATAAAAATTGATCGAAAATTATTGAAGATAATTTCATTTAGATTATAAATTTTACAATAGAAGATATTTTTTCATCAATAAATATTACTATTATATTTTAAAGTGAGTTATATAGTGAAATAATTTATTAATTTTTCATATGATAAGATATAAAACTGATCAATTGATCCAATAATTAATTTTCACTTCATTGTTACTGACTATAATGGAAATATTGATGAAAAATGTTTTATTTTTAAAGGATAATGCTAATAAGAATGGATAATTTATTAATGGTCTTTTTGTAGATATATGAATTCATTATAATTCTATGATGGGTGGGTTTGTTATAAAACTACAATGAATTGGGTAGTTCAATATATATATCAAATGATTGGACTATGATATGGGTGGAAGTGATTGGTAATATTTATAATCGTGTTTTTATTTTTTATAATGATATGTCATCATTATTCCTATATAATTATCAATGGGAATGATTAAGAATAGATGTGTATAAAATAGGTTGTGTGAATGTGATGACTTATATCTATGATCATAATATTGATATTAGACCTAATTGATTATATCTGTTTCAGGATAATAATGATTTCAGCTTATATGTTTGACTCATCCATTTTATTTGACTCTAGAATGATGATTACTTATTTGACTCCATTATTACTCATGCAATAGCTTATGGCATTATTTTGTAGTATTGAATCAATTTTTTCTGGTAATAATTATTTTTTTGAAAACAAGCCCATGATTGCGTTAACATATCACTATGATAAACTTATACAAGAAAAATATTGATACTTATATGTTTTGTATATGATGGAATGTTCATTGATTCATATCAATTTTAGGGTTATAATTTTATTATCATATTTTGGATATGTTGAATATATTTTTAAAAAATAAGTTCATTATGATCCTACTCCTCAAATAAAGAAAATCTTTATGGTCTACAAGTGATTTATAATTTATTTATGTGATGACTATTAATCTGTGATATTGAAATATTAATCTCCATAATTATTGGTCACCATTATTTGTATCAAATAATAGTTTAGGTATTATTAATTTTAGGATAGAACTAATTTGTTAAAATGGGTTGGTTAGGACTACGTATTTGGTAGAATCCCATGTTATTTAATTAATATAAACTAAATTTCCCTATAAATACATTTGACTTTTTGTAATTCCATGTTGATGTAGTTTTGGAATATAGTTAACATCGTGTATCATTTATGAAGGTGTTAGGGGGGTATTAACTAGACAGCGACATGTTTATGGTGGGTGGGACGAATGCTACAAAACATGCTAGGATCTACCATGTTTTATAAATTAGTGAATTTATAATCTATTAATTTCACATTACACTATTTTAGTGGATACGTCTTATGATAACCAAATATTATCCATATTTATATAATATTAATATATAGTATCAAGGATTTAATAATGGTGTCATAATTTAATGCAATTTTTTTATTTTTTTAAATATCATATGATTTCGTACACTGATCGTTTTCATTAGATAATCAAACAATGAATATCTATATTTATATATTTGATGGAACTATGAGGATTAATGTGAAAATACTTGATTATTAATTCATTGAATCCTCATAAGAAACCAAACTTCTTTAGATATTGGATTAAATATCATGGTGAAATTCCCACTCAAAATAAGGCAATCCATGTTGTGATTTATAAGGTACCCATGTTCTAGAATTATTTTAAGTTGTTTATTATGAGATAAAATCCACCTTCCATCTATGGATCTTCTAATAAATATGGTTCCAATCAATATATCACAAAAAATATATATTACATTTTCTACCCTTTAGTTTTGAGACTATAAGAACGGTGAATTTCAAGTATATATATTATAAAATGACGCTTAATAATGGGGATAATTTATGATGGAAAAATGTAAATATGTGGAACTAAATTACATGGAATGAGGGAATTTAATGTGAATTTTATTCAACAAAAATATTCCTAGTAAACATAAAAATAATCTAGAATTGTCATTCCTGAGATTAAATATTATAATTCTTAATATATTGGTTGTCATAATTTAATCATTATAAGAAATTTTGGGAACATGTAAGGATGTTTAATTGAATGTGTCAGAAAAATGTATTTTATCTTTTAATGTCAAAAACTAATAAATTGGAAGTCCTTATAATTAATAGAATATGTTTATAATGATTTATACATTTATTATTTTCTAAATAAATAAATGTATAGTGGGACATGACATACATTCATCTATATTTAATGAAATTTCCAAAAAATGGTTACATCGTGTAAACGTGTATATGAAATATATTTTAGTAATGATATTCCTACCCTATACATGAAAAAATTATTTTCTAATGAACAAAATTATATTTATAAATGGAACTAAGAAATTAATTGTTAATTTAATTTATTACCACCAATCATGTGATCATAATTTTTGGATAAACATTCCCAAAAATGAATAATGGGAGAATAATGATTCATCTAATTATGTTTCATGTTATATATTCAACATTATTTTTAATAATGAATTTTTTTCGAATATAGTATATATGGAAAAATGTTATCCTCAACAACCCCCAATGAAAATGGGTAATGTGAATTTATTCTTTCTAACAACTGATTTGGGGTATTATAATGATGTGATATGTACACATATTATAAAATCTAGAACGGAAAATATAATATTTGATTAGAGATGTATATATAGTTTTATTGGAGCTGAATTCAATAATAATATCACAATACCTCCATAGTTATTATATGATTACCAATAAATAAAGATTACTAATAAAATATCTATATAAATTTCTAATAATAGCTCCTCCTTGATATAATTGTTTTTGGTAATGTACATCCTATTAATAAATTTTCTCCCGTGAGTTGTATTTAATATCATATTTGGTATGGACTTAATATAATAACATATATCTTATATTTTATATTTAGGGGTTGATGGCCCATTTTATATACCAAATCAATATATGATTTTCACTCGATCTGAGTAAAATAATTACCTACCAAAAATAATCATATATACTAAATGGGTCATAATACCTAAGAATAAGGGATAATTATCTCAAATTTTAGGAGAGTAACTCAACATTGATGACCAGATTACTTCATGGGAATGTACATATATATTTCATGAATACGTAATTGATAACCCCCTTAATCATGACCATAATTTTTCAATGTAACTCCTTATTAGTGCCACTCGTATTATAATTACTCCATGAAAAATAGAATTAGTTATGTTGTACGATTTAAAGAAGAAACATGATGAGAAACTCACAATTTGGATTTATACGCCTGAGTGAATCCCCATGGGGTTCAAAATGGTTTTTTTTAAAATAATATAGTTCAATGCAATTTTTTTAATTTTTATGAATATAATAAAATATTATTAACAAAATTTATCATTTACCTCATAATTTTGATATTTTAGATCAAATATCAAGAGCTCAACACTTTTCAAACATTGAACCTGTTTCTAGATATTGTAAGTTTATGTCTAATATGGGTGATACATTGAATAAATTTGTCCATATAAATTATTTTTTTACTTTCAATTTATATTATTTTCATATTGTTTTAGATAACCACTTAATATAATTATTTATTTAAAGAATTATTCTATTATAGATTGAATTGATATGTTTTTATCCATTATATGTGATTATACTGAAGACTATTATTTAGGGTTATTAATTTACATGTAAATTTTATATAGATGAGATTTCTAGAAGGTTCTTTTTCTAATTCTATATCCAATTAATGTTTTGAGATTATAAATGACTGGAGGGTTTGATAGAACACTATAATTGTGAAATGAGGCTAAAGACCTTTGAATAATGTTGTAAAACCATATTTTAAACAAACTTTTGTTATTCATTATCTGAATATGTTTCATTGGATAACCTAACAGATTTATTTATGTGAATACGGGTCCTATAAGAGAAGTATAATTTTTTATACTGTGATAATAATAAATATTTCCTAAAATCTGGGAATCTCTCTTTTTAAATATTATAAATCGAGATGAAATACCTCCCACTTCAATTAAAAGATTTGGGACACACAATAATGGTACTAGATGAAGCTCCTATCACTGATTTCTGTTAATATTAATGTGGTTTCAAGTATGAATATACATTATTGGAGCTAAGGATCATCACCCTCCATCATAAAAAATATAAATTCCACCTTTTGTTCCTTTTTTTTCGAAACCTTCTGTTAATGTCTGTTTAACATAAAATATATTATATTGAAATTGATCCATTAAAATAAGGGTTTAATTCAACATTTATACTGAATAACCCAAGATGAACGCTTTTTATGGCCATACTTTGATTTGGAAATTTATGTCATCCAGTTAAGCCCTTCTAGAATTATAAATATGTTATTTTAAATTATGTATGTTTTTTTCATATAGAATATATTATTTATTCATTGATGTCTAATGTGAATTATAGACCTCTTTTGGGTTTTTTCATGTTCTCATATTGGTGGTGTTACCATATATTTCTTTCTGAATGAATTTCAATTTCTATTGATTGTGACTTTCCTAGTAGTCAATAAACTAGGAATAATGAAATTTTAATTAATTATTTGGGATGAATTTCTATTAATATAACCTCAATGGAATATTCAGAGTCCAAAGGGACTTTGAAAACTAAAACAATGAATATATTATTTTCATACACTAGTTTTGGATCTATTTAATATATATGTAGTTCTATGAAAACATCACCATATTTTAGCCATAATTTGTTGAAATAGAAAATTTGATCATTCTGTATTGGGTTTTTTGATATTATGATTACATTCAGGCTTTGAAAATATATTTATAATACAAAAAATTCTATTTTAATTTATTTATTTGGTCATTTATAATTATTGACCAAGAGATGTTGCAAATTAGTTCGAAAATTACCTATCACAGCTAATTATATTGATATTACTAATTAAAATATAAGGATCCATGTCAACATAAAAAATTTTGTTCTAGTTTATTTCATTTTAAATGATGGATAAGGTGTGACATGATTTTATTTTCAACAAGATTTTATTATTGAGTCTATGTTGATGTTTTAAAATAAGAGGATTTTAATTTATATCCTCATAGGTCTAAGATTGTATTTATAGAACATGTATTTTTGTGATATTATACATTATTGGTTGATGATATTTAGATTATGTATGACAATATATTTTATGTAAATTATCTAAAATATATCACTCTATATCATTTTCTATAGTTATATTTTAAATGTCAATTAGTTCAAGTATCATATGTGATATATATTTATGTTTGTATACTAAGCCTAGTGGTATTTCCACTGAGTGGGATGTGTTATGAGTGAGGAAATAATATATTTGAATATCTATTTATGAGGTATGTGAGAACAATGTTTACAATAATCCCTCACATCATAGGTATTTCTCAAGAAGATGAATGATGTTTCCACCATCATGTGGCCTACGTAATTATAGTTGGGTTTCTTCTTGGCTTGTGGAGAGAACAACTTCTCAAAAATTTATTCTCTATAATTCTACTTTGTCATAGAGGAATGTCTTATATTTGAAAAAATTGAAATTTTAGTATATATTGTTTACCGGTCTTATAACATGTATATACACTAGAAATACTATTAATGTACAGAACAACCATGGTGTTTTCTAGTTGGGTCATATTGACATTCCTCTTGAAACCCCCATGAATTTATACTATTGATATAAGGTCATATGAAAAAGTATTTTAGTGATCCTAGTTAAAAATGCTGATGTGATATCATTCATTGCAAGGCAGGTGAAGTGTACCATTTTTAATTTTTTTTGTATTAATTTCTGATTAGAATAATTTCATTTTACTATCCAGTAATTATGTTTTATAAATTCATGTACCTACTATAATTGATATATATTTTTCATTATATCAACTCATCATATGTTGTCTAAATGAACCATTGTTCCTTGACTCATTATGTGTTTATTCTGATAGATATTTATTCCTTCAATATATTTATATATGTATGTATATGATGTTTTGTGGGTATGTAACACATTTTTATCACTTTGAGGGTTTGTGTATGACCTTGTGGACTTTGAATATTACTCAAGTATTTACTGTGATGGAGTTAAATATTTTGGGAGTTAATTGAGTTAGCATATTCATTATGAAGATAAATTTACTATTTTTGAAGCATGGTATTTTATTGAAAATATTTCATTTTCATGTGAGTAACCATTATAAGGATTAATGAATGGTCATCAAAGATAAATTGACAACCATCAGTAAAATGAACCTTTTGTTCTAGTGGATATGATACATGACTGAAATTCATATTTGTTGGATTATTTTGTAATGATACAATGTAAGTATGGTTGTATTGATAATTGTTTGTGAATATAATTCTTTATGAATGTTTAGTTAAAATTTATAGGGTTAAGACCATGACAAGACAGAGAATGGGTGGAATCTCATCAACTTTAACTGACACCCATGTAATGGTTGGTGTGTGAAACAATATATAGAATTTATTTTAATTCTATATAATGGATCTCTATAAGTCTCCATTGTATTAAAAGTTGAGTCTTTTATGTAAAACATAACATGAAAAATAAGGGTGAGTATATGATCATTTATTAATGGCCCAATGAAAATAAAACTATTAGGGAAGAAATAAGTAATTTTATTCAAGGCAGAAAAGTCTTATTGAGTGTGTTTTTATAAATTTGAAACATGCAGGGATAGTGATGATAGGACTAGTTTGGGATATACCAAACAATGAGTGGGGGTGAATAAATGTTGGGGACATTTGAAAACAATTCCAACTTTTTTGTCTTTGTACCTCATGACATGTTAAGATATTGATTCAATTATTACCTTTTCCCTATCTCATACAATAATAGAAAGTTTTAAAAAATGCCCACGTTATGTTTTCCTTGTTCACCAATCAATAAGCATAGCTACATCCTTACCATGCATGGGGATGACTAGTGCTTGGATTATCCACTATAATGTAATATGTTTTTATTATGGAGTGGACATGAAAAAGAATATTGTAGCCTATTTGAGTCCCTACACTTTGGAGGGGGTGGGAAATAGTCCTCTTCCCAATAATAGTTATATCATAGTCCTTATTGCATCCACTATCTGGGTTTTTATACTACATATGGAGAGAGTCATTATCCTTTATCAAAAGAAAGGATCTGAACTTGGTTTACTTTAGTCCTCCTAACTTTATTAATTTCAAATCAGTAGCCATCAAATTATTCCTTTTTTTCTTTCTCTTCTTCTCTAGTGCTACACCAACCGCACAAAACAACTTTCTTATTCTTCAAAAACCAACTGCACTAAAACATCTTCCCTATTATGGCATGAATCACATACACCAATGTTATTATTCTGGAAATTAAGATTAGTTCACATGGAATCATCTAAATCAATTCATCTCTCTTGATCATGAATGCATGTGATCATGCATGTGACATTTAGGATTAACCCTTTCATCTATTTCTTACTTATTCTTCTTTACACACATGAACACCCTTGTTTTGGGTTCTTAATTTATGTCACTTCACGTGTCCTTGTTCATGCATTCTACTATTCTTCTTCTTGTGTGAAAAACAATAATGAATATTGTTCTTTAAACACACACACACACACACACACACTAGGAATCTTCATCCAATTTCTTTTATTTCTTCAACTTTCACATTTATATGGTTTTTCTTTAGCTGTGATATATACCTTAATTCTTGAACGGGTGAAGTCCTTTATTTGTGTGATCTTCATATTCAACCAACCACTAAAGGAGTCATTCTCCCTGTTCTATTTTTTTCATCATGTGTACTTTTTTAGGTTTTTTCTGTAGGTTTATTTTTACAATTCATCAATCCAGAAGGAATATTACACATCCATTCTGTAAACACTTTCATGAATGCCCCAACCATCATCAAACAATTCACATGGGTACATGTAACAAGTATTGAACATCCTTCTTCACAAAAACTAATACCCCTACAAACATTGGGATAATGATACAAACAGGAGGGTGCTCACCTTCGAGAAGGCTGTGAGAATCATAGTTCTTCTTCATGAATAAGGAGTACGGTTCTTTCTCATTCACAAAGAACAAAAATGGCCCGACTGAAATAGTTGTGAACCTAGGGGAACTTCATCATGAAGTACACCAAATGTTTTTCGAGAACATATCTGGTGTATGTAGGTGTCGGTTCTTTGCAAAGTTGGTCAACGTTGTGTAGCACCTATCAAAGGCATGCAGAATATCTTCATTGCTATATAAAAGAAATACGGGAAACCTCGTTGCTCTTGTCTAAACGATGCACAAGGATATGATATACATTTCAAAATAGGCGCTCTTGGGTATAAAGGAGCTTCAACTCTTATCATCTCAGGTTCATCCTTTTACAGGTGAGGGAAGAACCTCTTCTCCATTCATCATATTTGTATCACCCATTTAGATTGATGAATTGAATTCCCATGATCATTGCATTCATTATTTCCAAAACGAGGGTCAAGGATGACCCACACGTCTTAGGTTCATCCATTTTCCAAACGCGGGATCATGTATTGGAGCATGGATTCAAAATCGCAAGCATGATTCTCATGGATGAATCTCGCAAGGATCCTCCAAGTATTTCAAACGAAGATAGAGGTCTTGAAACCCCATTTTCATTAGCGTCCATCAAGAGAACATGCATTCAAGATGTATATTTCATGCATGGTCTCAGTTCAATCATGAGAAACTTCATCGATGGCAAGAGATCAGCCATGTTTGGCAGTCTTCGGCTTTGGTGAGAGCAGCGTCGCCGGTGGGTGTAAGCGGCATCAACAATTAGAAGACAACGGTGTAGCTGGTTGATTTATGTTGGAGGATCAGAAAACCCTGGTTTATAATCACATTTCTCAAAATAGATGATCAGTGAATATTTGATTCATCTTTCGTGGATTGATCAATATGTGGAGTGAGACACAAAATTGGATGGACGACAGAGATTGCATCTGCATTTTTTAAAATTCCTCCCACATAGAAACGAACATGCGGGTTAACCATAGATTATCAATCATCTTCCCCTACCAACCACTCAAGAATTTTCTTCTCCCCCTATAATTCCACCAAGCACCGGTTCTTAGCGGGCGCACTTCTACGCCTACCCATGCCTCCTGCGGGCACGCTCCTATCACCCACTTTTCACTCCTACCTCTAAACTGCCCTGTACAGTGGCATGCACTGTAAACGCAATGCCTCTCTCAGACCTATCCTCATCCGGGCTTCCCAATAGGATCGGTTGACCACTAGTTGTCCCATATATTCCTTCGGTTGAATGTCACCTGGATATCTCAAGAGTTAGCCAAAAATATTGTAGGCCTAAAATAAACTATCAGATAGAAATTCATGTCCATAGAGAAATATGTGCATGGCCTCCTCATGATCAAAAACCCCATCATCAACCTTATTATTCCTCTTTATCTTTTTGGAATATTAAATTTAAATTAAATCAATAATGCTCAAAAGGATTATATATAAATTTTGTAAAGATTGTATCACACATGATATAAGTTCTCATGATATTTCATTGTCACTACGTCCATAGTATGATTTCTATTCTCTATTTCCATTAGGAGACTGTCATTAACCATCATTGAATTTCAATTACCACATTGAAAGAAAATAAAACTCAATTACTAAATTCTCCCTCACAATCTCCACCTTTGTATTTGTGGGAAATTCCAAATTATTTTCATTTAAATAAATGTGTAAAATTGAGTCTTTACATGTTTCTCTCTCAAAAATTAATTTCACTTCTCTCCCCTTTATATACATGAAATACAATGTTTATGGGAAGAGGGGTATCAATACTTAATCAAGAAATGTGACAACAATAACTTCACTCTATGTCTACATGAGCAACGATCGGTGTAGAAAACTAGAAGAATGTACTTAGAAAACAAAGCTATCCATTATCCACTAATCATGACACCTCATGGAATGAGAATTCATGTACCTTGTCTTCAAGATATTTTCACTTTCATTCAAGACTTATAATATTAAGTGTGTACAAAATAATCATCTATAAACACTTCCAATTACAATAACAAATGGATCCATAACATTCAAGTACAACAGGAATGATAAGTGGCATTAGAAAACTGTAATTATTCATATGGATTTGTGGAATTATGTTACTTATGATTTGAGAAATAATATTTACCTTGAGTAACCAAGGATGAGAGATTGAGAAATGAGCTACGTTTTCCAATTACATGATAATAAAATATTATTCAGAGTAATTGAATTTTCAAATAAACTGATGTTGACCCTAATTATAATAATAACTCTAGAATCGTCATTTGGAACCCCCTTAAGGGAACACATAATATCACAGACTCTATGGTTACCCGCTAGAAAGATTTCACCACATTCAATTCCCTGTAATATAAAAACAAATACAATACACATATATTTAAGGGCATAAGACGGTTCCTTCTTTCTCCATCAATGTGAACAAAAATGATGTGGTGATTTTTTAACACAGATGCTCCATTCGTCACATATTCACAACTTATAACATTTAATGTTGAAAATGATTGTGTGGACATTACTATTTCCTCTATCTCTTTGTCTGTGGATCATATTTCTTGAAGGACTTTCAAAGAACTAGATTCTCCTAGAGCTACATACAACATTTTTTTGAATTCATGTTGGGATAGTGTAAATTCAAAGAATCATCCATTATTATACCTATACTTGTGGAACCTCACACACAGTACATCATTATCTTCATGTAGAATCATATTTTTTTCTTTTATCACAAGTCTTAGCATGTGCATCTTCAATATTTTTCATTCATTCAAAATCTTCTGTCAAAACCACCAATATATCATTAGGGACTAAGGAATCATGATTGGTACATATTCATGGGTTATAATAAGTGGAATCCTTATTTTTATTTCTTTTGGATGTGAAACCCTACACCTTCAAGGATTTATAATCCAAAGAATTCTCAGCATTCCTCCTCCGAGTCTTCTTTAGAGTGTTTTCTTTTACAACATTCTTATGAATGCTTCTGAAAGATGAATTTTATTTCTCATCCTGCCCCAATGATATTATTTTCTTATCATATTTGGGTACTTTTTGAGAGGAACACACACCATTCATGTTACCACTCTTATTGCATACATCTTAGATGTTATCTAACATTCCAAATCATTTTGATGTATACGAATGATTGTATGTTTGTGGAAGATTCTTCTTCTTTAATGTTTTTCTCCGCCTTGATATGGGATTTCCCTTTTCTTTTACATTTATAGGGTTATATAAATAATCTGACTCATAATTCCCAAATCTATTAATGCCCCATAATTGGCCAACAAACATTGATTTCTTATCTTCTTCTTTTTATGCTTTGGAATCATCTTCTTAAAATGATGTGTTTTCTGTGGGGATTTATATTCTACACTATTCCACCTATCTATCTAGCTATAGTGGTATGTCTCTTTTCATTAATCTCCATCCATTCTTGTTTTGAAATATTCTTCCAACCTGAATTTTTATGATTCCATTTTAGAAATAATAGTAGAAGTTTGTATAGATGGTACAATTACTTTCTCAACTGCTTTTGATAGATCAATGAGTGAATCCATGATCTTCTATTAATATGTTGTAGTTCGTTCGACAGTAGAATCCTCCAATGAGAATTGAGTACTAGTAGTAATTGTTTCCTTCATTTTTGGAGACACAATTTTTGTCTTCTAAAAATTGGTCATCTCAATTTCTAATTCTTGACATCTCATATTGAGTATGATTTCATGGTCATCAATCATAGTCATATTCTCTTCACTGTACATATTTAATATTTCAACTTCGTAATTAGGCATCATTACTTAGTTTTGAAATAAAGAGTCAGGTTCATTGATCTTCTGGACGTATTATTCAAAATAAAACTTGTTGACTTTAGTAGTCTTTTTTAGCTAATATTTATTTGCATGGATCTTCTATTCTAGGGACTTATTGACTTCCTCTTTTTCTTCAACATATTTTAGCCACATTAAATAAATATCTTAAAAATTCCTATTTATTTCTTCAAAGTCTCAAACCCATCATGAGATCTTTAGTCATTCAACAATTTCTACATGTAAGACTTTCTCCAAATCATCGGTTCCTTCTTCCAGGCGAGTGATATATTCCTCCATGCATTGAAATAATCCCCAAACCAAGGACATACTCTTTTCTAGAATACCATGCTGAATCAATCTTAATCAATCAACTGATATTTCATTATATGTTGTAGATTTTTCATCACCACATTTTTTATCATTTTAATATTGTGATTAATTTCAAAATGCACTAACACATACCGCTTGTTTAGTTGAGGTAGAATGTATGTCTATCTTCTTAGTGTGGGGTTGATACACCTTCTCATTACTTACAACGTTTTGTGTGTCTTCAATGTTATCCAAATATAGGGAACCAAAAGCTTCCACATAATTATATAAGTTGGAATTATTTTTCAACTTTCTCTTTTCCTTATTATTCCTGTTCATCATGGTAATGGTAAATATAGAATTTTTCCATGAGATAACTGAATAATCACTAAAATTTTACTTCATTGATAAATCATGAAAGAATATCTGGTATTCAAAAGATAATAAATTTCGTAATAAAATCTAATAGAGGTGAACCTCATTCTGATATAAACTAAGAGGACTTGATTGGGATATTTGAAAAACTGGGTGGGGGGGGGGGGGTTAATCAGTGCTGGAGACTTTTGAATCCAATTACATCTTTTTATCCATGTACTACTTTTCATATTAGGATCTTGATTCTCTTATTCTCTTTTCCCCATTGCATTCAATAATATAAAGCAGTAAAAATATTCACACAATATTTTTTCATGTTTTAACCCTGAATAAGAGTAGCTACATCTTTGAAAGTCATGGGGATGAAGAGTGCATGGATTCTCCACTATATTGTAATATTTTGTTACAATGGAGATTCTAGTAAAACAATCCTCTAGCCAATGTGTGTACCTACAAATTTTAGGAGTCATGGAAACAATCCTCTTCCCAGAACTGGTGTTAGCCTTGTCCAACATGCAGCCTATTTCTTGTTCTTTGTACTTCCTATGAATACAATCTTCTTCATTTTTCAAAGGTATGCTCTTCTATTGGTCTTATTTAGAGCTCTTTATAGGAGTACTTGGAAGGAAGTGGGAATGTAATTATTCCTTCTTTATTTATCATCATCTCAAGTGCAACACCATCCTCACTATATTTATTCTTTCTTCTTCAACAACAAACTTCACTAAAACATCTTCTCTCTTATTGGAAATAATCACATACACCAATGTTATTATTCATGCTATGAATATCAATTCACATTGAATAATATAAATTAATTTTTCTCTCTAGTCCATGAATTCATGTATTCATGCATGGGACATCTAGGTTGAACCATTTCACCAATTTCTTACATTTTCATCTTTACACAAGTGCACACACTTGTTTTTGGTTATTCATTTTAGTCATTTCACGTATGCTTGTGCATGCATTTAAGCTTGCATTATAATTTTATTCTTCATATTTGAAAACTCTTAATGAATATAGATCTTTTAACACACACCCCCTCATAGTCATAGTCATATTCATTTTCTTTCTTCTGCTTGCACTTAGTTAAGGTGTTTAATTTGGTGTTCTATTTATCTTCAACCTGATTGGGTGAAGCCCTTTCATTGTGTGAGATTATTCATAAACCCACCACTCAAGGCATCTTCCTCCTATTTCTCTTATTTTAATCACATGCATTTACATAGGGTGTTTACATTCACTTTTACAAAGTATTACAAGGGCCCAACTACAACAGTTCTGTACCTATGGGAACATCATCATCGAACACACCAAGGGTTTTTAGATAACCTATGTGGAGTTCGCCAGTGCTGGATCATCGCAATGAAATTAGAGGGTGTGAAACACCTATCGATGGCTTGTGGGATATCTTCTTCGCAAAGAAGAATACTCACGGGACACATGGGATCCCTTCATGAAATGATAGACACGGAGATGCTCCATTTCTCAAAACTGGAACTCTCGTGTATAGGTGATCAGCAACTATCCTCTTCTCAGGCTCCTCCTGTTATATGCAATGGAAGTCCCACTTATTCATTCAAAATCCACGTATCTCCCATTATTATCTGGGATTTGAATGCTCGGGATCTTTCCCCTCAATATTTAAAAACCATGGGTCATGGATGAGCCACATATCATGGGGGTATCCTTTTTACGAACGTGGGATCCGATCATTTTTCATGGAGTCAATATCGCATGCACGATTATCATGCACAAATATTGAACGGATCTTCCATGTATCTCAGACGAAGATTAAGGCCTCAAAACTCTATTTTATTTTGCCTCCTTCGAGATATCATGCATGAAGGATGTACATTGCAGGCATGATACTGGTTCAATCACGAGACACTTCTTTGAAGGTTAGGGGCCATCTATGCTTCATTCTCTTCATCATTGGTAAGAGAAGTGTCACTGGTTGGTGGAAGTAGTGTCGAGAGGTTCAAGACGACGACAATACTGGTTCAATTTTGCGGGAGGATCTGACAAACCTAGATCAATCCCTTGAAACACGGAATAGATGGGCATCAGATATTAGATCCATCTTCCACAGATTGATCAAATGGTGGAGTGAGACACTGGATTGGATGAATGACAGTGATTACATACACATTTTTTAAAATGTATCCCACTTTGAAACAATCATGTATGATTCTTGTGGATTATCAATCAACTCTGCCTGCCTACCACTTAGAATTATCCCCTCCCCCTCTTGTGTTTCCCTATACTAGTTTTTTGTTGGTGCACTTCTGCATCCACCCATGCCTCCTGCGGGCACGCTCATAGTTCCCACTTAGCACTCCTATCACTCTGCCACCATCACGATGTCATGTGCTATGAAAACACTTCCACTCTTGGACTTGGCCTCATCTTGGATTACCCATGGGTTCGGTTTACCACTAGTGGTCCCGCTTATGTCTTAGGTAGAATTTTGGCTCACCATCTCAAGAGCTGGCCGAAACATTTTCTTATCAAAAAATAAACAATCAAATGAAATACATTTCCATAGTAAAATATGTGCATGGCCACCTCATGATAAAAAATCCCTTATTCAACCTTTTTTTAATCCTTTTAATTTTGGATTATAAAATCTAAAGTAATTTTCTCATCCTCAAAAATATTCTAGGACAATGTTGTAAATGTCGTATCACACTTGATACACGTTCTTTTGGAGATTCAATGACAATGCATCAGTAGAATTATTTAAATTCTACATTTCAATTCGGAGACTATATTTAACCATCACTAACCTTCATAGATCTCATTGACAACAAAGACAACCCAATTACAAATGTGGTCCCAAAAAGTGAACTGTAGGAACTGGTGTGGTGATCATTCCATTGATATTGTTTCTAGTGTAGTGGATATGATAAGCAGATGTAGTGATTATAGTCCACTAAAGTAATTTTATAACCATCAACATTTATCTAAGAAACTATCTCTTTTTGTTTGAATAATTAACGGTGTGAAAAAAAGTGGATGGTGAGCATTGAAATTTAAATATTATAGTAACTATCATGGGAATTTAATTGGGTAACCATATCGCTGTGAATTATATTTTTTCATTGATTGTGTAGTCTTTGTTCAAAATTGGGGCTTACATGAGGGGAAGAAACACATTTAGCTCAGAATATAGAATGTACACATAAGTAGTAGGTGTAATTGGTGGACCATGTTAATGGATTGTTGTATGATGCAAATTGTGTTCTAAGGAAACAATTTTTGTGTTGAAATTATTGTATTCATCAAAATCAGATATGAACGTAATTTCAATTTAATTGTTTCTTATAAATTGACTGGTAAAATCTGGTTAAATTGATATATTCCTTATGTTGTGGTTAAAATAATATCCAATATTTATGAGAAAGGACTACAATTCCATTCAAATGTCTGATCTAGCAGTTTGAATCATGGTATATGGAAGGCATGGTGTTGAATGATCTTAGAGAATCTAAAAGATGAATGTGTAATAGAATACATAGTATCATTAATCACATTTAAATTTACTGATTGATTTGGATGTAGAAATGGATTGATAATATATTTTTTCTATTAAAACTAATAAAATTTTGTGAAATATGATATGTTTTTGTATCATTGTTGTAATAATTATATGTCGTGACCCCTGTAGACATCGAAAATGTTTATCAATCAACTAGGAATATTCTATTGATTAATTATTTGAAATAAGTATATATTTTATATTATTTAAATGATTCCAAAATGAATTATGATTTTATTATAGATTTATTCATAGATTATATTAGGTAAAACATTTTATTTATTGAGTTAGATGAGTAGTATTGAACCAAATCGTGTTTCCTTGAGAACATGAACACAATGGTATGAAACTACATTTTCTCTAGTTGTGTATGGTAAAAAATATACTTGTTCATGTGAGAAACCTATAGAAGTAATAATTTATCGGTGTTGAATTCTCCCCACAACCTAGGAGTGTAAATCAACTTATTTCTAATTTCTCATGATATATTGTTGGATAATAGAATTATTGGATGATTTGGGATTTTATGTTAGGAATGGGTATTTTCATGAATGTTTTCTCAAAATTTATCTTTTATTGAATTCAATTTGAAAATCTTCGGGGATACAATAAAGAATTTAATTGATTTCATTGGATATTATTGTCTTTGACTGACAACCATGTTATTATTATTGTGTTTTACATCTCAAAAGAAATGAAATATAATTCTAATATAAGTAGCATTGTGGGTAATTCAAAATGGTATAACTGATGAATTGAAGTGAAGGGACTATTAGAAACGATAAGTGAGTCCAATAATAGAGGATAAATAATCAATGTAAATCACTCTAATGAATTAAATTTTCGTTAGTAATTTTATGATTGATAATCATTAATTAATTTCCCATTATTTGGAGGTTACATGTTGGTTTGATTGAACAACTGAAAGAATAGTGGTGATGTGACTCTTGAGAATGTCCATTATTCTATGGATAATCCTATAGCTTGTACTAATTATAGGTCAACAAAAACATTATTTATGAATAATCAATTATTTTTTAAATGAAAAAGTATGGATTCAATTTAATATAGAATTTATTATATTGGTAGAAGTGTATATACATGTCACTATCACGGAAGAAGAAAATATTGATCAATTTGGATACCATAATGCAATAAAACCATTGTATTCATTGATATATATCTTGGGGATTGACATAGTGGATTGAATGATGGAAAGAGAACCTTCAATTATTAAAATCAAGGCCAATACATGGGCAACTAGTAGATGTCATTAACATCAATAAAGGATTACTAGATGTAGTGGTATTTATTCTATGAACTCTAGTTGTGAGTTGTCCATGGTTATAGTAGAGAAGTTTCCTATGAACAAATTATAAAACTATGTCATCATTAACGTAAATGGATTATATTGGGGATATATATATATAAATATAGGTTCTACTAGATATGGATATGGAGACTCAAATTTTTGTAAACATCATTATTTACAATGGGGGAAAACATCACATTAGGGAAGTATTATGGTCTATGAAAGAGTAGTTGTTGAAAGATCATGTAGAATCTAGAATAAAGATGTGAAATGGAACCAATAGAACATTGTTACAAGCTAAATTTATATTTTATTATTTTTATATTACACATTATGTGTAATAGATATGGTCTATTGACTCATGAGAAAATTAGTTTTAGTTAAGAGAGAGTAAATAATTGGATAACTGATACATGTTTGTTGGACATATTTTTAGTTAAAATTGATGGTTAATTAATCCATGAAATTCCTTCAATGTTTGATTGTAAATAATTATTTATAGAATATATATTTAAACATGAATATGAGGATCAACATATATCAACTTGTTTCCTAGATGATTATTAGTTGTTTAAACATTGTATTTGTTGATAAAAAAATGATCCTAATGAACCAAATCATTTTTACTAGATAACATTATATAGGTGGGTTGGAAAAAAATAATGCACATAATTTCAGGAAAAACATTATATTTTATTAATTGGTCATGGTATTTTATTATTTCAGTATTTTATACATGGTGTTGGTCAGTAAATACTACATATATTGAAATTGAATTTCAAATGTGTTTTTGTTATCTGTATTTGTCTCATGTGTTCTATTGATCAAGGATGAAAAAATTTCTCCACTAAAATCATGCCATTAGTTATAGAACATCTTATTCTAGGAGGATAATTATATGGGATGTGAAATAATGATGATTCATTGGTAGTCGGTGGAAGAAATTGTGGTAAGTATAGTTGGATGGTTTTATTGATCATATTTTTAATGGTTTTCAATATTCTTCTATTTGATAAGCTTCTATTGTCCATGATGGTGTTCAAATAGAGATGAACGATTGGTGTTCCAAAATATATGATTCTCTATAGAGGTGTTTTAGAATTTTAGTAAGTAATATAGAAAACTCAATGTGGATTGTCAAACCCTCTGGAGAATTACTTGAACTCATATTTTGATAATCCCAATTATGTTCAATTATAGTTTGATAATCCCTATATTGATTAATGATTAATTAATTATTTCAGTATTACACCATGCGCATATTCATATATTATAATATTTACATTATCTTTAGAGAATTCGGTTACTGGATGGATATATATTCTAACTTAACCCTTCTGCTAATAGAATTCTTAAATAGACAAGTGGTCACCATTATAGAACAAAGCTCCCGATTTTTAAAGTCTACCATTACGTGATGGTCACCGATACATCAAGTCCACCGGTACAACAAGACTACCATTACGTGAAATCCTACCGATACATCATGTCTATCGATACATCAAGTCCACCGGTACATCAATTATACCATTCCGTGAAGGTTACCGATACATCAAGTCTACCGTTACGTGAAGGTCACCGATACATCAAGGTCACCAGTACATTATGTCTACCACTACTGATCAAGTCTACCGACAGACATGATGTATACCGATATAAAGGCTACCGTTACACAAGAAGATACCGTGACACAAGGCTACCGATATCCAAAGATATTGTTCGATAGAATCCGACGCTGCCTTATTTTCTGTATCTTTATATAATCTAACCAACAGTCATATTAGGTATATTATAATGCTCTGTCATTTATAGAATGATGGTTGTTGGATGTCATGGAGTCGTACCTTGTACCTACAAAAAAAAATTTCTTTTGCCGGAGCTCGTGCCATAAATACAGGAAGTCCATGTTGCTGCAACACATATAGAAGATACATACAGAAGTGATCTACAAGTGAGATACACAAGAAGAGATCATACAGATATACATGCACGAACAAGAAGACACAGAATCTCATACACACTCACACATACTCAAGAAGTGCTCTTTACATTCCCGAGGACCTTGAAGAACTTCATCGACTACATTTTCACTATCTCTGAACATGGATGTCAAGCAGCCGACACTCTGTTTTTCAGACTAAAACCAGAAGAGGAATCAGAACCTTTTCTGATCAAATTTGAAGGAGTCCAGTGCTACACTGCAATCACTAGAGCTATTCTAAACTCTATATCTTGCATAGTGATTTATTGTTTACAATACGAGCAGTGTGTGTCATCAGTTTTAATTTACACATACACTGTCTCCTGAACCATAACTGGAGGATCTGTAAGTCCTCATTCAAACTCCTTACATCTTTTATTTCCCACTGTATATAGTGGTAGAGGTCGTGTTTGACCTGGACAACTGTAGTTGATGTTGTTTTTGTTTCCCACTTAGAACTGTGGTAGAGGTCTTTGACCTGGACAGTTGTAAATTGTTGTGAACCCTGATCTAGGGTGTGGATCAAATTTATATAAATTTTTGAGAGGACTAAGTCTCGGCTTGATACTGAATCAATTGGTTATATCTGTTGTTCTTTGTTTATTTTGTTTCCAAAACCTTTTATTCCGCTATTATGTGCTTTAAAATTTAAATTGTTTTTCAAAGTTACTCTGATAATTGAATTATCATGTTTTTTCATTATTTTTAAATCATTAGTTTAGTTTCAAAATCTAATTTGATATTCTAATTAGATTAACTGAGAATTAATCAATCCCTTGAGATCCTAACTGAAACTTTTCTTTATTTCAAATTCACTAAAATTCAATTAGTATTTTAAATGGGGGATTTTAGAAAAGGATTTTAAACAGAAATTTTAATTGGAAATCAATTCACCCCCCCTTTTGAGTATCCACTCAGACCAACATTTGGTATCAGAGGATTTGAAATATTTTCTGAAGTACTCTGTTTCTCAACTGTGATTTTAGTTGTATTTTAAAGTTCTTAAAATTTCTTTTATTTCGAAATTTTTTTCGCTTTAAAATTTCTGTTTTGACCTATTATTCATGGATAATAGACTTCAATGTGTTTCTACTAATAGACCACCATTTTCAATGGAAACAACTATGCTCAGTGGAAAATTAAGATGCAAATTCATTAAGAAAGCATGGGTTTTGATATTTTGACTGCCATAGATTTAGAATATAAAATTCTCACTACTTTTAGATCAAATTGGAATGAAGCTACTAAGACAGCTTAAAATAATAATTCAAAATCTATGAATAATCTATATTGTGATTTAGGAGATGAGGAATTTAATAGAATATCTTCTTGTAAGACTGCATATGAAATTTGGGATACCTTAAGTGTTTCTCATGAAGGAAAAACTAATGTTAAGGAAATCAGATTGAACACCTATACTATTAAATATGATAATTTTATGATGAAGCCTGATGAACACATTTCTGATATGTATCTCAGGTTTAATGAAATTGTCAACATAGTGATCTCACTGGGAAAGGATGTTCCATCAAAGGATTATATCATGAGAATTTTGAGATGCCTACCTGATAGATGGAGGGGAACTTCTGTTTCAATCAGAGAATCTTGTGATATTGGTGAAATGACAGTCAAGGAACTTATAGGTAAGTTGATGACGTATGAAGAAGAACTTAAGGTAAACAAAGAAGAAGAAGTTGAACAAAAATGGAAGCCAGTTTCCTTCAAGACAACTACTTCAAAGAATAAGGATTAAGAGAAACTTCAAGCTGTATGTGATAGGTCGAGCTGTGAAGAAAGTGAAAGTACATCTAACAGTGATGCAGAAATGGAACATATAGCCAGAAAATTTAAGAAGTTTTATAGGAAGAAGAATTAAAAAAAACAAATTACAAAGGTAAGTATGACAACAAGGGACACTGGAAAAAGGACTAGAACAAATCTGACAAAACTGATGAAGTTGTCTGGTATGAATGAAAAAGAAAAGGACATATAAAAGCAGACTGTCCAAAGCTGAAATACAAGAAGAAATATGAGTATAAGTATAATAAGTATAAGAAAGCCATGAAGGCTACGTGGAGTGCTTTTGAGGATAGCTCCAGTGAATATGAAGCTTCTAAGACTGAAAACAGAAATAAGTAAAACATGTGTTTAATGAAAAACACTTCTAATGTAACATCTGAAACTCCTGCTTTAAATTCATATTATTCTAGATATGATTCTAATTATGAAAATATGCCAAAATATGAACTGTTTGAATACTGTGATATATTGGAAGAAACCTGTATTGAGCTGAAAAACAAATACAAATGTTTAAAGAAACAATATGCTTTAATTGTTAAACATAAATCTGATATTGACATAGAAATGGAAAATAATTCTAAGTTGATTAAAGAAAACACTGAACTGAAATTTTCAAATGAGAAACTTAGGAAGGATTTATAATAGTTCACAAATGGAAATGATACTCTTACTCAAATGTGAGGTAAGAAGATTTCACCTAGATATACTACTGGTTTACGATACCAACCTGGACAAAGAAAAATTACCAAAACTAGATTTATTCCTAAATCTGGACAGAATGTAGATAGTTCTAGTTCTGGAAGTCCATATGTTTCAACTTTTTATATTCATAGTTACAGATCTAATAAGGTTTATCTGTCTAAATCTATTGATTATGCAAATCTTATGAGACCCAGAAGACAAATTTGGGTACCTAAAGTTTTATTAGCTAACCTTTCTGGACCCAAGATAATCTGGGTACCAAAATCATTTCCCATCTAAATCTGTTTTGTTGATAACCTGCTTAAAGAGATCCTATAGAAAGACTTGGTACTTGAACAATGGATGTTCAAGACATATTTCATGAGACTTCTCATGCTTTAAACGCTTAGTCAGAGTTTACGGAGGTTTTGTCACTTTTTGTGATAATTCTAAAAGGAAAATCGTCGGCTTAGGCCAGATTGGTACCACTGACTCAGTATTAATTTCTAAAGTTTTATTTTTTGATGGAATTAAGTAAAATTTACAATGTATTTCTCAGTTATGTGATGATGGTTTTAAAATTAAATTTGAAAATGATTCTTCCAAAGTATTTAATTCTAAAAATGCATTAGTATTTTCTGCCATGCGAAATGAAAATGTCTATGATTTTGATTTAAATTCTTTAGCAATGAAAAATATTACTTGTTTAAATGCTTTTCATAGAGTCTTGGCATTGGCACAAAAGATTAGGACACTAAATTGTACATTCACTTAGAAAACTGACTAAGAATAACTTAGTTAGAGACCTACCAAAACTTGAATTCCCAGCAAATAAAATTTGTAATCCCTGTCAAAAGGGAAAGAAACATAATGATTCTTTTAAATCAAATAAAGAAGTTTCAACTTTTCAACCTCTCGAGTTGGTTCACATGGATTTGTTTGGACCTTCTAGAGATTCTAGTTTAAATGGGAAGCACTATGTCTATGTTCTAGTAGATGACTTTTCTAGGCATACTTGGGTATAATTTCTATCTCACAAAAGTGAATCTTGTTCTTACTTTGTTAAATATTCCAAGTTTGTAGAGATCCTTAGTGGACTTAAGATTAAAACCTTTAGAAGTGATCATGGTCGTGAGTTTGAAACTCATGAGTTTGAATCATACTGCTCACACAATGGCTATAGTCACAATTTCTCTACCCCTAGGACACCTCAGCAAAATGGTGTAGTATAAAGGAGGAATAGAACCCTTAAGAAAATTTCCAGAACCATGCTCAATGAGTACGACCTACCTATTTATTTTTGGCCTGAAGCTGTCAATACAACTTGTTATATTATTAAAAGAGTCTTGATCAGACCTATTTTTGAGAAAACCCCTTATGAGTTGTGGAACCATAGGATACCTAAGGTTAAATACTTCAGAGTATTTGGTTGCAAAGTATTTATTCTTAATACCAAAGATAACCATGAAATGTTTTCATCCAAGAGTGATGAAAGAATTTTCCTAGGTAACTCTATTTCTAGTAAATCTGATATAGTTTTCAATAAGAGAACCAAATGTGTGGAGGAATATGATGACATCAAATTTTATGAAACTGATCCACATGAACCTGAGATATCTCTTGGAAATATTGAATATGATCTCTCTGTTTTGAACCTTAATGATAAAGACAGTGGGCCTATAGTTAAAACATCATGTTCTTGAAATTTTCCAGAACTTACTTCTTTTGATTCCCAACATGTTAATGAACCTAAAATCTGTAGCCCTACCTTTTCGAGACCAACTAGGACTCTAAAAAACCATACTTCATATGCTATTGTAGGTAATATAGATAGAGGAACACATACTAGAGATTCTATAAGAAATCAGGTTGAACATCAAGATTTTCTTTCACAGTTAGAACCTAAAAATATCAATTATGCTATCAATGATTAATTTTGGGTAATGGTTATGCAAGAAGAACTAAATCAATTTTAATGAAATAATGTTTGGGAATTAGTATAAACACATAAAGACACTTTAACCATATGCACAAAGTGGGTTTTTGGAAACAAAGTTGATGAATCTAGAAACATCATTAGAAATAAAGCTAGAATAGTTGCACAAGGATACAATCAAGAAGAAATAATTGACTATGAGGAAAAAATTTCACCTGTAGCTAGATTAGAGGAAATTAGGATCTTACTTGACTTTGCATCACATTTGAATTTCATTTTATATCAAATGGATGTGAAAATTTCTTTTCTAAATGGTTTTATTGTTGAAGATGTTTTTGAAGAACAACCACCTGGTTTCTCAAATCCTCACTTTCAAAATCATGTTTTTAATCTTTCTAAAGCTTTATATGGTTTAAAACAATCTCCAAGAGATTGGTATGAATGTATTACAAATTTTCTTATTTCAAAAGGATTTACCAAAGGAATTTCTGATCCCACTATTTTTATAAAAATAATTTCAAAAGATGTTTTACTAGTACAGATATATGTTGATGATATTATTTTTGGATCTTCTAAGAATTCTCTATGTACTGAATTTTTAAAGGTTATGCAAAATGAGTTTGAAATGAGCTTAATGGGAGAGCTTAAGTACTTTCTTGGATTTCAAATCATTCAAACTGAAGATGGTATTATTTTAAATCAAAGTAAATATTCTAAGGATTTATTAAAAAATTTTGGATTGGATTATATTAAGGGGAGTGATAGACCTATGAGTACCACCTGTAAATTAGATACTGATGAAACTGGGAAACCATTCGATCAAACTAATTATAGAGGTATGATTGGGAGCTTGATGTAACATACTACTAGTTGACCTGATATTATGTTTAGTGTATGTATCTGTGCTATATTTCAAGCTAACCCTAAAGAGTCACACTTACTTGCTGTTAAAAGGATTTTCAAATATCTTAAATATACTGCTCATTTGGGACTATTTTACCCAAAAGGAAAATCATTTGATTTAATAAGTTATTCAGATAATGAATTTGCTGGATGCAAGTTAGATAGAAAGAGCAGATCTAGAACATGTCATTTACTTGGAAAGTCCCTAGTATCATGGTTTAGTAAGAAACAGAACTCAGTTGCATTATCTATGGCTAATGTAGAGTATATAGCTGGTGGTAGTTTATGTGCACAGATTCTGTGGATGAAACACACTTTATTGGACCATGGATTTTATTTTAAACATGTTTCAATTAACTGTGATAACACTAGTGCGATCAACATCTCAAAGAACCATGTGTCTCACTCTAGAACCAAACACATTGATGTTAGACACAACTTTCTGAGAGATCATTATCAACGATGTGATATAACTCTAGAATTTATAGGCACTGAACTCCAATTAGCAGATATTTTCACTAAGACTTTAAGTTCAAGAAAGATAATGTTTCATTAGACTTGAATTAAGAATGATAACTTTCTCTTAAAATAGTTTAGATAAACCTCACCGTTAGGATAAACCTCACCGTTAGGATAAACATCACCCTTAGGATAAACCTCACCATTAGTATAAACCTCACCATTAGGATAAACCTCACCGATAGGATAAAACACACCGTTAAGATAAACATCACCATTAGGATAAACCTAACCGTTAGATAAACCTCACCGTTAGGATAGACCTCACCGGTACATCTCTCACGCAGTTATAAAATTTTTGTATTAAATCCAAGACTTAGAACCATTTTTAATATGAGATTTATTTTATATGTGAATCCTAAATGATATTAAACCCAAATCTAGACATCACTCAATCACCGCCAACCATTCTTTTTGAATCCCTCCTACCTAAACGTCTCATGCTCGCAAAACCCTAAGCCTCAGAATCTGAAATGGCCCATGTGAAGTGTCCCTAAGTGGATGAAGGGAGTGATGCACTACAAGCTAAGAAGAAAAAAGTAACTAATTCTATTTCTAGTGGAAGCAGTAGAAGTGTTTCTTGAAGGAATCCTATGAATCCACATTTATCAAAGAGAGAAATTGTAGTGGAAAAGGAGTTATGTGTGGAAAGGCTGTTGGAAAGCAATACCTTGATTATGAAGATCTTACAAGAGCATGGATGGATCGAGTGCTTCACGAACAATAATGGACTCTATTATCCAGTACTGGTAAAGGAGTTTTATGAGTTTGTCTGTTTTGAGACTTCAGAAGTAGAAAATAGGATGCGTTCCTTTGTGAATTGTCAATATTTTTCGTTTTCATCAGTTGAATGGGATTAGAACCTTAGAGTTCCTCAAAGTGGTGATTATGGATTTTATTCAAAATCCATACCTACTACTAGTGACTCATTAAAATATGAGAATTCCTTGTTGGATTTGAAAGGAAATGGAACCCCTGTAATGATTATTACTGTAGAAATGGGAGGGGAGGATAAACTACTTTTCAAGTACATTCAGCATTTGATTAGTCCAAGAAGAGGAGATTTTGCTACCCTCTGATTTCAGGATAGTTATTTGTTGTATCCATTAAAGGATGGAGTAAAGGTGAACTTGTGTAGATTGCTAATGATTCGGATTGAGGATAAGACTAGACCGAAGTCCAAGTCCAATGCACTTTTCTATTCTATGTTGATTTCTATTCTATTGAAGGCAAAGGAGCTAGCTGGACCTCACGATGAAACTGTTGTGGTTAAGGATAAATTTTGCCTCACCGGGACTGTTTGTAATTATGTGAAAGTTAGCTAGAACCCTTGGAAGAAATCATGGGTTAATGATGATGGTAAAGTCTATGAAAAGTACACTCTTATGGATCATCGATCTAGACCAATGGATGTGAGGGATACTTTTCTTGGACCAGATGAGCCAGAACCGGTCTACAGTGATAATGAAGCTGAAGCTGAGGAGGAAGAGGCATCAGTTGAGGAAGGAGGAGACCCAGATTTACCTCCTATTCATGCGCATCAAAATATTTCCTATGGAGTAGCTAGCCCTCCAAAAGAACTACCAAGGAGAGAAACTATTCTGATGGACAATGATACTGATACCGCAGAAGATGAAGAAGAAGAAGCATATCAGTATGTTGTTAAGGAAACCTATGAAGAGGATGAGGAAACCAAATACGATCATTTTGTTAATGGAGAAAAGGAGGCTTCTGGTGAAGCAGATGATGAGGAAAATGAAGAAGAAGAGCTCAGTTTGAGCCCTCTAATTGCCAATAAAGACAAGATTATGCCTATTCAGGCAGCAGAAAAGGCATCTACTTCCCTTGATGAGAGATTCATTGATGACTCAGAAAAGGATAGGACTGACCCTAATGTTGAACTACCAGAGAAAATGGTTGTTTCATCAGCTGAAGTTTTAAAGGAGGTTGTAGAGATACCATGAGTAGAACAGTTAGAGGAGATTCCTCAGGAGAATGCTCTAAGTGAGGGGGAGCATATTGGTTCAGTTTCTGTGATGTATGACATTGAAGGTTCGACATCAGATCTAGGATATATGGTACTTGGACTCAATTATAGATATTCTGATGAGGAAGACCAGCCCCAAAGGTAATAAGTTATTATACCTGTTGTTGCAGAAACTTTGGCGACCAAGGAGGACCCTGAGTCCTTAAAGGCTGAAATGAATAAAGCACTGAGAGAATCGGTGACAGATTTGAAGAAAATCCTGGTTGATGAAATTAGGAGTGTGGAGTAATCCCGGGATCTATCTCTGGGATGTGTTGTGTCTAGTCCAGTGAATGGAATGATGGATGAAGTTAAAGTATTCCATACTCAAATTGAGAGTTGGACAGGTTCTGTAGTTTCTCTATGACAATCGATTGCTTCATTAATAGCCATGAACAGTTCTCAAACCCAAGTGAATACTGTTATCAGATAAATCAAATAAGTAGTCAAGAAGTTTGTGGAATTATTTAAGGCTTTTAATTCATCAGTCAAAGAACATTTGAACAGTCCAGATGAACTTGTTCAGAAGGTGGTTAGCAATTTGACACAATCGTTCAAGGAGAAAGTAGTTTTCTCAGTTAAACCCCTTCCCTCATCCAGCTCAACTATGAACCTTGACCAGATCAGAACTTTTATCCAGTAATAGTTGGCTAAGGCCAGTACAAGTGGTACCTCAGATACTCAGATCCTTGCTACCACTAGGGAAGTTAGTAGTTTTGATCGTGATCACCTATACGCTGCTACTGCTTCTCAAGAGGCTATTAAGAATAAAGTGGATTCTTACTTTGAGAAGGTCTATACAAAGCATCAAATGACCAACCATTTCAAGCTCTTGATGGAGAATTTGATGTTTCCTCTAGTGACTCATGCTTTCAAAGAACAGGTTAGTAGGCTCAGGGAGCTTACTCCTGCCTTGGATAAATTCATTAAAAATCGAGATGATTTTGTGTCAGCAATGGAGAGAGGAGGTAGTATTATTATGGATTTTAGGAACATGTTGCTACCATTCTTGCATGTGGATTCCAGACTTGTGATTATACCTCCTTCACTTCCTGCCTCTACCTCTCGGAGTACACCTCTGTTGACTCCAGTTCATGCTATTCCAAGCATGACACCTATTATCCCATAGAAGAGCACATATTTCAGATCGGATACAGTTTCAGTGGCTAACCATCCAGTTGTTCTTTCAGCTATTCCCAAGCCATCTACTCAATCTGAACCAGCACCCTCTTTTGATCCTAAGGGAAATACTGCTGTTCAAATGGAAAATTGTGTGATTCTTGATGTTTTTTATAGGATTCACTTGTATTTTTGTAATACTGACTTTTTCAGTTTGTACCTTTTGTTATTTAATGGAAATTTACTCTTACATTATCTACTATACTATGTTTCTTTGTAATCTGTTCTCTTTTAGTCTCTACATTTCTCTGATTCTACCCTTATTTTTGTAAATCACTAAGAGAGTTAAAATGAAACTAATGATAAAATGAAATTAATGAGAACTGGGAATAAAATTGAAAGGGGGAGAATAATGAGAACTTTGTTTTAAATTATTTTTTTGAAATACTTCCTCTGACATCATTTTATTTTTCTTAACACTTCGCCATAAGTTGTAATTATCAAAAAGGGGGAGATTATTGAACCCTCTGGAGAATTATTTGAACTCATATTTTGATAATACCAATTTTTCTCAATTATAGTTTGGTAATACCTATATTTATTAATGATTAATTACTTATTTCGGTATTTCTGTACACCATGGACATATTCATATATTATAATATTTACATTATCTTCAGAGAATTCGGTTACTGGATGGATATATATTCTAACTTAACCCTTCTGCCAATAGAATGCTTAAACAGACAAGTGGTCACTGTTACAGAACGAAGCTTCCGATTTGTAAAGTCTACCGTTACGTGAAGGTCATCGATACATCAAGTCCACCGGTACAACAAGTCTACCGTTACGTGAAAGCCTACTGATACATCAAGTCTACCGATACATCAAGTCCACCGGTACATCAATTCTACCGTTATGTGAAGGTTACTGATACATCAAGTCTATCGTAATGTGAAGGTCACTGATACATCAAGGTCACCTGTACATTAAGTCTACCACTACCGATCAAGTCTACTGACAGACATGAAGTCTACCGATAGAAAGGCTACCATTACACAAGATGCTACCGTTACACAAGGCTACCGATATCCAAAGCAACCGTTCCAGAGAATTCGACACTGCCTTAATTTCATTAACTTTATTTAATCTAACCAATAGTCATATTGGTTATATTTTAATGCTCTGTCATTTATTTAATGAAGGTTTTTGGATGTCTGGGAACCGTACCTCGTACCTGCAAACAAAAATCATTTCTTTTGCTGGAGCTCGTGCCATAAATACAAGAAGTCCCTGTTGCTGAAACACATATAGAAGATACATACAAGAGTGATCTATAAGTGAGATACAAAAGAAGAGCTCATACAGATATACATGCACGACCATGAAGACATAGAAGCTCATACACACTCACAATTACTCAATAAGTTCTCTTTACATTCACGAGGACCTTGAAGAACTTCATCGACTACATTTTCACTATCTCTGAACCTTGATGTCAAGAAGAAGACACTCTATTTTTCAAAAAAAACCAGAAGTGGACTCAGAACCATTTATGATCAAATCCGAAGGAGTCCAGAGCTACACTGCAATCACTAGAGCCATTCTAAACTCTATATCTTCCTCAGTGATTTATTGTTTACATTACGAGCAGTGTGTGTCATCAGTTTTAATTTAAACATACACTGTCTCCTGAACCGTAACTAGAGGATCTGTAAATCCTCATTCAAACTCCTTAAATCTATGATTTCCCACTATAGATAGTGGTGGAGGTCATGTTTGACCTGGACAGCTGTATTTGCTGTTGTTTTTGTTTCCCACGTAGAACTGTGGTAGAGTTCATTGACCTGGACAGTTGTAAACTTTTGTGAACCCCGATCTAGGGTGTGGATCAAATTTATATAAATTGTTTAGAGGACTATGTCTCAGCTTGAGACTGAACCTCTTGGTTATATCTGTTGTTCTTTGTTTAGTTTTTTCCAAATCATTCAATTCCACAGCTAAGTGCTTTAAAATTTAAACTGTTTTTCAAAGATACTCTGATAATTGAATAAGCAAGTGTATGCATTATTTGTAAATCATTATGTTAGTTTCAAAAGCTAATCTGATCTCTTGATTAGATTAACTGGGAATTAATCAATCCCTTGAGAATCTAACTAAAAGTTTTCTTTAGTTCAAATTCACTACAATTCAATTAGTATTTTAAATTGGGGGATTTTAGAAAAGTATTTTAAACAGAAATTTTAATTGGAAATCAATTCACCCCCCCCCTATTGAGTATCCTCTATGACCAACATGGATTATGATAAAATAAAATCAACATACATGTATTTCATGCATCCCCTACATAAATTGGAGGTGATGTACAATACTGGTGATATTTTAACGACATTTCTCATTGTGGGATATAAAATTATGGGAAATTAATATATTTTATATTATTATGGTGGTATGCTTTCAGAAACTAAAATATGAACAATAATTTAGGCATTTGAAGAACCCCATAATGATTACTTGGGATGGAAATCAATAGGTTTTTATTGAAGTGTTATAGGGCCCAATACCAATGAAAAGAATCAAAGAGTCCAATTAATGTCATGAATAATGTATTTAAATGTTAAAAATTATTCATGGGGTATACTATGAGTTTTAAGGATTAAAAAATGGGGATAAGAATTGTCTCTATGAATTTAACATCATGATGATATATAGAGTGCATTGATACATTAAAAAACACTATGTTTTAAATTATAAATTTGTAAAAGGACTCCCCATCATTTCAGATGTTTTTTATATGCTTGGTATTGACCATATTGATCTCATATAACCAATTTCATCGCTAATTAAGATTTTTTCATGCGAGATTAGACAATATAAAAAGTAACTATTTTTCCACACATTATTCATTTCACCCACATATTGATCCCTAGTTTTTCATATTTTTATGGTATTATCATAGATCACATATATGACAATGAATTTCATAATTTATAAGGGTTTCTCACTCATAGTAGATAGTGAATATATTATGATGATGTCCTTATGTAGACTCATGTCGTTTTTATGATGGTATTGGTCTTTGTTGATTTTATATATTATTAAAAATTTAATTATTTTTAATTATTATCATTATTGTTCCACATGAAAAGGATTTTTATTTTTTCAATGCTATTTGAATGTGGTTGGTTTTCAGTAGTTGGATGTAGATATTTCTATTTAGTTTGAAAATCCCAATGTGTATCTAATATGTAAGCCTTACACATTTTAGTTTAATATTTATAGTGTTATTAAAACATAAAATAATTTTTGTTAATATTAATTTTCTGAATTCATTATAATGAGTACAACATCGTGTATTTTTGGGGTGAATTAATATTTATGACTCTGAAAAAACAAATTCTTATATATTTCATTGTGGTTAGATAATTTAATGTTATTTGTCTATAAAGCCTTATAGTTTTAACTTTTATTTTGGACATGAGATATATTCTTCCAACACCCTGGATGAGTGACCAAACGATTCCTTAATTACATGGAAAATAGAAATTGAACACAATAGTGGTGGTTTTATATACTTTTTCTATAAATATAGATGATCAAGATTCCTGCATAATTAGTTAGTTAATTGAATGTGATAAACAATTAAATGGATATGAATTAAATAATTATAAGGTTCCAAGGAAATGTTGGACCATGTAAACTGGATTATTTTATAGACATTCATTGATGGATATTTTCGGGTTATGTTTCCCTAATGTCTTTTAAATCTATGATTATATTTTTTATTGATCACATGATGTGTGTTTGGGAAAAATCGTATAGTAATTAATCTGTTTCATTCATATTTATTATAATTTTTATGATACATTCTCGATTATGAGATATATTATATATCACAATGAATCATTTTATAGATAGATGTTTTATCATTTTCCAATTGAATTTTTATACCATGATATTTTATCTATTTATTATAAATTATATCATACCTGCTCTACTGTTGAGAGTACTTTTAGTGCTTACATGACTATCCCCAAAAAGGGATGTGTTTACCCTTTATCTAGAATGCATTAGACTGTTCCATTAATATGTATTTTTCATCCATGTTGGGAACTCTTCTTTCTCAGGGGAGGATGTGTCAGGGGATGACTAATACTTCATCTATCTTGTATAAAAGGAAACTATGTTTGGGGTTCCTCATTGTGTGTTGATTGAAAGACATATTGACACAGGGTTATTTGTTTTTTTACTTTTATATCTGTTATTATATTAAATTCATTTTACATTTAATATTTCATGTTCACATTATATTAATATTACCACATGTGCATATACTGCATATACTATACAAGTGTTGAAGTTTATTGGGGGTTTCCAACATATTTGTACCCACACACTACTAAATGAGATGTGAAACGTGGGTACTAAAGTATCTATCACATGATCCATTTATATTGTATGATGTATCATGATAATTACATTTCATTGGATACAATTATTTGCATATGAAGACTCAGATGACGTGAGACAACAGTTATAGAGCCTCTAATAATATTTCTCATCCTGTTATATGTAAATTTGTTTATCCTAGTGGTTGATTAGTGGTTTTATTTTTATATTTAGGAATTCCATATAGTGTTTCATCAGATTTATATATAATTCATGTATATTATATACATGAAATATTATATTAAAATTCTTAAATATCTTTTATTACGATTAATGAATACGTTGATTGATGGTATAGTTTCCACATGAGTTAACATAAACCCTCACTATTAGTTAATAACATCAGGTATTTTTGGATTCAATCTACAGGTCATTAGGCGTTAAATCTTAAAATGATTGATTTGTGTTATGGTATAAAATGATATTCATATTTATTAAATTCGAAACAAAGAGAATGAATATCATTGTTGATATTTTTTTGACTAATATAAAAGAGATTTTTTTTGAAGAAATTTACCATGTGTGAACATTTTGTACAATATTTTTTATTAATAGGTCATATAACCTAAGGCAATAGCATTTTAATGCACCCAAAATTGAGAATAATAATTTGATGATGTCATAAATTGGCCATTATGAAGAATATTAATAAATTATATCAATTGAAAAAATATAATAGCATCATTTTGAATAATTTCCAATTAATATCCAATCCTCCAAATATAATAACATTTAAGGGATCCCTATTCCCATAAAAATAATAATTCAATAATAATTTCAAGATGAGGAATATATTAATCTATGTGGAACATATTCTCACACTACCCAATAATGGATAAGATACTGTGATTTATAGTGAAAAACAATTAAAGAATAGGGAAAAATCGTTATACAATATTACATTTTGATATATTTTCCGTTATTCCAATTAAAAATTTATGTAATTAAATACCTAACTCATTATTTTTCTTTTAGAAACAATGTGATTATAATAATAAAAATTCTTGAAAAATCATTTCTCAGAATGGTGTGATATATAAATATATATATCATACAGTCATGATGTATATATTAACACATAAATAGATCAATATATTGAAATGTACAATGTTTTATTTTTTAATGATTATAAATAAAATATACAGTAACAACATATAAAGAATAAAATGGGGGAACTCTCTGTTTCAAAAAGAACAATCCCATTTGTCTATTTGGGGGATTAAATCAAACCAAATATTTAGTGATTATATAGGATAAACATTATATCATAAGGATTCAGGACATGTCTTTTCATTCTTAGATGAATGATGAAATGACCAAATCATGATGTGCATGAAAATTACCTTTCGTTTGTAGAATAGATAGTACCTAACAAAAACTGACACACAAGACCACATTAGTTTAGTACATTCGGAAACTTCGAACATAATCTTCTAACATAGTGAAATGTCTTTAATATCCCCCTTAATGAAATCCCCTAATTTTTTACTACCTAAAAATGTTCATTATATACCCGAGAAAAGAAAAAAGAAAAAGGTGTGCTCAAATGCCAAGTATGGATAAAATTGAAAATATAGAACAAAACATAAAAATAATTATTTAATAACATGAGCGTTCTGTTTAAATATAAAAATCATGAGTCATGAAATAAATCTTCACAGTATCTAAAGAATAGATCATAATGAAACATTATCCATGATAAAATAACATTGGAGTAAATCATGTAGTTGTGGGAAATAATAAGAAAATAATATGTTTTCTATAGTAGCTATGGAATTACATCCAATACCATCACTGTGGAAAAATTACATTACTTAACTAGGTTTACATTCCATTCCATCAATATATTACTGAACTAGATTTTTTGGTCATTCCAAACCAGTATTACTAAAAGAAATTTACTTTTCATTCAATTCCTGAATATCTAATGAGATATTAAAAATTATCCAACACATTGGTGGGATATATTGGTCCCACCCATCTCATAATGAAATAATTTTTACCTGTTCAAACAAAAATCATAAATCATTCATCATAGCATAACCCAGAAAATAAAATAGGTATCTTAAGAATCATTCCATTATAACACAATCCATATAAGTTATCATTCCATAATCAAAAATGTCAAATAATATTAATAATAATAATAGAATAATTACTATATTTAAAGTGAATTTTATTAGAAGAAAATAATTATGATAAAACTCTTAAACTCAATTCCTGAGGAAAATTAGTTACGTTCTTCAAAAATGATTTCTTTTCTCAAAATGTCTTCCATTATTTAATGAAAATAATATAATTGAATATAATATTTAATTATTGTAATGTAATATTTTTAGAAAAAAGATGTCATGAAAGCATAAAAATATTTTTATTTAGAATAAGTTTAAAAAAAATATCCTTGTACTTTTGTCAGAGAAGTCAAAATTTAACTCGTATAATCATGGACATGGATTATAAATATACCCCCAGTAAACACATGAATATAAACTATTTTGAATAATAATGAGATTACAAAATTATCCATTACCCTTTACATATATTAGTGTAAGTTATTGTCACCTCCTTTATAATGGATAAATCATGTTATTAAATTATTCCAAGAGAATATCTGTAATTATCCTCAAGTTCTCACTGACTTGGGAGTACAATAAATCATTACTAGGCCATATGTTATATCCCCTAGATTCCAAAGGCTATCAATAAATGCTGAAGGGTTTCAAATAAAAATGTGTGATGATTTTCCCTTTAATAAACAAACCAATAAACCTACCACCAAAAAACCAAACATTTTCTATATGATGCATAAAAAATGGAAGAAAACTCAACAACTTCATGTATCTAAGCACATCAATGTAAGCATCAGTAGAAGAATAACCAAGAATCAAAGAAAACACCGGATTGACAAAAAAAGAATCTCTAAAGACCTCATGAATATATTCAAAACAATAACCAATTTCCAGATTCATATAACATCCCAAACATCACAATTTAGAGCTTGACACGTGGGAAACATTACATTTTCCCTTGTCTCGGAAGATAGCATAGGCAAAAGCACCAAAGTGCCAAAGAAAGGGTGATTATAAAACTCAGTAGGTTTTCCCTATTGACTTCCATACTAATTCTTCTAGGATATAAGTTCCACAACCCAAGAATCCATGCTACATTTCCCTTATAATAATTAAATAAATACATTTTTAAGAAACATTCAAATTCTAACACACCACTATCAATCAAACAATCATTTATAAATAATATTACCCAATTTTCAAAATCTAAATTTTTTTTTTCAAAATGGACATCATTTTTTATTTGGAATATCATAATTAGATTAAGGTGAATTTTGGTTACTCTTTAAAAAACATTCAATTTTTCAATAATAGTGAAGAATGCTAAATTTTAATTAAAAACCTCTTTTATAATTGAAATAATTTCTAGTCTTAAATTATAAATTTGAGTTTTTTTAACGAATAATTATATTAATTTTTTATCATTTAATATAATTTATGTTATTTTATTTTATTTCACATTTGAACTAGAAGAAAACAAGTACCAATATTTTGAAACTTAATATTTCTTAAAAACATTCTTCTTGTTTTGACAATGGGAATTAGTTTTTAATTAATTTCTGCGACTTCGATGTTTTGAATTTGGTAAAATGGATTCCATATTTAGAATCAGGTTGTCCAAATTGTGTAAACTTTTCTTTTATTTGGAGTCATTATGAATATTTACTTCAGTAAATATTTTATTTACCATGGTTAAAAGGTAAATATGATAAATAGGGGTAAACAAATATTATTATAACAATATTAAATAATCTTAACATGTGTTATATTCCTTTTGGATGATACATTTTTGACCATTGGCATCCTTGGGTCGATTTGGGGACCCCAAAGCAGCCAAATGAGTGTGATATAGATTCGTAATATTTATTAATTTAAAGTAAGGACAAAACGACAAAAACATATATCTTTTAGTAAAATATTTTTTAAAAAGGGTTATATAATTTATATTTTAGACTATATATATTCATTTTAAATCTAAAACAGTTTCCTACATAATTTGTTTCTCAAAATTTTCGGTTCAAATAAATAAAATTATTTATGACACAATAATGATGTTGTGTTCACCTCATTAATGAATGATTCAAGTAGATGATATTATAAAAATTAAAACAATATCCAAAACATATCCAATTTTTATTGGATGTTTTTATTTAAAACATGAGCCATCTAATATTCTACGTTAATGTTTTTTGGACATTTAGAATCATAAAATCATTATATAATAAAATCATATTTTAAGACCTTCTTAAAGATCCCCTACCCCCCTTATAAAAAACCCTAATCTCTAACCAATTTATCACACCTCTAAAGCACCTTTTATCCACTAATATCTTCCCAATTATGACCCCTACATGCCTCTCTTTCTCTTATAAGTCATACAGTAGGCAGAAGGAACTTCAATGAAGCCTTTTGGATCAAACCAATGGAAGTTAACTAATTTAAAGTTAACATCTACTAGTAATTTCTTTTTTTTATTTTACTTCTCTAATACCCTAAACACTCTTTTTTAATTTCATTTATAAAAAAAGTATAATCAATATACTAGTTTGTTTTTAAGAGAATTATTTTAACTAAACATTCACACACAACCATCTAATGGTTATAAATCATAATGTTTCCGTGGATGGTGAACTACTACGTCACGAAACGATGATTGTGGAATCTTCTAGTACCACCTCTTATAATGGACATTTTGATGGCACTAAAATTATATATAATATTTATGATATTTAATTTATCTATAATATTCTATAATTCTATTTTAAATCATACCATTATCCATTTCATTTTGTATACATACAATAATTTCATTTGAGGAAGTGCGGACTACCACCCTCTAAAAGATATATAACTCGTCCATACCATACATGGAATTTATAAAGGATGGTTTTAATGAACTTACATAATGTTTATACAAATATTATATTATACTCTAATAATAATATACATAGGTATCATTTGGTCTTATTTAATTTTAAAATAAAATAATCAAATGGAAGTAGTGTTCGTTTGTACATACAGATTACCGTACCCACAAACACGTTGAGATTCATTCCCCATCGTAACCATTCGAAAGTAATTTTCCTTATATTATTAAAAATAATATTTAAAAACATTATATCATTCTTTATATGAGTCATATGAATCCAATCCATAACAAACATTACTTACGTAACAAAACATATAAAGCAAAATGAATCAGTTACCACCCGAAAAAATGATACTACTTAAATATTATTAACAAAGCAATATTATAATATCATATATGATATCATATTTATATATGTGGTTCATGTATAATTTAATAACAATGATTTATCTATTATACAGACAGTTAACATTCCCTTGACCAAGGAATAGTACTAGGTAAGGATTAATTTCACAATCTATTTATTATCTGAGGTTTTTTACATATGTATCTCTTTGGACATCATTGTCATTCACATATGTTATTTATAGAAATTTATATCAATTTTTTTTACTATTTACTAGACGATGGGTCAAATTCATTTCAACCCTACTTTGAAATTTTATAAAATGGTTTGAAATGAATCTTTTTGCCATTTTCCAAAAAAGGTACATGATTACCTTTTCAACAAATTAGGGTGAGAATGTTTTTACCTAATACGGCATGTGTTGTTATTCTTCACCATTATAACACCATTCAAGATTCCCATACAACTACATATGAATATTTTCAAAATAAATGTTTTTTTTATAATTACATGACTTTTAATTTATTTCAAAATAGAAAGTGATATTTCTCTCATATAGTTTGGATTTCATCTACGTTAACATCCTTTAATAGATTTTTTACTTGTATAAATTTTATTTATTATTATACAAATAATTCCTATTTTATTGAAGGTTTGGTGATATGTTTGACTATTCTTGTGTAATTTTAATACCATTCATGGTTTGTGGATAATATATTAAAATTTCGTATACTAGTTTTAATACGAATATTTATGTCATGTTTCAACCTTTTCATATGAGTATTGTATTGAACTTAGTATGTGTCATGTGGATCCCTCTATAGCTACTCTATGTATCAGGTGGTCTTTTGATAAAAACTAGTGTCTTGGAACAAGGCCTTTCCAAAATCTAATTTGTAGTCATGGAACGAGGCCATGACTATAAGGTTCTGATGTCTGGTATTATGCATTCCATCACTATGAAAATAAGTATTTATTTTACTTGTGATTATTTGACTAAAAGAATTTCCATGTGAATAAGTAAAAAGAATTATTTTATTTATCTTTTCAATAGTATGCTAATGTTTATAATTAAAATGATTTTGTTTTAGTTTCATACATTGACTTAAATGTTTATGCTTATTTATGAATATTCCGAAATATTTTTATCCTTACTGAGCATCTCAGCTCAACCCCTTAAATGTTTTATTTTTCCCAAGATTTTAAGAATTATTTCAGTGTTTACTTGCATGGATAGGATATGTGATATATGTGTGTTCAGTGGGGAAATTTTTTTGTTGTTGTCATTATCTCATGATGTAATGTAAAACTTATTTAAGTATCTAGTACTTACAAGGCTACTAAACTAATCGGTATTTCGAGACATAATTACTTATATCATGCCAATGTTATGTAATAATGCACCGAATCTCGGTAACTAGGTTCCAGGCGTTACAATTGGTATCTGAGAATGTTTCATTCAAACCTTGGAATCTAGATTTAGATAAACTACGATTATAGCGCATTTTCCTAATATAGGCATTCTGGATTAGTATAGAAGAACTTCCTAGAATTTTGGTAATGTAGATATTTTTGGTATTTTCCTAGAAATACATCCTTATCTGTATATGAGAAGGTATGGGAGGCTTTTTCACAGATATACCCAGGAGTGAAAACTCCGACAAGGATCTTTAGTCTTGAACAAGGGTATCATGTACACGACAATGGGCCTTACTACACTCTTGGTTATGAAACTCCGGAGAGATATGATTAAGAAAATTCATATTTTATTTAAGACACATTATGAAGGATTTATGAGTATATACCTCCTCAATGAAAACAATTTTATATTTATGGATTTTATCCAGAAACTAATTAATTTATGTTAATTGTTTTACATGTTTGGAATTATGTACTGCGATTCATTAACTAATCTAGTGTATAAAATTGTTTAGAAATGGAACCTAGTGGAAATAATGAAACCATATCAATGGACATAATCCATGTAGAAATTTCCCACATTATCAATATGATTATAGTGGACCTGGTGATTCAACTGGTTCCAATCAGCTTGTCACCATAGTGGAACAACTCACTCAGCTTTTGAATTACAAACCATACCCGTATGGAGCACCCCGATCCACAATCTATAGGATCAATGTGTGACTGATTCATGAATAAACAGCCACCAAAATTCAATGGTACTATAAATCAATTTTTTTCTAAGGAATGGATAAGTTCCTTAAGGAAAATATTTCATGATTTAGGGAGTTGTGAATGGGGAAAAGTTGGTAACTCAGTTTATCACCTCACATGAGATGCAGATCAATGGTGGACATTAAATCAAAATAAAGGGGATGAAATAAGTATCCAATATGGAATCAAGGTATATTAACTATACTTTCGTACAAAAATAATTTCCTCGTGACCATTGCGAAGTCATTGAACGACAATTTATGAGTCTAAGGGAAAAGGATGATGATATCGTCGCAAAGTATAAGGCTAGAATTACAGGGTTAGAAACGCAAGAAGTAGATTATATATGTAACTTAGGAGTAATATTGATTGATTATCCAATGGGTTAAAACAATTTCTCGATCCAGCATTAGTCTCACAATCCTTCTAATCATACGAGGATATTTTATCATGTGCTATAATGACAAAAAAGGAATTCTATAAGTTTTTCAAATTAAAAACAAATAATGAGAAGAAGAGATCTTTTGAACACTATTTGAATAGAAATAATTAGAATAATGTAAAAGATCAATATCCATCCTACAATAAATGTTGGATAAAACACCCTGGTACATTTCTTTATGTGAATTGGAGTCTGTTACAAGTGTGGTTAAAAGGCCATTAAGCTCGTTATTGCAAGGGAAGGGAAGAGGCTGTCAATGTTTAATGCTATAATAGTAATGAAATGGGGAATTATGAAAATCAATGTCATAAAATTCAAGGAAACATAACTTAGAAAATTAAAAGGGAGAAAGGCCAAGAATATACAATCACTATTTGAGAGGTTGAAGCCCTGAAAGACATGGTAGAAGGTAATTTAATGGTTTTCTCAAGTTTATCCAATGCTTTATTTGATTTAGGATCATCTCATTTTTTCATATATTCATTATATTCAATGAAAATATGATATTTCTTATTTAATTTAAAAATGTAATTATTAGTCAAAACTCATAAGGGAAGTATCATTACAACAATGATTTGTGAATCAGTCCCCATTTGGGAATATAAATGATCTTTATCCACTACCCTCATCATCATACCCATGTTGAATTTTATATAATCCTTGGAATGGATTCGCTTTTAGACCATTATGTGAAAATATATTGACAGAAGAAGGAGGTTTCAATTTTTGATGATGATATGGAATAACTTATCTTTAGAGAAGATACATCACCATCGATTTCATATATAGATCCACACACTGTATCTCTACTAAATTAAATTATTTCAGATAAAGAGAGCGAAATATCTATTGGTGAGGAAATTAATGTTGAAATAGATGACGTACCTATTGTATAACAATATGTCGATGTATTTCCAGATGATTTACTTGGACATCCTCTAGAACGAGAAATTGAGTTTTCCATTGATTTAATTATTTTTTCATGGAACATATCGAAGAACCCTTAAAAATGGACACCATGGAATTAGTGGATCTAATGAAACAACTATAGGATTTGAGTAATAAAAGAGTTATTTTCCCTAGTGTTTCTCCATGGGGAGCCCCTGTTCTTTTTGTTAAGAAGAAATATGGATCTATGAGGTTGTGTATTTACTACAAAGAGATCAATGCTATAACAGTAATGAAAAAGTATCACATACCCCACATTGATGATTTATTTAATCAACTTCATGGAGCATAATATTTTTCAATGAATGACCTTTGATCTAGATATCATTAGTTGTGTTTGATGATGGAAGACATTCCAACGACAAAATTTTGAACCAGGTACGGGGATTATGTGTTTACAATAATTCCATTTGGACTGACTAATTCAACCTCTGTCTTCTAGGATCTAATGAACCGACTATACATGAAATATCTAGATGACTTTTTAGTGGTATTTATTGAATATATCTATGTATACACAATGTTCTATGGATATTATGGAAATTAGTTATTCAATATTCTATAGAATCTTTGATGAAATGAATTATATGGGATGTTCTACAAGTGTGATTGTTGGCCTCAATAAATGTTTTCCTTGTCTATATTCTCTTGAATGGGGGAATCTATATTGATCCTTCTAAGACAAGAGAAATTCGAGAATGGCTTTCACCGACATGTATAACTATGCTACGTAGCTTTATTGGCTTTTCAGGTTAATATCGGCATTTCATCCAAAATTTTTCGTAATAGATTAACCCATTTACCAAGCTCACGCTTAAAGGGGATAAATTTGTTTGGAAAAAAGTGTGTGAAGTATGTTTTGAAAATATTAAGAGAATATGATTCAATTCTCTTATATTAACTCTACTATTCAGGAATGATGGGTTTTCTATTTATAGTGATTCTTCAAATAAATGACATGGTTGTGTCCTTATATATAATGATAGGGTTATTTCCTATGAAACACAGTATCTAAAAACTCATGAAAAAAACTATCCCACTCATGATCTGGAGTAAATATGTGTAATCTTTTATTTGATGATATTGAGACACTGTCTGTATGGTGAAAATGTGGGATTTATACTAGTTACAAGAGTTAGAGGTATATTTTCTCACAAAAAGAACTCATCATGAGGAAAAGGAGATGCCTCATAATACTCAAGGAATATTATTGCACTATACACTACAACTCGGGGAAGGAAAATAAGGTGGAAAATGCTTTGAGTTGAAAGGATAATGGAGTTTTGAACAATGTGATATTTAAAAAGGATCCTATGTTCATGGATCCAGTAATGATGAATATGGGAATAATCATGGACGGTGAAACATCAATACTTTTCATATGGTTTCTAAACAAACATTACTAGAAAGGATAAAATGTTCTTAGACTGGTGATGATGAGATTTATTGGGAAATTAATGCTTTTAATAATGGTAGATGAATCGACGTCGTATATGAAGATAGGATTTTGAAATTTTGGAAGATACTTTGTGTTCCTGACATACCAGATCTAAAAAGGTGATTTTGTGATGATTCTCATAACTCAAATTTCTCTATACACCATGGTAGCACTAATATGTATAAATATTTGAAGGAACAATTTTTGTGTAACAACATGAAGAGATATATAGATGATTTTGTTTCAAGATGTATGGTTTGTCAACAAGTGAATGCTGGAAGAAAACATCATAGAGGAGTCATGAAACCACTTCCCATACCTAGCTGTAAATTGGAGGATATTACGATGGACTTTGTCTTGGGGATACCAAAGACTCCAAGAAGGAATAATGCAATATGGGTCATTATTGATCTTCTTACCCGTTCAGTTCATTTTCTTATTATAAAAGAAGAGTTACAAGTTGAACATCTCGAACGATAAATATTAATTATGTTTTAAGACTTCATGGATTACCCCTATACGTTGTTTCTGATCATGATCTGAATTTACATTAATTTTCTAGAAATGTTTTCGGAAGGCCTTGGAGACTAAACTTCATTTTAGCAATTCCTACCAACCTCAAACTAAAGGACAATCAGAACAAACTATTCAAACCTTGGAAAACTAGTTCAGATCTTGCTCACATGACATTAAAGATATGTGGGGTCAATATTTACCTCTGTTAGAATTTTCTTATAATAATAGTTTCCATTCAAGTGTTCAGATTGCACCATATGAAGCTTTATATGGAAAGATATTTCACACACCATCATGTTGGGATGATGTTGCTGAAAGAAAACTCATATGCCCAGAACATATTGAGGAAAAAATTGAACAGGAGAACGTTATCCAAACCCACATCAAAGAAACTAAAATTCAACTGAAGAGATATTCTGATAAATAAAAAAAAGATTTGGAATTTCAAGTAGGAATTCTTGTAATCCGGAATGTATCTCCATGGAAGGATGTTATACGATTCAATAAGAAATGAACAATAAGTCTCAGGTACATCGTACCTTTCGAAATTTTTGAATGAATTGGAGTTGTGACTTACCATTTGATAATTTCTCCAAGTATCTCTAAAGTTTATTTTGTGTTCCACATACAACTATTGACAAAATACATTCCTGACCCAATAGATGTACTCACCAATGAAGAAATAAAATGGGTGAATGTTCTATAGAGAAATCATAAGATGGAAGAGGCCATGTGGGATCCTGAGGAACATATGATGAAGAACCACCCGAATCATTATATAAGTAGTAGTATTCTAGAAATTTTGAGGATTAAATTATTTTAAGGGGGGATGAATGTAACACCCCAAACTTACTCGGTACATTTCCTTTTGAATAATGCAATAGAATATGTTGTACGCAACATCGAGATTTAACACACCAAGACCAACCAAAACATCCGTTATGAATATTACTACCTAATTTTTGAATTTTTTTTAAAAACATTAATTGTGGACTTCTTTTTTGGATTCATAATATCATAATTATCTTACGGTGAATTTTTTATACTCTTCTGAAAACATTCAATTTGCGATGAATAATGAAAAATACTAAATTTTAATTAAAAATAATTTTTTAATCCAAATATTTTATAGTGTTAAATTACAAATGTGAGTGGCTTTAAAGTATAATTAAATTATATTTTGATAATTTTATATAATTTAGGTTATTGGATGAAATTTCACATTTAAACTGGATGTAAACAAGTACCAATAATTCTATTGTAAATATTTTTTTTAAACACATTTATTGTTTTGATAACAATATTAAATTTTAAATTAATTTCTAGCACTTATGATTTTTTAATTTGAAAAAATGAATTCCATATTTGGTATTAAGAGGTCTGAATTATTTAAATAGGTAAATTTTATTTTCATCCATTATGAATATTTACTTAAGTAAATATTTTATTTTCCATGGTTTAAGGGTAAATCTAGTAAATAAGGGTAAACACATTTTATAATAATAATATTAAATTAACTTAACATGTCTCCTCTTCCTATTCAATGATATGTGGTCGAACATAGGCATCCATGGGTCTTTTTTGTGACCCCATGGAGCCACATTGGAGTGATAATGACACATTATATTAATTAATTTAAAATAAATACCAAATAACATAAATATATATCTTTTAGTAAAATAATTTTTAAAATGGGTTATATAAGTTATATATTCGACAATAAATATTCCTTTTAATGGTCAAAAAAATTTATACATCATGATATATTTTTTATAATATTGATACATCATATAAATAATATTATTTAAGAAAAGATAATTATAGAGTGTTTACCTCACTACAGAATTGTTTTAATAAATGAGATTATAAAAATTACTACAATATCCAAAACCATACCAATTACTATTGAATGATTTTATTTCATACATGAGTCATCATATCTTTGACTTTAATGAGTTTTGGACCTTTAGAAACCGAAGATCATTAAATAATATAATAATGGTATCAAACATTTATAATGTTCCCCCCACACTTTTAAAAAAGCCCTCATCTCTAACCCATTTCTCAAACCTCGCAACCCCCTTGTCTCTTCTATACTCATCCCAATTTATCTCCCTTCATTCTTCTATTCCTTTTCTAATCCTTACCTTAGGTAGAAGGCATTTCAAGGATTCTTTTTGGATCGAACCAAAGGGGGTTACCTCATTTAATGTCAACATCTACTCTTAAGCTCTTTTCTTTTATTTTAATTATAGTACCCATAAACTCTATTTATTTATATGTTTTATTACAAAACCTATATCCTCAATATACTAGTTTGTTTTTATGAGAATTATTTAAACTATGCTTACACACACCTCCATCTAATAGGTAAAGAACATAATGTTTCTGTGGAAGGCGAACTACTACCTCATGAAATAATGATTGTTCAATCTTCTACTACCACCTCTTATGGTGGACCTTATGATAGAAATATGATTATATATAATATTTATTTTATTTATTTTATCTATAATCTTATGTAATTCTCTTTTATATCATTCTATTATTATTTTCATTTTTTGTATATATTATAATTTTATTTGAGGAAGTGCGGACTACCGCCCCCTAAATTTGATATAACATCTTCATACCATACATGTACTATATAAAGGATGGAGTTACTGAACATACATAATTTATATAATAATAGAATATTATACTAGAATAATAATATACCTATGTATTATTTTTCCATCTTTCCTTCTAAAATAAAAAACGAAATGGATGTATCATTTGTGCGTACGTACTGATTATTGTCCCCACAAACGCGATTATATTCATTCCCCAACGTAACCATTCCAGAATAAAATTTGATTAATTTTTAAATAAAATATTTAAGAAAATTATATCATTCTATATATGAATCAAATACATCTTATCCATAACAAACATGACTTACATAACAAAACATATAAGGAAAACTAATCTGTTTACACCGAAAACAATGATACTTCTAAAATATTATTCACCAAGATATATTATAAGATCATATATGATCTCATATTTATGTTTGTGGTTATTTTATAATTTAATAAAAATTATCTAACTATTATACAAGAGGTCAATGTACCCCCGACCAGTGAAAAATACATTGTATGGGTTACTTTCACAATCTTTTTATTATCCAAGGTTGTTTTCACGTATGTATCTATTGGGACCTCTTTATCATCCACATCTATTTTACTTAAAAATTTATTTCAAAACATTTTTAATATTTAATAGACTATAGGTTAAAGTCATTTGTAATCATGTTTGGATTTCTATAAAATGGTTTGAAAAAAATCATTCCGTTGTTTTCCAAGCAAGGTACTTTATGACCTTTTCATCATATTATAGTAAGAATGTTTTTTATCTTATTCGGCATGCTAAGTTATTCATCTCTATTATAACACCTTTTATGCTTCCCTTACAATCTCAAAATAATATTTTAAATATAAATGTTTTCTTTTAAAATTACATGACATTTTAATGATTTCAATATAGAAAGAGATATTTCTATTAAATAATTTAGATTTCATATATGTCAACATCCATTAAAGGCTTTTATACTTGATTGATGTTGATTTATTATGGTATAAATCATCCATATTGTATTAAATGTTTTGTTATATGATTGACTATGGATGTGTTATTTTATATACAATTCATGCTTTATAGTTAATGTATTTACATTTTTTATGATAGTTTTAATATGAATGTTTTTGTTAAGTTTCAACCTTTTCATATGAGGAATGAATTGGACATAGTGATGAATGGGTGGAGGCCACTATATCTCGTCGATGCATCAGTTAATATCTTGAAAAAAACTAGTGTCTTCGTACAAGTCCTCGACAAAATCTTATTTGTAGTCTAGGAATGCGGCCTTGGCTATGTGGTTATGATGTCTGGAATTATGCATTCCATTATTATGAAATTATCTATTGATATTATATGTGATTATTCAACTATTAGAATATCCATGTGAACATGTAAATGGAATTATATGATTTATCTTTTACATATTATGCTGAATTTAAATTTTAAATGAATTTTGTTTTTGTTTTATTCATTGCCTTAAATGTTAATGCTTATTTATGAAGTATTTACAATATTGTTATCCTCACTAAGCAAATGAATTCAACCCTTTCATTGTTTTATTTTTTCCATGATGTGAATAAATATATTATGGTTGAACTATATAGATATACTACGGGATATATGTGTGTTCAAAGGGAACAAAATTTTGTTGTTGTTTTTATCTATGGATGTAATGTAAATCTTATGTATGTATCTAGTAATTCCAAGACAAATAATCTAATCAGTCATTCGGTTTATGATTCATAGTATCATGCCAATGTAATATAATAATGCACTGACATAGGGTAACTAGTTCCAGGGTGTTACATGAAGATTTAGAATCAATTATATAAAACATTTTATAAAAAAAATATCTAAAAAACATTATATATCTAAATATAAACAAGTTTCCAAATCCATTCATTACCAAAATCAAGCAAGTTCAATTAAATATAGTTTTCCCAACAAGATATTTTTGTAAAAAAATAACTAAACAATATTTACAATCATTTCACAATATCCCTTTATCAGCATACCCAACCATTCCTCAAACCTAGAAAACCAACCATTCCTGACATTTTATGATATTTCCATATTCATGAGCGGTTTCTCGTCAATCTACAAAGTCATCACAAGGTAATCGTTTCCCATGTTCCATTAATCCTTTTGAACTGAGAACATGGTCATATTTAAAACCAAGACCAGTTTATGAAATTCCCATGTGTCATTAACACATTGTCACTAAGAATAAGGTCATATTTCAACCCATCCCAATATATGTAAAATCAATACAAACCACATATTCCCAAAGTTCATGCCCAAACAAACCTTTAAAAAAATTTCATTATTGAAAACCATTTCCATCAAAACTATTACAATTCTAAACAATTTCAGTAAAATCATAATTTTATTGAAAACAATTTCTATTGTAAACACATTTTGATCAATTATTTATCAATTATAGAAAATCCATAACATAAAATCATCATTTTTAATTCATTAAACCAAACCCCCTTTGCAAAACTATTCACCAAGATCATGAAATTTCCCAAAAACCATAAATCCTCACAAATAATGATTTTTACATGAATTTGACAATCAATAAAACAATTTGAATATATGAAAATAAATTCAAGGAAGGTTATATGAGAGTGAATCCACCTACCATGATGGTTTTGACAAAAGTTTGACAATAGAAGAAGAACGCATAACAAAGCAGGTCGATTCTCCTAGAATGGCCTTAACACTCTTATCCTAGTAAGATAACGACTAAAAATTGAATTAATTGGCATAAAAAATGTAGATATTCCGACTATTAGTTCTTATATGTGAAATAATAGAGATTAGAGAAGTAGATCTAAGAAGATATAAGAAAAATGAAAAATACAGAAATAATGGTGACATACCTCAGGAATCAGACTCGAAATCTCTATGGGAAGGCTCTGGGTTAGCTCCATATCATGTGGGGAGGGTTCTACAGAATTATAGGGTGAGTAATGTAGAAATAGGGCTATTTTGAAAACAAAACAAAATATATAGAGAAAAAATGAATATACTCCATGAAAATCTGATCTAGATTTGACCTCTGCGCAGGGTATGACAACACGGTTTGGCCCAAACCTATATGGATCGTGCGACCATCCTTTTGGTCCAAAAAATCTCTATAAAACTTCCAAAATCTCTGATCCTTCACCTTTACCCTTTTTATAGAAACACTTTTTTTATTGAAACATCCCACACTATGTAAACACCAAACTTTATGGAAACAACCCACTTTATAGAGACACCCTACATTATAGAAACATCCCACTTTATGGAAACAACCCACTTTATGGAAATTACAAACATTATGGGAACTACCAACATTATGGAAACACCCAACTATATGGAAACCTTGTATTTTATGGAAATTATCTATTTTATGGAAACTCTCAATTAAAGACACATCAATTAAAAAAAGTGTGAGGATGGAGGTTATATACCCGAAACCAGGGGTATTAAATTCTCCCCACAGTTGGTCATTCCTTCCTCCAAAAGATTAAAACCTTCACTATCAAAAAAGTGTTCCAGTAACTACTCATTCTTTTCCATCTCACATTCCCAAGCCTCTTCATAAATCTGACCTTGTTTCCATGAAACCCACACTTGGCTGATACTTTTCCCGCACATAACTTTCTCTTGTCGATCGATGATCCTAAATGGGATATGTATCAATGATGCATCTAGTTCTAGCTCAACCTAATCCAATATGATCAAATAGTCTGGATTGTGATTATACTTTTTCAACTGGGATACATTTAACAAATTTTTCACTGAACTAAATCATGGTGGTAATGCCAACCGATATGCCACCTCTCCAACCAGTTTAAATATCTCAAAAGGGCCAATGTATATATAAGATAACTTACCCTAATTATCGAGGTGATGATGTACAAGCATTGGAGAGATCATCAGGAATAAATGTTGACCCACAACCAAAAACAACAGTCTTTGATGGTGATATTTATATGATTTTGGATGAATCAGAGTCGTCTCTATCCTCTTTCTAGTAAACTAATTATTCTCTATTGTTTAATGGACTAGTCATGGCTCGAGTACTGCACCGTCTCCAGTTTCCACCCAACATAGAGGAAAAAAATAAGGATGCCCATTAAATGGTACAAAAGAGCCTTGTGTATTGAGAATTAATATCAGTTATTTCTTGAGAACTCCACTATGGAAATATGATCCTCACATGAGCCACCATAAACCATTAAACAATCCAGCATCATGTCTTACAATGTTTGTATCGTCCGCTCAAATTGATAATACCTCTTTGGAGAATATGCTGTGCTCATAGTCAACTAGGTCACAAGGGATTGCTGTATGGATTTTCAGAAATGAGATATGAACATCTGATTACTATCTGAGACAATTGACACAGGCACCCCATGACTCCTTACCACTTCTTGGATATATATTTTTGAATGATACTCCACTGTATGAGTGTCACGATTACGGATGAAATGATATGACTTGGCTAGACGACCCACAATCACACAAATGGAATCGTGTTTCTAGAATATTCTTAGAAAACCTGTAAAAAAATACAATGTTATATGATCCCTTTTCCACACTGGGATGGGTGATGATTGTACAAACCAGTTAGTCTATGATGCATTAGTTTAACATACTGACTAGTTAAACACCATGAGACGAACTCGTCCACCTTTATTGATATTTATTTCCACCAAAATTTCACCTGCTAAATCTTATACATCATCTATGTACCTGGATGTACATCCCATCTCAAAGGGTGGTTAGCATGAAAGAGTTGTTACTGAAAAACCATAGTTAAAAACATCTGATCTCTCAAACACAAAAATGAACCACCATCATGTTTCCAGCCCTCAATGGTCTCCCCACCTTTGAGTATTGAACATATAACCAGAAATTCTACATTTGATGTTTGGTCCAATTTTATCATTTTTACTAAATAAGGAACAATTTTATCTGATAAAACAAGCAACATCGCCTTGATCATCACATTACACATGCATGTTGGCAAAGACCAACAGCAACTACCATTCATCTGAAGCTTCTTTCACCAACTGAGCATATGACATTCTACTCAATGGATTTTCCAATGAATTTAATTTCTTCTATTCCTACATCATGTAAAAGTCAAACATTTGTAGATACTCCATCCATATCATTTTCCACATATTAAAATCACATTTTTAGGATATGTGTTTTGGGATTTTTTGATCTGTAGACACAGTAAATTTCTCACCAAATAGATAATGAATCCTTATTTTCAAATCATGGGTAATAGTAGTTAACACCAAGTCGTTTGTTGAATAACACTTATCATGAAACCTCAACTACCATGAACCATAAGCAACCACATCGTCTATTTTCATGAGAACACATCCCAACACAGATCTCGAAGCATCAAAATACACTACATACCCGAGTCATGATTCTGGTAAGATCATGATAAGTGCCGATGTAAGACGAACATAGTGTTCTTGGAAAGACATATAGCTTCCCCCCATACATTGTAATTGAGAATTATTCTTTGTTAGAACTGCCATTGGTGATGAAATTCGTGAGAAATCATGAACAAAGCGTCAGTTGTAACCATATATACCAAGGAAACATTGTATCTAGAAAACATTCTTCGGTGGATTCCAAGAGGTAACGAATTCTTAATTTATAGGAGAATGAGAAAAGCCTTTCTCAGAAATGAAATTTGAATGAAAATGTATATTTGTATAAACCAATCAAACTATGATAATTTGGAATTCAAACGATAATCTCTCAGGATTTGTAACAATGATTCTGAGTTCCCATCATTATCATTCCCTATCACTGATTAATCCAAAATTTCATCCACAATCTCCACAATAATATAATCAAGATATTATTTAAATATCTTATTCATCAATTCCATGAAGATTGATTTTGAATTCGTAAGACCGAAATGCATGAGTATATATTCATAGAGAAGATATCTTCTTCTAAAAGTTATCATTGGAAAATCCTCTTTCCGAACTCTCAATTGGTGATATCCTGATTGCAAGTCAATCATGGAGAACCACCGAGCAACCATTAATTTTTAGAACATAATATAAATGCATGGATGTGGATACATGATCTTTATCTTAACTTGTTTATGCTTACGATAATCAACACACAGTCGAAGAGTTCCATCTTCCTTATTCATGAATATAACTTGTGCTTCCAATGGAGATGTACTTGGTCGAATGAAAAACTTTCTTTCTAGCTCCTCTAACTACACATTAAATTCTCGTAACTCTATAGGTTCCATATTATATGAAATAAGGGAAATAGGACAAGTCCCCGGGAGAAGATCAATTGGAAACTCCACTACCCTTAGAGGTGGTAGCCCTGAGAAGTTATTCAGAATGAAATATGCAAATTGATCCACCATAGAATGAAAACAATTTTCCTCGATCTATTACATTGATTCCAAATTCATCACGTCAAATTGTTATGTGATTATTCCCATAGTTGCTGCCATAAATTTCTTGGCATCCTTCTTTACAATCCTCTATCCTTTAAAGAGATTCCTGATGTCATCCTCGAACATGAAACTAATTATTCTCCTATTACAGTTGATTTGACCCTTGAATGTTGTTAGTAAATCTATACCCATGATTACATCATTGACATCCATATCAGACATTGGGAATTCATATTTTAGCTCATCTTGATCAACAGTTATAACACATGGTCTACGCACAAAGGCTGGACATTCTCTTTCACTGAGAAGAGTTTGAAGTATTATCATTGATGAAATTATTTCAGGATTTAAACATTGCTAATAGGTGACCAATTACTCTTTATCATAGTAGTAGAGTTATCAACTCCTGTAGAGAATAAAATCATACTTCCACAAATTTTATTTTCAAAAGGGTAAAATATCATAAATGGGGTATCTTAGTGCAGTCTTAAGTCAACAGTTTGAACACCCTTAGTGGTGTTTTGGACCAACTAGTGGATCACCTATGGCCCAGGTGAAACCAAATTCTCAATAGCCTCTTCTAATTAGTTTTTACAATTCTTACTGTCTTCCATTTGAAAAACAACAACAACCTCCATCACTCTCAATCTATATCAAGTGTTGGAATAGCATTTCAAATTCTATCACATCAACCAGCACAAAATTGTTTCAAAAAACAACCGTTTCCCCTTATTCAACCATTTTTTATAACAATTCAAATGCTTTTAAAAATTAAAACATTTATAAAATACGATAGGCCTTCATTTTTTAATAATATTTCATTTGAAATCCATCACGATACGTTTTATAAAATTAATTTTTTTTACAGCATGATTGATTCCTAAAAATTATGCACGCACTCCTAGTGGGAAATTATTACTCTAAAATTCATGACATGCATTTCTCATTGGATAAACCCATGAAAATGAGATTTCGAAATCCTAGAAGTATCTCCAACCACTTATTTATTAAACACCCTTGTAACATGATGTTCATCATAAGCACATTAGATACATCCTTTTAGGAAACACATTTCATGTTCCTAAAATGCTACTCCTTTCTTAGATTCCCATCCAAGGTATATACTAGAAGATATTTCATCTCCAAATATAGGAAAATATCTATGACTACTTGTTAGGAAAGGAAAGAACATGCTGATACCATTTGTAATGACCCGCTAATTCTCATTGCCATTAGAGTACAATAAGTCATTACTAGGCCTTTAGCGACATCTCCATGATGTCAAAGGCAGGAAATAGACCAATAAACTAACCCAAAATTACAAAAATTTCAATATTTGATGCATGAACTATTACAAATTGTCCCTCGGGTCTCGTGTTGTAACTACCCCAAGCCTGCCTTCCATAGGCTCGAGGATGGCGACTAGCACCAATGGCGTATTCCCTAAAACAATGAAGGAATTTCCTTTATAAAATGAAAAATAACATAACCAAGAACACGTCAAGATATAAATACTAGAAAACTCTATAGTAAACAATTGAGTATAGTATGTAAAAATGGGACATAATAGAAGCCAAACTGGAAAGTACAAATACAACTTAAATGCAATACAACTGAAGAAAGAGAAAGATAGTTAATGGGATCTCAAATAAATTCCTACTTGAAGGGTTGGTATAGATCTCCTCCACATCAGTCCATGTCCATCAATATATTCTACGTACCGACACATTGTGTGTTCCACCTCTGAGCACCGTACAGTCCAGGTACACTAAGCCTCGATCATCCATGTCTGTCGTGTGCATCAAACACAACAAGGTGCAGGCATAGCTTGTGGATGAGTGAGTATTAAGATACTCAATAGGGACCCCGAGAACCTAAAGGTCTCACAAAATCCACCAAGGATAAACCAAAAGTATGAAATCAATAGATATCCCGACATTGGTATATGCCCATACATATACCTAAGTTATCATGTAATCCCTCTCCATCATGAGGAAACATAAAGGTACAGAAAAACCTCACAATAGTATTTATTCTAGGGGAAGTAATAGGTAACATTCCAAACACCCAGGTTACTTGAGAACTCTTCCTCTATCGAGTAAAGTGGGCCTCCCATGTCACACAATGGCGCTTCCCACTAACCTTGGACGGATGAGGTACTCCTCGTTTCGAGTACCTAGGTTCTCCCACATCACCAAATTGCTCCCCCTCGTGGCCTGCAGAGGTACTCCTCCCATCGAGTATGATGGGTCTACTGCGACACCAAGGCGCTCCCCACCATGGGTCTGCTGCATCACAAATGAGCTCCCAACTGGGCATGTCAAGTCACTTTGAGTCAAAACAGTCATTAGTAGTCATGTCTCAGCCAGCCACAAGGTTCCCACACTATGCTCGCTCGTCTCCAAGAGGATTCACTTCACAAGCTAATGGTTGATACTCCAACTACCACTATGTCACATGATAAATTATCTCAAAGGTCTTCCATGTCATAGGGGTTTCAACATATGAGACGGCACGCCAATTGGACACACAGTCAGTGAGTTTTTTGTCTTTTAGTCCCGGGGTCCTGGTTGGATTCATGCTCAATTCAACCAGGTTATTCCTTGTCTTAATCTAAAACTACAGTGGAGTATACTCAAAGGGAATGACTCGAACCATGATTTCCATCACCTGTGATGGTTCGTCACGCAGATGTTTGGTGCCAAAATTATGACCAAAAGAATGTAAATGGGTCATAGTGCGCCCAGGTTTGTCCGACCCGGTCGGACCGACCCCGCCTGTAGTGTGGCCAGGCCTGTTGGGTTCTACCTGGTTTTTTCTAGGTGGCCTAGAAGGCCATGAGGGACCACTGAGGTTTGTCCGCAGATGGTGTGAGGCTACAGGGTGGTTCGGTCGAGGCGGCGCGGCCGGGGTGGCTCGGCCAAGATTGTGGAGGTCGTGGGGTGGTGGACCGACCGCATGGTAGTGCCCCGGCTATGGGATGATGCCACGGCTGAGGGGAAGCGGCCCTCCCATTAGGAGGTGCAGAGCTACGGATGGTGGCAGTGGTCGCGGTCGGTGGGGAGGTCGCGGGGTGGTGGTGGTGGCCACGGGGCTATACCATTGCACCGACTCCTTCGTCGCGGCCCACAGTGGTGTCGAATGCCATTCTCATGCCACAACCAAGGATGGTTTCCATCCTCCTCCATCACGATGATCACCACAATATTTGTGGAAGGGTCAGGCATGGTTTGTTTGGACCGTTGGCTCCACGTTAGGGTGGTATCATAGGGATCATAAAGAACATGAACAAGAACACCATATCCTATCCTACCATAGTGATTGTTCCCATCCCGCAAAAGAAATAGAAGGGGTGTAGCTGGGAAGTGATTAACAAATAGAAATAAATCCTTACCTTGGGTTGTTCATTGTTGTAAGCATGAGAATTATCTATGGACATTGATTTGTACTAGATGAACATGTCCCACGGCAGAGGAAGTCGAAGATATCGAAGTTTATCACAACCGCCACATGCCTCTGATCCTAGGCTCATACATTTGTTATTCGTATACGAAGGAATTATTCTTCGGCGAGAGCGTTCTTCATGGAAGAACATGTTCTTCATTTAATAGCCTTCTCTAAATTGTCCTCCTCACCCAATTACACCAAAATGAAATAGTATCCCCAAATTAATAGATTATATGATCTATTATGTTTTCTGGTATATAATTCAAATTATGTTAATTAATCTCATAGTTTCGCACAATTAAGGTGGGGTTTTGGTTCATTAATATGTAGGTGGGATGGCACAATTAATATTGGAGGGGATAAAGAGGCTCTCTCACATTTAAGGAGGGATTTGTGAGGTTTAGGCCTCAGGTGGTCCCAACCACCATAACCACCCATGGGAGGATAAGCTCGGGTGGTCCCCTCCACCATAACCTCCCATGGGAGGTTAAGGTCTTGTGGTCCCCACTTCTCAAAATCCACATGTAGTTTTTAATAAATAAAATAAATATTAATGCTACACAACTTTATTATTATTTTATTCATTCACGAAAACCCCAAAACTAACTTCCACCCTTGACTAACTACAGTCAAGGTGAAAGTATCCTTAAGAAAATATTGTCCTTATGAGCTCAAGGGTGTCCCTGAGTTTTAGTTTCGAGCACTGATTCAATAGTTAGAAAAACCCACTCGCATGTTTACTGAACGTACCCAAAAAAATGTTCAAAAATTCATTCTGGGAACTCCAGGCCTCGAAATCATGTGCCATCATGATTCACGGACTCATAATGAAATCGAAGGGGTGTAAATGGGATGTGATCAAAAAATAGAAATAAAACACTACCTCGGGTTTCACATTGACCTTGGGGCGAGAAAGATGTACAAACGTCGATTCATCATAGATGAAGACATCACACATCGGAGGAAGTCAATGATATCGGTGTTCGTCGATCCCTCCACACGCCTCTGATCCTAGTCTCGTTTGTTGGTTATTCTTAGTCAAAGGAATTCTTCATTGGTGAGAGCATTCTTCATAGAAGAACATGTCATTTTTTGAAGAGATTTCTACAAAAGCTCCTCTTCTCCCAATTCCACCAAAATGAGATGGTAACTCTAAAATAATAGATTATGTGATCTATTATGATTGTTGGAATATAATTCAAATTGTGTTAATTAATCTCATATGATAGAAAATATAAAGTAGTGTGTTGGCTTAATTATTATGGATGAGAGTTGGAAAAATTAATATTAAATGAGTTGAGGAGGATCTCCAACATTTAATGAGGGAGTTGAGAGGTTTAGGCCTCAACTGGTCCACACCAACATAACCTCTCATGGGAGGTTAGGCTCGGGTGGTCCCCACCACCATAACCATTCATGGGAGGTTAAGGTCTGGCGGTCCCCACTTCCCAACATCCAAAAAGAGGTTTTAGCAGATAACATAAAAATAAGATCTATACAACATAATTTTTATTTTATTCATTCACAAAAACAAAAAATTTGACTTCCACACTCTACCAAGTGACATTGACGTGAATGTATCCATAAGAGAATATCAGCACTACAAGTTCAACATCGTCCTAAAATTTAAAATATGAGTACCAATTCAAATGATAGAAAAACCTGCTCCCATGTTTGCTGAACGTACTCGAAAAAATGTTTAGAAATTAATTCTAGGAACTCCGGGCCTCGGAATCACATGCCGTCATGTTTCTCGGACATGTAAAATTTTTATTTATTCAAAAATATAGATAGAAATTCCAGGTCTTTAATTGATCCAATGGAAGACAACAAAACATCTGCATGTATCTCAAAATCTCATCAAAGTAAGCATCAATAGAAGAATAAACATGTATCAATCGAGACCGTAGATATAATACACACGACTCTCCCAAGACCTCATGACTCCATGCTCAACACGCTCCATGATCCAAAATCATCAGACCTCCCAACCATTATGAAGTTGTGCTAAACACATGTGAAACATCACCTTTTCCCTTTTCCTGAATGATAACATCTTTAAAAGCACCAAATGTTCCAATGTTGGGGTGAGTATAAAACTTAGTAGGTTTTCCCAAATGACATCCCCGCTCATGGCACTATGATAGAAGAGTTAAAATCAATAATATAAATTAGTTTATAGAAAACAATTACTAAAAAAAAATTTAACTTAAAATAAATAAATTCCCAAAACCATTAATTTCCAAAATAATGTAATAGAAATTGAAACCTATTTTCCTAGATAAACATATTTCTAGAAAATTAAAATAACAATAATTACAACAATTTTCAAATATCTCTTTATCATCATACCCAACCCTTATTCAAACCCATGAAACCAATCATTCATTCTATGTTATGACAGTTCAATACACATGAGTGGTTTCTCGTCAATCTACCATGTCATCTCAAGGAAATTGTTTCCCATGTAGCATTAACCCTTTCGCATAGAGCATAAGGTCATATTTCAACCAATACACGTTTATGTAGTTACCATGTGTCATTAACCCATTGGCACCAAGGAAAATGTCATATTTCAACCATGCCCTATATTTTTAACATCCACACACACCACATTTTCCCTACGATCATGCCAAAACAAACATTTTAATAAAAAACCTTTTTCTTAAAATACATTGCCATCAAAACTAATTATATGCCAAAACATTTCAATAAAACTCCGTTTTTATTGAAAAAAATTTCCATTGAAAAACACCTTTTCATAAACCATTTATCTATACTAGAAACCCCATATTTTAAAAAAATCAATTTCAGTTCATGAAATAAAACCCCCTTTAGAAAATTATTCAATAAGATCATATGATTTCAAAAAGACCATAAATATTCACAAATGAAGATTTTTCTTTGAATTTAACAATCAGTAAACCAATTTGAATATAAGTCAATCATTTCTAGAAATAAGAGAGGATTGTGAAGCCACCTTCCTCAATGGATTTGATGAAACATTGAACATAGACAGTGAACGTAGAAGAAATCCAGTTGATTCTCGAAGAAAGGCCTATGTTCTCTTATCCTAGCAAGATCATGATGAAAAATTAAAATAATTGGCATCTAAAAAACTTATATCTACTAATTATAGGTTCATATATAAGAAATAATAGGGATAATATGATTAGATCTAAGAAGATCTATGAAAACATGAAAAAATCCAGAAATATTAGCGACATTCCTCCATAACGAGACTCAAAATGGCCATCAAAAAAACATTTGGATGGATCCAACTCTTGTTGGGAGGGTTCTACAGCCTTCTAGGTATAGTAATATAGAAATAGTTGCATTTGGAATCCAAGAAAAATTATATAGAGCAAAAATGTGTAAGGTCCTAGAAAATAGGATCAAGATTTGACCTCTGCAAAAGGTTTGGCCACACGGTTTGGGCCAACTGAGTATGGATCATGCGACCTTCATATTGGTCCCAACACTCCTTATACACCCCCTGAACTCCCTCATCCGTAACCTTTACCATTTTTATAGAAACATATTTTTTATGTAAATATCCAACATTATGGAGACACCACCCATTATAGAAACAACCCACTTTATGGAAAAAATCCATTTTATGGAAACAACCCACATTAGAGAAACACCTCATTTTATGGAAAGAAACAAAATTATGGAAACAACCAACATTATGGAAACACCCAGCTTTATGAAAACTCTATATTTTATGAAAATATGTATTTAATGGAAACTCCTAATTAAAGACACACCAATTAAAAAAAGTTGAGGAACATGGTTATAAACCTGAATCCAGGAATACTACAATATTAGTATTTGTGATATAATATATGATCTTATTATTTCATTTTGTTAATAGTATTTCAATGTTACCATTATTTTAGATGTTATCTTTTTAATTTTACTATTATTTTTTTCCCGTGTAAGCTATTTTTTTCCATAGGATGTCTTTTAATCATGAAATTTTGTTTATTATTATTATATTAAATATTAATATATAAATTTTATAATCATTTGTGATTTTTAAACATATAGAACAAATCTCACCACATCATGGATAAGGCATGTCTAATATACACATGGGCGATGATATAATTGTCTTGATGGTTAAATGAAACATAAATGGATGGTATATTAATTATACAGAATCAATATAATATAATATTATTTATTTAAATAGATTATAAACATCATTATAACCATCCTAAAAATTATTTTTAATAAAAAATTATACCATGACGTGGAGATGGTAAGTCGTACGTACATGCGAATGTTTATATTATTATTCATATGATGGCTAAAATTAGGTATATGGATTTCAAATAATTATAATAACATTTAAAAATTTCTAATATACAAGATATATTACTTTATAATGGTATCAATATATAAATAATAAGTAGAAAAAATGAAATTAAATTGAATTGGTAAACCAATTACCTATTCTTCATTGAAATACCATTGGATATATTCTAAGGGACTATAGAGTTAGAATTTTTGGAAACCAAAGCCCTAAAAATGTTAAGTAATAATGTTTGTAAGTGAACTGGTTACATTTTGGTCATTCTAGAAGGCTCACAGAGGTGTGAGAAAATGTTGGAGGAGATGGCCCTTTATAAGAGAGAAGAGGGGTACTCTAGAAAACATTCAAATTAAAAAATATAAAAAGACTATTCTACATATGAATAATTAAAAATGGACCATAAATGAAATTTATAATACAATTTAGAACATATCATAAACCATTTTTAATATTTACCATTTTTTGGTTTTTCAAACAATTAATAATAAATTATTCAATATGATATTACTATTGTCAAAGTTGATACTATTCATTTAATTTGACTTAAAATAAAATAAGAAAAAGTAGGAATTTGAATATAATTCTTTAAAATATCTATAATATATCTAATCGAACAATGAAATTTTTTATAAACATTATCAAATCCAAACTATAACAAAATTAATACTATTATATACAGTTCATTTATTTTTATGTAAAATGAATAACTGTTGTTTTAGAATTGAAGAGTATTTTATTAAAATTAATTAACTTCTATAATTAAAAATTAAAATTATATAATAAATATGGTAATGATTATATCAATATAGACATTAAAATTCTTTAATATCTTGATTTTGGCCCTATGTGGACACATAAATGATATATAATACAATATAGTGATATTTGAAACAGTCATTAATTTAAATAATATATAATATATTTTAATTTCATATTTATATTAAAAAAATAAACATATATGATATTATGATATTTATTGAATCATATTAATCTAATAATTTTTGGGTATTTTTGAGATCTCTGTTAAACCTTATAATTTTGATTTACTACTAATTAATTCTTTAAACTCTTACCATGGAAAATGTATTTTAATTTACTAAGTGGTAATATATTCACTATAAAAAGACAAAGGAGACATAAATTGTCCATTGGTGGCATATTTAACTTCATCCCAATAGGTTGTTCATTTTTTATATTTTTATGAATTTTAAATAATTTAATAAAATATTATTTATTTTAAAAGATCTATAATGTCAATTTGACACTATTAACTATAGAAAATGTTATAAATATCATAACATATGTTTTAAATTACTCTTATGAACTATTAATAAGATTTCAAATTCATCCATAAACTTAGTGTATCAAATTAATTAACTCCCCTTATATTTATTTTAATATCTATAATATACTTTGTTTGATATATAAATTAAGAAAATATCATATGCATCGTTATTGAGTCATCATTAATGACAAATATTTAATATCTAAAAATTTAAAATAAAATTATATGATGTATATAATTCTATTATATTTCTAGATACTACCTATAGTTGATTTTATTCCAAGGAAATCCCATAATTAAAATTGATATATTTAGATAAAATGAGAATGTGACATTTTTTCCCATTCATAATTTTTTTAAAATATTGCCTTATTTATTTTCTAGTGGCCATTAAGTGATTGCATTTCTAACCATTGAGAATAAATATCTAATTTATTCATCAAATTAGATATTTAAAGGTGTTACAGTAATTTTATAGAACAAGTTTTACCTTAAATACATGATTTACCTTTAATCATGGTAATATAAATAATTACTATAGTTACTTTCATAATTACCAAAAATAAAATTCCACATTTAAATTTATTTGGAACCACTAATTACAAATAAAAATTCTATATTTTAAAATTTAAAATACATAATATGTAGTGATTAATTTAATATTAATCCTGGTTTCAAAATAAAAAATTGGGATTTAGTTTTAATGTCAAAACATTGAAATTGATTGAATTTTTTTACATATAAATTCAATGTAAGATTATTGACAGTGAAATAAATTTTATTAACATATAATTTTTTTTATTTATACATTAAAAATAATCCATAATATAATTTAAAAATATAAATTACTTCGATGGAAAAAGTTGTTTTCATTTAAACTTTACCGTATTATAACTATTCATCAAAATATAAATGTTATCATTAAAATATGAAAAATTAATTCAAATTAATATTTTATATCCATATCCTAGAGAATATTTCTATTTTGTCAAATTTAACTTATAAAAGTGTTAAAAATAGAGTTATAATGGGTGTTCCATCAAAACACAGTAAAAATGCATTTCTTTTGAAATAAAACATCTTTTATATGAAAAATTGAATTCGTGAATATATAATGACAATAAAACATATAATATTAATTTTAAATAGTATGTTGATTATATTAAACATATATTTCATTATAAAATATATTTTATTGTTTTATGAATTCTTTTAAAAATAGTCTGGCATGAAATGAATTCTTTTAAAAGAACATCAAATATTGTGTAACATAATCCAAGCATAGTGTTGCGTATACAAAAAGGTAAAAGGTGGTGCATATTGTGATAGAATATATTCCATTATTAAAAAACAAAATGAAATAAAAGTAATTATGATGATCTAGTTTATAGAAATCTTTGGGTGTTACATTCTACCCCCTTAAAATAAATTTCACCCTCAAAATTCATCGGGGCTATAAAAGGATAAAAACCCAAAACATAAAAATGAATTATAAATCATTATTTAAAAAAGGAATGTGACAAACGGAACTGTTACCCAATTTTAATCATCATAGGACAACATAGGTTGGATATGAAAACATGGATATGGAAGATAAATCTAACCATCATGTTTTGATGGAAAGTGATAGGGGACTTGGAAAAGAAAAATATAGCACTCAAAAAGAAAAAAAAATTTATGATATAAGGGACCATATGACTCATTAAATAAAAAGTTAAATAAATTACATTTTTTTCTTTCTAGATCCTTTCCCTAATGTTGAATAATTTTTCATGAGCATAAATACTTACAAGTGTTTCGTACAATCTCACTATTTTCCATGAGTTGAATAATTTCCACTTCATTTAATATTAAATAAATGATGTTTAATTTCTCATTATTGAAGGTTTTTCATATCATGTGATAGATTTCTAGGTTATTCCATATGTCTCAACAAAATGGTTATCACAAGAAATCAAATATTCATAAGGCCACCTACAGTGAGATAAAATTTTAATCTATCAAACGTCAAACAAAATATAACTTATACTATCCATAAATGGATATCATTACAATACTTCCAAAAAATATTATTATAAAACATTATAAAGTAGTGAATAAAATATTTTTAACATATATCAACCATATCTAACAAGTTTGTTCTTGGTTTTCACATTCTAATCAATTGAATAACTTAAAAATTTATTCTTCTACGTCTTGATAAAAACATGAATTATCAGATATCCTTATTGAAAACATGAATGTTTCATTTTTCAAAAAATATTGGATATATTTAATATATCCCAAAATGTAGTATAATGCAACCATGATAGTATAACCCACTTTTCAATGACTACATAATTAGATTTCAAGAAACTAGCATCATCTAATTTACTTATTCAAATACAACATATGTTTAGAAAGACATAATTACATTATCATAGGGACATATTATTGGTTATCTTACAATTAATCATGTGTTCTCCATGTATATCACCTTACCCTTAAATAAATTTTCTATTTCCTTGTATCTATTAAACATATCCTTTCTGATCAAAAATTAAATACTTTTTCTAAAAACACTTATATATTTTAGGACTCATATTATATAATATTTCAAATACAAAACATATATACATCAATCATTCAACATTATTCTTCAACCATAAAATATGATCCATCACCTTTTTTATTCCTATAATTTGATTCATGTCATAAGTTTTCTCAACCTCATTCTTTTTAGGTTTAATATAAATAATACTAGATGAACATCATATACCATTCACATGTCATTTACAGTCTCTTTACCCTCATCTGTATGAAGAATTCTCGTACCATAATCACGATTATATTCATGATATTTCTGCTTCAGAAATCGAACGTAAAAATTCCCATAATTTCCACATTTGAAACACTCATAAGAAAACTATGTTATATGTTGTAATGGCTGTTGACTTATATAAGAAATAAAAGTGTGACAATATATATTATGCATTTGAATCACATAAGTGAGGTAAATTAATTATAATATTTTAATCTAGTATATCATAATTCAAACCCTAGTTTATTCATGATTGTCACAAAAAACATAGGTTTGTAACATATACATTACTTATCCTTAATACATTCGCACTCATATCTTTTGAATTATGTATTGTGATATCACAATTGTTTTTACATCCTAGTTTTCAAATGTTGGCCAAAACATTACTTTGATACCTATTTGAAATGACTGATGCTTGACATACGTTGACAATACATTTTTTTCATAGAATACTTAAAACAAGACAGAAACTGATTTCCAATACCATATTAGTTTAGTAAATATAGATACATGGAACATAATATTCTATCATTGTTAGAGATCATCAATATGTCCCCTAAATATCATCCCCATATTTTCCTTTATAAAACCATTCTTTATATCATTGAGAAAAGAATACATAAAAAGGGAGAGCCAAAATTATCAGTAATGGTAATCAAAGAGAATATAAAACAAACCAAAAAACCATATTTATTTGAATGTAAATATATAAATGTATATAACGATTAAATATTAAAATCATGGGTCATGAAATAAATATTTTCAGTACGTAATGAATATATCATAAAGGAACATTAACCACGATAAAATATATTTAGAAGAAATAATGGTATTGTGGAAATAAAATAAGCCCATAATATGATTTCAATATTAGCCAAGGCATTAATACCTAGGCCATTGTAGCAAACTAATTCCATTACAGAACAAAGGTTACAATTCATTCCATCCTTGTATTATAATGCCTGTTTTACTTTTGGTTTTAGCTCTGTATCACTGATCCAAATTTTTGGGCCATTCCATCCATGTATTTCTCAAGAGATATAAATTTTTAACCAATTCATTGGTAAGAGATATTGATCCCACCAATATCATATTGATATCATTCATACAAGTGCCACAAAAACCTAATTCATTCATCTTTGCATAACCTATGAAATAAAATGAGATTCATAAATATCATTACATCATAACATATTCTATATAAAATATCAATACATCATTAACAAACTCAAATCATAGTAATAATTGGAGTATATACATAACACTATTTATAGAGAATCAACTTAGATGTAAATTAATTCTGATAGAACACTTGAACTCAATTATTGAGGAAAATATTGTTTCTTCTTCAAAAATGTATTATTTACTAATTTTTTTTTGGAAATTTTAAAATAAATTAATATAATTGAAGATAAATTTGAAATATAATAATGGATGATTAATCTAAATGATGGATTATTAAATCATAAAAATATGTTGAAGCAGTATATGTTAAAATTTATTCTCATACCTTTGTCAGAGAAGTCCAAAAGTAACACATGTTGTATATGAACGAATGATTCCTTCCATACCATGTAGTAAAATGTATAAATTTGTAAAAATGTATTTAAACATATATAGATTAATTTTAAAAATTTTATGAGTTTTTTTACAAAATCGGACATGTATGATATATATACCCCTAGTAAACAGTTACATATAAAAAATCTCAAATTAAATTGAGATTGAAAAATTATACATTACTTTGTTATTTTAGATAGAAGAAGAAATGATAACCTCTTTAATAATGGTTAAATAATGTGATTAAATTACACTAGGAACATATAAGTATATATTATATCATATATGATCCTATTATATCATTTTGAGAATAATATTTCAATATTACTTGTTATGGCGTTAACTGTATTGTTTTCCAATTATTTTTTCCATTAAATTCATGTCTTTCAGGTATAGGATGTATTATATTCATGAAATTTTGATCATAATTATTATTTTTACTCATCATGTAAATTTTATTATCCTTTTTTAATTGAAAAATTGGAGATGGAATCTCAACGCGTCGTGTAGACGATATGCCATACATATGCACAAGCGACGATATTAATCACTTTATGGGTAAATGGTATGAATATTTATGTAATTTTAATTATAAATAATCAATATATTGTTATATTTTTTATTTAAATCAATTATTCCCACCATTATACCCATCCTCATTAAGTATTTCTTTGAATATCAAATTACACCACAATGTGGTGAAGGTGAGCCTTATGTACGAATGCTTTGTGATATTGCCCTTCGTATGATGGATAAAAGGGGGTATAAGATTGTAGCATAATTAAAATATAATCTATGAATATAAAATATTCAATATTTATCACTTGATTACTAAGTAAACATAAAATGATGAAGTATCATAAGATGAAAAAACATAATTGAATCTGTAAAGCAATTACCTCTTCTTCGTTGGACTTCCTTTGGATCTATTAGACTTTTTGGAAATGAAGGACCTCATGAAGATAACTAATAATGTTGATAAGGGAATTGGTCAGGGGTTGGTCGAGATATAAGTCTGAGGGAGGTGTGAGGAAACTTTGGAGGAGATCCTTTTATAAGAGATGAGAGGTGCACTTCAAGAAACTCTCAAAATAATAAAATTCAATTATATTATTGTAGACATAAATAATTAAAAATGCACCTTAAATGAAAATAATAATACATTATTGACCATATATTATCATATTGTTATTATATAACATTTTTTTATTTTTAAATTATTTAACAATAAATTTATTCAATTAGATATTATTATTTCAAAATTTAATGTTATTCATTTATTTTGACTTTAAATACAATAAGTAAAAGTTGGAATTGGAATATAATGCATTCAAACATCTATAATATAACTTATTGATCCTTTACATTTCTTATTCACGTTTAATAATCCAAAATATAAGAAAATTAAAAATGTTAAAATCAATTATTCTAATATAATGTTTGTTAAATAAAAATTGTTTTGAATTAAAGATACTTTAAAGTTAATTATATAACTTCTTAAAAATTAAAAGTAAATTTTTATAATGATAATTGATTCGTTCATATAAAAGAAAATTTTATAGTTGTTCATATCTTCATTTTGTTCATATGTGGACACATAAATGTTAGCAAAATACAAGAGAGATGTTTTGTAACTATCATTGATTTAAATAATATATAAATTATTTCCATATACAAATGTCCATTAAGAAACTACAAATAATTCATATTGTGATAATTTTTTAATAAAATTCATCCAATATATGTTGGACATGCTTTCGTATTAATTTATAACATATAATTTTTTTACCCTTATTTAATTATTTAGACTTTTTCCAGAGTAACCTGTCTTTTTTTATTTCTATATGTTTACAAAATCACACTAAAATTTCATATGGGAAATAAATGGACCCTTGATAAATTATTATACTTGATATAAATTATTTTTAAGATGTTTATGTTTTTATGAATTGTATATAATTTAATTAAATATTATTTATTTTAATATATCAATAGTCTCAATTTAGAAATTATTCACTAGTTGACTTTTTAGAAATATCATCAAATAAAGATATCTTCAAAAAATTCCAGTCAAATATAAATTATATTTCCAATTAATCCATAATACTATTGTATGGAATTAATTAACTCAAATTATAATTATTTTTATAAATTTAATAACAATTATTTTAATTTTTTATTTAAATAATAATTTATGTGTCACTATTGAGTCATTATTAATGATAATTATATAAACTATAAGAACTATAAATAAATTTATATGATATAGGTAATTATATTAGTATTCAATAAAAAGCATGGAGTCTATATTATTCACTAGTAATCCCTAAATTAAAATTAATATAATTTTATAAAATGAGAATATGACAATTTGACACATTCATTAATTTTTTTATATTCGTGTCTTATTTATGGTAAAGGTGAAATTAAGTGATTCCATTTCAAATCATAGATGATAAGTATATAAATTATTCATCCAATAGGATTTTTTACATGTTTTAAATTATTTTAATAATATTATTTTAACCTTTAATGATATGATTTACCTTTAACCATGGTAATAAAAATAATTACTAAATTTACTTTTCATAATACCTAAAAATAAATGTCCCATGTTAACATAATTTGTTCCCAGATATTTTAAATATGAAATCCATTTTTCAAAATTTATATAATTGAAGATGAAGTAATAAATTAAAAATTAATCCCCTTGTCCAAATAAAAAAACATGTTTTTTGTTTAAAATTGAAAACATTGAAAAATGTTTAAATGTTTTTATATATGAATTCAATGTAAATTTACTGACAATCAAATAAATTGAAATAAAATATAAAAATATAATCAATTTATCCTTTAAAAATATTATATAATATTATTTACCGATATAAATTATTTTAAAAAAAACGTGGTTTTTAATTTAAATTTACTGTATTTTTACTATTCATAAAAATATAACTGTTATCATTAACATATAAAAAAATCATCCAATTTAAAATAATATATCCCACTTCCATGGATTAATTTTATTTTGTCAAATTGAATTTATTAATGTTTCAAAAACTGGATTTAATATGTGTGCGCCAATAAAATGTGGCCACAAAAGTTTTTTTTTAAATTTAATATCTTTTAAAAAAATTATTTTGTTTGTATACCATGTTTATAAAAAATTAAAGATGAATTTTAAATATTTTGTTGAATATATTTTACATATATTTCTTAATAGAATTTATCTTATTATTTTATAAAATCCCTTAAACTAAGTCTGACGTGAAATTAATTTTTTCAAAAAAAAATCAAATGATGTATAAGAGAAGCCAATAATAGTATTGCTTTTACCATAAGCTAATCCAATTTTCATATTGTGCCATATTATCTTGGTCTAGTGTAAACAATAAGGAATTTGAGAAATTAAAAATATCTATTTCATAAAAATCTAAATATGTCAAAAATGTTGTACTAAACCACTATATTATGAATAAATATGTTCAAAAGGAGTATATTGAACTATAATTCAATATGGTAAATCATAATGAGTTCACACGTGATTTTTATTGAATAATAATTTTTTCTAGTCTTGTATATGTATAATAAACACTATGATTGAATAAGAGGGTGAATGAGGCACAAATTTAATCATTATGTTTAAATAATTGAAGAATTGATATGTATAGACATTTTAAATATAATTTCAGTTTAGTTAATATAAAAATCGATAATATAGAACAAGTGTATAAAAAATATGTTTTTATTATGTATTGTTTGACAAAAATAATATTAAAGGAATTTTAAAACCATTCCACAGTAAAAAATAGAAATTATAAAATGCTTCAATTGATTTCATATTTTGAAAACCCATGACTTATAAATGGAACAATTATATTTGGGTTGTAATATAATTTCATACGACATAAAATTTCAATATTTTAAAATGATAAATTGTGATCAATATCATCCAATATATTCCCTATCAAGCTTAAATAAATAAATAAATATTATTTAATTGATAAAATTATCACCAAGCTGTTGGATTTGTGAAATACATAATGTTAACAAATTTTTATAAATATATTTTACATGTATTTATAATAATTAATAATATTTTACTGGTGAATTATATGAATAAATAAAAACCAATCATTTATAATGTAAAAGATTTTATAGGAAAATTATTCCCCAATATAATTTTTATAAATAATTTAAATTTATCACTATTAGTAAAATAAAATAATGAAATATATATGTTTCATATACAATGAGATGATTTTTAAATTCTTCCAATATGTTTGATACTCATAAGATATGAAATAAATCAAATTTCAAGCCTAAAAGATATATTTTTCGAAAAGGATATTTTGCATCGACTTGTAAAGACCATGTATTAAAACACATGTTTAAGTGTTAATAAATTTTATTTTATGAGATATAAATATTTTTGTAATTCAAGATATCAAAAATATAATTTTTTGGCTTTTTGGTATTTTTTCTGAAAAGATTTACTTTTTTGATGAATAGTTAGTGATACTGAATTATAATTAAAATTTGTTTTTTCACAAAATTTACTTGTATTGATAAATTATATTTTAAATTTTTTAAAATGAAAAAATATTTTCACAATATATCAATCAATCTAATTTAGGTCATTGGAAACAATTTCAAATTGAAAATGAATTTAAATTTTTTTTAAACATTGGAACTTTTAACATTTAAAATATGTATTTTCAATTTAGTAATTGGATTTGATCGATGAAAAAATTAATTTTATTGGACTTATATACATTAATATAGATATCAATTGGATTTAAGAAAACGTTTTTTATTAATTGATAGTTTCTATTTCATGAGATGTGCAATTTTTTAGGATCATTTAATGGTTAAGGTAAATATAATAGTATTTTCTTTTATGAGACAAATAATATATGACTTATCATTAGGATGAATATATACTAAATGGTGATTAAGATTATTTACTGAAATATATAGCATATGTTAATGATTATCTTTTTTGAAAAATTAATCATTTTTATATGATTTTGAGGGTGATTAGTTTTACATGAAGATAAATATTAATTTTATTTTTGAATACTTTATAATGAAATATTTCTAATTTTTGTGTTTGATTTTTTTCCAGGACTGGTTTTAGTTTTTTTAATGATAAGTATTTTTTGAATGATCTATATTGATCATTGGGTAATAATATTTATATATGGATATTAAGTAGTTTCTCTTCCAATATAGTTTAATTCTTATCATAATAATATATATTTTACAAATTATATTGGTTATTGTTTATTTCAGAAGCCAGAAGGAATATATAGTCATAAATTTAAGGATTTTATTATTTTTAGGATTTTATTTGGATTCTTCAACTGTGAAAATTCATCTTTAATACACATATATTGTAGACAATATGAGATTTTTGTGGAAGTTGATTAAAGAATGAAATTATTATTTTTAATAATGTATTCTTCCTTATGTTATTAGTATAAGTATTAATTGAATTAATCAATTATATGCATAGTATTTTTTCTAAGACTGTTATGTGTTTAAATTTCATATCAGGAAATCTAAGGCCTTTTATTCCATAAATATTTATGGTTTTGTGGCAGTTATGATTTTCATGAACTTGTATCCTATCACTCTCCATCTAAAATTTAATGTTATTTTTCTCTTCCATGTTTATGTATTCCAACATACAACCCATTTTTGTGTGATATTTGCAAACCATCATACATTCCATTATGATATTTCAATTTTAATTATTATTGAATCTATTTCCCAAGTGGGATTTCAATAATCAAAATTTAAAAATTAAATCCCCTAGTTTTTATATTCCAATTTCAAAATGATAGAATGTAATTTATTAGTGGTTAAGATTGTGACATCGAGATATTTTAAAGGGAAAAATTATTCTCAATGACAAAGAATAACCACCGTATAAATATTAATAAATGACTAAACATTATATAATAAATTTTATAGTTGTCACATATAAATTGGAGTGGTGGAATATATTCGATTAATGTAATTCTAAATATTGTTGGCCAATGTATATATTATGAAATAATTTATTTCAAATAAAATTTAAATTAAAATAATAACTTAATAAATATAAATAAATATAATTATATAAAGTACTAAATTAATTTGACAATAATATATTTTCTTAAAAGGTTGTTTATGGACCCATCCATAAACACTACATAATAATTTTAATTATTTTATAATTCTATTTCTAACAATTTAAAATACCTTCTTGATTTAGAGTTTTAGATAATTATGACATAATTCACACATATAAATCCACAAGAAGAGAATGTGGATACAAATAAATCAATAATTATTTCATGAATAAAAAAAAATTCAAAAAAACATGAAATTTGTTCCAGAAAAAACCTTAAAACGTTAATCTTGCCTTCTTTTCTATTACTCGTCCCTAAAACCAATGAATTATTTTTTATTACATGTGATGAGAAAACAATTATCAACAAGGTAGATAAAAATAAATAATTAAACCAATAGTCCATGGATACATATAATTATATAAAATGATTTTTCCAATGGAAAATATCTCACCCCTAAAGTGTCACATAGTTACTTTGTGAAAACATGATATTCCCATAAAACAATGAAAAAAAGTATAATCCTAATGGTAACATTGGACATTAATTACTTATTATTGTAATTATCATGGCATCGATGATATTTTAAACCCTCACAGATTCCATAAAATCTAACCCTCCATGTTATATTATGAGTTAACCATCGTAGAAACCTTATTGGGTAACCATTATAGTTACAATTGAAGAAACCAAATGGAAAACCTATTTAATAAAAATTCACAATACATTATATGGATGTATATGTCCCGTAATTCACAATTAAAAATTCCCAAGATTTAGAAAATAACCATAAAATATAAATAATTTCATAAAAACATTCCTTTTGAATTTTTAAAAAATAGAAATTTAAAAGAGGATTTTAAAAAAAGTCAATTAACAAAAGTTAGTTTTAAATAAAAAGTGTTCAATATTCATTTATAATGATAAATATCATTATAATTATATTACAGGACTATATTAATATTTATAATACCTTATATAATATTTTTATTATATATTTTTACTAATTTATCAATAATATTTTATTATTTTTATTGTTTTGGGTTCATTTATTTAATGATTTCCATGGTTAGTTCCTTTAGGATTCTGTTTTAAAATGGAAGAATAAATCAACATGTCTAATGTAATATTATTAATATATTTCCATGATAATAAATAATTCCAAATTTGAATTTTTTGTGATATATGGATGATTCCATAGATAAAACATTAATGAAAATGATTTAATTTATTTCGGTGTTTTATAGAACCATAACAAACTTATATCATTTTATATATTAACATGATTATATATTCATTATAGAACATTAAATGACATATAATATGTACCCTAAAATTTAATTTAACCAAAAATATTATTTTATTACTATCCATGAAGGCGATAATGTAATATGATAATGTATCATCTACGATGGAAGGAAGTCACCACCTCGTGGAAAATATTCGCGTTTTTAAAATAAAATGTAGTGAATTAGAATTTTGGTGATTAAATTTTATTCTTAGATGAGATAATATTCATATATATATATATATATAAGATACTAGAGTTTTCATTCCAATTGGATAATGGTACATGAGGAGTGAATAAGAAAAAAAAGTAAATAAAAAAAAATAAAAATAATGTTTATTTTTACCTCTGGAATTCATCTACTAGATAACCTCATTAAGGCCCATGGTATTACCTTTTGGGGATATCGCCTTGTGTGGGACATTGGTAGGATACTTTGTAAGGGAATTATAAATTAATTAAACAAACAACAATTCCTTGAGTTGTGAAGATAAGAGGTGGTGAGTTATGGTATTTGTATTGAATGACCAAGGTATTGTTTTATTATTTAACTCATTAGTTTATTATTTTCGAAATATAAAATCAATAAATTGAGGAAATTAGATAATAATATTTAATTAAGTTGGTATTGTTCATTAATACTGGATCACATTATCTATACATCATCTATGACTCTATAAATCATTTATTTTATAAATATCACAAATTACTATATTTTACTATTCAACAAAAAATAATTAATATTTGATAAATCCAAAAAAACTTACACTAAACATATATCAACATGTATAATTTAAAAATAAACTAAATTATAAGAAAATAATTTTAATAATTTGATAAATGTTATTTTTAATTAAAATCACCATTAATTTGAAATAGAGTTCAATTTAACATTACTATTTAATTACAGAATGAAAAAGAAATTCATTAGAACATGTGTTTTTACATTCTCCCTACATTCAAGAAATATATTCATTCTAACAATTAATTATTTAACAAACTAGGGATTATATCTTTTCTTCATAGAATTTTCATATTCCCATGCTTCTTCTTTAACCTTATCCTATATCCACAAAACTATAACCATATTAATTACCTCATTCCTTAATTCCTCTTAATATGATCTATAATATGAATATTATTTTATTTATACGAATGGTTCCCTTCCATGTGAACTGCATCTGGTCTCAAAATGTGAGATGAATATGGAACATATGTTCTCAATATCGAAACATGAAAAAAATTATGGGTCTGAGAAAATATTGAACACAATGATTCTAAACATCAAGCTGGTCCATCATTATATATGATTTTAAAAGTTTCAATGAACCATCAACTAAGATTTCCTTGATTACCAAAAACATAACACTTTTCCGTGGAGGGATTTTATGGAAAATATGATCACCTATATAGAAATAAATGTATTTTCTATTATTATCTTTTTAGCTTTTCATTATAAATAAGCTATCATTATTAGTTACTAGATCATCACCACATTCTAATCTACTTCCTATATAAATTGCCAGCCAATAAAAATCCTTTTCGACAATTCATCCTAAAAGGATAGTGTATGACACTAACATCCATACAATGCTCAAAAGCCTGCAAACTTTATATAAGAATGAAAATATTTTTATAAGAAAACTAAAAAATATATTTAAGATGATTCCAAATTCCCTATTAATCCATCAAACCATCATGTTTTATGTCTTACAATGTCTGAATTATCACTCGTTATGTCCATATGATTGAGAATAAAAGGATATGAAGATATGTAATTCAATTCCTAATGAATTCCATTGGTCATTTTAGTAGATAGAAGTGAAACTAGAATAACATCTAGATATGGTGGAAATAATAATTCCATGTAACTTAAAAATCACATTAATGTATAGTAGAGAAATCTTATGTATTGATTTAGTATCCGGAATAAAAAAATTTGTATATTTTTTTATACCGTCAACAATAACAAAAATCACATAGTTACCTCTAGATGTCATTGGAAGTTCCACCATGATGTACATGGATATATTTTTTTATTTAAAATATAGAACAAAAATAGGATTAAGAATCGCATTTTTAGTGTTCACCCTTCTTTAACTGGTTTAACATAAAATCATTTCATAATAAAATGAGAGATATATCATTTCATATAATTCAAATAGTAATAGTCTCTATGTTATTGGTTCATCTTAGTGGTGCATTGATTAACTAAAAATGGGGAACTGTGATCTTCCATAACATTTATTTCATTAGTTTGGAATCACAAGGAAGACCTAATTTCTATTAAAATATCATGAAAATAACATTATGAAAAATGAATTCATGTGATTTCCCTATCATAACCATTCAAACAATTTTATATAAATCATGTTCCACATTATATACTTTGTTCAGACTATCTAAAAGAGTTGAAGGAACTAATGGTTGAAATAACTTATAGGAATTTCCTTCACCTACAAATTACAACATCCAATTAATCAATTCATCAATAAAGGGGTTATGTTCCAAACATAGCATAGTTAATGTAGAATAATTTTCCAACCCAAGGAATTCACGACATTGTTTAATATTCTAGTATGGTAAATAATCATGTAATTATAATCCCTTATCAATTTATCCCATCTTCTCTTATTAATGTTCTATTATATCACGATGAATATATACATAAATCATTAAAGTTCAATATAGATTTCACTGTTGGATATATATCAATGATTTCATGATATTATAAAATTCATTAACCCAATAACTATTTCAAAATAATTGGTGGGATAATTTAATTCATTATTTTTCATTTTTCTTGAAGCATAAGAGATCACTTGATATTTCTACATCAAAACACAACCATGTCCCTTCAAGGAAAAATAATTGGTGGGATAATTTAATTCATTTTCATTTGACAAAATAAATTTAACCTATTTTTTTAACATAGTTTTCAGAGTAGATAACCATGATAGGTTATTTATCAACCAGCTGGTAATAACCTACTAATAAAATAAAACTATGAATTAAGAAATAATTTTTCATTATTTTCTATTCAATAACAATATTAGTCTTTATGGGGTAATTTATTTTCTATCCTTATTATCAATATCCCCCAAATAAGATATATATTGAAAAAAATCATATTTTATAATTTTTTCACATCACAATTTTTCATTATGTGTCTGAAAAATAATCCATAGATTCATTCATTATCATATTTACTCTTTTAATAAAAACATATGATTCATAAAATAAATCACAAAAGCTTCCTTATATTCATGGAATATTATATTCCTATTATCTGTAAATAACGTTTCATAATTTGACGAACCCTAGAACATAACAAGAGCTCATAATACCCATATCGATTTCAGATTTCTATTTTTTGAAATCCATCCTTATCCACCATCATTTGATGGTACCGAGGTCTCACATCAGTTGTGTATAAATATTATGCTCCCTAGTGTTGATCATGAATGTCATCTATATAAATCTATATATAATTATTATTAATATAAGTGATATTCTAATCGTTATAATAAATGAAATATATAATTGAACCATAATTATTAAAAATGATCAAAATAGGATTATCCGAATGTAATGTTCTATGTTGAATTAATCTTTTATCAAGCATCTATTGTATCTTATTTTCAATTCCATCAAATACACTTAATACATTCGATAAATGGAGTTTTAAAATTTTCATAGTATCATGAAATAATCAAATTGAAAATTCAACATCATGATCAGGTATAACACCTTGTAACCCATGAGAAAAAATAATTATTTATTCATATACCATAAGAATATCTTTGATTTGAATATTTCCCTGATTTTTTAAAATATCTATATTGTAAAATTTATTTCTATATTTTTATATTTTATTAGAAAAAATATTATTTATAAAGGGTATACGATAATTAGTTTATAAAAAATAATAACCATTCAGAAAAATATGTTTTCTTATATACAATGAATCTATGTATGGAAATAGATATCCATTCTATGCCAAGAATAACATCACACACTACTAAGGGAAAAGCAACACAGATTGTGAGTATTTTATATCCAGAAACCACAACGTGAAGATTGTTATAAATATTTTTATCCTTATTATTTCTCTTGATGATTTTACTATATGTTTTTACTTCATTTATGTAGTTGAAAATTCCAATTTACCAAAAAAATCATTAAAAATAACATAATATATTGACACAATTTCAAAATAAACATTATAAAAATATGAATAAAAAATTTATGTGATACAACGTCTTGGGATGGACCAGTATATGATGAAATAGTCATAAAGGATATAACTACACCTTTATTATTATAATCATGAAACATTACATTATTCAAATAATTATTTTGGCATTTATTTGCATAATACCAAATATAACCACATTTAAAACACAATACAAATTTTTATCATAATATTACTAATGATAATTTTTATTTAAATATCAAGCCATATGTCCTAACATACCACATCACAAACAGTTCCAATATTTGTTATGTAATTCCCTAGGTTTCATTTCACCACACCTCCCACAGATTGGAAAATTAACATTTGAACAATCAGATTTATTTCATTTATTATTACCTATTGAATATCATATGGACCTCTTCATCATCTTGTTGTAAATGTATATGTGATTATCATACATTTCCATTTCTACCATCTAAAAACATTATAAAATTTTCCCTTATAGTATGAAATATCAGGAGGCCAAATCCCTTTAGTATCATTTCTTCAATACTGATTTAAAATGATAGATTTTACAATCAATATCCTTAATAATATTTGGGGAATACATTATCAATTAGTATAAGTTTTATTCATAAATAACCACTAACTCTTCCTAAATTTATTTTTATTAAAGGAATATCGTTTCAATCTTTTGTTAAACCACCATTTAAAAATATATTTCATGGAACATATTTTTAAATCCATCCCATTCAAAGCCTGGAAACATCTATTTATCTATGATATTTTTGACCATTGACTACTATATTTCAGCACCACCTTCTTACCGGAGAATAAAAATACTACACATTGGATTATCGGAACACTTCATGACATCAAATTACATTTCACGGGATATAATTCACCCCTCATCTACAACTACATCAGAATATTTAATGAATTAATATGGGTGTTTCCTCATAAATTAACCCAACTACATCATGTTCCTTTTGGGTAAATCTAGATGTTATCTTATAGGGATTAAACCCACATTTATAGCATGTATAAACTGATAAGTCACTACCAAAAACTACATTGAACCAGTCCCCCAATTCTGGTTTTTAGATTTGGAAATTTATCATCGTCTTACTACCCTCTTAATTCATCTTCCTTATTTCTTCTCCTGAAAACTATTTTAATCATGCATATCATAGATGAAGAAGCATGGTATTCATTATATTAATTATAATTTCAATATATCCATAAGTTAAACATAATTTATTATATTAACATCATTCAAACAACTTATGTTATATGAAATGTTTTCTGATACCAATCAATAAATACCTTTCCTTGAACACCATATAATCTATTCAATTCATTGAGAATTCACAATCTTTTCTACCAAAAGAATATTTTAGTTTTAATTTTAGAGAATTATAGTATAATTCATACATATCATATTAAAAATCCGAAAAAATATGTAAAACAAAAATAGTATATATTTCATTAGTAAAATAAATGTTTTTTATAAAACATTAAATATTTTCATGAAAAATATTCTCAACATTAATATTGTATTTTTATTTTTTATTAACAATACATAAATCATTAAAAAAATTAAAAAATGGAATAATCAAAAAAAGAAGGGAAATAAATATAATTAGTGAAATTGTTATTCCCTGAATTCTTATAAACATATGAAAAAAAATTCACAAATACAAACCTCTCACTCAAAAATATTAATATAGATAATTTTTGAAAATATGATATTCCAATAAAAATAGAAAACGATGTCTAATAATGAAGGTATCAAGGGAAATTACATATATAAAATTTTAACCATCCTGGAAACCATAATATTTTTAAAATTCCTGACAACACTACAATGTAATTCTCACATCTACCTTATGATGTAAGACAATCGTCTACCTTTTGGTGTAACCATCAAAGTTACACATGGAGTAACTATACGGTCGACCTCTTATATATACATACCCATTGAATTAGTTGTAGATATATGTTCAAAATATAATCATATAAAATTAAAAATAACATGAATATAATCATAAAATAAAAACACTTACATTAAAATATTAAATTTGATTTTTATTAAAATAGAAATTTAAAAATGGTTTTTATAGAAAACTCCCTTACCTCAGGTTTTTCACTCGTCCAATGTGTTAAACGATCCAGTATAATGTATTGAATATAGTTATAAATATATAATGAAACTATATTATAATTAATGTTATCATATATAATCATTTTTTTACATATTTCATCCAATTTAATAGTAATATTTGGTTATTTTCATTGTTTCAGGTGCTTTTATTTCATGGTTTCTATGGTTTTTTCATTATGAATTTTTAAAGGATTATGAATCTATATGTGTAAATTAATGTAATAAATATGTTTCTATATTTTTAGTGATTTCATATATCATTTTTTTGTTATGAGTATGATTCATTTGATTAGACATTAAGGAAAATGATTGAATTTATTTTTCAGATTTTTTCAACGATCATAGTAAGAACACATTTTATTTAATTTTATGATTATAAATTTGTTAAATAACATTTTATATCTTATAATATGTATAATAAAATTTTATTAAATCCTAATAATGGGTATATGATCCGATTTGTAGGTAGTAATTTAAAATGAATTTTTATCCTCTACAATGGAGGAAAATCAGCACATCGGGGATGGTGATTTAATTTTTTTAGTAAAATGAAGCGGAGAAGAATTTGGATGATGAATTTTTACATTAAAAGAGAATATTATATTAAATTTATGATATTACTGTTTTCTTTCCACTTGGAAAAGGTGATATGAAGAGAGTATAAGAATAAAAAATATTGTGAAAGGAAAATAAACAAAAAAGAAAGATGATTTTACCTCTTGAATTATCATTCTTGAGAACCTATTTAGGGCGATTAGTTTTGAGATATTGGAGATAAAAGTAGGTGTTCTTTTGTGAAAGAGTAATAAGAATGTAATTGTGGGAAAAAATTAAATAAGATACCTGAATTGAGGTGTGAGAAGAATATGTGGTTATATGTAGTATATATATTATAAAAGAGAGGTGTTTTTTATTATTTTACTCATTATTATATTATTTTGTCTTGTGACTATGAAAATATATAGAATTATAAATAAATATATTAAAATATATAAATTTATTCATTTATTTTGGCATTACATTATCCATAAATCATCTATGACACAATAAATAATGTCTTTGTTAAATACTATAAATTATATTATTTTAAAGTAAAACAAAAAATAAATTATTCAATAAAAATACCAAAAAACACCAAAACCATTTATTGACATATAGAATAAAAAAATTATTTTATGAAAATAAATTTAAAAATATTTTATATTTAAATTTTAATTTAAATATTAATTTATTCAAAAAATGACATTTTTCAAATTTATTCTGGTTTAAAAACACCTATTGAAACAAATTAAGTTATAATAATTTTATTTTATAATATAATGAAAATAAAAAATAAATTTAAATATATATTTAATGAAAATAATTTTCTTATTCAATTATTTAATTCATTCTAAATTTTTAAATAAAAATTAATGAGTTACAAAAATACTAACACATAATTTATAATTTTCTAAACAATTATTTACTTATTCAATGATATAAATATATCATATTTTAAATTATAAGATGAAAAAAATTATTTTTAATATCATATTCATGTTACTATTCTTTTATTAGATATTCCAATATTTATATAAATTCCTCTTATTTAATTATACATTAATAATGAATTTATCTAATTTATTCAAGTATGAAAAAATATTAATTTTAAAAGTACCTAGGTTTTCATAAATTAAACTATTCACAATAAGTGAAAGATATTAATGAAATATATTTGTTCCATATCTAATAAAATTATTATACATACATCCAATAAGATTATCATGATTAAGAAAGGAAATAAATATTGATTTTAATCATAAAATGTTGTATTTTTCTAAAAGGAAATGTTTCCAAAATTTAATTGAGAACGTGATTTATACTAAATTATTTAAAAATTTATAAAACATATTTCACAATATTTATTTTTCTTTTAAAATATGGTTATCATTATTTTCATTGGGTGTGTTTTGTTCATTCTATTTTTTTAATAATAGTGACAAATACTAAATTTTAAATAAAAAAATATTTTCCTTCCAAAATTTTATATAAGAAAATTATATTTAAAATTTTTCATCTATAATTCGTTACCATATAAGTTAATAAATAAAATTTAGGTCATTGATAAAAATAACACATCGAATTTAGACATAAATCAATTTCAATCATTGGAACATTACACCTTAAAACCACAATTTTTCATTTTTTCTTCAAAACCAATTTTATATCTAATTCTTCAAATTATATGAAATGAATTATTTATTATAGAATACATATTTTGAATCAAAATCTATATATTACATATTATGGTATTTTTTTATTTTGTGGACTAAAAATTAACATATTATAAAGTTATATTTACCATGGTATTGGAAAAAATGGAACGTGTTAAAATAAAAAAGTATACGACATAAAATACCGAAATTAAATTCAATTGGATGATGTATTACATAATGATAAGTATACTATAAAATATGAATTTTCATCCAAATTCATTAATATTACTTCTTCCTCAATTAAGATAGCTTAAATTGTAAAATATTATTTATTTTATCACATAAATCAACCCCTCTAAAAGTATATACACCATTCCTCACCAACCCATTTCACTTCACTAGAATTGAATATCCAGGAATATCTACCCAAAACACTACTACACACTCTCCCCACATCCATGTTCTTTTATTTTCAACATAAGACCAAATACAAGGTACCCAAATGTCTCTTGAAAAGGTTATATTCATGTGGAACGTTTCCCAAAACTCCTCTCTTAATTTTATTTCTTCTTCTTTATTGTCCACTTATCCTCCAACCATAACAGATTTACTACAAATGATTTATTTATATAATTTCTTAGTTTTATAATATATTATGTTATATACATTATTTTTATTACCTCTACGTATTCATATAAATAAAACAATTATCCAAATCATAGCGTTAAACTTATCTCTGAATATTTATAATTCATTTTCTATTAGTTACTTCATGGATTGTCATAAAAATGTTATTGTAGTTAAAAATATTATAACTAGTATATTATATAAAATTTCACATTATTAATCTAATATATAGAAATAATATTAAATATAATGAAACTGGATCTTCATGTTCAGACCACCCAAAAATAAAATAAACATTTTTCTTTACTGTTTTATCAAATAAATCATCCTCATACCTGAAAAATTAAATATTGTACAATTATTACTCTTATATTTTAATTAATAAAATTTAATTCCTCGTATATTTATTTTAAAAAAAATTTAAATAACATCCATAATTATACACAAATGAATTGATCATGAAACAATGAAATGAATGCTGCTATAACAATAATGTTTATGACTTTTTTTTAATCAATGGTTTGGGATATTTGAAAAATCATAACATTAGTTATTATAAATATTAATATAGTGATTAAATTGTTTAGTAACATTATTAAAATCATTATACATGGGGTTTAGGTATGTAAAACTAAATAGATGTGCGGGGTAAGTGGTTTGGTATCCCCATTTTCATTCACTGAGTTACATTTATACATCATGATTATAGGTTTATAAAAGTTTGTGTGAAATGAATTTTTAATATCTTATACAATATTCCCATAAGTTTTTTATTTATTTACAATTATAACACATATAAATTTAATTTATTATATCCCATTCAAATAAAACTAAATTTATAAGATATGTTTTTAAAAAAAATATCTTTTAAATATTTTCTTATTACTAACTTTTCATCCATGTAAATGTTTTCTAAAATATATAACAAATATATTTTTATTAATATATTAACTTTTTTTAAATTATTCATGATAATGTTTTATTATTTATTATATTGTATGAAAATTTTCTTTATTTCGTTTTCTATAATTATTCATTTTTAACTTTACAAAATTTTTTCTGAATGAAATGTTTATTTCCTTATATGATATCAGTGGTAATTCCAAAAAATAGGATAAACAACATTTTTGAACCATATTTTACATTATTAATATGTAATTTTAGAATAAAATTTTTTCATTTATGCATGATAATCTTTTATAATAACCTAATATTTTATAATGAATTGGTTATATTCCTTATAAATACCTTTATAATTATATAATTCTTGTTTAATGATTGTGATAATGCTATCAGAAATCACATAATTTTAATTATGGTTACATGACAAAAAAATTATGAATAGTTTTATTATAAACCTATTCTTGGTAGTCATGTGGTAATCTAATGATGGATGGTTCAATGATAAACCATGATGGGTTATAAAATTATAACCTCAAATTCATTTTGTACAGTATATTTGAAAAGGTTAAATATTGTTTACTATATTTAAAAAAAGTTTTGATCCCCATTATAGCTCAATAATGAGCATGATATATCATTTATAAAGGGTGATCCACATTATAGCACTCTATATATTATGTAATAATAATATTGTAATTCATTGATATAGTTATTCCAATGAATTTTATTTTAATGGTTATTATGTAAATGATTGTTGGAATAACCTAAAATAGTTTTCAATTTAATGATATGTTTTTTAAAGGATTGATTTTATCAAAACAAGTGTGTTTTTTTCATATGGAAATATTTAGATTCATTTTATCAATATAAAACAATTTTTTTCTTTTAATTAACTAAAATTATCGTTACCTTAATATTAAATTACATATTGAGGTTTTTTATCATCACTTATATAATGAAATAATAGTGTTTAAGGAAGAGTAATAAAAATGATGAGATTACAAAGAATATTTTGATGATTTTTCATAATTAAAAAACATGAACAATTTTAATATATTTTATTTCATAGAATTAATGGATAGAGTGTATCTTTGTCAATGTGTAATTTATGAGTGATCATTGTATGATTTTTTCTTAATTACCTAAACAATAAACCAAAATATAAAAAATGTTAATTCTATTTAAAAAACTCATATATTAGTAGATTTTAATATCATTTCCTTACAAAATTTATATATCACATTTCATTCAAATATTCTTTCATTTCAATAATTCTTATCATTATATAATATAATTTACGGTATTTTAGGGAATCATTTACTATGAAATCTTATTTCATCTAATCCAGATATAATAATTGCTTCAATTCATTAGAGAAAAAATCAATAACAACTCAATATTCTGTTAAGTTGTAGAACAAAATATCATGATTAGAAATATGGTTACTATAAAATGACCATTTTAAAACTATTATATAATCCATTATACTATTATATACATTAAAAATGTGGTGGGTCCAGACAACATCCTTTTATGATTATCCAAAAAACAATATATTCCACTTGACAATTATGATGCAACATAATGGATCCCTATATGGTATTGTTTGTAAAACATTATCACATTATGATGATTTCCAATAAATAATTATATGGGTATTTTATCTATTATAGGATATCATAGTGATGTTTAGTTTAATTTTTGGGAACATTTGGCGATCTCTTATTAGATTGAAGAGTTATTCTATCAATCTATATTAGTATCTAGAATTTTAATAAAATGAAAATTTATTATTATGAATATAACCATATAATAACATTATGATATTTATAATGTTGATTAATTTTATCCCAACTAATATCACTTCCATTTAAATATTACAATTTATTAGGATGGTTGTTTACTAGATGGTGTTTGAATGAATCCTTGATATGATCATGATATGTTGCATGAATCTCTATCGGAGAATTAAATATCTAATCATTTATATGTACTGAAGTCACAATTCATTACAATGGATCACAATCACCTATATGAGGATATATTTGTCGAGATGATGGATAATACAAATAATTATTTGTGGAAGAATATCCCAGAACTAAAAAAAGTTTGTTGATAACCCATAAATTTGAGCATTATTTGTGGAATTCCGGTGATGTGATAAGGATGATATATACCCTATAATTTATATAATATTTATGTCGTTTTAGGGATAAAATTATTATAAATGTGTAACATGTAAAAAAATTGCATTTATCAAATTATTATATGTATATAAATTTTGATACGAGCCATTACATGCAACACTACATTCAAGAATTCTATGATATACAATTGAAATTTTGTCACATACTATGGATGTTATCCCTTACCCCATTGATTTGATGATACAAATTATAAAAAAAATATTTTTATAAAAGATAATTTTTAAATATCATTTCAATGAAATAATTGGTCATTAATTTATTATAAACTGAAAAATCAGTTGATGGTAAGAAGATATATTTCTCATAAAATATGTTATTATACAGACTATTTCATTTATCGTAATATATTTCATAAATCTATATATATGAATGATTTAATTTATTTATATAGAATAGTATTCTATAAAATACTTTTTATTAATATATATATATATATATATATATATATATAAAAGAATAATTATGCTGGTAAACTCAGTTTTATGATTCAATATACTTTTTTCTAAAAATTAGTTTTAGGTAACACATATATTTTAATATTAACTTCCACCACTTATTGAAAATAAATTTTATTAAATGCCTTATAGGATTTGATTTACCAAAATTTATATAATTTAATAGAAATATTTTTTTCAAAATGAATATAAACAATTTCAATATAATTTATCCTAGATAGGGTTGAATTGATTATACTCAGAGTTAAACTAAGAGATAATATTAAAAATTACACTTAATCATGATGGATAACATTAGAATTTGGTAATATAATTCCATTTGCATTCGTAACATCAAACTAAACTACAATGATTCTTCAAATGGACTTGGGGGCACCTGGACTGGATGGTTTCAAAGTTTCTAGATAACCCCTTAATGGAAAAAACTTATCTAGAGTAAGTACATCAGTGAAAAAAATTGATTCACCCCTTGAATATCTTTGTATCTCAATTTTCCGAAAATACCGTTCAAACAATATTTTAATGAATTCAACCATTTTTTATTAGTTGTGGCATGGATAAAATTTTATGGATTTTAGTTTTTTTCATTAGGGGGATGATACATTGGAAACACCTTATCTAGAAACACATAATATAATTCTATATACCTTTTATATGGATCAATTATTATAAAATTTTTTTGTGGATCGTGGAGGAGTAACTCGTGTAATTATGAATTATTGAAAATATGGTTCACTAGAAAAATCATTTCAATAACTAATTATAATATATTGATACTATAGTCATAGTGATAAATAAAAACCACCTTATATAAGATTTGTGAAAGAACATTATTCATGATCTTAATGTTCATAAGTGTTATATCATTTCCATTTATTTTTATACCCCATATATAAAATATAAAGTAATGTGCACTCTTACATTACCTATACAGATAAAACGATACACATATAGGGGATCAAGTGGTTTTATTTTTTCCTTTTGGAATTTAAATTTTCATTAGAAATAATTATGGTAATTTCATTGCATATGTTTTTGGCCCATGTAGAGCTTGAATATATTCTGTTGCTGAATGTCATGGCATGATCAACATAGTTGAAATGGATTGAAAAAAAGGACTATGAATATTTTTTAAATATAACTCACCCTCCAGCTTTAATTATATAAAAAATTTCTTTAAATTTTATTTAACGTTAAATTAATGATAAATAAAATGAATTTAAATATCATTGACCAGGGTCAACACTACCCTCAATTCATTTCATGATGTAATCATGATGGATGATGGGATTAAAACAAGGTGATCAAATAAAATAAGTTAATCATTTTCCAAAACATACCAGTTGAACTTTTTTATTTCATGAAAAGTGATTATTGTAAAAGGTATAAATTTAGAACATTAAATTTTTTTAATAAAATATACATTTCAATATAGAAAAGATGACAACATTCTATGTAATAAATGAATTTCTAAATCCACATACATATTAAAACATATATTACCCACTTTATTTTATAATATATTACACTTTTATCTCAGCCATTATCTATTAAAAATCATCATGACTTTATTATCATCATTCACAATCTACAAGTAACACTATAATCCATCTAATAATGGATTAATTTGTATGTTAATGAAGCTTTATCAAAGAAGTTGTTATTAGCTTACATGACTTATTAATGGTATATTTATTATTTTTCATCCAATAAATATTTTATACATACCAAAAGAATTATTTTAGTATCTTGAATATATTAAGATTAATTATTATTTTTATAAGATAAATTTCCACCATATTTCCATGAAATGTGAAATAAATGTGTCACTCATGTATAATATTTGACACCCATATCCAATGATCAATATTAATAACCTTTCATAACATCATTCTAGGATATTTATTATGATATATTTCACAAATAATTATTATATTAATGAAATAATTATGAATAATTAATTATATATTCCTATATACCTTATAAAATCCCTTCCATTATAAAATGATATTTTCACTCATTCATGATTCTTGATAACCACAACAATGAAATGATATTATTTTTTAATTACTAGTTTACATTGATAGTAATAATAATTTATTTAATTATAATGTGTGGAATTTATGTTATTATATTGATTTTATAAAGGTGAATTATAATTTAACATTATATAATATCATCTAATAATAATTTAAAAGTTAATCCATTTTAATATATATTATACCATATCCAAAGAAGTTATGTAATGATTTTTTTCATCTGCACGTTATATGAATTGGAAAAAAAATGAATAGAATTAACAAATATAATATATTTTTCATTTTAAAATTATTAATTTTAAAAAATCATAACCATTTTTCATGTATAAAAATCATCAATCTGAAATATGATTTAATAAAATTATTATCTTTAACACAAATTTTCATTTTTATGATAAATTTTCAATAAAATTATAATTGAAAATAATTTATGAAAAATAAATAGAATGTGTTGTGTTAATATATAAATATAATAGATTTATAAAATAATATATTTATTATCCTATATTGTTGACCTAATATAAAATATTATGGGACATGAAGAAATGGTTATACGTTAAAATCAGTTTTTCATAACTGTTTATTTTAAAAATAAATTTGAGGAAATTATATTATGAATTTTTGGTTAACCCCATATATTATATAGTCACTTAATTTTTTATTTGTTATGTTTTGCTTTATTTCTTAACTATTGGGAATATAAAATTATTTGGGAATTTTTTTGTATAATCCAATATAATTAATATTTAGTGAGGATTCATTTCATGGTGTAATTAAATTTATTAAAATGTATTCAGGAATTTTATAAATACTCACTATTTATTTTCTAAATTAATTAGTTATAATAATTTTCATTATATAAAATGATTTTAAGGTAATCTTCCTATAATTTTCCAAGCATGTACCTTGACATTAATTGTGTGAAGAAAGATTCATTTTATATTATACAACATGAACATAATTTCATGATTTTATCAATTCTCATTTCTCTAATAATTAAATTATACAATTTCATGTCTCAAATCATATAAATTTAATGTCTAATATTATATAAATATTTAGTTTGTAGATAAGTTACATAAAAACATTACTTTTATTAAAGACGAAATAAGAGGCCATTTAATGGTTTTTTATCAATGAAAAAATGAATTTATGTTACATATAATCTTCTAGTTTGATTATCATATGAAACCATTCTTTTCATTCATACCTGATTATTGATTGTAACGACAAAATAACAATTTATTTAATTATATTTTCCATGGGAAATGATAAAATGAAATGATAGATGTTTTTATGATCTTATCAAAAACATATGAATGTATTATTTTTATATAATAATTGTGACCATTATAATTGTCCAATGAATTGCATAATGAAATAAACGAATCACATTATATGAATATGAAATGTGTTGAAATGATTTATAATATAAATATTTACATTATGATTCATTAGTATGCCTGATTCTAGCAAGGCTAATAAGATTATTCATGGATGTTATTTATAATTGAAATGTTTATATTTTGAAATTCTTGTTTTAAAACAGATATCAGGTCTCGCCAGAAAAATTATTTTACATCAATATAAATAATAATGTTAACATAACTATGATTTCATATTCATATGATATCACTTGACAATGTTATGTCTCTTGAATGATTAATTTTATATTTGACAACCTTATCAATCAAGATTATGAATATAAAAACATTTTATATTTAATTATCTAGTAATTTTTTGTAATTGAATATTTTATATTGGTAAAAAAACATAATTATTTTTTTCACAATCATTATTATATTATTCTTTATTATTATTTGTCTCATTGTTAACACTTATGAAATATCTAAAAATTCCTTATTTATATTTTCTTTCTAGTGGATTTTATGTTCCTATAAATGTATAATTTTTATAAATGGGTAGTAATATGATTGTATTAGTTAGATGTGTTTAATATATATTATTATTATTTTTAAATATATATAAAACCTATAAATAAATTAAACCATTACAGTACATATGAATGTATACTTCTGAATTGTATTAAATATTAATTTATAATTATGTAATATTTATATTTTATTGGATCGAGTGACCCAATGAATAATGAAATAGATATTGTAAATATTTCAAAATAATTTTAAGAAATAATTATATTTTTAGGAATTATGTTCACTATTGAGGAAATGGATTTTGATTATAATTTAAAAATGGATTATGTTTGTTCTTATAGAAATAAAAGTTAAATTTTTTATATAAGTGGAGTTCAAAATATTTTAATAGTTAATGAAAAATATAAAACTAATTCTAGTATAAATATGGTAGATTCAATTCATTTCACTAATGATTTCGGTTTCTATTTATCCTAATGGTGATAGTTTTAAAATTATTTATTCCAATTGACATCAAACATTATTCACTATCCTATACTATTCACAAGATTCTATATAAAAATTTCAATAATTATAGGTTCATTATTTAAAATATTATTGAAACTAGAATAGTGTATAAATGTTTTCAATTTGAAAATGTTCTACTTTATGATATTAAAATCTTTATACGCAAATAAAATATGAGAATATAAATCTAAAATGATAAATATATAATATCTGTATCATAAATATTAGAGGAAGAATAAAATATTAATACCCTTTAGAATAATCTAATACAACTACATCAGAAAAAATATTTGGATCCCATTGTTAATGATACTATATTTTATTTCAAATCTAATATATTTTCTAAAAGTTAATACGAAATAATTATACTCACCATGAATTTTCTTTTGAATGTAATTTCACCTATTAAGATGAATGGTTAGGTGTTTGAATAATAGTATATCCATTATATTACTTAGTGGAACACTCTATGGGAATATATCGAAGTAATATAATAATTACCTAAGGATGAAAATAATTAACCCATTTTCATTTTTGTTAACCTTATATTTGTGGTAACATCAATCTCAATAGATGATATTTATAATGAGATTTATGTTATAGTATTTAATGATGTTAATTTTAGGGATATTATTTTTTATGAAGTATTGGTTAAATGTAATCATGAGAAAAATACATGGAAATACATAAAATACTAGAAAAAATATGAATCTAAAATAAGAAATAAGGGAACATCTGTCTTTTAAAAATTAAACACTATGACATGCTTTGAATTTACAGTAACTTATAAAACATGTTTCTATAAAAGAATGAATGTTATGGTTTTTGAAAAGAATTTTAATGTTTTTTTCTTTTTATCAATGGTTAGAATACTATAATGGATGAAAAACAAGAGTAAAATTATATAAATCATGATTAATTGGATTAACATTAATCATTTTATATAATAATTAATTTAAATTTATTTTATGGTTTTTAATTCCAGAATTAATTCAAATACCTATTTTGTTAAGTTGATGGGGGATTGTACAAGGTATTTATGATAATATATATAATGTGAAACTAATATAAGTATATATATTATTATTTTTGATGAAAATGATTGATGAAATTACAAATTATTTTATAAATAAATAATTTTATATATCCTAGATGAATGAAATAATTGATTTAATGCAACATGAATCAATATACATAAATATTTGTTATGTGTGGAAGATGGATTTCACTATGGTGGATAAAAATAGAAAATATGAGGAAACATAATAATTAAATGAAATTAAGATATCCATTGTTGTAATCATGTCTTTTTTTGAATAAATTATTTTATCTCTCTATGAATAATTCAAACAAATTAATGAATAGGTATCATGAATTTTCAATATAACACTAGAATTAAAAATTCAATTGATTATAATTTTAATTTTTTTACAATAGAGTGAAAATTAGTCTACACATTATATTACTTCTTAATAATACAAAAAAAAAATCTATAGTATCTAATAATTTGGAGAATAATATAAAATAAACTTCTTCTTTGTAATTTAAATTGTATAATATATATGAAAATTTACTAAACATCCTAGAAATATACATATTTTAATAGAATTTGGAATGTATATTTTTATGGAGTTATATGTTATACTTGTAATAAAAATGATTTAATAAATGTAGAATGATATTTATATTATTCATTAATGAAACGGTAATGATGTCATGACCCCATCCCACATGATGTACACCTCCTTGGGCTGGAATGTGAAATGGAAGATATTGACCCCCCGGGTCCCACCTCTAATAGGACCCAGGATGGTGACTCAAACTAAGGATATATTAATCACACAAATGAGAGCAATTACACTTTATGAAAACACATGATAAAGAGAGAGATAAAACATACACCGACCAACTCAATCTTAGACTGAATATAAAAAATAAATCCAAAGTACACATATGTACTTTCATTCATGAACTACTACTATTGAAAGGAAAAACTACGAGTGCACAAATAAAGTAAAAATAGCAGTGACAGAGAATCCCGAACAGCTCTTGTAACCCCAAGGTAGTATTAACCAAACAAATCTCCAACCTTCTCCATGTTACTTGAAATCTAGTATATATACATAGGGTGAGTATAATAGTATTCTTAGTAGGATCCTCCCTAGAGCCTCTCGTTCTTTTGTTAAGAAAACAAGATAAATAATAAATGAACAAGAAGTGAAACTAACTCATAACCCATATAGGTATAATAAGTTCCCAACCTCACCATGGATACTCTCACCAAGTATCGCATAATGGTGTATATAATATAATAAATAATATCAAGGGTACCCTGCTACAAATTCACCACTACTTTTATACTTTTCTGCAATGTTGAACATCATAAGAATCACTCTCCCAAAATACATTCACTCTAACACATAGGAAAGCACCACAACATGAACCTTGTTCAGTACAACCACCACATCCCCAAAACCAATGTAACCAATTAGTTTCTGGGAGGAACCATAGCTTGTATAACATGTATCATACGTTGGGAATTAAACCTCATGACATTATAGCCAATACAACGAGTAAGGATCCTAAACCAACCTATACACATTAATCCTCTAGTAGTCTATATGAATCTATATCTAAAATATTATTTGGTGAATAATTAAAATTAACTATAGCCCTCTAAACATATATGTGGAGAAAACTAACAGTTGTTCCTATCTGGACTAGTAACTACCAAGAGTAGATATCAGGGCCAAACGGGGTAGTCATCCCTCCATCCCCCAATAAGAATGTTAAGAAGTCATCCTCAAGGGACCAATATCATCATGGTGTCATTTTACCTATCTAATAGGGTGGAATTTCATATATGAACCCAAAAAGTAAAAAAATTTAATAGCCCTCAAACACACTATGGGAATTACCTAGTATTAAGATCAACTACATCTAACATCTACTGGACACCCAACCCCCAAATTTACGACTAGGTATCCTATACAAACTCAACCATTTAAAGAGTACATTTTATTACATTAAAACATATTTTAGTTTCAATTCACGTTAATTAACACATTAACCGTTAGTTAACCATTTTATATTAAAAATTATATTTTATTATCATAACTCCCAAAGTCCAATGTCCCTTTAAATTGAAACCTCCACACATCTTCACATCGAGATCATACCCCATCGTTTAACATCATATATTCAATCACTTATTATCATCATTATGACCTTCCCATATTCCAATGTATCTGAGAAAAATAATCTAATCTACCAAACACAACAGGGATTAACAAGGTTAGTAAAGGAACTACCTATAATATCTGTGGATCCTATATCAGTAATGTAGACCCATCCTCCCTCTAGAAGAAAAACATGTAAAGCACATGTCATATCATGCACGTCTTCACCTCCTTTTGGAAGAACTGTTAAAAAAACATGATATGTGTAAAAAGTAAAGATGATGAAAACCCACAATATTAATAAAGCATAAAATATTTATTACTTACCGTTTTCGTCATCTTTGATGTCCTCCTCGACACCAATATGCATAAATAGATGTATCTCGCCAATCTAGGCATCATGTTCTTCCAGACTCAATGGGACTCCATGCATCCACATATCACAACAGCTATCTCGGATCACATAACAACACAATAGCATAAAAAACATCATATCAACTAATATCATGGCCCTTAAATAAGTAATCCATTCATCATACATAATGACCACTCATGGATCCATAAAACAAGGCACTCATCCTTATAATTGATATGGGGGTAACTTAGAAAAGTACGCGGAATTATCTTTTATCAAAAAAATTGTTCTTAAATTCTTCTAGAAATAACCAATTGATTATTAGTAGGTTCCAACTATGGTAAACCTTAACCAAAAGCTATCATATCTATCAAAAATAATTAAATATATTTACTATATTACTTTTATTATAGTAAAATTACTACAACAATAACCAGAATAATTTACATGCCTCTAAATCCTTATCCAAATAATTATCAATTAATTTTTGATTTAAATTATTTACCAATTTCATCAAGATTTTCATACTAACAGTAAGATAATATATACTATAATATTAAGAAAAAACAACTGGAAATAACAAAATATCAATTACAATTAATTTATCCCGTTTAAAATATTTATTATGTCAATTCCATTGCGATCTAAACTTATAAAATATGATTCCATTTTTGTTTCATGTAAAAGTATAAAGAATACCCATATCCCCTACTTGAAAAAAGGATTATGACGTTTTTTTCATGATAATGGATCAAATCAATGGATCATTATCGCCTTCCCACAACAATTTCATCCACCTGAGTATGTTGAGGCACAACTGCATCCAAAATAAAAAAAAGAATCTATCTTAGAACCCCAGAGATGAATCTATATATCATACAATGAAGGAGAAAAGTATAAAAATCAAATAAAACCAAAGAACAGAGCTAGATACTATCTCATATTGAATATGGATCGATGAAAGGAAGTGGGGAACCGATCCTGGGTGATGGAATCCCTAAACTTTGAAGAGGGAGGCGTATGGGTCCTCTGCGGTTGAGAGGGGTGCGCTAAAGCTGTAGGGTATAAAAACCCCAAGAAGATGGGTTTCTTTAAAACACCCAGTGTTGGGGCAGTACGTGTTGTGTACATCCCAATCATGTAGTGTATCACCTGAAGTGTACTTATTCCACCAAACATGTCACCTCAGCTAGTTGATTTATTTTTTATCTAAAACCATAATACTTCACATCATGTCCCCCTTGGTCAAATTGTGTGCCCCCCCCCCCCGTTTCAAGATTCGTGCAACTAAACACATCCATACGTCATCTAAGAATTCTTCGAGCTACTTTTCCTTCAAAAACATGAAAATGGTAGATCCATGCGTATCCAGGACCTTAAATTAGATTCCTCTAAAAACATTTATAATCTCAAGAATCCAAAACTAATCCAGAGAGGAAATAGAAAGCGGAAGTTCAAAAAAACACCCCATGAGATACCTCTGAATTCCCTTACCTCTATATGAGCTCAACCACCACAAAAGAACAACACGACATGTAACGACCACCACAACCAGCTTTTAAACAATATCACATGGGAGATACCTCTCAAAATAGATGATGCCACAATAGTAAACACATGAAATCCATCTCATAACAAGAAATTGTATCAAACCAAAAAATGAACATTTTTATAAAATAATAGTAAAAAATCAAATTGGTCGTGGTAAAAAGAATGTAAATGTGTCCCATGGTTAAATGTATTGCACACCATGCCACAGTGTTTTTATAAGACATGAACCAAGGGAATGTAATTCATGTGTAACACATTATCCATGAGGACATGGGTCTCTACAGGACACTCCTCAAAGGTCGCATCATCGTTAACATCAATGTCTCCCCAATTGATGACATGACAGTCATCATGAATATAACAGTATAACTTGACACCTGAAAAACAACATGTACTATACATAGAACATCAGCTACAACATTCCACATTCTAAATGTATATGAGATTTTGAAATCGTATTCCTATGATAACACCACCCACTGATGTTTAAACATGTTCAAGTTGCACTTTAAGAAATCATACCTCAGACTCTTATGATAGGTGAAAACCACAAATTGCTACCCAATGATGTAATTTCTACACAACTTCTGATAAAACCCCACAACCACCATATCGATATCTTGGGTGGAATTTCTATGTTCGTTGGGACACAACAATAGAGACCCATAAGAATCAACTAATATCTACTCGATTAGAACAAAACCTAACCCCAAATGAGAATAATCACACAAAACATAAAAATGAACTCTCTCTTCTAGAAGCAAAAGAATCAGTGAACTTACCAACTATTGTTTCAGATACTCAAAATCTTACTGGAATAGATATTTCCATACGAAAACATGGTCCTTCCTGGTCAATTTTGTTAGAGGAGTGGTAACTCAAGAAAAATTAGCTATGAACCACATGTAGTATCAAGGGAGGCCATTGAAACATCAAACCCCTACCACTGTGTTAGAGATAACTAAGACACAAATGCATCTATCATCTATGGATAAACAACTAATATATCCTAGGACACAACATGACCCAAGAAACGGACATCTGGAGACCATAACTCTAACATCAATAATGTCTTCATCAATGGTTGTTGATAAAGAACTCTTAAAATAGCACCGAGATGCCCTGAATTCTCCTCATTAGATATGTTATAAACAAATACTTCATCAATGGAAACCACCACTATCATATCTAGGATCACATAGGACATTGGGTTTATCATTCCCTTGACCATAGTGGTAGCATTCGTCATAGTTTACAGCATTTCAATGCACATGTAATTCCCTTAAGGACAACATAAAGCTATCATTGGGATATCTGTATCCTATACACTGAATTGATGATATCATAAATGGAAGTCGGTCTTTGAGAACAAACATTATCCCTCCAGTTGATCGAGTACATACTAAATCTACAGAACAAGAGAGTGATTCTTCATTGTGAAAATTTTTATGTGATGATAATCAATACATAAGAGCAAACAACTATCATCCTTCTTCACGAAGAAAACCATTTCACACCACAATGACACACTCGTCCAATAAAAACCTCACTATTTTAGACTCTCGAGCTATACTATTATCTATCGTAACACAAATGGATAAACCATATACTAATACATAGAGATATGTTACTCTCAGGGATACAACTCGATCCCAAACATGATCTGTCATCGAGGGGGTAATTCTTAAACCTCTTCTGGAATGATATCATTGTACTCTTCTACGAACTTGAGATATTCCAACTAATGATCCTATGATTAACATAAAATCAACTAATCTATCATGTATGAAAATTATGGATCCCGACTCAGTGCCATCTCAGGGTCTCCCTCAACAAAAAACATCATTGTCTCCCCATGAGCATCAAAGACCGCAACCTACCTCCTGAATAAATCCACGATATACTTCACTAAATAGCACCAATTAATGATGAGAATTGCATCACATGGTCATATCCATAAAAATACTAAATCTCCCCAAAATGGGTGCCACTCTAGAACTATATCACAGTCTCTACATACTTTAGACAAGTTAGCTCGACCTCCAACTTGAATATTCATCACCATGGTAAATGGATACATCTCTAAATAATTTCCCAATGAATGGAAAAAAGGAAGGTTATGTTTAGGAGTGCATCAAACCTAAATCTATCAAGGAATAATTCCTATACGAAATGAAGGATTGTGTAGCTCGAACAATGTCTTCTTCGCCTGGAACTAGAATCACTAATGCATTAAACTAAAAAAACATTCTGCATGGCCTCTTAGACCATAATTGTGGCCACCACAATGACATCAATCTAGATTATGAGGATATGGATCATACCATGACTATCCTTTAATTACCCAATCTAATCCTGACCGATCGAAAGCATGTGCAAAATGATTCTTCTCCCTCGTCCAGAAATGCCTCAATAAAGGAACCTAGAGCAAAACACCTAGTTCACAATGACTACTCTGAATGGTCAAGTACTCTCACTATTGATATCCTCTTCTTATACATTTAAAACAAGTTCCTAATCACTGATATTTCTCCAGAGATCCTCTACCCCCAAGAAAATCAGATGTTTAAGGATTGGTACTCCCACTGTAAAAATGGAAATACTTCTGCCCAAAAATCCAGGAACCTCAGAAAACGGATCTTCTCCATGAGGAATCCGGACGGCTCCCCTCTTATAAAAATTTTATTTAGAAGTAATGTCCTCTCTATGACACATTCCCACTCCAAAATAACAAGATATGTCTTCATAATAAAATAGATGAAAAATGAGTTGTATCTCTGGATTCAAAGCCTCTTCAAAATGCATCGCCCATGCCTCCTAATATGGCCACATGTCCGATGCATATTGTAAAATGTTCCTAAAACAGATTCCAAACCCCCTCAAACTAGAGATCCAATATCGAAGGTTAAGTAGCTTCAGGTGATTGGATTCCTTCCTGGATAAAGAATTAAACTGAAATATTAATTTTTCTTGAAAATCCTCCAATGAGATTTCCAACTCCTCAAGTTCCCAAAGGAACAAGAACCAATAATGGCTCACTATACAACACAAATTTGTCACAACCAAAGACACTCAGTGCTCCGTCTGAGAATGGATTGAACTGAAGGCTATCTCAACCACCTCCATAACTTCTCCCATGACTACATCTGAAATGGAGAACTTCTACTACTGTAGACTTTGGTACTCAAACAGTAATATTATCCTCCTACAAGTTTCATCTTCGTCGTCCTCTACCCTGTGGCGATCTTCAGGTGCAACCTACTATACATCATCTATGAATACCTAACTAGGACATTTACATGGATCCATACCTGCAGAATAAAATCTAATATGACATCTTATAAATTGAATATATATGACTAAACATTAATTTATTATTAATTTTATTCATTTTAGATTAACCAATCCCAAGGTACACCAATTAAATCACATTCAAAAAGATGAAAGATACATGATCCATTATAAAATCTCTACCGCAAAACAATTATAATCTCATTTAGTATCCACTATATTAAAAATGGTCCTTGCATCAAATCACAGGGTCCCTAAAATCCAATGTCTCATCCCATATCTAGGGTTTATATGACTTTCTAATCATAACTAACATTGTTACCCTAGAAACCCATGTCACCTCGACTATGCCTACCATCATAATCCATCATACGCCTCCAACTCCCTCTATTACCACATTTGATTGATGCCCTCCCCAATGGTGTACAAGTCCTGTCCCAGAAATGTGAAAATGGAGATAGTGACCCCCTTAGTCCTTGCTCTTGTGGATCCCTTGTTGGGGACTAGCACTGATAGTATATTAAACACAGAAATAGTAGGCCCAACCCTTAAAGAGACCAGATTAGAAATAGTGAAATTAGAATTTCACCAAACTACTCTTAATCAAGATATAATATAAAATAAATACAATGTACATATATTTAATGTCAAGACAGAACTAATAAAAATGGAATAGAAAACTGAAAGTGCAAAAAGAAAGCAAAAAATACAGTGACCATGAAGCCCGAACAGCTCCAGCAACCCCAATTGTAACATCTCGGTTTCTGATTCCACCCAGAGCCACCCCATACACGGTTGGTCACATAGAATCAAGAATATTTCCCCAAACTCCAGAGGCTTCCAACTAGAATCGAGGGCCTTTGGTGTGATAGTGGGGAAACTATTCCCTCATTGGAAAAGTACAAAACAGAAGAAAAATAAACAAGCAATATCGGAAGCAGTAATAACCAAAAATATAAACAGTGGAAGACTAAATCAACAAACTAGAGCACATGTGTATATAAATGAAATGATACATGATACATAACTAGGAAAGAAGCCAAGCACGTCCTAATGATCGAAACACTACGGTACCAAACAATAACAAAAAGAAAAGTAAATATCTCCTCAGTATCGCAAGCAAAATCTTGGTCCCATGCTCCTCTGCTTCAAACAATCAAGTTCCAGAAGTCGAAGGGTGATTTCCCTTGTCTATACCTATAACATCATAGTCTTCCTGGGTCCAAAATCATGGCCCAAACAGGGTGTGATATAAAATCCCAGTAGGCATTCACCCGAAGCTCTATGCCTAATAGTCCGTGAGTATATGGAAGGTAAAAGTACAATAAGCAGTAAACAACAATAGAAAGCAATATGCAGTAACAGTAAGTAGTAAAAAAAGATGATACATAGCAGAAAACAATCCACAACCAATCAACAGTAGTGAAACAAACAGCTAAGAATCCGAAAACCCTCTGCTATGTACTCAGAGCCATCCCCTCTGGTCCTATCCAAAAAGTACCACAACCCTCTGGGCAGTGCACTCAGCCTAACCCCTTTGGGTTGGTCATACAAATTTATGAGACTCTCTGGGGAATCTCACTCAGTCAATTCCCCTCAAAGTCTAGGGTAGTTAAGGACTCTCTTGAGGAAGATTATGCGGTCTAACCCTCTTAGCCCCAACGTCTAGAGACTTTCTGAGGAAGTTATCTCGGTCAATTCCTCCTATAGCCTCAGTTATACCACAGACCCTCTGAGGATTCTCACTTGGTCAATTCTTCCTCTAGCCTGGGAATGTTCTCACAGAGATTCAAACAAGATAAGACTCTCTGAGGAAGAGCACTTAGTCTACACTCCTGTATTCTATAAAATCCAAGACTATATGGGTGCTCACTCGGTCGATCCCCTCGGTAGTCTATAATGTCTAAGACTCTCTGGGAAGCCCACTCGGTCTATCCCTTATTGTCTATAAGACCAGGTTCTCTCAGCCACCTGCCGGTTAGTGCATAATAATGTTATAACGATAAATTACACCTATAGAGCTACTTGGCTAACCAAAGTACACCTATAGAGCTACTTAGTTAAGTAGTCTACTAGGAAACAAACATGTCATGAGTTTCACTTCAATATATAACCAAAAGGCATGAAACAGGTGTACCAGCCAAAGGCAAACAAGATACCAAGGTCGTAAATAGAAAAAATCAAGGTCAAAATACATCGAAGCACACCAAATTATACTCTAACAAGGTCAATTTACCTCTACACAAGCATACAAGAAAGGCAAGAAAACAACGGAGGAAAGAGGGTAACACGCGATACCCCGTTCATGTGTATCAGTGGAAATTAGCACATAAAACTCAGAGACGTTGAACGGTAAGGCACAAACCAGCTACCTCGATCCTAGGAGATCAATATACATGAACCACGAATGTTGATTCTCCCTTTAACATCGTAGATCTGAGAAAACTCACAAAACATTCAACCTTAGATAACTTTATAAAGTGGAAGAATTGGAAAACAAGGCTCATCCAGAAGGAAGAACTCACCGCTGCGCTCCCAACACAATCGACCATGATCGAATCAGAGAAAGTATGGAGAGGCAGGGGCACAGGGATGATCCGGCTGTATTGATCACTCTCAAACGAACAGGACCTAGAAGAAGTCATTTATGATGATGAGGCGCGACCCCGACCTGTTTAGTGAAAAAAAAGAAAAGTACACGGCGTGTATTTTTAAATTACACGGTGTGTAGTGGGTTTTTCTGTACTACGCCAAAATCGACATCCACGTCACCCATACACACTGTGTGTGTTTTCCGGGCATGGCCAAAATACGACTTCGAGTGGGAAAAGAGTACACGGCGCGTACTCAGAAAGTACACGATGTGTAGTTCAAAAATTTCCAGAAACACAAAAAATTCTCAAAAACTCCAGAAAAGGAAATACAAACCTGAAACGAATATATTGGTTCTTAAAAACTTCCCCCTTAATGAAATTCGTCCCTGAATTTCCTTAGAGAGGCATAGAAAAAGAAACCCTAAATAGCTCCGGCCACTGCGATTCAACCTCGGCCTCCTTCTCTCAAGTCTCGTCTTGTACTCACCTGTGCTTCCATAGCACCCGTGCTAGAGGAACAGACTAGCCTCAGAGAACCTTCATACTGTGATCGACAATCCCGATAGGATGCTCCTCAAATGACGCATCTACTTCAAGCTCAACCTCCCTATGTTGGAAGACATGAGATAGGACTGAGAAGTAACGTCGGATATGAGAGATGTGAAAGACGTCGTGCATAGCCTGGTAACTCTGAGGTAGTTGAAACTGATAGGAAACCGGTCCAACTCTCTCCAATTCCACAAATGGTCCGATGTACTAAGGTGAAAGCTTACCCTGTCTCTAAATCCTCTTGTGTCCCAACCCCGATGCGACATGTAAGAAAACCTGATCTCCGACTTCGAACTCCGTGGGTCTTCTCCGCTGATTAGCATAAGACTTCTGTCAAGACTATACTGTATCCATCCTCCTGTGAATGAACTCTATTTGCTCTGAGGTCTCCGGAACAAGACGAGGTCCTAGAAAAGCTTCCTCTCCTACCTCCCACCAGCATAAGGGTGATCGGCATGGCCTCTAGTAAAAGGCCTCGTATGATGTCATCTGAATGGTCTCCTGAAAACTGTTGTTGTAAGCGAACTCCACATGAGGTATATGCTTCTCCCAAGAACCGCATATGTCTAGAATGCAAGCTCGGAGCATATCCTCATGCACCTGGATCATGCGCTCGGACTTGCCATTAGTATGGGAATGGTATGATGTAATCAAGATTACCTGTGTACCAAAATCCTTCTGAAGTCCCTTCCAGAACCGATTGGTAAAGAATGCATCCCTTTCTGCAACAATGGAGTGGGAAACTCAATGTAGATGTACAATCTCTCGGATGTGCAGTCGTCCTAGATCATCAACACTGAAGGACTCCTTGATTGGAAAGAAGTGTGCTACCTTCGTATGCCTGTCGACGACGATCCAAACAACATCACTTCCCTGATGTGACCTCGGTAACCAAGTCACGAAGTCCATTGCAAAATCGTTCCACTTACACTCCAGAATGGGTAACTACTGTAAAAGCCCTGCAGGTCACTGATGCACGGCTTTCACCTACTGAAAATTAGAACATCTCATGATAAAACCAGCAACATCACTCTTCATACCTGGCCACCAGTACTGGAGATGAGGACCCCGATACATTTTGGTGACGCTAGGATGAACTGCCCAAACTAAGGACTGAAAATCCCGCATTCAGCTCCTTGTGTATGTCTGCTGGCACCAATACGTGTCCCTGGAGATGAAAGAGCTCATCCTCACCCACTGTCCATCCAAGAGGAGGGTCCCCTCCTGACACACACTCCCGCAGGAACAAGGCCTTTGAGTCTGATAACAACCTCATTCTTACATGTTCAAGAAGTGAGAGGAAACTACCACAAAAGATTGGACACTCTGTCCCTGCCTGTCATGCACTTCCAAGTGCATCACAGAGAACAGATCCATAAGCTACCACTCAATGCTGGACTCCTGAACTGCCTGAATCTGAGTTCTTCTGCTCAATACATCTGCCACTACATTTCCCTTTCCCGACATATAGGCGAGCTCGTAATTAAAAGACAGAAGATACTCGACCCACCTGCACTATCTCAAGTTCAAATCACACTGAGTGAAGATGTACTTGAGAATCTTGTGGTCGGTGAAAAACACAAAGTGATATCCCAGAAGATATTGTCTCCAATAGTATAAGGCATGAACAACTTCTACAAACTCCATATCTTATGTCGGGTAGTTCCTCTCATGTGGCCTCAACTGCCGAGACCCGTAAGCAATGACCCCATCTCCATGCATGGGCACAACTCCTAGCCTGATACCCGAACCATCACAGTAAACAATGTATCCCTTGCCCGGCTCTGGAAAAACTAGTATCGGTGTTGATGTCAACCTCCCCTTTAGCTCTTGAAAGGCTGACTCCCAAGAATATAACCATAAAAACGGCACCCCTTTCTTGGACAGACATATCAACGGTGCTTCTAGGAATGAGAAGTCCTGACTGAAGCATCTATAGTATCCGGCCAGCCGTAGGAAACTCTGCACCTCAAAGACGTTCTTCGGCTGCTACCAAGAAACTACATCTCTAAACTTATATGGGTCCACTGACACTCCTGTCTCCGAGATAACATGACCCAAGAAGTGAATATGATCTATCCAAAAGTGTAACTTCGAGAGTTTAGTATATAGTCGATGGTCTCTTAGTGTACTCAAAATGATCTCAAGATCTGTGCCATGGTCGTGTCGAGATTGATAGTACACCAAGATATTGTCCACGAAGACCACGACAAAAGAGTCCAATTACAGATGGAACACTCCATTTATCAGTGCCTTGAAAACTACACGTGTGTTCGTAAGACTGAACGGCATGACTGTATACTTGTATAAACCATACCTTCTCCTGAAAGCTTTCATAGGTATATTTGATGGTCTAACGTGCAACTGATGATAACCGGACCTCAAGTCGATCTTCGAGGACACCCGGGCTCCTCGATGTTGATCAAATAGATCATCGATCATTGGAAAGGGATATCGGTTCTTGACCATCAACTGGTTCAGCTTCCGATAATCCACACAAATCCAAAGGGTATCGTCTTCCTTCTTCGCAAACAGGACAGGCGAACCCCATAGAGAAGTACTGGGTCGGTTGAAACCCATTGCCTCTAAATCCTCCAACTGATTCTTGAGCTCCTACAACTCAGGTGTAGCCATCCTATAAGGAGGAATGGACACCGGTGCCACTCCTGGTATGTGATCAATCGAGAAGTCTACCTCACGCTCTGGAGGTAAACCTGAAAAGTCTTTTGGAAATTCATCACTGAAATGATTCACCACTGGACGAAAGTCTAACTGTGATGTCCCCTGGTCATCCATATAACGAATGGAAATCTGGGCTGTAAATTCCCATATCCCATGATTCTATGGTCCAGATCTACCTACCTGGACATCCCAGTTGATTCTATGATGGAAGGATCCGCCCTCTGGTGATAGAAACTCACCCTACGACGATAGAAATCGATGACTTTCTGGAAAAGGACTAACCAGTCCATCTAGAGAATGACGGCATAGCCTATCATTTCTAGGACATAGAGGTCCCATAAGAAACGACACCCTGAAACCTCGAGAGGGAACTCTCTATAATGTCGTACACTAGATGTCCTCATTCCCAATGGAGTGTCAAGAGTTAACAAGTTGGCATACTAAATGATAAAGAGCCCAATGCTCTCCACAACCGCAATAGAGATAAAGCTATGGGAAGCACCCGTATCGAAAAGAGCTGAAGATAATACCGAGGATACTAGGATCTTATCTCGAACTATAGAAGGGTCGGGATCCTGCTCATGATAGGTCTTTTCCATGGCGAAATTCTGGTCGGCACCATAGCCATGCGCCCTTGGCTGACCTCTTTGAGGTAATCCACTCTGTTTTCACTGATGACCTTGTGACAGACCACCCCGGCCGCGACCTCCACCTCATCCTGAATGGCCGAAAGAACTCCATTTCCCAGACTGGTGGGAAACTAGCAAATCATCTCCATAACACAAGGTCATAGAGGAACCCCTACCACCAGCTGAAGGTGATATGATGTGAAAGAAATGATGAAGATAAATCATCTTGCCGCAAGACCGACACTCCATCAGATACCTCTAGCATTGAGGCCGAGTATGCCCACTCCTACCGCACTGGTAGCATACAACCTGGATACCAGAAGACGCATCCCACATACCTCTATCTCCTCGAGAAAACAATCGGTGACACTTCCTACTATCCGTAGGAGGAACACTAGCTCGGGATATCGAACCGCCCTAGTTCACTACTCCAGAATCTCTCAGATTGTGCTCATTGATCAGCGACTGGTTGACAATGGAGGATATCGAACTCAACTAGAAGATATTCACCTGGGTATAGATCTCCTGCCTTAGACCGTCCTAGAACTTCTTAGAAATGAACAACTCATCACCTGCTTGGATCGGTGTGAAACGATGCAGCTCTGTGAAATGAGATGAGTACTCCATAACACAGAGAGTACCATGCTACAGAATTATAAACTCCCGGGCTCGATCGACCCTCAGGGTCTCTGCATAGAAGTAGTCATAGAAGGTGGGTCGAAACTCTTCCAAAGACATATACTGCTGACGCCCTGACCGTGAGATCACCTCTCACCACCTCTTGGTAGTGTCTCGGAGCATATAAGTAGCCAGATTTACCATTTTCTCTGGAAGGATCTCAAGGTGCTCAAAGATGGTTAGTGTGGCCTCTATCCACGACTCTACAGCCTGAGGTCCTCCATTCACTGAAAATTTTGGAGGATGATGCTGCTAGAAACCCCATGTCAAATCATCCATCGATGGGGTAGGAGGCAGCGCTCTCTAGAAGGTCTGAATCATCCTCCGGAAGTCCTCTCGGAACTGTGCATCAGTGCCTGCAACTGGTATGACAGTTTGTTCCAAGTTTGGCTTGAGTGGAGGATCGACAGGAAGTCCCTAATCATCCATATCTGGTGTCTGATCACTACCTGACGACAGAAGTACAACCGAAGGATGTCTCGGAGGCATAGCTCTGAATGATCAAAAGTACACCTTAGATCAGAAAAACAAGGAAAGATAACACAAGTGTACAAAACAGGAACATGAGAAGAAAGACACAAAAGTTTACAAAACATGACTAAATGGTGTGTATAAAAACTACACGGTGTGTCTACTTAAGCCAATGACATGGGTTTGTACCCCTGTCCTACAGGTTGGGTGACACCTCAAACTACACGGCATGTTGACCCAACACAAGGTATATATTTGAAGACTATTCCCCTGCCTGATTCTCATTACATGGATAACTCACATGACTCAACTAACCTCACACTACATGGCGTGTTCCCTAGGGAAACAGAGTGTACTGGACACTGACTCAGTGGCCTGTGTTGTTTGTTACATGGCTGTCTACATGGCTGGCCCTTACAAGTCGTGTTCCGAACAAACACAGCGTGTATAGGAGAAGTTGCCATCGTCCCATGTTGTTCGTGATACAACCGAGTACCTTGATAGAACTACATTGTGTGTTCCTTTACAACACGCCATGTTCTACTCGAGCTTCCCCGACCCGTGTTGTTCGTGACACGGCCGGGTAAAAGGCTCTACACTACACGCCGTGTACATACCGTACACGGCGTGCTCTAGATGTCATTTTCACAACAACGTGTTCCTGTACACACATTCAGTAACACGACCTAAAAACTACACGACCTGTAACCAGAAATTACATGTCGTGTATTCTAGGTTTTTCTAGGCAGTAGCTCAAAAATTGCACAGAAGCCCAGAAACATGGAAAACAATGTAAAGAGGTGCCTAATTCCCATCCGTGAGGGCCCATACTCCCTGCAAATCAATGTTTGGCATCCCATACAGTCATGTTCAAGAGAAAATAGGATCATGATCCACCAATTTCTGATTCAAGAGGGACCATAACACCACAATAATCAAAATTTGGTGTTCATTTAAACAATGTACAATGCGAAAATTTGTCTAACAAGAAGTAGAGATTCTATCAAGCATCTATCACAACAGCATGCATGATCTACACAATGTCTATCACAACAGCATGCAATCACTAAGGCACCCTAAATGGCATGGAGAGAATGCAAGGCATGTGTTTTCTACAACTTCCTATATGATTCATGAGATGGAATACCCTCATCTCATTGAGTGGCGATAGAAATAGAACCGTAATATCGATACAATAATAGTACAAGGAATGTAAATCACTCTAGGTGAAATCGTATCAACCGTAAAATCTCAAAACCAGATAAATGAAATAAATGAGGTAGTATGGAATTTCCCTATACACGGGTTAGCTACTCCCGTGCATAGCTTATTACCAAGTATCGAATCCTTCATATCCCTGGATAAAGTATTAAAATAGTAAAGCAAGATGAAATAAAGTCCTATGATACCACTTTGTAACATCCCGGTTCCGGAAGCCACCCAGAGGCGCCCCTTACTAGGTTGGTCACATGGCCTCAAGCGTATTTCCCTAAACTCCAGAGGCTGCTGACTAGTAGTGAGGGCCTTGTTGTGATAGTGGAAAAACTATTTCCTCATTGTTAGAGTACACTGCGGAAGAAAAATAAACATGCAATAGCAGAAGCAGTAATAACCAACAATATAAACAGCAGAAGACTAAATCAAAATACTTGATCACATATGTATATATATATATAATGATGCATGATACATTACTAAGAAAGCAGCCAATAAATACACAATGCTGGACACATTACGGTACCAAAAAATAAAAAAAATGTAAATAGCTCCTCAGTATCGCAAGACAATTCATGGTCACATGCTTCCCTACTCCAAGCAATCAAGATCCAGAAGTCGAAGGGTGCTTTCCCTTCTCTATACCTGCAACAACATAATCCTCTTGGGACCAAAACTATGGCCGAAGTAGGGTGTGAGATAAAATACCAGTAGGCATTCACCCGAAGATATGTGCCTAATAGTTAGCGAGTATATGGCAGGTAAAAGTACAATAAGTAGTAAACAGCAACAACAAACAATAGGAAGTAACAGTAAGCAGTAAAACTGGATGATACATAGCAGAAAAAAATCGACAAATAATCAACAACAGTGAAAAAAACATCTAAGAAGCCGGAAACCCTCCGGGTAGTACTCGCATCCAACCCCTCTTGTCCTATCCAAGACGTTCCACAACTCTTTGGGCAGTGCACTCAGCCTAACCCCTCTGGATTGGTCATATGAATTTATGAGACTCTCTCGGGAAGCTCACTCGATAAATTCCCCTCAGATTCTAGGGTAGTCAGGGACTCTCTTGAGGAAGATCATGCGGTCTAACCATATTATCCCCAAGGTATAGAGACCCTTTGAGAAATCTATCTCGGTAATTCCTCATATAGCCTCATGTATACCACAGACTCTCTGAGGAAGCTCACTAAGTCAATTCCTCCTCTAGCCTGGGAAGGTTCTTAAAGAGATTCAAACAATATAAGACTCACTAAGGAAGCACACTCGGTCTACCGTCTTGTAGTCTATATAATTCAAGACTCTCTGGGAGCCCACTCGGTCCATCCCCTCTATAGTCTATAATGTCTACGTCTCTCTGGGAAGCTCACTCAGTCTTTCCCTTATAGTATATAGCACCAGGTTCTCTCAGCCATGTGTCAAACAGTGCGTAATGATGCTATAAGGATAAAGTACACCTATAGAGCTACTTGGCTAACCAAAGTACACCTATAGAGCTACTTAGCTAAACAGTCTACAAGGAAACAAGAATGTCATGAGTTTAACTTCAACATATCACCACAAGGCATGAAACAGGTGTAGGAGCCAAAGGAAAATGAGACACCAAGGTCATAAACAGAACAAAGCAAGGGAAAAATACATCCAAGCACAACAAATTATCCTCTAATAAGGTAAATTTACATCTATAAAATCATACAAGCAGGGAAAGAAAACAATAAAGGTAAAAGGGTAACACGAGATACCCCATTCACGAGTATCGGTGGAAATTCGCACATAAAACTCAGAGACATTGAACGGTAAGGCACAAACCACCTACCTCGATCCTAGGAGATCGATATACATGAACCATGACTGTTGATTCTCTTTAGAACATCGTAGATCTGAGAAAATGAACAAAAATTTCTACCTTATATAACTTAATAAAGAGTAAGAATTGGATAACAAGTCTCAAGAAGAAGGAAGAACTCACTGTTGTGCTTCCAACGCAATCGACCGTGCTCAATTCGGAGAACAGATGGAGAGGTGGGGGCTCGATGAAGATACCTCTGTACAGGTCACTCTCAGACAAACAATACCTAGAAGAAGACGTTTCTGATGATGAGGTGCTACAACAGTCCATTTAGTGAAAAAGGAAAAGAGAAGTACACGACGTGTATTTCTAAAGTACACTGTGTTTAGTGAGTTTTTCCATACTCCGCCAAAATCGGCCTCCACGTCACCCCTACACGCCATGTGTGTGCCCCGGGAATGGCCATCACACGAATTCGTGCAGGAAAAGAGTACACGGAGTTTACTTAGAAAGTACACATCCTGTACTTAAAAAATTTCCAGAAACTCCAAAAAATCTCAAAAACACCAGAAAAGGAAAGACATACCTGAAACGAAGATCTGAGTTCTTACACCAATCTAGTAGTAACCATCCTGGTCTCTAAAATGCATCAAGTGACCTGGAAAATAGTTCATATAAATAGGGTGAGTATATAAGTATACTTAGTAGGTTCATCCCCTAATCCACTTGTGAGAGATTACTGAACGCGTGAAAAAGAACAATGAACAACAAGTGAAACTAACCCATCACCTAAATGGTTATACTATATTACCATAATCGCCATGGATAATCTCACTGTGATTCATATAAAAGATTATAAAACAAGATAAATAATATCAGGGGTAATCCTATACATCTTTCCCACTAGTTTTCTTGTTTTCTCCAATGTCGCACGTCCTTACCACCTCTATCCAAAACGACGTGCCCACAGACTCCTTGGAGAAGCACGACAACATGCACCTTGTGCATCACAACCACCAAGTCCTTGTAAATAATGTATCCATTTAGTTTTCTAGAGAAACTTAATCGAGTATAACATGTTTCATAATTGGGTTATCAATCCTCAATCCATTATATCCCATACACTGAGTAAGGACCCCTAATCAATCTCATACTATACATGTTACACCTATAATAGTCCATATAATACTTCTTCTAGAATATATGTGTGTGAATAACCACAAGACATTATAGTCATCTAAACACATTTATGGAAAAAAATAACTATTGTGACTACCACCACAAGTAACTACGAATATTAGAGAGTGGGGCAAAAGAGGGTAGTCAGCCATCCATCCCCCCACTATAGTTTTTGGGAAAACACCCACGGGGTCCACAATTCACACCATGTCAGTTACCTTAATAAAGGGGTGGATTAGTGTAGAGAAATAGGAAAAGTACAGAATATTCGAATTCTCTCCACAACAATATGGGCATAACCTAGTCTTATACTTAACAACAGGTACTGTCACTTGGACTCGCAGCTGCCACTTCTATGACTAGGTGTAATATAATCACACATCCATTTAAAGAGATACATTAGATTACTCTATCACTTTATATCAGTTGTAAAATACATAAATTAACTTTATAACAATTAATTTAAAATTATCTATTATATTTTATATTTTATAGAATCACACCCAATTTCCACAGTCCCTATAAATCGAGGACACAACACATTGTCCCAGCAAGCTACAACACCATGGGTAAACAACATTTATTCTGTGAATTATTAAAAGTATTATTACATTTACACATTCCAAGGAATTCTAGAATAACATTTTATGAAACCAAACCCATGGGGGCTCAACACAATGATTAGATGATGAAACTGTTGAGTCTATTCCACCTATAACATTAACATAGAACCATCCTCCCTTGAGAAGATAAACATGTAATGCATATGGCATACCATGTGCATCTTCACATATTTTTTGAAAGATGATAGTAAAACCAGATAAATTTAGTAATGGTTAATGAAATTATGAATAAATACCGATAATATTAATCATGAATCCAACATTCAAATCCAACCTATTTCATCACTGTTACTGTCCTCCAAGAAATACACATGCATAAACCTATTCATCTCAACACTCTAGGCATCATCTTCTACCACAACTGATGGGCGTACATGCACCGACATATCAAAACAATCATCCTGGAGAAAATCACAACAAATGAATCAGGAAAAAAACATCATATAAATTGGTATCATTGACCTTAATCAAGGCATCCATCCTTCATACATAATGAGCACTCATGTATCCAAAGCATAAGGGACTCTGCCATATAAAAAAATAGGTAACTCTGAACCCATATTGGGATTACATTATAACAAATAAGCTTTTATTTTATCCATCTTGAATTATGTAGTTCATTATTAGTTGGTTCCAAATATAAAATCCTAAAGTGAAAAATATAATATCTATCAAAAATAATGAATCATTTTTAATGTATTTATTATATTAACATAAAATTACAAAAATAACCAACAGAATCATTTACATGCATCTTTATCTTCATCAAAATAATTATCAATTAATTCGAAACATATAATATTTTCCAATTTCATTATGAAAATAATGATTATAACCTATGAATTGATAACATACTATCTATAAAAAAACATGAGGCAATAACATACGATAGATACAATTTAATTTATCCAGTTACAAATATTTATTATTTCAATTCTATTTTTATCGTGTGGTATAGAAAATAATTTATCTACAATTTTTTGAAAACTAATAGAGTGGACACAAACCATCTACCTCAAAATGGTTTTAGACATTCTTCATTATGGAACAAGATAATGCAGTGTCTCATGATAGTCTTCCCGCTTCTACTGCATCCACCCAAAGATGTCACGATACAACCGCACTAACAAAAACGAAATAAAAAATCATTAGAATTATAGTGATAAAAATACATATAATGGAAAAGATGAATGATAGATGAAAGATCGATGAAAACCAAATAAAAATGGTAAATAAAACCTTATATTTAAGATTTATTGAGGAAAAGGAAGCGGGAATCCAATCCAAGAAGAAATAATCCTCAGATGTTTAAAAGGGAGGCATCCTGTCTTTTGGAGTCGATAGGGGGGGCACTCAAGCCATAGGTTTTGAAAACCTCAAGCAGGTTTGTGTCTTTAAAATAACTAGCAGTGGGGTAGTACATGATGTTTACCTCCTCATCACATCATGTACCACCACCATACAACATACACCATAAAACGTGTCTCTTCAGTGATCTATTTTTTCTAAAACAAAAATGGTACACATCGTATACCCCACTGTTTCCATCATCTCATAATAGAACTTCTCTAGACATCCACAGAGCCTTTTTTTTATAACCTCAGTCTTTGAAAACTTGAAAATATTTGATCGCCGGGGATCTGAGTGCTTAAAAATGAACTATATTTTATTTCTCTGATGATGGATTTGTGAATAGTTTTGAAATATAAGCAAACTACAATTAACATATGGGAGATATGAAATCTTATTTTCTTGTTTTTATTGATATATAAAATTCATCATTATATAGACTAAATAATATACAATCAACTCAATCACATTATTATAATAGGATATGTAAATTTTTGGTTCTTCTAAATGGGAATCTACAATATCATTTTAATAAATTCTTTCAAATTATTATCCATAAACAATTATTTGATATGTTATAGTAATATTGAAATTCCATGAGATTTTATGTATATTAATTGATCTAAATAATATATAATTGATATATTGAACTTCATACAACTAAAAGTTAATCTAATCGTACACACAACATTTAGTAACCATGTGTTACACATGAAAATTAGTTTTAACAAATCGAAAATATTTTATTGTAATTAAAAAACATAGTCATAAGATTGATATTAAACCATGCAGAATGAATTTTAATAATAAATAATTAAATATTATATGTATTTTATAAATATTCATTGAACTTTTAGATATTTTATAATTAATTTTTGTAATATCTTTATATGTTTTTAAAATATGAATTTCTAAAAAAAATATGATGCTGCAAGAATATGTGATTTGATTCTTTTTGAAAATATATTTTATGAAATAAAAATCAGTTTTTAGTTATAAAAAATAGTGTGATTTACTTGTAATTTTAAAAAAATATTCATTTTTGGATGAATAGAGAAAAGAAATATTTTTTATTCGATAATGTTCATTTAACATTAATTAAATAATGAGATCAAATTTACTATAATTTGGTTTTGAATTATATTTTGTTCAAGTATATATATTTTAATATAATTTAGTTCACTTGAATAAATTTCAATTTGAATTACAAGTAAAAACATTACAATATTTTGATACTTTTATCTTTAGAAAACCACATTATCATCCCTATTGTGGGATTAAAATTAAATTAATATAGGCCTCTTATTTTTATGTAATTTGGATTAATTTATTCCATATTTAGAATAATAATAATTTATATTATAAAATTGGGTAAAATTATTTTTTGGAAAAAATTAATCGTAATTTAGTTAAAAATTAATTATTATGGATTAAGAAAAATTGAATTTATCAGGGATTAAACATAATATATAATGGTAAATAGAACCAATAAACAAGAATAAAAATATTTTATAGAAATTTATCATCTATTACTCTGTATATGATTTAAAATGATCCACTTTGGACCATATTTACAAATATAAAATTTGGGAGAACTCAATAATTTTTAAAAATTAAACCCCCCCACCCACATAGAAAATTCCACAAATATCTTGTCATATTCAAATAATCATTAACTTATTTATCATCATAATCCTAGAAATATAAGCTCCAAAATTTACTCCTCACTTCCTATATTAAATCGTTTATGCATAATGTGATCCTAGAATGCCTTTTAGTGAAAATCAATGGAGGATACTAGAAGTAGAGGTTACATTTATCAGTGAGAGTTTTTTGTATATTTACACTAAACCATATTTAATAATTATTATAATATAATAATATAAGAAAAATAAATATATAAAATATAATTAGATTTTTTATTATTATATTCATAACCTAAAACTATTACCACTTCTTTAAAAGGGTTATAAAATCACAGTTTTTGTGTATGACATACTACTATCTCACAAACAAATATCAATCGTTTTTTCATATCCTATTCTTCAGGGTGGATTTAATTATATATATGTGTGTGTTTGTGTGTTTTATATATATAATAATAAAATGGATTTATTATGACTCTATTATAGTAATATCACACACAACATCGTGATTTTCATTTGGGAGGAATAAAATAATATCGCTTCTATATACAAGGGACATCAACCTCATGAAGCAATGTGAATGTTTCACGCATTACATAGAATGTATTAAGGATTGATTGAATAAAAATTTGGTATATATACATATATATTTTTGTGTAAAAAACTTTTATTTTGGAAAGATATTATATATCATTTATTTTTTTCATTCAATCCCTTGTGAATATGAAAAATTGTGTCCACGCATACGTATAACTTACACTATCTATAAATGACGTATTCCATTTACTGTAACTATATCATTAGGATTACAAGAAATAAGTATATAGTTGATATTTAATTTATTTATATCATTGTTCTCATTATTGATATTATGGATCAATGATCATTTTAAAATTACCAAAAACGTTAAAAATTAAAATATATATGAAAAAACAAAGTTTTTATTAACTAATTGGAAACATTTACATTTATTTTTCAATAAATGAGTATAAAATGGTGATAAGAAATAATATATCATATGATATATATGAATAATATTATTTAATATATGTATAATTCACAAATATATATTATACATGAGGTTATAATGATTAATGTTGAATTCATGATATAATGTAAGGGATTTTTGTCTCGATTATCCTTCACTAATTTGTATGTTATCTTATCCACCAATATTTCTCCATAATGTTTATATAAGTCTTATTTGGAATTTAAAAAATTAAATTAAATTAATCCTATGATATTTTATGGTAATTTTTCTATAATTTCATAATGGGGCCTACAGTTCAATGTTATAAAAGTGGTGTTGACTTTTTGTCATCTTCTCACAATTTATCAGGACTTTTCTTACTAATTTTGTGATGATAATATCTTCTGACACATAAATAATGAATCACATGAATTTTAATTTCCATTAGTTATTCCTAAAATATTATTTTAATGCTTCTATTATTTTATTCTTTCTTACTAATGAGAATAATGTTTTTACTGTATTAAAATATATATTTTTTATCTCTTTGTAATGAATTATATTTTTTTTCTAATAACATGTAATATAAAATTGTTTTAAATTTATTATGAAAAAAAATTATTAATAAAAATCAAAAAATTTAGACATTATAAATAGTATCTTTATAGGAATAATCATTTAATTTTACAAATCAATTCATGTTTAACTTTTATCAAACAATTTGATAGAAACCTCCATTTTAAAAAGTATTACATGAAAAAATATCCTTCCAATGGAAAATCATTAACACATTGATTCATTTATAAACAATAAATATTATTTTCATGTAAAATGGTATTCAATTTGTATTATCCTTAATAACGATGTTATCAAATGTAAAAATGAATTTTAACTTGAGAATAAAACTAAATGATCCGAAAAAATTATTTTCAATCTATGATGAAATATATAGTTGTTTATAATTTCTTAATATTTATATAATATAAGGATAACATTCATATTAATTCATATAATACTAAATCATTTTTTGGGATGATTTTTATGAAACCAATTTCTTATCCATGGTTTATACCATGTGTAAATACATATGAAACACACATCATTTCACGAGTTATTATATGATTAAAAGATTATTAAAACTATCTATTTTCCATGACCATAATAAAAATTTTATTTTATTTGTAATGATATGATAATTTTTAGCATCTTTTCAACACACTTTTTATATATATTTAATTTTGTTAATCTTGAGACATATATATCTCTCTAATGCATTGGGTAATTAGTAATATCTCATGATATAGATTTGAATATAATGGATAATGAACAAAGATAAGTAAGACAATACATGAATTTGGATTGAACAAGGTTTAGTATTAATGGGAAGGAATAAGGAGTAAACCCAGATCATTAAGATATGGATGGAATGTTGAGTGACTGTGTTTTTATAGGGGTTGTTCATCTAAAATAGCCCTGTCAGTTTGACATCAATAAATTTGAAATTAATTTTTATTCATACACTTATGTCACAAATTCCAATGAGTTTTCTAATGTTATGATATCCTAGATCATGTTAGTTTATTTCCTTATGATTAATATGTTATGAACATTAAATAATTATTACTTTATTCAATATTATGATCATTGATATATATTTTATATTGTTACAATGTTTTTTTAGGTCAACATACAATTATTATCTAGTTATTCTTATGAATATCCTTTTTTTACCAATAATTAGCATCTAATGTCACCCATTCATATGATTCAATTCCATGATTATGATGAAACTTATCATGTGTGATATTTATATAAGGGTATTATATGTGAATAACTTAGTTGAAGGTGATGTATACCATTTATGTACTAGTATTTTTCCACTACTAATCTAAATGATCTAAACTATTATGAAAATGGTCATGTGCAATTGTAATTTAACGAATAAAGATTAAAAAAGACATTATCACTGGATAAGTATAATATAGTTTAATCCACAAGAACAGTAATATAAATGTTCAATCCTATAAAAATTTTGTTTACAACTATACTATGAAATGGAAGAAGCCTCTCGGTCGATTGAATGTAGATCAATGCATTGATCATAAATTGTTTCAACCTAAATATTATGTAGAAATATCATAATACACAAATGTGTAACACCTCATATCCTTTGATATACATTTTTTGTTCATTATAAAATTACTCATGGTTTTCCCTTCTTTTAACAAAATTTGAAAAAAACTAGAAGATATTTCGTTCGTTTGTTTGGAAATTTGATTATAGAAATAATTGAATGTTGTCTTTTTTTTCTTTTGTTTTGAAAAAAATTCCTATATATTCTAGAGGTGGATTTCATGGTAATTTAGTCGATAAATCCAGAATTTAAAATAATGGATCATATATTTCTATCCAATCTATGAAACTTTTATCACATTAATCTATATAGGATTTATTGGATTACCAATTCATCTATTCAAATGAGCATCACATTTTATAATTTCCATTTTATTATATCATCCATCCAAAATAGACCATCATATCCAAAATATTTGAAGACCCAAAGTTGGGCGGGTTTAAATTAAAATACACATCCCCCAATCTCTCTTTCCTAATTTTTAAATTCAAAATGGGATTATGACTTTTACTAAGAGTTATCACATTAAAATATACCATCCAACTATAGAAATTGTCATAAAATTTCACATTAATCAAAATATTTCCATAATGAACCAATTATCACATGCCCTCTCACTCGTAATAAGTTATTTGGGTGGAAAATGTTAATAAAAAATATTTTCCTGAATAATTTAGGGATCATGATGATATAAACTCTAGGAAACATATGGCCCATAATGGACATGTTGATATCTATCCTCTTCAGAACAATATATTAGTGGATTATTCTCAAAATGGATGTGAGGGGATATCTAAGGGGACTCCAATTACTCTAAAAAATAACAAATAAGTGGATGTACATTATTTATATCAAAAATCCTTGTGTAGTATTTCCGATTACATCTCCATGTTTATGGATTTTTTAATAAGGCTCAACCTACTTTTTTATCCTCTGAATATGCAACTTCTATTTTCAAAGAAAAACAAGAAACTCAATTCTCTATTATTGAATCCAACCAATCTTATCTTAATAATTATTTCCAAATTTATGATTAATAAAATCTTGAGTGTTCTAAAAATGTTATGATGAAAATTTTCATTCTATATGGAATTTATAATCCACCCCCAAGAAGACTATGAAATGTACAGATTACACTATATTAATGATAAATATTTTCACTAGATCTTTAAAGAATAAATAATAACATATATGACCTCTCCTTATTCAAATTCTACTGAGAATCCCTCCGCATTGGTGGAATATAAATATTCCTTCACATCATCAGATGAAGTGGTGTACAAGTATTCCATTAAGAATTATAATACCACTCAGGTTATTAAGGAGGAATATAAGGTGTAATTCTACTATTAATTAAGTGAAATGAATGAAATTTATTTCAATATGAATCCTAACAAAGAAGTGATTATTGATGAGTCTTTATGTATAATAAATTTCATTTTGATATTGTGTAAATTGAACTTCATAGTAAAAATGATTTTGATTTTATAAAACATTCATGGGAATAACATTAATTGGATGGAATTAATAAGGTGTAACAATAATGGTCCCATTTCCTTATGTCTCATCAATGATGTTTTTAGGGAAGTGCCTACCTAGATGTTATTATGAATTTAATTCTTTAATTGTAGCACTCATGATATTACCATATCTCTTTTAGATACTGAAATATAAATTTTCATCCATATTTTATGGCGAATAAATTTTTTCTTCATGTATTACAATGACTTAATAATGAATACCAAACTAATGGTTAGTCTACTAAACCTATATAGTTCATTTCAATGTAAAACATATGGTGTTTGAAGTGTTCTAGGAGGTAAAATATTCTTATTTCATTACATTATAGAATTACATTCCTTCTAATGATAACACACATTGGTTGGTTAGAACAGTGAGTTAGGACGGCGGATTACACCAGTATCTCCCCAACGGTGACTCACACCAAAAGGATTCAAATAGTGACCCACACTAGTGACCCACATTTGTGAATCTAACTAGTGAGCCAGAAAACAAGGTCTTACCCAATGATATCTTAATCCAATTTTGAGTCATGAACAATGATTCTAGATGTTTACAGTTTCACCTATTTATCATTTTCTTCGATGATAAAATAAGTTCAATAGACTATTTATAATATTTTTAAGCCATTTAAAAAGCTATAAATTATATCATTTGATTTAAAAAAAATTATAAAATCCATTCAAATGGTCATTCCATTTGGCTCTGTTGAGATCTTGATTTATTTGAAATTAAAAACCAAATCATATACATTGAGTGTCTGATCAAATCCTTCCAAGATAAGGGAAATCCATTCATTCATGTTTTTTTCTTCTTCATTATACCTAACATCCAAAAAAATCAATCTCTATTATGGATTAATGAAACTATGATGTAGCATTTGGATGGTGTGTCCCCTGGAAGTTTTTCAAATTGCATGAACTCCTCTATCTTAGGTGTAATGTGGAAGTGTTGGTTGCTTCATCATCATGGTAGGTTTTCATTTTCCCTCTTAATTGTGTATCAAGCTGGTTGGGTGTAATAATTTATCCCCTATGAAGATAGTTGTATCCAAATTAAATAAATATAATTGAATCATTTTATGATCAATATTTAATAGGTAAATATTAATGAATGATCATATATTAATTTGTGTTAATCAATGTTGTGAATTTTATGGATTATATGAACACTAAAAATCATGGTCTATGAGAGACCTTGGGTTTGAGCATAATTTTTATGAATGCATGTTTTTATGCTTATAGATAAACAAATAATTAAAATATTTATATCACATACACTTGGATAATAAATGGATGCCAAATGATTGCCATGTTTTTATGGAAACCCATAAATTAACAAGTTGAAATGGACTTAGGACAATGTTGGTAAATCTAAATATGATTTTCCATTGATTGTGTAGTGGTAAACTATTTTAGGGGTTTTTTCTTTTATTGTATTAGGGTTGGGGGTATGATTGTGCGATGTTGGGTGGTATGACTGGTGTAATATAATCTCAAGATGATAAATTTTTTGATTGTGGAATGGATGTGATGTGATGTACAATATGGCTATGATCTGGTTATCTGTTTATGTTTTGTAGAGTGAAACTATGAGATTCATCTTTTCTCTATTGATAAGATGTATTTGGAAGGATGAATTTGATAAATTATTATCTCACTGGTTGTCATGGGATCTAAATGGATAGGAATGTGACACGTGTTAATTTACCATGGTTCTTCTTCCGTTGCGTAACTATTGATTTGTGGATTTTTGGGTGTAATTCCATGTAACATTCACGGTAAATATGTAAATAAAAAATGAATTATATAAAAATGAATTAGAATTTAATAAATGAATTTTTGGAGTGATGAATGGATTTTATCGCATTTTGTGTGGTTATTCATCTGAATGTAGCAGCAAGGTCGACAGTGTTGTGGTATTGTTGTGTGCTTTCACACCCATATGTTGGCATGAGTTCTGGTTATATATATGTATATACCTCTATTTCCTTTAATTTTGTTACAATCTCCACCTGGTTTGATCACTATGTGTCAAACACTACCATCATCATTGGGATGGGTGTCCATCCGAAAATGCCTAGTGGGTGGATGGGTGGATGGCACCCACTCTCCCATCAACCTCCTCAACTTGGAGATAGCCCTATAATATTCAAACGTGTTTGGATTGTGGCTCCCATCTTTGCGTAGGTGAGATGAGTTTTCACATGTGTCTTTGAGAAGAGGTGTTTTTGTGGACCTAGTGTCTATAAGTGAGATGTGATGTCATCGTGGCCTATGATCCTATGGGTGGTATGTGATTTGGTTGTATCCCTACTGTCTACGGGATGGATGCGATATGGTTTTTTCCCCTAGTGTGTATGGATGAGACATAATGTGACTTAGGCTCAGGTGATGGATTGAGATGTGGTTTGTAGGCCCACGTGTTAGTGTGGAAGTTATGATATTGTTATTTCAGAATATGTGCGAGCGTGAAATGTTTTCCATTTCAAAAGTTTCGTTAAACAAGTCAAATGTGGGGTGGGGTACTCAATTATCGAGGTTTTCTCAAGTACATTACTTGAAATACCTTTATTTGTGATCATGCCTTGGTGATGTTGGAATGGTAAGTATACTTTTGAGTCATTAATTTATCTTTCATTCTAGTATTTTTAATTATAGTTTTTATTTACAGTTAAAAGTTATATTTTAAAATTTTATATTGCGTCGTTTTAGAATTATTATTATTATATATATATATATATCATTATGTTTTTTTGGATGACTGATCATATCTATAGATCTTATTTTAAAATGGGTAATTCCACCCATATTGTGTAACATGTATTACCTTGATTCCAATCACCAACCCAAGGCCTACTAGAGGCGGGATTCAGGGGACATTATCTTCTTCTCTTCACTTCCAACTTAAGAGAGGTTTATTTAGAGGGAGGGGTGTGACAAAATGGTATCATAAGTAATTTTTGAGTGATTTTATGGAGTTTGGTGTTAGAGATAATAAGTATTTAATTAGTTAGTATGAAAAAATGTCATGTAATGATTGTGCAATACATGGGATATAGAATAATGGCTAGGATACTAGGTCTTACGGGGCCAATGATCCTATGCACGGAACCATATCTACCTAAAAACCATCCAAGGCTACGCTATTTGTATGTTGGATACCAAGGAAACGTTCCTTAATCATAATAAATCATATTGTTGTTTGAATTGGGATATTTTTTGATGGATAAAATTGATATTATGAAAAGGATGAATGAAAATAAATCATAAATAAAATTTCATACTAATATGCCTCCAAAATTCCTTGTTTTCTTTTCAATTACCTAACGTGGTCATTGTTCTCATGTGGATTGGGTGGTTGAGTCCCATCCATATGATTTGGTTCATCATCATTGGGTTGATCTAGTGGAGGATGAAAAATAGTGGTAGAGAATGTTATGTGCTTCCCAATGGTAGTCCTTGGGAATGTATTCGGGAATTGATTCCGACACGGAGATAGAATGCTAGATTGAGGAGTTTGAGATCATCATTAGTTTAATATGTGATTTGACTGAGTAATAGAGTCCTTTGGAAGAATTCATGATATGGGTACCTCATGTTAGTGGTAGAAGTTGTACCAGGGAGAGTGTATGGATGATTAAGTCCTAAGGGTAGATTTTGAAAAGGTGTTTCGAGCAGAATTCATTTCATCAAATGAGAATGCTTAGAAGAGGCATGAGTTACTCTATATATATCTTGGAGTATATTTCAATGTGAGCTACAAATTATGTTCAAGTATCTTTTTCATTTTCCATGGTTTTCCTTCCAGATGGGGAATCTCATGTGAGGAAACAAGGGTAGTCACATCTTCATTTGATATAGTATGTGGTTACCCCCATTACATTTCTAAGAAACTTGGAGGTCCAGATGAATTTATTGAGAATATTCACTCATGAGGAGGTCTACAAAGAGAGGGTAATCACCATAGTTATTTAAAGGTATACATTACAAGAAGCTGGTGTCATGCGGCTAGGTCATCGATGTTTCTACTAGTGGGGAGTGAAACTAAGTGTTTTCCATTTTGACCATCAGGTCCTCGTGACATTTCTATAATCATGGGATCATGTAGTTTCACCTGTGGAGTCTCTTTCCACTTCAAAATAATTACCGATTATCCATTTTAGATGAGTATAGTATAGCTATAATGGTTTTGTTTTAACCTCAAAATTATTTAATAGCTAGGAAGTCATAGTAAGAGGGATAATAGGATCAAGCTCATGTGAGGGAATATTGACCAGGTAGAGGCTGAATTTAGGATGTTCCTCTGGGAAATTGACCTAGGCGTGGTCATGGGGGAGGTTCTCAGTGGAGGGTAAGAGAAGATGAGTTTGGTCAGTTTCACATAACATAGGATAATGTTCCTATAGGACCATAGATCGATAGAGGTACGTTTAGTTTGTTTATTATCCATTATTGTTCTTTTTTATATTTGGGATATCCAAACACATTTATTGCACCAAATGATCTCATTCCCTAGGACTATATGTCGCGAGGATTTTCATAGAGCTGGTGTAGACAAAAAAATATGTAGCTCATACCATCTTGATTGATGTGTACTGGGGACATAGGAATATAATGGGACCACATCAGTATTGTGGGAATCTCTTTTTGTTATAGATGAAACAATATGATGTCATTATCTTCATCAATTTGTATTATTATTAATGTACTGTTTTTGAATTCATTCAGTGAAGATTCATGTTTTCATACATGCATGGCTGGTGAGTAGTTTTTTATAGTGAGTGGTGTTGTCAGTTGGGAAATCAAGGTGTTGAGTATCTTATCTACATGTTGGTTTACCTGTTAGTTGAATTTTTAGATGTTGTGATGGTGGTGGTTACTAGAGTGGGTTGGGAGTTCATGGATGTTTTCCATAAGGAGGTTCTTCTTATATTACCTTGAGGTGATTTTGAGTTCCTGATGGACTTTCAACCCAGATATTTTTTCAATTCAATGTCTCTTTTTTGGATCATACCATATCAGTTATAGGAGGCAATGATCATGAGAGATTATTTAATGATGAAGAGATTTATCCAAACAAATTTTTATTTATGGTATTCTATGGTTTTGTTTTCATATAAGGTGGATGATGGTCTGAGGTTGGGCATATATTACTAGGTGATGAATCTAGTGACTGAAATGAACCATACCCTCTTCCTAGAATAAATAATCCTTTGAACCTTTTAAGAGTGGTAATTTGGCTTTCTATGAGAATTTTTTTATCAAGATCTCACTAGTTGAAGGTTAATGATAGATATATATTGAACACTTATTTCCCAACTATGTATTTGAAATTTGAGCTCATAGTCATGTCATTTAGAATTATATACAAACCTTCTGGGTTCATGGGGCTCTTGAACACTATTTTATATGAGTTTATAGACTGATTCATCGTTATATCCACTGATTACGTCTTGACCTAATCATATGTATAGAAGGATCTTGTTGAGAATAACAAAAATGTATTACATTTTTTTGATGCCACCATCTCTCAGCAATGATGTCCAAATGTATGTTTTGGATGAGGTAGGTTCCTTTACATAAACATTTAGTGTAACATCAGGTTGTATCAGTGGACCAAACGATGGTTGAAATAGTTGATTCTTGGGAAATAATTAAGAATGTGTTTGAGGTTCGTAGTTCTCTTGTAATTTCGGTCTATTATGGGAATATTGTACCTGATTTCTCTCGAGTTTTAGCTCCACTGATATCTGTAACTATGAAATATAATGATTTTGGTAGATTGAGTTGTTCCAAGCTATGTTCGGTTATTTGAAATGGATGTTGGTTGATGATCTAGTGCATTGGTTTTCATAGGGTGATGTGATGTTAATGTTGTATTGTGATTTTTCTCATCTCGGATTGGGTTGTGTCTTGATGAAACAATGTGTAGTGGTCACTTATGGGTCTAGGAGGTTATGTTCTCACATGTGTAATGTTTCCAACCATGATCTAGAGCTACCACAATTCTTGTTTTTGATTATGTTTTGGTTACAATACCTAATTGGAGATTACATTATGTTCTTCACAGATACCATGTGTTTGTGTTATATTGTATTTCAATGAGATCTAAAATTGTCATAGTTGTGGTGGATGGACATTCTTCAAGACTATGATTTTAATATCACCTAATACTTCAAAAAGGAATATTTTTTGGTCGACGCTTTTAGAAAAATGTAACAGAAGATGATTGTTTGAGAAACTACAGATTATTTGAGGGCAATAAAGGAGTATGAAGCCTTGACCCTAGAGGGGGAATGGATCGAAGTTAGGATATTAATTTCATATGATAGTGAAGTCTTATCTAATGTAGGTGGTGGAGGATTCTCAGTTGGGAGACTCATAGGCCAAAGTAATACATGACCACATTGATCATCGTGATTCTCTGGAGGTATGGTCGGAGGATGGATTGAATCAGATAATTTTTATGTAAGGATATTTTTTGTGGTGATGAGGGAGGGAGACCATTGTTTAATTAATAGTTCACCCCTGTAGTAAACCCATGACATTCATATATGTGCGTGGCTTGAGGATTCATCTTCAGTGGCCCTTGATGAAATAAATATTAGAAGAGTTTTTGAAAAAATGATTATAGTTTCATCATGTGAAGGTAAAAACCATCTTCATAGTGGATTGTTGAAACCCATAGATGTCCCATAGAGGATGTGGGATGAAATCTCAATGTATTTCCTACCAATGATCACAAGGCCTAGGGAGGATACAATGTTATCAGGGCAGTGGTGGATTAGCTGGTGAAATTGGTTATCTTATTAGTTTTCAAAGAATATGGAGCAATGAATATCTCAACAATGAGATATATGGATGAGGTGGAAAGGTTACATGATGTTTTGAGATCCATTTTTTGTATTGAGATAAAAGTTGTAACTCACATGTTTTGAGGGGATTACAGAATTCCTTTGGCACTCAGTTATTCCTTAGAACTGCCTTCCACCCTCAGATAAATGAGAAAACCAAACGAACTATCCAGATGTTATAGGACACATTGTGAACAAATGTTTTAGACTTTGGTGGATATTTATTATGAAACAAACCCTTGGTAGAGATTTTGTACAAAAATATCAATCACCATTCTACATTAATGGCTCTGTTTGAAGAATCATATGAAATACTGCTTGAGTAACATTTATTTGGGATTTTGGTTTGGGAGATTGTTATTCTTGCAACCATGGTATTGAAGAGTATGACAGATAAGGTTCACCTAGTTCATGGGAGGATGAAAATAGTATAGGACTAGCAAAACTCTAGAGTCTATCGCAAGAGGCGACTCATAGAGTTCGATGTTTGGGACCACATATTCTTAATGCTTTCCCAAAAACATGTGTAGAAGAGGATTGATAGCAGGACTAAGTTTTATCCCATTTTTATGGGACCCTTATAGATATTTGGGTGAGTTAGTGAGGTGGATCACAAGTTGGTTATGCCACTACATTTGGATAGGCTCTACGAAATCATGATGTCTCACATCTCCAAAAATAATGTCATGAATACTCCTGTGTCATTGATTCATATAGTTTGAAATCAATGGTGGCAAGATTTACATTGGAATAGTCGATAGAGATTTAGGATCATTGGTAGAACGTACTTCGTGGACAGATAATTCTATTGGTTCCTGTGTTGTGGAGGCATCAATGCCTAGAGGAGAGCCCATGGGAGTGATAAACATAGTTGTGTTCCTAGTACCCTAGGTTTTTTTAAGTTCTTCAATGTTCTATTATTTTAAATGTAACGTTTGATCCTTTATAATGAAATGAGTTGATTAATATTGGGCTGATATGTGTGTGGTAAAATGATTGATAATGTCCTAACATGTGAAAAAGAGGAAGACTGGCCTCCTATTTGAGACACAATAACTATGATATTATTATAACCATGTGAGAGAGTCGGTACAAGAATGATCAGAAATTATATTGACATGAAGGGGGATTTTAAATGATTTTTTTGTTTGTGACAGCTTAGTTCTTTGAATCTGAAGTTTTTTGTTTGGGTTGCGTGGCACTTGAGGAACTTGTTTAGTGGTTGTGCAGTGGTTTTTTGTGTTCATTTAGTTTGGAATATTTGGATAGTGTTATTTTTTTGTTGTGAAATGATTCATGAGATCTTTATCAAGGGTTGGTTGTTCATACCACTATGTGCTTTTCTTCTGAGTTGGTTTTTATATCTTGGGGGTTGAGAATTATTTGATCATTATCTGATGAATTGGCCCAGACCACTTTGGTCCATTTATTGGTGAAATTTTTTTATTTTAATTAATATTGGATGTCAAGGTTACTTATTTCCAAGAATTTTAGAATGACTACATTTCCAAATGTAGCCTTAAATGGTGAGTAAGAATGGTGATTCCAAGAAATGACCCACATCGATAGAATGAAAATGGTTACTCACTCTAGTAAATCGCACATGTAGCTCATCAATGGTGACTATCTCTGGTTACTCTCACCAGTAGCTCACCAATCGGAACTCACCACCGACTCATCCAATAGTGACTCAAAATAAAAAATAATACTAGAATGTCACATCAAATGATATCTTATTAGAACTGTGAGTCATGAAATTTGTTTCTATCTTCCCTTAGTTTCTACCCCTTAATAGTTTCAAGGAAATAATTATATTAATAACTTATTTAAGTGACTTTGAACTAATTTAAAATTATATAAATAAAATAAATACCTTTTCTAAAAGTCTATGATCGTAATAAGTGGTCAAAAAATGTGGTTTTCTTGTGAATTGACTTTAATGAAAATTCAAAACCGTTTCATAACAATTGAGTCTTGGATATAATCCTTATAAGATGGGGGCCTTCACTATTTTCATGATGACAATATTCACTGTAACCTTCCTTCTCCATGGTTTCATGTGTTATAGTAGTAGCTTTTTTATCTCATTTTCCCCGAGGCTTTTCCGACAGCATACACACCCCCTATTTTTGTGTATTAATGAATTGATTAATTCTTCTTCTTCATGGTATGTTCCCTTCATGCCCCACAATGTTTTTTTAAATATATGGGTGTATAAATTTATCCAACATGAATATTGTTGAATCCAAATTAAATAAATAATATTGAATCATTTTATTATCAATAAGTAGGGGGTGGGGAAAATCGACAAATGATCGTCTGGTATTTTTCATTGATCAATGTTGTAAATTTTATGGGTTATATACCTATAAAAAATAATGGTCATTTGGGTCCCTTGGTTATCCCCTAAACATTATTATTTCACTATTATCTGATTCTTTTTAAACAAATACTTTAAAATTGTAAATCATGTACCCTTTGGTAATAAATATATTCCCTACATTTAACCATTTTCTATGAAATCCTGTTAAAAACATGGAGAAATTTGGTGAAGAATACCTCGATAAATCTTAATATAACATGACTTTTTTCATGTGGTGGTGTGGTATGTGTTGGATTGTTCTTCCATGTGTTGTATTAAGGTTAGGGAATGATTTTATGAGGTGGGTTAGTATGGGTGGTGTAATTGAATTTCTGGTTGAGTGACTGGTTGATTATGGAATTGATGGGAAGTGTTGTACAAGAAGATTATGATCGAGCTGTCCAAAAATGTGTTTCTGGGTGATGTTGTGATTTGGTGGTTTTATCCACTGAGAATATGGATTAGGGAATGATTACATTGAATAATAATGTTTGAAATAGATGTCATTGGTATTAAATGGTATGGAATGTGAAGCGGGATAATATACTATGGTTCAGCTTCCTCTATGCAACTTTTGATGGGTTTCTTATTTTGGTTTGTTCATAGTAGTTCATTATGTTAATATAGAATGAATATATTAATTTTTAAATAAATAATAATAATTGGATAAATTAATTTTTTGGGTGAATGAATTGTGATTTTTTTTCGATTATAATGGTATTGTTCATATAGATTTTATAAGATGGTTTGAAGTGTTGGGGTCTGGTTGTTTGTATTATAGACCATATGATGGAATGAAGTTTATGTGTGTCTATATATATATACTCATATATTATTTTCATTTATATATGCACCTCATCCTTGTTAAGAACTATGTTCCAAAAATCCCCACTATCGCGGGGTAGGGTGTTTTTGCAAAATATCATGTCTGGAGGATGGTTGAATGGTCTCCCGCTCATCCATGGTCTCTAATCTAGGTGGTGATTACCCATGAATCAATTGTTAGTTTGTTTTATGTGGAACCTAGGAGTGTGGGTGTGAGTTTTTTGTTCACATGTGTCTTTGGGAGGAGTTATGGTTGTGGCCAAGTAAATGTGAGAAGGCTGTGATGTTTTTGTGTCCCAGGAGTGTACATGTGGGAAGTGGTGTGGTTATGGAAAATGTTTTATTAGGTGAGATGTGAAGTGGTGGTGGAATTAGTGTCTGTGAGTGGGATGTGATGTTTATTGTGACCCAGCTGTCTATGGGTGAGATGTGATGTGACTCAGCCTTTTGTGATGGGACAAGAAGTTGTTTATGGGGCTCTAGAGTTTGGGCTCATGTTGTGATGTGGTTCATTAGGAAGAGGTGGGAGACTGAGGATACATTTCATTATGAATGATTGGATAATCAAGTTAGAAGTGATTCATGATACCCTATTATTTATGTGAATTATATCACATTAAATGACTGTTGTTAATTGATGAGTATGACATGGTGAGTTTGGGATGTTTAGTATAACTTCATAGGTGATGTCTGATTCTACACGCATCTCACTTGAGAATTCGTATATTTCCTTCCTCTTGTGAATGTGAGAATTATTCATTTCCTATTTAATATACTAGTATCATCACCATATATTTATAATAATTATGTCAGGATAACATGGGGATAACATAGATCGTTTTTAGGAATTACTATCTCGAGATTTGGGATAGTTGATAAGTCAAAACATTAGTATGATTTTTGGTAATTATATTTGGATCATCACTATAATTGTAGAAGTACTATTTTATGCATTCATGTTGGATGTCCATTTTTTTATAATGTATATATGTCTTGGACTTGTCATTAATGATAATTATATATACCAATAATTTTCAACAAAATTGTAATGCCTTTTATACTGTGTGGCCATTTTACCGTTGATGATATAGGCCAACCATAGGGCCACTATATGCTGGACTCGAGGGTCATTATCTTTCTTTCATCTTTTCCAACCCTATATTTGTATCTTTTGAGATAGGGGTCATAACAGATGTGATATTTTATATTGTTAGCATGATTGTAGTCAAGTTTTTTCTATCTCTTATTGAATTTATTAAATCTCCATTTCATTTAATAGTCCATGTGAATGAGGATGGATATGAATATGCTGGTTTTAACAAATTTCACATGTTTGTTGTGTTGATGCATGCCCTATTTGACAAAATATTTTCAGCCCTTCATTTATAACAACATATTGATTAAAACATTCGTTCAGTAAAATTCAATTAATCTGGATAAAGGGAGGTGTTCCTGCACTTTATTATCAATCATCATGGGATTCTATTTTATAATGAAAAATCCTAGAATAAAATTGGTTTAATTGTTATTTTTTCTTTGTCAGGTTGTTGGTGATCCAATTTTCGTATGAGACCCAAAGTAATAGCCTAAGGATAAGAATACAATAGAGTACCATTAACAACCAAAATATTTTATTTAACATCAAATGTTCTATAGGATGATCTAATAAATCAACAACTATTGTAGCATAAGAAGTGGTAGAATGAAAACACCATAATTCTCTTTTGATGACCTCAATGAATGGATTTTATATCAGGATCTATAAATGAAGATTTTGATAAATGTTTCATTTTGAGATAATTTTAGATAACGCTGACAAGAGCAAAATGGAAGGAAGCAAAAAATACATTTTAGTGTCCCAACATTCCATGATGATATAGATGCTTATATTTTCATACACTAACATTTTAATCTCCTAAATCCTAGTTCTAGATAATATGATGCACCACATTTCATCATTTTGTAGTTTCCTTTTCTATTATATTTTTATGGTGTATTGTTGGGTAGACAAACCATGCTTAGTTTTTCGGGAATGTAATGAATATTTATAATAATTTATGTCATATGTATATGCGATAAGAATTGGAGAATATAGTTAGAATAAAATGATATGATTAGTTTATCGTTAGAAACACATATGATAAATCATTAATTGGGCCCATAAGGACATGTGTAATGATAAACGAATAGATAAGTAATAATATTATAAAATTTTATTAATTTATGGAAAAGAAAAAAGTTACTCAATTCTAGGAAATTAAATCCATGTTTCGATACTATAATAGAATGTGGTGCTGGAACAAATACAATTAGGGGTAACAATAAAAAAACTATATTGATATATACATAATAGGGAAATAGTATACATCATTGGGAATTGGTCCACATATGTTTTGAAACACCTTGAGGATTTCATTTGGAAAATCAATGACTACTATAGAACAAAAAGTAGTATTTAAATAGAATACAATTATTAATGGACTAGGACAAACCAGTTATTTCTTTATTTAAGGAAGAGGGATTTAGGGTTCAATATCCTTTAAGTGATTTTTATGGATTATGTATTTCCCATCAATGATTATTATTTCATATACAATTAATTTTGATTTAGTCGATTTTGGGAACACGATGGAACCATGTCAATGCCAAGTGTGATAAAAATGAACTGATTTTACTACTAGAAATCTTATTTACCAGGGAGATGGAATGAAAAATATCATCTTTATGCTCAAAAAACATTCACAAACTATGAATCATGATAAGATTAAATATTAAAATTAAACTTCACATCATTATTTTTATTCGTTATCGAGGTAACATCCATATTCCATTATTGGTTTTGATGATCCTACTATTCAAAATAAATGGATATGTATCAATGAAATTATATTTTCCATTCTTCAGTGCTCAGAACATGAAGAGGTCAATTTTTTCTACATGTTAGTTGTTGTAAATGAAAAATAATATATTATAATCACAAATACAATGATCATTAGTGAAATTTACTCAAATATATGCTATGAGTTCAATAAAATATTATTTAGTAAATATATTCATAATATTCATCAGACTAAGAGAGAGGTGTAGTTCATTGTGATGAAGAAAATTGATAATTAATATATTGGAAGAAATAAAGAAAAGATTTTATTACATGTGAGGTATATTATTGATATTATAATCCAAACAAAAAATATGGTTGATTGATTCATTAGTTTCATAAAACAAAGTCTCCAAAGGGTGTTCTCGACAAGTGACTCTAAAATGTATAATGATAGAGTTAAATTCACTATTAAGGAATATATTATGAGTGGAGTTACATATCAATCACATGGATTTTATAAGAAAAAATAAATGTAAATAAATGGAATATATAAAAACCATGGGGAGCATAATATATTCTATATTATACACACAATTAATGAATTAATGAATATTGTACATTTTCTAACTATTATTAATAAATATTTAGGTTTCAAACAAATTTTCATCATAAATTTTTTTTCTCAAATTATGGGAATAGAATAGATCAATATAATTATACATAAACATCTAGATTAAAACTCCTCACACACATCAGGGTATCGTATTTATGGAGAATTGGAATTATGGTAACTACTTCATAAACTAGAAGGAAAATTATAATGATTAATGTTATCAACCACTAATGCTATGTGGAGAGTGGAAATATCATTCGATCATTACTTCTGAAAATCTATGAGAATAAAATGATAGGGAAAGTGTACTTATAATCCACTCTAGAACCACTAATATCATAATTGACTCTAGATCTACCCATTCATTCATATTAGATGAATTATCTATGGTTACCACGATTACAACTAAATTGTGTTATGATAACTGATTATGTAAAATAAAATAATAGTATGATGACGACATCTCATTTATAAAATTCGTATCTAGTTTATTTTAGTTGGAATGTGCCTCATAAAAATATTTTTATACTTCATAGGGTGGAATTTTATGTCATTTATAGCCAATATTTACATTTTCTATATAAATCCTGCATCAATTATCAAGTGTGTGAATTAACAATTGTTATTTGAAACCAACCTATGACCATCTATCCATTGAATATAATAATTGTGCAGTAGTGGTTATTACATCAATTTTATGGGACCTACATTCCATTAAGAATCATTTTTTGTTCGAAATGGAAATTATGAAATATAACATCAATGGTATATAAAATTTTTTCCTATTTTTTATCTGTTTATTTAAAAAATTTCAATTTTTCTAGCATAAAAATTATGTTGAGTTATCAATAGAAATAAACCTCGGTGCACCCAATATTCCAAATAACCCATATAGATTGGATCATATTTAGTTCTAGTAATCGAAGAAGAAACTCCAAGAGAACCTTAATAATGGACTCGTATATATAAGAGTTTTATATTGGGGGTGCACCTTTTCATTTTGGTTAATAACACAGGGTGATCAAAGACTCTATGTTGATTATAATTAGATGAAGAATATCACAGTTAATAAAAAGAATAAATTTAGCTTTATTGTTGACTATTTAATCAAATAAATGATGATCAATTATATTATATAGTTGAACTTCATTATTGATATCATCAACTTCAAGTCATGAAACAGATTATATAGAAGGAATCATTACATAAAATACAAAGACCATATGAATATATGGAGATGTATTTTGGTCAAAAATATTCCCACTATTTTTTAACGTATTTAATTAATATTATTAATATATTACCTAGATAAATTTTTATAGTCATTATAGACGATATTCAATTCTATTCATATATAATGGAAGAGTATGATGAATAACTAAAAATTGTATAACGTTCCTAAGGTAGGAAAAACAATTTGAAAATTTTCATCATTGGAATTTTGAAATAAATTTATTTTAATTTCGGCTATTATATTCTCATGATATTGTATATTAGTAGATCCATAAAATATGGTGCCTATATGACATTATCCCAAAATACCCACACAGATATAGGTATATAGTTTTATTAATAATGATGAATATTATTGAAGGTTTGGTGAGAATTTATCCTGAATAAATAATCCACTAATGAATTCAAAATTATAGGGAAAAATTAATCTTTTATAGATTTGTGCAGGGAAAATTTCAGTGAACTAGATTAAATAATATTCAGTATATATGGTCTTTCATTACTCTATTGTGAAGATGGGTTTTTAATATACAATAATGAATACATAAATATATTGGTACGTGTTCCTATTTAGAATACGATGGTTAGATATTATCCATTATTATTATAGAATAATCTGGTTATAATTTACCCAACTAATTATTTAAAGTGAATTTTTCTTATTTTTCCATAAAATTATATAGGTATTAACATTATAGAGATGATTGGGATAACTATAATGATAATAAAATATTATATTATATATTCACAATAATGGAAATGAAATTCAATTTGAGGAAATGATAATAGTTGATTAATGATCCTGTAAAAATAATACATTACCACCGTGGGAATGTGAACTATTAGATCAATGATTTTTTTTGAAAAGATGAGTATAGCATATCTATGATGAGAATAACAAATGGTACAATTTTTTTAGACATTCAATGAATGTATAAAAAATCCTTAAATAATGGGAAATAATATATTGAAAAATATAATATTCAGATAAAATTTTAAATGATGAATGATCATGTGTCAATGGACGATATAGAGAAGGAAAATAAGGGTAAAATGATACAAAGATTAACCTCTATCGTGATTTCAATATAAGGTTTAGGAACTGATTATGTGTTCCATCCAAAGAAGAAACAATTAAGAGGTTGATAGAGTAATTTCATATTTCACAATTCAATATTCATTATGGATTTAAAATTTGTATAGAAATTTGAAAGGGTATTTATGCTGTTGTTGAATAAAGATAAATATCGTCGATTTTTTTCATAGTTCCATGTATTTAAAAAAGTTATGGCTGAAGAAAAATTTCTATGGGCACAGTACTTATATTTCCAATCGATGAATGGAAATGAAAATAAAACAACATTGATTTTGTCCATAGAATTCCAAAATCCTAAAAAATCTAGAATTATTTATGGGTTGTAGTTAATAACCTAACTAAATCCGCACACATCATCGCTATAAGAGAATCATTCTATCTCGATCATCTTTCTAGGATATATTTTAATAAATTTTTAAGGATTCATGGAGTATAACATTACATTGTATTTTATCAGGTGATGATTACCTAAAAGTTCATACAATATATTCATCATTAAATTTAATTTGTTTTTTTATCACTATGTATCATATCCAAACATATCATCAATATGTTATGAAAATTAAAATTGTAGAAGTTATTTTTGGTTGTTGTTGATTGGAATTAAATTGTATTGGGATCAAAAGATTCCTCTGGTTGACTTTTTTCTCTATGATAGCTTTCACTCAGGAATTATGATGAATACATACGAAGCATTCAATGGAAATAAGTTTATATATCTAACATACTTGAATGAGGCTTCATAAATAAATGGATTAAGACATGATATTGTTTAAGTAGTGGTGGAAAATGGTAGATCATTTCTAAAATACATTATGAGATATCAAATGCATCAAAAATGTTTTGATGATAATCAGTATTCTGATCTAGAAATTGAATATAGTGATAAGGTATTTTTATGAATTTTCCATTGACGAATGTTGACATATTTAGAAAATATCTGAAACTAATCTGTATGTATATAGTTCCACAAGAAATAATTTATCCAATAAATAATGTATTCTATATATTATATCTTATACTTAATCTCTCTCATATTCATGATTTTTTCCATTTATTTCACTTGAGGAAGTAATTTGGAGACATTTCACATGTTCTTAATTTGGAATTCATACCATAAGAAGAATTTCATTCACATGAGGAACACATAATGGATTTCTCGATTTCAATAGAATATTATCTACACAACACCACCCATAATGTAAACTTTTTAGGAAAAAACACACCACCTTTAGAATACTACATTGGAAATAATAAACATTATAAGGAAAAATATATCATCATTTGTTTCTATTTGAGGATTAATTACGATGTAGAAATTCATTTAATGGGGTTAGAATGATACAACTGATGTTTTTATGATTTTTTTAATAAACTAAACTTATTTGATATCATTCGCTATACAAAACACAATTTCAATCTTGGTTATACACAACACAAGGAAATCTTATGTTTACACAATTTTACTTTTTGATATTTTGTTTTTAATAAACTAAACTTCTTTGATATCATTCGTTATAACAACAATTGTAAATTTTACATCAAATTGTTAATATAAATTTCAAAAAATATTAATAATAAAACCATTTATGGTAATATATATAAGGATATGGTTCTATAGTATATTTACAATAATATTATATTTTATTATAATGGAAGTTTTAAAAATTATGAATGCATTCAAGAGATAAGATTATTGATTTTCTCCTCAAATTTCCTTCATTGAGATATACATTATATTATGAACTAGTATTCATTCATAATGATTCTATATATAACACATAACATTTAAAATACTGGATTTATTTATCCAATTATGAATTTTTTTTCTTTTTTATGTTGTTCTTTTAAGGGGATTTTGATTCATTGTAATCATTGATTTAATCACTATTAGATACAATAACACCATTTATCAGGATTATTTATGATTATTATTCTGATTATAAACAATTATGATCCACATCTCATGAATATATTAACATTTTCATATCCTTTTCTTATTCATTAAATATTAATGGAATTTTATCAATTTTCAACTCATTGGTACTTAAGATGAAAATATTATTTAACAAACCCACTCATTAATTCTATCACTAATCAGAATTATATTTTCATCAAAATAATTATTTTGTAAAATTATTTCCAATAATATTTTATTATTCATCAAATTTTATTATAATGATATTTTTACACATGATTATATTTTTATACAAATAATTGAAAATAAAAATTTCATTATTCTCCAAAACAAATCATGTTTAGATTTATTTGAGAATCAGATGTGAATCATGGTTTTAATGTGTCAAGAATCAAACAATTATTTAACATCATTACATAGAATTTAATAAAATATATATTTATATATTTTCAAGGTCATTTTAAATGATATATCTTTTAAATTTGATTACTTTTTGAAAAATATTTTCTCAAAGATGAAAGGAAATTTTTATCATGAAATGATTTTAATAATCATTCATAATTATTTTCTATCTATGATGACATTCATTGGTGTTAACGAAGATTTAACATAGATATTAAAAAAGGATATCATTCATGTTCATTCTCTAAAAGGATTATGTTTACATGAAATTATGATTAGGAAACTAGTTTTTGTTCCATGAGTTATACCATGAGAACATTCATAAGAAACCTTATTTTTACCATGGAAAATGAAATGATGATATTATTTTGAAATACATCTCTTTTAAAATGATAGTGATGTCGTGGAATTTTTATTTAACTAAATTCATTTCTTGAGTTGTGATATGATAAATGTTAATGAAGTTGTGGAACACAATAATATAGTTTTCATTATATGATTGATGGGACTTATCACCATCAAATGAATTAGGTTAGGAATTATATATCATTAGATAGATATGATTGTGTTTGTTATTGACCCTAGTTGAGCATGAAACGACTGGAATATGTAGAGAAACTATTTTATTACGACATGTCTAGAATGGGGATTATTCCCAATTAGGAATAAAAGGATCGAATGGGGAGTCAAATATGTTCATCAATATTTTTTTCTACTGTGGTGGCCTAGGATGTTTAACATAAATAATTAAGAAGTGATATTTTTATTCTTATGTTTATGAAAAAAAATTATGTCTTCTTCCTATTTTATAAACTCATGGCTCAATTTCTGTGATTACCTTATTATACAAGTTTTATTAACGTCAAATATATTATTCATGATTGATGATTAAAATCATTAATATGCACATTATGGTTTTTCTTTATTATTATAATGCCTTGTTACCCTTATTCTTAGGTTATTATTATGTATCCCTCATGATAAACATTACTAAGAATCCAAGATCATAATTTCATGAATTCTATTCCCAAGGTTATCAAGAAATTTATTACGTATAATATTTATAAAAAGTTGTATAGTTATGAATAATTTACATTTAGATGACCTATATCACTTATAGACACGTTTTTATGATTCCATGTTTCCATAATAACAAAACAATTACAGTAATAATACGAGTGTGTGATTGTGTGTGATGTAATAAATATTATTCAGTAATTTATAATATATATACCTATAAATCATGTTCCACTATAACAAGTGATGATAAATTTTAACAGGTATTCATGTCAATTCCCACACATATAATAAATTAAATAAAGGATCTTGTACCTTATAGTAATCCCACGAATCATTAATTTTATGTACATCTAATATTTGGACCACCTATTTATCTAAACCCAAAGATAAAATATCGACGTATCAAATTCATCTTATTTAGATATATTTTTATGATTCCATATATTTATTCTATATATTTTTACTACTATCAGTTTAATAATTGTATTTTCCCATATTCTGAACATATCAGAGTTATATTCTAACAATTAATCATTCCAGTTATATATATTAATGTCATTAGCCACTAAATTTACTTATTTAATGATATTAAAATTTCATCATTGATCATTGAAAATTAGATATTTATACAAACTAAAACTGGTGATTAAAATAAACTAATGATTTTCATATTATTATATATATTAATTTTATAACATGTGTTAAATATTTATATATTTAAGTATAAATTATACATATTTTTATAATAAGAATTTATACGTTAGTGTATAATTTGTTTTTTGTATAATATAATTAAGAATATCATGAATTATGATTATAAAAAATATAGAATTAGAAGATTAATGTGTTTGAAATGAATATTGTGTTTTATGTAATGTTTTACATTTTTTATATGGAGTTGTTAACCAATTTTGTCTGTTATTGAGTAGTTTATATTTATTAATTGTCCTTTGAAAATTATGATTTATTAGAAAAACATTATGAATTTATTTCCTTTTATAATAAATGATCACTAAGATGTTACAAATGTTCAATTCAATTTGTCAAATTTTTTGTTCATTGTATAATATATTCCCTAAATAATATTAACAAATGCATAATAACAGAACAAATTTTGTAATTTTCTATGAATTGAATATTAGGAAATCAGCAACATCATTAATTATATCAAAATGAACCAAATTGATATCATTAAGGCTCATATGAACCTACGTGTTTTATTAAATATTTAAACTTTTTAATATTTATTTATATGAAAAGATTAACACGGAATCATCTAGATCATTACATTTTTAAATTTGTTCATTTGGAAGCATCTTGATCACTATTGAAATCTAGATGGATTTTTAAAATGTTAAAATAGTGTAGTTCTAATATATAATAGTAAATTAATTTTTAAGTGTAATTATGATTGACATATATTTTTGGAAGATTTAATTAATAAATATTTAGAATATATTATTAGTACAAGTTAACATATTATTCTTATAATGTTACTTTGTTAAAGGAAAAGTAAAATTTTAGACATTTTTTGGAATCTCTATCATTATAGATTTAATTAATAGTATTTATCAATCTATAATTTAATCGAATTTTCAAAACTTTTAAGATGTATTGTATAATTCTTACTTATTCACTATTAAATGAAAAATAGAATTTTACTTTCATTGTGTGTTATGTCACATGATATCATTGTTATTAAAAAAATATACATTTATTAAAAGAATGTCAAAATATTATATATATATATATATAGATATATATATATACTCTTTAAAAATGATTATGTATATATGTATAGATATATGAGTACTATAAAAAATATAAATAATGAATTTTAAATATGGTTTATGTGGAGGGGTATTATAATTATTCTTGAATTTAGATATTATTAAAATTAATACACATGAATATTTTATCTTTACTATTATAAATATTTAAAAACCCATAATTGAAATAATTGTATATATATTATTACTATATTTGAATATTTCATTCTTAGAAAAAATTTAAAGATAGACTTATTTTATTGATAAATATTGAAAATCTATATTATTATACACCATATAACTGTGAATTGTTTTTTTGTTTCAATATTTTAAATCTTTACTTGTTTATGTATGTGAACACACCATTTATTTGGTCATGTGCAATATCTTCTATTTTTACTATTGTAGGATATCATATTAAAATATAATGAGTCCCATCCAATAAATAACTATTTCATTAACTCATTTTTTATCATTATAATTATATTAAAATAAGAGGTATCAAAATCAAAAAACAATTATTATGGAGGAATATAAGATGATAATTATACAAAAACCCTTTTAAAACTTTATTTCATCACAAACTTTACATATTTTTGTTATCATTCAATAAATATTAATTAATATTAATATATTTTATTACATAATTTTTTTTTATGATTATTGTTTTTTATAATCCATTATTATAAATCATCCCATATTATGTTATTGTGCATCAATTATTGTATTTAAAATTATGTATATATATTGGACCATGTAATGTTCGGTTCATGGAATTCATTTAGTCTAATAAGTTATGATAATGTTAGTGATGAAAATTATTAATATTTATATATTGGTAACATGATATGAGACTAGTTTATATTATTGTAATATCATGTTTTGGTAAATATATAATCATGTTATTATAGTTATGTCAGAGTTAATCGTGGGTTTTGGAATTCATAAATATTGATTTTGATTCATAAATTTGGTTTTCCCAGTGGGCCATTTAACAATCATATATTATATTCAATCTATTTTTTTTCATTCAAATAAATATATATTTGGTAATTTGAAAACATATGGTATTTTATATAGATATATATAATTATTAATGGGGAATTTAAAATCATTAGTGTTCTAGAATAAAATATAAATAATTTCATTATTTGATTTGGAAATTATTCATAGGTGATAGGATTTTTGTGGTGGAGGAAAATTGATTATGGTATAATAATAGTAATATTATTCCTAACATATAGGTTCTATTGAAATATAATAATACATATCATTAAAAATCTAAATATTATATATATGTACTCCAACTTGGAGAGTACATAAGAAGAACATAATATTCCTAACTATTTTCTTTCTCTAATATTATATTATTTTTATCCATTATTGATATTATTGTCACTGATCATTCCATATTTTATCATTATGATCATCTGATTATCTATCAAGAGGTAAAATGTTGTAATTTTTCATATTGTTCAATTCTAGGTTATGACTATTATACATTGTTTTTTTCCTTCTGGAACAACTCATTATTGGGATCATTCATTTTACAATAACAATAATATCATATATGAATATTTTTCTAAATTATTAATAGTATCTTTTTCCAAATAAAAACTTAATTCATCATATATTGTGTAATTTAAACCCCATATAACATAAAAAAATTTCATATAGAATTGAAAATGATTTATTATTCTAACCATAGTCATGGATTATTCCATGACAGAACTTTTAATGGAAAATATTACAAAGTCATGGATTGTTTCATTCTAATAAATACATTATGTGATAACACATCACTCTCTTACTAGTGTCAATTGAAATAAATAGAATAACATGTTTTAATGATTTTGAATATTTGTGCATTCAATATATAATCATTAAGTATTTAAATTATTATAATTATTGAGGAAATAATTGAAAAATATTTTTTTACTATTATCAAATCATAATTAGATATTTTACTCCCAAGAGAGTATCCTCAATCCCTATATAAATTTATTTTCCATGTTCTGAATTATATCTTATTTGTATAAATGAAACTATAAAGGTGAAACTCTATATAAAACATATATAATTTTTTTATAGTAAGAAGTCACATAAATTTATAATATAGATGTGATTACATCTAAAATACTATGAGTATCACATTACAAAAGAATACCCAAGATACATGTGTTTTAAAATATAAATAATAATAAAATGTGTTAATCTTATCCAAAATAAGAATAGAATTAATATATAAACATATAAAATTATTATATTATTCCATTATTAAATTATTAATTCATTTTAAAATGAATGGAATGTTTGTCTGTTTTTATTGAATTTCATCTCTTTTGAAATTATTAGAAATGTTTGGTTTCTTACCAAATTAATCTGAGTGATTAAAGAATCATTAATACTATTTATATTTATTATAACATTAATAACATGTATAATTGGTTTTTTATAAAAAACTTTGTTTTTTTAGAAACTATATGGATACATGTATTAATTTATTTCATGAGATTTATAAATTAAAAAATATTTTTGGTTTTTTGAAATTAATCAAATGAAGTAATTTTCTACAATATGTGAATCAAATAAATTCATAAACAATACAGAATCATATATAATTTAATATGACAAGATATTTTTTCATAGAATCATTATTTTTAAAATATAAATTTTTTTCCTAAAATGAATCCATGAAATATTTATTTAAAACCATTTTATACTCATCAAATTGTGATTTCTGAATAGTCAATATGAAAAAACAAGGTATAATAAAGTAGTCAGGGATATATAATAGAAAATAACTTCATTAAAAGTAAAGTATTTCATTATATTATTAATAAATAATTTTGATTTATTCATTTTTTGTAAAATTGTATTAAAAGTATAATGAAACCTTTTTTTGGTATATCCATAATGGATATAAGGTAAGGCTTAATGAAATATTTTAAATATATATGATTATAAGATAATTATTTTAAATTGATTTAAATTGTAAAATAATTTATAATATTTTTACCAATCAAAATATTTCGATTACATAATTGAATATCTGATATTATATTTAAATAATTTTTTTCTGTAAATTGTGATATATTTACATTATTATAAATTTCCCCCTATATATCACATATTTCTCATATAAAAAGGTTCATACTCAATGTCAAACAACTACTAAAGTATAAATTATTCTAATTACAATAATTAAATTGAATATTCATATATATATATATATATATCATATGTAATTTTAATAAACAATATTCTTTATTAAATATATTTTAATACTATCTTTTTTATGTAAATTTGACATAGTTGTTTTCTCAAGTTAAAATTTAGCTATTACTAATTTATTTTCATGGTTAATTTTTTATATGTTAATATAATTATATGTCTTATGAGTCATTTTATAAATTTTTTTCTAAATTTATATTTCCTTATAAAATTAGAAAACCATGTATATAATGAAAAACATTCTATGAATGAAATTTTATTTTTATGTTCTACAATGTCTATCAACTATTTTATAGAAAGTTTAATTGAATGATGTCTATGATTTTGATTATATAAATTTATTTTTTTTATTTGTTTGAATGAAATGTATCTTTAGGTAGTTATAATATGGGTAGTTTGACATTGGATCATAACCCTCAAAATGATGGAGGATTAGGATATGTTTAAAATTGTCTAGAATGGAAAAAATGTCACAAAATTCATTCTCACATGGTTAATTTTATTTATTATGATTCTATGAATTATTAAAATAAAGATTCATCTACCATATAATGGTATAATTTTTTATGTCAAATTATAATGAGATTTTAATCCATCAAAAAAATTATGTAAAATAATTTTTTATATGTATATATGATTAGAAAATATTTTTTTTAAATAAATACAATTGTAAAACATAATCATTCTAATAATAGGTGTATCAATGTAATGAAAAATATATAATGACATTATTAAAAATTGTTAAATATAATATAATATTTTCAATATAAGGAAAGAAATTATTGTTCTCTACCTGTTAACTAAGTAGGATCAATACATACAGAATAAATAAAGAATTATATATATATATATATTGTGACCCCAATAATAGAATAATCCCACAATTCGAATGGTATTTTCATTACTCATATATGGTCTTAGAAAATTATTCACATATGATAGTAATTTTTTTCATATAATATTTCTAGTCGAATGTGAATCTTTTTCCCACTAAACTATCAATGAGTCACATGGGATATGATTCCCATAATGCCCTACCAAAATTAACAATTTATGTTATACATGATAATGATGACATATTATGTATTGAATTATAAATTACGAATAATTTTTTAATATTATGTAAAATTAAATAGTTCCTTTATTTGTTGGGGATCAAATTTTAAAATTCCCATTATTATGATTTTGATATTCAAGAATTAATTAAAATAAAGTGAAATGTTGTATACAAAATATGATACAAATAATTAAATAAATTTTCTTATTACATGATATGGATAAAAGTAACATGAAATACATAATTTTATTACCATTTCATTGATTAATATTTATCGTGTAAGAAAACTATTTATATGTTTTGGGGAAAAAACCTGGAATCCTCTTACATATCAAGTAACAGAAGGAGAGATATATATTTATTGTAAACATAGTATATATTATTTCAACATATTTACTATGATTATAGTTTATAAATTTCACATGCTTATTAAGAAAAATGAAAATATATATTATATAGTAATAATAGATAACAAGAATTTTTTTAATCATGATCATGATAGACATAAGAGACATGCAGATTCAAAATATAACATTTAGTGTTATATGAATAAGGATTACACCATAGCATATCTGTTGATAAATTTTATTATTAAATTAATATATTATATTGAAATTGGATTGGACCATTCTATATTAGTCCAATTAATTCATTTAGTTATATATTTCACAATTAATTGTATATATGACTATGAATTATAGAATTTTATATTTCCACAATGATTTAGAATATCTCTTCAAAATTCCAAATATGATTAGGAATTACCTATTGTGTCATATATTAGGATCCATATGCATGATAACAGATGTAATTTGATAACTCTATAGACAACAATTGAAAATATTTGTTTTCATGGGGTGAATATCAAATTGATATATTTTTGATTGTTGATTACTGATGATGCCAATTAAAAAGGGTAGATTGATGTGGATATCAATTGAGACATTTTCATCATAGTATTGATCCTTCATAAAATTATTGATGTCTAAAACATATATTACTATATCCACTATATTTTTTTATATTAAACCATCTTACTTGATGAATGATATGACATTCTTTATGATACCATTCAATCGTTAGTTTTATATAACATTTTGTGGAGTTCATCCGAAATATTTTAATGTATGATATTTAATCAATATTTATTTTAGATCAGATATATAAGAGTTGAAGAAGTAATATTATTATATATATATCACATGTCATAGGTAGACGATCACTTAATAATCTCATCACTGATATCTATTGTATTATATTAATTATCATAATAAAATTAGTTTATCACAATTTATTCCAATATAGATATTTCATTCAGGGGATAATATATATTTTTTAGCTTCTCCAATTACCTGATGAATACAAGGATAGATTAAATAGATTATTCATTATGAGAAGATGTATATTGTTACAAGATTGACCATGTCACCACTAGAGTGGTTTCTAAAAAAAATAAAAAAAATGTGTTCATGTGGTGTTAAAAATTCCATAATAAAAACCCTATTATTGTTGTAGTTTTCATTGTTTACACTAATCACACACCCTAAAACCATGTAGTAGTAGTGTATTTGTTAAATCATATTATCACACTGCTTGTTATTTGGTAACCATTTATGGTAAGGATAATAAATTTCGACTACAACCAAACAATAGAAATTATTAAACAACATCCTAGGATATAATGTACATTGGAAATTTTAATTTTTGGTAGTTTAATCAGGTAATTTAACAGTACATGATCCATACAGAAATTATATAGAATAGATGATGAATAATATTAGTGTTTCTATAAAATTTGTGGATTCCAGACATTTCATTATGGGTTAGGACACAATTTTGTGCAAAAATATTACAAGTCACATTGAGATATTTTTGACATGGTCTCTAATATCATTGTGATGGTTGGTCCATTCCACATATAGACTAATCCCACTGTAATTAATGTTATGTATATAAATTCATTGTACCCCACAATGAGTATTTTTATTGCAGGGATAAATGGAATTCTTTATGTAATATCCATTTACTATATTTATGTACTCCACATCCCCTATTTTGATCAAGTTTGGTTGAGTCATTCAGATGGTATCTTTTGGAGTAATTTGTAAAATTGTGCATGATTTTGGAATGTTCATAGTTGAGACATGTTATTCCCAAATTGGTCTCACTGCAATCAACAAAAGATAAAATATAGGAAATGATGTTTTAAAGGGTAGGTGAATTGTTTGAGAAGACATGTTCCCACATATTTGAAACAATTAACACATTAATATGGGTGTACTATTAGGGATCCTAGATGGACAATCCATGCATCCCTTTCTATGAAACATTGTGATATAAACATATTATTCCATAAATTAATTTAAAAATTCATGAACCCTAGCTATGAAACAATGATGAATATAAATTAGGAATAGACATTTTCATAGTATATTGGAGCTCTATTGGACCCATTTTGGCTCCTCTAAAGCCCTTCTAATGTGAATCCAATCAGGGAGAACAACATCTGATCTCTTCCCAATGAGAGTTCATTTTCAGTTCACATTCACTCATTCTATTCCTCAGTCATCCATAGGGTTTTTTATATATCCATTTCATTTTAGTATCTAATATAAATTGTTTTAGATCTTGAATCTTGGAAATATGCAATATAAATAAAAATTGATGAAAATTTTGAAATTAAATTGTCGAAATAAATTGTAAAATTTATTTGAGAAATCCATTATGAATTATTATTTGTTAAAAAAATGTATTAATTTTTTTCTATGAATCTTGGATGGTTTTTACGTGGTAGGGTAATGAATTCATTTAAAACATATCATTAATGGAAATTGGTATATTGAAATGGAAATATGATATTTGTATATTATGAATTTTTAAATACATTTCCTTTATAACATAGAAACCTTGGTATTTATTGAATTTTTAGCATCAAAAATGCTAGGATGATGATCCAATAGAAACAGATTTATGATATTAAATGATATCATAAACATACTGGGCTATAATATTCTCGATATGATAGTGGGTTTTCCACTATTAATTTTGTCAAAGGGATGCATGCACCCATTTTTGAATTAATTAGAAAAGTATGCGATGAAATCATAACATGGAACCATTTTAACTATTATAAGATCACCACATTAATCATTTTTGATCATTTTATATATATCTTATTAGTTGTAAAAATATTTTATATATTCCTAGTGAATCTTTATAATCGATTTTATAAAAATGATTTTTCATCACTTCTTACAAATATTTACATCGTTAAAAATGTAAATCATAATTATTTTTAAATATTCTCTTGCACTTCATGAATATTTATTTGAAATTAAAATAATCATTTGACTAATTATTATTTGAATCTTATTATGGAATATTTTTTGATCCTATATTGTCATTATTAGCTCACAAACTACAATTTTTTCCAATACTTTTTAGATTTCCTCTTTCCATGTTTGAGGAAGGTGAATATACCCATTGAAGTAGGTAGTTTCAGTTGATATTTTGACATTGAGCTAATATTTTTTTGGAATAGTTTTTATTTATCATAGATTAGGGAACATTGATGTTGTGATCATTGGTTTTGTATCCTCTTTTTTCCCGTCTGTAGTTCCCCATGTGGTGTTTTTTTATGATTACACTGACGTTTTTCATTTCAAACAATATTTATGTAGACAAATAATTCTCTCCATTATATTTTATGATGACATGTCTATGTCGCCGTCACAGAGGGATTATGAAAACCCTTCAACTCATGTATAGACCTGCTTGGCCATCATGGTACTAGTTATCCAGGATAGCTTCCCCCAAAGTTGAATCAAATTACCAGGTTATGCATCATTATATTATATTAGAATATAGTTTCATTAATATTGTCCAATCATAGTAAGTAGTTTTTACTGACGTTCATTCTATCACCCAATTATATAATCCTTATATCACCATATGTGATTTTGGAAATATTTCATAACGTTTTATTTCTAGTATTTTCCCAAATTATTAGTTGGTTTGATTAAACACAAATATACTTTTCCTAAATGAATAAATTTATTTCCAAATCCATCATTATTTTGGTGTATGTTTATGTAACATTCATTCATGTTCAATGTGATTTCCGATGATGTGTATTGTCATGGATTTGAGAAGATTTTTGAGTCAGATCTATGAGTAATCTTATAAAAAACAATGTAATTTATTCCTCCCATTTACCCAAATCTAGTTGTGGTTATTTTATTTATTTTCCATGTCCTGTAATAGGAACTTAAACCCATTTACATTTATGATTATGTGTTGGAACCTCATAGTAATGAAATTAGAATTCATTCACATGCATTCTTTATCCATAATCCATTAGTGGTCAAAGGATGTAATTATCCTAATGAATTAGGTCATTGTATGAGTAGTGTTGAGAGTATCATTTAGTTCTCAAAGACACCTAAAAAAATTAATGTAAAATCTTACACCTTCAAGATAGAGGCACATAGTCGGAGATGCTGAGAAATGACACTGTTTGAGAATAAACACATCGGCTTTGAATGGAAGGAAATTAATCTTCTTTTCATGGAAAAGATACATCTAGATTCTATTTAGTTGACCAAGGATAAAAATATTTTAGACTCAAAAAAGATTATAGTTCCATGACATAATATGAATATTTATTTTCTGAGCTTGTGCATTTCTCAAATCAGATCGTATCGAATGTGAAGTTGAATTCATGCATGTTAAAAATGGAAAGCTCTTCATTTATTCATTTTTTGGTTTTCATGATGAATTTACCTTTATAAACAGATGTTAATGATATATAACAGATGGATGGCATAGGCTGGGATGGAATGTATGGAATAATGAGTGCTACTTTTTATCCCTATGATGTTATGTGAGACCTTTAAAATTGAAGAAGATGTGTGATGATTCCCAATGTGGTTGTTGATGGTACTTTTCAATTATGCCACCTTTTGTGCCTGAAATGTGTCCTTTTATATTCTATCAGTGTGGTATGCCTAGAGTATATAATCATATTTTCAATGAGGCACAACCTATATATAGTTCTATTGTATTCTCAGGACACATTAAATATTTTTATAATATATATTACACTAATAAGAGTGAAACATGATCAGCTAATTAAAATATTAAATTTCAAAATCAGTTAATTCAACAACTAAGGTGTTTCATCAACATGAATCTAGAATGAATATTCTTCTATTAGTTTAATAGTCTCTATTTAAAGATGGTATTATTCTGTTGAATTAAAGAGGTAAAACCACTATTTCCTCTTTATTATTTAAATCATTATTTGATAATGGGGAATATAAAGCCTTCATTCAATGAATTGTATTCAATATAATAAATATTCCATTGTAGAATTCTTCTAATGTAATGAATATTAATACAATCTTTAGAAAAGAGAGATAAAAAAATAATTATTGTCCCACTTGTGTTTCACATTATCAGATGTAGAACATTCTGGGGATTTTCAGTTTGTTATCATGAAAACTCATGACATAGTATTCTTGATAATCTTATTTTTTATAACAAATCATGCACTCACTACAGTCTTTTGTAGGTCTCCTTTACCGCACCTGATGGGTTTTCCATATCATTTTATGTTAATATTAACTATGGTGTTATTGATTTGGAACTTCTAATCTAATTTTTTTTAAATAAATATTTTTTTTTCATTTCATCTGTATCATTGATCATGGATTGATGATATCCCTCAATTTATGATCGAGTTATACAATGTATTCCCTTCTGTATTAAGTCTTTTTCCACTTGTAATGGTGGTACAATATTATATATATTTACTGTCTGGATCTAAACCAGTGTTTTTTATATTACAAAATTTAACCATATGAAAACAATTAGATTAAGACTATGTTGGATGATCATCTAGAAAAAGGATTTATATTCCTAAGTGTGTGACCATCAGTTATACATTTTCACTCTTCAATTTATTTTGATAGAAAACATTAGGTTTAATATGATTATTTAAATTAAAATAGAATTATGTTAATTTAATCATATATGTTTCCATGGATTAATAATTTGAATAACCATTTTAAAGTGGGGAAGTGGGTTTTGAATATTTATATTTAATTTTTAATCATCAAATAAGAATAATAGAATTTTATATTCAAAAACACCCTTATAGAGAATGTATGGCCATTTAGAGAACATATTCATTCTAATTTTTCAAATCCATTATTCTACAGAGATTATGGACTTAATGGAATGTAATTACCATTTGTATATGGATACGTTGATGGAATTGTTTGATGATTTCAACCATTTTTAATCCACATATGAGGATTATCATGTATGATACCTTATAACTGTTATAAAATTTTTTAGAAATCTCTACATTTATGAATATATAAGAAAATTTGATTACTATGATTAAGAATTAATGTTCACGAGACATGTTTTGTTAGATCATAGTATCTCAACATTCTTGAGAATGAAAAATATGTTATTACCTATGAATAAAAATGATTTTTTACAATAACATAAGAAATACAGGGTAAAAGTCACATTTCTAAATTTTAATGAAATAAATTTCTGTAAAATTTCTACATTTTTTTATGCACACATATTTATTTTAAATTAATAGAAAATGGGATCCCCATGGGGAAGAATATGATAATAGAAAACCATAATCGCACAACTCTTATAGTTGTTTCATTAACTCCATCAACTAAAATAGTATAAGAAATCAACACTAATCATTTAATAATGTATTTTCCATATAATATAATTCTGTTTATTTCATTCCAAATGATCATTTATGAATCATTTTTTGTTAAATTATTCCTCATCTCTAATGCATTCATTTTCTAAAAATTATTCATAAATTTCATCTTAAGAAATGTGTTATTCTTTATAATCCTTGAAACCAGTTAGTTTTTTTAATCATTTAAAGAGATAAAAAAGGCAATTAAATGACATAGATTATAAACATCATCGATATGATAAAGAAAATGAAGAAGATTATTAATATTCCATTTGCCATGTTTTTCCTTAAATATATGAATTGAATAAATGCAGTATTAAAAATGAAAACATTTCAATGAAATAATGAAAATTAATTAATTTATCAAGCATATAAAACCCCTATAAAGAATGATTTCGAATTTATTCATAACTCGTGTCAGAAATAACTATAGTCCTATTAAATAAATAAAAAAATAGCAACATATTAAAATCCTCTTTCATACCATTATTGGAAATAAAAATATTAAATTCATTGTAATGATATTCCAGCATCTATCTTGCTTAAAGATTTATAGGGAACAATAATCATATAAGATGACTTATGTATGCACGACATATAAGATATACTATAATAACACATAATATTGTATTATTATAGATCAACTGTCATTATCTATATTTTTTAATTAAAAAATGATTGATAAAACTATTTATACACAAATATTTTTTAATTAATCCTTTGAATTTTTTAAACCTACAACCAAAATATTTTAATATATTCAAATTCAATTTCTAATAAAAAACATTATTGAATACAAAATTCCAATAAATGTGGGACAATGTTGTCTTAATTTATTATATAAAAGATAATTAAATAATAATTAAAACATAAATTGATATTTTCCGTAGTGGGAAACATCATTGATTCTACATAAGATAAAAAAGATAATTACAGTTTTCATTTTTTTAATTCAAGTCAAAACAATCTATATAAAATACTAATAAAATTTAATTTTAAAAAATAAAAAAAAATATGAAATAAATTTTGTCATTATAGTTTTTTATTCACATGTAAATATATCCCATAAATTTATTTAAAAATATAAATATTGAAGAAAATGTTCTTAAATGAAATATTTTAACCATTTTAAATTCTGCTTTATATTACTCCATCCCTTAACTCATGTCTGAATCACCACAAATTTTCATTATAATCCTATATATTAAAAACCTAATAATTATATACATTTTTAACAATCTATTTCTTTTTAATTATTTCTTTTTTATTAGTTAAATTTTTTTACTTTATTACATAGTAACTTTTGATTATATAAGAAGTTTCGGTTATTTTCGTATCCTATGTTTGAAATGGAATTAATAGATTTCCATTGGTGGTTGTTGATATTGTTCAGTAATCTATAGAATTATAATAGTGAAATATTTATATTTATTATTATTAATATTTATATTCAACGAATATATTGAAGGTTGCTTATAAAAAATAATTATTTTCAATCATGGAAGTTGTAGGATCTATGTTTGCATCATTATCGCATTCAATCATGAATCATAATGAATGAAAGAAAGTGTAATTACATCATTAATTAGTGAATACTATATATATATATATATATATTATCAAACAAAATAATCGTGTATATACCATCAATGTGATGTTGTTATGTAAAATTAATGGCATCACTTTATAGAGGCTGAAATACAAACATATGCAGTAATTATGTTATCATTTTTGTGGGGATTTAATGGTAATAAAATGGAATCAATAGTATATTTATATAATTTTATTAATAACATTTACATAACACATATTAATAAAATCCATAATTATATATAGTTTTGAGATTTGGTGACAGAAAATGAATAACATTTGTTCGTGACATGGTAATCTTATACCCACATGAATGAATGTATGGTTTCTCATTTGTTGTAGGAGGAGAATAATATAGTTTAATCCGTTAACATGCGAACAACTTTGGATAATCAATGATCATTTTTTATTATATCACACATTTTCAATAATATATTTATATTATAAACAATCATATAATATAAAAAAGTATTGATTAATAATTATACTTCTTTATTGGAAAACATATTATGGGATATGTGTAACAACTTCATCATACTGTTTTATGATAAAATAATATATTATTTGAATGTTTTAGGTATATATAGTATTTATTTGTGTTGGTATTCGATTAAAAAATTGATCTCACCTTTTAGAGAGGGGAGGAGATGTGTTGTCCTATATAAGTTAGAGTGAGGGAACATTTGTAATTTTTTAAAATATTCAAATATTCTTAATGTACGACTCAAATAGAAACGAAGCAATAAGAATTTTTTAGAAATATTTTATTACATAGGGTGTAAATTATGGGCATAAAAATAATTTATTAATTTATTTTTCAATTTAAAACTTATATCATTCGTTTATCCCATAGTAAATGTTTTTTTTACCATAATCCTATAATAATTGTTTTGATGTTCAAACAAATAATAATGAAAAATAATAATGTTACACATTTTAATTAATATTTATTTTTCTTATTTCAAATATTTAATCAATTTTATTAATTTCATCTTACATATGTGGCCTAATTTAATATTATATTAAACTCGAAAACATGAGGAAAAATAGTTTATAATAAAAAATAACTTTTCGGTATTTAAATAATTTTGAACTATATTAATATTAAATGTTTATATAATAGACCATAATTAGGTTATTTGAAATAAAAATGAACTGATTTATGTAAATAATTATTTTAAACCCATTTTTATCATTTAAAATATATTGAATGAATTTATTATTTTATTAAAAAATAGTATATCCATTATTCGATGAAAAGTAAATAATAATATAAAATTTTCCAAATATATTCAAATATATTTAAACATGGTGAATTAAAAAATAAATAATAATTACTAATATAAATTAAAATCATTAACAAAATTATATTTTTTAAATAGCATGAATATTTTTATAAAAACACCAAAATTTAAGAAATAAATCATTAACCATTTTACTTATAAATTTAATAATAATCAAATAATTAATATAACATCATAAAATATATTAATTTATTATTAATAAGAAATGAATTTCTTTATCTACATGATAAATGGTTTTTTCCTTTTATAAAACAGTTCAAATATTATGTCTTCAAAATAATATTTTCACCTGAAAAAGAACTGTTATTATTCCTTCATAAAATTTTATTATTCACATGTTACTTCTTCCACAATATTATTTTAAAAAATAAAAATACACAAATATATTTTTCTACTGTGTAATAATTTATCTCTATGTTCATGAATCTATTTTTTATATTATTCATATTAAATTTGTTCTTCCAATAACACATCATCATGGATCAAAACATGAGATGCATTCTCTATAAATCGTCTTAACCTCAAAATAATAAATACATCATGGAACTCTAATATGCTCAAAGAAAATACCACTCAATATTAAAATAATCCAAATTTATCCAAGACGTAATATGTTCTAACGAAATAAAAAATGTTTCTCCCAAATCAAAAAAATTTATAACACTGTTCGATATTGATAATTTATGGAATTCATGATCACCTAATTTAAAGGAACGGACATTCCTCAGATAATACATCAAAAATTTCTTCCAACAATGAGTGGTCATCATATATAAAAAAATCAGCTTCACCGTCATAAAAATTTCATATACCAACTCTTATATCAAAAACATCTATTCGCCCACCGTATCTTAATAAAAAATATTTTGACATAACCCTCCAAATAATGCCCAAAAGGATCTATATATGCAATGGAATGAATGATATTATTATATAAAATTTTAAAAATTAAATTTTTAATTTCTAAATTAAATTTTATTCTACTAAATAAAAATAAAAAATTCCATATGTTGTATAAAGCATTCACTCATAATATCCATCATATTTATAATTAGTAGTTATTCTAAAATTTAATTTATAATAATGTTACATTACAAGTCCTTTATAAAATTTATATGTGAACTACATATCATAGTCAAATACAATAGAGAGAGATAATGTGTGACAAAGATGTATCCTTTGAAATAATCGATATTTTCAGTAATAATATATTTTATCATTAATGTAAATAAAATGTGATGATTTATCATTTAAAATCAAAATATCCAAAATTTCATTATTACCTCAAGATTTCTATTGATGACCCAAAATTAAATACACATAAATTTATTTCATGTTACAAAAAATCATTTGGAAAATACAAAGGATCCCCTTTGATAATAATAGGTCATCATTATAAATTTAAAATATAATACCTTTCATGGTTATGTAAAAAATTTCACTTATCAAGAAATACCTCCATTAACACTCCAGATGGCCTATGACCTTTGTAGTGGTTCCATGAATATTTTAAAATATGGATCTACAATCTTCCTTAAATAATTTCATATTCTACTAGGAATCCAAAGAAAAATCTAATATACTTTTAAATATGAGTATACAATAATCAAAAACGTTAATATACTATTAAATACTCATTATAATATATTTAACCTAATTTAATAAAAAATGATTTTCTTTATGATCTCGTTTATTTATTTCTGGAAGGGAAAATTTTATTGGAATGTTGAAATTGAACCATTGAATCAACATCAGATTAAATTCACATAAAAATTTATATCATAATTAATTTCCATTTATTATTTCAAATGTAACATAGTTAATTTGGATTTATGTTTTTAAATATAATAATCAACTAAATTTTATTCTTTTCCATAAATAATTGACTACAACATTCATAATATATAATCAATTCCATCGATATTCTATTCTTTATAATTATCTAATTAACTTTGAATATATAATTTAATCTTTTATTAACATTATATATTTATCACCTTGATCCATATAAATTATTCCATTAATTTTTAATGAAAAAACCTCTAAAAATAATGTAAGAACATTTTAAATATAATTTAATATAAGGGGTTCTAGTTGATGTAAATAATTGGAAATAACATATCACTATGAAGCTGAAAAAAAATCTCCCATCTATATCGAATAAATATTTAATATAGTCACCTTTCATATAGTAATGTCCCCAAATTAGGGAATTGAATAATTTTATTATTAGAAGCATGAAAAAAATTTGTCAAAATTAGCCATTCAGATGAATTTAACAACTTTTTCAGTTAAAATTATTTTTGGGATAACTAATAAGTTTATATTTCAATTAAATAATTGTTGTAACCCAATAATATATGTAAAAAAAGATCTCAATGTTATTTGAGGTATATTTTATTATTTAATATATTAAAATTAACAATGTCAACATAAATTACTTCGTAAAAAATTATATTCATCAGAAACAAATTTTTTTTCGACCCACATTCATATATACTAAATTTTTATTATATATTTCTCCATTTCTAGTATTCAAAATAATTAATATGTTTAATTCATGATAATACTAGATTTTAGAATATTTCGCAATATCATCAATAAATAAAACCAAGTATATATCAAAACTGTCATAAAGAACTAAATAATTTGGTAATATAGACAAAACACTGTATAAAAATGTAGATTGAATAACAATATATATATATATATATCATGACTATAATGTAATATTTATAATTTTAACCATATTCATCATCAACTGATGGTATCTATAAATCCCCGGCCGTAAGCCTTACTTAATATTGAATTAAATGAATAATTCACATTGAGGATTTTTTCAGGTTTAGAGTTTTAGAGAATTAGGACATAACTGTTACATCTCAAAAGATTACAAATTAGACACTTCTACTGAGTTTCCATAGAATAAAAAAACTCATAAAAAGAAAAATTTCTAGTTTTATGTTTTATAAAGAATTAATTTCCCTTGATCCCATCCTTGACCCTATTCCACATTAATTCCAGTGAAAAACATTTCAAAAAAACTTGGGGTGAGCATCAAAAGCTCAGTAAGGCATACACAAAGAATGAAAACTGTTAGTTTTTCAAAACAATAAGTAAACCTTGTATACATTATCAAATTAATACTGTTCACCTTTTCGAAGTAGTAAAAACTCTTCACTGAATAAAAGTTCATTACTTTCCCTTCTGTAATCAAAAGATTACCATAAAACCCAAATAAAGATCACATAACATATAAATGTAACTTGGGACATAAACATACTTAAGTGGAATAACCATAAGGTTAACTTCCACACATATCACTTAATGGAATAGCCATTCGGCCAACTTCCATAAATACTTAATGGAATAGCCATACGGATGACTTCCATACCCAATGCATTGGAGGTTATAACGTAACCACCCGTCCTGTTATTCAAAGCATCACCCGTCATATGGTTTATCACGTAACCACCCGTAAAATGTCCAAGTACCATTATAAAATTATAACACATAAAACCAACATAAAAGAATGATAAAATTTCCACATTTCAATCCCAATATATCATTTAAATATATTGACATAATAGAATACTTTATCAAAACCATTTTCAATACCAAAATACAAAAAAAATGTATATGGTATTTATTTTATTTTAAAAACATTATGGCTTGTTGAGGAAGCCAAAGATCAAATAATACTCGCAGCGGCGGAAAAGGTCGTTGTCACCGCGTACGTAAAAAGAAACATTCCTTTTTGTCGTTTAGTAAAATGCTTCATAGATAAAAGATTCCTTTTGAATAAACGTAAAAGTCAAAGGGGTTTATACTCCGTATAAAAGAAGGGTGTGTATAAAACAAAATATGTCTCAATGAATGGAGATTGAGACGAAGTCCCTTACAAAGACGATATCCTTGGTTTAAGGATAAAGCAATTACATAATTATGTGTGACAAATGAATACACCCAATATAAGTGGATATTAAGTGTAAAACAATCAGATGTTATTCACACATATTCATATAATGACATATTCAAGGAGTACAAGATTATCCCAAAGAATAAAATTTGGGTTAAGAAGTTCCCTTGCAAAAATATCACAGCCAAACGGAATCACTACAAAATTCAGAAAATGAGTTGATGAGAGATAAAAAGGGTATCTCATCACTTGGACATAAAATTTACATCAATACGGATATATGAGAACATATCCCAACATAAAAATATGGGAATTAAAAGACCGAACAAAAGAAGTATTTTAAAAAGAGGAGGGTAAAAGGTTCCCTTACCGACATGGGTATCTTTCGAGACATGCACCCCGTGAAAGAAGGACAATACAACATTGATGGAAATAATCATAAATGAGAGTATATTTCACAATGAGTAAAATAATGGTAAGTACATACACCACTCAAAGGAAATTGTGGCAAATGTAGCATAAATATCACGGGAATAAAAGTGAGATGAAAATTCCCTTACGAAAACTCGGCAGCCTAACGACGCCACATAAAACTTACAAAAATGGATTGATGAGATCAAATAGGGTCTCTCATCATATTAACATAAAGTTTACAGTAATAGGAATATAAAAGAACATACCCCAACATAACAAAGAGGATCATAAAAGAAGTGACATAAAGGAGAGTACTTGAAAAGAAAGAGAGAGGTTATATCTCTTACGAAAATTAGGCAGCCTAACGGCGCCACTCAAAACTTCCAAAATGGATTGATGAAAGAGAATAGGGTCTCTCATCATATGAACATAAGAATTTCTATAAGGCCCAAGCCTTAAACCTTACTTAATATTGAATTAAATGAGTAATTCACATTGAGGATCTTTTCAGGTTTAGAGTTTTAGAGAATTACGACATAACTATTACATCTCAAAATATTACAAAGTAGTCGCTTCTACTAAATTTCCATAAAATAAAAACTCTTAAAAAGAAACATGTATAGTTCCATTTTTAGGTAGCATGACTTTCCCTTGATTCCATCCTTGACCCTATTCCACGCTAAGTCTTGTGAAAAACATTTCAAAAACTTGGGATGAGCATAAAAAGCTCAGTAAGGGATACACAAAGAATGAGAACTATTAGTTTTTCAAAACAACAAGTAAACCATGAATACTTTATCAATGTAATACTTTTCACCTTCAAGAAGTAGTAAAAACTCCTCACTGAAAAAAAAGTATCATTACTTACCTTTTTGTAACCAAAGGATTACCATAAAACCCATATAAAGAACACATAACATATATAAAGGTAACTTGGGACATAAACATACTTAAGTGGAATAACCATATGGTCGACTTCCACACATATCACTTAATGGAATAGTCATACGGCCAATTTCCATACATACTTAATGGAATAGCCATACGGCCGACTTCCATACCCAATCCATTGGAGGTTATAACATAACCACCCGTCCTGGTATTCAGAGCACCACCCGTCATATGGTTTATATTGTAACCGCCCATTAAAATGTACAAGTACCAATATAAAATCATAAAAAAATAAAACCAATATAAATTAATGATAACATTTCCACATCACAATATATCATAACAGAATCCTTTATCAAACCCATTTTCAAAACCATTTAAAACATTTAATAAAGAGATTTTTGAATCAAATTGTCTCGTACCACCTTGAAGCTTAAAATTTTAAACCATTAATATCCATATAAATAAATCCCTAGAACCATTTTGAAAACATGGATATTAATAAGAACAAATAATTAAAACATTTAAAATGACATTTTGGTTAAAGGGGTTTTACCAAAATTAGAGACACTTGAATACAATAATTGAGGAATAACATTTAGTCAGAACTTTATAATATCATGAGAATAAATGGATTCATGATATAATACTCCAAAGGACAGTATATACACCATATAAGAGTGAATTTGTGCATAACAACAATGAACCCTCAATAGAAATGTCAAATGTGATGAAATCCCTTATAAAGAAGGTATCCTTAAATTAATGACAAATCAATATCAAAAATATGTGTGACAAATATAAATACACCCAATATAAGTGGATATTAAGTGTAAAACAATAAAAGTTCATTCACACATATTCAATGGATGACATATTCAATGTCTACATGTTGAACCCAAAGAAATCGAAATTGGGTTAAAAAGTTCCCTTGATAGCCTAACGGCATCACATCAAAATGAGTTGATGAGAGATAAAAAGTGTATCTCAACACTTGGACATAAAATTTACATCAATAAGGATATATGAGAACATATCCCAACATAACAATATGTAAATTAAAAGACCCATCAAAAGAAGTCTTTTAAAAAAGAGGAGAGTGAAAGGTTCCCTTACCGACTTGGGTATCTTTCAAAACATACACCCCATGAAAGAAGGAAAATAGCTCATTGATGTAAATACTCATAAATGAAAGTATATTACAAAAAGAGTAGAATAATGGGAAGTACATACACAACTCAATGGAATTTGTGGCAAATGTAGCATAAATCTCACGGGAATAAAAGTGAGATGAAAAATCCCTTACGAAAACTCGGCAGCCTAACGACGCCACATAAAATATCCGAATATGGATTGATGAGATCAAATAGGGTATCTCATCACATTACAATAAAATGTACCGCAAGAGTAATATAATAGAACATCCCCCAACATTACAAAGAGGACCCTAAAAGAAGTGACATAAAGGAGAGTACTTAAAAAGAAAGAGAGAGGTTAGATCTCTTACGAAAGTTCGGCAGCCTAACGGCGCCACTCAAAACTTCCAAAATGGATTGATGAGAGAGAATAGGGTCTCTTATCACATGAACATAAAAATTACAGTAGGAGTAATATAAAATAACATCCCAATCATACGAAATATGATCTTAAAAGGAATGACGTAAAAGAGTGTACTTAAAAAGAAAGAGAGGTGTAGGGTCCCTTACCTCGGGTCCGACTTGACACGATTGTTCATTAACGTCCTGAATAATAAACTTGAGTTAATTTCTACTTGCTTAAGAACCTTTTCCAAGTTCATTATTCCTTTTATATCAATTATTGACATGTTATAAACATTATGTAATCATTTAAGTTAATAATGTTCATTTTTTCGGTATTTGGTTCTTATGTCGAAAGTGGACTTCTCACAATTACATGTTGTTCATGTGGTCAAAGGTTCTTTATATCCGGAATGACATTACTGATTTGGATATCATATATATCATATATATCCAGAATATACATGTATTTATAACATTACATAATCATTTAGAGGTAAGAAATGAAATGCGCCGTTCATGGAGACGGTAAGCCGTACGTACGCATGAACGCTACTTTCATTTATTTGTCATATTAATGGAATTAAAACTAAATGAGAGGTATGTATATTTTAATTACAGAATTATATTCATCATTTAGATGTATCATTCATCATATATATCCATTATATACATGTACTTATAATAGTACATTACATTTGGAGATAAGAAATGAAATGCACCGTTCATGGAGACGGTAAGCCGTACGTACGCATGAACGCTACTTTCATTTCTATCTCATACATTAATGGAAAGAAATAATAATGATATATAGTTATATAATAATTCCAGTATGACATCATATTTAATAACATTAAATCCATCCTTTATACGTCCCACGTATGGCATTAACAAATCAAATCACTTTTAGGGGGCGGTAGTCTGCACTTCCTAAAATGAATATATCGCGTATACCCATAATGGAAGCCATAAAGGTAAGACACAAATGAAAAATACAGAAGCATAAGTAAAACATAAACATATTATATATCAAATATCAAAATAGTGACATCATAATGGCCACCTTTGAAGGTGTTAAATGAGTATTGAACAATCATCGTTTCGGGAGGCAGAATTTCGCCATCCAAAGAAACCGTATGTTATTTAACCATTTGATGTAGTTTTGTGAGAGTGTAGCTCGAATAAATCATATAAAAACATCCTACTATATTGAAGATACTTGTGTTGTTACAAAATAAGTAAATAAATAGAGTTTAGGGGGTTCGAGAAGAAAAATAAAACAAATGAACATGAGAGAATGAATTACCTTTAAAAGTGTAACACCTTTTGATTTGAGCATAAAGGCTTCCTTCGAAAGGATTCTGCCCAAAGGAAATCCTCTATGATGAGAAGAGGGATGTGGAGAGAGTAAATGTGCAGGGGTTGGCAGAGCCAAAGGCTTGAGGAGTGTGTGAAATGAGGTAGAGGTGGGGGCCTTTTATAAGAGGAGAGGAGGGGCACTTTTGGAATGTAAGAAATATTACTTTATTTGAAATTTTGTTTCGGTTTCAAAAGGTCCCACATTGATATAATTCGTGGATAAGGTGTTAAGGGTTCGAAATACACCCATACAGTAAGTTTTGGACATGTGTAGTTCATAGATTTTACATTATCTTTCCATTTTATTTAAATCGTTAAATAATGAGGTCATCGCTGCATCATCATGATGTCATACATAATATAATTTATTCAGTGTCTGAAAATTATAAAACAAATACTATGATGTAGGAAAACATTTTATCTTTCCAATGACTATTTATAATCAAAAATCTGATCTTTATAACCCCATCTAAAAATTGTTTTCGTAAAACATATGATGTTTGTGTCATTTTTACTTTTACATTAAATAAAAAGATATTTATGTCATTTCCAAACCAAAGTGGCTCCATGGGGTCACCAAGTTGACCCATGGCTTTTCTTGGTCGGCCATGATACAACCAATGAGGGTAGGACATGTTTCAAGCTCATATTATTTTATTAAAGAATTATTTTTACCTTAAACTACACTAATTACCACTAATCGCGATTAAAAACTTAATAAGTTACTATTCACCAAAAAATTATTTTTATCCCATTGAACCACATTTTACTTCTTAATGACAACCATGTATGTCAGATTTTTTAAATTCAAAACACAAAGATGGCAAATTTTCATTTAAAAGGAAAAATCAGTTTTTATAAGTACCACTTAGTGGTTTCACTATTCATCAAAAATTGAAGTTTTTCAGAAAAATCCCAAAAATTCACCATAAGCTATACTTGATATTACGAATTCTAAAATGAAGTATATTTTATAAAATTAAAAACATAAAAGCCAGATTAATTAATTTAATAATTAATTCCCACTGTCAGAGAAAATAGCGTGTTTTTATGAAACAATAAGTATCAAAAGATTGACACTGGATTAAGTTTGATTTCAAAGTGAAATTAATTCCAACGACCACTATTGGATTTAATGGTAAAAATATATTCTAATTTAACTTTAAAACCAATTCAAAAGATAATCTAATCATATAAATAAATTAGATTAAAAATAGGTTTTGAATTAAAATACAACATTTTACACTATTCATTAAAAAATGAACTTTATCGGAAAGATACCAAAAATTTACACAAAGTAAATTTTGATGTCCCAATTCTTAATAAGAGTTTCATTTGGTCCAAAAGAATTTATAATAGAGAACAAAACTATATTTAATGACGGTTCGCCATCAAAAGGTGATATGTGAACCTTTAATGAAAACTAGGGCATATACGCCTAAAATTGAATTCTTTCCGTATTTTAAGCCATTATCTTTTATTGGATAAATGTAAAAACATTTAAAAACATATATAATCATATTTTAGTTATTTCTATCCATTCCCTCAAATACAATGGCTACATGTTAACTACCATTTAAAATAATATTATTTTATTATTAGAGTGCAACGTAAGATTTCCAAGAAACTCGTTGTTGCGTGTTGGGTACACCATCGAGCATAGCGTCCCCTTTAAAGTCATATTAATATTTAATTCACAAATTTGGATAAATAAGAAAATGTCATATTCATTATTTACATGGGTTGTTACATCCTTCCCCCCTTATGGGAATTGCGTCCTCGCAATTGAGCTTGGAAACATCCTTGAAAGTCCCCCATCGGAACAAGAGTCGGTAAAACAATCACTTTAAAAAAATGAAAGATAAGTACAATGGTTACCCGAGTTAACTCATACTAGGATTCCATGTATGAAAATTTAGACATGGAAGAAAAAGTAAAGCGTCATGTTCTTGAGGGAGAGTTATAGTAAACATGTCTAGGAGAAAGTTAACAATGAGAAAATCACAAAATTGTGATGGGTTAAACGGTATTAGATTCCCCAGTAGAAAAAGCTAATACACAACATTTTTGTTTTAAGTTACTTTTTATTGAGGAATTTATTCATAAGGAAACATAATCAGTTATCATGTTGACTTTCAACTTTTACTAGATTCCTTAATCAAACTCATATTTTTTCCAAAAGACGAGTATTTAGGGTGACTTGTTCGCATTAAGAGTACTATAATCAACTTCTAGAGAATCACCTAATCCAAAAAAGAGAACTATATACATCCCATGTCTTTAAGCTTTAACCAAAACCAAAAAGGTTAGTACAAGGTCAGATAATCCAGAAAAGGATAACCTATTAAAAAGAAAATCCATGCTTAATCTCCAAAATTTGTCCAACAAAACCCAAAGTTCAACGAGGACCATCCGATAAACAATTTGTCCATAAAATTCTTCAATGTAAACCAATCTAAGATTGAAACGCAAAATATTTGAAGGATTTAGTCACATAGTCTTCCAAGTTAAATCGTAACATTTATCTCCAAACAACATCAGTTTCTCCTAAAGTCCCATATTGAAAAGAAATTAACCTAATGACATATCCTCCATGATAGGTTAATCATTTTCATAAATAACCCAAAAACAACTTACTCTTAAAAAAAGAATCAGTCAAACTACCAGGGACTTCACGTAGTCCAGTGGTAGGCGATAAATACCAGTTGCACTTTGATCGTGGGTTCGATTCCCGCAGCTTTGTCCGACGCGTCGGGTTGTCACACGGTTTGCGTGTTGTCCTTTTTCCAAAACTATATAATTCTTAAAACATTCCCCAAAATGAGATAAAATCTTCAAAAATAATCATAACATATGTTAACGTAAAGTTTATCTCATTCCTTTCATTTTCCATCATATCATAGAGTAACCCATAATTACCTAAAAAGTAAGGATCATATAAACCCTAATGGTTACCTTTTTAATTATTACATGAACATATACATCGATTGGTCATCTCGTACATGATGAATTATAGAACATACCAAGGTTCACGTGGTTGATCATGACTCCTTGATAGTTGGTTTAGAACAACCACGAGATTCCTCATTGAGTAAACCATTTCATCGAGTCTCTTAATCAGAGAACCACCACAGTTTCCTTCAAACCAATTGTCACTTTGGTGCCTGCGAGATCCATCAATTCACTAAAAACAGAAATGTCAGTGTGAGTATATCAACAAAACCATCATGTACTAATGAGTAAGGTAAACACTAAGATATACTTACTCATTCACTTTATCTAAAACTAGGACTCTTTCTGAAATCCTAACCATTATGGTAATGTCACTTGTGCTTAGAGAATGCCATAACCTCTAAAGTTATCTAAACTGACCTCTGATACCAACTATAAGGCCCCAGCCTTAAACCTTACTTAATATTGAATTAAATTAGTAATTCACATTGAGGATCTTTTTAGGTTTAGAGTTTTAGAGAATTAGGACATAACTATTACATCTCAAAATATTACAAAGTAGTCGCTTCTACTAAATTCCCATAAAATAAAAACTCTTAAAAAGAAACATGTATAGTTCCATGTTTTAGGTAGCATGACTTTCCCTTGATCCCATCCTTGACCCTATTCCACACTATGTCCTGTGAAAAACATTTCAAAAACTTGGGATGAGCATAAGAAGCTCAGTAAGGGATACACAATGAATGAGAACTGTTAGTTTTTCAAAACAACAAGTAAACCATGAATACTTTATCAATGTAATACTTTTCACCTTCAAGAAGTAGTAAAGACTCCTCACTGAAAAAAAGTATCATTACTTACCTTTTTGTAACCAAAGGATTACCATAAAACCCATATAAAGAACACATAACATATATAAAGGTAACTCGGGACATAAACATACTTAAGTGGAATAACCATACGGTCGACTTCCACACATATCACTTAATGAAATAGCCATACGGCCAATTTCCATACATACTTAATGGAATATCCATACGGCCGACTTCCATACCCAATGCATTGGAGGTTATAACGTAACCACTTGTCCTGGTATTCACGGCACCACCCGTCATATGGTTTATAATGTAACCACTCATTGAAATTTCTAAGTACCAATATAAAATCAAAAAACATAAAACCAATATAAAGGAATGATAACATTTCCACATCATAATATATCATAATAGAATCCTTTATCAAAACCATTTTCAAAACCATTTAAAACATTTAATAAAGAGATTTTGGAATCAAAGTGTCCCGTACCACCTTGAAGCTTAAAATTTTAAACCATTAATATCCATATAAATAAAACCTTAAAAACATTTTGAAAACATGGATATTAATAAGAACAAATAATTAAAACATTTAAAATGACATTTTGGTTAAAGGGGTTTTACCAAAATTAGAGACACTTGAATACAATAATTGAGGAATAACATTTAGTCAGAACTTTATAATGTCATGATAATAAATGGATTCATGATATAATACTCCAAAGGACACTATATACACCATATAAGAGTGAATTGGTGCATAACAACAATGAACCCTCAATAGAAATGTCAAATGTGATGAAATCCCTTATAAAGAAGGTATCCTTAAATTAAGGACAAATCAATCTCAAAAATATGTGTGACAAATATAAATACACCCAATATAAGTGGATATTAAGTTTAAAAAAATAAAAGGTCATTCACACATATTCAATGGATGACATATTCAATGACTACATGTTGAACCGAAAGAAATCGAAATTGGGTTAAAAAGTTCCCTTGACAGCCTAACGACATCACATCAAAATGAGTTGATGAGAGATAAAAAGTGTATCTCATCACTTGAACATAAAATTTACATCAATAAGGATATATTAGAACATATCCCAACATAAAAATATGTAAATTAAAATACCCATCAAAAGAAGTCTTTTAAAAAAGAGGAGGGTGAAAGGTTCCCTTACCGACTTGGGTATCTTTCAAAACATACACCCCATGAAAAAAGGACAATAGCTCATTTATTTAAATACTCATAAACGAAATTATATTACAAAAATAGTAGAATAATGGGAATTACATACACCACTCAATGGAATTTGTGGCAAATGTTGCATAAATCTCACGGGAATAAAAGTGAGATGAAAAATCCCTTACGATAACTCGGCAGCCTAACGGGGCCACATAAAATATCCGAATATGGATTGATGAGATCAAATAGGGTATATCATCACATTACAATAAAATTTACCACAATAGTAATATAATATAACATCCCCCAACATTACAAATAGGAGCCTAAAAGAAGTGACAGAAAGGAGAGTACTTAAAAAGAAAGAGAGAGGTTAGATCTCTTACGAAAGTTCGGCAGCCTCACGGCGCCACTCAAAACTTCCAAAATGGATTTATGAGAGAGAATAGGGTCTCTCATCACATGAACATAAAAATTACAGTAGGAGTAATATAAAATAACATCCCAATCATAAGAAATATGAGCTTAAATGGAATGACATAAAAAGAGTGTACTTAAAAATAAAGAGAGGTGTAGGATCCCTTACCTCGGGTCCGACTTGACACGATCGTTCTTTAACGTCCTGAATAATAAACTTGAGTTAATTTATACTTTCTTAAGAACCTTTTACAAGTTCAATATTCCTTTTATATCAATTATTGACATGTTATAAACATTATGTAATCATTTAAGTTAATAATGTTCATTTTTTCGGTATTTGGTTCTTAAGTCGAAAGTGGACTTCTCACAATTACAAGTTGTTCGTGTGGTCAAAGGTTCGTTATATCCGGAATGACATTCCTGATTTGGATATCATATATATCATATATATCAAGAATATACATGTATTTATAACATTACATAATCATTTAGAGGTAAGAAATGAAATTCACCGTTCATGGAGACGGTAAGACGTACGTACGCATGAACGCTACTTTCATTTATTTGTCATATTAATGGAATTAAAACTAAATGAGAGGTATGTATATTTTAATTACAGAATTATATTCATCATTTAGATGTATCATTAATCATATATATCCATTATATACATGTACTTATAATAGTACATTACATTTGGGGATAAGAAATAAAATGCACCGTTCATGGAGACGGTAAGCCGTACGTACGCATGAACGCTACTTTCATTTCTATATCATACATTAATGGAAAGAAATAATAATGATATAGAGGTATATAATAATTACAGTATGACATCATATTTAATAACATTAAATCCATCCTTTATACGTCCCACGTATGGCATTAACGAATCAAATCACTTTCAGGGGGCGGTAGTCCGCACTTCCTAAAATGAAGATATCGCGTATACCCATAATGGAAGACATAAAGGTAAGACACAAATGAAAAATACAGAAGCATAAGTAAAACATAAACATATTATATATCATATATAAAAATAGTGACATCATAATGGCCACCTTTGAAGGTGTTAAATGAGTATTGAACAATCATCGTTTCGGGAGGCAGAATTTAGCCATCCAAAGAAACCGTATGTTCTTTAACCATTTGATGTAGTTGTGTGAGAGTGTAGCTCGAATAAATCTTATAAAAACATCCTAGTATATTTAAGATACTGTTGTTGTTACAAAAGTAGTAAATAAATAGAGTTTAAGGGGTTGGAGAAGCAAAATAAAACAAATGAACATGAAAGAATGAATTGCCTTTAAAAGTGTAACATTTTTTGATTTGAGCATAAAGGCTTCTTTCGGAAGGATTCTGCCCAAAGGGAATCCTCTAGGATTAGAAGAGTGATGTGGAGAGAGTAAATGGGCAGGTTTTGGCCGAGCCAAAGGCTTGAGGAGTGTGTGAAATGAGGTAGAGGTGGGTGCCTTTTATAAGAGGAGAGGAGGGGCACTTTTGAAAAGTAAGAAATATTACTTTATTTGAAAATGTGTTTCGGTTTCAAAAGGTCCCACATTGATATAATTCGTGGATAAGGTGTTAAGGGTTCGAAATCCACCCATCCAGTAAGTTTTGGACATGTGTAGTTCATAGATTTTACATTATCTTTCCATTTTATTTAAATCGTTAAATAATGAGGTCATCGCTGCATCATAATGATGTCATAAATAATATAATTTATTTAGTGTCTAAAAATTATAAAACAAATACTATGATGTAGGAAATCTTTTTATCTTTCTAATGACTAATTATAATAAAACATCTGATCTTTATAACCCCATTTACAAATTGTTTTCGTAAAACATATGATGTTTGTGTCATTTTTACTTTTACATTAAATAAAAAGTTATTTATGTCATTTCCCAACCAAAGTGGCTCCATGGGGTCCCCAAGTTGACCCATGACTTGTCTTGGTCGGCAATGACACAACCAATGAGGGTAGGACATGTGTAAAGCTCATCTTAGTTTATTAAAGCATTATTTTTACCTTAAACTACAATAATTACCACTAATCGCGATTAAAAACTTAATAAGTTACTATTCACCAAAAAATTATTTTTATCCCATTGAACCACATTTTACTTCTTAATGACAACCATGTATGTTGGATTTTTGAAATTCAAAATAGAAAGATGGCAAAATTTCATTTAAACGGAAAAATCAGTTTTTATAAGTACCACTTAGTGGTTTCACTATTCATCAAAAATAGAAGTTTTTCAGAAAAATCCCAAAAATTCACCATAAGCTATATTTGATATTCCGAATTCAAAAATGAAGTCTATTTTATAAAAATAAAAACATATAAGTCAGATTAATTAATTTAATAATTAATTCCCACTGTCAGAGCAAATAGCGTTTTTTTATGAAACAATAAGTATCAAAAGATTGACACTGGTTTAAGTCTGATTTCAAAGTGAAATTAATTGCAACGACCACTATTGGATTTAATGGTAAAAATATATTCTAATTTCAATTTAAAACCAATTCAAAAGATAATCTAATCATATAAATAAATTAGATTAAAAATATGTTTTGAATTAAAATACAACATTTTACACTATTCATTAAAAAATTGAACTTTATCGGAAAGATACCAAAAATTTACACAAAGTAAATTTTGATATCCCGATTCTTAATAAGAGTTTTATTTGGTCCAAAAGAATTTATAAGAGTGAACAAAACTATATTTAATGACGGTTCGCCATCAAAAGGTGATAAGTGAACCTTTAGTGAAAACTAGGTCATATACGCCTAAAATTGAATTCTTTCCATATTTTAAGCCATTATCTTTTATTGGATAAATGTAAAAACATTTAAAAACATATATAATCATATTTTAGTTATTTATATCCATTCCCGCCAATACAACGGCTACATGTTAACTACCATTTAAAATAATATTATTTTGTTATTAGAGTGCAACGTAAGATTCCCAAGAAACTCGTTGTTGCGTGTTGTGTACACCATTGAGCATAACGTCCCCTTTAAAGTCATATTAATATTTTATTCACAAATTTGGATAAATAAGAAAATGTCATATTCTTTATTTACCTGGGGTGGTACAATTCCAGTAATATTAATATAAAAGAACATCCCAATAACAAGATATATTAGCTTTAAAAGGAATGAAATAAAAGAGTGTACTTAAAAAAAGAGAAGTAGGATCCCTTACCTCGGGTCCGACTTGACTCGATCGTTCTTTAATCTCCTGAATAATAAACTTGAGTTAATTTCTACCTGATTAAGAACCTTTTTCAATGTTATTATTCCTTTTATATCACTTATTTAAATGTTATAAACATTATGTAATCATTATGTTAATAATGTTTGTTTTGTCGATATTTGGTTCTTAAGTCGAAAGTGGACTTCTTACAATTACATGTTGTTCATGTGGTCAAAGGTTCTTTATATCCAGAATGACATTCCTGATTTGGATATCATATATATCATATATATCCAGCATTTACATGTATTTATAATATCACATAATCATTTAGAGGAAATAAACGAAATGCACCGTTCATGGAGACGTTAAGCCGTACGTACGCATGAACGCTACTTTCATTTCTATGTCATATTAATGGAATTAAAAGTATATGAGATGTATGTATAGTTTAGTTCCAGAATTATATTAATCATTTAGATGTAACATACATCATATATATCCATTATATATATGTACTCATAATAATACATTACATTTGGGTATAAGAAATGAAATGCACCGTTCATGGAGACGGTAAGCCGTACGTACGCATGAATGCTACTTTCATTTCTATCTCATAATTTAATGAAAAGAAAATAATAATGATATAAAGATATATTATAATTCCAGTATAACATCATATATAATAACTTTAAATCCATCCTTTATACGTCCCACATATGGCATTAACGATTCACATCACTTTGAGGGGGCGGTAGTCCACACTTCCTTAAATGAAGATATCACGTTTACCCATAATGGAAACCATAAAGGAATGCCATAAATGAAAAATACATAAACATATTATATATCATATATAAGTATAGTTTCATCTTAATTTCCACCTTTGAAGGTGGGAAAAGAATGTTGAACAATCATCGTTTCAGGAGGCAGAAATTCACCATCCACGGAAACAGTATGTTCTTTAACCATTATATGTAGGTGTGTGTCAGTGTAGCTCGAATAATTCTTATAAAATAATCCTAGTATATTTAAGATACTGGATTTGTTACAAATGAACTGAATAAAAAGAGTTTAGGGGATTGGAGAAGCAAAATAAAACCAAAGGACTCAAGTGAAGACATTACCTTAAAATCGGGTAACTCTTTTAGATTTGAGATCAAAGGCTTCCTTGGAAAAACTTCTTCCCAAAGTGAGGCTTCAAGGAGTAAGACAGGGATGTGTAGAGACAAAATGGGCAGGGTTTGGCCGAGCCAAAGGCTTTTGATGTGTGGGTAAGGAGGTAGAGGTGGGGGCCTTTTATAAGAGGAGAGGAGGGGCACTCTTGAAAATTTATAAAATATAACATTATTTTCAAATGAGTTTCTGATTTTAATTGTCCCATATTAATGTATTTCTAGGATAAGGTGATAAGGGTTCTAAATCCACCCATCCAATAGTTTTTGGACATGTTTAGGTCTTATATTTTACATTATCTTTCCATTTTATTTAAATCGGTAAATAATGAGGTCATCACTGCATCATCATGATGTCATTAATAATTTAATTTATTTGATGTCTAAAAATTATGAAAAAAATACAATGATGTAGGAAATAGTTTTATGTTTCCAATGAATATTTATAGTCTAAAGGATCATTTATTTAGACAAAAGTAAAAATATTTTACTTAGGTGATACATTCTTTGTTACGTTTAACCTTCTTTAAAAATAAAAAAATAAAAAGTCACTTTCTCACAAAAGTGATATCATGGGCCCCCCATGTTTGGCACAAGGCATCCCATGGTCGGACATGAGACAATCCGTATCCTTAGGACACATTTTGTGGTCATTTTTTATTATTATGATAATATCTTATTTTCATTAACTACCCGATTACACATTAATCAAGATAATTAAAGATAATTAACGTTGTTACTATTCATAATGTCCAAAAACAAAAGAGTCTTAATTACATAATTTTGACCTTCTAATTCCAAATATGTATTTGATTTTACCAAATTCCAAACACATAATTTTCAATAATTAATTTCAAAAAAGTTCCCATTGTCAAAACAAATAGCGGGTTTTTTTAGAAACAATATTTATGAAAAGTTTGGCACTTGTTTATGCCTAATTCCAAAGTGATATTAATCCCAATGACCATAATTGAATTACATGGTAACAATATATTATAATTACACTTTAAAAAAAATTAAAAAGATAATATAACCAAATAATTAAATTATATGAAAAAGTAGTTTTGATGTAAAATGCAGTATTTTTCACTATTCATTGAAACATTAACATTGTCAGAAAAATACCAAAAATTAAACCAAGGTAAATTTCAATATCCCAATCATAAATAATATGTTTATTTTGAAAAATAGATCTTATAAAATTTTCAAAAAGTGGATTTAAAAGGGGTTCGCCATCAAAATGCGGTTAATCAACCTTTTAAAAAATATTAGAATGTTTACGCATAAAAACTGGATTCATTTGAATTTTTAATCCCCTAACATTTATTGTAAAGAGTAAAAATATTTGACAAACATATATAATAATTTTGTAGTTAGTTCTGTTCATTCCCTTCATTACAACGTCTAGGCGTTAACTACCATTTAAAATAATATTATTTTATTATTAGAGTGCAATGTAAAATTCCCAAGAAACTCGTTGTTGCGTATTGGGTACGCCGTCGAGCATAGAATCCCCTTTAAAGTAATATTAATATTTTATTCAAAAATATGGATAAATATAAAGATGTAATATTCTTTATTTACCTGGGGTGTTACATCCTTCCCCCCTTTTGGGAATTACGTCCTCCCAATTTTAAAATTGGGTTTGGAAACATCCTTGAAAGTCCCACATCGGAGCAAGAGTTGGTAAAACAATCACTTTAAAATAAAGAATGATAAGTACAAAGGTCACCCGAGTTAACCCATACTAGGATTCCAATTATGAAAATATGGAAATGGAGGAAAAAACCAATGGTCATGTTCTGATGGAGAGTGATAGAAAACATGTTTAGGAGAAAGCTAACCACAAGAAAATCACAAACTTGTGATCGGTTAAACGGTATTTGATTCCCCAGTAGGAAAAGTTAATAGAAAAGATTTTTGCCTTAAGTTAATTTTTATTGAGGAATTTATTCATAAGGAAACATAATCACTTATCATGTTGACTTTCAAATTTTATTATATTCCTTACACAAACTCATATTTTCTCCGAAAGACAAGTATTTAGGAAGACTTGTTCACATTAAGAGTTCTATAATCAACTTCTAGAGAATCACCTAATCCAAAAAAGAGAACAATATACTTCCCATGTCTTCAGACATTAACCAAAACCAAAACCAAAAAGGTTTGTACAAGATCAGATAATCCAGAAAAGGATAACCTTTTATAAAAAAAAATTCTATTCTTAATCTCCAAAATTTTTCCAACAAAACCCAAAGTTCAATGAAGACCATTCGATAATCAATTTGTCCATTAAATTATTCAAATTAAACCAAACTAATATTGAAACCCAAATTTTTGAAGGATTTATTCACATAGTCTTCCAAGTTAAATCGTAGCATTTATCTCCAAACAAAATCAGTTGCTCTTAATGTCTCGTATTGAAAAGTAATTAACCTAATCACATATCCTCCATGATAGGTTAATAAATATCCATAGATAACCCAAAATCAACTTACTCTTAATTCATAAAATCATTTAACTAAAAAGAATCAGAAAAACTAACCAGGGACATCACGTAGTCCAGTGGTAGGCAATAAATACCAGTTGAACATTGGTTGTGGGTTCGATTCCCACTGCTTTGTCCGATGCGACGGGTTGCCACACAGTCTATGTTTTTTCCTTTTTTCCAAAACTATATAATTTTCAAATCATTCCCCAAAAAGAGATAAAATCATCAAAAAACATCATAACATAATTTAACCTCAATTTTATCTCAATCCTTTCACTTCCATCATAACATATAGTAACCCATAATTACCTCAAAAGTAAGAATCATATAAACCCAATTGATTCTATATAACTATGTCCACAAAAGAACAGATAACTATTCCCTGAATAAAATTTTCATATATTAAACATCAGGGTTACACATACTATAAAAAGTCTTCTAATGTAACCCCATCATCAAAAGAGACTTAATACTCTTAAGAATTTCACCATAACTCTTGAAGCCCTTATATGTTGACATCTTACTCATTCAACATTCATCATGATCCATTAACCATTCTTTCCAACTTATTCTGAAATACTTCTTTCCTATAAACAAAATCATGAATCATATCCTGAGATTCCAAAATAGGAAATCAATAGTTATGAAATAATCCATACCTTTGATTGGTCATTTTCAGTTTCTTCATCCTCAATCGGAATGGAAATAATTATTGGTAAAAGAACATTTGTACGATCTTGGTGATCCCATTCACGAAACTTCTTCATAGGACATGTGTTTTCACAATGACCATGCACACCACATTTATAACATTCAATTGATCCCTCAGAAAGAACTTCTTTCCCTTTCCTCGAGTCAATTGGATGCTTCCTTTTTCCATGGAAGGTTCTTTCTTTATGACCTTCATTTCCACATCTATATCATATTTCATTCCCTTTGAAACATTTTCCTAGGTGTTTCCTTCCACATTTTTGACACATAGGTTTTTGAACACACTTACCTTTATGATTATTACCTGTAGTTCCGTAGGGATTTGTTTCTCGCATATATGATACCTTAGAAAAATCACCAAGGTTTAGGTGGTCAATAATGTCTCCAGATAGTTGGTTGAGGATAATCACAAGAGTTCTAATTGCAGCCCCCATATCATTCGGTTGCTTGTTCAAAAAACTGTCACAGTTTCCTTCACATCCACTGTTACTTTGGTGCCTGCTAGATCCAGCCATTTACTAAAACCAAAATGGTCAGTGTGAGTATGTCAACAAAACCATCATGTACTAATGATGAAGATAAACACTAAGATATACTTACTCATTCACTTTATCTAAAACTAAGACTCTTTCTGAAATCCTAACAATTATGGTAATGTCACTTATGCTTATATAATACCCTAACCTCTAAAGTTATCTAAATCGACCTTTGATACCAACTATAAAGCCCCAACCTTAAACCTTACTTAATATTGAATTAAATGAATAATTCACATTGAGGATCTTTTCAGGTTTAGAGTTTTAGAGAATTAGTACATAACTGTTACATCTCAAGAGATTACAATGTAGACACTTCTACTAAGTTTCCCTAGAATAAAAAAACTCTTAAAAAGAAACATGTCTAGTTCCATGTTTTATATAGCATGAATTTCCCTTGATCCCATCCTTGACCTTATTCCACATTATGTCCTGTGAAAAAAATTTCAAAAAAAACTTGGGGTGAGCATAAAAAGCTCAGTAAGGGATACACAAAGAATGAAAACTGTTAGTTTTTCAAAACAACAAGTAAACCATGTATACTTTATCAAAGTAATACTTTTCACCTTTTCGAAGTAGTAAAAACTCATTAATGAATAAAAGTTCATTACTTACCCTTCTGTAACCAAATGATTACCATAAAACCCATATAAAGATCACATAACATATAAAGGTAACATGGGACATAAACATACTTAAGTGGAATAACCATAAGTTATACTTCCACACATATCACTTAATGGAATAGCCATTCGGCCAACTTCCATACATACTTAATGGAAGAGCCATACGGAAGACTTCCATACCCAATGCATTGGAGGTTATAATGTAACCACCCATCTTGGTATTCACGGCACCACCCGTCATATGTTTTATCATGTAACCACCCCTAAAATGTCCAAGTACCATTATAAAATTATAACACATAATACCAACATAAAGGAATGATAACATTTCCACATTTCAATCCCAATATATCATTTAAATATATTGACATAATAGAATCCTTTATCAAAACCATTTTCAATACCAAAATACAAAAAAAAAGTATATGGTATTTATATTATTTTAAAAACATTATGGCTTGTTGAGGAAGCCAAAGATCAAATAATACTCGCGGCGGAGGAAAAGGTCATTGTCACCGCATACGTAAAAATAAACATTCCTTTTTATCGTTTAGTAAAATGCTTCGTAGATAAAAGATTCCTTTCGAATAAACGTAAAAGTCAAAGGGGTTTATACACCGTATAAAAGAAGGATGGGTATAAAACAAAATATGCCTCAATGAATGGAGATTGAGACGAAGTCCCTTACAAAGACGGTATCCTTGGTTTAAGGATAAATCAATTACATAATTATGTGTGAAAAACGAATACACCCAATATAAGTGGATATTATGTGTAAAACAATCAGAGGATATTTACACATATTCATAGAATGACATATTCAAGGAGTCCAAGATTATCCCAAAGAATCAAATTTAGGTTAAGAAGTTCCCTTGCAAAAATATGACAGCCTAACGGCGTCACTACACAATTCAGAAAATGAGTTGATGAGAGAACAAAAGGTTATCTCATCACTTGGACATAAAATTTACATCAATAAGGATATATGAGAACATATCCTAACATAGCATTATGTAAATTAAAAGACCCAACAAAAGAAGTCTTTTAAAAAGAGGAGGGTGAAAGGTTCCCTTACCAACATGGGTATCTTTCGAGACATGCACCACGTAAAAGAAGGACAATAAAACAGTGATGTAAATACTCATAAATGAGGGTATATTTCACAATGAGTAAAATAATTGGCAGTACATACACCAATCAAATGAAATTTTAGCAAATGTAGCTTAAATCTCAGGGGAATAAAACTGATATGAAAAATCCCTTACGAAAACTCGGCAGCCTAACGGCGCCACATAAAACATACAAAAATGGATTGATGATATCAAATAGGGTCTCTCATAATATTAACATAATGTTTACAGAAAGAGGAATATAAAAGAACATCCCCCAACATAAAAAAGAGGAGCTTAAAATAAGTGACATAAAGGAGAGTACTTGAAAAGAAAGAGAGAGGTTAGATCTCTTATGAAAATTCGACAGCCTAACGGCACCACTCAAAACATCCAAAATGGATTGATGAGAGAGAATAGGTTCTCTCATCATATGAACATAAAAATTACAGTAAGATTAATATGAAATAACATCCCAATAATAATAAAGATGATCTTTAAAAGGAATGACATAAAAGAGCATACTTAAAAAGAAAGAGAGGAGTAGGATCCCTTACCTCGGGTCCGACGTGACTCGATCGTTCTTTAATCTCATGAATATTAAACTTGAGTTAATTTCTACTTGATTAAGAACCTTTTTCAAGATTATTATTCCTTTTATATCACTTCTTTCCATGTTATAAACATTATGTAATAATTAAGTTAATAATGTTTGTTTTGTCGATATTTGGTTCTTAAGTCGAAAGTGGACTCCTCACAATTACATGTTGACCGTGTGGTCAAAGGTTATTTATATACAGAATGACATTAATGATTTGGATATCATATATATCATATATATCCATAATATACATGTATTTATAATATCACATAATCATTTAGAGGAAACAAATGGAATGCACCGTTCATGGAGACGGTAAGCTGTACGTACGCATTAACACTACTTTCATTTCTATGTCATATTAATGGAATTAGAACTATATGAGAGGTATTTATATTTTAATTCCAGAATTATATTAATCATTTATATGTAACATACATCATATATATCCATTATATATATTTACTCATAATAATACATTACATTTGGGGATAAGAAATGAAATGCACCGTTCATGGAGACGGTAATCCGTACGTACGCATGAATGCTACTTTCATTTCTATCTCATACATTAATGGAAAGAAAATAATAATGATATAAAGGTATATTATAATTCCAGTATAACATCATATATAATAACTTTAAATCCATCCTTTATACGTCCCACATATGCCATTAACGAATCACATCACTTTGAGGGGGTGGTAGTTAGCACTTCCTTAAATGAATATATTGCGTTTACCCATAATGGAAACCATAAAGGTATGACATAAATTAAAAATACATAAACATATTATATATCATATATAAGTATAGTGTCATCTTAATGGCCACCTTTGAAGGTGTTAAAATAATGTTGAACAATCATTGTTTCGAGAGGCAGAATTTTGCCATCCATGGAAACAGTATGTTTTTTAACCTTTAGATGTAATTGTGTGTATGTATAGCTCGAAAAATTCTTATAAAAACATCCTAGTATATTGAAGATACTGGAGTTGTTACGAAATAAATGAATAAAAAGAGTTTAGGGGGTTGGAGAAGCAAAATAAAACAAAAGGACTCAAGTGAAGACATTACCTTAAAATTGGGTAACTCTCTTAGATTTGAGCTCAATGGATTCCTTGGAAAGACTTCTGCCCAAATTGAGGCTTCAAGGAGTAATAGCGGGATGTGGAGAGAAAAAATTGTCAGGGGTTGTCTGAGACGAAGGCTTTATAAGTGTGGGAAAGGAGGTAGAGGTGGGGGCCTTTTATAAGAGGAGAGGAGGGGCACTCTTGGAAAGGTATAAAATCTAACTTTATTTTCAAATGAGTTTCGGATTTTAAGGGTCCCACATTGATGTGTTTCGAGGATAAGGTGATAAGGGTTATAAATCCACCCATCCAATTGGTTTTGGACATGTGTAGGTCTTAGATTTTACATTATCTTTCTATTTTATTTAAATCGTTAAATAATGAGGTCATCGCTGCATCATCATGATGTCATAAATAATTTAATTTATTTAAAGTCTAAAAATTCTAAAAAAATACTATGGTGTAAGAAATATTTTTAGATTTAAAATTAATATATTTATAGTCCAATAGATAATTTATGTAGACAAAATTAAAAATATTTTACTTAGGTGATACATTCATTGTTACATTTAACATTCTTTAAAAATAAAAAGATAAAAAATCACCTTCTCACAAAAGTGATTCCATGGGGACCCCAAGTTTGGCAGAAGGCATCCCATGGTCGGCCATGAGACAACCAGTAGCCTTAGGACCCATTTTGTTGTCATTTTTTATTATTATGATATTATCTTATTTTCTTTAACTACCCGATTACTCATTAATCAAGATAATTAAAGATAATTACCATCGTTACTATTCATAATGTCCAAAAACAAAAGAGTCTTAATTACATAATTTTGATCTTATAATTCCAAATATGTAATTCATTTTACCAAATTCCAAACACATAAATTGAAATAATTAATTTAAATAAACTTCCCGTTCTCAAAACAAATAGCGGGTTTTTTTAGAAACAATATTTTTGAAAAGTTTGCCACTTGTTTATGCCTAATTTCAAAGTGAAATTAATCCCAATGACCATAATTGAATTACATGGTGAAAATATATTCTAATTACACTTTAAAAAAAATTAAAAAGATAATATAACAATATAATTAAATTATATGAAAAAGCAGTTTTGATGTAAAATGCTGTATTATTCACTATTCATTGAAAAATGAACATTGTAAGAAAAATAAAAAAAATTAACCCAAGGTAAATTTCAATATCCCAATCATAAATAATATGTTTTTTTTGAAAAATAGAGCTTATTAAATTTTCAAAAAGTGGATTTAAAAGGGGTTCTCTATCAAAAGGTGGCTAATCAACCTTTTAAAGAATATTAGAATGTTTACGCTTAAAAACTAGATTCATTTGCATTTTTAATCCTCTAAAATTTATTGTAAAGAGTAAAAATATTTGACAAACATATATAATCATTTTGTAGTTAGTTTTGTTCATTCCCGCCATTACAACGGCTAGGCGTTAACTACCATTTAAAATAATATTATTTTATTATTAGAGTGCAACGTAAGATTCCCAAGAAACTCTTTGTTGCGTATTGGGTACGCCATCGAGCATAGCATCCCCTTTAATGTACTATTAATATTTTATTCACAAATATGGATAAATATAAAGATGTAATATTCTTTATTTACCGGGGGTGTTACAGTATCATGGCATGAAATAAATCATTATAAATTACTATATTTTATAGATCACATGATACAAATAATAGATATGAGGAAAGGGATAAATTTTCTAATAAGGTTTTTTACAATTCTATATAACCAAAGAAATGTCTATTTAAACCCTTTTTATTTAAATTTAATAAAATATGATCATCTGGTGGTGAAGTGCTTGTATGAATTAATACATTATAAATTATATCTTGTAACGAGATTTTTAATTCCAAATGGTATTTATTATACTTTCTATTGGGGGTCATTGAAATTGGACTAAAATTATTTAGTAAGTTATCAAAAATTAAACCACCTATATAAGAATAAAAATAGAATAATGAAAATTATATAAATATGTATATTCATCCACTATGATCTCATTATTAACCTGACTAATATATTATTTAAAATAATAGTATTTGGGTAACTTTTAGTTCCATAGAGTGTAATATTTTCTTCTTCATTATATGTAATAATATGAAATATATTTTCATTATAACATTTGTAGAAGTGTAATTTATTTTATCATGACAAAAATAAAATCCATTACCTTTCCAAAATAATATCAAACTCTCTTTGGGATGTTCTAAAATATTTCATAGAAAGATTATCCCACTGATATGAATATAAATATAAATATAATTTTTTTAATAAATACAATATGAGTATTCATATAATGATAATTATTATTTTAATGAGTTTATATTCATTATTTTCATTATAATTATAAATAAATTTTTTAATTTTATTATATAGAGTCAAATATGGAATTAAAATTATCAAATTGGTAAAATAATGGACATATCACAACAATAATTTATTTCCCTAAAAAATATTTGTAGAATAAAATTATATTGTTACTACATTTTCTGAATCAAACATGACAATTTCAACCTAGAGTGACAATAAATTTTAAAAAATTATTATAATGGAAAAAATCCTTTAAACTAAAACATTTCACAATTATTTAATATAATGTAACCCACTCATTGATAATTGATGAAGAATTTCCTTACAGTCACAATCCTAATGATCAATCATACCACACCAATAAATCATTCTAGATACTTTCAAACATTCCTTGTAATGTTTTTAAAAAACCTTGGACATGTTGGTGGATTGCCTAATGGTTTCACAGTTGATTACTACGGAATTTCAGTAAAAAATGAAAAATTCATACACATGTCAAATAAAGAAATATGACTTCTAAAAGAATCATCTTGACATTCCTCCTCACAATAGAAATAATTATCATAATAAAAAATATATAATTTTGTTAATAATTATTTTAATCACAATTTGAATCCATAATAAAATGTATATATTTTTCTATCACTGTCCAAATTATAATTTGATGTAAACATACTCATTATTTAATATTATTTTTATATTAAACAATATTATATTATATATTCCTTATTTCTATTAATTGTTTCCTCATAATTAGTTGAATACACTTAAGGAAATATTTCTCTATGAAAAGATTCATAAAATGTTTCCATCCCATAAGGCATTAATATTCCGCATGAGTTCCATCATATTATAAATTTATAAAATTAAACTATCATTAATAAAATACTATGTATAATAGTGTATGTATGTGGAATAACCCATAGAGAAGTGTTTTTTAAAACAATAAACCATGTAACTATATAAAAGTTGTGGATTACACATATAATTCTACAAATTTTAGTTAATAAACTAAAGAACAGGGTTCATATTTGAATGATGTAGAGATATTTTGGGATAAATTAAAATAATACTAAACTAATAAAAAACTAAATGTAAAAAATGGATGTTTTATTGTCTTTAATAACATAATAATTTATGAGACACCAATTTACAATCGGTCGAGAATTTATGATATACCAAGACAAGAAACCAACATTTTTTATGATGTGGTTTCTATAATATACTCATTATTTGAAACAAAAAAAGGTGAGTAAAATAAAAATTGTAATCCAATGTTAGTTCATTTAAATTAGTTTTGGTGTCCTCAGCTTCCAATATCATGGTATAGATAATATAATAAAAGGTGATGTAATTACAAAATACATAATCTTTTAGTTAATAATTTTTTTTATAAAAATTCATTAATGATTTTCTACCACATATCTTGATCTTTAATCAAATATTGTTCATAAGAGAAATTAAGATAAATTATTATACATGAAACATTAATCCCAATTCTATTATATTTGTATGAAACTCTATCATAAATAGTGGCATGTAGTTAATATTCATGAATGTAATAAATAAAATAATAGTAGTAGGATAATTATATAAATTCAAAAGTAAAAATGATGGAATAAAGAAATGGCCATTTTTAGAATATGAGAAGAAAAATGTTGATGTGAAAATGGAATAGATAGTTTATTGATCGATTCTAGTGTATAAATTTCTAGTGAAATAATAAAAATGAATCAACAATGAAATTCTAAAATTACATTAAATGATGAGGATTTATTTATTTTTTAATCACATAAAATTTTAATATTAAAAAGCTTAATCTATAACAAATGGATTTTACATTGTAATAAATATTAAATTTCTCTCAAACTAAATTTAATACACTAAATGATATTATATTAATCTATAAAGTATAGTTTTTCAATATATAATGGTTTTATATTATTTGATTTATATCATTATGGAAATTTTTCTGTCTTTGAGGCTTCATGGAATTTATGGAATTAGAATACCCATAAAAATATACGAGTTATTCAATTATATGGTATTTAATGATTGAAATAGATTCATTAACAAATATATAATTTTATTCTATTGAGGATTTTAACCATTAAATTAATTTTATGCAATTACATTACGTTAACTATATACCTTAATAAAAGAATCCCCTTTTCAACATCAAGTACAATTCCTTGTAAAATTTGACTTAAAATAATATTAAAATTATAAAAGAAATTATGAAGAAAAATAAATTGAATCAAATTTTAATATATTAATTAATCAAAGCTAATTCTCCCCAAAAATTAATATTTCTTATCCTCATACATATATCTAATCAATAATGATTAAAGATGAATCAACTTTTAACAGGAAACATACATCAAATCTAATAAATTTATAAAATGTGTTATAAGATATTAAGTCATGCATAATAAAACTAAAAAATAAAAATAGATATTCCTATTTCCCATTTTTCTTAATACCATTCATTTTTTCCATCAAATTCAATTTCTCCACAATTTCATACTAGTTGTGCACATTTTTTAATTTGACACTCCCTGGTTTTTATCTAACAAATCAATGTAAAATAATATCGATGTGTTGTTAATACATTGGATTTTTATTCCAAACCACATTCATGCATTTGGTTTTGACATCCCAACCCCATAAATACAAATAAAATGCTAAGGAAATGGAATTTTCTAGAATATATCAATTGACTATGAAACTGAGTGAATATTATTATATGTAAAAAAACAAATTTTTTATTTGAGGGAAAAATATATTGTGTTATTCATAATAGTCATGAATAGCTAAAAGAAAAACCACTTCGATAAATTGGAATGTCCACATTATAAGATACATAGGTATGGTCCTTGTATTTTCTATGAATGTGTTATGAAGATATCAGGAATAATTATTTTTCATTTTCATTTTATTTATTTTTTTGAACTTCAAGTCTAGGTCATATCTTACATACACTATGTAACCAAATATGATATATTATGAGTATAATTATTCTGGTATATAAAATTTTTAACCTCAAAATTACACATGCCATTCTTATTCAATTTATAATTTTTTCATTGTAAAAAGATGATAATTATTATTACGATACAGAGGGCCACCACTGAATCATTTTTTGAAAATTTTAGTGTACATATTTTAATTAAAAAAACTCTTGTCTATATCAATAGTGAAAAATCATTAAGACTTATTAACATTAAAATCATAAAATCAATCCAACGTATAGATTTGGATGATAAATAATTTTCTCAAAACCTGGAACCATCCTAATTGGTCGTCAGTGGATTCTATAGTATTGAGAAGGTAAAACTTATATGCGGCCCTTATGAAAAATAGTTAATAATCCAAATTAGTTAATTAATTTTACAAAATATTTTTTTGATTCAGATCATAGAAAATATATTAATGCTTCTAACGATATTTTTAAAGGTCTCATGAATCACTAAATAAATATTATTATAAAATAACGGGAATATGTTGGTTAAAAATCCCCAATGTAATGGTAATGTATATAAAGGGGGTAATGACTCATGGTACAGAAACATGTATTAATTAACAAAAAAATCATAAATTTTAAATCATATGTAAAAAAATATACATATAAACTGTGTTGAAATTAAAAACAATGGTAAATAATAGATTCTAACATTTACATAAAACACATACTATTTATTCACATAAAAATAGTGATATTTTATGTTAATAAATATTTCAATGAAATAACTCTTAATAAGTAATTTGAGGAAAAAAACTCCTTGTATATATTCAAAATTAAAAAAGAATCCACCAATCATAAATTGAAATAGTAACACCACTATTGTGAGATGTCATGATGGAGATACAATAATGAAATACGAATGATTTTTAAATGGATAAAATTAAATTACTATCATTAATTTAGTGATCCTTTTAATAAGTGTCATTCCATAGGAAGATATGTGGCACATTGTTGTGAAAAATATTATTCATAAAACTTGTACAAGAAAAACATTATTTTACAAAAAAATTCTTAGTTCATATGTTATAAAAAATTTGTAAAAAAATATATTAGATGGAAAATAATAGAAAAAATTTGATATCATCTAATATATACATTCATGCAGAACAATACAAAGTAATCAATGTAAGGAAATATCTAACACACCATACCATAACAATTAAGGAAAATAAATACACAAAATCAACCTGAATGCAATGATATTCAATTTTTTCCCTCTTTTTAATTGAAAACTTGATATAATAAACTACAATGATAAAAAAAATCATGTATTTCCATTATCTTATCTTCCCACATCCACATTCATGAACTAGAAGTGGTCTATGTGAGGTAAAATTGTTTATTTGTTGGGTTCACTGCATCATAAATAGGCAAACTAGAGATATAATTTATTAGAAGGAACAACCATTAAGGTTATATTTTTATCTCCTATTATTTTCAATTTATTTCATCTATTTAAAAAATACATCTTGGGGAAGGATGTATGGTATCCAAAAATGATAATCAATATCAATAATGGAATGTATTGAATATTGAATGACTTCTAAAAACCATATAATTCTTGGTAAAGATACATGGGGAGAAGACTAAATATTTTAGTTAAACTCTTAGAAATTAATATCTATGGACTCATACAAATTAATGTTCTATTTGATATACTCTTCCATGACTATACATGAGATAGTTTTGGGGGTAAATGTTGACATCAAAATTAAGATATCTATTTCTATAATCAAAGTTTTTCTTCAATGGTGATACTAGGTAAGTGGTGAAGTGTGGTGAGGAGCTGATTGAGATAGTGACCATCTATTTAGAAGTAGGATAAACATATAGAACCTCAGGTGGATTTGGTTGGTGGGCCCCTTTCAATTTCTGGAACACACTACAAATAAATATCTCTCGATATATGTGTCCATAATAATTAGTCTAATTTAGATAGAATGTAAGGTGGTTTTTTGTGTTTTTTGGCTTGGAAGCTAGATAAAATACAATCTATATGATACAATCTACGGATGGGTAGATGTTATGGGTTGAGTTGAGTAGACGAAGTGTTAGAAAATGTGATAAATAAATAGTTGAATATTTTTTTTCATGTTTTTAGGATGCATATGATAAGTTGAAAATTACTACAAAACACCATCCATATATCTAAATACGAATAGAGAGGCTATGAAGATAAATTTTCATCAATACTAGAATTAGTATACAAATTAGAGCAAATGGAATTAGATATAGGCCCCAAAGATAAAGGGATATCATCACTATATTTCAATTCTCTGGTTTATGTCGTATTAGTCACCCACTATATAAATATGAACTATATAATGGTGATTTGGGATGTTCATGGGCTAAATAAGGATAATTTAATATGTATACATATATATATTATTATTTTTTGAACACCCCCAGTTCTCTATCTATGTTTGTGATTAATAATCCACCCATTGGGGACCCACACCTCCTCCTATAATGACTCTAATAAAAATTATATAATTAGGGATCCAAAATGATTTCATGTTATATTATGTAGTTATGTATATGACAACCTATATCTTCGAATTGAACCCACAATATTTCACCCATGCAATATAGTCAAGCGTTAAATTAAAGGGAATCATATGTGGACCATCACGCTTCAATTTACTGATCTTTTCCATTGGAAGAACATGTATTTAGTTTGGGTCATGGTTTACAGGTAATAATATAGTTCATGTTTTCATTTTGTGGAAATCAATATTTAGTATGAATGAATCTATATAAGATGATGTATTATACAAATAAACACCAAAGCCAGATCTAAACTCACCCAATTTAAACTCATAATTTTGGCCTCCTTGTGGGAATTTGGAAATAATTAATTCAAGATCAATGGTTGTTATGAACTCTAGAATGTTATCCAAGAATTTCTTCTCTGGCACCTCAAATATGTTTAAGAGGATCACCTACCAATATGTTTTCATAACATCCTCAACAATGAGTATTTTGAAAAGAGAAGAGAAATTTATTGTATTTTCATGTGCATAGGATTAACTAATAAAGGAGAAAATTAAACATTATCAATGGTGTGTGTGAAATATTTTAAAGTGTCTATTTTTTAATCTGGTTATCGACCCTATTTATTGTGGAATTTCATACACAAACATGAAACCTAGGGGGATGAATATATCGTGGGATATATTTCTTATGGAGGATATGGTGGTGGAGTTGGAGACCGAGCTCGACACTTATTTGTAGGTGCCACTAAGCCCTTTGATATGTTCATGGATTGTAAAATCTATCCACATTTAGTTTAGTCCATTGTGATAGTTGGAGACATGAGGAATATAATAAGGTATATATTGACGATAAAGGTGAATTGTAGGGGAAATGTAATGATTTGTCAAATATTGTAGGGGGAGGTGAGAATTCAGTGGATAAGTAGTGGAGGAGAGTGGAGTGGCAAATTGGAGGGTTGGTTTTTACTCCCAAACACTATTGTTTTTGTAAATAACTCCAATAATGAAATTTAATATATAAATTTGGATTCAATGGCCTAATTTACCTAAAAAATTCATAAATCAAATATTTAAATCACATATAGATTTTCATATGTGGTATTAAAAATCATTTATTTTTGAATGGTAATATTAGTGTTTTCCACTGATTTTCAAAGATCCAAATGTTTATTAACATATCAAAACAAATATTACTTCCCATTAGTTCTTGGTATTGATTCAATACCTCGAAATACCAATTCTGATATTAAATTTGTTATAGTGAAATCCATATTCATGACACAAAACATGAAAAATTTTATCTTATTGTCCATTCAGTTTGATGGTTTGACCATAATCTCTTAGAGTTTCTAATGTGAAATAGGGGATGATTTTAACAAATATATTTTCAATGGAGATTAAAAATTTTAGTTACTCAGAGAATAATTTCATACATGATATAAATATAAGAACACTTCCCCCTTTTGTGATTATCAAAACCATGGTCCAACGGTCATTCCACTGGATAGTTTTCACCTTATAAATCTGGTTAGTTTTGTATGTGTACTTAAATAACTACTCCAGATCATCCAATTTCAAAAATCTATATTTCCTATTATTATTATGAACAAATCAATTTTTTTATTTCATAGTATGATCAGTGTTCCTATAACCGAAGTAAATAAAATGGTTTTGTATAAACAAGTAAGAAATGAGTAGTTTTGAGGGTTGTTTTATATGATGTGGGATACCCCTAGACGTCATCTTCATTATTACAAGCCCATTTTTTTCAATTTATTTTTATAGTATGTTTAATTATATTGTTGAACCATTGATTATATATTTCCACGTGTCTCATAGTTTTTGGGTTGCTATGGGTACCATTTTTTGTATCAAGACAATATTATTCCAGAGTTAATTTCAAAACATTATTGTTTAAATTCATCCCCAAATCATTATTGAATATAAATTGAAATCCATAGAATAAAAATATGCATTTCAATAAAATTTTCATGAACATAATGGGTGTTTCCAAAATTATAGTTTCTACTTATGCCAACTTCAAAAAGTTATCCCCAACAATAAAAGTATAAAACACTCCTATGAATTTTTATTGGGGGCCATGAAATATCTTCCTCAAATATTGATGATATGTATATCCTAGATGGGATTCTTGTGAATCTTATTTTATTTATCAAGGGATACTATTCATTTTAACCAATCACATTAGTGGAAAAAATGTTTTTTCTGATGATGTGTGAAAAATAAGAATATTCTCTAAAGTATTTTACCCACGGTGAAAGTAGATTCATGTTGTCCTCAGGTGTCTTACAAAAGATACAACTCTAGTCTGATTTTAATTTCCTCTTATATAATGAAACATTTGTTCAAACCATCATATTATAACATAAATAATATTATATCCTTCCAATATTTGAATAAATCATTAACATGGTAATCCTCCATCTATTGATTTGGGAAATATTAGATTACCATTTTTGTGGACTGATTGTTTTATTTATCATCATACTAGAGGTATTCATACAGAATCAAAATAAAAATTGCATCATTTTTGAAATTTTATTCAATACTAATATATTTTTCATTATTGAGGTTTTGGTGAGGAATTATAGATATATTTAAATCAATAACATTTTCAATTATCCTTTTGTTTAGAAGGAACATATCAAAATCTAAAGGATTGATTATCAACCTTATAATTCAAGGTTATGCGTCTTTTTAATTTATAATAAACATTATTATACAATGATGAGTTTAAAATAAAACATTAAAGGGTACTATGTGTATCCAAAATTTATCAAATTCAGTCACTATGTCAATATTCTCCTTCTATGTGGTCGTATAATTATTCAATGAGTATTCGAGAGTATTAAAGGTACAATTTATTGGTTGATCAAAATTTTTGACATACATTCCAAATACATAAACCACATTTATGTTACTAGCATCACACGCCATTTCAGTTTCTTTTCCCTAATTAGGTGATACAATGAAATGATATGACACAAGGTTATTTATTAGATTACTAAATACCCATCATTAATATTCCCAAAAATCAAATTGAATTTCATTCTACATTATGTGTTTATGGGATTGGGATATTTTTCAAATTCCTTAACAAAGCATTGAATGGTTATCATGTGTATAGGTAAAAATGTATTACATTTTATTGATTTCCATTAATTAATTAATTTTATTTATTTAATTTTCAATGCATTAACATTAGTGAATTTCATTGAAATTTTATATCTAATGGTGATTACTCATGGAATCATCAAACGTAATATATCTCCATTTAAATAATTAACATTTATTTATCACATTATAAAAGTAGTTCCACATTTCATGAATTCAAATCAGAGGATATTACATACATAGATAAATTTTGAATGATGATTTGATAAATATCTTTTACTAAATCATTAATTATATGTGTGATAAACTGTTGGAATGTCATTATTTTGTAATATATCCATAATTAATTTCATAAATAGGATAATTTCCCTAATGGGAATGTAAATGTTGATTTTGAATAATGAAGTTGGTTGATATAGAAATAATTATACCAAATATATCCATCATGAGAAAATAAAAATCATGCCAACATAATATCTAAAAACATCTGATTTATGAATTTTATATGGAAGTGATGTATTGAAATTTTTTAATTTTATTTATATAATAATCCAACTTTATCCATCTGGTATTGGTTCGAGTTTGAATTAAATATTTTTCATTATTTTTTATAATATTCAATCGACCTTTCATTGGTATGACATGCAGTTGGATTTCTAACTTACCATCATATATGAAAATATAATCCCATCATCTATAATATTTAGAAAATATCTCATAATGTCTTCTATCACGGGTGGGGTGAGTCACCTACGAGGTTGAAATTATAGCTTAGGACCATCATCTAGTAGAAAATATTGGGAAAAATTATGGGGTTTATCCCCTTGATATTGGTCACACACTAGGATATTAAATTTTTAAGTGTGTTGAGGATATTTATTAGTTTCACTTTATTACATGATTTCAATTTATTATTAAGATAACATGCATTTCATCTTTAATTTGAATGAATGAATACATCAATGTGCTCGACATAGGATTTAATTATAATTTAAATGGCATAATTAATAAAGATAAAAACTAGAGAATTTTGACCCCCATTATATGTTAATTGTATATTACCACCTCATATACATTTTACTCATTTCAAGTAAGAGATAAAGTCTCATTCTAATCCTTATTATCCATTCATTAATCATTGTTACCATTCAAAAAATTCATTTAAAATAATTAGTTTCACCACATTTCTTGGATTTTTTAGTAGATCAAAAAAAATTATTCATCACCAACTGTAAAATCTAGTCTACATTCACTAATTTCTATTATGTGTTTTTATGTCCCTGAAATATAGGGATTCATCCTAATTATTCTATAAAAAGAATAACAAATTTAGAATAAAATAGGAATATTCTATCATTGGATAAAAAATCCTCAAGATGCCCCTAAGGATAAATAACATACATATATGTCATCAATATTACCATTATAATGGGTATAACATCACCACCTATTATTCAAATGGTAACAATTATTGGAATGATAATTTTCATTTCTCCAAGATCTCCGGAGGCTCTTCCAAATTTTAATAGGTCAATATTTCATGAGATTTGGAAGCTTCAATGGTCCCTCATCAGTAGTTGAATTGTTTATTTAGCCACCATAATTAACTTTCCATGTATGGAGAAAATTTTTAGGTTTTCAATCATAATAAATTGATAAATATATCCTCTATGAATTTAATATAAATGGACATTTTTGTAATGACATATTTAAAGGGGATATTTTTTATTAATCACCTATTAATTTCCAAAAATAAATTTTATATCCCATATATGATTATTTATTGACTTCTTTTAGAATTTATTATGGTATTTTATTTTGGTGTTTTCCTGTAGAACTTTTTATGAATTTTATGATCATTGAATTTTGATTTTCCATTTTTCTATAAATCTATATTTTTTAACAATTATATCATTCAGAGTTCTCTTAATACAACATATGATTATGATTATGGCATATGTTTTTTTGTATCCTATTTTCTATTACATTATTTTACAATTTTATGTTGAGTTCCATTATTTATTTTTTAGTAAATCATCAACCACATCACACTTATGAGTCTCATTATTACCAATCAACAAGCCAAATAATCTCTCTGAATGAGTCTTTGAGATGCACCTTAAGTTTTTCTTAATGTCGAAGACCGTAAACAAATAATTTTTCGTTTCTTACTATAGAGTAGTCATTCTCTATAATGATTTTTGGATTTAAGGGTGATCATATTTTCATGGTTTGACTATTATGGTGGGGATTCATCATAGTAGGGATAAGCATGGTAAAAATGATTCGTATGTGGTGTAGATAATGCTAATCCCCTTTGGAAAATGTTTTCTTGTGTAATATATATTATTCCCAAAGAGCTATATTCTGAGTTTGTGACTTTTTTTACCTAATTACATGATGGTTGTAGAAAAACACTATTTCTATTAGAACCATGATTTGGATGTTTCTGATTTGAAATAGTATTTGTTGATAAAACACTAATTGAATATTTTATGGGAATTGAATCTATTTGGGGTATCTTATTGTAACTAACATAATCAGTATCCTAAATTTATATCTATTCCCTACCTTATTGGTACTATTTAAAATATTCATTCCTCAAATGAAAATAAAAAATTTAACTTTCATTAATAATGTAGGTGGTGGTTGGGTAGATATTTTTATGAAAAATGATCATTCTTATATGTAAGGTATCCTATGTACAATGTAGGTTGGATGGGATCCTTTATTTAGTTAATTCCTCACCAAGATGGTCATAAAAAATTGTAATATAAACTATTCTGTGTGATACATAATCTAGAAGGGATTCACCAATATCTTGTGTATAGTGCATATGCCTTCCATCAGCGATGACATTTACCACATTTCATGTTGAGTGTTATTAGCCTTGAAATATTGTTATGAATATGTAACCACACTTCATGTATGTGATGTATGCATATCAATGTCATTTCCATAATGTTCTCATAGACATTACATGATGATTCTTTTTTATCTTGTGTGATAATATCTATTTCATTTTATATATTTGTGGAACATTTGGTGGGATGTATTTATCTAATTCAATACCAAACAAATTCCATGTTCTAATGGAATCTGGAGAAAAACAATCTAACTGGTCCTTGTCTATGTATCATTGGGATAAGGTAACGACTAAAATATAAACATAATCATAAGAGACCCATTTGATATAAAATATATCTCAGAATAGATGTAAATAATTCTTGGGTAAGCATATATAATTTCTATTTAATCCTTTGGATTTGAACATTATCTAGATGATGTGAATTAGTAAAGGTTTTATCTCGAATCCATGTGCATAAAAAGAGTCCAAACATTAACTATTGAAACACCACTATTTTATGGATATATTTAATTGATGAGGATACACACATATATATGATATAGTTCACCCAATAAGTAAAATAGAATATGTGGATTATTTTTATATTTTATGTTGTAATATTTTGATTCTCAAACATCACCGTGTGGTGGAATGAAAAGATGAACCTCTCAATTTCAGTTTGTTAATAAATATATTCAATATGATTAAAGCTCTATGAAATAGTCATATGGTCCTAGAACATTCAATAAAATAACAACAAGAATGATGGATTTATATTTTCTATGAATATTGAAATGAAAATTCAAATGGTAAGTAAAAAATGTGAGGAAAACATAGATTCATACTGATCGTCACTATACATAAGAAAGTGTTATAAGCCCAAAAAAAGAATCTAAAATATTCCAATTCCACAAAGAAAACCATTCATTTCTCACTTGAATGATAAAATAGAAAATAAATTAAACATTTATATATCTATTATGATGATATTAATAAAGGTGGAAGAATGGGTTCAATCCCAGAATGAAGAACTATCTTTGTTTAGGGACCATAGTACTGGATGATATTAGTGGATTCCTTGCATGATTCAAGGAATATTGGTATTAAACAATATATCATTATTTATGTTTAGTTGATGGATTAAGGGGTTCAAATAATTTTTGGTTAGACTATAGAAAAGATAATCAAAAATCATATTATGATATCCCCTTTCTTTTCAATGATTTCTTTTCCAACAAATAGTTACCGAATTTTCATTGGCCTAAAAAATTGGATATAGCTAGATATAAAGGCCCTATTTGGTTTGGATGTGGTCTCTTATATGGATTAAATATGGTAAACTACAAATGATAGAAACTATTATATCTATTGGTCCCAGTGTATCTCATTCACCGGGGGATGTGGTCCTTCCCTTACCAACTACTGCTCTATCTCGTTTTAGGGAATGATATATTGTTTATAAAAAATCCTAATTAAATATACAATTAAATAAAATTTATTCGACTTAGGAACACATTAAATAGTTTATTACCATAGTATCTATCTTTAAATAAATGACGCTCAACTAAACAAGGTAAAAGTAGAATTAAACATGGTAAAAATTTGTCCCATTTAAAAAAACATAGATGATGTGTAATTATAAATAAATAAATTAGATATTATTTTTGTGAATGAAAAAATAAATCAAAATAATAGTCAATGGAATCAAATTTGACCATGAATGTGATGGAACAAATAGAAGACCTATAACTATGTAAAAACATCAATCACATTAAAGGTACAACAAGAATTGTATATTTATTGAAATCATTCACTATTGATATGAACAAAACAATATCAATATTTACATGAGGAAGATTAATTATAAATATATAAAATAAACATTGATTCCTTATTCATAAATTCAATTATATCTATATAAATAGGAATATCTCCTTAAAGGGAAAATGGGTTTCACACCATGGTTTCTTTAAACCCTCTCTACTTGAAATTTTTATACAATATGTATGGTTTTAAAAAACTAATGATTTTTAATCTATGTTCATTTATATGTATGTTAATTATAGATTGAATAAAATAGTGTGGTCTTCGAGGTCTAATTATTATATTTCAAAATTATACCCCTTAGGTCATAAATTTTATTTTTTTGGAAACATTATATGGCATAAACTTGTTTTCTGGCATGGAAAACATTTTCCATGTCTCAATGGACTTACATTATAAATAAACTTTTAAGGCATAAAATGTCTAAAATAGAAAAAATTAATATATTCTCCCTTTATACAACTTCAAATAAAACTAAATGCATAAATAATACAAAAACTAAAAAACTAAAAAACATATATGAAGAATAATTAAACGAATCCAAATAACATGTATTAATTAAAAATATCAAATTTATTTTGTTACATGTTATGAGTCCATTCTATCTATTTGGTGTTGTAAACCTAAATCCACCCATATTAAATATCACCAATATAATTATAAAGGTAATGATTTATATATATATCATCTGTAAATCGTATGACTACAATTTTTATTTCAAATGCAAGGATCTATGCATTTATGTAACTATTTCATAATATGCATAAACATACAATGGGATTTGATTCCAAAAATGATCAATTATTTAAATTTTTATGTATGATAATTATTATTCCCCACTAACATGCATACCACCAAAACATAGTATCTTGTGTCTCCGTATTGATCAATGCAAAAAATCTCATTTCATATTCTATCTATTCAATTATACTGATTTGTATTATAATTATCTTTATGAAACCATCCAAAAACAACTTCTATATTTCATCTATAAATACCCAACGTAAAGAACAATTGATTAGTGGAAGAAATTAATATTATATTAGAAATTATTTAACATATTAATGTATAAAATTAATATGGATTTTAATGAAAATTAATATAACATTTATGGTTATCTGAACAATTTTAGGGACACAAACTATAATATCCCTATAATAAATATTATTTCATTTAAATTTTTTAGACAAAAAATGAATTTTTTTCTTTCCCATTGATCTTTTTATTTTAGAGTATTATATATGGTTTTTGTAACCCTTATATAACATACACATACATTACAAATTCATCATTACTATATTGAATAATTTAATTCAAAAATATAAAAATTTCAAAATGAATTATTTTCATTAAATTCATCATGAATTTATGCATTTCTTCATATTTTTTCTTTCTGATCATTAAAAAATCTAAATATCTTTTTAAAAACATCCATTTATATAAAAAATATAATTTATGAATAAAAAACATTATAAATCAATTAGTTTATTAAAAAATTATATAAATATATATTGTTTATATCATTCACATTATTGAAGTAGTGTACGAAATAACTCATAACCAAATGAAAAAAAATAATATTTTTTATGTGAAAAAATTTAAAACTAAATTTCAAATAATATAAATCCATTTTGGAAAAATAGAATACAATATTCAAAATAATTAACATAATCAACTAATGACCGGATAAATCTATATGAAAAAACATCCCAAATAACTACATATTTTAAATAGAATTCATTAAAATTATCAAATTATTTATATATAAAATATCATTCTCACCGATCATATAAGAAACATATTAACCACCGATCATAATATACTTAATAGGATCACCATTTTTAAAATCAATATAAAAATAATAAACAATTATTGATTTATCTGAATCACCCATAACCATTGTTAATGAAATATTATATTATAATGAATAAAAAATTATTTGTTCACAATTTCATTATATGTCCATTGAAAAACAATTTTGATCCCACATGAAAAACATTTTTAGATAATGAAATTATCACTGCGTCTGAAATCCCATTTCCATAACATAAGTACTATGAAGAAAATTTATGAAGTTTGTTTATCATATGAAATTTTTTTATTATAAGAAAAAAATTAATTAAATTATAGTAATAGTGGAAAAATGTATGTTTACATCATATATATTAAGATTGAATGTTCCTTTTCATTTTGTGTATGTAAAATTGGTATATTTTTTATAATGCAAATAAAATATTCATTTAAAATTTAACAACATTTAATAATATACATAAAAATTAAAATATATTTCATTTATATACATATAAATATATCAAAATATAAATTCTTTAATATTGAAAATGATGAAAAATATTTAGAATGTAAATTTTGAAATAATTTTATGAAGGGGTTTTATATTAAGGTGTCCCTTGAATTGACTATGAAATATCAGATATGTTCATTATAAAAATGAATATTAAAAATAGAAAAATTATTTAATTACATAAAAAAGAATTTCAATAATTTTTATACATAATATTTTACATGTTATATTTGAATAATTTATCATTTTTCAATTCAGTTGTATTTTTTTTATATTTTACTTGTATATAAAAAACAAATTTTTTGGTTGGAATATAGTCAATGCGGAAATTATTCCACCATATCAATAATAATAATCAATAAAAAATATGATATATATATATATATATATTTAAATAAGTCATGAATAATGGTTATAAAAAATGAATAACATAATAATCAAGGATAAAGAATGACGTACACACAAATTAATGATGTTTTTATTTTTTTTAAAGATTGATTTAGAGAAAATAATTATGATTTCATATTAATAGAATTACTATAATATCAAAAAATTTATATTATATTTTAATATACTCTTACATATACCATCCTTTTGATGTGGTGATGGAAAAGACGTACAGTGCATCATGTTGGTGGAAATTCACACATACGAAAAAAATGAAATTATCCAATTTTAATAGATATGAAGGAAAAATAGTAATGGTATTTTATTTTTATAGACTCTTATCAAAAAAATTAATATCATATATATACATTAAATTAAACATTTTAAAAAGTTATTTTTTTGTTTATGAATGGTGAATTGCATCTTTCATGAGGAGTTATTCCTCCGAACAAAAAAAGTTTTTTCTTATTTGATGAATGGTGAGATGGATATAGGTTATGAAATTAACATAAAAAATATTATCATTGCTAAATTTAAATAGTATTGAATAATATTAGAATAATGTATTTGTTTAAATATAATGAACAACCTTGTTTAATAATAACACTTCTTCTTTAAAATAACTTTTAATTTTTGAAGATAAATCAATATTATGAAGGAATTTTTATTAATCCAAATATATTTCATCATGGGAAGGGATATTATTGATTGATATTTATGATAATTTAAAATGATCAATTATCTATCAGTCTTTAATGAATTGGAGTGGTATTTTCCTTTTATATGTAGGGTAGAGGAAAAATGTTATAATATGAAATATATTAAAATATATTAATCAATTATTCTTGAAATTGGATCTCAAATGGAAAATATCTAAAAATTAGTTGGTATTTTTTCTAAATATTAATATAAAATAGAATTTACAAAAGAACATTGTAATTTCAATGTCGTATTCTTTTGATTTACATACACCCCATTGTAAACATATGTTAACCTTAAATGTGCTAAAGGATTTTTAATATTTTTACTAATAAATACAAAGTAATATTATTTTCGTTTTTTGACTTCAATGTATTATTATAATTTTGATTTTTTAATCAATTTTATTAAACACAGTTCTAATGATTTGTTAAATTTAATTTCAAATTAAACCGACAAAGCCTGATAAAAATTGGTTTTCAACTATAGGAATTATATGTATTGGAAATTATTATTAATTAAATCCTATATATTACTGATTAAAAAAGAAATTATTGGATTACTTATTATATAAATTAATAAATTTAAAATAGAAAAAATAATAAAAAAGGGAAGTTAGAAAATTTGTTAAATCAAAATACAGTTATTAATTAAAATTATTATTTTTCCCTTTTCATTAAAAATATATCTTTTATGGAAACTATAAAAAAAATTCACATAATTTATAAATTCTAAATTAATAAATTATATCTTTTTTTCATATAAAAATTTTATAAATTTCAAATAATTCTTTTATATGGAACCATATGTAATTCATGGAAGAACAATTTCCAGAAAAAAATATTATTCATTTTAAATATTAATTTCCTAATATTTTTTAATTAGTATAAATATATAAAATCATGTTAATGATGATTAATAAAATATAAACATTATTATCATAACATTACATATGTTTTTACAACTTATTTCATTTTTAGGGATTATTATATTAGGTTCTCGCATCATGAAAAAATTAAATTCAAAACTCAACATCATAGATTGGTTTATTGATATGTAATTGTTTAAAAAAAATTATTACCAAAACTTATATCCACTATTATTTAATAATTATTATTTTCCATAGATCATTATTGATATTACTAAATTATGTGAATGTCATTAATGATATTTACTAGTATAGAAATTAGACATGGTTTAGATGATGACGCTTCTCATCTATAGTCATGATATTCCACCTCACCTTCACGAATCATAATTCAGTTCTACTAAAAATACAACACTCCATTATACTATGATTTACAAAACATTCTATGTATAATAAAAATGTAAACAAGTGGTATAACTTATATTTTTGTTAAAAAGTTATGTATTCACATCATAATTGGGACTAACTAAGAAATATTTATAGTAATATGAATTCCCATCATTGAAATAAATTGTTAAATTAATTAATATTGTAGTTGTAAAATTTAGGATGTTGAAAAAATCAATGATATTTATAATATAATATCAGGAATGAAAAAAATTAATCCACTTTTGAGGATATGATCCAAATAAAATTCACCATATCATTTTCACCAAGGATATTAACTACGACAATCACAGATTCTTTGACATTAGGCTATGTGTTTTGATGGTTTAAAGTCTATTGATGTTTGGGGAATTTCTTTTCATAATATACCTTCTCTTAATAGTAAGTGAATTGATCCCAAACTACATTTTCCTTTACAAATAATTTCTGAATTTGGGAAACAAACTATTAAATCTTTAAAAAAAACCATGTCCTATTCACATAATACATTTTTGGTTCATTAAAAAGAAATCAAATTTAGGAATTACACAATTCATTTCATCACTTATTCTTCATTATTATACCCATTGTTCCCTTTCAGGTACATATTCATCTGATTTCAATTGAATTCATTGGTCCTATATAATTCCTTTTTCCATAATAGTGCAAGAGACTATATATTCATATAAAAAAAATGTATAATAGATAAATTCAATTCAATGTACTATAATTAACCAGAATATTAAAACACAATCCATTCATTTAATACAAAATAGATATATAATATCTTTTCCTGCTAGAATCCTACTCTTTAATTCAAATTCTAATACCTTTTCCTCAACAATTTTACATGTATTAGGGAAGCATGTTTCATCAATTTAAACATAATAAATATTATTTTCAAAATTATATTTCCATATTAGATCTATATTCAATTTATTTTATCTTATAATTTCCTCTAGTGTTTTGAATTTTACCACCATTAGTTCAAAAAACTTTTTAAAATATGTACATTTAGTATTTTTCCCATTTCACTATATCTCAATTCATGAATGTTCATCACTAGGGACATGACTCATTTTTCAAATACCATCTTCTAGTACTTCCATATAATGATGGATGCCTTTATCATATGATGTAGTCTAGAATAATTACAACACATTTATTGTCAACTGTCTCTTAATTCAATGAAGTAAATTTATAAGAGTTGTTGACAATTTATCTAATATTGTATTGATATGATAGACTCAATGATATTTCAATTAAAATTATTTTTGGTAACATACCAAAATTGAATATGGTTTTGGGTACCATTAGAATTCTTATATTTATTTTATATCTATTTAGGTAAAAATATCATATGATATATTATCTAAAAAAATAAATTTCTCTTTTTTAACACGTTCAATAAAAATAAAAATAAAATTAGGTTACATAAGTTTGGTAAAATGGTTTCTCTTACTGTCCCCAGAATTATTCCAATTGAACTAAATTATATACTATATATTTGAAACCATAACCTATTAAACTAGATTTGTGATTTATGTTATATTTTATATATATAATATTTTATTTACTTAATTATTCAAATGACTTTCAATATTTCATGACTCAATAAAAAAGAATAATATATTTGAAAAAAATGTAAAAATATATAAAGATGATGGGAAATTATTATCTCAGCCATTATTTCCCTGATTATTATTCAATGTTATTATCTACGATTGATTTTGAGTAGTTAAAAATAATGTTTTCCCTTTCTTGTAAGTATCTATTTAAATAAAATAGCTGTTATACATTGATAAATAAGGAAAATAATAATTTTATAGAATAAATATACGACATGAATCCATAATCCACTAAAATTGGTAGAATGTTACATCCACGAAAAATGATGAGGACATTGATAAAAATATCAATTGAGATCCTACAGTGGTATTACATAAATATAAACATCCAAAATGATTTTGTGCCATTATTTTTTGGATCATTGACTATATTATAAGGGGAATACTCCACTACCAAAGTTGTTTTAACAAATAAGAATTTTCAATGAATTGCGGGGCAATTAAATTCAGTTCCCCAATCATAAACAATTAAGTTCAATTCATATACTTTTATATTAAAGGGGAATTATTATTTTTATATATAACTAACCACATTCCGAAATAAAATTTCTTAATTCATATTATTAATACTGTAAAAAATATTATACACATTAAATTTAATAATGTGGATTTCATTTTGACGATATGAGAATTTTGATAATATACATTGGGGTTTTTCAATGTAACATAATATGAAAATAACAAAAAAAATACCAATGATGGAACATTAAATTATTATGTTATTAATGGAATATTTTAATTGGGTTCAGTAGTCTGAATTCGTAAGAATCAAAAGAAATGTTTTCAAAAATCATTCATCATTGTTCAAAAATTGAACTTCGAATTTCTAAATCATATCTACCCAAAGTGGGTAGACGGTTTTACTATAAATGGATCAATCATACAGAATCATAGTGATGGATGTGTAAATTCATGGACCGACATTTTCTTGTGTGTTTTCAACTAGGTGAATGTATTCCATATGCACATCCACTTGTCACCATCTAGATATGGAATTCATTAATTGGATAACCATAAATTCTTAAATTATCAAAATTTATGTTTTCTTAATTATAAAACCATAATAAAAATAATTTCATAATTGGAAAATTAATATTATTATATTTATTTATTGATATTGAAATAGACTATTATAAATGTAATAATAAATAACATAATTTAATTGAAATTTGAATGGGTTGAAAAAAAAACATGTTTGTCTTCACAATAAAAATATATTAAAAATTATATAATAATAGGACACAATTAATTTTTATTTAATAAAATATCATATTTAATATGATACTATGAAATTAATATTTATTAAATATTTGTAATTTATAATTTATATGTATAATTTAAATTAAAAATGAAAAACAATGATTCAAAATCATTACTTTTCTATATAGCTTCTTAATTAAATACTCAACACATTATAACTATAATTATTCAGCTGTGGGGTGTATAGATGTTGTGGGAATAGCACATTAGGAAAAACGAATATTGAGTTCTAGGTGATGAGAAAATCAGTGGAAGTGATCTTTCATCATTATAGAAAAATAGTGAATTTTCATATAAATTTATGTTTTGTTCTTTTTAAAAAATGAGTCACATGGGCGTTTAGGGGGTTATATTAATTTTCATCTAAAATTATATGTCACATGAGTGGGGATTAATTTCATATGTAAAAAGGAAATCAAGAATATTTATTTAATATTTATAATTTTTAAAATTCAATATAAATGATTTAATCATTTTTTCAATATTTTTCTTCATAAAAAGTATCCATGATTATTATTTTAATTTTAGAAAAAAATATCCTTAATGTGTTGTACTTTAATTTATTATTAATTTATTTAATAAAAATACAAAAACTAAATTCCACACTCGTCAGAACACAACTGCGGTGAAGGTATCACTAAGAAATTACTGAGACTTTGAGTTCAACGGTGCCCTCAGATGTCAATTCCGATCACCGGTCCAAAAGATATAAAATCTCGAACATACGTTTACTGAACGTACTTGAAAATAAGTTCGGAAAGTTATTATCAGTAACCCTTGACTCACATCGGTAGAGTTTAGGCTCTTCCTAGGTGAAACATGCCCCAACGAACACAACAATACTCTCATAATTTTAATCTGATTCAACATTTAAAAGTTATGAATTTTAGAATAACATAATTGTCACTTAATTATTTAATTTGCGGCCAAAAACTAGCATTATATGTTGGGTCACGATGGCCAAAGTTAATATCTTCTTAATCAAAGCATGCCCTCATGAGTTCAGCGATGGTCTCATATTTTTAATTCGATCTATCATTTGTGAGTTATATGCATTTTAAAACTAAAATAATTTATTTAATTATTTTATTTACGATTATTCCATTTTTGGTATTTTTCAAAGGAGGCTCGCACCGACTAAACATCAGTCGCGCCTAGGGTAAACCTGCCATCCTGAGTGCAACGGTGCCCTCGGATTTCTGATCCAAGTAAAAATTTATGGTTAATTCCATATTTTCAAGAAAACTGCTTGTCCACAATAATTTAAGCTTAACAGAACTTCAGAAATTGATTCCATACACAACGGGCCTCAGAATCAGTCGCCGTTAAAAAATGCGGACTCGTAAAATTCCCAAGTATATAAAAAAAAATTACGAGAATTCTGTGTCTTTAAATTCTCCCCACCTCAGGGATTTATGACCCCGTAAGCTACAACTCCCACAAATGGAAAAAAAAGTTGGTATTGAGCACACATATGAGCCTCCCACTCCCATGTGCTCTCTTGGAGGTTTTTGTGCTACCAGTGAATACACACTAGAGGAATCGACCATCCACACAGGACCTGCTCTTGTCGATCCTCAATCTCCAATGGATCCCCCATGAAATTCGTCCCGTCATCGGTGTCCAGCTCTCCATGGTTGATGATATGTGAAGGGTCGTGCACGTATATCCTCACCTGGGGTACATGGAAGACGTCATGCACCCGATTCATCAAACGTGGGAGAGATAAGTGGTAAGCCACCACACAAACTCTACCGAGGACCTAGAAAGGTCCGATGAAACGCGGAGGTAACATGTTGTCTAGACCAAATCTTTGTAGACCTCATCTAGGTGAGACACGTAGAAAGTCTTGGTCGCCATCCTCAAACTCCAGTGGTCTCCATCTCCTATCAGCATAGGACTTCTGTCTGCTCTATGCAGTATTCATCCACTCCTGAATGAGGTGCCCCTTCTTCATGGAAGCTCGTACCATCTCTAGTCGATAGGAAGTGGGCCAACTTGGTGATTCAGTCGACAATCTCCCAAATAGAGTCATGTCCCCTGGACGTACGTGGAAGACCCGTCACGAATTCCATGGATATCCCATCCCTAATACTCTTTGGGACCCTTAAAGGCTTAACCAAGCTTGCTGGTACCTGGTGTTCTGCCTTCACTTGCTGAAAAGTGTGGAATCGAGAGTCAAACACCACTACTGCATTCTTCAAACCTAGCCACAAGTGTTGTCATCTGAGGTCATGGTATATCTTCACCATGCCTAGATATAATGAAAAAGGAGATGTGTGGAACTCCCTCAACACCTCCTCCTAAAGTAAATTTGGTACCATAGTATGTCCTATGAAGAGGATGAAATGATCCCCACCTTTAGAAAATTTATCAGGTGCCTTCCCTATGGATATCTGAGCATGTCGTGTCTCGCAGTCGTCGTCTCAATGTTGTGCCCCCCTGACTCACTGAAGAAGAGGGGGAGTGACTGTAAGAGACCGTAGATAGTCCGAACCATCTCTATCCACAAATGATATTTGTAAGGAAGCTAATTTCTCTATCACCTCAAGTAGCAGCTGAATACCATATCTACTGCTAAGAGCATCCACATCAACGTTCCCCCTTCCTAGGACTATAGACTTTCTCAAAGTAATAGTTTTGTAGGAACCAAAAACTCAAAACTCCTACTACAATGAGTGTAAGGATGGCTATCCCAAGATTGATCGACTACACCCTCCTAAGAATGAGTTTAAATTGTGCTGTCTTGGTTTCCATTTTCACCGACTATGGAAAACCTCATCTCAACAATGTAGATAAACCACAACCTCTATGCCTAAGATAGTCAATCTGATTGTGAAATGTTGATGTCATGTCCAAACCAAAACTAACGTCGTAAGGCCTCAACGCTTCCACCAAGAGGTTCCAATCGAAACTATCGCCTCTAGGGTCAGATCACATGATAATCATAAGTGTGATTATCGAGTCTCCTCCCAAAGGTATCTCTATACGTGAGGGTCACGCCAACGGTTTAACCGGAATTTCTAGGTATGGGACAAGAATAGTGGAAGGTAGGAATGATTGGTACCTATGTATATTGTTATGGCAGCTAGTAGTAGACACAGACCGTACCTCGAATAATTCTTAGATCCATTAGGGCACACTCCTTGACTGCATGCATCTACTCTCTTCCCCTTCCCTCCATCTCCCAGAGCCTGGCGGGGACTACAAAGGTTGGTGGTTGTAACATGTCAAAAATGTACACCACCTCATGTTGATCTCTTAGCTCTACATCCACATCTTATGACCTGAAGATTCATCTTTCCATGTCACATCCTCTTCCCGAAACAACTTTCACGCCCAAGTCTCTGATACTAGTTCCAATTTCATGCTTTTCCACTACTAACATTCACTGACTGTATCCGCTCAGCAAAAGAACATTCAACCTCAAAGGTTCTCAGTATCATCCTAACATAGGTAGGAAAGCACAGAGGAAAAAAAGTGCTTGCTCGGATGTCCCTAAACACACCTCGCTCGGAGGTCCAATCTTCGAAGCATGGATCATATCTAATTCATCGAGTACCAAAGAATGATTGATACGCCTCGATTAATACTCAACTACTGACATGTCGTCCTGCAGAAGATGTAGTGGTTCTAGAGAACTCTCAGCCACCTCCTTAGGCCTGTCCCCAGCCGCCTGTATGTCAGGCTCACTTCAAAGCATGAGGGGTATCTGATGTTGTTACACGTGTAAGGCACTAAGCCTATATGTTTCATCAACTGGTACCGCCAGTTGAAACTCCTGACCCACAAGCAGTGATATAGCTGGCACACTACCTGAAGGTACAGTCTCAGAAAATAGTCAAAGAACTGAAACCTCATCACTATGCGGACCATCCTCATGGTCACTTACTGAAAAATAGTAGAAGTTATGATCATCATCTACTATCCGGGAAACTGTCTTGCATTGAAACCTCAGAGGCCTCTGCCGCTGGAACTCGTGAAACGTGCTCAGTCGGCGTGCACTGTCCTCTAGTGCGGCTGGTGGCATCATCATCCCAACGAGTGGTGCTACTGCTGGTACACCGCCTGATGGTACTAGTATAGTAAGAGGGCCATGCACTGGAGCATCGTCGCTTGGTGGGCCATCATCGGGTACTCTCTCGAAACTCCAACTAGATGTCGGCGTAGAGGCATCCTGAACAGATGCGACATGGTCAATAGTTATACCTGGTGAGCTGACTTGGTTTGAGATGACTTAAAAAAACTTTGGAAAACACACACACATTTAGTGTTTTTTTACTGAGTTAGAAATCAGTAGTCAGGGGCTGGGTGTACGGATATGTCAGCCGCTGCACTAACACTGGACTCCCTGAACTGAAAACCACACTAGATACCCTTAACACTATTGCTTCATAGAAAAGATATATCAGAGTCCTATGTACTGCGGCAGAACTGACTCCTTTGATACCAATTTTTCATGACCCATTCTCTTGGGGCCCGCATCGTGACTACCACAAGCACGCCTTCCATAGGACTGGGGCGGGTGACTATAAAAAAAGGAGTAATCCCCTAAAACTGGGAAGACATTGCCTTTATAAAATGTCAACTCAGATAGCCAGAGTACAAGCGGAAGAAAACACTAAGTTAAAACTGTATAAAATGTGTACTGAAAGTAATGGGTGAAAGAATAAAACCCCAAAAAGAAAGTACAACTGAATGCAAGTACAGCTGAAAGAAAGGGACAACACCTAAAACATAGAAGCGTCTCCAGGATCATCGTCTGAGATTCCTACTTGATGGGTAGGTACATATGTCCACCTTAGCACTCCATGTCTAATGTTCTTCTCCGTGTACCATCTCGTTGAGTAGTCCACCTCCAGGTACCATCTAGTCCTAGCTCGCTCTCGGCCTCCGTCAACGCTGTCCATCGTCGGTATCCAACACAACATAGTGCGAGCATTGCTCGTGTAGGGGTGAGTATAATGATACTCATTAGGGACCATGAGACCCTCAAGGTCTGACAAAAATCATTCATGGAATAACTAAAAAGCATAAGATTCAACATAAATGAAATACTTAGGTATATGACCATACATATACATATGTTATCATGTATCGCATCTCAATCATTAGGAATAAAATGAGGTCATTGACTCAGCTCAAACGAGTATTTTCATTAACGAAACCATGACTGCTGGATAACTCCTCATCTGTCGAGTACAGTGGTCCTATAGCGACTCTGAGGTGCTACTCACTAACCATAGTATGCTGAGGTACTTATCCTATCATGTATCGTGGGTCTTCCACCTCACAGAGTAGCCCTCCCCGCCATGGGTCTTCCGCCTCATACAGTAGCACTCCCCCTAATATCCTACAGCGGTACTCCTCATGTCGAGTACTGCATGTCTTCTGGCTCACACAGTAGCACTCCTCCTCCATGGTTCATCCGCCTCACATAGTAGCACTCCCCACTGGACTAGTCAAGTCACTCCGAACGAATCAGACAAGTAGTCATCAGGTCACAACCAGCTTCTAGGTCTCTGTAGTATGCTCACTCGTCTCTCGGAGGGTATGCTCCATGAGCTACAAGATGATACTCCACAGGCCACAAAGTCCCACGATGAAGTATCTCAATGGTCTACCATGTCATAGGAATCTCAACGCAACATACAACACATCAATCAGACGCCTGGTCTGTGAGTTATTAGCATTTTTTCCTAGGGGTCCGGTTGGTTTTGTGTACGAACCAACCCGGTTGTATCTCAACTGTACCCCGAATTCCCATGGGGTATTTTTGAATCAACATATTCTCAAAAAGATTACCAGCACTGCTAACGGTTCATCAAATGGACGTCTGGTGCCAAGGATATGGCCAACTTAAGCAATGGGTCATTAGTGGGCCTAGGTCCGGTCCAACCCGGTCGGACCAACTCTGCCCAACCCAGTCTTGGTCGACCCAGTCTGGGTCGACCCTGTCAGACTTGCTGGGTCTGACCTGACCCGTTGGGTAGTACAGCCCGCTACGTTTGTCCCAGTCTACTGGGCCCGGCCCGTCGGACTCCTGGACAATTTGGGCGGATGTCGCCACATGGGGGACTCGGCCCGATGGCTAGTGTCTGGTCTGGTCGGTGCCGTGAGGGGGGCGACTGGGACGACTCAGCCCGAGAGGCCAACGAGAAGCCACGCGGGGCACGGGCAGGCCGGGGGCGTACCGGGCAGGCGCAGGGCGTGCCGGGCAGCCGGCCGGCCACCGGGCATGCTGTGGGGAGGAGGCCCAGGCGCGGGGGGTTTCCGTACAGGCGGTCGGGGTGCCGGGGGGTGCCGGGCATGTGGCTTGGGTGCCATGCAGCCGCAGGGTCGCATCGGTTGGGCACATGGCGTGCGGGAAGGGTGCCGGCTGCCGGGCTAGCCGTGGTATCGGTCGGGGCTGGCGCGGGGCAGCGTGTGGGGCAGTGCACGGGTAGGCCGGTCAGGCGTCGCCCGGCCGGCAACGGGGTTCATGGTGGCCGTTGGTATCGCGACCTCTATTCGTCATCTTCATCGCTATCGTCGTGTTGCCATGCCGCTACTAGTTCACCATCGATCCAAGGTTCCAAAACCGTAAAGGTTGTGGAGGGGTGAGGTCGTGTTCGTTTAGCCCAAACCCTCCACGTTAGATCAATAGATAGAGGCTCATTAAGTTGATTTAATGAGAAAATATTTATTTTTAAACAACATAAAACACACCCATACCATTTTAACCGACGGGCGTTTGTTCATCGTGGGGGAAGATGGTGTTGATGTCATTTTTCATAGGCTTCCACTTTCGAGTTCTTGTGTCGGTCCATTGACGATGAAGAAGAAGGATGAAGGGACGTCGATGAGATCCCATGTCAGAAGGGGGGGTTCCAAGGAAGAAGCTAAGGAAGAATTTATCGTCGCTGGTGTCTTCTCGTTCTTCATTGGAGGAAGCGTAATCCTACATGTTTTGTGTGTCGCGTCACTTTACCAGCGCCTCGTCTCTTGGTGAAGCCATCCCAAATCCTCCTCCCAAGCTCCCTATATATACGAGAGGGGGATAGGTATGCAACCATCATGGAATTTATGATGGTTCATTTATTAAGAACCTTCTTAAATTATAATGATGCAGCTACTTAAATTTAAAAAGAAGGGGGGTCAAATGAAATAAAAAGCATTGGCGCCCAAAAATAATTGACAGCAATTAATTTTATATTGACACATAAAATTTATTGATAACATTAATTTTATGTTGACACATTGCATTTAATTTCACGTGGACTCATAAAATTAATTGACAAAAATTAGTTTTATGATGACACATAGCATTTATTGAGAGGGTTGTGAGGTTTTCTCTCGCTCCCCTATAAATGGGGGGTTAAGCCCCATGTGGACCCCACGTCATAACCTCTCGCGGGAGGTTATGTTACTCAGGTGGTCCCCACCTCCATAATCCTCCAATGGGAGGATAGGTTGTGGCGGACCCACCACCAACCCCCAAAGGGAGGTTCTAGCTTACAACACATGGCAGATTTAAAAAATCAAATAAGGTGTTGTATTTTATTTTTTTATTATTTTCCTTAATAAAAATCCAAAAACAAACTGCCAAAATCGTCAGAACGCAACTACGGTGAAGGTCTTACTAAGAAATTACTGACGATGTGAGTTCAACGGTACCCTCAGATGTCAATTCCTAGCAGTGGTCCAAAATATATAAAATCCCGAACCTACCTTTACTGAACATACCCGAAAAAATGTTCGAAATTTTTTTATTAGTCACCCACAACTCTCTCCAGTTGAGGATTGGCTCATCCTAGTTGAAAAATGCCCCAACGAAACCAAATCTACTCTTTTATTTTTAATCTGACTCACCGTTTAGAAGTTAGGAATTTTACAATAAAATAATCTTTACTTAATTATTTTATTTGCGGCCAAAAACTATATTTTTCTGCTGGCCCGCGCCGGCCAATGTTAGTATCTGCTAAAACAAAACATGCCCTCACAAGTTCAGGGGTGGTCTGGGATTTTTCATCCATGCTACCATTTGTGAGTAATATGATTTTGAAAAATAAAATAATTTATTTAATTATTTTATTTACGATTATGCCATTTTTGAAATTTTCATAGGAGGCCCGCACCGACTAAACATAAGTCGAGCTTAGGGTAAACCCACCATCCTGAGGGCAACGGTGCCCTCATATTTCTGATACAATTAACCGTTTAAGAGTTATTCCTATTTTTCAGGAAAAATGCTTATGCGCGTTAATTTAAGCATAAAAAACTTCAGCAATTGATTCCGGGCATATCGGGCCTCTGAATCACGCGCTCTTAGAAACTACGGACTCGTAAAATTCCCATTTATATAAAAAAATTCCCACGGGAATTTCGGTACATTAAAAAAATTTATTGGAAATATGTACATATAGTCATAAAATATTAACAATGATTTCTATAATTTAATATTAGTTTCAAATACCGTGTTTTTATGAACATCGTGTTCAATAGGTAAAAAACAAGAAACACATCGAAGAAATATAAAACAGAATATTATTATTAAAATTTGACTATTATATCCTTTTCATTGAATTCAAGGGTCTAAATAGTAATGAACGCATAATGAAATATATATTAAATTTGTAATAAAAAAATATTTATTTAAAACATTAATAATCTATTTCTATATAAATTCATTTTTTCTCTAAAAATTAAAGAAATTATATTCTGATAGAAAATAAAATAATAACTAATATCCACATTAAGAAAATAATTTATTGATAGTTTTATTTTTGTGTAAATATCATTGAATGTATGTATGATCATGAGCTATACTATAACCATAGTTTGTTAATGGTTTATTTTAATTTATATATTTGAATTATATTTGTTGTAATTTTATCCTTCTCCACATTAATATGTAGGGTATGTGTTCCCAGGGATTCTTTTATGTGAAACATCATTTTACCCCTCATCTATGAGTGAGATAAAAAAATATGTAATAGAAGGAGCTCTAAAGAGAGTGGAGGTGGCTCAATTAGGGAGCCATGTTGAATCCAATCAGAGGGAATACAATGGTGGATGGGTGGACAGTGATAAACATGAACCAAATGGTTTAAGATGTTTATCCCATAGGACTAGGGTTATTTTATCAACCGTGAGATAAATAAACCAATAGAACAAGCACATTATCATACCATTTATTTTATTTCTTTCAGTTCCATGGATTATCTATTGTAGGTGTGTTTTCACGATCCCACAATTAATGAATTAAAAATGAATGCACAGTAGAACTAATATAATATTGGCATAGGCAGAAGTATTTTCTTATACATGGTTAATCACTTATGTATATTGAAAATAATTTTAAATTTGTGCAATAAAATATAATAAAATGTAAATTTACGTATAAGGATAAAATCCATGAACGAAATAGTATGTCAGTATAGCCATCCATAATCACTGTTAGAATTTTACCAGAGTTCAATGTGCTTGACCAACACTATTTGGGGTGATTTCAGTTATCGGTGAATAATAATTCAATCTGTGGCACTGACATGAATTTTTTATAATCATGTGTTCACTACCACATCATGACCGGGTGTGACCAATAGGAAAAAGATGAGTAATTCTAAAGGATTTCAGGATTGGGGAGTCCACTCATTGAATTAACGAACTATGAGTTAATTTAGTTGTAATTAGTAAATCCAACCTAAAATAATTCACCATTCTTGACCAACCCTAGTTAGGGTAATTCAATGGGAAATATGGATCTTTTCCACTTGAATATTCAAGAAACAGAATATTACTATGTAAACGGTGAGGGATTTTGAATTTCGATAAAATTTTGATGACTAATAAGTGTTAATTTATTTATTTTCTTAGTTTTATCATGATAAATTACTCAACCATTTCTCATATTATTTCGTAGAAATTGAAAGAAATATGACATCAAACATAACATTGTGAACCATACTCGATAAGGAAAACCATCTCACCATCACTAAATTCTAAGAATGGTAGAGGCATTTACACGTCATCCTCCACCACGAGAGGAAATTGTATGTACTCAAAGAGCATGATCCTGTTGCACCTGGAAATGATGCCAGTGATGAGGAATTATCTCTCTATACGAAACATATGGATGATGCCACATATGTAAAATATTTCATGCTATTAGCCATGTTTAATGAGATCATTATGAAACATGAAATCAAGGACATGTATTGCATGATGTATCACCTTAATGATCCTTATTAGGAGAAGGAGAGACATGAGAGATATGAGATCTCCAATTCATTGTTTATAACTAAATATTGAGATTTTATGCCAGTTATTCCTCCTGTTGTCAAGATTGTTGGCGATATTAAACACCTAGACATCGTAGGGGTTATTTTCCCCGATTAGATTCTTACAAATCTCATCTTATTCTCAATTCCCAAGAACGTTTGTATATTTATACTCAATTACCACATGAGAAACAATAACAAGAGTTTATTGGGACTTATAACATTAATTTTCCACGTATAAATGGACATGGTGTGTGACAAACCCGCATTCATTTTGTTGAATATGATTTTGAAGGACAAGGGTAAGGGGCCAAGGATTCATATATGGTCAGAATCCCCTGAGTACCATTCATCCATGAAGGAGAAGATCCAGATATAGGGAAAGGAAAGTGATGTGGTATGCTTTTCATGTGGAAAGCGAGGCCATTGGAAGTGGAACTACATCCATAAGTGTGGGTATACTAAATGATGTTTGTTATCCAGTGTAATATTTCCATTTCTATACAATTGGAATTAGATACATCTTTTGGGGATCACATATGTAATCATTTTTAGGAATCAAGTAGGTATTGAAAGATTTCTAGAGGAGTGGTTGATTTTCCAGCTTCCAATGGCATGAGGCTGGCTTTGTTGGCCATTAGGGAATTACTATCTCTCATTTCCAAATGGAATGCGTTTGCATTGAATTAACTGTTATTATGTACGTAGTTTTACGATGAAAAAATAACTATATCCCTTTGGATATGAATTGATTTATTTTAAAATTTAGAAATAAGTTTTGTTTATTTTATATTCATAGCATATGTTGTGGTGTGGTGAATTTAAGTAAAAGTTTTTTATGTATTAAATTATGAAAACCAAGTGTAGTCAATCAACAATGATAAAAACACTAATGAATCATACATCACCCAATTGTGGCATCAGAGTTTCAGTCATGTAAATGAGAGGTACTTTAAAAATCACTACCAATATGGTTATTTATAATCTACTAACATAACAAAACCTGATAGATGTCACCCTTGTTTACAGGGTAAAATGACGAAGACACCTTTTGGTGGACATTGTGAAAGGTCCACCGAGAATCTATGATAAGTGCTAACGGATGTGTGTGGACTATTAATTGTAGAGTATAGGGGTGGATATTATGACATCATTACTTTTACTAATGATTGGAGTAGATATATATATGTTTACTTAATTATTTATAAGTCATAGTCCTTAAGAAATTTAAGTAATTCTTGAATGATGTAGTGGATCACCTTGTTAAAAAGATAATAAATCATTGATCAGATTGAGGTGTAGAATATCTGAAACAAGAGTACATAGATCTACTATGGGAGTTTGGGATTCTGTCTTAGCACACACATCCATATAAACGTCAGTGGAATGGTGTTAGTAAAATTGGAAACCACACCTTGTTGAACATAGTGAGGTTGATGATGAGTCATCACAATATTCCATAATCAATTTGCGGATATAGATTATAATCAGCAGCATACACATTAAACTAAATACCAACTAAGGCGTTAAATGTAATTCCCTCCGAGTTATGCAATGGAATGAAAACAATTTTCTATCACACACATGTATGGGGATACGATACGTTTACTAAGGCCTTATCAGGAAACAATCTAGCACCCTAGGGCACAATGTGTATCTTTATATGATATCCCAAGGAAACAAAATGATATTACCTATATAACCTTTCATAAAAAGATGTCATTGTATCTTGAAAAGTCATATTTCTTGATTTGGATAAAATACTCAAAAATGATAGTGGAAACAAATTTGACATAGATGAAGATGATTCTCAATATACATTGGAGTTGGTAAATGAATGAATTCCACCGTTCCCCATGGAAGAGGTTCCAAAAACACAAGTATTTTGTAAGGCATTAAGAGAGGTAACAGAACCATAGAGATTTGGTTTCCTAGTTCCCAAGAATGGTTAATAATTATTATTGGACAACGATGAACCTCTCTCCTATAAGGACATATTAGAAAGGCGAGAAAATGGATGATGGTTATAATCTAGGAATTTTGAGATGGATTCCATGTATCAGAACCATGTTTGGGTTCTTGTTGATTAACAAATTGATTTGAAGCCTATGGGATGAAAATGGTTATTCAAGTTAAAGTAAGACATTTTAGTTCATTCTTGCCCCTATAATTAACGTCAAGTTTCTAAAGGATTTAGATAATGTCAAGATATTTACTTTTATGAAACCATATCACCAGTTTCCATGTTTAAACCCATAAGAATCATACTTTCCATAGAAACATTCCATGACTATGGGATTTGTAAAATAAATTTCGAAACAAAATTTATTAAGAGCAACATTCAGGAGGATGTCTATTTGACAACACAAAGAGGGTTTATGCCACCCGATAAATCCAAACAGGTTTGGATATATAATAAATTCATATATGGAGTAAATCAAGAATCTTGTTCAGAAAACATTCCGTTTTATGAATCAATAATGGAATTAGGTTTCATTAAAAATGTATGTGATCCATGTGTTTTATAAATGATTTAATCGGAATTTTGTTTTTTTCATCATAGTATCTGTTATCATCATTTTTTCTTACTTTTAACAATGTACCAGTCATCCCATCAGTTAAGGACTCGTTGAAAACGCGTTTCTCCATGAATGACTTAGGTTAAGGAGCCTACATTCTAGGGATCAAGATCATTTTTGATAGATCCAAGATGCTGATGAGAATATGATAGGGTACACACATTCACTATATAGTAATGAGATTTAGTATGAAGCAATCCAAGTGGGGATTGGTTCCAATTTCTCATTACCAACATCTTTCTATGAAAATGTGTCCTCATTCACAACATTGGGATGATAGAATGAGTAATATCCCATATGCTTCAGCTATAGGATCAATCATGCATGTCATGTTATGTACCAGAATTGATGTTTCCTATCCACTGGGCATAGTAGGGAAGTATCATGTTATTCTCGGAGAATAGCATTGGACTTCTGTTAATACTACCATTATGTATTTGAGAAGAACTAAGAATATTTTTTGGAATTATGGAGTAGATAAGGATATTTTCATCAGAGGGTATGTTGATTCTAGTTTTAGGATAGTTCACAATGATCTAAAGGGGAAATATGGCTATATTTTCTTTTCAATGGACGAGATGTTAGATTGAGTAGTTCAAAGAAACAAATTTTTGTCGATTCAATAGCAGGGTCTGAATATATAGAACATTTTGTTGCAGCCAATGAAGCCATCTATATTCGTTATTTTGTCCTGGATCATGATGGTGTGCCTATTAGTAAATATCCTATCACATTGTATTGTGATAATACTGTATCGGTGGATCTTGTAAAAGAATCATGGTCACAACAACAGAAAAATCACATACTCTGGAAGAATTACAATTAGTGGTATTTCTATCAAAGGGGTGAAGCAGTAGTGAACGGAGTGTCCATGGAAGATAACGTGGAAAAATCGATGACTAAATTCCTTCATCATCAGAAGTATGAATATAATGTGAGATCTAGTGAGTTTAAGGTTATTAGCAGTTGTTTCTAGTCCATGTGGGAGTCTGTTGGGGTTGGTGGCCCAGAACCAACTACTTTGTACTTTATTAATTAATAAATATCATATCACATCATAATGGTCATATATGTGAAAATTCATGTTATAATGTCCTAAGGATATCTATTTCACTAAAATGTCATAGAGGATCTCTGTTGTGATGAGAACCTATATGTTCTATAAACATTTTCATGAATATATGTTCTATGGTCGGATGATGTTATTTTTGAGACAACAATAATACAGGACATTAAAGGTGATGACTCACATGACATTGAGGCACCTTCTCATGGTGTGCACCATTTGGAATATCCATGAGGATATTTTGAGAATGATGGCTTCCAATAGGAAATCCACATTTCATATTGTAATTGGATGTTCCTCTCTATGGACGTTTTTGTTGGTCCGTAGAATTTACAATTATTCTAATTGGGTACATGAACTTGTAAACATAGATGTATTGATGAAAACAGTGATGAAACACTATTTTCAATGATATAGGATATGTTTGGTGTGTCACGAGTAATACTTCATTAACAGATAATGTGAGAAAATATTTTTCCATTTTGTTCCATAATGGAAGTAGATATCTCAAGGTATTTGATGGAATTGATATTGCCTATATAAATACATGGACATGGTAAGGATTTTGGATGTTCAATTTCGGGAAGCCAAAGAAAGAATAATCATGCAAATGGGTAGATGGAACAAGCATGAAACCCATATGATTTGATACATTGAGATAAAAGAATAACATTACACTGTAAGAGTTCGTACGAGGTAACACATCATTACGACATTAAATTCTTCCTCTACGGATGCTTTGGCGTGTCGATAGATGCTATCCTTGGACATTAGCTGGGCTCTGTCTAATGCCATAGGGAAAGAGTCCTATAGGGATCACACTCTAAGTGTGTCCAAGTGTATCATTTGAATATTAATTTAACAATTTTAACAAAGATTATTCTCGATTATTGTTTAATACTTATTCAAGGATACCTGATATCATTTATTTGGACACAAGTTATCAGAGTGAATATGTTGTGTGAAAAATAATACATTTTATTAGTGTTTAATGTAGTAATATTTATTTATGAAATAATTATTCATTATTCATTGTATAATAAATATGTGTAAGTAAAAAAATGGAAAAACAAAGTTACATGTCATGTATAATAATATACATGTTGTGTAGTTTTTATGGGGATTTGTGAGAAAAGATCTTCTTAATTTAATTAGATAATTATATGTGTAATTATTTGGGTGTATTTCAAGTAATAATAATATTCAAATATTAATTTTGGACATGGGATATTATAATGAATTACATGAAATGAATAAATTATTATTGGGTAAATAATTTATTTTTATTATTCTATGTAATTAAAATCCCAATTATTTTATTCTCATTAGTCAATCAATTCATTTTGTTTTTTCACATTGGATCTAGATATAGCTTTCAAGCCATGAAAGAATTATTATCTTCTATGAATGCTCTCAAGTAATGACAGATATACTCGTCCACCAGATCAAGGAGACCACTTTGCAAGTTGCTCTCAAGGCGATCGAAGGCGGACATCGCAAGCAAAGGATTTTCAGTGCTTGCACTCGGATATACCTTTGGTGATATAGATAAATACATGGGGCACATGTGGATCACCTCTATAAGAATCCTACAATTGGATTATATGATGGAACGACGGATCAAATATGATATTGATTGAAAATAAAAATTTAGAGAAAATTCCGTCAAAGTAATTTTTATAATTTTATTTAAACTAATTATAACCAACTTATGATGGTCCCCTCCGGGGTTTTGGGACTCCATTCTATTCAATCATTCTTCATTTTATTCTAAAGATCTGTTGATTTATTATTATGAAGGATCTAGGATTAATCATTTTTAAAGGGAAATTTAAAGTAGGGTATACCCACCCACGCACTTTTGTTGCACTCAGAACCTTTTTGGACATCATCCTCTAGTCATCATATACAAACTTCAAGGAGATTTTCATATGATGATACCATCTATATATAAAGGGAAATACATTCCAGATTGTGATGGATGGTCTTAGAGTGACTCGCTATAATTTCTAAAGTTGTTTGAAAATAAATTTAAAAGGCCAATATATATTTTTAAATTTGAATTGATGAGTTGTTTTAGAAAATTTAAGGGATTGTCCCCAATCATAATCACAAGAATTTAGAGGTTCAAGCCTATTTTGAATAACATTACCCACTATTACCATCTTAGTAATTATTTGTTTAGACACACCATCTTAGGGTAATGTAGGTATATTGTAATGGTCTCATAGTATAATAGGATCCAATGTTGTTATTTATTAATTCTATATTTAATTTAAATTAATATAGAAAAATGTTTACTTTATAATCAATTTTATGTATTAGCCTAGATATAGTGGGTGATAACATACTGTGATTGTTTCTCACACCCTTATTGGAAGCCTTTGGTACCCACGTAGACATTATGATTGTGAATTTAGAAAAAGTAAAACCACCTCATTTTAATGATTTATCTCCATATTTAGGATGGATTTTTGGAGGATAGGGAAAATCCAATTCATTAGATCTGAGTATTAGCATTATTTTCCATTTCGTATGACATTATAGAATGTTTTATATTCTGATATCCCTTGGACAAACATAGTTTCTTGTATAGTTACATTAACAAAATATGCATGTTACATTGTATCTTTTGATTATTCATCAACTCTTTACTACTTCCTACCATGTAATAATAACATGTTATTTTTGAAATCATGATTTTTAGTTTTATATGATTCTTCATTTATTATTATATATATTCTGATACACACCACACTAGTCTGTTAAGTAATTTTATATACAAGACACACCCTAGTCTCTCTCTACTAGTCGGAATCATATTCCTTTGGGGAGGCATGTTTGCATTGTTGTACTAAAACCTCTCATAACATGGGTGTGTTGTATGCAGTTTGGGATGCTAAAAAGCATTGTCATTGATTTTTTTTCATTTTTTTATAAAATTTATGTTTAGGTTGTAGATTGGGTTATAGTAATATGGATAAGAACTTATGAATGAGTGTAGAAAGAACACATATAAGGTAAATACTAATTTCTTTAGTTGGGTAAATGTTGACTTTTTTTGTTATTATTTCATCTATTACACAATTTGATGAAAAAAATTGTTTTTCATTATTTTTATTTTGATGGGATATCATAATCATCCCTCAATTGAAGTTTCACACATTAGAATTAGGCATCATGCCAGGCACCACATGTTCTAAAATTACATGTATCATTTCATTACATATTATCATTTCCATGTGCATTCCATGTGTTGCATGTGATTGTGGGTTTTGGTTTGTTTTTTATTCCTTGTAATGTGTTTATATTCTCTATGATGGAATAATTTTTTCAAATGATAAATTTTTCTACATTAGATTGTTGGATATTTTTTTTCATTGTAAGCTCATATAATAAAAAAACAACACATGGAATGTTACTCCCATTATCTAGTTTAATAAACGAGATATAGTTACATGACTCGTTAATATCAATTTACATGGTGTATGGACCAATATGATATGGATGTAATGGAAAAAAATAATTGGATCATGATATAAAAAACCAAATAAAAAATAATAAACCTGAATTAATAAAAATGAATTCATATTTAAAATTAAATGTCTACCAAATATTAGAAAATAACTTAACCTGACGTATGTAGTAGTTTGTATGTTTTTTCTCCTTTGATAAATCTAATTCTTATCCAAATCAACTAGACACGTGTTGAATAATCGAATGTGGGGCCTGTTTCTTTAGATAGAGATCATGTTAGTAATCATCTATAACAATTTTCTCTATCTATTTTATATATATTTCTTGATTTAGATCTTTTAAATTAAAGATCAATTTTACCACAAAGACCTAGATCCATATTCCAAAAAAGTGGGTATGATAATACGATGTGTGGTGTTCCTTGAGCCACATGTGACACCTCTTATATTTCCTCCTGAGGATCCTCCTCTAAAACGTCCATTCGGTTCTAAATCCAAGTTTCTTTATAGCTTTTGTCTCTTTATAAAACCTGTTTAGTGTACAACATGACCTACCTTAAGTATTTTAGATATGTCCTATGAGTTTTAACCACAAAAATCATCCAATATTCTCTAGGTTTGGTGGGCCTCAAGCTACAGAATCTAGGTTACATGCTATGGTTTCTATATTTTTTAATTTTGAGATGCCACTAGAGTCGATGTTTATTCTCATGACCTACATACTATATTTCTCATCCATGCGATGGTGGGATGTCCGATGTAGGTTGGTTGACACCAAGGTATTGTATAGTTGGACTTCCATGAATCCTTCTTCGACTACTTTTCCACTTGGGACATAAGAACCAATATTTTTTAAAATTCAACAATATTTAGAAGATTGACATGTAATTCATGTAATCCATATCATGATTCAATGAATTGAAATGTTTTTAACAACCCTTATCATTGATGAGATGACTATTGTAATGAGATTTGATGACGTGATTTATTTTTCTACCCACATGCGGGAGCACATCTTCTTGGATGACCACAGATTATGAGATTGTGAAGTAAACCCACATTACTATATGGAACATTAGAAAATAAGGTGATGTTAAGTTGGATTCTTTAGCTACTAGTGAAAGTAGGTTTTTATCTAGAGGCTTTAATCTATGCATTGAGGGAAAACATGGGAGAAGTACCATCTTGGTTTCATACAATGACCACCTTTTGGTTTGTCACTAGTGTGGAATGACCTATGAAAAATCACTAGTATAAATGTAACCTGATAAAGAGTTGGTCTTGAAGGAGGATGGGTAACCACCATTCTTTCATCTATTTGTTCCCAACAGTGCCAAAAAAATAGGGTGTTGTTCCAAAAACACATCCAGGTGTAGGACCAGTGACACATATTTAGGTTGTATGTTGTTCATAATAAGGACGTCTATGCCAGAAATTTGGTTAATGAAGAGGAAGTCAGGCATTAGAGATCCATCGTCACCAGAGTGGGCCAACTCAGTGTACACAGTAGGTGTGTTCAGGCAGTAGTTCAGGAAATATATAAGAAGAGTATCATACACTATAGTAAAAAAAGCGTAAGGACATGTTCATCTATAGAAAATATACATGTATCCTCTACTTTAGTATATTCCTTATTCAATATTGGTACATATCACATTTTTTTATTTTCTACAAACAAGAGATTCTTAAGCTTAGTGGTAGAATAATATAGTGTTGATATGACTTTTGAAAATATGTTAGGTATTGTAGTAGGGATTATATTTTTTTGAAGGAGTTCCCCATTGAAATAAAGTGGTATCATTTTCATTTGAGTTTCATCAACCTTGTTATGACCAGTTTTAATCTCACTATCGATATGGATAGGCTCATACGTTATTGTGCCCATGGGGATTTTATTATCCAAGAGGTATCATTCAAATGAACTGAGGTTAATAAATTTATACTTATGTTCCAATTGAATATCTAGGCAATTTGAGCTGGACACAAGTGTACGACAACAGGTGGAGAAAGAGGGTTGACGCCTAGTCTCGTTATGAGTGACTATGTTATGCATTATTTTAAATTCCCTCATGTGATGGATTATTTTAGGGACCTCTTCCATAAATAATATTTTCTCATGCACCTTGAGAGATAAATCATGTTCACCATCATGCATGTGTTAGGTATGGAACCATTGTAAATTCCTCATTGTATTATGGAACATATAGAGCTTGAGAACTCATGATGCAACATGTAGTCATGGTGGATAATAGATATATCCCACCCACCACATCACACTATGGTTCAATAGTTTTTATTTCAATGAATACAAATGGTACCCTTCAATTGTTCTTGTATTTCAACTAATTTAATCATCTTGTAGTAAAACATAGTTTTCAACTACCTTCTAAAGACGACATGTTTGACTGTATTCAATGATATAATATTTTCAATAAGATAAAGATGAGGTCGACCAACAATCAGGTTTGGGTGACACCATTAGGAAAACCGTATCCAATTTTTCAGAGTAGGTATGCTTTGTACGAGTATATGGATATGTTGTTTGGTCTAAAGAGTGTGACTAAATTCTCAAAGGAATTGATGAATCATGTTTTCCACCCCTATCTTGTATCATTTCTGGTAATCTTCATAGATGACATCTTAGTTTAATCATACACTAGACCCATCCATTCCAATCATTTTAAAAACATTATTGGTACACTAATATGGAACTAGATTTATAAAATGACCAGAAGATTCCAATATTTGATAATAAAGGATCACTTATTGTGTAATCACATATCTCTGCGGCGATTCAAATTTTTCCTGAGGATGGTAGAATCTATGCAATTAACTGTGATGATGTATTAATAGGACTAGGTGATGTTCTAGTTCAATATTATTGAGAAATGGAATATGGGTCCCATTTTCTAAGGGCCATGATTGTAATTACCATACAAAGAATCTCATGCTTGAATTTAGGGTTCATGCTCAACATTGTTGGATGAATTAATTATTGGGTGAGTGATTTTTTTATTAACGTTCCATAAAGGTATCAAATATATCTCCTCTAAGTGGGACACATATCAAATGTAGATGGGGTAGTTTGAATACCTACACTCATTCAAACCTAAGCCTACTAATACACAAAGAAATGGAAAAGTCATATCTGATGCCTTGAATTGAAAGACTGATACACAAACTATCATAGAGTCCAAAAGTGAGTATATATATATATATATCTGTATATATATTACTCCACGATGCTTATAGAGGTTCTAGAAAAACATGATAAACCAGTTTTAATAGACCTAGAAATGATTTCATCCATTCTAGATCATGCCTAAATGTTGTAGTTAGCATATTCAGATGGACACATTTTGAGGGAGTGAATATGGATGTAACCCACCTCACTATAGATGTTTTGATAGAAATGGGCCCTTACTCATCCATGGGTTTGTATGGTTGAAAGCAGTTAAAAGATAAGATATTATGGGATAATATAGTTCCTTTGTATGGGAAGATATTCATTAAATTCCAATGATATACATAGATAAGCATCGTAAGAATTATCAGTCATGTTTGAAGATGTATATTTCATGGTTTATCAATCTATGATCCACCTATTAGAAATTGAATGTACAGAACTACTGACCTAGGGATTTCTACAAACATTAAACATTCTTAAGATGAAATGCAATGGCTTCACCATGGATTTCAATATATTATTTCCATGATTCAATCAAGTTATAGAAAGTATAATGTTATCATTGATATGTTAAATAATTTTTTATAATTCTTACACTTTTGGAATTCCTTCCTTATTGTTGACATATGATGGACTGAATATCCAGAGACAATATGAATTCAGGATTTTTTTCCATTTTATCATTTTAGATTGAGATTTCCATTTTAACTCATTGTTCAAGAATGGTTCTGAAAACGAACTAGATTCATAGGTGATGCATAGTACAACAAATCACCCTCACACCGAGGAGATGTCTTGAGAGTATGATTCTAGCGTTATAGGATATACTATTGTCTATAATTGTGAATTGTATAGGTTCATGGGAAAATAATATTCATTGGGATGATTTTTGTAATAACACTATTATTTAGAAACTGATTCAGATGGCTATATATGATGGCCAATAAGGTATAAAGTTTCACTCACCTCTATGTTAAATAAAAAAAAGTGAGGTAGCTCTATGGGTTCTCATCTCATTCGAGAGACTTTAGAAATAGTATAGCCATATCCAAGTATTATGGATATATCTTATCCTAGGTGAAAGTCTTATACTGATTGATTCCTCAAAACAATAGAGTTCAAGATGGGACATCAGGTCTTTCAATGTCTATATCCCAGATATGGTCATAAATAAATCAGATTATATGTAATGTTATCTCCTCAATATATTGGGTTTCTCAAGATAGTGGGGAGTGTTGGATTAGTATCCTATTAGTTTTTTACCTTAGAGGTATTGTTCAATAGTTGATGATTTCAATGTATCCCAATTTTGATCGTATCATAAAGACCCATATCAATCGTTTGACCATGTTTATATTGAGATACGGTGGATTCATCCTTCAAAAATCATATTATATGTAACATTGATAAAAAATGAATTCTCTATAAGGAATTTCAATTCATCTTATCTAGGATATTGGGTTGTACATATGTTTTCAAGACAATCCCCTGGATTGAGATTCCAATGTATGTTTTTAGTGGGTGAACCTCTTCGTAGAATACATTCTACTACCCTCGGTAGGGAAACATAGGGACAAGTTGTCTTATGGTGTGGATTTTGTAATATCCTTTATTTTTATAATGGTATTTTGTATAAAATCATGGATAAGTATGGATACTAATAGAATGTTTTTTATGCATCGATTCAAATGTGGATGTTGATTTTCGGATGAAATAAATCTTGATACCATCGTAAATTACATGTATTTAAAAACATGTCATTTTTCAGTTATCCAGTCCCATTCATGTCATGTATAGGATTTTTCCAATGACGAGAATCATGAGAATTATAGTACAAGTAATACAATTTTAAAACATGTAAATACAAATAGATTTTCTAAAAAAATTGAAGAACCCCAATTTTGTAACATGGAATGATCTCTTTTCTCGTATAAGAGTACCATGTGAGTTCTCCTTCGGTTCTCGACCAAGGTTCATCATGATCTCCTCCATTCAACATTCATTTCGTTCATACCTAAATGTATTCTTCATATCGTAGTAAACTATTCAATATTCCTCTTTCAATTTTCGGTTTCTCTTCCCTTCGGTAGTACTATTCTGTTGTAAGATAATTTCCCCTATAATCATCAAATTAAACAATTGATAATTTTTCTTTGATACTATATCAAATAAATGTTAGAGACAATATGTGTGAAACTATATAAAGATATGGTAGCTGATCTTGGCTTATTCTACTATTTATTATCATTCCATAAAATTTTTTGTTCCACTATGACCTGTTCATTACTGGCATCACCTACATTCTTAAAATTTTATTAAAATGAATGTCTTAACATGCCTTTGGTGACATGGAATAGCGTAGAATAAACACCAAGGACCGATCAACTTGAATGGTGTCACCAAATTGGATGTTCCCACCATAGATCAATATTTCCCATTTCCATTGATGGTTTAAACATCTATTGAGGTGTTTCTATTGGTAATTAAACCCCTGAATTATTTTAGTTAATGGAATTATGTGGTGATCAATGAATAGTTATCTAAATCATATTTTGTTTTTGTTTACTCAATTAAATATCATGTCTACCATGTGGAATAATATTATAATGTTGTTTGTTATCTGTTTATGTCTTGGATCTAAAGACATGAAATTTTATTCCCAATAAAATGATTTTCCCAACCTATTTATGGTCATTTAAATACATGATCAAATGTGATTGTACCCATTAATACATGTTAAATATATTTTTTTTCTTGTTCATCTATTTCACTTTAGTGACTAGGGAGAAACAATGGGTTATAACATAGGGACCCCATGAAGGACTCTCATACCATTTGGATGGAGTTTTTAATACATTGTATATATTTAGGGGTGATAGTATCTATTCTTATCTTGGGTCACCGAGAATTATCAGCTTTTTCTACCATACGAGTGACTTTGGATCCGTAGCTAGGACCATTTGGGAGGGCAAGGATTGATTATTGGGTAAAACATACTATTAAATAGTCTAAATAACCATTGTGTGATAACAATTATATATTCAGAGGCAATACAATGATTTTTTTAGCATTCATAGAGTGACAACGATGAATTCATCATTGGTTCACCACATACAGATTCATTTTATTTGATTATATAATTACACTCTTGATCGATTTATAGAAATTATTTCCAGATTTTTATGGACGAGATCAAGGATTATTGTTATAATTTATAAATTGGTTTCACGGTGTATTAAAATGAAAAATAGATATTTTCAATAGATATTTATTAATTTAGTTTAGAAAACATACTGACGTAACCTCTAAGAACAATCACTGGATTAAGTACACTCCATCTTTTGAAATATAACATTTCTCACTATACTATTTTAGGATTCTTAGATTCAGAAAAAAAGTATTAGTAAAATAATGGTATATTAAAAGGGATCTTAATGGAGCCCATCCCAATGTGGTTTTTTATTTATTCTATATTTCATTTTAATTACAATGTCACACATTAAATTTATAATGAACACTAAAGATTGGCATAAAATCTTCCATTCTCATCCTATTATGATCGCATCTCACAACCTGATAAGGTCCCTATTGTACCCAAGTAGAATTTATGGTTATAGGTTTATAAAAATGGATGTATCTATATTTTAGTGATGGGTTTTTGGAATCATAATGATTTTTGGGGTAGAGTACCAAGAATTTTCTCGAGAATCAAGTCATAGATGTTTTTGAAGTATTTCTATTTTTGAAAACATATTTTAAATTCTTGTATCACTATCCTAGAACATTATTTTATAATGATACATTACCTAGGCATGATATTTATGTTTCCTCATTTCATTAATCAATATCTTATTACTAAGTGTCACTAATGTATAATTACTTATTATGTTTCCACTAATGGGTGTTGGTTATATATGTTTATGTTTTTCTAATTATATATCTACTGATGCACTCCACTTTTATATAAGATGTAATAGTATCCTTGAGGATACACCCTAGTACCTCACTAATAGTATCCTTGAGGATGCACTAATACATGGAATATGAGGAGGTTTGCTATAGAGGTCCTCATAAACCAAGGTGGGATTTCTCCTCACTGTGTGTATCATTGAAATGAGGTGTCTAGGTTGTATTGTCCTCATACTTTATAATGCATTTTAGGATTATATATTATCAATGGAAATGGTCATATCACCCTTCCCCATTATCTCATTAGATTAGATAGTCAAATTGTGGACAATCGACTGTGTAAGATTGTAGGCATTTGACAACCACTGGAGGGATCTAAGGCATACTAGTGATTCTATTAGTCATTCATGAATGATGAACCATTAGTATCAGAATGATATATATTTTCTATGGGATAGTTAATGAGATATTAGGATCCAAAATGTCTACACCATTCTATGATTCCATCTCTTTACATCCTTTTCCTCCATCTCTTGGGTCATATATTGGGATCCCGTACTAAGAGAAATATTAATAATTAAAAAAGGGGTATAATATGTTCACAGTTTTAAAATAAAAATGTTTTCTTTTTAGTCTGATGAGTATAACAATGAGTGGAATGTTTCTCGTTTTTTAGATCTTCATGTAATGTAATATGAAACAGTCATAGATTGTGTAATAGTAGGATATGAATATTCCAATTTTTTAATTTGATAGGTGTGAGAATATTTCCTCCCCTAGGAGGTGTATTCAACATAACCACGTTATTTAAAGGCACCATCATGGGATTGAATAAATTTTCTCTCATGGAGATATGAGATTTAAAATACTATTCATGTCATCATAGTATCTAACAACATTACATGCCTGGATGAAACACTAATCTTGTCATCCTCTTATTCTAGTAGTCCAAAAAATTGATATGTCACCTGTGCTAGGGGATTCACAAAATTAATAATATGGTATCAACCATGATTTTTACTACATATTTGAAGATGATGTAATCCTATATGGTGAGTCCCAGCCTCCAATAAAAAGGGAAGTAGTTAGGACAATCATTGAGGTTGACCATACTAGGTTCTCAAGGTTCTGTTATATTGACTAATTTATTTTCAAATGATGAGTTTAAATAACAAGGGAGGTAATTATATCATAAGTATTAAAAATTATTCATCAATTTATAAAATTGTAGGATATTATATCAATTTACATATAATTGGGGGAGACTTTGTTGCTTTTGCCACTTGAAGGGAGGAACAAGACTATTTGGGGAAATCCCATGTTTTTGAGTTAGAACTATTAGATGTTTGACAGTACAAGTGGATGTCCCTAAATTTTATAATATTATTACACTAAATAGATGTCATGAGATAATTTATAGACCATATTGATTGAATTGTATCTTTTAGAAATTAATCTATTTCAAAAAATTCTTAGAATCAACCAAGATACATCACTAGGATAAAAGGTGATCGTTTCCCATATTGAATACATGAGCATGGAGTTCCTAAAATTTCTATTATGAGACAGGCATGTTCAGTTAATAGGTAAATAAATTATATTTAGAGATTATGTCTGATACCATATCATTATCAGGTTGATTATATTTTTTTAGGAAAAGTTTTTATTTTTTCATTAATTTATTACAAAGAAACAGTATTATCAACTAAGTTCGTTACATTAAAAGATAAATCATATAATTATACCTCTATAAAAAATAATTTTGTCACAATTATTAGTTTTTCAAAACATTATACTTGTTCATCTCCAGCACTCCTCAAGGGCCAATATGTGGACCACATTCAGAAAAGATGATTTTGAGATCTTGTTCTAAATCTGTGACGCTTGAAAAGGATGACATGATTAAATTTTCTATATTTAATTGGTGATGATGTTTAATCCAATCATTCATTATATGAGTTCTTCTTAAGTTGAAAAGGTGAACACAATCCTTTAATTTTTAATATATAACTATACATGTATTTGATGTTGTTTAAATTATTTTAAGGGTACCAATATATGGACCACCACCCATATGCGTGGATAAGGTGAGGTTTAATGAGGTGTCCCCTTTTCATATTATACATATTATAAATCAATGAAATAACTAAATGATTTCCATAACATGGTAGAGGATGTCATCCAAGTGGAGAGAAGTATTTATAATCCTCATAAAATTAATTTTACAGATTAGTTTTTTCTATCTATTAGTGGGATGATTCTCAAATACCTCCATTTTTAGTGGACTAACTATCCCCAAATGTGTAGGGTGAGGGATATTCATCTATGTTTATTCTATATACCAAGTGGGACTATTTCTCCTAAGTAGTTCTCACTATTATATATATGATTATTTATACCATTCTTATATAATGTGATCATTTAATTTTTGGAAGGTATTTCAATTCCATTGGGTGGTAAGAAGGATGTACCAACATTATTCCCATTATCCCTAGTGTTGTTCCATCACATGGGTGGTAATTCATTGACTAAATAATACAATATTAGCATTGTCCCTCCAATTACTCACACATTAATCCTATAATGGTGAAACCGAATAACCCCCACCAGAGTTATATTATCAATATTGTCTCAATCTATGTTTTAATCTTTATCTACTCCATCAATTATTTTTATGCATTTGTGATTAATTGAGGTGACTCTAGAAATAGTTGTTATGTAATTATTCTCAATTAAATAGTTAGATTCATCACCAATTAATCCCCATTCAGGGGATTCAACAAGGTCATTTCCATAACACCTATCTATATTGGACAATGTTTACAAAAAACCCTTATAATGATGAGTGAATTATCCATATATTTATCAAATACCAGTCTATAAATAGTGATCTTGAGATTGTTTATGGATCCATTTTCTGAATTTGAATAAAAGAGAATTGGTATATCATATAGATTGATGAATGGATGGTATTGAAAAAAGTTATATTTTCTTCTCATACTAGAGATGGATGATCAATTTTTGGGCGACAACAATGAATAAAAATTCATATTTGTTAGGGAAAATATAAATATTCTATTTTTAATATTTTATACATTAGATGAATATTTTATGATTATAATAAGGGATATGATGGATCTTGAGATGAAAACTGAGATATATATGACATCAACTTTAAGCTTTGTGGTTTATCTACTATCACTATTTATTTATGAATGTCCAAATTGAGGTGTTTTGAAAATAAGGATGGATTTTTAGATAAAAACTTCCACATTCTTATGAGCGGAGGTATTCTTTTAGTTGATTCTAATGTTTCTATGATCATATCATGGTTTGATGACCCTAGGATTAATGTATGTGGTAATAAATCCACTAGTCCAATAGGTTAGGAACACCCTTAGATGAATGCTATTGAAGTTTTCATTTGGAGTTATTCAATATGTTTCAATTTTTATATTGTATGAGGTTGGTGTAATTTTCACACATTATGTGATGGTTTTTTATATGAGAATATTTCATGATAGCCAGAACATCATCATATTTGTAAAAAAAATAATTCACATGTCTATGGGAGGACCTTCATTAGAGTGTGTTTTCATCTACATCCCACTTTATGTGACACCATTTCATCATTAAAAAGTTTGAACCTCTCTGTATTGACTAGTAGACACTTGATACCCTAATTTACATAGAGGCTATGACAATACAGGATATCGTATACGTGTAATTATATTTTATTTGGGACATATAGAAGTGAAATGATCAATATTTTTCCCACCCTTGAATTTATATATATGATTGGTCATAAAATTTTTATATTCGTACTGTTTATATGATACATAGAGAAAAAATAAGTTGGTACTTATCATCTTTTTATATCCCTAGATATCATGATATTTTGACTGCATCCCTATAATTCAAAAAATATATTATATTAATGATATTATGGGTGAAAACATAATTAGGATGATGATTTCGTCTAAACCTCTCCATTTATCATTTTCAATAATATCTTCATCAAATTTATATGTAGCTGCCTTGTTATATAATATTTTTAATTTCTCTAGGTTTCCATGTAACTATGTTGATGTGCTAATAATTGTTAATGTGGAAATATATGTGGTCAACCCAATTATTATGAAAACCTACCTAGAGAAATGTGTTGGAGTTTTGATGATTTACCTACGATAAGGTATTAGGTAAAGGGTAATATTTCTTTTTCATAAATTTATCACAATAGGTTGTTTCACCATGGTGGATTTCGCAATTCTAGTCTATGTGATCTATTAATAAACTACTACAGGGTGGACTATTTAGGAAATGATTGCCTACCTTTTTGGATGAAGAGTCGATAGAAACTCCAGATATTGTGGATATGTATTAAACAACCACATGTACTCTATCATTTAGATGATTAGAAGCATATACATGATTCTATGTTGTGGGTATATTATACTGACCAACATTTTATGATAATAAGTTACATGGTCTTAAAAAACAATAACTTTTGGAAATGTTGATAAATGTTTTCTTATGAGGGAAAATGAGTGTATGGTTATTAATTTACACAAGTATGTTTTTTAGCATCTATATCATCAGCATGAATATGATCATGTCTGTAGATGTTTACCAGAATATTTCAGTCAATCTTGGATGAAGAAGAGAAATGATCATAGTTAAAACATGAAATCTCCATTAGAATATATTGTTGGACCATCAAAATGGGATAAGGGATATGATCCATCCCGTATATAGCCTATAAAGTATGACCATGAAATCATTCATTAGCATATATAGGGATATGATTGTAGATTCCTTGTGCTAATTGAATTTGTTTAGTTGCTTCATTGGCAGTGATATGAGCAAGATTTTTGGTTATTTTCCTAAATTTCTATCAACCCTCAAATAGATCATGGATATGAGTCCTGTATTATTAATTTTTATTTTTTTAGTGGTCTTTTATGATACGAACATGAGCCAGTCCTATATTATGTTCCAATCAAACCAAGTGATCTCCTATCAGAAAATGGATAATAGGGAAATCTTATGTCATTGCACTATAATGATATTTTAATCAAAAGGAATGGGTTCATGTCTTGTGGTATATCCCAAAATGAGTTGATTATCCCTATTTGTTATATAAATATGATCCAAATCATTTTCCACATATTTTTTAAAAATATTTTGATAATCCACCGATATGGGAGAATAAATGTGAAATTTCATTAAAGAATCCATGTTTTTGTGTTGTTCATGGGGATGTACATATCTAGATATTAGGATATGTATATGTTTTTCACCCTAAATTTATACATGTTTTGGAATATGTTGAATGAGATTTTTTGTTGTTTATGGAATTTCGTGACACTATAGTAATGTGTGTGAATATATGTAGGAATACACATTTTAAATCTCATATATTTACAAAAATAAAACATTATTTGATGTGGTGTTATAATCCCACTTTTATCCTCCTTGTGTATAAACAATATATTGATGGGCTTCATGTGAGGGGGATGTGATATGTGTCTCCCCATGCTTCTTGTTGGAATATGGGTAAAAACAAGATCTAAGTGAGTTGGGATATAATCTCCTCTACTTGTCATAACCAAAATATGTTCATGGGAGTCATTACTGTTAGTGGGGATATGGGTCTACTATTATTTTTCTTCATCATTTCATGCTTGAGATGATATCCTTAGTATATGTTCATGATTGTTTGTGGCATATTGTCTTTGAGTAGTTCCCTTAGGAGGAAATTGAGGGGAACCGGCCAAATAATGATGGGGACGAAGGTTGAGAAGCACTCGATTTGGAAATTTAGGAATAGTTGTTGATCTATAGTCAAATCAATGATCCACTTATCTTAGATATGGAAGGAGCATATTTCCATCCTCTATGGATGAGACTCTGAAATTATTTTTGGTGGCTTCAAAGTGGAACAAGTTTCACTGAATCATTCTATAAATATATAGTATATATTAGATTATGTTTCTAGAGACATTTACATGAAACCATAGGGGTAATAATATAGCATGACATTTGTTCTCAAGAACCATATCCTTTTCCACTCCAAGTCATAAGTGATGGGTTAGTGAGGGTTTCTTAGACATATTTATTTTAATTTTATAAATGGGGTTTCTAAATGTTTAATTTATGAAATCATGATCCTTGGTCATGTTGTTTTTTAGTGAAATATATGCAGTCCTAAAGAATGAAAAAATGACATTTGTCATTACATAGTCAAATTTTTACAATTTTCATAATCTAATATAAATAGGTAACTTAATTTTCCTTTCAGGTCAAATGATTTTTAATTTTTCTCCTTTGGACATATTACATAGTTATTGTACATATATTGTCATTAATACTATTAAAATGGATTTTACATCAATAAGACTATATTCTATAGTATTGGAGACAATAAAATGTTAATATGATTGATAAAAAAATTATTATTGGAGAATTTAATTTTAATATCACCATTTTATTTTTTGTTTAGGATACAAATTTCAAAATGGAATTATCACTACTCTATAAAACAATTTTTAAATTGAGATATTCATATCATGTTCAAAAATAATTCAAAAAATAGGTGAATATATGGTTAGCAAGGGATTAAAGAGGCATGAGGCCCAATGCTTATAATGATTTAGTTGTTCTAACATTTGATAACTTCATCTGGGGTTCATTATCATTGTTTCCTATATAACGATAGATTGAGGGTGGTTCAATTGTGGATGCATAATAATTTATTTTTTTTACATATAAATCATTCATATTATATCCAAAGGGATCCCACATCCATGAATATCCACAAGAAACTTCTTCAATAATTTAAGAATCAATTTGGGGTTTCATACAAAATGTTTCTTAGTTACTCACATTAGTCGAGTTGATCAATGATATGGATCATGTCAGCCATTTGGGAGGAATTATTTATTACTATATCAATCGCTTATAGAATTATTATATTTTCATAAATCCTATCCATATCCTGATACCAGTCTGGTTACCCTACTAAAATTAGTAGGTTTCAAATCCTTCAATCAATAAATTTAATTCTATTAATGTGATGATGTGTTTCTAGCTGGGTTTCATTATTTATTTCTAATTATTTATTTTTAATGTGGTGTTACATATGTTATTAATCTATATAGATTTGAAACCAATAATATATTATCATCTCGTGAGGTGATTGAAATTTAAAAGATAGGATTGAACCATTATGTAGAATCATTTGTATCCCCTTTGTAAGATGAATGAAGAGCCACATAGTTTGTATAAACCTGTTAGATTATAACCATAGGGAAGGAAATACATGTGGTTACATACGAACTAGGAATAAATCTCCAAACATAAGAATCCATCGAATGTATCATGCTTATAAAATGAATATAAGCCATTTAGGTTTGATCAGTATTAAATCTAATATTGGGTGGGGAATGATAATTAATTCTTATGAGGAGTTTTTTCCAAGGACTACCCAATTAATAATTTCTAATAGAATTTTACTGTGGTCGAATCTATAGTATGGGGGAAATTGTTTCATGACATGGGATAAAGATTCCAAAATTATGTTTCCATTGATTGGGGAAATTAATGATGTGTGTTATATGATAATTGAAAATATGTAATCCCACATGATTCATTCTTGTTCAGTGAAACTATATATAGAATTTTGTAAAAATAATCCCATTTGGATACGAGACTAATGCACTGGGGAATCCCATAAAGGGTAATTGATATGGACCATGGAATTTAAGAAGGAATCCATTATATCATGTTTGTATAAGAATATACTTATCAATTGTTTAGTTATTTTTTATATCCAATATTGTATGAGGGGGAATTATAAACCCATATGATAGTTTTTCCCTGTTTCTTATAATTTCATAAATATAAGGAGACTTAATAGAGTTGGATTCTGAATAGGAGATTTTTCCATATTATGGTTTCCTATCAATTTTTTTGGATATGAATAAAATTCCTCGTTGTTAAATTAGGCTTCATTTCTAAATGAATTTATGGGATATTATTATCATGTTTAACATTGAATAGGGTCTAGCTTCGACATTTCATGATTCTATAACTAACATTTCAAGAGTGACTGATCTACATGTTTTGATTTTCTATAAAATATGTCATGAGTCTCCATTTAGCACAGATGAAATTTAAGAGGGTTCATTGTATAACTAATGATGACATGTTAGTGTTCTATCAGATGATAAGGATTGCTAGTTTGGACAACTATAGTATAACCTGACTGACATGATTTAGGTTTGTATAATTATCCACACAACTAATCAACAGTGTGGTGCATTATTCTAACTCACATATCAGAGGGATATAATATGATCATACAAGCATATTTAGAAGGCTTCACATGACATTGGTGACATGGGTATAATTATTTTTTTGAATTGGACGAAATGTAAGGTTGAATTTTGTATACATGGATGATATATCCATATGACCCCATGTAGATTTGATTATATGTCTACAAGACCTCTCATGTTTTGGAAAAATGTTTGGGAGTTTTCACATTATCTGGTTAGGTAATGAGATGACCATGATACATTCACATTAAATTAATTATATATATATTCACATAATAATTATTCAATTTTCATAATTTTTTCTAGATATTCATCAATGTTTTTTATGAATAATATTTTTTTCGATCAGAATTCCATTTCGAAATGTTGACACGCCTTTTTCTGAATGGGTATGCGCACTAAAATTATTTCACGTGATCAATATATTGATTAAAAAAGGGAAATTAATTACATATAATAAAAATTTAATTCATTATGTTTTACCTGGTGTATGAAACATACAATTGAGCTGATTCCCCTCCCTTATGTCTTTTCCTTGTGTGAGTTAGAATTCCACATGAGCATCTGTTTATTTTTTTATATTGAGCATATGTGAATGAATTTATAGGACTAATCACACTAGTAATATTTGGCATTTCATAGTGTGTATATCAAATATATGTGATTTATTGGATTTTGGGATTATCATAAAATTCATTTTGAATTGTCCTTTCACAGTTCATCAATATTATCACAGAATAAAAAATAATCACAAGAACAATCCTTTTTTCCCATATTAATTATATGCATGGATTGGTAATGGGATTTCATATGGTAAAATTGTCATTCCAAAGGGCCTTCAAAGGTTTGGATATCATGTCTGGGAGTACCCTGTTGAATATATCACATATTGAAAAGTCATTCACATGATTGAGGGAGAATTTATTACATCCCTACACGGGGTCAATATTGTTATTTGAATGACCTTCTCCTGATAAATACTGATCAAATGTGGCATATAACACATTTCATGAAAATTATATTATATTTATTTAGGGATAGGATTCCGAATTTTTCATCTATTATAATTTATTTTTCAATATTTACGACCTTGAACAAAAGGTTCTAAATTGGGGTGTCACAATAATAATATTATATTTTATAATGTTGTGTGACAATTTTCATTGATGTCCTCTCTACTTATCTTTGATGTTACATCTGATCAATGCTTGATCTAATGATGGAGTTTGAGAATTTCCAAGGAACGTATCCCCTCTTGAGTATGTTACATATCATGAATATTGATGGATCTTATTATAGTGTGTGATCATTGTCAGGGGAAGTTTCTCATCATGTATATGGATCTGAAGGGGTGTCAAACTATGTTCAATATTTCATTATATAAAATAAATATGGATGAAATAATAAAATTAATATGAGGTAATCACATAATCAATGGGTGCTGACTATGTTTTATGGATTAAGTGTACATGGACAACATTCCATGTCAAATGAATTCGACATGAAACCAATAGTTCCATTTACATGTTTGAATTTATATTTAAGGAAAAATATCAAATGGTCATTATGTCTAGAATGATATCAGTCACGATATGACAATATTTTTATGATTATAAGTGCATGTCCATGGTGTATGATGATGTTAAAACCCATGTTCTCTGATCATACTATTATACTAATTTTTCATGATCAAGTTGGATGCATGATAAATGGTGAAAGGATTGATGTTCCACGTAATAAAATGAATGAATTACATAATACACAAGTCTTAACATTTTTGTACAAATAATGGATCAAATGATGGAATTTTATGATATTCAAATCCTTGTGTGATCGCATAATAGGGTTAGGGGACCGAGTTTTGATTTTATGTAACTTCTCATTTAAATGACTCCCATGAGTGTAATATATATTCTAATTACATGATAGTATCAACTTTGTCATCGATTGTCTCATGGTCATACGAATATTGTATGTTCATGATATAGACATCCCTCAAATTCACATGTTGTAGTGTGTATTGACGGTTAATAATGACCAGATTTCTCGGTGCATGAACGAAATTATCTATGTCTTGATAATTACAAGATATAAAGTATTTTTACAAAATTATTCATATAATATGTCATGTAGTCATTCACAATCCATCTACATGTATTTAGGACTATGATATCTATAGGAATCTGTGTTTTCACGACTGTGTTTTTATATGAGATCTTAGTCCTAATATTACATGATCATAATACCATCATGGTAAAGAATACCATATGTGTGATATGTTTTGTGATGTGTCATATCTTATCATGAAATATTATGTGGTGAAATATCTTCTTTAAATGAATTCATGGATGATGTCCTACCTGATATTCATAACTGTTTTCTATGATCATAATGATCTATTTTCATTGAAAATGATAGATATATTCAACTAAATAGAAGCCTCTTCCATTTTATGATCTTCTGCCTATATTTATAGGTGTATAATTACACTACCAAAGGAAATCTAAAATTTTTGTATTTTCCTACAAAAATGTAAATCCTTGCAACACTGTTAGATAAATTGTATTTGATCTCAGTAGTAGGAGATGTCTTGAAATGTCATCAAAACCCCAGAAATCATGGAATTTTTAAAATATACTCAATCTAATACTGATGTTTATAAATCTCACATTCATTTTATTATCATGTTGTGTCATTCATTTTCTAATATACAATACGAGATTCATTATATGATGAATTTTAGGGTTTACTTTATACTCTTATCTACATGTCAGTTCGTTTTTCAGATCTGTATAAATGGCTTCCAACATGGCCCATGTTATATCATACCCAAATTTATTTCATCTAAATGATCATATAGATGTGAAGTTATAATTCTCATGATATAGTTTCATGATAACAGAGATCCACTATTCCTCACATAATAATATATCTAGTTGACTCTTTTATCAAATTGAATGTATTTATATCACATTGTATTCATATGTTAATGTCTCCATTTTATGTATTTTAATAGAGAGTATATTGTTTGAAACAGAATATTATCAATGTCCTATTGGTTAGTGATATCGATTCCTCTTGGGATTGAAAAAAAGAAACCCATTTGAACTGGAGTTGAAGAAGTGGTGAGACATCATTTTATCCATCATCTAACAGTTCCATTTCTTATTTAGTATATTATATTTATTTTCATCATAATTATTTTGAAGAAACAATTATCAATAATTAACATTAGTCACTGTCTATTTTCATTTAATACATGTATGAAAATCCAGATAAATTATTGGCATATAGTATTATGTATTTTCTAGATTTGAACACTCAACTCATGTGTCATTCCAATGAAAAGTGTGTCGAACATATTTATTAGAAAAAATGATATAATTATTATTAATAAAAAATTTAGTTCAATTATACATGAGGGTTATGAATGGTTATCTGTGAAGAAATATATGAAATCTTATTTTATCTAAATTACCACTATATTGAGACATAATTTTTAATATCAAATTTTTTTCCTTTAATAGTGTTATATAATATATAAATTAGTTATTTAATAAGAATGTCTATTTACTCATTTTTATTATGCACTCAAATCATGTAAATCATTCAATAAGAATATTTACAAAAAATTGATTTGTTTTCACTTCTTAATCATGTATATTATGCTTTATTATCTTTATTTTTCAATGTTTTCTTACAAAATAATTTTTTATTAGAAAAAATAAATTATAAAGGATAATTAATGTTACTAATTAAATTTGAAATTGTATAAATTTAAGATATTAAATGATTTTACTAAATAATTATTTTTCAAATTTCAATAAGAAAATCCAAATGGGATGTTTTTTAACTTATGAATTTTAAAAAATGATCCCATTTCCATTAATATTAAACACCAATTATAATTTTTCCTTATGAATTCAAATGTTAGGAAAATTATTGTGAAATTAATACACATAAATTTTCTTTTATTATTAATAAGTATGCATTTTTTTGAAGATCATTATATCTTATTAAATTAAGGTCATCATTTATTTGTATTTTTGGTAAAAAAAATCTATTAAAATGTTGATATTTTTGTAATCATTTAACAATACATATCATATACATACAGAACTTGGACATTATTATTTCCTAAAAATTATTTCTTTTATATATATGTATTTTTTAATATAATGTTAGATGATTGATAAATAGAATATTTGTATTCCATATTTAATACACCATACAAATTTTTTTGGACAAGGAATATTATTCAAGAATTCAAATGAACATTCAATATGTGAGAAATATAGTAGACAGAAAGTGACGAGCAAGGCAAGGAAATATATAACACATTAATGTATCCCCAAAATGTATATATATTTGGAAGAACATTTTTTGTTGGATAGTATAAAGTGGGGAGTTAATTATTACATATTATGATAATGGGATCTTCAATAGGATAATGTTAAATGACTGGATCCTAGAGGATTCATAAGACCAAAACATATTCCATTGTTGAAATGGGATTAAATTATTATACACATTATATTTGGATTACCAAAAAATCCTACAAAAAAAGATACAAAATGGAGTTTTTTGGAAATCACATATAATGCATCCCATTTAATCACAGTAAGTTATTATTTACCTCATGAGCGCCATATATGAATCTATATTATAGAAACTAAAAAACATATCAGTTCACATATTTTACTTTTGTGTAATAAATACCCACAATTAAACTCAATATTATTTAATATTATATAGACAGATTTGGACAATTTTCATCATATGATGACTAAATATTGAGACCCTGCCTTGTAACACATATTATTAAATGATTCATAAAAAACTCAATTATTTATAATTAAATGATAGCGAGATCTACTATCTTTGAAAGAGTGGGTTCGTAATGTAGAAAAACCAAACTAAACCATTATATCCTTATTATATTAACTATAATGAGCTCCTAAATAACCCTATATTTATAAAATTGCATAGGATACCTAAGGAATATATAATAGATAGTGGTGAGCTAACAATATTTTTATGGTAACATTCCTGATAATGAAATGTAAGGTTTTAGTCAATGTATTAACTTATAATCATAAAATATATGTCTCATGTGTAAAAAATGGGAATCAAAACTGAAGGAATTGGTATAACAGGAACATATAATGTGTATAAAAACATATAACATTAAAATACCTTCTGTCAAAGATAACTATTTTGATAATATTGGGCAGTATCAAAAAATGTATATGTTTTACTCAATAATCTCTTATATAATGTATCATGATATAAATTTATTACCCAATGAGTTGGAGAAATATATGGGAACATAGGTCGTATCATGTTTCAAAATAGGTGTTCCAAAAATAAAAATTATAATAGGCATATGATTTACACATTTATCGAATGGGTATCATAATCCTTCCACATAACATTATAATATAATATTTCATAATGATCGAATATGAGAGTTGAAAATAGAGCATTCATTTCCAAGTAAAATGAATGTACGATAAGATAGGTATAAATGTGAGATAAATACACTAGTGTAAATGGTAGATTTAATATCTTTTTTTCACATCAGTTATAAGAAACCAATGCTAATTACTAAATATAAAAAATTTTGGCTTCAGTTTTCAAGAAAAATGATTCCAAAAAAATAGTATTTTTAGTATCTATTTTTCAATGATGAGATGCCAAAAATCACTGAAAAAAATATTTTGGTGCTGGATTTACTATAAACTGATGAAAAAAACACCAAAAAATTATTTCTGGGTTATTTTATGTTAAAACTGATGCTGGATGAAATAAAATTATGTTTTATGAATAGTTTAGATACTACTGATTCCAAAAATGTCTTTTGAAAAATATACCCGCGTGTTCGACCACCCAAAAAACAATTTTTTTTGTTTCTCTCATCTTTCCCAACTCATGATAGTGTCGACTACTACCTAAAAAAAACCACAATTTATTTTGGTCGATTTCTAGAATCTGTAGATACATTTCCCAATAAATGTCTCACATTTTAACATCACAGGTAAATAAAGAATAATAAATTATCAAAATTTTGAATTAGATATATATTTTACTTAATATAATATTATAGGATTGGTGGTGTACCTAACACACAATAATGGGTTTATCAATATCTAATGTTGCAGTCAACGTTATTTTATACCAAACAATAATATTATATTATATTATTTCAAATGGTAGGTAACGCCCAATAATTTTATTGGTGGGAATGAACATAACTAACTACAAAAATAATTATACATGATTATTAAATGTTTTTACATTTATACAATAAAATTTAGAGTTATTAAATTTGAATTAATTTAATTTTAAGCACCAATTCTCTAATATTATTTAAAAGGTCTATTTACCACCTTTTGATAGAGAACCCTCATTAGATGTAGTTTTGGTCACATCTATATATTATATTATATAAAATAATATTATTTTTTATAATCAGAACATCAAAATTTAGTTTTGGTAAAACATTGGTATTTGTTCGATAAAATTCATTTTATAATAAATAGTAAAAATACTTTTTTTAATTAAAATATGAATTTTAATCTAATTTATTTTTATGGATAGATTATCTTATTAAATGGTTATAATTTATAATTATTATATTTTTACCATTTTATCCAATTTTTTATTGAAATTAATTTTACATTGATATTAGACATAAAAAATTGTAATTCTTTTGATAGTTATTATTTCTTAAAAACTTGTTATCTATTTTGACAGGGAGAAATAATTTTAAATTAAGTAATCCTTATTATATGTTTTTAATTTGTTAAAATATAGGCAATTTTTAATTTTGGAATATCAAATATATCTTTGCCTGAATTTTTGTTAATTTTCTGAATTCATCAATTTTTGGTGAATAATAACTTTTGAATTTCATTTAACACGGTTAATAGTTAATAAGGTAATTCAAGGTAAACATAATATTATAATAATTTTAAATTACCATTACATGTGTTCCAATCTAGTTGGTTTATATATTACTGACCAATGGCATCCTTGGGTCGATTTAGTGACCCAATGGTGCAATATAAAAGTAATAGTGACACATTATATTTATTAATTTTAAGCAATGACAAAAATAACATAAACATATTTCTTTTAATAAATAAATTAATACATGGGGTAATATAAGTTATCTTTTAGACTATAAATATTTATTTCATAGCTAAAAATATTTCCTACATCATGGTATTTTTTTATATTTTTTAGACATCAAATAAAAAAAGTATCTATGACACAATAATGATGCAGTGTTTACCTCATTAATGAATGATTTAAATAAATAATATTATATTGAATAAAAAAATATTCACAACATATCCAGTTGATTTTGGATTTATTTATTTATATAAATAGTCAAATAATATTTTACATTAATATGTTGTGGACCTTTAGAAACTGAAAATAATTATATCATAAAATAATATTTTCAAACATTCTTCAAGATCCCCTCCCCCATTATTAAAACCCTATATTATAACCCATTACTCACACCTCTCAAGCACATTTTATTGTCAAAACATTGTTCAAATAAAATTTCAATATCCCTATATTCCATTTATAAGCCTTACCATAGGCAAGAATTCACTTCATGAAATCTTTTAGGTCAAATCAAGGAGGGTTTCCCGATTTAAAGGTAATATGTTCTCTTACGTTCATTTCTATTAATTTCATTCAGAAACCACATGAAAAAAATTTATTTCATTATTTTATAAGACCACTGATAACATCAATAAACTAGGATGTTGTTATGAGAAGGATTCAAACTATGCTTACACCAACCTATATTTAATAGGTAATGAAAACACTGTTTTTTGTGGACGGAGAACTACTGCCTCACGAAACTATGATTGTCCAATCTCCTCCTTCCACATATTATGGTGGAAATTATGATAAAAATATATTTATATGTGATATAAATTATATTTATATTTTATATATGAGTATATATTTTTTATTTAAATCATACCTCTTTGGTTTCTATAATGGGTTAACATGATAATTTCATTTGAAGATTTGCGGACTACCGCCCCCTCAAAGTGATATGAATCGTTCTTCCATTGCGTGGAATGTATAAAGGATGGAGTTACTGAAATTTTATATTATTTTACACTGTAATTATAATATACCAATGTATCATTAATTTTTCATTCCATTATATACAAAATATAAATGAATGTAGCGTCCATGTGTAAGTACAGCTTACCGTCTCCATTAACAGTGCATTTCATTTCTTATCTCCAAATGTTATATATTATTATAAATACATAAATATACTTGATATATATGATATATATGATATCTAAACCATGAATATCATTCTGGAGATAATGGAATTTTTACCACATTAACAAATTGTAATTATAAGAAGTTCATTTTTGACTCAAGTACCAAATATCGAAAAAAACAACTCTTATAAACATAATTCATTACATAATGTCTATAACATGGTAATAAGTGATATAAAAGGAATAATATATTTCATAATGGTTCTTATGTACGTATAAATTTAATTTATTTTATTATTTAAGATATTGATCAATGAACGGTTCAAGTCGGACATGAGGAAAGAGACTTCTTCTCAATCTCCATTCTTTGAGAAATATTTTGTTTTATACTAAACATTCTTTTATAAATTATATAATGTAACTTGACTATTCATTCCATTCAATGGGGATATATTTCTACAAATCATTTTTCTAAAAAATGATGTTTCATTCAATGTTACTGGTCACAATGAACTTTTCCACTGTCATGCGTATTATTTGATCTGAGGCTTCCTTAATAAACCTATAATGTTCACAAAATGAAAATAAATTCCTTATACACTATTATGTAGTTTTTTACTGTAAATGGTTTCGGTAATGGATTTTGTATGTCAATATATTTAAATGGTAGATTTTTATTGAGATGTGGAAATGTTATCACTTCTTTATGTTTGTTTTATGTGGAATCAATATGTTATGGATCTTGTGAATTGTTTACATTAATAGGTGGTTTAATGATAAAACATGGGGGGTGATCCTGGAATATCTGTACAATGTATTAATAAATTTGATGGAGGTAAATTTGAATATCTCTCTAAGGAGATATAGGGAATAAACATTGATGGGTATTCCAAATGTAACTCACTATGTGGCTGGGTCAGCATCTATGTAAATATATTATAGATGCAATAATATACCTTTTTGATTTTTGATTACAATGTGTTATTCAAAAATCATATGATTTCATGGGTTATGTTCAAAATATTATGTTTGGATGTACTAATTTTTTCATTATTTATCATATAACCCTTACTGAGCTTTTTATCCTCATCCCATGTTTTGAAATGTTTTTCGCAGGGCATAAAGATGAATAGGGTTAATGATGGGATCATGGAAAAATCATGTTGTCTAAAACATAGAAGTAGTCATGACTCTTTTTTTCAAGAGTATTATTTTTGTGAAAAAATTGTAACAAATTAGATATACCTACATTGTAATTTTTGAGATGTAATTTGATAATTATGGCAAAATTTTATCAATATCTAATCCTAAAAAGATCATCAATGTGAATTATTCTTCTAAATAATGATTATGTAATGCTTTAAAGTCAGATACCTATTGTTGTTATCAAAGGTTAATTTAGACAACTTTAAGAGTGAGAAATTTTTTAAATTATTAACCATAAATAAATTTATGGTCAAATTTAAATGATATAGAATTTATATACTACAATGTTGTTTCGACTATGATATTTCTTTGTTTGGAATTGTTTTCCACAGAGGAAACATAGCAGCTATGATGGGACGAAATCAGGAAGAAGGAAACCTACCAAATTAGCTACTTGAGATGGTTGGAATAAAATATGTACTATTTGATGTAGTGATGGTACAATTTTCTCAAGAAATAAATGGTGGTGGCATCCATGCATGAGATCATCTAGATCAACTGCAGAGGAACATGTGTGTAGTTGAGTATTTCATGAGGAAGCATCCCCCATTATTCAAAGTATCATCTAACCATGAACTAGTAGAAGAGAGGATTAACGCACTAGAAAATATTTTTGATGTCATGGGATGTTCAAAACATCAAAAGGATAGTCTGGTTGTTTATGGTTTTGATGGTCAATCTTATATGGTGTGGATGATGGTGAAAAATATCAGGGATAGTGAGGATATTGATTCTCTTGATTGGGATAAATTTTCCTAAGGTGGTTCATCTAAGGATGGAAAAACAATTCTTGGAATTGAGGTAGGAAGATGACTTACTGGCTGCCAATGAATACAAATTAATAGTATTGGAAAGGTATGATCCAAAATTCATAAGATATCTTGATAGTAAAATCAATCATTTATACTCATTATTAAATACAAAGAATCTAAGGGCTTTAGCTTCTCGTGAGTTCAAATGTTATCAAATTCTTATTCGATGTGCATAGAAGGTGGAAATGGGGTTAGTCGATGATCATGTGTTCTTTGAAAAACAACAGAAAAAGAGGTCGAGGTGGAAGATGTTAGAGAAGAACTCTTCAAAAAATCCTGATGTTATGATACATAATTTTATATTTTGTGAATATTGTGTTAAAAAGAAAAAATAGGAATGTCTTTTGAATTCTGGTGAGTGTAACTGATGTGGTAAAATGGGACATAACGCTCGTAATTGCACTAGAAAATGTCATGTTAACAGTAAGAAAAAATATTATTTATAGTAAGTAAAATGTATTAAGTGTAATTAAATGGGTCATTATGAATATGAGTGTCTAATGAAGAACTCAAATGAGGGAAAGCTGCCAGACTAGCGGCTCTAAGGGGTGGTGAAATCCTTTGCAACTACTTCAACAGATGTTGGGCCATCAAATGAAGTATTATTGGCTAGATGGTTACTTTGTTCAGATTATTCCAATGTGTTGTCTGATTCTAGGTCGACATATTCTTTCATTTCTGAAATGTTTTTTATTAAATATGAAAGTGAATCACAGCATATGAATTATGAAAATATGGTTAAAACATATGGAGGAAATATTAAGACAAAAATAAATTACAATAACCTTCCTATACTTGTGTGAAGAAAGAATATACCTTCAAACATTGTTGTTTTTCCTCTAGAAGAGTTTTATATTATTTGAGTATGGATTGGATTTATGTTGATCCTGATAAGATTTAATTCAAAAAAAATAGGATTCATTACATGAAATATTTTCATTTTTGGTACAAGAATGAGCCCTTAATTTTGATAACATATCAGGAAGCTGAGATACAAGTAAATGAGAGAAATGAATATTACCATTCATATATTTTTAAAAATAATACAACTGTATATATTATTGATGTTCCAGTGGTGAATGAGTATCATGATGTTTTTTTATGAGTTTTATGGTTTAATAACTGATCTGAAATTTGAATTTACTATTTACTTAGTTATTGATGCTAGAAAAATATCAAAACCCCCTTACAAAATGTCTCAAATAGGACTTTTAGAGTTAAATAAGAAAATTTAGAAGCTATTAGATAATGTATTCATTCAAACTAGCATATCACCAAGGGGTGATCATGTCTTGTTTGTTAAAAAGAAATATAGTTTAACGAGACTTTTCAATGATTATATAGCATTGAATGACATCCCTATTAATTAAAAGCATTTTGTTCCACATATGGATGATTTGTTTGATCATCTATAGAGAGCTGAATATTTTTTTTAAGATTGATTTTAGGTTGGGGTCCCATTAGTCGAATGTAAATTAAGCATACAGTCTGAAGACTACATTTCATACTAGATATAATAATTATGAATTTGAATTTATGAATGTTGGGTTAACCAATGAACCTTGTGTATTCATGGATATTAGGAATATAATTAACAATTAGTTCTTTGATATGTTTTTGGTTGTGATCATTGATGATATTTTTCTTTATTCTAAATGTAATAAGAAACATGAATGTATTTTAAATGTTGTCTGGGAAACCATAAAATAAAATAAATTGTATGGGAAATTAAGAAAGTGTGAGTTTTTTTAAAAAAAATTCATTCCTTTGTCACATTGTTTCAATAAAATTACATAATTAATGATCCTTCAAAAAGAATACTTGTTGAAGAATAGCAAAGACCAACAAATATAACTAAGATACTTAGTTTTATTTTGTTAGTATGTTATTACTGGAGGTTTTTGGAGAATTTTTCACAGTTATCTAGTCTAATGACTAAGTTAACAAAAAATGGATTTATGTTTATCTGGACCAAAGAACGTGATGATAGTTTATAGGAATTGAAAAAAATATTGCTGAATGCTCTAGTATTGGAACTACATTTTAGAAATAGTGAGTATGGTATCTACTATGGTTCATCTTGGAATGGACATGGATGTTTCGAAATACATAATGATCAGGTAATTTATTATGCTTCATGTCAATTTAATCCTCAGGATTTAAATTACCATACACATGATTTCGAATTAGTTATTGTTGTTTTTTCTTTAAAAATCTGGAGGCATCATTTTTATGAAGTAAAATGTGATATATATTATGACCAAAAAATTGTGAAGTATATATTCACTCAGAAATAATTGAACTGGAAATGGAGGTGATGGTTGGAATTAATCAAGGATCATAATTGCATGATCTATTAACATATAGGAAAATAAAATAATGTGTCTGATTCTTTGAGTCGAAATATTAATGCTTTATTAACCTTGTTGTGTTTCAAAAAATTTCCCTTGATTAAAGTCTTGATTAAATTTGGCATTAAAGTTGTTGATGAAATATATTCATCTGTTTTATTTTAGGTGTCAGTGAAATCATCTCTATCAGACAGAATTTAGCAAGCATAAATGGATGACAGTGAGTTGCAGAAAATGGTAGTGTTATTTTAGAAGGGTATGTTTCCTGATTTCAACATTTATAATGATTATATTTTGAGGTTTGGGAGTTGATTATGTTTTCATTATGATACATAGTTGAAGAATGAGTTGTTATTGGAATAACATAGTTCTCAGTTTACAGTTCATCTAGTTAGTACTATGATATACATAGATCATTTGGAGTATTACAGCTGGTATGTAATGAAAAGAGATATTTCTAACTTTACTGTGATGTTTTTGACATGTCAATTGGTTAAAATAGAGAGGTAGTTACCAAAATGGATGCTTTATATTTTACCAGTGCCATAGTGGAAATGGTAAAAATATATTCATGTACTTAATTGGGGGATTACCAAATACATCTTGATATAATAATGCAATTTGGGATATTATTTATTGATTGAAAAAATCTTCTCATTTCCTTCCTTTTCGAGATACCTTATTTCTAGATCAACATTTGTGGTAGTATGTTAAAGAGATAGTCAGGTTACATGGAGTTCCCGTATCGAAATTTTATATACAATAATAAAAACATAAATATGTAGGAAATATATGATATATATGAAATCTAAACAATGAATATCATTCTTTAGATAATGGACATTTGTCCACATGATCAACATGTAGTTATAAGAAGTTCATTGTTGACTCAATTACCAAATATCGACAAAAAGATCATTATTTAATTAAATGATTACATAATTTTAAAAACATGGTAATAAGTGATATAAAATGAATAATATAATTGAAAAAGTTGCTCATGCTAGTAGAAATTTATTTCAGTTTATTAATCATGAGATTAAAGAACTAACGGGTCATGTTGGACATGAGTAAATGGACATCATCTCAATCTCTTTTCATTGGGTAATATAATTTTTTATACACGGAATTATTTTAAAACGTGTATAAGAACCATTGAACTTTCATTTCATTCAAAGGGAATATTTTTCTATGAGGACTATTACAAAATGAAAAAAAAGAATGATTCTTTTAATTAAGCTGTGTCAAAAACTGTTTCTGCCACCGCGAGAATTATTTGATCTATGGTTTCCTTATCAATTTGTAATGTTTTTAAAAAAAATTAATACCATATACTATTTTACAAATTTTGGTACTAAAAATGATTTTGATAATGTATTTGTTATGTCAATATATTTAAATGATAAATTTTGACTAAAATTTGGAAATGTTATTATTCATTTATGTTTGTTTTAGGTTTTATGAATATGTTATGGTTCATGGGAATTTTTTACATATAAGGTTAGATCCATGATAATCCTAGGGCAACTGAGCCCACGATAGCTCTCTAATACATTGGGTGTCATGATAGAGGTAAACATGATTGTTTCTTTTAAGAGTTGTAGGGAATATACACTGATGGGTATTCCAAATGTTACTCCATACGTGGCTATGAAAGCTACAACTTATTTATGTTATGGATTCCATGTGTTACTAATATGATTTGTGATTACTATGTGTTGTTAATAAATCTTTTGACTTCATGAGGTATGTTAACAAGATTATGTTTTGATGGACTAATTTTTTCATTCTTTATTTTTTTACCCTTAATGATCTTTTTAGGCACATCCCATGTTTTGAAATGTTTTTTAACATGAAATAAATACGAATGGGGTCAAAGATGGGATCAAGGAAATGTCATGCTATATAAAACATGGAACTAGACATGTCTCTTTTTTTCAAGAGATTTTATTTTCTAAAAAAATTGAAACTATGTAGAACTTTTAACATTGTAATTTTTGTGATGTAATATAATAGTTATGGCCTAATTCTTTAAAACACAATACATGAAAATATACTCAATTTTTATTTTCCATTTAATTCATGATTATTGAATGTTTCAAGGCCGAGTCCTTATACTCAATCTTGAATCCAAAATATTCAATTTTTCATTTCTGTTTTTTATTTCTACATCCTACGAATCATTGTGGTCTCACATAAAAAGGTTTATATTTTTCATTAATTAATATGTTTCATATATATTAATTATTTTGATCGAAAATAAAATATTTATTATTCTAAATAATTTGATGGAAAAATTGAAATTGGTGATCAATTTTTCATATTCAAATCTAAATATTTTATCTTGTTTTTAAAAAAAAAAAATAGTTATTATACAATTCATTCATAACATTTGGGTTTTATTAATTTTCTAAGAGTGTTATTCTATTATTATATAATTCAATCATTTCATTTTAGTTTGATAAAATTATTGGTTGTTATTAGTTTACTATTAAATTGATGTCCACCCTTGTCATTGAATGAAGTCTATATCCCCATCCCATTTATTCAAAATCATCATTGATGTATGGTTTATCCCTAAGATAAAATTATATGGATATGAACTATCGTAGTCACAATTAAATTTTTTTATTTTCATTTGTACCTGACTAAATATTAAAAAATCTATATCAAAGATAACATATAATAGGGTGTATATTGGAAACTAAAAAAACATAAACTATTAATATAATCAAAGTATATAATAAATTACCAATAAATTATAGAAAAAAGTAAATGATTTTGAATCCTCTATACTTTATATATTCCAATTGTGAGAGGCAACTTTTATTTCCATAAAATAGTTGAAGGGGAATAGAAAGTGATAATTCAACATATCAAATGTATTAATGTACACCTACAAAATCATTTTCCAATAATTGACTCCATTATCGAAGATGAAATCATGTTTTTTAATAAAAAATACTTGATAATCATTTAGATCCACTTGGATATCTCTCATATACATTAATTTTGAACTCCTCATTAGTAAATATTACTATGAATGAATCATATAACATCACTTCATTGGATTGTAGTACCAACACCAAAATATTTTTGTTATCATCATCCTACCTTCCAACATACACTTAGAAATCATCTGTTTTAACCATTTGCATCAACTATTATTAGGTGTATATCCTATCACCAAAAGCCACCAAAAACTCATTATATGTTTTTGAAATTTTATATCATATATTGAATTGATCTTAAGAACACATTCTTATATTGTAACTATTTACAACATTCCCTATAACATAATATTCTGAAGTATATAGCCTTATATGTTGACCATGGGATTTATTATATTTTATTATAATTTTCATGGTATTCTTTTTCACCTTTGTTGATTGTAAAATTCCCAAAAATAATGTTACATTTCATATCATCATTAGATCCAAATCAAATGACTATATTCACATGGTGGTCTTATTTAGATTCTGAGGATGATGGAGTATATAATTATTATTCACTCCTTTCATTACCAATGATCATTTTCAGTTGGAGTCAAGCTAGAAAAGTAATGAGGAAATTTTATCCCCTGAATGGGTTTTGACCTCAACCCCACTCTCTCTTACAGATAATATCCAAGTATCCATTTGAATCAGCAACCTTTTCCTTATTCTTGACTGAATCTTCTATGACTACTCCAATCATAGATTACTAGATGTTTGAATGGCCGTTGAAGTCAATTATATAGTTTAAAAGTACATCAATTATTTTATTTGAGTAATATGATTGTTATGTGTGATTCTGACATTGTGTTTTATAAATTAATTTATATTCAATTAAATACAATTTTGAAATTAAGATGCATGTTATGTTTGTGTCTAACACTGAGTATCAAAAGTGAATTATTGTTGACCCAATGAATATTTTGATTTTTTTTGAAAATTACATTGTAGTAAAAAATTAATATAATATTACATAAATGTAGTATTAGTTTATAGTATGTTTTTAGGATTAAATTTTATATGTATATATATATTTAAATATTTATATCTTTTACTATAATATATAATTATATTATGATCACATGTATTGAATGTATCATAATTTGTTAAATAAAAAATAACCAGAAATTAATATGAAAAATGTGTTGACTGTAACATGATAGGCTTCCATGGTACATTACTCTTTAAATAATTTAAGATAGTGCGATGTACGCAACACCGAGTTCAATCACACCACGAATTATCAAACAAGATGTTTTAAAAGTAGTAATGAATAGTAATACAAACATTTTGAAATTATATAAATTTTACTTTTAAAATTGGACTGTGTTTTTGGAAATAGAATATCAAAAATATCTTTACGGTGAATTTTTACGATAACTTTCATATTTTGATGAATAATGAAAAATAAATAAATTTATTTAAAAACAACTTTTTAAATGAAAATAATTTATTGTGTTAAAATATAAATTTGAGTGATTTTAAAGAAAAATTAGATTAAATTTTCGTCATTTAATATAATTTAGTTCATTGGATGTTATTTCACATTTAAATTGTACATAAATACATGTCAATCATTTTAATTTTTTTACTTCTTAAAAAACCGCTTTTTCATTTTCACAAAGGAAATTAATTTAAATTAATTTCTATAGCTTCTCTGTTTTGAATTAGGGAAAATGTATTCCATATTTGGAATCACAATGACCAAATTGTGTAAATAAGAAACTGTTATTTTTATACTTTATGAAATGTTATTTCAGTAAATATTTTATTTACCATACTTAAAGGGTATATCCAGTAAAAAAGGATAACAAATAAAATTATAATAATAATAAATTACCCAAGCATGTGATCTAACCTTTTGGATGATACATATCTGACCATGGGAATCTTTGGGTAGATTTTTGGACCACATAAAAACAATTTTATATGAAAATGACAAATTATAAAAATTAATTTAATGTTATGGAAAATGAATAATAAACATATATCTTGTAGTGAAAATATTTTTATAATAGATTATATAGATGATATATTAGAATATATATTAATTAGAAATAGAAATATATTTCCTACATTATGGTGTGAAATTTTTAATTTATATATATAATATAAATATATTCAATTATGACACAATAATGGTGCATTATTTTTAATTAATGAATAAATCATATATTTGAAAATATAAATATTAAAATAAATATAATTAAAATGTTTTTATTCCATTAACAAATTTTATATGTATGTAAGAAATGATAGGGTTGATTGAATATATGTTTTTTCTAATTAATCGCGTTTTTATGACTTTCGAAAAAACAAAAAACAAAATATTGTCAAAATTCACATAAATGGGTTGTTAAAACAAATACTATTTAATTAAATTATCTTATAGTAATATTAAACTATGGATTAACTAGAGGAAATATATAATGATCGATATTCGATTAATTAACAACATGAGTTAGTCTTGAATAATATAATAATATTATTAACTATGTATTATAATAATACCAACAGACATTGTAAAATTTAATATATTTAACAATGAGTTAAATATAAATGATAAGTTTTCTAACGTTTCCTAACGTATATAAAACCTAATGTTAGAATGATTTTAGACCCATCACCACCTTTGAATCGAAATAAATATATTTGGATCAATTTGAAACTAGTAATGACATTATAATAAAATAACACTTCATGATTTTTCTAAAGTGACTCTCACCTCTCATAAAAAATGGTTCTTCCCCTAATATTAATTTAATAACTCCAAACACTTTTTTCATGGCCAAACCCCCCAAATATTTCCTCAAAAATACCCCCAATTAATCCTATTGGACTTATTTATATTATAATGCTAACCCAAGGGGCCTTTTTGTTCAAATCAAAAGGAAGAAACCAAAGAAGAGGTGATTACTTCATCACCTCATTCAATGTTATTTTATTCTTCAACATCCTCTTTCTTTATTGTTTCCTTACTAAAATAATAAATATAGTACCTTATACAAATTTATATGTTATTATAAATATGACACAACAATATTCAATATTCTATCAATCCTAGGACTGATAAAGTCAATATACGTGCATAAGTACGACTTCCGTCTCCACGTTGTGTTGTAGATTTCTATTTAAAATATTATTATATATATATATATATATATAATGATTAAAACTGAATGTGATAATAAATATAAAATTTTTATAAATATTTATATATAATATACCATCCATTTACATACGATTTCACTATGAATAGAATGATATTGTCGCTCGTGCATACATACGGCTTACCATCTCCACGACGCGATGAGATATCATTCCCCATCCCAACCATTCAATAAAAATATTCTTTTCATGAAAACAATAATGTTTAAGAACATAATATAATCTTGGATATTAATTTAATATATTCTATCAATAACTATCTTGACTTACGTTACAAAACACATAAAGAAAACTGAATCAGCTAAACCTCAAAATAGAGATACTACTAAAATATCAATAACCAAGCAATGTTAAAATATCATTTATAAAATCAAATTTGTTTATATGTTTCTTGTATAATTTAATAATTATTATTTTAGCATTATACAGGAGGTTATCGTACACTTGACTAATGAAAATTACTAGGTAAGTGTTAATTTTACAATCACATTATTATCCAAGGTTATTTATTTGTAAGTATCTACTGGAACATACTTATCATCCACATCTGTGTTTCTAAAATATAGATATCATATCATATTTACTATTTAACAAACAATTGGTTAAAGTCATTTACACAATTTTTTATATTTTTTTAAAGGAATCTTTCCATTGTTTTCCAAACAAGGTACTTGATTACCTTTTCGACAATTTAAAGAAATAATGATTTTTTATCTTAAATAGTGGGTGAGATAGTTTTATGTCTTTATAACACCATTGAATCATCCCTTACAAGCTTATAAATATATTTTTAAAATAAATTTTTTCGTTTCTTTTAAATGATTTCAATGTATAAAGAGATATTTCAGGAAGATAGTTTTTTGATTGATTTTGTCTATGTCAACATCCTTTGTTTGATTTTACTTTAGTTTGATGTTGATTTATTAGGATACAATCATATTTATTGAATTTAAGGTATTATGAATATTTGACTATAGATGGGCTATTTTTATACCATTCATGGTTTATAGATAATTTATTAACATTTCAAATGCAAGTTTTTATATGAATTTTTAGTTTATGTCTCGTTCTTCTCATACGAGGAATGCATTGGATTTTGAATGTCTTGGGTAGGGAACCCTATAGACCCAAAATGCATCTGTAGGTATCAAGATTCAAAATAGAGTATAGGTACAAGGCCTTGACAAAATCTTATTTTTAGTTTCAAAACAAGGCAATCACAATGTGGTTATGATTTCTAGCATTATGAATTCCATCACAATGAAATTTTCTACTAATATTAGATGTGATTTTTTGACTAGTAGAATATCTATGTGAGTAGATAAATGAAATTATTTGTTTTATATTTTCCATATTGTGCTGATGTTTATGTTTAAAAGGATTTTGTTTTATTCTTATACATTTCCTTAAATGTTTTTGTTTTCTTATGTTAGATTCCATGATATTATTATCATTAATAATCATCTAATATCATCCCTTAATATATGATTTCTTATTTCCAGGATGTGAAGATGTATATTATGATTGACCTATAGGATAAGCTATGGGATATGAGTGTGTTCTATGGAGACACAATGTTGTTCTTTTAATTTTATATTATAATTTAATACTAATGTATGTATCTATTACCTCCAAGGCTACAAAACTAATCTATATTTCGAGACATGACATCCTGTGATAATGATAATTATATATAATAATGGTCCTAATCAAGGTAACAGGGGTTGAGGTGTTATAGTTGGTATCAAAAATTGTTTACAATAAACCATGGAATCTATATTTTGAAAAATTGTAACTATAGAACATTTCCCTATGACATACATTGACGATTAGTATATAATAACATCCTAGAATTTTGGTAATGTAATGATTTTGTGAATATTCCAGGAAATGCATACCTTTTTGGATTCAAGAAGGTAGAGGTGGATCTAGAACAGATGTATCTATAAGTAAAACACGAAAACACTTCTTTGAGCTAGACTCAAACGGGAACTAGTGCACAACTACAGACGTTTCTACATTCTTGGTTACAACACTCACGAATGATAATCATAGGATAATTCAAAATTTCTTTAAAAATATTATCCAGGAACTATGGGTAAATACTTATTAAATGATTTTTATTATTATTTGTGATTATAATCATAAACTGTTCAATTTAAGTAAGGTATTTTACTATTTTGGAATTATATAATGTGATTCATACACTTTTCTAGTGTATTACATTGTTTATAAATGGATCATAGTGGAAGGAAATGAAATCATTTCAATTCATTTAATCTATGTAGATATTTTCATTCGACTCTAGATAATTATAGTAGAGCTAGTGATTCAACTGGTGTTGAATAACTTATAAACATATTGGGAAAACTGACTCAGGATATGAATAATAACCTTCTCACCAGGAGCACCCAGATCCACAATGTATAGGATCAATGATATACCACTTCTTGAGTCAACAACCAACATCTTTTTAGTGGACTAAAAATCAATTGGTATAAGAGAAATGGATATGTTTCATAGAGAAAATATTACATGATTTGGGGAGTAGGGAAAGGGTGAAAGTTCTCATAGAAGTTTATCACCACCTAGGAGATGTATATCAATAGTGATCATTAAATCAAAACACAAATGAGGATAAAGAGGTATAAAACATGGAATGAATGTTTTATAAACATAATTTTTAGAAAAATATGTTCCTTGTGAACATCGATCATATATGGAATGTCAATTTCTAAGTCCGAGGCCAAAGGAGGGAGAAAATGTAGCAAAGTATGAGTCTATCATTACAAGGTTAGAAAAGCATGTTGTAGATTATATATGTAACCCAATGAGTGATATTGATCGATTCATTGATGGGTTAAAATAATATATCTATCGATCATTAGTCTAACAATCCTTCTCGTCATACAATGATATAATCTAATGTCATATCATCATAGAAAAATAATTCTCTATATCTTAAGAATATAATGAAAATTAGGAGAATAATATATCTTCTGAACACTCTATAAATGGAAATAAGGGAAAGAATGGAATTTTTTAATTTCCATCTTTTAATAAATGTGGGAAGAAAAACCTTGGAACTTTTCTAAACGTAATGGTATTCTAATACAAGTGGGAGAAAAAGGCCAACTGGCTCGTGATTGTAAGGGGGGGAAATAGGCTATCAATTTTGAATGCTATTATTGTATACAAATGGGGAATAATGAAAATGAATATCTAAATCCCCATGGATAATCACATTGAAAAAGGAAAATGGGGAAATCCATGTTTACGTGATCACAACTACAGAAGTTGATGTTCTGAATGACGTGGTGGTAAGTATATAAATAATTTCTTTAAATTTATCAAATTCATTATTTGATTTTGGATAATCATATTCTTTCATATCATTCCAATTGTTCAAGTGAATAAGATATTTCTAATTGGATTTAAAAAGGTAGTAATTGGTCAAAACTCCTATGTGAAGTATCACTGTAACAATGTTTTGTGAATCAATATCCATTATGGAATATAAACATTCTTTATCTATGGATAACATCGCCATTACCATTATTTAATTTGATGTAATCCTCGATATGTATTGGATTCCGTACTGTGATGTGAAAATTCATTGTAAGATGAAAGAGTTTTTAATTTTTTAATATGAAAAGGAATAATTATCATTAGAGTAGAAATGTTACCATCAGATTCTCATTTAGATCCACCTCCAGTAGCTCAACAAAATTCAGTTATTGGGGAGAAAGAGAGTGAAATAACTATGGGTGAGGAAAAGAATGATCAAATAGAGAATGTGAATATTATGCAAGAATATGATGATGTATTTCTAGAGGATTTACCTATACAGCCTATAGAACAAGAAATATAGTTTTCCAGTAATTTAATTTATATTTTGAGGCCCATATCAAAGACCCCTTATATAATGTCCACTGTAGAATTTGTGAAACTAAATTAACAATTAGAGAAATTGAGTTAAAAAGGATTTATTCATACCAGTTTTTTACCAAGGGGATTGCCTATTTATATTCGTTAAAATGAATGATGGTTCTATGAGAATGTGTATTGACTTTAAAAAGGTAAATGTTATAACAATAATGAACAAGTATCACATACCATTCATTGATGATTTATTCAAAAAACATCATGGAACTGAATAATTTTCAATGATTGACCTTTGATCTGGATATCATCAGTTCTGTGTGAAGAAGGATGATATTCAGAAGACATCATTTTGTACTAGGTATATGCATTACTAGTATACAATAATTCCTTTTGGACATACAAATGGACACATTGTTTTCATAGATCTAATGAATAGTGTTTTCAAGGAATACTTGATGATTTTATAGTTATATTTATTGATGATATTTTGATATTCTTTAAAAGCTATTAAGATCATGAAAATCATTTGCGCAATATTATAAATACTCTTAGGATAAATTAATTATGTGGAATGTTTATAGAGTGCAAATTATAACATCAAGATATTTCTTTTAATAACCATATATTCTCTATGGATGGAATCTCTACTAATCCTTCTAGAAAAGAGTGATAAAATAATGAACAGTACCTACAAGTATAAATGTGGTACACAGTTTAATTGGTTTAGTAGGTTTTTATTAATATTTTGACCAGAGTTTTTCCTGATTGGATAATCCATTAACTAAGATCACACATAAAGGGGTTAAATTTGTTTAGACAAAAGTGTGTGAAGAATGTTTTGAATAACTAAATAGAATACTAGTCAATGCTCTTATCGTTACTCTACCATCATGGAATGATGGGTTTTTTATTTATAGTGATGCTTAAAATAATGTAACTGGATATATGCTTATTCACAAATGATAGTGTTATTTATTATGTGTCACAGCAACTAAGAATTCATGAAACAAACTATCACACAAATGTTAAATAGTTAAAAGTTGTAATCACTGCTCTGATGATATTGAGAGACTATCTCTATGGTGAAAATTTTGAGATATATACTGATAACAAGTGTCAAATGTATATTTTATAACTAAAATTACAAAACTTGTTTCAAATATAATTCTATGAACTACTCTAGAATTATGATTTCAATATACACTACCACCCAGGGAAGGAAAATAAGTTGGTAGTTGATTTGAGCAGAAAGAATCACGTAGTTCGGAACAAGATGATAGTTGAAAGGGATACTATGTAAATGGATATAGTAAAAATCAATGTGGTTATAATAATGGCAGGTGAATCATCAATAATTTTTAAAATGGATTACAATCCATATTTATTAGAAAGAATTATATTCAATCAGAATGATTATGTGGAGTTTCAAAGGTAAATTAAAGCTATGAATGATGGGAGATTAATCAACATTGTAATTGAAGATTGAATTTTGAAATTTTGAAAGTTAATTTTGTTCATGATATACCAGATATAAAAGGGAAATTATGGATGATGCTCATAACAACAATTTCTCTATTGAATCTGGTTGAACTATGATTCATAGGGATTTGAAGGGGCATTTTTGGCAGGATAGCATGGAAAGGGAAATTGCTGATTATGTGTCAAGATGATTAGTTTATCAACATGTTTAGGATGGAAGACAATATCCTCGAGGATTCATGAAAACACTTCCCATACTTGAGTGGAAAAGGGATTATATTACGTTGGAAATTTTCATGGGGATACAAAAAACACCTAGAAGGAATGATGCAATATAGGTCATTATTTATCATCTTAACATGTCAGCACATTTTCATTCTATATGTGAAAATTTAACAGTAGAATGTTTAGAAAGAATATATATTGATTATGTTGTAAAAATTTTTGGTGTACTACTATCAATTATTTCTAATCGTGATCCCCGTTTATCATTAGAATTATAGAAAATTCTTCAGAATTCCCTAGATATTGATCATCGTTTAAGCCCTACCTACCACCCTCAAATAGATGGACAATCAGAACAGACTATTCAAACCATAGGAGACATGTTGGGATATTTATCTCTTGACTTTTAAGGTATGTGGGATCAATATTTAACTCTGGAGGAATATTCTAAGAAAAATAGCATACATTCATATATTCAGATGGTCCCATATAAAGCGTTACATGGAATGAGATGTCGCATACCAATTTTTTTGGATGATATTACTGAAAGAAAACTTTAAGGCCTAGATCATTTTGATGAAACAATGGGAAATGTGAATATTATCCAAACCCACATCATAGAAGCTCAATATAGTCAAAATAGATATACTGATAACCAAAGGAATGATTAGGAATCTCATGTAAAAGATCATGGGTTTTTGAAGGTATCACTTTGGAAGGTTGTTGTACGATTCGGTAAGATGGGTAAATTGAGTCACGGGTACATCAGACCATTCGAAATTATAGAATGAATTGGAATTGTAGCTTATCAATTGGCAGTGCCTCTATGTCTCTTCAATGTTCATGATGTGTTCCACATATCACAGATGAGAAAATACATCCTAGTCCAAAAGCATGTACACACCAATGAAGAAATAGAACTGGAACATGATCTTTCTTATTATGAATCTCCTATCATGATTATTGATACCAAATAACATGTTTTAAGAAACCGAATGGCACATCTTGTTAATGTTCTTTAGAGAAACAATAAAATAATGGAGGCAATGTGGGAACCTAAGGATCATATGATGAAGAACCACCCAAGTCATTTTATGTAGTAGTATTTTAAAAAATTATTGAATGTGATTATTTGAAGAAGGGAATAATGTAACACCCTAAGCTTCTACAATACGTTTCTTTTTTAATAATACAATAGTGTGTTATGTACGCAACACCAAGTTCCAATGCACCATGACCTATCTAACTTGTCATTTTAAAAGTATTTTTGAATATTAATTCTCACTTTTAGAAATTTTATAAATATTAATTTTCAAATGGGACTTACTTTAGGATTCATTATATCAAAATTATCTTAGGGTTAATTTTTATGATAACATTCATATTTTTATGAATAGTAAAAAATTCAAAATTTTAATTTTAAAGAACATTTTAAATCAATATAATTTATTACTTTAAATTATAAATTTTAGTTGTTTTAATCTTTCATTAGATTATAGTTTTATCATTTGATATAAGTTATGTCATTGGAAGTAATTTCACATTTAAATTATACCTAAAGACATGTCAATCTTTTGATAGTTTTTATTTCATAAAAACATGCTTTTTAGTTTTAACCACAGGACTTGCTTTTAAATTAATATTTAAAATTTCAATGTTTTGAATTTGGAAAAATTTATTCCTAATTTTGAATTAGAAGGACCAAATTGGGAACATAGGTAACTTTTGTTTTTGTTCATTATGAAAAGTAACTTAATAAATATTTTATTTACAATGGTTAAAGGGTAAATTTGGTAAATAACGGTATCAAATAATATTATAATAATATTAAATTACCCTAACTCATGACCTAAACCTTTTATATTATACATGACTGACCATGGTAACCCTTGGGTTGATTCTTGTACCCCATTGAGCAACTTTGTAATGGAAAATGATACTTTATAAAAATTTATTTTATGTTAAGGAAAATGTAACATACACATATATGTTTAAGTTAAAAAATTTATATAAGGGATTATATAAGTGATATCTAAGACTATAAATTTTAATTAAAAAAATGAAATTATTTAATACATCCTGGTATTTAATTTATGATTTTTAGCATAAAATAAATATATTTTATTATGACACAACAATGATGCATTATTTTCCTTAATAATTAATGAATCAAATAAATGATATAAATTTTTTTAAATAAATATAATTTGAATGTTTTGATGACATCCATGAATTTCATTGGTATATGTTAAATGTTATATGTGTTGAAATATATTTTTTCTTGAAGTAATAATATCGTTAAGACTATCAGAAATACCCAATACAATGTTGCATTAAAATTTTAAAAAATGAGTTTTGAAAACATATTCTATATTATTAAATTTTGTACTACTACAAAAAACATATTAACTGTCCAAAAGACTTATATAATTATATACATGTAATTTATTAACCACATAATGTTATCTTTTCATTTAACAGTAATTTGATTAAAAATATATTATAATAATACCATAAAACATGGTTAAAGTTAAACTATTTTACTATGAGTTAGATCTAAATGATAAGGTTAGTATGGTTACCAAAACGTGTGTGAAACCTATTTTCTGAGATATTTCTGACCCATCCTCACCTTATCCTCCAAATAAATCAATTTAGAGCCGTTATAAATAGAAAATGATTTTATAATAAAATAATATTTGAAGCTTTTCTTAAAGTGACTCTCAACTCTTTTATAAAAGGGTATTTCCCCTTCTATTAATTTCACACCTCCAAGGCCTTTTGGATCAGCCAAACACTAATAAAATATCCTTTCAAATACTCTCACAAGAACATACAAGCCTTACATTGATCATAAATCTATCTTATGGAGACCTTTTGTTCAAATCAAAATGAAGAACCATAATAAGAGGTAATTAATTCATCCCCTCTTTTAAAGTTTGTTTCTTCTTCTATTTCCACCTTATTTAGTGTTTCCATAAAAAAAACCCCAGTACGTTCTAAATACTGATATGTTATTATAAACATGGTACAACCATATTAATTATTCTATCAATCCAACGAATTACAATTTCACCATACGTGAATACGTATGACTTACCGTATCTATGTTGTTGTGTAGTCTTCTATTCAACAGTTCATTATTTGGATGGGTATAATAGTGAGTATGACTGATGTAAAAAATAAATATAACATTTAAATAATTATGTTTTTATAATATACCATCCAGATACAGATGATTTAACCACTAATAGAAATATATTGTCGCTCGTGTGTACGTACGGCTTACCATCTCCACGACGTGATGATATTTTGTTCCCCATCGTAACCATTAAATATTAATTTTTTTTTGATGATTAAAAATAATTTTTATGCAGATAATATTTTTTTATATGAATAAAATACACTTTAACCATAACTACCATGACATACATAAAAAACAAATAAAGGAATATGAATCAGTTTCCACCCAAAACAATGATTTTATAGAAATATCATTAACAAAGAAAAATTTAAAGATCTTATTGGATATCATATTTATGTATGTGGTTCTTCTATAATTTAGTAATAAGTATTTAGCCATTATATTGGTTGTTAACGGTCCGTTGACTATGTACAAGATTAAGGTAATAGTGAATATTATAATCTTTTTATTATCAATGTTTTTGTATAACTAAGTATCTACTAGGACTTCTTTATCATCAACCTCTTTATTTCATTAAAATGTATTTAATTTTTTTTTACTATTTCATAGTCTATGATTTAATTTTATTAATTCAATTTTTTTAATTTTTATGATTTTTCTAATGGAATTGTTACATATGTTTTCCAAACATGGTTCATTATGATGTTTTCGAAAAAAATAAGGATGGAATGTTTTATTAACTTATACAATTGGTGCAACAATTTTCTGCTATCATAAATCCTTTGAAGATTACCTTACAAGCTTATAAGAATATTTTCAAAATAATGTTTTTTATTAGATTTAAATTATTAAAATCTATGATGATAAATTTCACTCAAATATTTTTTGGATTGATTTCATCTATGTCAACATTCATAGATGGAATTTCCACTAGTTTGAAGTTGATTTATTATGATAAAATCTTCCATATTATATTTTGGTTTTGTGATATGTTTGACTATGGATGTTCTATTTTTATAAAATTCATATTTTATTGTAAATGTATTAACAATTTGTATGCTGTTTAATATGGATTTTGAGGTTATGTTTCAACATTTTTATATGAGAAATGCATTGGAGATAGTAAGTGTCGGGTGGCGCCTGTTATATCCCCTCCATGCATCAGTATGATGAATAAGATAAACTATTGTCTTAACATAAGGCCTTGAAAAAATCATATTTATAGTCTTTGAACGAGGCCTTGACTATGTGATTATGATGTTTAGAATTATGGATTGCATCATTTTGAAATTAACTATTGATATTACATGTCATTATTTGACTAGTAGAATATTCTTCTGAATAAGTAAGTGTCATTACTAGATTTATCTTTTCCATATTATGTTGATGTTTATGATTAAATGGATTGTGTTTTTTTATACATTGCCTTAATTTTTTTTTGTTTTCTTATGATAGTCGATGTTATATTGTTATCCTTAATGAGAATTTGAGCTCACCCCTTTCTTATGTTTTATTTTTCATAGGATGTGAAGAAGCATATTATGATTGAACTGTAGGATAGTATATTGTATTGAGTATGTTATAACTAGAAAAAAAAATTATATTCATTTCATAATGTTATTTAATAATTATGTATGTATATAGTTCTTCCCTGGATTCTAATCTAATTGGTGTTTCTAGAGTTGATCTCAGGTGATCATACCAATGTTTTGTAACAATGCACTTACTCTCGATAACTGGGGTCGGAGCATTACATTGATGATTTGTTGTAATTTTCCTAAAAAAATTCATCAAGAATGATATATTCTTTTTCATCTATGTGTGAAGTGTTTGATTCTGAAAATGTTAAATACTATAAAAATCAAGGAACGTGTCATTTTAAATTGTGTTATTCATAATTAAACATGTTGTATCTTTCATTGTGAAATTACAATAAATTAAAAATATAATATTGGTGTGAAAATTCTTAATTACATGGAGGATCATATTGTAAAATTAAATAATGAATTAGTTTTTGAAACCATTGAAAAAATATAATTTTGGAAGAAACTAATGGAGAATCAAAAAAACTATTATTCCTAGGATTTAAATCAACATTGTTATTAGTTGTTTGGAGATAGGTTATCTTGAAATAAAAAAAGGTTGCAGTGATTAAAATTTATCTAAAAACGTGATCTTTTAAAAGATATACTCCCCATAGGAAATGGGACTTTTTATTCAAATTTTTAGGTGAAGAAAATAATATGCCCATTGCGATTGGGGAATAAAAAGATACATTTGTTCCCCAATTATTGTGTGTTGTACAAAAATAATTTAAAATTTTATCAAATTTTCTGAAAAGTGGAACAAAATACTCTAAGATTAATGAAATAGGAAACTCAAATTCATTATTAGTACTAATATTTATCTTCATACTAAATCAAATAAATAATTCTGATAATACCTACATGTAAATATAATAAAAGATCTCTGATTCATAATTTGGTACTGAAATAAGTGATAAAACTAAAGTAATTTAGTACCATCAAATAATTCTTCGTTTAAAGCCACTATATGAAAATTTAATTGAATGAAGATGTCAAGAACAAATTCAGATGAACGCATATTGGATGGTAAATTACATCACCCTATTGTCTCTACACAATTGAAGATATTAGATAAAAAATTCCATAATTTTGGAAATAATGTTTGATATGGTTTAATGGGAGTCTTTATATTTGAAATGAATCTATATCATAGAATAAGTATTTAACACAATCCATGGAATTTTTTGTTGGTATTTTACAACTTCTCCCCAAAGATATGTATGGATAAAAAATATTTTTTTAATGAAATTGATTATTTTTTGGACCAAAAAATCCAGGAAATGATATTGATGTGTATCTTTATACATTGATTTAAAATTTAAAAATTCTATGAGAGAAATTTTTTTATTTTTCTGATGCATTCAAGAATGAGTATTATCATTTGGGTTCTATAATAATGTTCAGTATAAAATACATTCCAGAATATGGTAACTTATTTGGATATAGTGTTAAGGGATATGAAGCATGTTCAATTTTTGAAGAAGATACAACATAATATCAATTGCAGAATGGAATAATGACAATCTACGTGGTACATTGATTTTTTTTTTGTTAATTGATCATATGTAGAGTAGATTGAAACATGTTTTTATAGTTTAGAGTAATAAAATCATCCCCTGAAACCATTTTTAGTTGATGAAAATAAAAAAATGTTGCGAAATAGTGATTTTTAATTTAAAAGAAAAATTTTATATTGTGTTCTAAAATATTTATGGATGTAATGATCGGTTTTTTTAACTACCTTAATAGATATTTTTAGAGATAAAACATAACATTGATTTTATGCATGTTAAGTGAAATTATTGTGACATTTATATTGAAGATTATTGGACATAAAAAGAACGAAAAATATGGATTGAATTATATATTGTACTTGATACCAATGGGAATATGTTTAGATTGACCACCCACAATAAAAAGAAGCATAACATATATACCTTTGGGTTTTCACACATTAATAAAAAGTGAGAAGTTGAATTTTTTAGAATGTATGTATGGTGTAAATGTACCCAATGTATATTCATAAAATGTGAATAATTTTGTGTTACTGAAGGATTTAAAACTAGTAGATATGAAATCGGGTGACTTTTATGTATTGCTGCAACAACTATTATTGGTCCCATGGTGTGTTATATTAATATTTAATGTTAGAAAGAATATTGTTAGGTTACATATTTTAATCAAATCCTTTTGTATCAAAGCTAATGAGCCAAATTTTTAATGATTTGGATAATGAAGCTTCTCTTATATATTGTTAACTTGATATGTATTTTACACCTATATTTTTTGATATAATGGTTCATCTACTAATTCATCTATGGTTGGATATATGAATATGCATGAAAAATCATTTACATTGGATGTATCATTTTGGACATTATATGAATATTTTAAAAGGATAAGTTAATAATTCTTATCTACTAGCGGCCTATATTATTCGAAATATTTATTTAAATATTTTATTGAGTTTTTTTATTGGTTATTGATATGTACTAGATCATTTTGGTCAACCCTTATCTCGACATTTGATTTTTGAGAGTGAAGGAAGAGGGATTAAATTGTAATAGGTAAGGTTTTCTCCCAATGATATTGTGACACATACACATTTATATATTTTTAAGAAAAAAGATGTTGTTTTATCATATATATCATCAAGATATATCTAAATTAAAGAGATGTCCAAAAAATGAATTCATGATTAGATGATGATTGAGTATCAATCGTTATTTGATTCATGTTGTAAAGAGTAAGTGGGAACAAATATATCTATATACAAAACATTGAAATGGTTAGTAGGAAGAAAATCTATTAATTAGATAACATGGAATGGTTTTTCTATTAATGGGTACACATTTTACATAATAATATTGGATGATAAGAGTTCAATTTCAAATATTGGTGAAGGTTATCACTGATGCAATGCATTATTCATGCGACAAAATATAAAAAATCAATTTCAACTTTGTTGATATATTTTGGAGTTGATGATTACATATGGGAAATTTATTGTACAAAATTTTGATTCACTATATTTTTGTGTAATTATGTTGATAATAATAGAATTCTCAAAAATTATGATTGTGGATTTACAATAATTAATATATAAAAATTGAATTACAATGAGAAACCATTTATTTGGGAAACACATAAAAAGAACATGATTTATGTCATTGATCAATCCAATTACCAGTGTTCTATCAATTTCTAATGAAACAAATACCATATTTGTGATGAGAATCATGCTAATAATGTTATTTATTTACATTTTTCTTATTCAATAATTACATGATTTTTAGATGATTAAAAGGGATACAAGGAAAACATCATGCATGAAGTATGTAATGATCATGATGAGAGGTTATGGGAAAACATTTAATTATACTCATAATTTCTCTCTTAATTATTATTATTTTTTGAATATTAAAATGTGTGCATCCTTTTATGCATATTATTTTGATCCTTTTTTCTAAATAATAGGTTTCCTATTTATATTTGGGTACACAAAATTTAAATACAGTTGCATGTTTCAATGAAAGATGTAGAGATAGAAGAGCAGTTACCTAGGAATATATATGTTTAATAATGTTAAATATAAGGCCCCAGCCTTAAACCTTACTTAATATTGAGTTATTACAAGATTACACGTTGAGGATCTTTTCGGGTTTAGAGTTTTAGAGAATTAGATCATAAAACTTGCATTACATTCCACATATAAACAAAGTGGTTACATAAATATAGTATTCTTCATTCCCATCAATGGAACAGATTTAAAATAAAACATGGATTATTTCTTGACACATCCTTGACTCTATCATCTTATCATGTACCTTTCCCTTGACCTGTGAAAAACATTTCAAAAACTTGGGATGAGCATAAAAACTCAGTATGGGTTATAAAAAAAAACATGGAATGGAAACATGAGTTCATATATAAATAAGAATGAAATCATACTTTACCCATAAAACATAGGCACTTTAACATACCTCATAAAATCATGAATAAATCATAGAAATCATAATATGTAAAGGTAACTTGAGGCATTCATAACATTCTTACGTAGGGGGTAACCCTCTTGGTTACGTTTGGAATACCCATCACAGTATATTCCCTAAAATCTCTTCGGAGAAACCTTAACGTTTCACTCCTTCGCGTTACCCAATGCATTGGAGAGCTATAACGGGCTCACCCGCCCTTAGTTTATCACGGAACCACCCGTCTTCATAATAATGCCCAAGAACCATAACATAATCATATCACATAAAACATGCATAATGGAAACATAACATTTCCACATTTCAATCACGAGATATCAATACAACACATTGTTATAAAAACATTATGAAAACCATTTTCAATACCAAAGTAAAACATGGTATTTATTTTTCTTTTTAAAAAAAAGGTATGGCTTGTAGAGGAAGCCAAAACTCAAATAACGGTTACGACGGCGGAGAAGTCGTTGTCGCCGCATACGTACGACAAAAACATTCCCTTTTGTTGTTTAGTAAACGCTTCGTATAAAAAAGATTCCTTTTGAGTAAACGTAAAAGTCAAAGGGGTTTATACACCGTATAAAAGAAAGTTGTGTATAAAATAAAATATGCCTCAACGAAAGGAGATTGAGACGAAGTCCCATACCTCGTATCCGACTTGACCCGACCGTTCTTTAAACTCCTGAATAATAAACTTGAGTTAATCTCTACATGCTTATGAATCTTTTTCAAGTTCATTATTCCTTTTATACCATGTTATGAACATCATGTAATCATTTAAGTTAATAATGTTCATTTTGTCGGTATTTGGTTCTTAAGTCAAAAATTGACTTCTTATACTTACATGTTGTTAATTTGGTCAAAGGTTCATTATATCCAGAATGGTATTCATTATGTAGATATCATATATGTCATATATATCCAGTACATACATTCATTTATAATATTACATCACATTTAGAGGTAAGAAATGAAATGCACCGTTCATGGAGACGGTAAGCCGTACGTACGCATGAACGCTACTTCCATTTCTATTTCATATTTTCTGGAATGGAATCATAATGATATAAAAGTATATTATAATTCCAGTATAACAACATAATTAATATCATTAACTTTATCCTTTACACATCCCACATATGGTATTAACGAATCAAATCACTTTTAGGGGGCGGTAGTCCGCACTTCCTAAAATGAAGATATCGTGTTTTACCCATAATGGAAACCATAAAGGTATGCCCAAAATAAAAAAACAGAAGCTTAAGGAAAACATAAACATATTATATATCATATATAAAAATAGTGACATCATAATGGCCACCTTTGAAGGTGTTTAATGAGTGTTGAACAATCATCGTTTCGGGAGGCAGAATTTCGCCATCCACGGAAACCGTATGTTCTTTAACCATTTGATGTAGTTGTGTGAGAGTGTAGCTCAAATATATCTTATAACAACATCCTAGTATATTGAAGATACTGGTGTTGTTACAAAAGAAGTAAATAAAAAGAGTTTAGGGGGTCGGAGAAGCAAAATAAAACAAATGAACATGAGAGAATGAAATACCTTAAAAAGTGTAACTTCTTTTGGTTTGAGCCTAAAGGCTTCCTTTGAAAGGATTCTGCCCAAAGGGAATCCTCTAGGATGAGGAGAGGGATGTGGAGAGAGCAAATGGGCAGGGGTTGGCCGAGACAATGGCTTGAAGAGTGTGTGAAATGAGGTAGAGGTGGGGGCCTTTTATAAGGGGAGAGGAGGGGCACTTTTGAAAAGTAAAGAAACATTACTTTATTTGAAAATGTGTTTCGGTTTTAAAAGGTCCCACATTGATATAATTCGTGGATAAGGTGATAAGGCATCGAAATCCATTCATCCAATTGGTTTTGGACATGTGTAGTTTATAGATTTTATATTATCTTTCCATTTTATTTAAATCGTCAAATAATGATGTCATCGCTGCATCATTATTATGTCATGAATAATTTAATTTATTTAATGTCTAAAAATTATAAAACAAATACTATGATGTAGGAAATCTTTTTAGCTTTCCAATGACTATTTATAATCAAAATTTGGACTTGTATAACCCTACTTAAAAATTGTTTCAGTAAAACAATTTATGTTTGTGTCATTTTCACTTTAACATTAAATAAAAATATATTATTGTCATTTTCCAACTAAAGTGGATCCATGGGGTCCCCAAGTTAGGCCATGGCTTGTCTTGGTCGGCCATGACACAACCAATGGGGTTGGGACATGTGTCTAGGTCATTTTATATTATTAAAGTATTATTTATACCTTAAACTACACTAATTACCACTAATCGCGATTAAAAACTTAATAAGTTACTATTCACCAAAAAATTATTTTAATCTCATTGAACCACATTTTACTTCTTAATGACAACCATGTATGTCGGATTTTCAAAATTCAATACACATTAGTGGTAAACTTTCATTTAACTGAAAAATCAGTTTGCTTGATTACCACTTAGTGGTTTCACTATTCATCAAAAATTGAAGTTTTTCAGAAAATTACCAAAAATTCACCCTAAGCTATATTTGATATTCCGAATTCAAAAATGAAGTCTATTTTACAAAATTCAAATCATATAAGTCACATTAATTAATTTAATAATTAATTCCCGCTGCCAGAGCAAATAGCGTGTTTTTACAAAACAATAAGTATCAAAATATTGGCACCAGTTTAAGTCTAATTTCAAATCGAAATTGATTCCAATGACCACCATTGGATAAAATGGTAAAAATATATTCTAATTTCACTTCAAAACCAATTCAAAACATAATCTAATCATATAAATAAATTAGGTTAGAAAGCAGTTTTGAATTAAAATACAACATTTTACACTATTCATAAAAAAAATGAACTTTATCAGAAAAATACCAAAAAAAATTACACGAAGTAAAATTTGATGTCCCGATTCTTAATAAGAGTTTTATTTGGTCTAAAAGAATGTATAAGAGTGATCAAAACATTATTTAATGATGGTTCACCATTAAAAGGTGATTAGTGAACCTTTAGTGAAAATTAAAGTATATATGCCTAAAATTGAACTCTTTCCCTATTTTAAGCCTTTATCTTTTATTGGGTAAATGTAAAAACATCTAAAAACATATCTATTCATATTTTAGTTATTTCTATTCATTCTCGCCAGTACAACGGCTACTTGTTAACTAACATTTAAAATAATATTATTATATTACTAGTGTGCTACGTAAGTTTCAAAGAAACTCATCGTTGCGTATCGGGTACGCTATCGAACATAGCAACCCCTTTTAATTAAAATTCATATTTAATTCTCAAATATTAATAAATATGAAAATTATTTATTCTTTAATTACCTGGGATGTTACATTAAATATTCAGTAATATACTTAATTAATCAAATAAAACATTTAATTTGTTATTTGTTTCCTGGGTTTCTGATGCGTCTTCAATGGAGGATAATTCCCCTATTATTGAATGGAAATTATATTCTAATGTTAGTAAATGTGGTATCACATGTTCACTAAAAATTTCACTGACTATTGGAGATTAGAGAATATATATATATTTTTTAATCTAATAATAATTTAATTGGTCCAAATGTATTTCATTTTATTAGTTGTATATAAAAATAGATAAATTGATGAATTATTATTTTATATCCAGATTTGAAGTACATAGAATGGATAGAAAAAGTACATTTGTGGGATTATGGGATGGTAAAATATCTGAATTGATTTATTTTATCTCAATTTTTTAATTATGAATATTTAAAATGAAAAATTTCATCTATTCAATTATAGATTTCATTTATGTTTATGGAAGAAAATTGAATTAGGAAAATAAATTTAACATTAACAGTTGTTCGATTGAGATATTTTATATCAAAACATAAAAAATTATATTAATTGAAGGAAAATGTTTGAAATATCATGACATATGTATTAGTTTGTATATGCAGATATATGGAGGAAATTTCGGACTACTGTTATGATGAAAAATTCTAGGTATGATAATTATTTACTAATGTAAAATGAATTATATATTTATGTACTTACATACTAGTTTATTTTTATATAACTCCATTAGATCTTATTAAGAGATCCAGTTCAAAAATATATTCCCTCATACATTATCACATGGAGGGTATCCATTAGTGGTGCATCAAATGAATGAAGAAATATTTTTAGTATTAATAGGTCAATCTAGTAGTGGTTCACAAGAAGTCTAGTTTGGTCCTCTATCTCCCCCAACATTCCATAAAAAATGTAAATGATCGCGATGTAATAAAAATGAAAAATATCTTATAGGGGAAGAAAAGTAATTATCTAATAAAATTATATTTAAATATTATTTATTTTTCATTAAAATTTATATTTTATAAATTTAAAAAACTAATATAAAATTTTCATGTTTCATTTCTGGATGAACATCAGGAGCCAGAGACACAAGGTTTTTTTTCTGAAGGGTTGGATGGGCATCATAACCACTTATTTTGAAAGGCAGTACACCCCAGCTGTGTTAGAGGATATCATGTGCGAGTTAGTATTCATAATGTTTTTTTTATATAGAATGAAATCATTCGACCCAGAAATAGAATCAATAAAATTTTAGCTGAATGATATGAAAGATTTTATGGTTTATCAAACTCACGGAACAGTGTATATGACTTTGATAGAACACTTGACAAGAAATTCATAGCTTGCACAGCTTTCCTTTCCTTCCTAGTTGACTCAGCCTATTGGGAAGCCTCTACAACCATCCCTGCCTGATTGGAATTCCCAAGATGAATACATAGATACACCTCCTACTATGTCAGACCGAACTATATTCAATGAGTTGATTACTAATGATCCTCATATTAATATTGTTCTCTTTGGAATTGGGTATTTTTTAGGGGATTATGTACACCACCATCATATATAGATGGGTCGGGTAAGAGTATCAATACTTGATATAATTTATCATAATTATGTAGTACTATTTCCTACTAAGAATATTACAGTAGTTGGTGATTGTTTGGGTCAATTTTGTTACTTTGAAAACTAGTATTCTACAATATATATCATATGAGGTATGCATCTTCTTTAATAATAATTAAATATGATTGAATATTAATTATTATTTTTTCTGGAATTTATCTTATATTGGATTATCTTAAATAAAAAGTAATATCTCTTTTTAAACAAAACATTCAAGAACATTTTACTGTATATTCTTTTGATAGTTCTTTTGGGATTTGAATATATTATTATTATTATTCATCCTTGAATAATATATATGATTTTTAGATGAATTTGGATATATGTGGAATATATCATACATTGAATTTACTCAATGAATATATCATGCCTCAAGTGGATTTCTAAGATATCGTCCTAAATGTGCTGTAGTTTTTTAATCATTTATGTAAATTGATTTATGAATTTTAATTTCAATGATTAAATATGGTTAAAATTGACTTACTATATTTCATTTTTATTCATGGTATTTTCACATGATTAATATAAAAATGTATTTCCCAAGAATTTATGGTTGTATTGATCCAAAATACATTCCCATGGAAGTTAAACATGTGATGAATCTGGAAATAGTTGAAAATATGCATGAGAGATTATCAGATACGGTTATTGGATGTTGGTTTTTTCCATTTCTTGATAAGTAAGAATAGAAACATAATTATGATCTAATGATTATTATAATGTCCATAATTTTGAAAATTATTATTGTTGGGGGCATTGGATGTTACTCATATTTGGCCCATGTAAATGCACATTATATTTGTTTTTCTCATTATTAGGGAGTGTTCGTAAAATATTTTCCACCTTATTAGATAAGTGTGTGTTTTTTGGTTTTCCATAGGCTCATTATAATTATTTCTCATTGTTTATACAAGTATTATAATTTCATATATATTTAAATGATTTTTGTGGAAAAAAATTAACAAAGAACCCATGTCAATAATGAAACCACATGCATTACAATATGTGGAAGTAAAAGTAATTTTTTTATTAGTAGACAATATTATGATATTAAGATATATATATATATAAATTTGTTTTTATTATCACGTTAATGTTTTATGACTATATTTTCATCATCTATAAGTATATATTGAATCTTTTTATTATATTATATGATTCCTATAATAAATTATCACAACTAGTGTTGAATAAATTTTAGATGATTGTTGTTTTAATTTTTTTTATATTTTCTATCATCATATTTTTTTAATAATATCATTCAATGTTATTATATAAATTAAATGATGATGAGTAGTACACCCAAAATGAACTTAACCGTCATCAATCATTTATTGTGGTCTATTTGTTATGGATTATTATTATTTGAGGTATGTATATTATGATGTTTATGAATAATATTACATTTTTCTAATAACATTTGTTTAGAAAATAATTTCCATTTTTAAAATAGGTGTTAAAAATGATGATATCATATGAATGCTTAAATAATAACCAATAATATTCTTGTTGTACATTTCAAGTATGTATATTTTAATTATAGTTTAAAATAAACATAAATAGATTTCTTTTTGAATATATTTATAAAATCATGTAAGTTTTTATTTATTTTTAGACAATGATAACTACTATTTTAATTTTGTATTCTATGCATTTATTACATGGATTTTGATTATTTTTTATATGTGTAATATTCTGAATTTTCTAATCAATTTATTTAACTCCTGATGTCGGTTTTGTTTTAAACATTTTCCGAAACATTTAAAAAAATGTTGTTTAGTGCCATTTTAACTAACAGACCGATGTTATAATCTATTCCAGATGTGGTTTTACGAATCGATTTATAACAAACATAACCAAAAAAAGGTTGTTCTCGATATTCAACTTCATTATTTGTTTTTATAGACACTAAAATGTTGTTTTTGATTTTGGTTTATTTATAAATACGTCACAAAAAACTAAACCCATCATCAGTTTGGATGTTGGTGTTTGGAAACATATTTTTAAAAGCCATTTTTTTCTTCTCCTTTATAAAATTTGATAAAAAATCAGATGTCAATAATAAAAAACTGATGGTTAAACACATTTTTCACTAGTTATTTTTAGTAAAATCACCTTAACTATAACTCCAAAATATAATGATAAAAATAAAAATTCCCGTATATTATTTTTTAAAAATAATTATGACCTATTTTATATAAAAAAAATAAAACATCTAAATAATATATTGAAAAAACTAGAAACACAAACCTTCTTTATTATTGTTTTATGATTTTAGGAAAAAGTCCAAAAAATGACAATATTGACTTCAATATTGTATTTTTCCACTATCCAATTTTTCATATTTCATATTATGTCCTCAACATCTTCCAATAAAATTTTCCCCAATAATAAACCATTATAAATGAAAATCATTTATCATAATTATTTATAACATATTAAAAAGGAAATATAAATAGCCATGATCCATTTAAAATCAAAAATTTTCAACTTAAAAAATATAACCCATTGGTAGCATAAGGATACTATTTTTTAAAAATGTATAATTATAATCATAACCCATTTAAAATCCATTTACGATAATAATTCTTCACAATTAACTCCACTTGAAAACCTTTAGTATCTCTAAATTTAATCACCAAAATGAAAAGTTACATTACACACAATATTTTACTTCTATTCCAAGACACTCACTATATAAAATATATAGGGTTCAACCATGATTAATAATGGGGCTCAATACATTTCCTACTATGTATTAGGTTTGATCTTTCACCATCATTAATTTTCATGTACAAATCAGGAATAAAAAGATTAAAGGCCTTCACTTTTAAAATCCCAACAATAATCAATTTTCATACAACGATTAGTGTTTCTATGGAAAATAAATAGGTTCTCTATGAATCCAATAATCTAACCTGATACTGAATAACGTAATAATGAATAAAAAACATCACTTGACATATTTTTTAAATTAATTTTTTTAGGTTGTAGAATGAAACTATAATTTAAATATCATTAATAAAATTTATAGAGGAAAATAATTTTTTCGCACTAAAAATTCATGATGAAACCAAAAAATTAATAAATTATTCTGAATATAATTATTATTTAAAAAACCCTTATAAAATGTTAATGAACAATTTAAATAAAATAATGGTAATAACCTAGATAAAATTCACTAATGTTATAAATACTGAAAATTAATTTAATTTTCAATCAATTTTTAATAAGAGTAAATCTTGTCGTATTAGAAAAAAAATTATAAATAAACATTTAATACCATATAAATGAATAAAAATTATAATGTTAAAATTATATATGAACTCATTAATGTTTTTAAATGAACATTTATAAAAGAATCATCAATGAGATTAATATAGAAGAGAAATATTTTTGTTTAAAAATCCGATACAATATGGTAGAACACACATAGAACATTTTTTCTGATATTTTATTGCAGTAGGAAAGATAAAAATCATTAATGTTTAAAATTTTAAAAAAATATTAAAATAAATATTTTTCATGAAAATTATTGAATCTAATTTCCCCTTGAAGGAATTGAACATAAACAATCTGATAATGAGAAGATAACAAACTGTAATGAATTTTCAACCTTATTATCTCTTCAAACATAATCCAAAAAAAATAATTAATTTAAATCACACATTATATATCAAAAATATATATAATAATGTTATATTATATCAACAGGGATGAATATACACCTCATAAATGAATATCAATACATATAATAAATATAGGTCCCTGGGAAATGAAATTTTTAGGACAACAACCCATAAAAAGATCATGTCATTTTATTAAGAAATAAAAAATATTGAGATTATGTTTAAAATACCCAAATACACAAAAATATATATATAATATTTAATAAAACAATTTTTATACAAATTCACACATAAAAGTATTATTATAACATCAATAATGAATATTTATAACTCAACGAATTGAAATTCAGTCAAGAAACCCATTAAAACTTGGTAATATTCATGATAAATCAACTTGGATAAAATAAATCAAATTGAAAAAAAAAATTATCATGTTGTTTTTATAAATTATTTTATAAAATTTTAAATGATAGTATATAATCCATATAATTTAAATTATTTTAAAACAAATAAAATATTCCTCAATGAGAGGAAATTAAAATGAAATCCAATACCATGAGTCTTGTCATTTCATGTCCGTCTGTTTATCCCTAATCTCGAAGAAATCATATTTATTTTTCAGAATCATAATGAAAATTTAAAAGGATTAATTACATATAATTAATACTTTTTTCTATTTATCTGTCATGACCCGTCCTCAGGACCCTTGCCGTGACTACCCAAAGCACGCCTCCCATAGGCCAGGGGCTGGGGACTAGCACCAAGGTGTAAATCCTGACAAAAGGGGAAGGAATTTCCTTTATAAAGTAAACAAACACCATAGAGTAAGCAAGAAGAAGTAAACACTAAGTAAAACTGGGTACAATAGTAGTGCGGAAAAGTAAGTGGGCCAAAATACAAACCCACACTAAAAGTAAGGTACAACTGCAAAGAAGTACAACAAATGAAATTAATGTAGCAACATCGAGACGTCCACTGGAAGTCCCACCTGAAAGGTGGGTACATATAGCCTCTTCACCTCCTTGGGTCTAGCTGTCCGCTCTGTGTACGTCCCTCCTAGTGGTCCACCTCTAGTTACCAACTTTCTCCACAAGCCTCAACCACGATCAGCGTTGTCCGTCCTCTGCAACCAACACAATGTAGTGCGGGCATAGCCTGTGCAGGGGTGAGTATACGCTACTCAGTTGGGACCCTAAGACCCCCCAAGGTCTCCCAGAATCTACAAAGGATAATCATAAAATGAATGATACAATCACGAAGTAATATCCAACACTACTTAGGTATATGACCATACATATACCTAAGTCATCAATTCTAGTTCGACTCCAACATCGATCCCAAATTCGATCACGTCCACATAGAATAGTACAACCCAATCCACACAGAATAACACAACCCAATACACATAGGAAAGTAAGTCAATCATATCGAAGATATTGTTTGAATGTCAAGACTCGGCTCACACAGGTATACTTCTTCGGTGATAGAGATGATCAGATATATCCACTGATTCATCTAAGCGGGGACCCACGCAGGATACTAAACCAGCCAACCTGCTGAATCCACATAGGATTTTAGTGCATTCTTCATTGCAGTCGAACCCACGGAGGATTTCAGTACGATCTTCATCACTGCCGAACCCACATAGGATTTCAGTGCAGTCTTCATCACCGTCGAACCCACATAGGATTTCAGTACGGTCTTCATCGCTGCCTAACCCACATAGGATTTCAGTGTAGTCTTCATCGTCGTCGAACCCACATATGATTTTAGTACGGTCATCATCACTGCCAAACCCACATAGGATTTCAGTGCAGTCGTCACAGTCCCAGTCGCAGTCGCAGCCAGCTCCAGGGTTCCTGCATACAGCATGCTCATTTTGGGGAGGGTCTGCTCCACAAGCTAAGGGGTCGATACATTAACTAACACGTAGTCCGGAGTTGATGTATCTCAAAGTTATGTCTCGACAAGAGGAACTCAACGTGACAGACGGTGCGTCAATCGGACGCCCGGTCTGAGAGTTATTGGCTTTTTCGTTCCAGGGGCCCGGTTGGTTTTTAAGTCAAAAACCAACCCAAACGCACTCCAACTGTGTCCAAAACTTGAGCAGAATAATCCAAAAGGTTCGTCTCTCTAATAGAAATTCAACAAAGTCGATGGCACGTCAATTGGGCGTCTGGAGCTCAAGTTGTAAGCGTCTCCGCTCCGAGGGCGCGGTTGGTTTCGTTTTTGAACAAACCCAGTCATACTCAATGTTCTCTGAAACCTTGTGTGTAATATACAGAAACAACCGTCATAATCCAAGGATTGCAACGCAGCTGACAGTGCGTCGATCGGGGGATCAGAGCCAATGTTACAGGCGTTTGAACAAACCTGTCTGAGAATAGGGGGTTTTGGGCCTGGACCGACCCGGCCCAAGACCACCCGGGTCAGCCAGAACCGGGTTCGAGTTTGGCCCATTAGGGTGTGACCCATCCCGTTCGGCACGGCGTGGCCCGGCCTGGGTGCCCGGTGGCCTGGTGCACTCGCGCGGCCCGTGTGGCCAGCTCGGCCAGCGCCGAGTTGAGCGGAAAGGGGGGAGGGGGCGTTGCCCCCCTGATTGAGAAACTGTGATCCCCACGTTGGGGGGGGGGGCACTCCTTCGGCCAGCTGGGGGGTTATGACCCCTTGTTTCTTGGATGTCGGCCATCCTAGTCCGGCCGACTGGTGCTGCTGTCGCGGGACCGCCCGGGTCCCGCCCCTCCGAGGTTCCGGCGGCCGGCGGTTCCAGCCGCACCGCCTTGCACCATCGCGGCTTCAAGCCGAGGCCTTGTCTGACCGGCACGGTGTGACGGCACTGCGCCCTTCCGCCGCGGCCCCGATCCGGCCGCGGTGTCTTCGTGGTTCTCCGGCGCGGCCCGACAGTGCCGCGCCCCTTCGCTGCGGCACGACTCCGGCCGCGGGTTCGATTGGCCTCAACGGCGCCACGCGTCTTCGCCACATTTCCCCATGTTTCCACGCGGTGCCATGGCACCCCGCCGCCTTCCTTAAAACCACAAAAAACACAATCATCAAAGGGGGAGGAGGGTCATCTGTGTTCTTGTGGTCCGACCTCCTCCCGTTATTACGATAAGAGGCGGCCCAAATAGAAGTCAATGAATGGCAAAGGAAAAATTCACGGGCAAAAACAGTTAACTCCTACCTCAAGCGTTGTTGAACGAAGTTTCATTGCGGGGAAGGGACCTCGTGGAAGATGTCATCATGGAAGGAGGATCTTCGGCGTCGCAGTACACGACATCGCATTGTCGATCTCTGGGGAATTAGTGTTCTTCATCGTGCTTCGCGTTCTCCAACGAAGAAGATGATGATTCAAAGGCTTTGAGTATTTCCTCTCCCAATCCCTCTCACACAACAATACAACCATAATAAAAAAAGGTGTTGCCTTATTTTATTACTCATGTCATCTGTTTTTTGAAATTCAAAATTAAATCACAATTTAATTATCGAGCGTTGACGAATTAATGAGGCATTTAATAATCCTATTAAACGCAAGAGTAGACATGGCATTTAAGAGGGGGGTGCGGGTGAGTTTACAAATTAAATGCACGTGGGAGGTAAAAATGAAATAAAGGGGGTGGGGCTCGTGTGGGCCCCACCTCACTAATATCCTACCTAGGAGTTAGAATATCAGTGGGTCCCACTCCAACCACCATTCCTAGGTTAACAATACTTAGAATAAAAATAAAATCTGTAGCACAATATTTTATTTTATTCTTTAGTGAAACCAATTAATTAATAACCTCACCCAACCAAACGCAACTCCGGAAAAGATGTTTTTAAGCAATTACTGGTGCTGCAATTACATCGGTGCCCTCAGAATTCAATTCTGAGCACCGGTTCAAATGTTAGGAAAACCCACTCGTTTGTTCAATGAACGTACCCGATCTAAACTTTGGAAAATGATTCTGGGCACACCGGGCCATAGAATCAGGCACCGTCAGAAACTACGTTCTTGTAAAATCACAAATACAATTAAAAAAAATTTCCATGAATTTTACTGGTCTTTAAATTACTCCCACCTCAGGGATTTACGTCCCCGTAAACATACATCATACACTAGGGGAACAACTGTGGGTACTGTGCACACATCTGATCCTCCCGCTCCAAAGTGCTCTTTGGGAGGTTCTCGTGCTGCCATCTGATGCACACTAGAGGTATCGATCATCCACATAGGACCCGCTCCTCTCGATCCTCGATCTCCATCGGGACCTCCGCAAAATTTGCCCCATCGTCAGTGTCCAACTCCCCATGGTCGATGATATGTGTCGAGTCAGGCACGTATCTCCTCAGCTGAGATACGTGGATGATGTTGTGCACTCGGTGCAACTAAGGTGGTAGAGCTAGGCGATAAGCCGCCTTACCTATCCTGCTGAGTACTTGGAATGGTCCGATGAAGCGTGGAGATGACTTTCTGCCTCATCCAAATCTCCATAATCCACTTCGTGGTGATACCCACAAGAAGACGTGGTCACCATCCTTGAACTCCAGTGGCCTCCGCCTCCTATCATCAAAATACTTCATTCAACTCTGAGATGTCCTCATCTGCTCTTGGATGACCTGGACCTTCTCTATCGTGTCCTGGACCATCTCCGGTCCCACAAGTGCTGACTCCACAAGGTCTATCCATCCGATAGATGATCTACAAGGTCCGCCGTATAATGCCTCGTATAGTGCCATCACAATGGTGGAGTGGTAGTTGTTGTTGTACGCGAACTCCAACAAGGGTAGGTGGTCCTCCCAGCAGTGACCAAAGTGGAGGACACATGTGCGGAGCATGTCCTAGAGAGTCCAAATGGTCCTCTCCGTCTGACCAACCGCCTGAGGGTGAAAGGCGGTGCTCATACGTAGCTGCATCCCTAATTCCTCCTGCAAGCCCTTCCAAAGCCGGGAAGTAAATCAAGAATCTCTATCGGAGACGATAGATGATGGAATACCATGAAGTCGTACAATCTCTTGATCATAGAGATGTCCCAAGCTCTCTACTGAGCCCAGATCTCTGATGGTTAAAAAGTGAGCGGACTTGGTGAGTCAGTCGACAATAACCCAAATGGATTTGTGATCTCTGGAAGTATGTGGAAGTCCAGTCACTAAATCCATAGATATCCCATCCCACTTCAACTCTGGGACATCCTAGGGTTGTACCGTGACTGCTGGTACATGGTGCTCCTCCTTCACCTGCTGGCAGGTGAGGCATCAAGAAAAGAACTCTGTCACATCCTTTTTTAAACCCGGCCACCAGTGCTGTCATCTGATATCCTGGTATATCTTCGCCACTCCTGGATATACCGCTAAAGGGGAAGTGTGAAACTCTCTCAGAAACACCTCATGTAAAGAAACTGGTACCATGGTATGTCCTCTGAAAAGGACGAAGTGCTCTCCTCCTACAGAGAATCCACCAGGTGCCTGTCCTCAGGATATCTGTGCACATCGCGTCTCATAGTCTGTATCCACACGTTGTGCCTCTATGACCTATTGTAGTAGTGGAATAGTTACTATGAGTGAATGAAGAAATGCTGCTCCATCTCTATCCACGAAGGATATCTGCAAAGCGGATTGCTGCTCTGTCGCCTCCTCGAGTAGCTAAATGCCCGTCCTCCTGCTGAGAGCATCGGCTACTACGTTTCCCTTTCCAGGAGTATAGAATATCTTGAAGTCATAGTCCTAGATGAACTTGATCCATCGTCTCTGTTTCAGATTCAGGTCCTTCTGTGAGAATATTTACTTGAGACTCTGGTGGTCAGAGTAGACTATAAAGTGATCGCCCATCAAGTAGTGTCGCCACATCTTTAGAGCGAAGACCACTACTGCTAACTCCAGGTCATGGGGAGTGTAGTTCTGCTCATCTGCCTCAACTGACGTGATCCATAGGTGATCATAGCCCGCTCCTGCATCAGGACACATCCGAGTTTGGTCCCTGATGCATCGCAGTAGACTACGTACCCTACTCCCTCCTCCGATAGCCTCAAGATAGGCGCGCTGTTCAATCTCTATCTCAGCTCCTAAAAGCACTGCTGACATCTGTCTGACAGCACGAATGGTTTACCCTTCTTCATCAAAGCTGAGAGTGGTTCCACAACTATGTAAAAGTCTGGCACAAATCACCAGTAGTACCTAGCTAGCCCCAAGAAACTCTGCACCTCTGTCACGCTCCTGGGTGGCTCCCAAGCTAGCACTACCTCGATCTTCACAGGATCCACCGCAACTCCCGCCTCAGAGATGATGTGTCCCAATAATTGGACCTCATGTAACCAGAACTGACACTTCGAGAGATTTCTATAAATCGGGTTCTCTCGGAGTGTGTCTAGTACATCCCGCAAGTGGTAGGCGTGCTTCTCCTCAGTGGTTGAGTATATTAATATGTCTTCGATGAAGACCATGAAAAATAGATCGATGTATGTCTGAAATATCCTGTTAATGAGACCCATGAACACTACTGGAGCGTTGGTTATTCCCAAAGTAATATCCAAGAACTCATAGTGGCCATACCGACATCTGAAGGCTGTCTTCTACACGTCCTCTCCTCGAACTCTGAGCTAATGATATCCTGATCTAAGGACTATATTTGAGAACCAACGTGGTCCCTAAAGCTTATCGAAGAGTTCGTCAATCCTCGGTAGCAGATACTTGTTCCTCACGGTCACCTGGTTCAGGCGACGATAGTTGACACTCAGTCGCAAGCTCCCGTCCGCCTTCTTGGTGAAAAATATCGGGGAAGCCCATGGTGAAACACTGGGTCGGATGAATACCTTGCCCTGTAAGTCCTCCAGCTGTACCCATAGCTCTCGATGCTCAGTAGGATCCATCTGATATGATGGAGTAGATATCAGGGTTGTCCTGGAGTATAGGTCAATATAAAAGTCTACCTCTCTGCAAGGAGATAGTCCTGGAACGTCGTCAGGTAAAACGTCCGCATACTGATCCACCACTACAGGAAAACTAGGACTTTGTCCATCATCTGCTCCTAAGATGAGGCTAGACAACTGATGAGTGACGGGATGTCCTCTCCTCTATGTGAATCCATCATGTACTGCAAAGGCTCCCTTCTAGCCGGTGAAGGTGAACCTGCTCCCATCGGTGCGAACACACCGCACCTTATGCCTAAAACAGTCGATTTGAGCATGGACTATAGATAACCAATCCATGGCCAAGATGACGTCGTAAGGCCTCGACGCCGCTAAAAGAATATCTCAGCCGAATCTCTCGCCTCCTAGAGTAAGATCACACTACCGACACTAGTGCGTAATCGTTGAGTCTGCTCCCGTAGCAGTCTCTAGCCATAAGGATCGATCCAACGGCTCTGTCGGAATCTCCGAGCTCCGAACAAGGGTAGCGAAAATAAAGCAATGACTCGCTCATATGTCTATATAAACTGTATCAAGGGTGGATTAGACACAGATAGTGCCTCAAATCATATCTAGCGCACCGTGGTCGTAGGCCTCTACTGCCTGAAGCTGAGTCTGTTTCTGCACTGCTTCTCCCTGTGGTCGGGGTAGACTTACTAATTGTTGTGGTGGTAAAGCCTCCAAGCGTCTCCCACCACCTGCTGCTCTGCCAGCTCCCCTGCCTCATCCACCTGCTCTCGGTGGACCGCCACGGTCGACCCTCTGCCTCTGCTTAGGTGGCCCCTCAACCATTTGCTGCTCCTCTGCATGGCAGGTCGGGCAGTCACGATCAATGTGGCTCTGCCCGTCGCATGCCTAGCACTGCCTGCTCCTCGAAAGGCGGGCTTTGCGCCCTGTTCGCTGCACCTCAGATCCAATGTCCTGAGGTCGTCTGCCTGATGGTCCAGTCCGCCTGTACCCCTATGACATCCGTCGACTACCAGCTGCAGACAACTCTGCTACGTGCTGCCCTGCAGTAGGTCTCGCTGCTGGCGTAGGCTCGGAAAGAAAGCTCTCTATGAGAAGAGCTTGCTCCAGTACTCATGCATGTTTGGGAATACTGATAGAGATCATCGACGCCCTGATCTCATGCCTCAATCCCTGATCGAAGGTCCGGGCCCGGAAGAATGGGTCATGTACCACGTTCATCGAATAGCACGAGAGATCGGTAAATATCATCGAGTACTGGGCGACCGTCATGGTGCCCTACTGTAGTTGTAGAAGCTCCTGGATGTGCACCGCACAGAGGGTGTCTGGGACGAACTCTGAGTGGAAGAGGCTCTCAACGTCTGTCCAGAGGAGCGATGCCTCATCGTGAACCTAGAACATCAAGCTCCACTATATTCCTGTTGTCGCGTGCATGAGGCTCGCTGCGAGGATCACCATGTGGTCAGATGGTGTCCCCACTAACCTGAAAACTCTCACAACTGCCTCCAACCAATCCTCGGCTTTCTGAGGGTCTGTCTCCCCACGGAACCTAGGTGGGCTCTGACGCTGAAACTCATGCAGTGCACTGAGGAGACGTGCACTATCAGTGGCTGTGGCGGGTAGCATTTCTAGCTCGGTGGGTAGAGGTACTGCTGGTGCCTCTACTGTCAAAGGGCCCTACACCGAGGCCTCGTCGCTCGGTGGGCTGTCGTCTCGCTCAATGCTCAGAACCCTAGCTGGCTGCTGTCGTGGGGCCATCCTGAAAAGAAATAGGTGCACCATGGTCAAACAGTAAACCTGGTGAGCTGACAAAGAGAAATCACATTGAAAACTTTTGAAACACACATGCAATCAATGTTTTCGTGCATTGAGTCGGAAATCAGAAGTCAGGGTCCTAGTGTACAGATACATCGGTCGCCGCACCAACACTGGACTCCCTGGACTGATAACCATACTCAATACCCTTAACACTATTGCTTCACATAGAAGAAATATCAGAGTCCTGAGTTCTGCGGTAGAACCGAACTCCTCTGATACCAATTTGTCACGACCCATCATCGAGACCTGTGTCATGACTAACCCAATCTCGCCTCCCATAGGCCAGGGGCGGCCGACTAGCACCAAGGCTTAAATCCCAAAAATAGGGGAAGACATTGCCTTTATAAAGTAAACAAACACCACGGAGTAAGAAAGCAGAAGTAAACACTAAGTAAAACTGGGTACAAAAGTAGTGCGGAAAGGTAAGTGGGCCAGAATACAAACCCAAACTGAATGTAAGGTACAACTGAAATGAAGAACATCAACAGAATATAAAGTATCAACGTCGAGCCATCCACTAGAATTCCCACCAGAAGGGTGGGTACAGATAGCCTTCTCAGCTTCTCGGGTCCAGCCGTCTGCTCCGTGTACGTCCCTCCCAGTGGTCCACCTCCAAGTACCGACTTACTCCACAAGCCTCAACCACGATCAGCACTGTCTGTCATCTGCATCCAACACAACGTAGTGTGGGCATAGCCTGTACAGGGGTGAGTATATGCTACTCAGAAGGGACCCTGAGACCCCTGAAGATCTCCCAGAATCCACAAAGGATAATCCACAAAGGAAAGATACAATAACAAAGTAACATCCAACACTACTTAGGTATATGCCATTACATATACCTAAGTCATCAACTCTAGTTCGGCTCCAACATCCGAGCCCAAATTTGATCACGTCCACATAGGATAGAACAACCCAATCCACACATAATAACAAAACCCAATCCATGTAGGAAAGAAATTCAATCATATCTAAGATATTGATTGAAAGTCATGACTCATCTCACACAGGTATACTTCATCTATGATAGAGATGATCAGATATAGCCACTGATTCAGCTAAGTTGGGACACATGTAGTATACTAAACCAGCCAAGCTGCCGAACCCACATAGGATTTCAGTGTAGTCTTCATTATCGTCGAATCCACAGAGGATTTTAGTATGGTGTTCATCGCTGGCGAACCCACATAAGATTTCAGTGTAGTCTTCATCGCCGTCGAACCCACATAAGATTTCAGTACGGTCTTCATCGCCGCTGAACCCATATAGGATTTCCGTTCAGTCTTCATCGCCGTCGAACCCACATAGGATTTCAGTATGGTCTCCATCGCTGCCGAACCCACATAGGATTTCGGTGCACTCGTCATAGTCGCAGTCCCAATCGCAGTCACAGTCGCAGTCGGAGCTAGCTCTAGGGTTCCCGCACATAGCATGCTCGTTTCCATGAGGGTCTGCTCCACGAGCAAAGGGGTTGATACATCAACGGACATGTAGTCCGGATTTGATGTATCTCAAAGTTCCGTCTCGACAAGAGGAACTCAATGTGATAGACGAGACGTCAATCGGACGCCCGATCTGAGAGTTATTGGCATTTTCATTCCAGGGGCCTGGTTGGTTTTTAAGTCAAAAACATACCCGACTGCACTCCAACTGCGTCCAAACCTCGAGCGGAGTAAACCAAATGGTCCTTCTAAATATGAGGAATCCAACAAAGTCTACGACACATCAATTGGACGTCTGGAGCACAAGTTATAAGCATTTACGCTCTGAGGGCCCGATTGGTTTAGTGTTTGAACCAACCAGGCCGTACTCATAGTTCTCCGAAACCTTGAATGTAATATACCGAAACGACTGACTCGATACAAGGATCACATCTCAACAAACGTTGCATCGATCGGGGGTCCGTAGCCCATGTTACGGGTTTTGAACAAACCTGTCCGAGAATAGGGGTTTTGGGCACGGACCGACCCAACCCAAGACCCCCTGTGTCGGCCTCAACCGGGTCCGGGTCCGGTCCATTAGGGCGCGACCCGGCCCAGTCAACGCAGCCCAGCCTGGCTTGGGTGGTTGGGGGCCTAGCGTGCTCGCGTGGCCCGTGTGGCCAGCTCATCCAGCTCCGAGCTGAGCGGAACCGGGGGGCACACTGCCCCCCAGATTGAGAAACTACGGCCCCCACGTGGGGGGGGGGGGGGGTGCTCCTTCGGCCAGCCGGGGGTTACGACCCCCGGTTTCATTGAAGCCGGCCGGCCTGGTCCAGATGACCATTGCTGCTACCGTAGGACCGCTGGGGTCCCACCCGTCCGAGGTGTCGGCAGCCGGCGGTTCCAACCACCCAGCCTTGCACCGCCGTAGCTTCGAGCCGCGGCCTTGCCCGACTGGCGAGGCACGACGGCACCGCGCCCCTCCGCCGTGGCCCCGCTCCGGCCGTGGTGTCTTCGTGGTTCTCTGGCACAGCGCGATGGTGCCACACCCCTTTGATGTGGCCCGAATCCGTATGCGGGTTAGTTTGGTCTCAACGGCGTGGTGCGACGGCGCCACTCATCTTCGCCAGATTTCCCCATGTTTCTGCGCGGTGTCGTTGTACCGTGCCTCCTTCTTTAGAACCGAAAATTACACAATCATAAAAGGGGTAGGAGGGTCAGCCGTGCTCGTGTGGTCCGACCTGCTCCCAATATTACCATAACAGTTGGCCCAAATTGAGGTCGATGAACGACAAAGGAAAAATTCACGGGCAAAAACAATTAACCCCTACCTCAAGAATTTTTGAACGAAGGTTCGTCACGGGGAAGGGACGTCGCGGAAGATGGTGTCATGGAAGGGGGATCTTCGGCATCGTAGTACATGGCGTCGCGTCTTTGATCTCTGGGGAAATGGAATTCTTCATCGTCTTTCGTCGGAGGTCGGAGTTCTTCGTCGTTCTTCACGTTCTCCAATGAAGAAGATGAAGATTCAAAGGCATTGAGTAATTATTCTCCCAATCCCTCTCGCACAACGAAACAACCATAATAAAATAAGGTGTTGCCTTATTTTATTACTCATGCCATCTATTTTTGAAATTAAAAATTAAATCACGATTTAATTATCGAGCGTTGACCAATTAATGAGGCATTTAATAATCCTATTAAACGCGAGAGTTTACACGGAATTTAAGAGGGGGTGCGGGTGAGTTACCAAATTAAATTCACGTGGGAGGTAAAGAGGAAATAAAGGGGGTGGGGATCATGTGGGCCCCACTTCACTAATATCTTACCTAGGAGTTAGGATATCACTAGGTCCCACTCCAACCACCATGCCTAGTTTAACACTACATAGAATAAAAATAAAATCTGTAGCACAATATTTTATTTTATTCTATAGTTAACCCAATTAATTAATAACCTCACCCGAGCAAACGCATCTCTGAAAATGGTGTTCTTAAGAAATTACCGGCGTTGCGATTCCATCGGTGCCCTCAGAATTCAATTCCAAGAACCGGTTCAAAAGTTAGGATAACCCAGTCGTTCGTTCACTGAACGTACCCGAGCTAAACTTTGGAAAATGATTCAGGGCACACCAAGCCTTGGAATCAGGCGCCGTCAGAAAATGCATTCTTGTAAAATCTCAAAATAAATTAAAAAAAATTCCCTTCAATTTATGGGTCATTACATTATAATTCTAACATAGCTAATTAATTTGAGAGCTTTTTCCAAGGAATTTTTTTATGATTCTCGTTCTATAATTTCATAACATCATTATTGTGTTAATCATGGTCATTTGCATAATTATTCCACAATAACCTAAATAGTATAAATGAAATACAATATAATTTCATACCTATATATAACATTTAAAATCCAAAATTATTTATGGTTGTGAAAATTGAACTATGTTACAATCATGGATTTTGTAGGCCTTATGTAAGCATCATTGCCATTTTCATATTTCAATGATCATTATAGAAAGATGGTAATTTTTTACCAATCCATAATTACCATTATTTAATAATAAAATATATATTACTTAAATATATTTATATATATCATCTATTTGATTTGGGGACCCAAAAATTTAGACATCGATTTTTAGATGTGGTAGTCCACATGTACGCATGAACGATGTCAATGTTTTCAAGTGAATTGTATTATAAGACAGTTAATGATATATAATATTTTAAGATTGATTGATATATCATTAATATCATATATTAAAATTACTTACACCTCTATTACCAAATATGATCGGGGGTGATGGAATTTTAATTTTAGTGGTCTATGGGGTGATAGTTATACACATTATTAATGGGGTCCCTTTACCTTTTATTGACGTTTCATTTGACCATTATTTATTTCATTAACAAAATAAGACATCATTATATTGAAGATATTTATTTTATTAACCTATCAAATTTTTATAATAGTTGATGGAGTTTTATGAATATGTAAAATGAAAACTTTATATTATGAACTATACATATTTATGAGACATCCACATTTTTATTACACTTAATCCCTCTATGTTTGATATTTTTGTCCAAAATAAAACCACTATAGAATGTTCTGTTTAACTAGTATGGAATTTGTTCAGATAATAGAAAATGAAAATATAATGTTTGAATACATGATAATTAATGGTCAATAACTATAATATAGAAAAAGGGTACTTTTGGAATGATTTAATGACTTAAATTAATATAATTCAGTTTCGATGTAAATATTATGCTACAATGATATTATTAAAATATAATATAACTATTAATTGAAATAATCCAATAAAAGAAAATTTTGAAATGTAATGGAACTTTTTATCATTGGCTTTTTTCATTATCTAATTTTTACCTATTTTACACTTATCGTGAAAATAAGGTACTCTACACTTTTAGAATTATGATAGTAACAATAATTGGAAAATATTTTCCCAAATAGACCATCAATTTTTATTCAAAAAGATAACATAATAATTCTTAAATAATATTAATTTCAGGAAATTTATATTATTTAATATAATTTATTTTAAAAAAGATCAATAATACCAATTTTAGAATTATTCATTTATATTGAAATTAATTTTTTAAATAAACCATTTCAAATTTAACTATAAACATTTAAAACATCAGTGAATTTTTTTTATTTCTCTATAAATGTATTTATCACATAAATTATTTCAGATATAATATAATTTTATATTTTTAATATCATTTATATATTCATTTCCTAGGAATAAAACAAACTATATGGTGCTCAAAGCATTATTCAAAATACATTTTACATAAAAGATGTATTGTAGTACCCCTAGTTTTTGGTATGTATCACTTTCTTGATGGTTTAAATGGTTATAATGATATGGGTGATGAATGGTAGAGTCGGGAGAACTTGTAATGAGTTTTGAGCGAAAAGCGGAAGTCGCACGGGCGTCGCCCAGTTTTTGTAAACCGTACATCCAAATAGTGCGTAGTTGGTCTTGGAGGCAGTGGTTTCCGCATGGGCGTCGCACGATTTGAACAAATTTCCGGAAAAACCCTTCGAAAAGGGTGGTAAAAGCAGTATCTAATGCATGGTTAGCGCTCATTTTGTCAAACTATGCGAACTAACCGTGCAACTACTTAAATGAGATCCTTTAATTGTGGATCTCATGCATTGTTTCCTTTAAATGCCTCATTTAAGCTCTTATGCAGCCCTAACTCGGGATTTTGGTTCACCTTAGGTCAAGGAGGGTTCTCCCATCATTCTAGAGGGTATCCAAAAGCATGTCTTGGCGAATCATAGCCTGATTCATGAGGTATGTGATCATTCTTGTTTGGATTCTTAGAGTTACTTAGATCTACTTCTCCACTTCTCTCAGTTTCATAGATATAAGCCCGTTATTGGTATATCTAGGTGTGTGTATGCCAAATATGATGAGATTCGGTTTGGATGTGATAGGATAAGTGATCTAAGGAGGATCCTTGGTTAATTGCCTGGTTTTCTTGAGCGTTCTTCGACCATTGTGGTTTTCATCAAAACCCTTTAGGTAGGAGGTTTCACTCATGACTCCTCATGTTAAAATGGTTTCGCATAGATTCAAATTGTTTTATTTGAATGGATTTGATTGTGAAAAGCATACAATAAATCATTCTTTTTGATGATTTATGGTTTCGATTAGATTGTGAAATCATGTTGAATTGTTGTGCAATGTAATTTGGCTTGTTGAAATTAAAATGTTGATCTTAAAATATGGATTTTCTGAAACTGTAGATGGTTTGATGAAAAATGTGTTTTGAATAAAAAGGGTTTTTTATTGAAATGGTTTGAGATCGAAATGACTTTGATGGAATTTGTTTTCAATAAAAAGGGTGTTTTATTGAAAAAGTATGGAATTGAAATTGTATTGAATATAAATGGTATTGATGGAAATGGTTTTCAATAAAAAAGGTGTTTTTTTTAAAGGGTGTCTTGCAATGATTGAGGGGAACATTTGGTGTGTGTTCATATTTCATATACAGGGTTTGGTCTAAATATGACCTTGTACTCGGTTCCAAAGGGTTAATGGCACATGTGAAATACATGGCTTGGTTGAAATATAACCATGTTCAAAGTGCCAGAGGGATAATAGAACATTGGTATGGTGTGTGTTCATATTGCATTCAAGACGGATAAGTGTTAGGGGTCTCCCCCATTAGTGTTTGGGATGGATAGGGGTTAGGGCTATCCCCCGTCAATAATTCTTATGAATTTGGATTGTATAAGGGTAAGAAGTATCCCCCATCTTGGTTGGGATTGATAAGTGTTATGGATTCCCCCCTCTTCCAGGTCGCATGCATGGTTTGTTGCATGGGTTTGTGGAAATGTTTGGGTATTCCAAAACAAAATTTTTGTGAAATGGTTTTTAAGCTGGTTTCGTTATTTTCTAAAAAAAAATAACTTGCTGGAAAATTTGTTTCAGTTGCTTTTGGAATGCCTTTTGGTTATGACTGGTTTTGGAAACATTGTTTATATATAGTTATAAACTGCTTTTGAGAAAATGTTTTATATAAACCATTTTTACATAAATGTTACTAACTCTTATATCCCAGTTTCATGAGTAGGGAAGTCATTGGGGAAAACATACTGCCTTTTATACTCAATGGTGCTTTGGCACATTGGTTCTTTTACAGATGTCATATTCCGGCACACAAGTAAATGTAAGACATCTTCCTACTAGAGGCTTCTGGTGATGCTTGGGAGATGCTGTAGATCTGGGAGCTGGTGGAGCATGGAGTTGTAGTGTGTTGTGAGAGTCTTGAGCTGTTCACCCACTATTTACTTTGATGCATAGTTTGGTCTTCCACTATTCTATACATTAATGTCCTTTTATATAAATGAAGTTATTAGTTGGTCTTTCATTTTTTCATGCATCATATAGTGAATGCTTGGTTATTCTTGGTTGGTTTATGGGTTAATCTCTTAAAGGGTAAATCATTCCCCACTTGTACTCGAAACCCTTTGGCATTTATTTCCATCCATTGGCGCCTTGGGGATGTCTCATAAGGCCTAGTAATGACTCATGGTACTCTCAAGCCAATGAAAATTGGAGGGTCATTACAAATGGTATCAGCTTGTTTGGTCCTTGCCTAACAAGTAGGCATCGATATTATGGTCTTGGAGTTGAAATTCATTCTTGTCTATTCATTGGGTCAAAATCTTAGACAAGATTAAGATTGTCGAAACATGAAATGTATAGCATAAAAGCACGTAGCTAACCTGTTTATGCAGAACATCAAATTACTTGGGTGTTTGGTTAGTAATTGTTTTGGATAGACTTTTATAATGTTTTGATTCTCAATGTCATGGGTTTATCCAACGACACGAGCATGACATGCATTATAGAGGAATGACTTCCCACTAGAGTTTCATATCCCATTGTGAAAAATGACTTTTGATTTTCTGCAAGGTGTGAATTTTCTGAAAAAATGCAGAAATTGTTATCAATGAATCATTTTGAAAAAAGTATATTTGGTGTATTTTGAAAATGGGTTGATTTACAAAAGGCGTGAGGAATGTTATCAAAAATGTGTGAACATGGGAAAAAGGATTTTTTTTTCAAAACAATGTCACGATAGATGATGTGATATAATTTGAAATGCTAAGCCATCAGTTGCTAGAGAGTGATATTGACGGGGTTTGTTGTTGGTTTGGGAAATGGAACCTGGTTGGAATCATAGAAACTAGTCGGAATAGGCTAGTGATAATGTGGTTTCATCTGAACCACAGGTGAACCAATAGTTGGTCCAAAGCATCACTCAGGATTTTCAAACCATTGAATTGGGACTGAAACCTGATACTTTTTTTACGATATCTGTCACTGCTGAAAATCCGAGTGGAGGAAGTATTGTAATCATTACTAGAGGAGCTGCGAAATATAACTTTGATATCAAGAGGGAATCAGACACCTTTTATCAAGGATGATGAACACATCAGAATCAGGCCACAAGATTGCTAAAACATCCTCAGAGACCCAAGTGTATGCCGGTATGTTTTCAGTGTGTCTCTACGAGCCACATCAAGCGAGATAGTAAGGAACAACCTTAGAAAATTTCATAATTTTAACAAGATGGGACATCTTCAGTGCTTTTTCCACAATGCTATGAGGTCGGGTGTTTGTGACACTCCTCCTAAAGGGAAGTGTCAGAATGAAATTAAAGTGCAGAGTATGGAAAACATGACTCTTCTTGGAGTTGAGCAAGTTGTAGTGGATGATCACTCGGGGCCATCTAAAGTGTGAGGTACGGTTTGTTTAATTTCAACGTTGATACATTCTTTGTTTGATATAGGGGCTCCCCATTCATTCATTTCTTCTTATGCCATTGATTTTGTATGTTTAAAACCTGAAATAATCCATTCTATTTTGAAACTGAACACTCCTCTCAGAATGTCAAGCCTTTGTGTGTAGAACAGTTTCTATAACTATTGATGAAGCTGAGATAAAAATGGGGCTTCTCAATGTTGGACATGATGTCTATGATGTAGTCTTGGGTATGGATTGTTTGAAAATGTGTAAGGATCACATCGACTATTATTGGAGAATGGTTAGATTCACGACTGAGGACGGAATACACCATCTGTTCATAGGAGAAGGGATGGTATAGAAAGGTGAAAAGAGCTTGTTGGCACCAATGGTGGGAACTATCTCTTACCAACTAGCACAATTGAATTTTCCATCAATTAAAGAGATTGCAGAAAGTAGTTTTCCAGCAGTTGTGGATCAATATCAAGATTTCTTTCCCAATAACATATCAGGGTTACCACCTCTAAAGGATGTGGATTTTACGATTAATATCCTTCCGAGGACCAGTCCTATTTCCCTTTCATCATATATGATGGCACCAAAATAGTTACGCGAATTAAAGTGCAGTTAGAGGAGCTGGAAAGAAAGGGTTTCATTCGACCATGTACTTCTCCAGGGGCAGCACCAGTTTTGTTTTTGTTGGAGGCATATAGAAATCTTTGGCTCTGTTTTGATTATCGTACACTTAACCAAGTTATGATAAAGAATAGATATCCACTTCCACGTATTGATGACATGTTTGATGAATTAAGGGGAGCTCAGTGTTTCCCTTGATTGAATTGTGATCATGATATCACCAATTGAGAGTTCGGAAGGAGGTTATTCCAAGGATAGCTTTTAGATGTCGATATGGCCACTACGAATATGTGGTTATTCCTTTTGGTCTAATGAATTCACCAGCGGTCTTCATGGGTTTGATGAATCAGATATTTCAGTGATATCTGGATTATTTTGTTTTTATTTGTCTGTGGATGATATCGTGGTGTATTCAATGACAAGGGATAATCATTAGTTTCACCTTGAAACAGTGTTACAAATCATGAGAGATCATCGTTTGTATGAAAAATTATCAAAGTGCGATTCTTGAATACAAGAAGTACGTTTCCTTGGTCATTTCATTTCTGAGAAAGGTGTTTCTATTGATCCAAAAAAGATAAAAGCCTTTATCCTTTAGAAAGAACCAAAGAATGTTTTTTAGATATGATGTTTTCTTGGTCTAGCTAGTTACTACCGACGCATTGTGTGTGATTTCTTATGACTAGTGTCACCAATGACAACTCTAACAAAGAAGAATGCTCCATTCAAATGGACAAAATAATGTCAGAAGTCTTTCCATGAAACAAATCTTCTTCTTACATCAACACCGATGTTGATATTTCCTGAATCAGGATAGCGGTATGCGGTGTATTGTGATGCTTCGGGATCAGATTTGGGTTGTGTTATCATGCAATGAGAACATGTGGTTGCCTATGGTTCAAGGTAGTTGATGGTAAATGAGAATAATTACCCAACACATGATTTGGAGTTAGCTGCATTCATCCATGATTTGAAAACATGGAGTCATTATCTCTTTGACTAGATGTACACACTGGGAAAAGGAAATATGGTGGTGGATTCAATAAGTAAAAATTCATATGTACAGTTGGCGAAAGAAGTTTCAAATTAATGACATTTGATGTTGGTCTTAACTGGTATACATGTTTAATGTGAAGACCGTGGTGATGTTACTGTTCTCTTTTCAGCTACACTTGTTCCTGATTTTGTAAATACGTTCAAATAAGCACATACATCTGATGAAGAATGTCTAGTTGTATGTTCAAAACGCAATGGTGGGAAGACCATTGATGGCTGGAAACATGATAGGGTTTCAGTTTTGTGTTTCAGAGATCAGATGATTGTACCTATGGCTTATCAAGAAAAAATACTTCATGCCTACAACCATTCAAGATGGTCTGTACACCCAGGTACACAGCAGATGTATAAGTCATTGAAGGAATTTTTTTGGTAGAGCGGTACAAAAAATAAGGTGGTCGAGTTCGTCTCTCGGTGCTTAACTTGTCAGCAGGTTAAAGCAGAGCATCAGAGACCAGCTGTTATGTTATAGTCTTTACCTATCCCAGAGAGGAAATGGGATCAACTAGAAATGGATTTTGTTACAGGTCTTCCAAGAACAGTCTGGAAACCCGATGTCATTTGGGTGATAGTGGATCGTCTAACCAAGTCGGCTCATTTCATCCCTATTTGTGAAACTCATACGGAGGAAGATCATTCAAAAATATATATCCGAGAAGTGGTAAAGAGGAATGGTGTACCAGTGTCAATAGTCTCAGATAGAGATCTTAGGTTCACATATCATTTCTATAATTCATTACAGCAAGCCCTTGGGACTCATTTGACTATGTGGTCAGTGTATCATCCTCAGATGGGTGGGCAATCCAAGTGGAAGATACAAATGTTGGAAGACATGTTGCGGGGTTGTGAATTGGATTTTGGTTGCTCATTAGCGGAGCATATACCCTTAGTGGAGTTCTCATACAATAATATCTAACAGGCCTCGATATGCATGGCCCCGTTTAAAGCATTGTATGGGAGTCCTTGTCATTCTCAACTTTTCTGGTCGGAAACTTATGAAACATCAGTAGTCGAACTAATCCTAGTCCAAGAAACAACAGAGAATATTCAGTTGATTATAAATATTATGGAGACGTCTTAGAGTCGCATGAAATTTTCAGCAGAACGTCGTCGAAGACCGTTGTCGTTTGTTGTGGGTGATCATGTCTTCTTGAGGATCTCTCCAAGGCTTGGACATCATCTTTTTAGGAGGCAGGGAAAGTTTTATCTTAGATACATTGGAACTTTTGATATATTGAAACAAGTTGGAGAGGAGGCATATCAGTTGGCATTACAACCACTGTTTATTTCGGTGCATAATGTGTTCCATTTATCTCAGTTGAAAAACTATCAGCCTGATCCTAACCATGTGATCATATAGCATCATGTTGACAAAGATCTTGATGCTTCATTAATAAATATCCTATTACGGATTTGGATATTCAAGAGAAAGTCTTGAGTTGAAAAAGCATCGGTCTAGTGAGTGTATTATGGCAGCATGGTCAGATTCAGGAAGATACTTGGGAACATGGGAAGGAAATGAAAGAGAAGTGGCCAGAACTCTTTTAGTTCAGTGAATGTTTTCTACTTTCTGATGATGGAAAGACCAATGGTGGGGAGAATTTAGTACCCACGGTGTCTGTTATGTAACCCTTTCTTGATGATTTTAATGGTTAAAAAGTTAATGGTGAAAAATGGGAGATTCAGGAGAACTTGGAATGAGTTTTGAGGAAAAAGGGAAAGTCACACGGGTGGTGCATGGTTTGTCTAAAATGTAGAGCCAAACTGTGCGTAGTTGGTATCAAATGAAATGGCTTCTGCACAGTGACACACGGTTTGTCTAACTATGTGGCCAAACCATGAAAGAAGGGTGGCCAAGGTAGTAGCTAAGAACACTATTAGCACACGGTTTGTCAAACCATGCGATTATACCGCGTGGCCACTTAATATATAAGCTTAAAATGTGGATATCATTTGTTTTGCCTCTAAATTCCTCGTTTAATCTATTAAGCGGCCCTAACTCGGGATTTTGGTTCTCCAACGGTCAAGGAGGTTTCACTGATCATTCTGGAGGCGATCCAAAGGCATCTATTTTCAAATCGTAGCTAGATCCACGAGGTTTGTGATGATTCTTTTTTGGTTTCGTATATATACTTAGATCTACATCTCATATTTTCTCGGATTCTTAAATCAATGCCCGTTATGGGTATATCTATTTGTGTGGCAGCTAAATATAAAGAGATTTGGTCTTCATTGTGTTAGGAGAAGAGATCTATGGAGGATCCTTAGAGAATCAACACTGTTTTCTTGAGCATTCTTCGACTGATGTGCTTTTAGTCAAAACCATTGAGGTAGGAGGCTTCACTCTCGACTCATCTAGTTATAATTGTTTATAATAGATTAAAATTGGTTTATTTTAATGGATTTGATTGTGAAAATCATATAATGAATCTCCCTTTGTATTGATTTATGGTTTTGATGAGATCTTGAAATCTTGAAGAATTATTGTGCAATGTAATTTGGATTGTGGAATTTAAAATGTTGATTTAAAATTATGGATTTTCTGAAACTGTAGATGGTTTGATAAAAAATGTGTTTCCAATAAAAAGGTTGTTTTATTGAAATGGTTTGAGATTGAAATTACATTGATGGAATTGGTTTTCAATAAAAATGGATTTTCATTTAAATGGTATGGAATTGAAATGGATTGGCATTAAAATGGTTTTGATGGAAATGGTTTTCAATAAAATGGTGTTTTTATTGAAAGGTTGTTTTTGAAGGACTGATGGAAACATTTTGTGTCTGTTCATATTGCATGTATGGGGCTGGGTTGAAATATGACATTGTTCACTATTCTGAAGGGCTAATGGCACATATGAAATACAGGGCTTGGTTGACATATGACCTTGTGCTCAGTGCCAACGGGATAATGGAACATGGTGAAGGTGTGTGTTCATATTTCATTTGGGAGGATAAGGGATAGGGGTCTGCCCAATAATTTTTTGGATGGATAATGGTTAGGGCTCTCCCCCGTCACGAATTCATGTGAATTTGGGTTGGATAAGGGTAATAAGTCTCCCCCGTCATGGTTGGGATGGATAATGGTTTGGGATTCTCCCCTCTTTCAGGTTGCATGCATGGTTGGTTACATGGGATCTTGTAAATGGTTGGGTATGCTAAAAAATGGGTTTGAAATGGTTTTTATGTTGGTTTGGTTATTTTCTTAAGAAATAACTTGCTGGAAAATTGGTTTCAATTTCTCTTGGAATGGCTTTGGTGTTGAATGGTTTTGGAAACTTGTTTATATTTACATATAAACTGCTTATCAGAAAATGTATTATATAAAATATTTTTATATAAATGTTTTTAACTCTTCTGTCCTAGTGGAATGAGTAGGGATGTCATTGGGCATAACCTACTGAGTTTTATACTCACCCATGGTTTGGCACATTGGTGCTTTTATAGATGTCATATTCCGAGAGACAGGTAAATATAAGGCATCTTACTGCTAGAGGCTTGTGGTGATGCTTGGAAGATGTTGTGGAGCAAGTAGCTGGTGGATTGTGGATTTGTGGTGTCTTTTTAGAGTCTTGATATGTTCATACACTATGTACTTTGATGCTTATTTTGGTCTTCCGCTATTGTGTACATTGATGCGGTTTGATATAAATGAAGTTGTTATTTGGTCTTTAATTTGTTCACGCATCATATAGGGAATTTTTGGTTGTGCTTGGTTAGTTTATGGGTTTACCTATTAAAGGGTATATCATCCCCCACTTTTACTTGAAACCCTTTTGCATTTATTTCCAGCCTTCGACACCTTGGGGATGTCGCTTAAGGCCTAGTAATGACTCGTGGTACTATCAAGACAATGAGAATTGGCGGGTCATTATAGGTATAATTTTTACCTGCATGTTTTCGGATTATTTTATCTTCCACATACTCAAATTTTATCAATAATGATTACAGAATAACACTATAATCATACTTAAAGTAAGGTGTTTTATTTTATTCTATAAACATATATCTAACTATTCCACATACAAATAGGTATCAAAACAATCATTCGAATGTACGGTGGACTACTACCTCATGAACCGATGTAATTATTTTTTCATTAATGTCGAAATATAATTAATTTTACGACGTAATAATGATATATATTCATTATATTCATGAAATATTTATCATTATTCAGTAATAATTTAACACTTTTTTCTTATCATTCCATAAATTCGTGAACTATAATGCATTCAAGTGGTTGTAGGCACTACCACCTCAACAAAGCAATTTTATTTTTTAAATAACCACTTCACATGGATGGTATCTATATATAAATAAATAATATCATTTATATATTATGTTTATCAATTTTTAATGATAAAAAAAAGCATTCATTTATTCAAAAATGATTATTGAAAATGGAAACATTACACATTTGTATGTACATCCAACCATCTCCAAAATTCTAATGTAGTTAATTTATCATAGCTATATTTTTTAATGATTTATAAAAGTATTAATTATGCATAAAAATTAAAATATTTCAATTATAATAAATATACATATGATAAATTAATGTCATCTTTCACTATAGTTGACTTACATAAATCATTTTGGACATGTTAATACAAAATCATCAAATATATTTGAAGTGATAATAATTAATTGAATACTTTTATATAACATGGTATTAAATAAAAAACATTAAACAAACTGAATATTTCTCTAAAAAATGTATTAATTATCTATATTTATTATTTTTAATTATAAATAACTAATGTGATGATTTAGATATAGTATAAAGGATGGGTTGGTCCCAATTATATCTCAGAAATAATGGTTGATATCAATACATTCAATTTGAAGTGTGATCCCAATTAAATTTATTTAAATAATTAGAAAATTGTAATGTTTCTAAAGAATTATATTCTATATCAGTAGTCTTTTGATTCCAATTATAAGGATATTCATATGTTTTTATTAAAATCATACTCCATGTTTCCAAAAAATATCCTTTATCTTCTTGTTGTTGGATTGAATGGTTTTATTTATGAATTTCTATATTTAGGTGAAAGTTATTATTTTAATTTTTTAAAATAAAATTATAATTATATTAAAAATTTCAGGGAATTTCATTTTTTTTCCCTGGGATAAATGGTATTGTTTTTTTATATCTCTAATTTGGATTTTTTTTACTATTCCCATAAGATCGAAATTTTTCCTAAGGATTATTAATTGATAATGAATATAAGTAGCCAATATGATAGTTGTGAATATATTTCAATTCCAAAATACCTTTTATTTTTCATACTTCAATATTGTGGAAAAATTGGTGTAAGACCAGTGTGTTTAATCAGTTTAACAATCCAATGATTTTGATCTTTTTTTGTTTTTTGTACTAATCGACCATAAAACCATGAATTTTGGAGGTGTTTCATGATATGGGATGCTTTAAATATGTTTATATCAGGCATGGTAAAGGCTCGATGTGTTTATTTATTGGTTTATTTGAATTCAGTAGTACTGTGTAATGAAAAGTCAGGTTCTTATGGAACAATAGAGAGCACATTGTTGGTGCGTGACCTGTAAAACCGTGTGGCCCACTTTAGTAAACGAAGCTGTATAATTTTCGGAGATAGAGGCACAAGCATGAACTACACGCGGTTAGTAAAACCCTGTAGTACAAACCTTTCAAGGTTTGTGTCTTAAATAGAGATGCTCTCATAGTCTGTGCATAGTTATGAGAAATATTTGGGATAGACCATGCGAAATGGGTTCTTTAGACAGATGTTTCCACAAGGATTTTGTACAGTTGGCCAAACCGTGCAATCCAAATAGTGTGGCACAACCATGTTTGGGATTTGGGTAAATTTCATTAAATAAATTCCCTACTAAGATGGATTTAATTAATTGTCATGATATGAGGGGTTTTATTTAATTAAATCCTCGGTTAAGAGTAATTCAACGAATTGATGTGAAATTTTATTTCATTAAATTAAATTATATTTTGTGAAATTAATTAACGATAATGGGTTGATGTTTTATTTAATTAAATATAGGTGATTGGAATTTAAATAAATGAGGAATAAATATGGAGTTGGGGTTGTACCTAATTAAATACAAGTTTAGAATTAAATGAATAATATGAAAGAAAAAATGTTTTTAATTAATATGTATTGGGAGAATTTTATTAAACAATGATCTGTTAGAGAATTAATAAGAGTAAATTCATTGGGGGAGAATTTAATTAAATGACTTTCAATGGTGGAGTTATGTGGTTTATCAATGAAGCGTATAAATTAAATGATAATAATAATAATGTGGTTTTTTTATTTTTATTATTCTGTATTAATTTTATTAATTCGAATTGGTGTTCATTGAGAGATTTAAAAAGCCGGAGGTGGTATAAAAGGGTGTGGCTTGACCCCCTCTTCGCCTTCTCCCATGGTGGAGGTGCTCCACCCTCCCATCCTGCTCTAATCCACGCATCAGATCAGGGTGGTTCCTTCACATAAGATAACCATCTCATCAAGGTAAGTCCCTATTTTCATGCTTCATTCTCTACATTAGAAATCTCATCTCTCCATTGCATGGTATCCATTAGGTCGAAAAAATAAGTCTTGATATTAAATCAGTTTATTTCTTCCTTCCAATTATAGGTGGTGTAGATGATGTCTCGTGACACGTTGGTCGATATTTTCACTATTGTGGCTGATGGAGTGGCAGATTTTCATGTTTTTTTTCACCACCATAAATTTTTTCTAAAGATATAAAATTTATAATTGGTTTCACACAACTTTAATTTGGTTATTTTTGGGTATTTTGGGCTTCAATTATTTAATTAGTGGTGCATTGGTCCTCACCACACAAATTTTGGTTTTCAGTAATCGTTTTCAGGTGATACAAACAATTTTTGGTGTGAATGCACTGTTGATTAAGTAGTGTGTATGTGATAATATGACAGTTTATGTTAAAATGCATTGGATCATCCAAATTGAATAGTTAGGGTGCTCAGCTTCTGTTAATTAAAAAACACAGTGTTTGTTTAATTACAATTGTTGATATGTTTGAATGAATGTGATGAATGAATTGTTTATTGGTACAAAATGATTTGAAATATTATCTAACCACATCTTTTGACAAAGAAACTTCAAAAGTGGAACACTACATTCAATCCAAAAACATATGGTTTATACTTAAGTGTTATTTTAGAAAGTTGTTATTTGGATTTCTATTTCTTCCCTTTACATGATGACAAGCACAGGTTAATTATAATTATGAATATTGTGTGTGATATGTTTAGATAAATAATCATGGAATTACTTATGATATATTTATTTAGATATGTATATATAATTATTTTTTCAATAAATTATAAAAATAGAGAATTGTAATTGAGATATTGATTTTTTTGTTAAGAAATTTAATTTGGGGAAATTATTTATGTGATGAGGTTTGGATACATAAGAGAATTAATGGAGACTCAATTATATTCCTTGATATTGATGAAATATAATTAATTGTCATAATTATTTATTATTAGTTGATATTTGATTTGGATAATTAGTTGTGAAGTAATGATTATGGGAAAATGATATTTAGAATTGAATAATTAATTGGGTATTAATTAAGTTCTTTACAATTTAATATTGATAATTAATTGAGGGATTAATTATAAGATATTTAATTGTTTAAATGAGATAATTTATTGGTGGAATAATTGTAAAATAAGGCTTCGGATAAATAGAGATAATTAATGGTGTATTAATTATGTTCACATTATGTAATGTTTTGTATAATTAACTGAGGGAAATTATTTATGGAAATACATTTGTGTTAATATATTAATTAATTTATGAATTGATTAATGGATTGTTGGACATAGTTCATGTTGGTGTAAACTAATGGTTTTGGAATGCTTTCTTAATCATTGGATTAGAATGGTATTGAATGTGGATATTTCTTGACAAATTCATTGTTTACCTAGGATTAATTAATTTGTGAAAAAAATAATGAATTAGAACTGGTTGATAGAAATGGAACTCTAGATGAATGAATGAGTTGGTACATGGACAAGCCATTCCTCTACAATAGTTATCCAATGATATAAATAAATGATATTGTTTGTGCTACACAAGGCGTTCTAGACCAATGTAGTCGTTGGGACATGGACATGGAGTTCCTCCCAAATAGTTTTAAAATAATATATATAAATTAGAATTTGGGTCATAGATATGGAATTATTGACAAATGTATATGTTAGGACATGGACCTGCTGTTCCACCCCAATAGTTATTCAAGCAATTATATGTAACGTGTTAGACATGGCGGTCTACACCAAATGAGAAATGGGGTGTAAGACATCATGATCTACACCAAATGAGAATTAGGGTGTTTGAAAGGGATTTCAAACACAAAATGAATTAAAATGATGAATTGAGAAATGAATGAGAGATATGGATCAAGAAAGAGGGAAATGTTATTAAATAATTAAATGTTGAGGCATATTATAATTCTAGCATGAGCCAAAGTTACTATTGAATTATGAGAAACCATGTGAACTTTAGATAAAATAAATAATTAAATATAGAATAATTGGTAATGTGATGTAATTTATTTATGATGGATAAATATTCTTGTATGATTCTTGTGTAGACACTATCTCTGTATATGGTCCAAATAATTTATTTTTTTCAGGTGTCCCTATAGAACCTGGATGGGTTTTTGGTTATTTATTTAGTTATGTTATTTCATTACTATATCAATACATTATTTTTTATATTTCATTGTCTAGATTGAGAAAGAAAACCTAAGTTCCTGACTTAATATGATGTGTATCTCACAACCTACTCAGGCCACCATTAAACTATTGTACATGATTATAATTTCTTATTTATATGACTATAAACTTTCACTTTGTTGTCTTCATTTAATTGGGAGTTATGTGTAAAGGACCGAGCAAGAGATCGAGATCATTATGGTGATCACCAATAGGGATTTGATTCTTTTTCTTATTTCTATATTGTAATGTAATGAATGTTGTTTTTTAGTACTTTCTGATACATATTACCATGTCCTGCATGTGTTGTATAAGCTGGTGAGCGTCATTTTCATTATTCAAATTATTTTTGTTTAACATCTATTTCCTTTGTTTTCAGAGTTTATTATATTTTTATGTTATGCACCCTAAATAGGAGGGTATAGATTCCCTACTAACTATATATAAACAGTCAGTGCTAGTTGGATATTTATGGCATAAAGGGACAGGTGATTGAGTTCATGTGGAGACCGGTCAGGAATCCAGGTAGAGGGTATGGTTTGTTGAGAAGTTAAAATCAGTATTAGAGGGTCATGTTCTCATTATTTTTTTTCTGCCTTTCATTTTTGGGTTAGTAGACTGGAGACTAGAAATGTTTTGGTTCATAGTTAATAGTCATGCACGAGACTGATCACCACATATACAGTAAATGACCTTGTCTCTAGGGATGGGAATTTAGGTCTATACAGTTTGAGATTACAGTTGATATGGTTTCTGCTTGAGTGACTAATGTATCTTCTATATCAAATTGATTTTTAATATTTTAAAAACATTCCTTATCCTGATATGCAAGGGAAATATCATTAGAAGCCTCATCCTAGTAACTTAATGATTCACATTCATTGAATATGAAATTCCATGTAGTTTCATTAGTTGGAAGTCATCATGTTTTGTTTTGTGCCTTGTTTGAAAGGCCATGTTTTGATTTTCATTAGCATTCCCCCTTTAGATAGATTGTTATAGGAATTGATATACCATGCATTGTTGTGTATATAACATTTTTTCTCTGTTATTGGAATTTTTTGATGTTGTTCCATGCATCTGTGTCATAGCGTGATATATTTTTACTTCTTATGGAAACATACTATAGGTTTCTTACTATGAAAATGGAAGCATGAGTAGAAAATCTATTGATTACATTTAAAATGGAATCCAGATTTAAATTATAATGTGTTTGGGTACCATATAACCTTGAATATTGATACTTGTATATTGTAATAATTGAAATCAAAAGCGGGTAATATAAAATTAAAATATTTAATAGGAACATGATGTGATATATGGGAGCCAAATGCTAGTGGTAAGGTGTACATTCACCTTATTTATTGGTTGATCGAGACCCATGTGATTGTGCCTTATATAACTATAGTGTGTTTTAAATTGTAATAAATGTAAAACTACCATGTTTCTATTAAAATTAACTTTTATATGGTTTCTTTTTAAAAAACCTGATTATTTTGTAGAAATGGGACACTCGGAGGTTGTCATCTAATAAAAAGGAATTCAGATTCTAAATATCATCAATAAAATGATATGATTCTAAATGTAATGTATTTAAGATCAAGATTGTTATATCTTCCCTATTTTGAACGAGGAACGTCATCTAAATACCATGTTTTTTATTGTGGAATAGTACTTGCGAGGTTGTTAGAATTATTTCTAATGTCAAGATGTTGAAATGAATTAATAAAATTGATAAAATGAAAATGAGACTTTTGCGCCTAGTGAGTTATAGTTTGTGTGACCAATAGATAAGGAAGACACATATTATTTTTAAGGAACTATCATGTTGTAGGTATCACCATTATATAATGGTATTCTCTATGGAACAGGTTTTTTGACACACAAATAGTTTTATGTTTTAGCATCATGCATGATGTTGACATGGTAATCGTGGTTTGTGGAATGTCACATATGCATTTAATGTATTTTTTAACTAGTTCACAAAAGAGTGACATGTATTTTAATCAATTGAATTGACACTCCTAATGTGTTTGGTGTCACATAGGTTGTGTTTGAAATAGTTTTAGTGGGAAACTATGGGGGGCCATGGATTCCTTGGGTGATACATGACTCACTGATTGGATGATGACACATATGTAGGAGAATCAAATCCTTTTTGTGAAGTGTCTATCAATGATAGATCGACAAATATTTTGGTTAACTAGGTTTTCTCTTAGTGTCCTCTTCCAATTTAGAAAAGAATGTCCCATATCTTGACCTCATATTAAGGACACTAAGATAGTGTCATTCATACGTCGTGATAATGTTTTAAATGTTCTTCTACATGATAAGTGGTTGATAATTGGGTTGTACACTGGAATCATGGTTCATTATCATAGGCTATTATAAGTGTAGGGGCCCAATAGTTTTAATGTAGAAATTTGATAAAATGACATGGATATGTCCCCAAAAGTCGAGTAAGGATGTTGGATACATGCAGAAAATGATGGAATCATTTTAAAAGCATGTATCCCATTTAAGGTTGATTCTGTGATTTTTTATTGGAAATATCATTTTATTAGATGATGATAAAATCACATCTCTTTTTATGTGGTCTTGGATTTATGTTGTTTTTCTATATTGGGATGGATTCCGAACTTTTCTCAAGTTTAAAGGGGTTATTATATTGAACTTGTGATTTTGTTAAAGGAACGAGTGGTGTTTAAAAACACAATTTAATTGTTCATTTGAGGCATTATGAACTAGTCGGGTTGGATTAGGTTATACAATATCATAATGGATTCAAGAGGATGAATTGTTTTTATGGTGGGTAAATTGTGCAGACCCATGTTTATAAACCGTGATAAAATATGAATGTTTTTAAACTTTTTCTTCTATTGAATGGGTCTTTCTTAAAACCAATCATGGGAAAATGTTTTTTTGAGTTATGATCATTTAAATGTGTTTATATAGGGTTTGGGTGAAGTCTCGCGTATTTTCCTTGAAGGATGATTTGAATTTGGGAGCATTGGATCAAGAATATTCAGGTCTTGAAGGTACTTGGGAGAGAGTACCGTTTGCAAACGACCACATAAACCATGCGGGTTGCAAGAAGAAACCATGATTATTATTTTTGGGAGATAGATGCAAACACATAGTCTAATCATGGTATGTAAAACCATGAGAGAGAAATCACGTGAGGTAAGTGTCTTAATCATAGATTCTCGCATGGTATGTTCATGGATATGAAAATCGTGCAAGACAAACCATGTGAAGTGGGTTACTTCGACATAGGGGTCCTCATTGTTGGAGAATGGTTTTCCATAGCATTTGTTCCAAAAAATGTAGCTTACTTAGTTTTTGGTATCATATAAATTTATTTATTTAAATTGCCGAAAGATATGGATTTAATTAAATATCATGATATTGGGGTTTTTATTCAATTAAATTCAAGGTTATGAGAAATTTAACTAACTGATACAAAGCATGGTTTCATTTAATTAAAATGTTTTGGGAAAATTTAATTTAATGATAATGATTTAGAGTTTTATTTAATTAAAACCAAGTGAAAGAAATTTAATTTAAATGAGGAGTAAATGTAGACTGAGGGTTTTAACTAATTAAATTTCTGGTTAGAACGAATTTATTTATATTCTAAAAATGGGGCTTTATTTAATTAAATGTTTCTGGGATTTGTAATTAAATAATTATTTGTTTTATAATTGATTTAATTAAATTCATTAGTGAAGAATTTAATTAAATGATGAGTAATATGAGAGTTATGGGATTTATCAAAGAATCTTATAAAATAAATTTCAATAATAATAATTATAAGCATTTTATTATTTTTATATTTATTCTATTAATTATATTTGGTGATTATATATAGATTAAAAATTAGGTAGAGGACACATCTGGGTGTGGCTAGAACCCCTCCCTTGGTTCTCTCATGGTGGAGTTGAACCACCCTTTCTTCATGAATCCGCTCCGCAAATTGGATCATGGTGCATCATTCGTGAAAGATTTTTGTCTCATCGAGGAATGTCATTATCTGCATGATTTATTCATCAAATTGGTCATCTCAGATTTCCTTCACCTTTCCTCTATTATTATGAAAATATAAGCGATAGAAATAATTTAGTTTCTTCCTTCCATGCTATTCTAGGTGGTGTAGAAGATTTCTTGGGACCTATTGTTCTATCTTTCAACAACCACCATAGAATAAAAGTCAATTTTTCTTGATTTTATTCACTGATTTCATTATTAGGAAATTCTATAAACCTTATAATTTGTTTTTCAACCCTTGAAACAGCTATTGATTGTGTATTTTGGGTTCCAGTTACATAATTAGAAATTTTTTATTCTTCACCACACTAATTTTTCGTGTTGGTTATCATAATAGGGTCATAACACCAAATGTAGGGCATACCCGTGCAACAGATAGAGTTGTGTGTACATGAGAATATGAATGTTTAAGTTTGAAGGCATTTGCTCAGCCAATTCTTTGAGGTTGGGGCCTAAACATTTTGTTTATATTGATATAATGTTTATTTCTATTTCATACCTTTACATGGTGACACACTTCATTTAAGTGGTAATTATAACTAATGTGCCAGATAAGTTCAAATAATTAATCAGTGAATTAGTTATGAGATAGTTAATGGGACAAGGGAATATAAATAATTAGTGAATTACATATAATCCAAGAGAAATGTAATTTAGGTGTTTAATTAGTGGTGGTTAAAAAATTTATTGGGGAAAATTAAATATTATAGGATGTTTGGATTTATACAATAATTAATGGTGAATTATTTATGTGCCATGATGTGGATTACAGATAATTAATTATGAGAACAAATTAGGATAAGTTGAGATTTGATTTTCATAAATAATTGATAAATTTTCAATATAGAAATATGAGTTTTAAAAAGGAAAAATTAGTTTTGAATTAATTATTTTCTTGAAATTATAATATTCATAATTAATCGAAGGATTAATTTTAAGATATTGAATTGGATAACTGAGATAATTAGTCGGTTGATTAATTTTGAAATTTCTATTTGGACAAATTGAGATAATTAATGGGGTATTTTTTATTTTTTTCTTACTGTGATGTTGTTGATAATTAATTGGGGTTAATTAATCAAGAATGCGATTTTTTTAAATAAATGAATTAAATGACGAATTAATTAATGGATTTGGGGACATAGTTAATAGGGGGGTTATCTAATGTTTCTGGTATGTCTTTCTAGTCATTGTATTATAATGTGTATAAATCTGGATAATTCTTTAAGAATTAGTTATTGAGAATGGATTAATTAATATTAAGATTAATTATGTAATGAGAATTTGGTTCTAGATATGGAGTTATAGACCAAAAAAGTATTTATTACATGGACATGGAGTTCCACCGCAATTGTTGTCTTATGATTTCATTATATTAGAATGTGGGTGCTTTACATGGCATTCTAGACCTCTGTAGATATTGGTACTTGGACATGGAATTCCTCAATAGTTTTAATCAAATGATGTAAAAAGATGAAATTGTGGTAGATGGACATGGTGTTCTAAAAGGATGTAGATGTTGGGACATGAACCAGGAGTTCCTCCACAATAGTTATCTCAGCGCATAAATGTAAGGTTTTCAACCTAGTATTCTAAAACATATGAGAAATTGGGTTATAGAGATAGTGATCTACACAAAATGAAAATTTTTGTGTTTGACATGGCTTTCAAACACAAAATTAATGACAATAATGAATTATAAAATGAATGAGTGAAGTGGATCATACCCTTGTTAAATGTGATTAAATAATGAATGGATGAGAATGATTAGAATTATGGGATGAGCCGAAGATAGTATTGAGGTACAAGAATCCATGGGAACTGTTGTGATAATAAATGATTAAACAGAGAATCATTGGTAATCTGTTTAATTATATTATTTTTGATAAATATCCTTATATGATTCATATTAAGAATATTATTCCAGCAATGGGTAGAAGCTTGTATTACCCTCAGCTATCCCAAGAGAACAAGGATGAGTTTTTGGTTATTTATTTAGTTCTCTTATTATCTTATTATATATGTACACCGTTTGTTAAATAGAATTAGGAATATTGGCATAGACCATTGATTTTCCTAGCCTACTAACATGTATATCTCACACCCAACTCATTACACCATTGCACTGTGGTACCTGAGCAAACTATACTTTTTGCAGGACAATGGCAATTTACATCGCTATTTATTTATGCTTGGCATAGACAACTCATTTTCTCGGCCTTCTAACTGTTTTCCTTATTTCAGTATTAAAATTTAAATCATTTTTTTACATTTTTTAATATGTATCACCATGACATGTATTCATTGTATACACTCATGTTTTCCATTTTCATTATTCAGTTGATTATTGATTTAAATATGATTCCTCTATTGTTTGAGTTTCTTATAAATTTTTTTTGTGGACTCATAATATGATTGTATAGTCTCTCCACTGACTATCCAAGGACCATTGTTACAAGTCGATAGCCTCTAGAATATGGGGAGACACGCTTGGGGAAATGTAGCGACCTATCCGTCTAACGGGATGAAGGTAAGCCATGTCGGGACATTACAAATGGATAACAAACAAAAACATCCACATTTTAAAATATAGTTCTTTTGTAAGGGTGATTACCTAATTAAATAAATATATGAATCTATGGTATCTATGGTAAAATAAAAAAATTAATTTATAAAGGTAGTAGATTATGTGATGTGAAAGGAAAGGTCCATATAGTTTGTATCATTGAAGTGTTTATTGAAATTTAGCTATTGTGATGTTATTTAAGAAAATGATAAATGCATTATAGAAGCAAAATTGTTGTTATATTAAGGAGAATCATAATTTATTAAAATATGTAAAAATATTTTATCATACAATTAGTGTGTATGTTTTATATTTTACATTCATCAGAAGATATTTCATTATTTTTATCCTCATCTCACATTATTCTTTTTATTTTTCATAAATGGATACATCAAGGAGGCCTCAATATAATAATGGATGTAATAGATAATGTTTTACTTGTTTAAATAAGGAACTAAATGGAATTTTTTTAGTGAGACATAATTATGTTATTTTAATAATGAAAAAAGGTTTAATGATTAAAAAAATTATCCATGGTGACATTCATAGTTCATAAAATATATATTAAATAATTAACACTTGAAGATTATGTGATGATCATAAAAAGAAGTAAGTATATTCAATGAACCTTATATATATAATATTGAACGACCCTCTAAGAAAAATTTCATTAAACAAAAAGAAGATATTTTAAATGTGGTAAAGGAGGTAATAAATAAATTTCATCAATGGAAAAATGGAATAATTTAGGAAATATCATAATGGTAAATTAGTTCTTATTGACATAACAATTAAGTGATGTAATTGTGGGGAGAATGGTCATTGTGAGAATCAATGTCTAAGAGTGTAGAATCAAGAGTGATATAAGAATTATAATAAAAATGTATTAATAAATAAATAATTCTATTATAGTTGAGGATGAGTAAAATAAAAATGAAATTGGAGTTATATAAATAATGTCTACTCTATTTCTATGAAATTGTAGAATACTTTTTAAAAAATAATTTATTTTTGTTTATTGAAATGATTTATTAATGGATAAGTTGGAAAATAAATTAAAATGATTATCACATATATATTCAATATTTTTGATGTGTTTTTATATTTAACGATGATCATTTGTTTAAACTAATTAATACAAATTTGATAATAGTAATAAATGTGATATTTTTGTTGAATTTTCATAGATGATTATAGTTTACTTTACCCTTTATTAAATATTGTGAAAATGTTAAATCATGAATAATGAAATTATAATTTAATATACATATTTTAAATAGTATATATTACTATTTGGGGTTTTATGGTTTATTATTTTAAAGTAATTATATTTCATTATATTTTTTTAATGAAAATTCAATGATATAACATTACCACCGAGGCTAAAAAATATTTAACATTGAATATATATATATAGGTTATTTTTTAACAAGTCTATAAATTTTTTTGGAATGTTACAGGGGTTATTTTTCTACAAGAAACACATACCATAGGTTGAAACAAAACACGTCATATCCAGAACGTCCATAAGGATTGATCCCCCGACTGATGTTTGACAAAGGGTGTCAGATACCACTGGAATATATGGTAGACATGTTAGTATAAATATTTTTTCCTTATATAAATGATATAATAGTTGAATGTGAAGTTCACATTGGGATGATGATTTTATCTATAGTTTAATATGTCTAAGGAAATGATTTAGTGATTATGTGATTAAATTTACTATTTAATAAAGTTACTGAAATTTGTGAGTGTATAATTTGATTATGGTTTTCTAAATATAATTAGATTTTATTTGAATAATAAAGAGGGTGAATTATATTTTTGGGGATTATATGATTTTAATTTGTAAATATTATGATATATATAAAAATAATTATCATTGAGATTAAATTATTAGTGCATATAATTATTTTCAAGATAAATTATGGTAGATTTATGGTATATCATTATAAATGAGAAACTAATTATTATTGGATATCCAATCGAATGTTTTTTATTTTTTGGATTCAATATAACTTTGTATGTTCCTAAGGAATGTTAATTACTGTTAGTTATTCATTTTTTTATGGTGGTCTTCTATAAATGCTACTGATTGTTTATATTTGAAGTAGTTTTTCATTATATGAAGGTTTATTTATTTTAGGAAATAACTTATCCTTTAAAAACAATATGATTTAGGTTAATTAATAAATTATTATTGAATATATTATTAATCTTTTTTCATTATGAGACCCATAATATGATGATAATATACCATTATTACTAAAAAAGAAACTATAATACTATTCACAAGGTTAAAAAAATTTACTATTGAGGTAATTGGTTAATAATGAAAATTATAATTTTCATATTAATTTATATCCTTATGGTCTTCGCCCTAGATGTAAAATAATTCTTCAACAATAATAAAATCAATTTCAAAATCAAAACATTCTCTTTTCTGTTTTCATACTTATAAATCAGTGAGATTTATATATATTAAAAATTACCGATTTATTTATGTCGAAATAATCATGGATATATTGTTTATAACTTTTAATCTGATTTTGGATTTTATTTTTATCTTCCATATCAAAGTATTCTTATCCCACATACATTCTCTTACATGGGAACCTACAATATGTTATTCATAATAACCTTCACACATCACTTTACCTCTTTTCAAATTATTGTGTTGTTATCCCATTTTATGATTTAGGATTTCAAAAAATGTATTTTGGGAAAAAATATAGTAGTTACTAAGATTTAATTAAACATTCAAGGATTCAATTTCTAACACATGGTAAAATGTAATATCCGTATATTTAAAATGGGTATTCTATTTTTAATTACAAACAATGTACCTGAAAATGATTTTATAGGAATAGTGAAATATAAAATTTTAAATGTAATAATTATATAACATTCTTTAAACTAAAGAGTATGACTATAAATTAATAATTCATGAAAGAAAAATAATATATCTAATAAATTTAATTTCATTGGAAAATTCTAAAAAATCACAATATTTTCTATAAATTTATGTTATTATTTATATGTACATTTCATTCAAAATAATATTTCTTATTTTAAAGAGTTAATACTAAAAATAATTTATTGAAATTTCGAAAAATCGATTTATGATATTGAATAAAAATTTTCAAAAAATATTATCAATCATATATTCTAATTATTGTTTCTTAATTTTTTTTATAATTCCTATTTTCACTAAACTGGGAAAATTATATATTTTTATTCAAAACATTATTTTTTAGATAAGTATTCAAAAATTAAATTTTTATTTACTACTAGTTTATAATTTTAATTATTCTCACTTTCTTGTGAAATTGTTGTTTTAAATTGAATTTTGATATTTAATTTTAATATAAAAATTATATATATAAAATACGAATTATTCTAATAAATTGTATGGTTTCATTATACATACAATATTTTATATTTAATTCTTATACTTCTATATTTAGAATTTTTAATAGTGGAATCAAAATTTTAATCACTGTGTACAAAAGTAATTTACAGTTCCCTTTAAATTTTGGTCAATACAAGTAGTAATATAAGTATTTTTTTTAACAGTGGTACGTGAGTAATTAAGTAATGAAGGGTTAAAAATGTTATGGAATAGAATATAAAATCACACTAAATGTTTATTATGACTAATAATATTATTATTTCTCATACATATTCATCTAAATATCCAATATCTTATCTCTTTGTGCAAATTTCATTTTGATTATAAAATTTATAAAAATTTATTTAATTAAAATTCAAATAATGTCACAATATTTTTTTAATAACTAAAATATTTTTGTCATAATGATATGGAAAAGATGTATATTTTTATAAATTAAAATATTGAAAAAAAATAATTTTCCTTTATATTGTTAATTTATATTTTACTTTTTATAAAGAAATAACTATTTTAAATTCTTGGAAAGTACTAATATATTATTTATTCAAGGATTATAAAAATAAAATAAATTATATAAAATGATACAGTAACATGGTTTGATATAATTAGATTGATAAAAGAGTTTTCAAAATTTAATTTATGATATAGGGACGACACAATGTATTTTTTTTATTATACATGATTTCAAAATGTTTTTAAAATCAATGTTATAAACTGTTCCAAAAATCGAATTATTGTTATACTATAATAAAAAATATTTATATAATTGATTTAAAATTATTAAAAATATTAAATTCGTACAATTTATTAGGTTATTGTTCATAATATCACTAAATGTCCATTGATGATCATTTTTCTATTTATTACAGCTGTATTGACCATCAAACTGTAAATATAATTGTTTTCTTGGAATGCTTGAATAAGGTTAATGACTGTTTAAAAACATAATTGTTAATTTGTGATGAATACCTATATAATTTTATTGCTATAATTTATTTATAACCACTATCTTCCCAGTCATTAAATTAAAATGTTTTGATTTATTTTTTATTATTATTTCTTTATATTATTTTCATAAAATGAGTGAATCCAAGAGTTCGCCTCCACTCTTTTATCAATGGTTACTTATTATTCTCAATCAAACTCAATTAAAAAAACATTTTTAATAACCAATTACTACTCAAAATCACCCACAATTCGTTCCCTCATTCTAGAAATCCTTATTTAGGCACAACACCAATCTTAGAGGGGAGACGATATTAATCATATGAGGATTTTCACTTAATATGTAAGGTTATTATTCAGATATTTTTGTTTTATATCATCTTAGAAAACCATAAAATATTATAAAACTATTATTATATATTAACACCTATAATTTTTATATAATATCATTTTAATATAAATTGGAAACTAATATCAACTGATCTTCAATCAAGTTGGAAATGAAATAATCAATCATGCGTACAGTATACTACTTCTTCTCGAACTGATGCACTTATTCTTCCATCATCATCTCGTAGAACTAGTTATATTTATTTAATTATGTTATATATATAAATATGATCTTTTGAATATATTTATCAATTTTTAGAGAAAATATTACAGAAATTGATTTTCTATTTCATACACTAGAAAATGATATCATCATATGTGTCACGACCCCCTCCCACCAAAGATGACCCTCCTAAGCTGGCAATGGCGAAAGGGAGATAATGACACCCGAGGCCCGCCTCCAGTAAGCCCCGGGGTGGAGACTAGCACGAAGGGTATGAGTTTTTCACAAATATGGGAGGCATTACCCTTTTGATTTTTTTAAAGATCGGGAAATAGGACAAGCCAACCACCAAAAAGGAAAAAGGGCAAGTGTATTGAAATAAACCTAAACCATTCCCACATGCATGTTTAAACAATTTTATAACAAGGTACAAGTACAATAAAACTCATAGTTCAATACCAAAAGAAAACAAGAGAACAACAACTGCAACAACTCCAACTGTCTGACTAGTATGGTCCCGCACGGCCCTGGTCGTCCTCCTGGAAACCTGAAAGTAAACGTAGGGTGAGCATACAAGTATAATAAGTAGGGAAACCTAAATCTCTCATGCACAACTGAAGAGAAATCCTAATGTCCCATGAGAAGAACAGAATAAACCTAGCAAGGAATTCTATCCACCCAACCTCACCAGCCACACTCACCAAAAACACATGCACAACAGGTAGTAGTATATATGAAACAAGATTATTGGGTACCCCTCCCCATTTCCCTTTAGTTAGCTTGTCTTCCTATAGAGGAACATCCTGACACTGATACTCTCTCCCCGCCCACACACACCTGGGCCTCATCCCGATGATTCTTGGGAAATAGTAGAACCTGCCCGAAGATTCTTGGGCTAAAACCACCCCAATAAAAACCTACCCGAAGAGTATTAGGTGTAAGGTCGCCTCAAGCCATCACATCCTAGGGGAGAAGAAGATAGTATCTAAGGGAAAAATCCCTCTCCCTTAAAATGGGAGTGTTCGGCACTATGTGCTCAACATGTGTGGGGTGCGATAAAACAAAAAAGATACACACATATATATATATATATACCAACCACATAACCCAACCTATGGATTCTAAAAATAGAAACTGAGAATGTGCCTCGGCACTGCTACTACGAAGCATGCATACAACAAACAAACCCAACCCCCTTTAGGTTTTCACATTTCATTAGAAATTAGTTTATTTAGTTCCTTAACTACTGGGCAACTATCCACAACCAACCACACCAAACGTTCATAAAACATATCCCTGCCATCCACAATTCAAGTTAGGAAAACACAAGCAGCACAACCAAGCCCTTCTTATCAAACAACCAACCTCATTTACTATTATTCCCATTCCATTACCACGCCCCACCATTCATTAACTCTTCCAAATTTTATTTATTAATCACAACCCATTGTCCGTTCATATTTAAACCCATCCCTACAGCCCCTCTGCCAACCACCATAACAACAACCGCACCAAACCCCCACATCAACACCTTTTTGATACCATTTATTGCAGCCCTGCTACCCATCACCAACATACAATTCACACCAACCCACAACCATGCCAACCGTAGCCCCGCTGCTCACACTGTCAACAACAACCCACAAAACACCCCCATCACATGCCTCGTAACAAATTCAACACCCACATTTTCATTATTCCATTTTGTTTAACCAGGGTTATCACACAAGGCTTCCAGATTTTAAACATCCAACTTTACGTGATTAACCAATTCCAGAAAGTTTCCATCTATAAGAAAATTCAGAAGGAGAGGGAAACATTTAATTGCATAAGAAATGGCCCCCAACGACCGTGATTTTCAGTAGGTAGAAGTTCTTTCAATTCACAATATAATATCACAGGTTATAAAGTAACAGCAATCACAACTTCCCATCCCCGTTATATAAGCCAGTTATTATCTTCATTAAATGGGTTTAAAAGTGTTTCACCTAAACAAGAGAACACCCACCCCACATGATTCACAAAGTATAGAGACAAAGGTAAGATACCTACCTCAACAGGTTCTTGATTTCAACGCTCCTCTGCATCAACCATAGAAGACGTTTGTCGGCGTTTGTCACTTCTGTCGGGTCCCGGAAAAACCTCCTCATGTGGAAGTCGGAAATCAAAGTCCGAAGAAAATACAACGGACCCAGGTTCGGAAGTTCCGCCTCATCGTTACGATCCTGTGGCCGCTGACGGATCGTAAATCGGAGCTTGGACAGAGAAGTTATGGAAGGAAGAGCCTTCGAGTCTCTTAAGAGAGCTCTGCTCAGAGGAGAGGGGAGGAGAGGTGTGAGTTGAAAGGAGGGGACCCCTCCTTTTATAGGAGTGAAACGAAAAAGTACACGGCGTGTACTTTATGGTACACGGCATGTACTCGGTTCTTTAACACGGTCTCCACGCGGCTTCCAACACGGCTCTGCGGCCGTTGACTGGTCAACACATGGTTTGAGGGTAACACACACGCGGGGAAGGACTACACGACGTGTAGTTTAGACACACGACGTGTACTCATTTATTACACATGGTAAGGAAATAGCTCCAATATGGTACAAAGTCGTTGACTGGTAATGCGTACGAGGGTAAGGACTACACGGTGTGTAGAACTGAACACCCGGCATGCACCCATTATTCCACACAGCAAGGGCACGGTCTGTAACATGGGTTAAACTCGGGAAGGGGGTACACGGCGTGTACTCAAACTACACGGCGTGTAGTTTCAAAATTCTGGAAAGTGTGGAAAAGTCCATTTTACCCTCTAGAACACTTCTTGACCTTCTTTTTGACAAATGAAAGGGTCAGAGAGGTCCGTCCCATTACATCAAATACCTCTTAAAACATTCTTGTCCCCGAGAATTCAAAAACCAACCCAGAGAAAATCCAACAGGATACCTCATAGGGTTCTCATTATAACAGGAACCCAACCAACAACCCTAATCATATGTGTTAAGAATTCCTTCTCCTATGTCAAGATATTATCCGCTTTAGGTGGCACTGACTCGCCCTCACAGGTTCAATCGCATCTGCATTAATGTGTCTCGATTAAGAATTGGGTCTTCCCACCTTCATACATTAGGATGTATTTCAACTCGCACTAACCCCAACACCACACAACCAACACACTGCCCGAACACATGGGTTTGGGAAATTCCTTTACCTATGTCAAGATATTATCCGCTTTAGACGGAACTAAATCGCCCGCACGGGTTCAATCACATCTGCATTAATGCGTCTCGATGAAGGGTCAGGTTTTTCCCTTTCCCACACATCCGGACATGCTACACATTACCAGGGAACAAAGAAACAAAAGGTCTCACAACTGACAATCCAAGCCTTCCATATATCAAAGGTACAATGTACAACATCAACACAAAGCACATAAGAACAAGGGAAAAACACAAGTCAAAATAACTCTGGGTACTGAGCATGCATCTGGGTCTCACGCTCACAAGTTCTCTCCTCGAGACCTCCATGCCTCCAGAACACACGAACCAAGGGAATGGATCGTCCACGGAGCACCTTCTTTTTACAATCTTCAATACTGACTGGTCGTTCCTCGAAGGTCGCATCGTCTCCCATATCTAAATATCCCTAGTCAATAACGTGGGAGTCGTCGTGTATGTACAGACAATGCTTGGAGACGTGGAAGACATCATGAACCTTCTCCAACTGAGGTGGAAGGGCTAGCTGTTATGCCACCTCGCCGACTCGCCTCAACACCCCAAGAGGTCTGATGAACCTGGGTGAGAGATTTCTCCCCTTCCCAAACCTCCGCTGCCCCCGTCAAGGGGAATCCTTTAAGAACACATGATCACCCACATCGAACTCCAAGGGCCTCCTCCGACGATCAGCATAAGACTAATGTCGGTCCTGAGCCGCTTTCATCCTCTCACGTACAAGCTGGACTTTCTCTGTGGTGCTCTGCACTACCTCTGGCCCAAGATCACCAGTCTCACCAACCTCTACCCAGCAAATGGGTGAACGACATGGCCTTCCATACAAGGCCTCAAATGGTGCAATGCCAATAGTAGAGTGGAAGCTGTTGTTGTAGGCGAACTCTACTAAAGGCAAGTGTCGTACCCATGATCCTATGAAATCCAGAACGCATGCTCGCAGCATGTCCTCTAACGTCTGGATAGTCCACTCCTTATGCCCTTCGGTCTGGGGGTGGAAAGTAGTGCTAAGGCGTAGTTGGGTGCCAAAAGCATGTTGTAACCCCCTCCAGACTCGTGAGGTAAACCGAGTATCCCGATCTGAGACGATAGTCCTCGGAAATCCATGCAAGTGTACCACCTCGTCCACGTACCTCTGTGCTTAGGTACTCACCGGGGCCGACTCCATGATTTCTATGAAGTGAGCCGATTTCGTCAGTCGATCCACCACCACCCAGATAGCATCATAACCACCCTGAGATCGGGGTAGTCCTATGATGAAGTCCATTGAGATGTCATCCCACATTCACTCGGGGACATCTAAAGGATTCAAAAACCCACTGGGAACACGGTGTTCAGCCTTCACTTACTGACACACTAGGCATTTAGCCACAAACTCGGCCACTGCCCATTTCACCCCGGGCCACCAAAACTGATCTCTCAGGCCTCAGTACATTTGGGAAATTTCTGGATGTACCTCCAAGTCTGAGCTATGGAACTCACAGAGAACTCCTCAAGCATTGCCTCCGGAACAAACAACCTTCCCTGGAAAAGCATCCAATGTCGGCGGTCCTCTGACTATCCTTCTGAAGCGTTCCTCTGATCAACACGATCCCGCATCACTTTCGCCTCGGAGTCCCCTCACTGAGACTCTTCCACCTGCTGAAACAAGGATTACTGCACCGTCATCTGAAAAAAAGCCTCTAACACCATCTACCCTGGCATCCAAGTGCATGGCAGCCAACTCTACCATCGCCTTCCAAGCATCAGCAGATTCCAGAACCACTTTCTGATGTGACTTCATACTCAGGGAACCATCCACAACGTTGCCCTTACCTTTAGTGTAAGAGATCTCAAAGTCATAGTATTGGAGAAACTCGACCCATCTCCACTGCCGCAAGTTCAGGTCACGTTGGGAGAAGATATAACTCAGGATCTTGTGATCTGAGAAGACCACAATGTGCTCCCCAAAAAGTTAATGTCGCCACAACTTCAGTACGAACACTACTTCTGCAAGCTCCAGGTCATGGGTGGCATAGTTACACTCGTGAGGGCATAACTGCCTAGATCCATAACAGATCACTCCCTTCTTCTGCATCAGCACGCACCCCAGGCCAAGGCCAGAATTATCACAAAACACTTCATACAACAACCCCTCTTCTGGGAACCTGACTACATGAGTACTGACCAACTTCTCCTTCAGGTAGTCAAAAGCCTTCTGGCACTGGTCGCTCCATAGGAAGACTTGGTTCTTCCTCGTCAAAGCTGTCAATGGAGCAGCAACTCGGGAGAAGTCCGAAACAATCCTCCGATAGTAACCTGCTAACCACAGGAAACTACGAACTTCTTCCACACACTTGGGTGCTTCCCAAGAAAAAACTGCCTCCACCTTCGACGGGTCCACTAAAAATCCATGCTGAGAAACCACTTGCCCAAGGAAGTGTACTTCTTGTTTCAAGAACATACACTTCGACAATTTCCCGTAAAGCTGATGGTGTCGAAGGACTTATAAGACTGCCCTGAGATGCTCAACGGTCTCCTCCTCTGATCATGAGTAGATTAGGATGTCGTCGATAAACACAACGACGAAATGATCTAGAAACTCTCAGAAGACAAAGTTCCTGAGTCCCATGAACAGAGCCGGTGCATTCATTACTCCAAACGGCATCACTACAAACTCGAAGTGCCCATACCTGCACCTGAAAGTCGTCTTCGTGATGTCACTATCCTTCACACTCACCTGATGATATCCCGATCGTAGATCAATCTTAGAAATCCAACCTGCTCCCCTCAGCTGGTCGAAGAGATCATCTATCCTTGGGAGGGGGTAACGGTTCTTGGTCGTTACCTGGTTCAACCTTCAGTAGTATATGTATAGCCTAAGATCACCATCTTCCTTCTTCATGAACAAAACTGGAGCACCCCATGGCGACACGCTGGGTCGAACAAAACCCTTCTCCATCAGATCATCAATCTGAATCTACAACTCCCGGAACTCCGAAGGTTCCATCTGATAAGGGGCCATCGAAATTGAATGGGCACCAGGATGTAAGTCTCTCCTGAACTCAACGTCTCGTCGGGGGGGGGGGGGGGGGGGGGTAGAGTCACAACCTACTTAGAAAAAACATCGAGGAACTCCCCAACAACCTATGGGATATCAATCATCTCTGTATCAATTTGAACCACTGATAACCCACCCAACAAGGAAAGGAAATGCTCCAAACGCTAACTTCCCTCCTGATAGCTCCTCTCACCAACAAAAGCTACGCGCTGTCCATCCATGTCGGAGAACACGAATCTTCTCCGAAAGAAGTCGATAACGGCACTGATAGAAAACAACCATTCGATGCCTAGGATGACATCGTATGGCTGCATCTGTAACATAAGAAGGTCCCCACTAGATTGATGAGGTCCCAACATCATCCCACATCCCCGGAAAACACAAGATATGCTAGTCTGGAATCCAACTGGTGTATTCAGTACCAGTGGTACGGAGAGTCTTTCTACGTCTAGTCCCAAATCATGGGCTAGACTTGGTTCAAGAAAAGAGTGTGAGGCTCCTGAATCAAACAAAGCAGAAACAAGAGTGCTGAACAAACAAATCGTACCTCGTACCACCTCTGGTCCCGCTGGAGCTGCCAACTCTGCCACGTGCAACTGTCCACGCCCAGCTCCTCTACCTCTCTGATGTCGTCCACCTCCCAGACCACGCCCTGGTCGAGGTCCCTGAGGAGAACCCTGACGTTAGCCTCCTTCCGCAAAGTCTGCCCTCGGAAGAGCATGGTCCTGCTGCTGCTGGAAGGGCCTTGCCGACAACTGGTGCTACTGAGGTGGGCACTGAACCTGCCCACATCCACTGTACTGTGCTCGGGTCGGGCACCGACTCTGAACGTGCCCGAAACCTCCACAAGAAAAACACCTCTGTCCTGGGCTCGTGAAAAAGGGAAGAGGACCCGAAGATCTGAACTCGAACTGCCGGGGCCTAATCCCCACTGGCCTAAACCTGGAAGGTCCCATCGTAGGAGCCCTGCTGCTGACTGCCTTCCCCTTCGATGAGCCTGGCTAGATCCCCTCTCGAGGTGAACCTCCCAGTGAGTGCATCCTCTCTACAACCTCCTCCTTCTTTTGCACCACCAAGTACGTCGGAAGGCTGAAGGGGGTGACATCATACTAGAGCGAAGGACGAAGCTCCTCCTCCAAACTTCTCTCCCGAGACTCCTCATCTAGAAAGAGATCCGGAGCGAAGTGCAGGAGATCCTTGAACTTGATCCCCTGCTCTCGTACCGACATACTCCTCTGATGAAGGTATAGTAACTCTTGTCGCTTCTCCACCATGATCATGGAAGAAAGGAATTCCCCTCGGAATTCCTTCTCAATGTCATCCCATGGAACCTCTTCCTCTATCCTCTCTCCGAGGTAGAGCGTCCACCACTGTCACGCCGCACCTCTCAGCTGACTGACTGCTAGGGGGAACCAGTACTCCCTTGGAGAATAGATCAAGTTAAAAGAGATCCCTATATCCTCCAGCCACCCCTTCGTCTCCATATCCAAAGTACTACCCTCATACTTCTTGAGGGTTTGAAACTGTAATGAATGGAGATTCTTATTCCAATGGCTATCTTCCTCCTGTCGTTCAATCCTCAACTAGTCGATCCCCTGAATCTGCTGGGCCTCAGCCGTCTGAGCCACCCCGGGACGACGTCCAGGTGCCATATGTAACGCCCCAACCCCAGCTACCCAGAGTCGGTGCGTTACTTCGTAACATTGGCATGATCACAAAAGATCAAGTCTAGAAAGAACGATTAGTTTAGTAGCCTTGGAAACACTAGATACATTCATAAGTCTTACATTACATCATAAAGTAAACAAACTACAATAACATGGTCTTCGTAGTCCAAAATCATATCCCTTTCTGACTACCCCTGCAGGTCATTCATAAAATACTTCTTCACATCCTGGAAAAAATATTAAAACATTGAAATGGGTGAGCTCAGATGCTCAGTAAGGTTAACAATATAGCGGAGGATTTCATAAATAAACATTAACATTTAAGGCGATGTATAACTAAAACAAAAGCCTTTTAAACTTGAACTTCAACATAATATGGCAAAAGTAAAATGAGATAATGTCATTCACTTCTTCACATGTATATTCTACTAGTCGAATAATCACATGCAATATCAATAACCACTTTCATAATGATGGAATGCATAATGCCAGACTATCATAACCACGTAGCCAAGGCCTTGTTCCAAGACCACAAATAAAATTTTGTCAAGGCCTCGTGCCAAGACACTAGTTTGTCTCATGAGACCTGCCGATGCATCGAGGAGCTATAGCGGGCTCCACCCGTCACTTATTAAGTCCAATGCATTCCTCATATGAATAGGTTTAAACATATCACAAACCATAACATAATCGTATCACATAAAACATGCATAAAGGAAACATAACATTTCCACATTTCAATCACAAGATATCAATACAACACATTGATATAATAAAAATTATTTCAAAACCATTTTCAATACCAAAATAAAAGAAAGTTAAAACTTTGTATTTATTTTTCATTAAAAAAATGATGGCTTGTAGAGGAAGCCGAAACTCAAATAATGGTCACGGCGGCAGAGAAGTCATTGTCGCCGCATAAGTACAGAAAGAAAAACATTTCCTTTTTGTCGTTTAGTAAAACGCTTCGTATAAAAAAGATTCCTTTTGAATAAACGTAAAAGTCAAAGGGGTTTATACACCGTATAAAAGAAAGTTGTGTATAAAACCAAATATGCCTCAATGAAAGGGGATTGAGACGAAGTCCTTAAATAGATCATTTTTTAAAATAAAATAGACATATTATGTGTATTCACTATAGGTACACATAAATAAAGTAAAAATAAAAAATAGGACATAATAATATCATGACATAATTTGAAAGTAGGAGATTATCCCAAAGAATGGAAGTTGGGTTAAGAAGTTCCCTTACCTCGTGTCTGACTTGACTCAACCGTTCCTTAACCTCCTGAATAATAAACTAGAGTTAATATATACCTTATTAAGAACCATTTTCAATTTCATTATCCTTATTATATCACTTATTATAATGATATGAACATTATGTAATTATTTAAGTTAATAACGGTCGTTTTGTCGATCTTTGGTACTTGAGTCAACAATAAACTTCTTATAATTACAAGTTGTTTATGTGGTAGAATATCTATTATCTCCAGAATTATATTCATGATTTAGATGTCATATATATCTTATATATCCATTATATACATTCATTTATAATATTACGTAACATTTAGAGATAAGAAATGAAATGCACCGTTCATGGAGACGGTAAGCCGTACGTACGCATGAATGCTACTTTCATTTCAATTTCATATTTAATGGAACGAAATCATAATGATATAAATGTATAATATAATTCCAGTATAATATAGTGTATAATACCGTTTACTCCATCCTTTATACATCCCACATATGGCATTAACGATTCAAATCACTTTGAGGGGGCGGTAGTCCGCACTTCCTAAAATGAAATTATCGCGTTTTACCCATAATGGAAATCATAAAGTATGCCATAAATGAGAAATACAGAGGCATAAGTAAAACATAAACATATTATATATCATATATAAAAATAGTTACATATTAATGGCCACCTTTGAAGGTGTTATATGAGTGTTGAACAATCATCGTTTCGTGAGGCAGAAATTCGCCATCCACAGAAACCGTATGTTCTTTAACCATTAGATGTAGGTGTGTGTAAGTGTAGCTCGAATCCTTCTTATAACAACATCCTAGTATATTGAGGATACTGGTGTTGTTACAAAAGAAATGAATAAAAATAGTTTAGGGGGTTGGAGAAGAAAAATAAAACAAAACATCACTAGAGAAGACATTACCTCAAAATCAGGTAACTCTTTTTGATTTGAGCCAAAGGCTTCCTTGGGACGAGTTATTCACAAAGTGAGGCTTCTAGGAGTAATAGGGGGAAGTTGGGAGAGTATTTGGGCAGAGTTTGGCCGAGCCAAATGGCTTGAAAGTGTAAATGAGGTGGGAGAGGTGGGGGCCTTTTATAAGTGGAGAGGAGGGGCTCTTTTGGAATGATTGAAATGTTACATTATTACACAATTCTTTTCAGATTCTACAGGTCCCACACTTATATAATTCGTGGCTAAGGTGATAAGGGTTCGAAATCTACCCATCCAATAGTCTTTGGACAAGTGTAAGCCTTGTATTTTACATTATCTTTTCATTTTATTAAAATCGTTAAATAATGAGGTCATCGCTGCATCATAATGATGTCATATATAATTTAATTTATTTAATGTCTAAAATTTATAAAAAAATACTATGATGTAGGAAATATTCTTAGATTTCTAATTAATATTTATAGTCAATATTTGGACTTGTGTAACCCCACTTAAAAACTGTTTTAGTAAAATAACTCATGTTTGTGTCCATTTAATTTTAACATTAAATAAATATATATTAATGTCATTTTCCAACTAAAGTGGCTCCATGGAGTCCCCAAGTTGACCCATGGGTTGTCTTGGTCGGCCATGACTCATCCAATAGGACTAGGACAAGTGTCACGCTTATCTCATATTATTAAAACATTATTTGTACCTTAAACTACACTAATTACCTCTAATCGCGATTAAGAACTTAAAAGTCACTATTCACCAAAAATTTATTTTAATCTCATTGAACCACATTTTACTTCTTAATGACAACCATGTATGTCGGATTTTTGAAAATAAAATCACAGAAGTGGTAATATTTCATTTAAATGAAAAAATCAGTTATTTAACTACCACTTAGTGGTTTCACTATTCATCAAAAATTGAAGTTTTTCAGAACAATGCCAAAATTTCACCCTAAGCTATAATTGATATTCTGATTTCAAAAATGATGTCTATTTTAAAAAATTCCAAACATATAAGTTGCATTAATTAATTTTATAATTAATTCTCGTTGTCACAACAAATAGCGTGTTTTTAAGAAACAATTTATATCAAAAGATTGGAAATTGTTTATGTCCAATTTCAATGTTAAAATAATTCTAATGACCACCATTGGATAAAATGGTAAAAATATATTCTAATTATTCTTTAAAACCACTCAATAGTATAACTTATCACTATAAATTATTTTGATTAAAAAAGTTGTTTTAAGTATTTTTCACTATTCATAAAAATTTTGAAGTTCTCAGAAAATTACAAAAAATTCAACGTAGGCTAATTTCAATATTAGGAATACAAAAATGAAGTCCATTTTGAAATATAAAATTTCTACAAATTTAAAAAGTGGCTATTAATATTCATAATGGATACTTTGATTAGTTTCAGTGTGTTAGAACTCGATGTTGCGTACAATGCAAACTATTACATTATTGAATGAGAAGCGTATCGTGGAAGCTCGGGGTGTTACATTCTCCCATCCTTCAATAAATTGCGTCCTTGCAATTTGAAATTTTTCTTTGAAAATAAAATATTGAAAAGAGAAAATACCTTTGAGGAAAACCCATATCGGAAATAAGATTAATAAAATTTAGCCTTAATAAGAGGGAAAGGGAAATGAAAAAGTCACCACCCAATTATGATCTCGATTAGGAGAACATTGGTGGAAATTAGAGACATATAATTGGAGGAAAAATGTAAATATTTGTAGGGAGTGATTAAGGTCATCAATCATAATCAATTGTCAAATTGAGGGCCTCAAAGACTTCAATCTATGTTGATTTAAAATATCATCAGTTCAACAAGACATAAGGTATTAGGATAACACATTTTTTGTTTTAATATCCCTTTACTAATGATTAAGAATTAATTTATTCATTGAATAAGAGATAGGTATATATACATTTATGCTTGACAATTAGAGTTTGAACCTTCAACTCATCTTTCACTCAAAAAGATAATAGAACTCAAAAATATTATACTTGTCCTAATTTTATAAGGTTCCAAATGTTAACACATACCATTTAGATTAGTAAAATTATTTTTTAATAACCAGGGACTTCCTGTAGGCTAGTGGTAGGAAATAAAGGCCTGTCGCACTATGATTGCGGGTTCGATTCCTGCAGCTTTGTCCGACGCGACGGGTTATGCCCCACCCTCTAGGTTGTCCTTTTCCTAAAACTATAGTATCATAATATTCCAAAAATTATCTTCATAAATGATTTAACCTTAAACAATACTATCCATGGTTCAACTTAATCCATTCCAACCTTAATAGTTATCCAAAATACCTCCATCTAGACTTTCTATAAAAGGTCTCTAAATTCAAAAATCAATTGTAAGATCATATTCCCTAAACAAAGAAAAGATTCTCTTATTGTCACATACTAAAAATATGATTAACTTAATAATATTACCTTAATCAAAAAGTACTGCAGTACAATATTTATATATATCACATTATTCTTATAACCAGAATATAATCCATGAGTCCAAAAGCACCAATACATTAATTATTCCGCTTCAACAGTAGTCACAGTATAATATTGGCCTTGATCCCTGGGCCTTTTCTGAGGTACGTTTCCTTGACACTTAAGACATTCATTTGCATAATGCCCCATTTCCCTACAATTGTAGCATTCAACTTTGACAACCTCTTTCTTTCCCTTGCAATCACGAGCCTGGTGACCCTTTTCTCCACATTTATAACAACCTCCCATTCCTTTTAGGCACGTACCAGGGTGATTCTTCCCACAATTATCACATAATGGAATATCCTTCTTTCCCTTTTTCCATTTATCTGTCTCTTGTTCCACTGTTCTCTTCTTCTCTTGCTTTAATTTGTTGTCATAAGACTTAGAGAATTCCTTTTCTGTCTTGATAGCGCACGAGACAATATCTTCGTATGACGAGAAGGTTTGTGAGACTAATGCTCGACGGAGAAATGGTTTTAACCCATCAAAGAAAAGATCAATCTTACTTCTTGGGTTATGTATATAATCTGCATCATGTCTCGCTGACCTTGTAAAGTTGGCCTCATACTTTGCGACATTCTCATCCTCCTTTTGTCTCAGACTCAAAAACTGTCTTACCATATCAGCTCGATGGTCATGAGGAAAGTATTTTTCTAAGAAAATATCTTTGAACTCCCTCCATTACATATTCGATATTTCATCATCTTCCTTTGTATTTTGAATCAATGACCACCATTGATCAGCATCTCCAGTGAGGCGGTAAACTGCCATGATAACCTTTTCCCTTTCACTACTCCCCAAGTCGTGGAATATTTTCTCTAAAGAGATTATCCATTGCTCAGCTACTAATGGATTTGTACCCCCATTAAATGTTGGTGGTTGTTTCCTCATGAAGCGGTCTAACATTGATCCTCCACGTTGCGGATCAGGGTGCTCCATACGAGTAAGGTTATTATTCATTACCTGAGTGAGTTGTCCCAGTATGGTAATAATGTGATCAGCACCAGTTGTATCTACAGATCCACAATAATTATCTTGAGCAGGAGGGCAATCCCTACACGGAGTTCGTGCATTGATACGGTTTCCATTCCTTCCACTAGGCGCCATTTCTATACAATGGCATAAACTAGATTAGTTTATGAATCAAAATACATAATTCCATACTTATAAAATACTTAACATAAATTGAACTATTTATGGATATAATCCATAATCATAAAAATGTTTTCTTTGAGGAAGTATATACTCATAAACCCTTCATAATGATTTGTAAAGAAAATGAGAGTTATCCTAAGCATATCCCCCAGGAGTGTCGTAACCAAGAGTGCAGCAAGGCCCGTTGTCGTGCACCAGTTCCCGTTCGAGTCTAGCTCAAAGCGGTGTTTTCGGGTTTTATCCCTAGGTACATCTGTGCCAGAGCCGCCTCTACCTGCTCGTATCCAGACAGGGATGTATTGATCGGAAAACTCATAACGTCTCTATAATACCAAAATTTTAAGAAGTTCTTCTATACTAATCTTGAACGTCTATCTTTGGGCTATGTGCTCTAATCAGAGTTTATCTAAATCCAGCTTCCAAGGTTAGTACTAAACTGCCTCTGATACCAACTGTAACGCCCCGACCCCAGCTACCCAGAGTCGGTGCGTTACTGCGTAACATTGGCATGATCACAAAAGATCAAGTCTCGAAAGACCGATTAGTTTAGTAGCCTTGGAAACACTAGATACATTCATATGTCTTACATTACATCATAAAGTAAACAAACTACAATAACATGGTCTTCATAGTCCAAAATCATATCCCTTTCTGACTACCCCTGTAGGTCATTCATAAAATACTTCTTCACATCCTGGAAAAAATATTAAAACATTGAAATGGGTGAGCTCAGATGCTCAGTAAGGTTAACAATATAGCGGATGCTTTCATAAATAAACATTAACATTTAAGGCGATGTATAACTAAAACAAAAGCCTTTTAAACTTGAACTTCATCATAATATGGCAAAAGTAAAATGAGATAATTCCATTCACTTCTTCACATGTATATTCTACTGGTCGAATAATCACATGCAATATCAATAACCACTTTCATAATGATGGAATGCATAATGCCAGACTATCATAACCACGTAGCCAAGGCCTCGTGCCAAGACCACAAATAAGATTTTGTCAAGGCCTCGTGCCAAGACACTAGTTTGTCTAATGAGACCTGCCGATGCATCGAGGAGCTATAGCGGGCTCCACCCGTCACTTATTAAGTCCAATGCATTCCTCATATGAATAGGTTTAAACATATCATAAACCATAACATAATCGTATCACATAAAACATGCATAAAGGAAACATAACATTTCCACATTTCAATCACAAGATATCAATACAAGACATTGATATAATAAAAATGCTTTCAAAACCATTTTAAATACCAAAATAAAAGAAAGTTAAAACTTTGTATTTATTTTTCATTAAAAAAATGATGGCTTGTAGAGGAAGCCAAAACTCAAATAATGGTCACGGCGGCGAAGAAGTCATTGTTGCCGCATAAGTACAGAAAGAAAAACATTCCATTTTTTTCTTTTAGTAAAACTCTTCATATAAAAAATATTCCATTTGAATAAACGTAAAAGTCAAAGGGGTTTATACACCGTATAAAAGAAAGTTGTGTATAAAACCAAATATGCCTCAATGAAAGGGGATTGAGACGAAGTACTTAAATAGATCATTTTTTAAAATAAAATAGACCTATTATGTGTATTCACTATAGGTACACATAAAGAAAGTAAAAATAAAAAATAGGACATAATAATATCATGACATAATTTGAAAGTAGGAGATTAACCCAAAGAATGGAAGTTGGGTTAAGAAGTTCCTTTACCTCGTGTCTGACTTGACTCAACCGTTCTTTAACCTCCTGAATAATAAACTAGAGTTAATATATACCTTTTTAAGAACCATTTTCAATTTCATTATAATTATTATATCACTTATTACAATGATATGAACATTATGTAATTATTTAAGTTAATAACGGTCGTTTTGTCGATCATTGGTACTTGAGTCAACAATAAACTTCTTATAATTACAAGTTGTTTATGTGGTAGAATATCTATTATCTCCAGAATTATATTCATGATTTAGATGTCATATATATCTTATATATCTAGTATATACATTCATTTATAATATTACGTAACATTTAGAGATAAGAAATGAAATGCACCGTTCATGGAGACGGTAAGCCGTACGTACGCATGAACGCTACTTTCATTTCAATTTCATATTTAATGGAACGAAATCATATTGATATAAATGTATAATATAATTCCAGTATAATATAGTGTATAATACCATTTACTCCATCCTTTATACATCCCACATATGGCATTAACGATTCAAATCACTTTGAGGGGGCGGTAGTCCGCACTTCCTAAAATGAAATTATCGCGTTTTACCCATAATGGAAATCATAAAGTATGCAATAAATGAGAAATACAGAAGCATAAGTAAAACATAAAAATATTATATATCATATATAAAAATAGTGACATCTTAATGGCCACCTTTGAAGGTGTTATATGAGTGTTGAACAATCATCGTTTCGTGAGGCGGAAATTCGCCATCCACAGAAACCGTATGTTCATTAACCATTAGATGTAGGTGTGTGTAAGTGTAGCTCTAATACTTATTATAACAACATCCTAGTATATTTAGGATACTGTTGTTGTTACAAAAGAAATTAATAAAAAGAGTTTGGGGGTTGGAGAAGAAAAATAAAACAAAACAACATTAGAGAAGACATTACCTCAAAATCAGGTAACTCTTTTTGATTTGATCCAAAGGCTTCCTTGGGAAGAGTTATGCCCAATGTGAGGCTTCTAGGAGTAAGAGGGGGAAGTTGGAAGAGTATTTGGGCAGAGGTTGGCCGAGCCAAATGGCTTGAATGTGTAAATGAGGTGGGAGAGGTGGGGGCCTTTTATAAGTGGAGAGGAGGGGCTCTTTTGGAATGATTAAAATGTTACATTATTACACAATGCTTTTAGGATTCTAAAAGTCCCACACTTATATAATTCGTGTCTAAGGTGATAAGGGTTAGAAATCTACCCATCCAATAGTCTTTGGAAAAGTGTAAGCCTTGGATTTTACATTATCTTTTCATTTTATTAAAATCGTTAAATAATGAGGTCATCGCTGCATCATAATGATGTCGTATATAATTTAATTTATTTAATGTCTAAAAATTATAAAAAAATACTATCATGTATTAAATCTTTTTATCTTTCTAATGAATATTTATAGTCAAAATTTTGACTTGTTTAACCTCACTTAAAAACTGTTTTAGTAAAATAACTCATGTTTGTGTCAATTTAATTTTAACATTAAATAAATATATATTAATGTCATTTTCCAACTAAAGTGGCTCCATGGGGTCCCCAAGTTGACCCATGGGTTGTCTTGGTCGGCCATGACTCATACAATAGGAGTAGGACAAGTGTCATGCTCATCTCATATTATTAAAACAATATTTGTACCTTAAACTACACTAATTACCTCTAATCGCGATTAAGAACTTAAAAGTTACTAATCACCAAAAATTTATTTTAATCTAATTGAACCACATTTTACTTCTTAATGAAAACCATGTATGTCGGATTTTTGAAAATCAAATCACAGAAGTGGTAATATTTCATTTAAACGAAAAAATCAGTTATTTAACTACCACTTAGTGGTTTCACTATTCATCAAAAATTGAAGTTTTTCAGAACAATGCCAAAATTTCACCCTAAGATATAATTGATATTCCTATTTGAAAAATGATGTCTATTTTACAAAATTCCAAAAATATAAGTTGCATTAATTAATTTTATAATTAATTCCCGCTGTCACAACAAATAGCGTGTTTTTTAGAAACAATTTATATCAAAAGATTGGCAATTGTTTATGTCCAATTTCAATGTTAAAATAATTCTAATGACCACCATTGGATAAAATGGTAAAAATATATTCTAATTATACTTTAAAACCACTCAATAGTATAACTTATCACTATAAATAATTTTTATTAAAATAGTTGTTTTAAGTATTTTTCACTATTCATAAAAATTTTGAAGTTCTCAAAAAATTACAAAAAATTCAACATAGGCTAATTTCAATATTAGGAATACAAAAATGAAGTCCATTTTAAAAAATAAAATTTCTACATATTTAAAAAGTGGTTATTACTATTCATAATGGATACTTTGATTAGTTTCAGTGTGTTAGAACTCGATGTTGCGTACAATGAAAGCTATTACATTATTGAATGAGAAGCGTATCGTGGAAGATCGGGGTGTTACACCATACCTATACGGTAAACAAGGATCGCCTAAGCCCAAGTAGTAAGGAAAAACTGAAGGTTTTATTTCATCATTTTATTTCAATTTCTTTCCTAGAACACCCAAATCAAGTAAAACACAATCATGATGATGCATGTAACTTTCCTAGGGTCTCTACCCTGCAATCAATGTAGTCTCACTTGGTCTTTCGGTAGGCTCAGAGTCCTTTCATCGGATCACGGGGGGCCCTAAAATCCCGTTTCCTAGCCGGTCTTCCCGGGCCTATGTCATGCACCAAGATTAAATAACATTGTTGCCCTACCATCCCATTCAATCCTCACTGTGCCTAACTATAGACTCCATCCTATCTTTCAACCATCACCTCTGATATCATTCTGTCTCGACCCCCTCCCACCAAAGATGCCCCTCCTGAGCTGGCAATGGCGAAAGGGATATAATGACCCCCGAGTCCCCCCTCAAGTAGGCCCCGGGGTGGCGACTAGCACCAAGGGTATGAGTTTTTCACAAATATGGGAGGCATTACCCTTTTTATTTTTTTAACGATTTGGAAATAGGACAAGTCAACCACCAATAAGGAAAAAAGGGCAAGTGTATAGAAATAAACCCAAACCATTCCCATATGCATGTTTAAACAATTTTATAACAATGTACAAGTACAAGAAAACTCCATGTACAATACCAAAAGAAAACAAGAGAACATCAACTGCAAAAACTCCAACTTTCTGACTAGTAGGGTCCCGCACGGCCCTGGCAGTCCTCCTGGAAAAATGAAAGTAAACTTAGGGTGAGAATACAAGTATACTCATTAGGGAAACCTAATTCTCTCATGCACAAGTGAGGAGACATCCTAATGTCCCGTGAGAACAACAAAAGAAACCTAGAAAAGAATTATATCCACCCAACCTCACCAGCCAATCTCACCAAAAACACAAGCACAACAGGTAGTAGTATATAAGAAATAAGAGTATTGGGTACCTCTCACCATTTCCCTTTAGTTATCTACTCTTCTTAACGAAAAACGTCTTGACACTGCCACACTCTCCCCACCCGCACACACCAGGGCCTCACAACCACGGATCCCTCCCGCACACACATGGGCCTCACAACCACGCATCCCGCCCGCACACACCTGGGCCTCACAACCAGGAATCCCGCCCGCACACACCTGGGAATCACAACCACACATCCCGCCCACACACACCTGGGCCTCATCCCGAAGATTCTTGGGAAATAGTAGAACCTGTCCGAAGAGTCTTGGGCTAAAACCAACCCAATAGAAACCTACCCAAAGATTCTTAGGTGTAAGGTTGCCTCAAGCCATCACATCTTAGGGGAGAAGGGGCAGGAAGGAGCTAGTAACTAAGGGAAAAACACCCTCTCCCATAAAATGGGAGTGTTCGGCATTTTGTGCTCAACATGGGTGGGGTGAAATAAAACACAAACGATACAACTATATATATATATATATATATATATATACCAACCACAAAGCCCAACCTATGGCTTCTAAAAAGATAAACTATGCACGTGCATCGGCACTGCTACTACGAAGCATGCATATAACAAACAAACCCAACCCCCTTTAGGTTTTCACATTTCAGTAGAAATTAGTTTATTTAGTTCCTTAACTACTGGGAAACTATCCACAACCAGCCACACCAAACATTCGTAAAACATATCCCTACCATCCACACATCAAGGTTGGAAAACACAAGCAGCACAACCAAGCCCTTATTATCAAACAACCAACCTCATTTACTATTATTCCCATTCCATTACCACGCCCCACTATTCATTAACTATTCCACATTTTATTTATTAATCACATCCCACTATCCGTTCACATTTAAACCCATCCCTGCATCCCCGCTACGATCCACCATAACCAAAACCACACCGAACCCGCACATCAACACCTTTTTGATACCATTTATTGCAGCCCCACTTCCCATCACCAACATAGATTTCACACCAACCCACAACGAAGCCAACCGCAGCCCCGCAGCTCACACTATCCACAACAACCCAAAAAACACCTCCATCACATGCCTCGTAACCAAGCCCGGACCCACATGTTCATTATTCCATTTTGTTTAACCGGGGTGATCACACAAGGGTTCTAGATTTTAAATAGACAACTTTATGTGATTAACCAATTCCACAAAGTTTCCAGCCATAAGAAAATCCAGAATTAGAGGGAAACATTTAATTGCGTAAGAAAAGGCCCCCAACGACCGTGATTTTCATTAGGTAGAAGCTCATTCAATTCACAACATAATATCACAGGATATAATGTAACAACAATCACAACTTCCCATCCCCGTTATATAAGCCAATTATTATCTTCAATAAACTAGTTCAAAATTGTTTCATGTAAACAAGTGAACACACACCCGGCATGATTCACAAAGTAGACAGATGAAGGTAAGATCCCTACCTCAAAAGGTTCTTGATTTCAACGCTCCTCCGAATCAACCTTAGAAGACGTCCGTCAGCGTTCGTCGCTTCTATCGGGTCCCGGAAAAACCTCCTCAGGTGGACGTAGGAAAGGAAAGTCCAAAAGAAAGACAATGGACCTAGGCTCGGAAGATCCGCCTCATCGTTACGATCCTGTGGCCGCTGATGGATCGTAAATCGGAGCTTGGACGAAGAAGTTATGGAAGGAAGAGCGTTCGAGTCTCTTGAGAGAGCTCTGCTCAGAGGAGAGGGGAGGAGAGGTGTGAGTTGAAAAGAGGGGACCCCTCCTTTTATAGGCGTGAAAAGAAAAAGTACACCGCGTGTACCTTATGGTACACAGCGTGTACTCGGTTATTTCAAACGGTCTCCACGCGGCTTCCAACACGGCTCCACGACCGTTGACTGGTCAACACATGGTTTGAGGGTAATGCATACGCAGGGAAGGACTACATGGCGTGTAGTTTAGGCACATGGCGTGTACTAATTTATTTCACACGGAAAGGACACGGCTCCAAAACGGTACACGGCCATTGACTGGTAACGCATACGCGGGGAAGGACTACACGATGTGTAGGACTGGACACACAGCGTGCACCCATTATTTCACACAGCAAGGGCACAGTCTGCAACACGGGGTATACCCTGGAAGGGGGTACACGGCGTGTACTCAAACTATACGGCGTGTAGTTTCAAAATTCTGGAAAGTGTGGAAAAGTCCATTTTACCCTCCAGAACACTTCTTGACCTTTTTTTGACAAAGGAAAGGGCAAGAGAGGTCTGGGCCATTATAATATGTGTATATTTGGGGACTACCATCTGCAAAAACCATTATGATTCTAGTTCCGTCATCACACAACATCGATGATATATTAATATATTGATATATATATGTATAATATTATAAATATTGTATTATTATCATTATGTAAATATAAAATACTAATTACCATCTTTCATAAATGATAATTGAATATTGGAAACTGTAATTGTGATTACGTACAACCATGTATCTCAATGATAGTTATGTAATTAATTTAGTATAACAGTTGTTTATGATATGTTTTAAAGTATCATTTATTTACCATAATAATAATTATTTTGTCATTATTATACAATAAATATTATATAACCAAATAACATACCATTATCTATTTTTAAGCCATTTTGGACTTGATAAAAAATATCATCCAGATATCTGAAGAGACCATAATTTATTGACTACTTTGATAAAACATGTTATTATAGAAATATTAGAAAAATGAAATATAAAATGTTTCATAACAAATTGTAATTTAACACATGTATATTACTCAAGATGACGTACACTATATTTGAATATCTAGACTCAATGTAATATAATTTCATTAAAAAATAATCTTCTATAGTTTCCCTTAAGACACTATTTTACATCGAAATAATTTTTTTATAAAAAATGTTTTAAATAATTGTTCCAAAATTATACATTAATTTCATTTAAAAATTTAAAACATTGTACTTTTATAATAATATTTTAAATGAATATTTTTTCTTTATATTCATACTGAGTTACATTGTGAATCTTTTGAAACATTTATTGATGAAAAAATAGCATCTATATATTGAACAGAAATATACTCTATGATAATGGTTAAATTATTGAAATCATAATTTACAAGTATATGAGGATACATTTTTATAAATATTTTTCGATTGAAATTATGTATTTTTTAAATATAATGTTTTCAAAATAAAAATGATATATTCCATAATATTGTTCCTAGTAGTGATTTAAAATTATTATCCATTATAGATGACATCCAATGATGTTTCATACAAGTAAAATGTTATCATGATTAATATATTTTTATCAATAAAATTGTTTTCAAGGTATAACAATAATTACTTTTTAATGGTATTCATTAATTGAGAATGTGTTTTTAAAAACAATTTGTATTTTTATAACAATAAGTGTTTTAAAATGATTATTTTAATTGTTTTAGGATGAATTTTTTATGGAAATTAATTAATTTAGTCGTGATATATTAATTGAGAATTATATAACAAATTATCAAGCCTCATACATGCCATACGAATAGTTTCCCCGCATTAGAGCTCCTGTAATTATATAATATAGCTAATTTAAAAGGATTCGAATAATTATATATCATATAAAATAGGTTATCATGATATACCATTTGAAATTATTGAGTATCATTATTTCTCTCAAATATATTTGGTGATTATTATACTTTCTAGATAATGAAATTAGATTTCGACTGGATAATTATTCCAATTTCACAGGTTTTAATTGTTTCAAATGAATAAGATACTATAAGTTTCGAAAAAATAATTTTTACCCACAATAATTTATTTATAGTGTTTTAAATTGAGAAAATTATTTTTTATTTCCTGGTTAAATCAATTATTTCATTTACAAAATGAACATTGTGAAAAATTGAAACATTACATGGGATTTCATGTTTTTCATTAGAATAATTGTTTTTTCATCATAAATAATTGTATTTTTAATCTCATAACATTTTTACTAAATTATTTTAATAGGGGTTATAGATGGTTATTGAAAAATAATATTTGATGATAGAAGATGGAAATTTTTTTGATGAATGAAAAAATATTCAATTTTATAACGTTATTAATGTGGGAACATTTTATAATGAAAAATGAAAACAATGTAAAATATTGGATAATTGTGTTTTCTATGAACTAATAATCAAAAACTATAAAGATAAATATAATTTGGTAAATGAATGAGGTTTTTTATCTAGAGACACTAGATTGTGTAAGGTTTTAGGGTAGGACATTACATTTTTGGATGAATATCACATAAAAATCTATGGTGGAAGTTGTTATATAAGAACACACAAACCAAATATTCATTTACTAGAGAATATTATGTCATAATATGTAATCATTAATCACAAAAAATTAAATCATGATTAATATAAACTATAACTCATAAATCCAAACAATGGGTTGGGTATATTTCATTCAATAATATTGAAAAATAATTTCTCCGTGTCTCAAACATATAAATAGGGGATGAAATTTAGTAATACATTGTCCATTGTTGTAGTTGGTCATCATCGATAGAACTAGTATCTGTCTATTATGTAATTAACTAGATATATTTTGAACCATGATTTTTTTTTTTAAAAATAATTTCATTTTAATTAAAATATTTTCTATGTCCTATATTTTCAGTCTTGTTATAACTGTAATATATATATATATATATATTTCTATAGTATGATTTTTAATTAATATTTTTTTTCATTATATGTAATATCCATATAATTGTTTTAAATTAATATTATTGAATTTGATTTTAGTTAATGGGAATTAAGTGGTTGATGAAAATTTAATAAAAATATACTTGAGACATGTAGTTTGAATTAATCTTGACCAAACAGTAAAACAAAAGTGTTAGAATGTGAAAATAAAATTCACAGTTGAATAAAAAATTTGATGGATATCCCAAATTTTAATCAACTAATGTTTTATAGTATAAAAATTAACTATTCCAAAATTGAGTATCCTCATACACATTCCATAATTGAAATTTATCATTTTACAATTCATTTATATTATATTATTTTTAGTTTAATTGTTTTTCTCACAAAATTGTTTTACAATCATTAAACAATGTATATTAGTTTTTAAATTCCAAAAAAAATCATAACTCCAACAATATACACAAAAATTCCAGCATTTTCATTCTTGAAAATGGAATTCAAATATTACTATTACTAGTATTTTTAATTTCATGGTCGGTTTGGATCCTATTAATGGTAAGGGTTAATTTCTAATCCAAAAATTGATATGGTTTATCCATTAATCAAGTATGTTTTAAAATATAACATTTTAAGGTGTTCTCAAATAAAAAAAACATGATATAAGATTTGTGTGGGTTTCAAAAAATTGGATTGTGAGAGTGAACAATAGACATAATACAATTTTGATCCAAACTAATTTATAATTCCTTATGTGTTTTATATTAATTTTTCTACTTAAAATCATATATACATATATAATAATTTTTAATAATTAAATTATTTATATAACTTTCACAAATCTTTTAAAATATATTATAAATATCCTCTAATAGTTTTTTTAATTATAATTCAACACTATTTTCATTACCATCCATTTATCCTTGGAAAAAATTTATGTCATTTTATTAATTATTTGTCTTATTTTGATATTTCAAATATAGAGTTTTATAAATTTTATATTTATTAACCCTGACATAAGAATCTATGGTAACGATCTCATATATATAGTAGTATATAAAATAATGATGGATGTTTACATCATAGAAAACCCAATATCAATAAAAATAATTATTGATAATGGAAACATATAATGATTTATTACCTAATTAATATAATCATTATTCACCATATGGAAATGGTAAAAAATATATTATTAGCTCTATCAAACCCAGAATATTTAACAAATAATGATTAACTAATGTGTGATTTCAATTAAAAAGTCAAAAACATTACATATTAATACATTTGTTGGATATTTTTTTCATTATTCCAAATAAAAAATGCTCCTATTAAATTTTTATACTTTTTCAAAACATTCACGATCGAACATTAATGTTAAAGTGAACTATTGTAAAATATTAACTATTGAGCACATGTGTTTTTAATTATAGAATATATGACTGTAAATTATATATTTTGATGATTTATTTCTACAGATAATTAAAATTTGATCTTTCAATGATAATTCTTTCCGCATAATCATATTTGAATTTTTTTATAGATCATTATATTGTTAGTGTTACTCCAATGTTGTTTCAATTTATCGGTGATAAAATCAATTTTTTAATAATTTGATGGAAATATTTTTTCTTAAATATAACCTGATACTTAATTAAATAACACTGTTATTTGTGTTTATGTGAATATTATTTTCGATTTATTTAAACAAGTGTATATGTATCTTGTTCATATGATGATTATTTATACTGATTAACTAATAGAAATGAGAAGAATATTAATTCATTAAATTTCATTAGAATGACATTAATATAACTTATTGTACAAATATTTAGAGTAATTTCTATAATTTATTACATTGCGAATAACATTAATATTGTTTTAAATATAAAGTATGATCACACTATACATAAATTGGGAAAGATATTTTATTAAAATATATAATAATAAATAATGAAAATTAAATAAAAAAATAACTCTATGAAAAAATTAATGAAATATATAGCTACAAGAAGTTCTTATAAAGATTTAAATTTATGTTCTAAATCATTAAGTAATAAAAAAATAGGAATTTATTTGATTATGAATATATTTTATTATTTAATTTCTTAATATCCCTATATAATATGTCATGTATCATTTTTGAATCTATAATTAATTATACAAACATTATATTAATGGGTATCAAAAATGAAAATAACGATTCTTCTTATTTTATGGTTCTACATTACCCTTAATTGATAAAAGATAAAATAATATGAAAGAAATTTGGAAAAAAGTTTCAATAATTATTTATATATAATTGAATTTAAATAATGAAGAATTTATTGGGATGGTGGTGTGTAATAACAAAGAACCAGATGTTCTGAATAACAAATAAAAATTAAAAATCAGATGGATAATAAATTTTTCTAATGAAAATGAAATCTATTGAAAAATTATATGATTACAATGGATTAGATGTTTTTTTAAAATTTTAATGAAATAATAATTAATTAATTTAAATGTTTTAGGTAAAAAACATTCATCTTTTTAGTGAAGTTGGAAATTTGATTATATGACATATACGACAAGTATGGAAAAATATTTAGTGGACATTTTTATCAGGAGAAACAATTTAATATGTATAAAATAATTATATATAATTTAAAATATATTGTCACATAAAATACAATTTTAATTTTTTTTCATAATTATATTGATTGTTCTTAATGATTAATCCCATCCCTAGGTTAGAAAAATAATTTTCATTTAAATATTGTTAAACAAAATAACTCCTAAACCAAGTAAAACAGTAGTACATAATGGTTTTACTTCTAATTATATACGATAAAATATTTTTTACAAGCGTATGTAATCAATTTAAATATTTTTTATGCCTACAATAAAAGCTTTTTATCCTTGGAATATAGTAATGAAGAAAAAAAATCATATCTATCTTATATTGTGATAATTATTTTTCACATTTATTATAACGATAAACTATTTTTTATTCGAAATTTTGTTTAAAAATTCCTTAAAAATATAATATTAGTGTTTGGATGTCTCATATTTAAATGTCAGGGATCATTTTTTTATTTTATTTTATGATTTTCCAATTGTTTTTATAGGACAAGGTGGATATGAATCTCTAATATTAAAATATTTTTTAATGTAATAGATGATTTGGATAAATATTAAATTTATTATATATTTTATTCCTTAATATGTTCTATTATATTATATATAAATTATTTTATGGAAGGTCATCTCATTTGACTATTTATATAATTGTATAACATTATATGAATTTTTTATGTTTTGTTATTTCAAAATCATTTCTTGAATAATATCATGTTTTAATTTAAATTTATCAAAAAAACTACAGAGGACGAATATTTAAATCATATCATTAATTATATTATTTTAATGGGGGATATATTGTTTATTAGATATGTCATTTAATTATTAATATATCTAGGTTATGTCTTTATTTACATTAGAACTATTTATTTTTGGAAAAAATGGATAAATCTTTTGACCTCTTGGTTGATTTCAGTTATCATTATATTTTGGTAAGTGTGTATGAAATTCAATTGATATTTTTTTATTATAATTAATGATCTAAATTTTTTGTTATAACGCATCGATTTGTAAAAAAATTGACTGATTTTTTTATAAAATAGATTTTTTTCAGGTTTTTCAATTATAAAATTGTTTTGAATTTTGAGTAGATCCATTCCACTATGATTTTTTCCATTTCATTAACACTTATTGTTATATTTAATATATATATATATCTCTCTCTCTCTCTCACAATTTGTCACTAATATATAACACTACTATTTATATATTTGTAGATTTTATTATTTTATTATTTATTTGTTCTATTTTTTTCACTTCTTATCATGATTTATATTTTTTTAACACAATGGTTTAATTTGAAAAGAATGTAAAATCTTTATACAAGTTTAACATTGAATAATTTTTCCAAAATAAATTATTATTTGAATTTGTATACATTATACTATTTTTTCCCTTATATTACCAATTATATAATATGTTATATATTAAAATAATCATATATTTAGAAAAGGATATATTATCTAACAGGAAAAAATTATGTTATGTGTCTATTTAATGTTTTATTAAAAATAAGATATAAAATAATATAACATAAACATCCTAAAACTATTTTTTTATTAAGTAAAGAGAAAATTTATTTACCTGTAGAAAATAAAAAATTATATATGTTCTCTTCTATGATGTATTTTTTATCTTGGAAATGAAATGACTGGAACTAATAATGAAATTATATACTGATAAAAATAATAAATGTTGATATATATGAATATAAAATGACTGATTTTTATGATTGAATTTTAAATCATACTATCTGACTAGAATTTAGATTATTTAAATTAAAATAAGGCTAGAATTTATTTTCGAATGATATATTATTCTTTTGTAGAACATATATGTGATTAATTAATGATTATTAACATGGATTATAATTATGTACTTTCATCGTTAAATATTTATTATAATGAATTTACGTATTCATGATTTTTATCATTATAGTATTTTTCATTCCAATAATGTAGACCCAAATTTACTAATCCTTGAATTTGATATGGAAATAGTTTTACCTATAGTAATAGTAGATGTGCCTCCCCGTCATTCTATATTGTATAAGGAGGGACCATATATGAACTCACATATAGGTCACCCCTATAAATTATCCCTTTTTTAGACCTTGAATAAATATTGATATTTTGTAATATCTATTTAATACTAGTGATAAATGGATTCCTTTGCGGTTTTATATCTCTCTTTAGAGGTGCAATGGGGTTCAAACTTCTTGTTTCCTTAACTAGTAGATCTATTTTATCAATGAAGGACATTGGATGAAATTTATAATATGTTTTCCAAATCCTATGGTGGAATTATGGATCATGTGATTGTTGATATTCTAGACTCTAGAAACATTAGGATGTTTGTATCATCAAAACTGAATTTTAACCACATATGGTGTAGTTTTAATATACTTATTTATTTCTATTATATCTACTAGTGGATATTATGTTACAATTTCAATTTGATATGTGACCACATGAAAACAAAAAAATGTGGTATTTTTCATAGCCTCCCTCAAAATTTCATAATAGTTTGATTATTCAAAATCAAGGAAACATTTTTCATTTTTCTCTTTTTTTTCAAAATTAGTGAAATTTCATATAATAATAGTCACCAACATCGATATATTTCATCTCCACTAAATTACTATTATCATCAACATATTGTTTAATATGAATCATTAAAACAAAATGAAATATTTATACGTTAATTCAATGAAATGCTAGTCAATGAACTACTATATATGAATAAGATTATATTCATCATGTAATAAATTCAAATACATATATATATGGGTGTGCTTGTATGAGTTACTTTATAAAAATTTAATTAATTTATTATTTTTTGTAATATTCTATCTTTTTATGAAGTATAATTTTTACTACAGAAAACTAAGTATACTATTGTTATGTTTTGAATATAATAATTTAAAATCAATTTTTAAATACAATTTCATTATTAATTTTTTACATAATATAAGAATATATAAATTAAGAAATTTTAAAAACAATTAATACAAATAAATGAAGTTCATGACTGCATTTTTAAATTATTTTAACAAATATGAAAATCAAATATTCGAAAAAAAGTAATTTAATAAAATAAAATGTACTTTCTTGATTGATATTATGAATATTTAATACATTGAAATTATCTGTTTCTTAAATAAATATGGATTATTATGTGGATCATTACAAATAGATTATTTTTATATAATATATATTTTATTAAATTTAAATGAGATAATTTCTAATTGAAAATTAAAATAAAATGTTTTTAATACCATATGAGTATTTTATAATTGAATTTATAAAACATTAATTCATAAATTCGGTTTTAATTAACAAACAAATATTTTACAGTATAAATATTTTATCAAATTTTAAATACAATTTTTATTATATGTTAAATCATATCGTGTAATAAAAATGTAAAAAACTATTTATAAAAAAAATTTAATTATATAATTATATGGAGAATAATTTTTCACATATTAATTGCATTTTATAAACTAATTTTTATGCTTTTAATTTTGATGTTTCATTATAATTTTTAAAAAATCCTAAAACAATTGTTTAATAAATCAATTTTTTATAATTTTTTTGGTTGATTTTATAGATATAAGAAAGTAACATTTAAATATACAAATTTATGTGAGGAATTTAAAAATTATTGACTAACCTTTTTCACATGTAATAGTTATGCTTCAAATGAACTTTTTATATAAATTATTTTATTCATGTTATGTGTGCTAAAAGATATATTATTTTCTATAACTATTGGATATTTCATTTCATATATTTATTTATTTTATTTAAATCCTTTTTTATTATTTTTAATATATTTATAATTAAATATTGAAAGTTAATATTACTCTTATATATTGAATGTGGAGTTTCTTCAGTAAGTAAGAATCTAGTGGAAATATATTGATCATTATGTTGGAGTAAAAAATATCTGAGAAACATGTATTATATTTAATTTTTGAGGGAATTTCACCTGTGTTTCATTCCTTGAGAATGAATTTACAAACATTCTAATCCTTTAACCTTGATTAGTCATGTGATATATTTGAAAAATAACGCTTTTTTAAAAAAAACCATTTACATCACTTACAATGGGAGGACGCCTCCTCCACATTTTATTACCAATTTCAAGGACATCAAAAAATTAAAACACTTCATTATAAAATGTCTAAAATAAGTCATGTCTATAAATACCTTGGCTATAACAAAATTTCATTCTAACAAGTCTTCAAGAGTTAGAAAATGTTGTACATCTAATAGGAATGTTGATACACTATATGTGGTTATTATAATAAGAGAAAATATAATATTCTTAAATGATAGTATACTAATGAAATATAAATTTTTAAAATTATATTATGATATTGGTAAAAAAAATAAAATTTGTTCTTGCATGTTTGGTTACTACATCCAAAATATAAGAAATTTTTTATTTAATATGACTTCCCAAAATTATTGATGTTACAAATATATTTTTCTGAAAAATTATATCCTTGTCCCAATTAATATACTATAATAATAACAAATGACAAGAAATATGTCATATAATAAAAAATGGGTACATTATTATTTATCACAATAAATGATCCTACCATGAAAACATTTTTATTTTGCATCTTCTTTGGATAACTATCAATAATTTATATGTTTTTTTACATTGGATCATCCTAAATGGGAAAAAGTTTTTGTAGTGGAAATACCTAATGTTAAAAATCAAAAACTAATTTCTCTATAACATCATAGTCTGGGAGATCTATTTCAGTGGTGTGTATATATCTATAAAAAAGTAACCAATCATCTTGAAACTGAGATGGATAGTGTGAAGAAGAACACCATGGATGTTTTATGATTTGTTGTGATTGTATCCTTCACTGATTTTGATTACCCTTCCATAGATAGATTCATTAAGAAAGGGTTCAATACCCATATCTCATCAAAACAATCTTTTATGTTGTTTATAAGAAATATTTTTAAATTTAATATTGTTGCGATGGTCAAAAATAAGAATTAGGAAATGGTTTGGCAGATCCACATTATTTTTATGTGAATTATGGAGACATGGGGATTCAAGAAACAGGGTGTGATGGCTTTGGCGATGATTTAGATCACATTAGCATTACCTTTGATAATTTCAAATTATGGTAAAGTGTAACTGAATACGTTTATCTAATACTCTGTTTTTATATAAAATAGAAATGGGATAAGAACATTGATCCCAAAAATGTTAGGAATACTCCATCCCATTTTAGGGTCTATATCAATAAGCTCAATATTTTTTATTTTAAATCTAGTTATTTTTTATATTGTATCCATAGTTTGTAATCTAATCAGATTGGATTGAAAATCATACATATGGTGATTCGGTCAATGTTCGAGGATATAGATTCATTTGGACAAGGAATATACCTCCATCGAATATGATTTAATTAAAATAACAAAATAAATAACCCAACTGGAAATTAATTATTATTCGGAAACAAAATCAGTTAACAACTATATTTTTTCTCTAAATATATTGACTGCAATAAGGAAATGAACAATTTTTTTAAATTATGTGATATTGATGAATATTCATCAAATATTGAAAAAGGTATTGAAATATCCCTATTAAAAAATAATATTAATGATACATCACTTGTTCCTTCTTCACCAGACATCATGAGTAAGGACATGATCCCCCAGAACCTCCCCCAAGACATCGGTGTCCAAGATGTTTCAATATTATAAATAACTAATGATTTTATGGTGGATATAGAAAAACATATAACATAAATAATCGGGTAATTATAGGTGAAATACATTTCTAAATACATCAAATATCAACATAATAACAACACCTCTAAATAATTCTCAATCATTGATCATATTATTCAAAAAAGGGGTGATCAGGTTATTCTTATCTAGATGATTCCATTATTCGGATTTTTGAATTAACACTTTTGAGAAAATAAAAATATTGAATCTATTAAGAGACATATAATTATGAATTTAATAACTAAAAATAGACCGTGTAAAGGGAATATAAAGAACCTCTAGATCTTGTGATGGATTATACGTCATACGGCTATTTATAGACCGAATCCTTTTTTGAAATAAAAATTTAATAGAGTGATTTTCCTTAGAGATATGGGTGAAAATATTATTATATATTATATAAATAATAATATTTTAATGAACAAAGTCTTATCTCAGAATACATATTAATAAGGTCCATTAAAATGGGACAAGGATGAAGACATTCAACCTATTGTTGTGAACATGGTGAGAATGGTTTGAATGCTGGTTGAGTCCCCTAACTCTTATAATGTTTCATGTATTGATGGTTTCACTATAAATATCTCATTTTAAGGAAATATAGTAAAATCCTAGATCCAAGTGAACTCTAATAAATCTAAATGGGAATAGCAGCCAAAACAATTCTCATAAAAACGTTCACTCTAATGAAGTATTGGTAATGAACAAATCATTTATGAATAAGAATATATTTATTTTAATGTCTTATGCATATAGAAAATGCATGCTATTTTTTCATAACATTTGGTTTATATGACCATTATGTATCGTCACTGTCGAAAATATAGTTTTTGAATAGTGATCACACAACTTATATAAATATAAGTTTTTAAGGAAATAAATTAGACAAAGACAAAGGGGAGGATGGCCTCATCTAGTGGACTTTGACAATAAAATTACAATATATCAGAGCTCAAGAAGGGTTTCTCATTATAGATATTCAATCTTGACTTGGTTTATTATGATCATCAACACGTAAATCTTGAATTAAATTGAATGCGGGAGAAGTTTAACTTAATAGCGACAACAACTCGAACGATGTTATCCGAGCCACCTCAAAGGTTTTCCACCAACACACACCATAACCTTGGGAATTATTTTGGTGTTATAATCTGTTATTTAACAACATAATAGTTACATATTAGGTAATCCATTTGTGTAATTTAAATTCTTATTCCATATATTCATTAATGAGAATAGTCTATATTTAAAATTATGAATTTAATAAAATGATTTTTTGAGTAAAACTTGATCTTTTTGGAAATATATACATTATTATGTTAAATTATATTATTAATTAATTATATTATAAAAATAGTTTTTAAAAGTGATGATTATCACACATCTGTATCGGTAAATGATTAGGTATCCATTTTAAAAAGAGTTATATTATTTTACTATAATATAGAATGTGTATTTTTATAGAATTTAAATTGAACTAAGGATTTTATGAAATAAATAATATTTTAATAAAATATTATAATCAAATTATAACTATTATTATTAAATCAGTATATAATTTTCTAAAGGTAGAATTAATTTTTTATTAATGTTTAAAAACTGTTCATGTCAAAACCCATCGATTTTCAAAAAATGTTCGTTGCCATTTTAAAACTAAAAATTCAAATATTTGGAACATTATTTGGATAAAATGAATATTATTTTTGGAATCAAGATTTCAAAATTATCCAATGTTTCATTTTTCATTATTTTCAGAGATAGTCGAATTTTTGGGTAAAATTAAATAATATATAAAAGTATAGTGTCATTTATGACATCATATTGACCCAATAGTGGATAAATAAATACCATATATTATATATTCTAGAAAATATATTTATTATCCAGATTATAACTTTATATTACATTTATTTGACTTATTTTATAATACAATTGTGAATCCTACAAAATTTATAATATATTTTATGATTTTAAATTCATTTCTTTAAAAGTGTGAATGAACTCCACATAAGAAACCAAAATATGTTAATATAATCACCACATTTCATAATAAATTTCTGTTATTAGACTCCCTTTTTCTATAATCCATGGTCAAAAACCATAGGCTGGTTTGTGGTTTTGAATATTTTAATGTGTAGTGTCCAAACCCATAATAATAATGAATTCTGCATCCTTTTCGTAATAAACCCACACAGAAACCCATTCATATTCACAGAAACTCCTTGAAGCTCATCCTTACTCTGTTATCCACTCCCTATTTTCCTCTCAATTTGCCCCCAAGTTTCTAAAAATCCTTTCCTAATCCTTCTTGATCACACACCTAATTAAGGGTTTCCATCATTAATCATATTTTTCCAAGTGTAATTATATAGTTATACCAGTTTATTTTTCAATAAAAAAGATGGGGTACATATTTCCACCTCCACAATAAATCCCTTATTACGTTTTGATTATGGAAGACTTATTTCCCTCTCATTATTCCCTCATATGAACACCCATTACCATTAAAAAAATTTGTAAGAGTTATTCCATTTCTCCTCTTTGTTAAGGGTTTTTTATTATATAATGTCATATATTTCAAAATTCCTTCTGTTAGCAAAAGTATTTATATGACCCCATTATAGTAAATTTCTTATATATATTATGAGAGACCCATTTTTCTCTAATCAACCATTTTTATGAATTATTATGTCCTGTCGTTAGGCTGCCGAAATTAAACCACGATTTTTCAATAAAAAATAACCGTGTTGTGATACCATGCAGATTTTTCTACCAAGGGTATTATCCTTTAAGAACATTTAATTATTGATAATTGACATTCAAGTATTAATTAAAAATTCAATTATTATAGAATAAATTATTATAATGAATAAATCTATGTAAAATAATTTACGTGTCTCACTTAAGAATGAGATTGAATTGATTATGAAGGGTGAGCCCTGAGAGAACTCCAATACATTACGTAATGTTTATTATCAGGATAAATCATGTTGGGACATGATTTTAACAAATTCTTTTCTAGGACATTATTTCATCATGTCAGAATAGGGGTATACCCAATTTAATTATGTTAATGATTCTGTGTTTTATGTTTTTTCCACATTTCCATGTTATGAGGATAATGTTTTTTTGTGCCTTTATGTTCATGTTTCTCTTATAATCCATTGTTATGTATATTGCATAAAATTAATTTTATTATTAATTGTATTCTTTATTTACTCCCTTACTTGGATTTATAGGTCGCCATTATCTTATGTATGTCCATAGTTTATCCTATCCATTGCTTTGTTCGGAGGAATATTGTGGTCATGTAAAATAATTTTTCAATTGAGTGGTTATATTTTATGTCTCAATATTTCATGTAATGTTCATAAACGCCAAATTTTGTAGTCCTGTCAAACATATAGGTTTCATTAATTATATGGTTATGTAAAAAATAATTTCTAATTAAGAACTGAAGACCATAGTTTTTATAGTGTTCACCCCTCTTAATCGTAAATTATGTGGTTTTGATAATGTGGAAATATAACCTCAAGAATACATAAAATAAAGGATTCATAAAAATTGTCATAAACAATTAGGTGATTGAAAAAATCAGTAAATGATAATTAATGGTAAAAATAATGGCTTGAAACACATTTTGTGGTTTCCTCAACAAAGATGGCCACTAATAAGGGGAAAATCCATTATTTATTAAGATACTATTGTGTAATTCTCATAAGATTGGAAATTCCCCCATGGTCACAACCATAAGACAATACCATGTGACCCATAAACGTGATATTACTATTATTTTAGAGTATATTATTTTACTCAAATATTGAAAAGAAATAAAATTGAATTTTTTTTAAAAATTGTTGTCTCTAATAATGTCCATGAAATTAACATGGATATTTTGTGGGGTTTTAAGAATGAAAATATTCAGTTTATTTTATTTGAGAAAAGTAAAGAGAACATTGAAATATCATCATTAGTTCCATATCACACACTTTCCCTATATTTTGATTATTCTTCCTCCACTTAAATAATAAATGATCTTGGGAGGGAGTTTCAAATAAAATCCTAGAGAGTAAGAAAAATATATTATTATTGGGGACATAAATTATTATCCCTGATATGATGATAAAATGGGAGTAAACATCAAAGTAATTTTATATAATATATTTCTTGCATGCTATGATCATTTTAAACATACTATAGTTCCAATTACTAGGGTACATTACCCATGGATATGATTTATGTTACATGATACAGAGGCCTACAAATTTGGAAAATGTTCTCTTCAAATTAATGAAATAAATGTGTTTGTTGAATTATAAGATTTCACACTTCTTAAACATCACATAGATCACAATCCTTTGATTATTTAATTCCTATTTCTTATCTAGTAGAAAATATGTACAATATTTTAATTGAATATTTATTATCTTATATATCCTTGGTGTAGGGTTATTTTCTTGGAAGCCTCTAAGATGGATTCCCATGGGATCCCTTTACAGTCACATACTGTAAAAATTAAAAACTACAGTAGGTTACTCTAAGATTTTAATATTAAACATTTTTCCAATAAAAATTAATAACATAATACTACTAAAAGGACACATATTTGTTGGTATATTCGAAATTAGAATCGTGATTTTCATCCTATATTGTGATTTCAAACTCTGGGAATGATTTATGAACATCTATCCCTAATGGAATTAAATAATCTGCATTCTCTCAATTTCAAATATCTTAAGTATGGGGATATGGTTTTAAACATATTTTATCAGTAACACATGAATAAAATGATAATTATACGAGACAATGAAATTAACTTCAATGGGTGCTCTATCAGATATGAAGATGGCATTTTTTTATTATTTGATTAGTCATTTTCAACCATTCTACTATAATGATATATATGATAATACCCATATAAGGTTTTATATTGTTCCTACATGCATTGAGGAATATCAAAATAGAGCCTCAAAATATCCCCCTCTAATAAATAAGTTACAAAATTAATCTTCTGCGTCAACAGTGACGATACCCATGTACCCGATGTATTATCCAATAAATTCATTGTGTTATTCTATGATATTTGGTAGGATGAGGTTACCAATTCCCTTAGATAATTTATAAAACATGAATATATTCCAAATGTATTTAATTATAGTTTTATTTCAATAACTCATAAAAAATAATGTTTCATTACAATCAAGGACATTAGAACTATAGAAATTTAAAAGTATGTAACTAAAATCATTTGATAATTTGTTGTAACCAGATTGTGATAAATCATGAATAAAATATTCACCAAAAACCAGTTTACATTTTCTGTGGTACGATTTATTATAAAATAACTAATTCCATTAAATGTGATTATCTTATGAGGTATAATGTAAATGTGGGTAATATTTACTATAAAATTTACATCTCAATATCATTAGACAGTATGAAATAGTGTTTCATTTCTATTGATATTAGGATGTACGGTTTATCCACATACATTATTAGATTAAATAGAAACATTCTCATCATGGTGATAATGTTAATTATTATCAATGGATCCTCCATAAACTATTTTACATGAAAGAGGGGAGTAATAATGGGGCACTCCCTCTCGGTTCTACTCTTTTCCATTTCTCAGAACTATATTAATTGATGTATCATTTAGTTGGATAAATATTGTTAGTAAAAATGAATAACTGGGGATATGTGTTTGTAAACTCAATATAATCATCATAATATTAATGGTTTTATTTTATTTGGGGTGGTGTTTAAATGTACATTTTCTTACATTAAATTTATATTTAATCACTATGAAAATGATATATGATCGTCGATTAGTATGATGAATTCATTCATTGTCAATGGATATAGAATTTATGATGCTAGTAACAATTGATTTTGCAGAGTTATTTTGGTGGTATAGGGGAATTAAAAATTCATCCATCACGTTCTGCCTATACTTTATGGTAAATACATAAAAACATAGAATATACGTGTACCATCAACATTTTTTAAGTTGCATGAATGAACAAAAAATCTATGTCTCATGCTCAAATAATTTGTATGGTTAATTCGATGATCACATCGAAGCTTGAATATCTTCTCACACATTATTAATGGACAAGGGGTTATTATAAAAATCTTAAAATTAATATTATAAATTTCATATATACCTCTTCATCCCATGGAATGAGGATTTCAATTTTCTACTTGGAAGAGTGCCTAAATCCATCTAATATTGTGTGAAAAGTCATCAACGATCTTAAATCCATTAATAATATAAATCATCAAAAATTATATAGGTATATTGTAACACCCTGAGATTTTATGAGAAATATTTTTTATATGTCTTATGTTATACGCAACAGCAAAGGAATCTTTCACAACACAAAACACTGACATGGCTTGCATTACACGCAATCACGATCTTCCTCAATAGCGTGTGTAGTACGCAATATCAGGTTTCACTAAACAACGATATATTATTATGGACTAGCCATTATGAATATTCTTAACTAAATTTTGAATTTTATAACATTATTATTCATCTTACACATTTTCTAGAACATGGTAAGAGAAAAAAATAAATATTTCGTGTAAAATAAGTATTTTTAAAAAATTGCAGTTTTGCCGCCTTTTGATGGCGCACCAACCTTAAATATAGTTTTTGACATGTTTATAAGTTCAATTTGACAAAAGAAAATTCTTCATTGGAATCAGGATATAAAAATTTTCTTTGCATAAATTTTTGATATTTTTCTGATAACTTTCATATGTTGATGAATAGTAAAAACACACTAATTTTTAAATAAAAACAACTTTTTTCATTGAGATAATTTATGTGGTTCAATTATAATATTGAATGGTTTTCAAGTATAAATAGAATATATTTTTACCATTTAATATAATGTATGTCATTAGCATTAATTACACATTGAATTCATAGGTAAAAACTTGTTAATCTTTTGCAATGTTTTAACTTCTAAAACCCATTTTCTTAACAACGGGATTAATTTTAAATTAATTACTGAAACTTATGTATTTTGAATTTTGAAAAATGGATTCCATATTTGGAATTAGTGGGTCCAAAAATATGTTAATAGGATACTTTTTATTTTTGGTCATTATTAATATTAACTACGGTAAATTTTATTTACCATAGTTAAAGATAAATCGGGTAATTAAAGGTAAATATAAGATTATAAAATTACCCTAACACCTTCCAAAATCCTATTGGATGACTAAAAATAGACCCATATCACCTAAGGGTTGGATTACATTCATCGAATAGACTTTTGTCGATGAAAATAATTTAATTATTATTAAAACCAAAGAAAGTGAAAACATGTCACTTTCTTAAATCTTATAAGTATAAAAATTTTAATTTAGTGATAAAATTAATAAAACAACAAACATGAATATTCTCTTGAACTATAATACAATTATCTACATAAAATAAAATTTATTTAAAATTTTTAGGGATTAAATAATTATCATTAATTATGACACAATAGTGATATTGAAATTATTTTATTAATTAAAATATCAAATAAATGGTTTTAAAATTATTAAAATAAATATTATATGAACTATTTAATGTTCTCCACTAATTTTCTAGAGACATATGTCATTATATGAATCTATTAAAGCTTTTAGTTTGAACATAGCTTCTGTATATATTTTATTTCAATTCTAATAAATGAATAGTGTTAAAATTGACACTATTGTTATTTTATAAAAATAACATATTATAAAATTGTTTAAAAATCACAAAAATATTTAAAAATTATAAATTAAAATTTATATGGTCGAAAATTTCATAGTGTCAAATTATGGAAAATTCACAACACATATGTAATTATTTATAATAATTTAAAATTTGGAATATTATTACCACAAATAAAATTAAATTGGTAAATAAGGATAAATCAAGTTGATAATGTTTAGAATAAATTCCTATCATGTTTAAATTTTATTGGTTGATGATATTACAACCCTATCTCATATAAAATTCGGATATGAGTCATTTTGGAAGTTTTTATATGGGGATGGGATTTAATATAAACTAATATTTTATATATTTCCAAAGGTGCCCCTCTCCTCCCTTATAAAATGGAACCTCCTCCCTCTCCTCCTCACACTAATTTGAGCATTCATGCTCGGCAATACCCTGGCCATTTAACTTACCCACTTCCCTAGAAACATCCTAGAGATCCTGGTCTTCTTCAAATACCAATTTTAGTTCCCTAAGAGGAGGTCTCAAAGAGGCGCTTCAAAGAAGAGGTAATGTCCATTACCGATTCTTTCAACTTTATTTATTCTTACACTTATTATTATTTAGTTGTTTCATTATGAAGTAATAACATCAGTATCAATCATATAATTATATGTTATTATAAGTATGAAACAACCCTATTTCACCATCTATCCATTCTACGGAAAACGAAATCACCGCGCATGCGTACGTACAGAATACCGTCTCCACGCCGTGGTGTAATCTATTTTCCACCACCACATTACATGGATGGGTATAATGGTGTAAATAATAAAAATATATGATTATCTTAAAGTTATATTGATTCTAAAATAGTATACATACACTCCAATACAATTCCACGTTCATGGGAACGATATCATCGCTCGTGTGTACGTACGGAATACCATCTCCACGATGTGATACAACTCGTTCTACATGATCTTAATTTCATAATGATTAAATTAATGAATTGAATGAATTAATATGGTATATATTTCACTAATACAATTTTGGAAATGAGTTATCTATAACCTAAAAAGAAGAATAATAATTTATTTGACAAAACACGCATAAGAACATAAAGCAATAAACACCCGAATAACAAGTAGCAATGAAATATTACTAATAAGATGCTACAAATATGACCATATATGATATCATAAAAATAATTATGATTCGGGAATAATTTAATGTCATTATTTAAATCATTATACAGGAGGTTCGGACACTTACGAAGAAAATCCAACCTAAGGTAAGGGATAATCTCGCAATCTCAGTTTTATCCGAGATTGTTTATACTTCAGAATTTACTGGGAAATATTTTTCATCCACATCCATGTTTCCTCAATATGTAATATTATTTACATCCACCTACAATTTTTTAAATCCAATTTTACCCTTCGATGAGTTTTTAGTAAAAATATGAAAGGAATCTTTTGTCGTTTTTCGTACGAGGTACTTTTTGACTTTTCCGGCCAATGTACAGAAAGAATGTTTTTTTTAACTTATACGGCATGAATGGATTTTCATAAAATTATTTCCATTAATATTATTTTACACGTTTTCAAGTTTATTTTTAATCAACTTCTTTTAGATTAAAATTTTATGACATGTTAAAAAAGGAAAAGTGTTTTTGAAGTAGAAAGGATATTTTCCTCAAGAATTGAGTTCATGTGTTTTATCAAAATTATTTTCCATCTAAGATAATATAGGGTTATATTTCTATCCCTATTATTACGTTGATTTGATTATGTTGTGATAGAATTATTTTTATGAATTCCTTTATCTTATATGAATTGTTTTATGATGTCACGATGTTTAAGAATCCCATTTTTATTACATGGGTTATGCTATGATGTCTGGTTTACGATTTTGTGTCACACATAAGAATGGTATCATTATGAGATGGGTGGGACCTATATCTCCCTAAAATTCATTGGGTAAATATTTATATCTCATGAGATAGAAAGGGCTGGAACGGCAGGTTAAACCGGTTCAGTGAAACAGGAGTGAAACGTGGAGTGAACTCGGTTCAGAAATAGACATTGTCCGCTAAGATAGTCTTGGCAATGAGTCTTGACTACTAAGAAATTATTCTCTATGATTATTTGTGTATTCCACAAAGCATCATGTTTTATTTTATGATTATTGGGATTACATTTCACTTCTATGATTTATCCCATGTTATGAAATTATGATTTCTTTTGTATGTTAAGATTTCCAAAATGTTATGTTCTTATGAATATGATATGTTTGATATTTCTTTTGTTTACCCATACTGTGCATTTGATCTCACCCTTTTGTTTGTTTTCTTTTCCCCAGGTCAGGAAGAAGGGTATTATGTAGGATATGCCAAAAGGGACTCTAGATATGATGAAATAAATGGGAGACAGTATAGATTCTTTATGAATCAGTTGTTTATGTTTCCCAGTTACTAAAGACACTATACCTATACGGTTATTTCATGGTTTTGTTATATTTTGTATTAAGTAAGCTTCAATTTTGATGTAATAACCATGTATGTAAAGTATGGGTCACTATAGTTGGTATCAGAGGAAAGGTATAGTCAACCTTTGGAAACTAGGATGTGAAAGCCTTAGTAAAAAACCTAAGGATATGTATATGCATAGAACACAATCATAGTGTTTTAGAAATGGCCATGAACAACCTATGATAAGACCTTTAGTGGGAAATTTTATTCTTGATTATGTGGTTTTCCTATTATAATTAGTGTTGCTCACACTATTCTTCTTGGTTTTAGTCAATGGTTGGAACCTAAAGGAACCATGTTAATGCGGAATGCAATGGGAAATGAAATTATTGCCCCCATGAGCAACCAAACTTTATGGGAGCTAGAATTCAAAATCTTGTAGCCATGCTCACACAACTTTCTTAAGCTATGAATCATGCAGGACATCCAAATGATCAAAGGAAGGAGCAACATTCTGTTGAATCCTACATGAAGCAGCGTCCACCTTTATTCAGCGGGTCTTCTGATCCATTAGTGGCTGAACAATGGATCAGTACCACTGAAAAGATATTTTTAGTTCTTCAATGATCTGAACATGATAAATTCATCTTATCAGTATATCGTTTGGAAGGTGATGCTGATCAATGGTAAAATATTATTAAGAATATGAGGCAAAGGGATGAAATTGAGTCCATGGAATGGGACGGGTTCAAGAACTTATTTTTCAGTAAGTAATTTCCTCGTATTCTTCGAACAAATATGGAGAAGGAATTTCTTGAACTGAATGAAAAGGATGATGAATCCATTGGTACCTATGAAGAAACTTTTACAAGACTATCAAGGTATGCTTTTGGAATTATTATCCAACCTAAGAGTAAGATCGATCGATTCTTTAGTGCCTTAAAACCAAGTCTTCGAAGTGCGTTAGCCATAAGGGACTTCAATAGCTACGAGGAAATTGTTTGATGTGCTCTCATGGTTGAGATGGAGATTGGTGTAACCCATCAGTCACATGGGTTTGATAAGAAGAGGAAATTGGAATTCAGAGGAAAATCTAAAGACCACAATGAAAAGAAGATGAGTTTTCCCTTATGCTCAAAGTGTGGAAAGAAACATGGGGAAAATTGTCTTAAGGGGACAAGAAAATTTTATAATTGTGAAAAAGATGGTCATCGAGCAATTGAATGTTGAAATAATGGGAAGAAGATGTCTAATGACGCAAACAAATGAAGGGATACACAGAATGATCCTACTAAACTTCAATGTTTCAAGTGCAAGGAGATAGGTAATTATGCCAATCAATGTTCAAATCCAAGGGTTGATGATGATGATTGAGGTAAATAAACTCTTAAGGCCATAGACAAAGGAAAGTCACATGCAATTTTTATCGGCAATGTGGAGTACGACAATGAAGTAGTGAGAGGTACACTTACCATCCACTCTAAAGTATCAAATTTTTTATTTGATTCTGGATCCTCAAAATCTTTTATTTCTGAAGAATTTTCTAAGGGTAACAACGTATTACCTCAACAATTAGATGTTGAGTTGGCTGTGACAACTTTTAATGGCACAACAGTTGCATCAAAAGTTTACAATTCTTCTCCGATTGATTTTTGTGGGAAAGTGATCCCAGAAAATCTTGTGATCCTTCCTATAGTGGAATTTGATGTGATTCTTGGCATGGATTGGCTTTCATTATATGAAGCACATATCAGTTTCCACAGAAGGGAAGTCATATTTCATATTCCAGATCAATCTATGATCGTCTATCGAGGAAATGGTGAACATAACCTTCTAGTGGAAATTTCTTCCATCTTATGGGTATTGATTCCACTAAATGAAAGTTATTTATCTCAAATGGCTGGAGAGAAACTCACGATTAATAATATGCCCATTATACGGAAATTTGATGATGTCTTTCCGGAGGAATTATCAGGTCTTCCACGAAATCGTGAAGTTGCGTTTTCAATAGAACTCATACCCGGTGCTTTGCCTATTTCAAAGACACCTTATAGAATGGCCCCAATTGAGTTGTAGGAATTGAAGAAGGAACTCCAATAGAATCTTGATAAAGGATTCATACGCCCTAGTGTGTCACCTTGGGGAGCACCTGTTCTGTTTGTTATGAAGAATGATGGATCAATGAGACTCTGCATTGATTATAGAGAACTTAAAAGGATCACTATCAAGAACAAATATCCTCTCCCATGCATTGATGACCTATTTGACCAACTATGCGGAGCTCAATAATTTTCCAATATTGATCTTCATTCAGGGTATCATCAATTAAGGGTCCAAAGGGAGGATATACCAAAGACAGATTTCTGTACAAGGTATGGAAACTATGAATTTATAGTGATTCCATTTGGTCTTACTAATTCCCATGCTTTCTTCATGGATCTGAGGAATATAGTCTTTAGAGACTATCTTGATCAGTTTGTGGTAGTCTTTATAGATGATATTCTTTTCTATTCAAAGAGCAAGGGAGAACATGAAGATCACTTGAGAATTGTATTGAAGGCCTTAAAAAGGATAAGATTTATGCCAAATATACGAAGTGTGAATTTTGGTTTCAAAAAGTTTCATTTTTTGGGTCACATAATCTCAAAAAAGGGGATATCTGTGGATCTAGCAAAAATAGAGGTTATTGAAAGATGGTCGAGACCAACAACATTAATTGAGATCCGATGTTTTCTTGGTTTGGCTGGAAATTATCGATGTTTTGTGAATGATATTTCATGATTATCTAATCCACTCACGAATTTGACTCGGAAAGGAGTTAAGTTTGTTTGGATGGAGGAATGTGAAGAGACTTTCAAGGAGTTGAAAAGAAGATTATCCAATGCACCTGTACTCACACATCCTTGCAGTGGAGAAAGGATTGTGATCTACAGTGATGCATCCAAGAAGAGGATGGGGTGTGTTCTTATGAAAAATGATATGGTGAAAGCTTATGCCTCACGACAGTTGAAAATACATGAGAAAAATTATCCAACTCATGATTTGGAGTTAGCTTTGGTAATATTTGCATTAATGATTTTGAGGCATTATCTTTATGGAGAAAGGTGTGACATTTATACAGATCATAAAAATTTAAAGTATATTTTCACACAAAAGGAGATGAATATGCACCAAAGTGTTAGGACCAACCTAATGGGAGAGATGGTTTGTATGAATTGTTTTTTGTTTATCTTGAGAAAGTTTTCATAATGTAAAGATACCTTGGATTCGGAAGCTAGACGTTAGAAGTTCAGAACCATTGAATTCAGAAGCTGGAAGTTAGAAGTTCAGAACCAAGTATATTGAACTTTCGGAGTCTGGAGTTTGAGAAGTTCAAAACCAAGTATATTGATCTTTCGGAGTCTGGATTTTGAGAAGTTTGGAACCAAGTATATTGAACTTTCAGAGTCTGGAGTTTAAGAAATTCAGAACCAAGAATTTTGAACACTCGGAATCTGGTGTTCGAAAGAATTCGGTGTCTGGGATTTGAAATTTTTGGAACCTAAGCAGGCTGATAGGAGAGGAGGAGACATTAATTGTGAAGATGCCTTGCTTTTTTGTGACTAAAAATTTTGATTATATGCAGGTACTCATGATTCAAGCAAAATATACATGGAGAAGGTGTTTCAAGAATCAGTGAAGTCGCAACAAGAACCAAATGTGCAGAGTTGATGTTCGGACTCAGGTGTTCAGAGCCTACCTCCTGAACAGAACATTCAGAGTTGACTTCCTGAATCAGAAGTTCGTAGTGAGAAGTTCGGAGTCGACTTCCTGAGTTTAAAGTTCGTAGCCAAAAGTTCGGAGTGTACTCTGAGAATTTCTGAATCCGAAAACCAGAAGTCGAGCCAAGAAGTGATGAAGGGTCGCATTGTGAATAGAAGTGGTGTCATGCCGGAAAGGTGTTGATGAGTCATGCCAAGACATGAAGTGATGCGGAAGACTCAAGATGGATGGATCCGAAAAGGTGATACCAAGAAATTTGAGTAACAAAGTCAGATCCAGAAAAGGCGAATGTTCCAAAACAAGAGAAGTGGAAGATGATTCAAGAAGATTCTGAAAGCATTAACTGAGTCTTAATTGCTCCGAGATTTCAAGATGAATTATGATTTGGGTGAATATAAGTGAGCGGTAAAATATTTTGGTTTCCCGCCTAAGCACACTTTTTAGCTCCTATAAAAGGAGATTAGAGTACGGGATGAGAGAAAATGAAAATTTAGAGAGATATGCTCTGGTAATCTAGAGAGAGGAGGGAGTGTTTGGCCGACTGAGCTTTCATTGTAGTTCCAATCGTAACGTGATTTCGGAGTGGAGATTCGGAATGAGGAACTTGTACTGGATATCACCGTATTGAGTTTCTAAGACTTAGGAAGACTCGAATTGAATAATTCAGAGTGGAGAATTCAGACTGGAGAATTCGGAGTGGAGATTTCGGGGTGGTGATTTGGAATTAGGAACTTGTACTGGCTATCACCGTATTGAGTTTCTCAGACTGAGGAAGACTCGAATTGAAGAATTCATAGTGAAGAAGAATTATCAGAGTGGATACTTCGGAGTGGAGATTTCAGAGTGGAGAATCAGAATGGGAAGTTCGGACTACAATTGATCTATCTCAAGTCCAAGGAATCCTTATCTCTATTCTGGGTAAGGAAGTGAGGATTTGTGCTGAACCTTCTTACACTTGTATTTGAAAGGCAGTGCTGGTAACATAAGTTGTTACAAGAAAAGAATCTTTTCCCTATTGTGCTAAGAGGGTGCACACGCACTGGAGTAATTGTTTCATAGTGCATCACGAGTGTAAGGGTATATCCCAATCGTTGTAATCCAAGGATTGTTTTCTTAGTGGATTGTTTGGTGCTGGATTGTTTCCAACCATACCAAGGACGTAGCTATTCTTATTGAATAGTGAACCTTGTAAATCAATGTGTTCCTTTTTGGATGTGTGATTGTTTGTTTCTCAGCAGGTAATTATATCTTTAACAGGAGACAAAGGTTGTTCTCATTATTAAGGGAACTTAAAGGAAGCAAAGGGGGTACCACTGATTCACCCCCCCTCTTAGTGGTTCATTACTCAAATCTGGTCCTTTCAATTGGTATCAGAGGGAGGTTCCATTTGTTTTCCTTGCTGATGAAGAATCTGAATTGTGTGAATAGTAAAGGTATTCTGGTATTTCATGGGAAAAAATATCACATCTGGAAGGATATAATGCTACCGTATCTCATGTCTATTAGTTATGAAGTTCTTGAAGCTGCAACAGTTGGGTTTCCCCCCATTGAAGACAATGTTCCACTTACACTTGTTGACAAGAATTTTCATGAGAATGATGGAAGAGCCAAGAATGCTATATTATCATCACTTTCTGAATGTGAATTCTTGAGAGTAAAAGGTGTGGTCACAGCCAATGGTATATGGGACAAACATAAAAACATATATGAAGGCAATACAAAATTCATGAAGGCAAAACATAATATTTGGAAATTGAAGTATGAAGACTTGAAGATGGGATAACAAGAATCTGTTAAGGATTTTTTTCACCAGGGTGAACGATATTGTTAGTACCATCAGATGTCTTGGTGAAGAACTAAAAGACTCTACTGCGGTGGACAAGATCTTAAGTATTCTTCCTGATAAGTTTATGCGAAGGTATCTTCATTAGAAGACAGAGACTCAGAGATTCTATATATTGATGATTTTCATAGCACACTCATTACTTATGAGATGATAAGGGAGAAGGCTATGAAGACCAAGACAAAGGGTGACAGAGAATTGTCTTTCAAAGCCATAAAGAAGGAAAAATCTAAGAAGATCTTCATTGAAGAAGATGGTGGTAACTCTCAATCAGAAACCGAGGTATGTATAAATCTTAACGATATTTTATCTTTGTATTCAAAAAATGTTAGAAGAGGCACAGGTTAATACAACGGAAAACTTCCCTTGAAGTGTTTTGAATGTGGAGGCATTGGCCACTTTGCGGCTAACTTCCCTCGAAGGGAGAATGGAGAAGACAGTGATGAAGAAGAAAGAAATCCAGGAAGGTTATGGAAGAAGCATGGTGGTTAAGGAAAGTCGGGGAAAGAAAAGAAGTACTTCAAATCAAAGAGAAAAGGCCTTCTATCCGTAAATGAAGAAGATGAAGAAAGTGATGGTGAATCTGAAAAATCAGTTGAGCATGGTGTTTAAAATACCTTGATTGTAACAGTGAATGATGAAGATTTTGGAAGTTGCAGCTCGGAAAAAGAAGATACTCAGCTGGAGATGCATCTGAAAGAAGAATTGAAGTAATGTTTAAGGAAGGTCAGAAGACTGGAGAAGCTTAAAAAAATTGGAAAATGAATGTTCCTCAGCATGCAATCAAGTTAATGTTAAAGTAGAACTTGAGAAAGATCTTGAAGACTTGAAAAAGTCTCTTGAAGATGAGAAAAATCAAAATGAGAACATGAAAGTTAAGCTGAAGGCAAAAGAGGAAGAATTAGAGATGGTTCAAAAGAAATTCTCGCAAGTCGAGTCAAGAAACATTTATTTTCAAAATTCAACTACTGATGTTGGTGAAAGTTCTCAACAAGCACATTCTGAGAAAATTCAACAAAAGAATACAGTGATTCCTGTGAAAAAGAAAGCTGAGAAATATACTTATGTGCTCAAGACCAACGTTTCTGGGAACTCTAACGTTTCAAGGAAACCTAAGCCTAACACTGGTGAAAAACAAGAAAAGTCAGAGAAGGAAGAATTCCAGCAAAACAATCTTGCTAACAAAAGAATGGTTAGTGGGGCTGAAGAAAGAGCAACAAAGAAGTATCAGAACAAAAGCTTTAGAGGAAGGTACTCCTTCTCTGAGTATTGTTGGTATTGTGGTGGATTCGGGCATACATCGAATATGTGTTGGTTTAATCAACAATATTATCACCACCCCACAAGTTATGAAAGGCAGAGATTGAGGGGGAGTCAATCTCCTCAAATGAAGAAGAGTAAGAATGTTTTCCTGAAGAAAGATGAGAAGAATGAAGTCAAGATAGGAAATAGGTTCCAGCCACTGGAAACCATTTTTGAAAGGTCTGAACAACCTGGAAACTTTGCAAAAGGATGTCTTGTGCTGCTACCAGTTCAACAAAAAGTTCTTATTTCTCAGAACCCGAAAGTGAAGATAGAAGTGAAAGAAGAAAAAGCTCTTATTGTTGAAACCGCTTTAAAAGTTACAAAGGAAGAACGACCTTGGATACTTGACAGTGGATGTTCTTCACATATGACAGGAGACTTGAAGTTTCTAAAAAATATGAAGAGGTTTAAAGAAGGAACGGTGACATTTGGAAATGATGAATCTTTAAAAATCAAAGGATTTGGATCAACCATCATTGGGAATGAAAAATTTAAGTCTAAGAAAACTTTTTATGTTGATGGGATGAAGCACAACTTACTGAGTGTATCACAATTATGTGATGAGGGTAACAAAGTTATCTTCAAGAAAGATGGATTTATTGTGAAAAGTGAAGAATATGGGAATATTATTACAAGAGGCCAACGGACGAAAGGAAATCTGTTTCAGGTTGGTAATTCACAAAACTCTTGCTACATGAGTGTAGTGGAAGAAAATCATTTGTGGAATAGAAGACTTGGACACATATGTCATAGAAATATGAGCAAGATATCTCAAAGGTATAGTGTTCGATATATTCCAAATTTGACAAGAAGAAGAGATTGGTGTTGCACTACCTGTTAGAAAGGAAAGATTACAAGTGTTGTGCATAAGAAGGTTGACATTTGTTCAAAACAACCCCTTGAGATGATACATTCTGATATATGTGGGCCGATGAGTAAACAATATACAAATTGAGACAACTACTTCATCACCTTCATTGATAACATTACTTGCATTTCATGTGTCATGTTTATGAAAAACAAGTCAGACGCCCTGAAATTTTTTAAAAGATTCAGAAGGAAAGCTGAGAAAGAATGTGAATACTCTGTGAAGAAGTTGAGAATAGATAATGGTGGTGAGTATAGAAGTAAAGAATTTGAAGACTATCTTGAGAAGCATGGGATTCAGCATGAATATAGTGCTCCATATACACCTCAACAAAATGGGGTTGCTGAAAGGAAGAACAGATTCTTGGTGGAAATGGGGAGAACCATGTTGCTTGAACATGGCCTTACTCATTATTTTTGGAGGCAAGATACAAGTACAACTGTTTATATTCAAAATCGATGTTTCTACATGCCTCAATCAAAGAAGACTCCATATGAACTTTACTATGGCATTACACTAAGTATGAAGCATGATAATGTGTTTGGGAGCCCATGCATTATAACAAAGAAAGGAGGAAGCAGTGGAAAGTTCGAGAAGAAAGGGGAAGATGGAATTTTTCATGGTCATGTGCCAGAAGGAAGTGGTTATAGATGTTTTAACAAATAAACATGAATAATTGTGGATACATTTGATGTAAAAGTCATTGAAAATCCAGGGAACGATAAGTATGTCCAGACAGACAAGGAAGATAAGGAAGATGAAGTTGATGATTCTGATAAGGATATAGTGTATTGCAACCCTAATCATGATGAAGAATCGGATTCAGCCACATCAAGTGAAGAGGAAGACACATGAAAAACCTATCCAGGGATGATGAAACAAGTGAAAGCTCAGAATATCATTGGTGATCAACATCACACGGTTCAAACAAGAAGAACGAGTAATTCTTTATCACATACTTCCTTGTATTACAAAGTGGAACCAAATGACATTAAAGAAGCCTTTGAGCATCCGGAATGGGTTCAAGCCATGAATGAAGAATTGGATCAGATTTAAAAGAATGATAAATGGGAACTTGTATAAAGGATTAAAAGTAAGAATATTATTGGCCCCAAATGGGTATTCTGGAACAAGTTGAATGAAGAAGGTGAAGTGATTAGAAATAAAGTAGGATTGGTTTGTAAAGGCTACTCTCAGATTGATGGAATTGACTTTGAAGAAACATTTTCTCCAGTGGCAAGATTAGAATCTATTCGAATCTTTCTTTCTATTGCTGCACAACGAGGCTACAAAATCATTCAAATGGATGTTAAATCCACATTTCATAATGGTGATCTCAAAGAGGAAGTTATGTTGAGCTACCATGTGGATTTATTGTTGTGAAAAATGAAAGTTATTTGTGTAGGTTGAAGAATGCCTTGTATGGGATAAAGAAAGCTCCAAGAGCATGGTACTTCAAATTGTATTCTTGCTTAAAGAAGATTAACTTCAAGAAAGGAAGAGTTGACAGTAATCTATACATCAAGGAATGTCAAGATCTTCCACTAATTGTTATTGTCTATGTTGATGACATTATTATTGCTGGGAATGATGAAGGAAGCTGTGAAAGTTTTGCTAAATAAATGAAAAATTTATTTGAGATGTCCATGTTGGGTGAGATGAGATACTTCCATGGGTTACAAATATAGCAACAGAAAGAATTCATTTTCCTCTCCCAAGATAATTATGCCAAGGAACATCTCAAGAAGTTTGGCATGGAAAACTCAAAACTTGTATTAACTCCTATCTCAGTGGGAACGAAGCTAAGAAAAGATGATAAAGGAAAATAAGTTGATCAGAAAGAATATCGAAAGCTGATTGGAAGTTTGTTATACCTGACTGCATCAATACCAGATATTGTTTTTGTTGTTACCTTATGTGCAAGATTCCAGAGTGCTCCTAAAGAATCACAACTTATTGCTGGAAAAAGAATTCTCAGATATATAAAAGGCACAACAGAATTCGAAATCAAATATAGTGGCTCAAATAACATTGATCTGTTTGGCTATTCAGATGCAGATTGGGCAGGAAATGTTGATGATAGAAGATCCACATCTGGTGGAGTGTTCTTTATGGGAAAAAGTTGTGTTGGTTGGCACTCGAAGAAGAAAAATTCAGTGACACTTAGCACAGATGAAGCTGAATATGTTGCTGCAGCCATGGATGCTACTCAAGTTATCTGGATGAAAACACAGTTGGAATATTTGTTAGTTGATGTGAAGTCGCCTTTTCTCTTGGGCTGTGATAATCAAAGTACAATTAACCATACCAAGAATCCAGTCCAACATTCACGCTCGAAGCATATTGATATCAAATATCATTTCATCGAAGCGAATGTGGAAAAGAATGAACTGAAACTTGAATATGTGTCATCTACGGAACAAGTTGCTAATATTTTCATGAAACCCTTTCCAAAGGAATCATTCTCAAGATTGAGGTTGAACAAGGGTGTCCAATCTCTTTCACATAAAATCTAAGGTATGTTGATCTGTCCCCTCTCTCCTCTTACCTTTGGATTGTTTTGTTATGGGGGAGAAGTTGCTTGTTTCATAAATATATTGTTTAAAGAGAGAGTTGTGGGTAAGATGTGGACTTAGTATTGTTTATGTATGTGAACTATTCTAACTATTTGTTGGAGTGGTTGTAGGAAAGAACTTGAAGTTGTTTACAGGGTGCATTAAGATGAAGCTGTATGTAGTTGACGATGTCATTTTCACTTATTATGGACAACATGGTTTTGCTGTCAATGTTTCTTGTTTCCTACAATGAGTGAGCTCACGTAGACTTAGAATTATTGATAAGTAATTCATTGATTGAGGTTACAACGTTTGGTGATTTATGAAAACCTGGTTGACAACAAAATCCAAAGGGGGAGATTGTTAAGACCAACCTGAAGGGAGAGATGGTTTTTATGAATTGTTTTTTTTTATCTTCAGAAAGTTTTTATAAAGGAAAGATACCTTGGATTCGGAAGCTGGAAGTTAGAAGTTTGGAACCATTGAATTCGGAAGCTGGAAGTTAGAAGATGGGAACCAAGTATATTAAACTTTCTGAGTCTGGAGTTTGAGAAGTTCAGAACCAAGTATATTGAACTTTTGTAGTCTGGAGTTTGAGAAGTTAAGAACCAAGTATATTTAACTTTCAGAGTCTGGATTTTGAGAAATTTAGAACCAAGAATTTTGCACACTCAGAATCTGGTGTTTGAAAGAATTCGGTGTATGGGATTTGAAAAGATCGGAACCAAAGAAGGCTGATAGGAGATGAGGAGACATTAATGGTGATGATGCTTTGCTGTTTTGTAACTCAAAATTGTGAGTATATGCAGGTAGTCATGATTCAAGCAAAATATGGGTGGAGAAGGTGTTTCAAGAATCGGTGAAGTCGCAACGAGAACCAGAAGTGAGGAGTCGACTTCTTGAATTAGACGTTCGTAGCGAGAAGATCGGAGTCGACTTCCTGAGTTTAATGTTCGTATCCAAAAGTGCAGAGTCTACTCTGAGAATTCCTGAAGCCGAAAACCAGAAGTCCAACCACGAAGTGAGGAAGGGTCACACTGTGAATAGAAGTGGTTTCATGCCGAAAAGCTGTTGATGAGTCATGCCAAGACTTGAAGTGATGCTGAAGACTCCTGATGGGTGGATCCAAAAAGGTGATACCAAGAAATTTTAGTAACAATGTTAGATCTAGAAAAGGCCAATGTTCCAAAACTAGAGAAGTAGAAGAAGATTCGAGAAGATTCTGAAAGCATTGACTGAGTCTAAATTGCTCCGAGATTTCATGAGGAATTATGATTTTGGTGAATCTAAGTGAGCGGGAAAATATTTTGGTTTCCTGCCTAAACACACTTTGGAGCTCCTATAAAAGGAGATCTGAGTACAAGATGAAGGAAAATGAAAATTTAGAGAGATAAGCTCTGGTAATCTAGAGAGAGGAGGGAGTGTTTGGCCGACTGATCTTTCATTGTAGTTCCAATCGTAATGAGATTTCAGAGAGGAGATTTGGAATGAATAACTTGTACTAGCTATCACCGTATTGAGTTTCTGAGACTGAGGAAGACTCAAATTGAAGAATTCATAGTGGAGAATTCAGACTAGAGAATTCGGAGTGGAGATTTAGAAGTGGAGATTCAGAATGAGGAACTTGTACTGGCTATCACCGTATTGAGTTTTTCAGACTGAGGAAGACTCGAATTGGAGAATTCAGAGTGAAGAAGAAATATCGTAGTGGATACTTCAGAGTGGAGATTTCGGGGTGGAGAATCGTAATGGAAAGTTCGGACTGCAATTGATCTATCTCATGTCCAAGGAATCCTTATCTCTATTTTGGGTAAGGAAGTGAGGATTTGTGCTGAACCTGCATACACTTGTATTTGAAAGGAAGTTCTAGTAACATAAGTTGTTACAAGAAAAAGGATCTTTTCCCTATTGTGCTAAGAGGGTGCACACGCACTGGATCAATTGTTTCACAGTGTTTCACGAGTGTAAGGGTATATCCTACTCATTGTAATCCATGGATTGTTTTCATAGTGGATTGTATGGTGCTGGATTTTTTCCAACCATACCAAGGATGTTGCTATTCTTATTGAATTTTGAACCTTGTAAACCAATGTGTTCCTTTTTTGATGTGTGCTTGTTTGTTTCTCAATAGGGAATTATATCATTAATAGGAGACAGTGGTTGTTCTCATTCTTAAGGGAACATAATAGAAGAAAAAGGGGTACCACTGATTCACCCCCCCCCCTCTCAGTGGTTCATTACTCAAATTGGGTCCTTTCAAAAAGAATATTGTTGGAGCTGATTAAGGATTACGACTGCTCAATTTATTACCACACTAGGAAAGAAAACAATGTAGCAGACACATTAAGTCGACAAGACCATGCTAGCTTATTCATGATGAGGATCACAAAAGATCCAATATTTATGGATTTACCAAGGATGGATCTTGGAATTATAATGGAAGGGGAAAATATTATCTTTCTCAAATGAATGGTCAACCATATATACATGTGAACATTAAATAGGCATATAAAGAAGATGTAGAGTTACAAAAGAAGGTGAGAAATGTTCATGAATTCAACCTTGATTGTGATGGAATAATAAGGTTCATGAATTGGGATTGTGTTCCTCCCATACCAGAATTAAAGAAGGAGCTACTGGACGAGGATCATAGTTCATCATTTTCTATTCATCATAGAATTACGAATATGTATAGGGACCTGAAAGAGAACTTCTGGTGGGATGGCATGAAAAGAGATGTTGTTGAATATGTCTCTCGATGCTTGGTTTGTCAGCAAGTTAAAGCTGAGAGACAAAAGTCTATGGGGATTTTACAACCATTACCCATAACAGAATGGAAATGGGAAAACATCACTATGGACATTGTCACTAGTCTTCCTAAAACATCAAAAAGCAATAATGCTATCTGGGTTATAGTTGATCGTCTTACGATGTCGGCACAATTCATTGTTATTAGAGAAGATTTTTCTCTTGTTCAGCTTGCCAGGATATATGAAAAGGAAGTGGTATGATTACATGGAGTAACACGTTCTGTTATATCTGATCGGGATCCGAGGTTTACCTCGAAATTCTGCCGAAGTCTTCAGCATACTCTGGGTACAGACTCGAGTTTCATCACTGCTTATCATCCCCAGACAGATGGTCAGTCTGAGATGACAATTCAAACTCTAGAAGATATGTTGAGAGCTTGCTCTATGGATTTCAAAGGTGGTTGGGATCAACACCTATCTTTGGTGTAATTTTCTTATAATAACAGCCTTCACTACAATATTCAGATGGCTCCTTAAGAAGCCCTCTATGGAAAGAAATGCAGAAATCCAACTTGCTGGGATGAAGTTGGGGAAGGAAAGCTATTAGGACCTGATCATGTTGATGAGATGGAAGAAAAGGCCAGATCTTTTCAAAAACACATAAGAGCAGCTCAGAGTCGACAAAAAAGCTATGCTGATAACCGAAGAAAAGACCTAGAGTTTAAAGTGTGTGATAAAGTGTTAATACAAATATCTCCCTAGAAATGGGTAATGAGATTTGGAAAGAAAGGAAAGTTGATCCCTAGATATATCGGTCCTTTCGAAATACTGGATCGTGTTGGGAAGGTAGCTTACCGATTGGTGCTTCCACCGAATCTCTCTCAAGTTCACGATGTGTTCCATGTATCTCTCCTGAGATAGTACATACCTGATCCTTCACATGTACTCAGCTCATAAGTTGTACTACTGGACCAAGATCTTTCTTATGAAGAAGAGCCGATAGAGATTCTGGATCATAGCAAAAAATTCCTACATAACAAGACAACTCGCTTGGTGAATGTTTTAAGGAAGAACCACAAAGTAGACGAAGCTACATGGGAACTTGAGGATATGATGAGGGAGAGGTATCCTCATCTATTTGTAATGAAGTGATGAATTTCGAGGGTGAAATTCATTTTAAGGGGGTAGAATGTATCACCCTGAGATTTTATGAGAAATATTTTTTTTATGTCTTATATTATACACAACACCAATGGAATCTTTCACAACACACAATACTAACTTGGCTTGCATTACACGCAATCACGACCTTCCTCGATAGCGTGTGTAGTAGGCAATACTGGGTTTCACTAAACAACGATATATTATTATGGAGTAGCCAATATGAATAGTATTAACTAAATTTTGAATTTAATAACATTATTATCTTAAACATTTTCTAGAACATGGTAAGAGAACAAAATAATTTTTTCGTGTAAAATAAGTATTTTTCAAAAAAAATACTTTTTTGCCGCCTTTTGATGACACACCCACATTAAATCTAGTTTTTGACATGTTTATAAGGTCAATTTGACAAAATAAAATTTTTCTTTGGAATCAGGATATATAAATGTTCTTTGGATAAATTTTTGATATTTTTTTGATAACTTTTATATTTTGATGAATAGTAAAAATACGCTAATTTTTAAATAAAAACAACTTTTTTTATTGAGATAATTTATATGGTTAAATTATAATATTTAATGGTTTTAAAGTATAGATATAATATATTGTTACCATTTAATATATTTTATGTCATTAGCATTAATTTCACAATGAATTCATTGGTAAAAACATTTTAATCTTTGGAAATGTTTTAACATCGATAACCCGTTTTCTTAACAACAGGATTAATTTTAAATTAATTACTCAAACTTATGTGATTTTAATTTTGAGAAATGGATTCCAAATTTTGAATCAGTGGGTCCAAATTATGTTAATAGGATACTTTTTATTTTTGGGCAATATGAATAGTAACTACGGTATATTTTATTTACCATAGTTATAGGTAAATCAGGAAATTAAGGTAAATATAAGAATATAAAATTATCCTATCACCTGCCAAAATACTATTGAATGACTAAAAGTCAACCCATATAACCAATGGGTCGGATTAGATACATTTAATTGACTTTTTTCGATGAAAATAATTTAATTATTATTAAAACCAAAGAAAGTGACCACATGTCACTTTCTTAAATCTTATAAGTATAATAATTTTAATTTAGTGATAAACTTAATGAAACATTTAAAATGAATATTATCTATAAACATAATACAATTATATACATCATATAAATTTATTTTGAATTTTTATGGATGAAATAATTATCATTAATTATGACACAATAGTGATGTTGAAATTATTTTATTAATTATAATATCAAATAAATGGTTTTAAAAATATTAAAATATATATTATATGAACTATTTAATGTGCTCCACTAATTTTATAGATACATATGATATTTTATGAATCAATTAAAGATTTTAGTTCGAACATAGCTTCTGTATATATTTTATTTAAATTCAAATAAATGGATAGTGTCAAAATCGACACTATTGTTAGTTTATAAAAATAACATATTATATTATTGTTTAAAAATCACAAAAATATTTAAAAATTATAAATTTAAATTTAAATGGCCTAGAAGGTCATAAAGTGTCAAATAATGGAAAATTCACAATACATATGTAATTATTTATAATAATTTAAAATTTAGAATATTATTACCAGAAATAAAATTAAATTGGTAAATAAGGATAAATCAAGTTGACAATGTTTAAAATAAATTATTAACATGTCTAAATTTTATTGTTTGATGATGTTACAACCCTATCTCATCTAGTCTTCGTATATGAGCCATTTGAGAAGTTTCTATGTGGGGTTGAGATTTAATATAAACTAATATTTCTTATATTACCAAAGGTGCCCCTCTCCTCCCTTATAAAAGGGAACCTCCTCCTTCTCCTCCTCACACCAATTTGAGCCTTAAATCTCGGCCAAACCCTGACCATTTAACTTTCCCACTTCCCTAAAAACATCCTAGATATCCTGGTATTCTTCAAAAACCAATTTTAGTGCCCTAAGAGAAGGTCTCAAAGAGGCGCTTCAAAGAAGAGGTAATGCCCGTTACCGATTCTTTCAACATTATTTCTTCTTCAACTTCTTATTCTTTATTTTTTTCAATATTAAGTAATAACATAAGTATCACTCATATACATATATGTTATTATAAGTATGAAACAACCATATTTCACCATCTATCCGTCCTACAGAAAATGAAATCACCGCGCGTGTGTACGTACGGAATACCGTCTCCACACCGTGGTGTGATATATTTTCCACCACCACCTTACTTGGATGGGTATAATGGTGTAATTAATGTCTATATATGATTATTTTAAATTGATATTGATTCTGAAAAAGTATAAATACACTCCAATACAATTCCACGATCATGGGAACGATATCATCGCCCGTGCGTACGTACAGAATACCGTCTCCATGATGTGATGCGACTTGTTCTACATGATCTTCATTGCATAATGATTATATAAATGAATTGAATGAATTAATATGATATATATTACACTAATACCATTATGGAAATGAGTTATATATAACCTAAAAATAAGAACAAGAATTTATTCGACAAAACACGAATAAGAACAAAAAGCAATAAACACTCGGATAACAAGTAGCAATGAAATATTACTAATAAGATGCTAAAAATATGACCATATATGATATCATAAAAATAAGTATGATTCTAGAATAAGTCAATGGAATTATTAAAATCATTATACAGGGGGTTCAAACACTTACGAAGCAAATCGGACCTAAGATAAGGGATAATCTCACAATGTCATTTTAATCCAAGATTGTTTATACATCAGAATTTACTAGGGAATATTTATCATCCACATCCATGTTTCCTCAATATTTAATATTATGTCCATCCACCTACAATTTTTTAATTCCAGTTTTACTCTTTGGTGAGTTTTTAAGAAATGATATGAAAGGAATCTTTTGTCGTTTTTCGTACGAGGTACTTTTTGACTTTTCGGGCCAAAGTACGGGAAGAATAAATTTTTTAACTTATACGGCACGAATGGATTATTAGAACATTATTTCCATGAAACTTAGTTTACAATTTTTCATGTTTTTTTAATCAACTTCTTTTAGTTTAAAATTGTATGACATGTTAAGAAAGGAAAAGTGTTTTTGGAGTAGAATGGATATTTTCCTCAAGAATGGAGTTCAAGTGTTTTATTGGAATTATTTTCCATCTAAGATAATATAGGGTTCTGTTTCTATCCCTATTAATAAATTTATTTGATTATGTTGTGATGGAATTATTTTTATGAATTACTTTATCTTATATGAATTGTTTTATGATGTCACGATGTTTAAGAATCACATTTTTATTACATGGGTTATGCTTTGAAGTATGGTGTATGATTTTGTGTCATACATAAGAATGGTATCATTATGAGATGGGTGGGACCTATATCTCCCTCTAAAGAATTGGGTAAATATTTATATCTCATGAGATAGACATGGCTGGAATAGAAGGTAAAACTGATTCAGTGAAACAGGACTGAAATGAGGAGTGAACTCGGTTCAGAAATGGACATTGTCTGCTAAGATAGTCCGGGCAATGAGTCTTGACAACTAAGAAATGATTCTCTATGATTATGTGTGTATGACACAAATCTTCATGTTTTATGTTATGATTATTGGGATTACATTTCACTTCTATGATTTATACTATGTTATGAAATTATGATTTCTTTTGAAGGTTAAGATTTCCAAAATGATATGTTCTTATGAATATTATATGTTTGATATTTCTTTTGTTTTACCTTACGGAGCATTTGAGCTCACCATTTTTTATGTTTTCTTTTCCCCAGGTCAGGATGATGGATATTAAGTAGGATATGCCAAAAGGGACTCTAGATATAATGAAATAAATGGGGGATAGTGTAGATGCTTTATAAACTAGTTGTTTATGTTTCCCAGTTTCTAAAGACACTATACCTATACGGTCCTTTCATGGTTTTGTTATATGTTGTAATAAGTATGCTTCAATTTTGAAGTAATAACCATGTATGTAAAGTATGGTTCGCTATATATATGATTAATTATCGTGATTCCTCAATATATTTTTCATCAAACTGGTTAACATCAAGTATGTTGTGTGGATCACCTCTATTCAGGCCTCACACATGTGGAACACCCCTGGAATGTCCGTTAATGATATTATTAGGAACTCATGGTGGATGTAAAACCAAAATTAATATTTAATATTCATAATACAGAATGGATTGTATAACCACTTGAGGATAACAAGGATTTGCATCCAACACCGAAGAATATGTCTATTAATTATCTTCTTTATAGATGCAATGACATATTTATTAAAAAACAGTTTTTATTATTAATTATATTTTTTTAATAGAGATACACCCATCTGTATGAAAATGTGGTATGAATCATAAACAATATGGAGAATTACAAACCCAATTGTGAAGGAATAAATGTGAATACCTCGTGGATGATGAAACAAAAAAGACCCTTAATCTAAACCACTATATGGTTTCCCATATGGAAAATATTTAGAAGTCATAACAATTCAATGAATATGTTTCATTGCATCGGATTCCATGAGGGCTCAATTTGTAACTTAATTTTATAGAATTTGAAAAAATCATAGCATGTTTTAATTAAATGGGAAATTTCAATAATGTTCATGGAGAACCTACATGGTTTTATTAGATTCGACATATCATCAAATCTACATGTTCATGTTGTTCTTCAATCTATCAAAAATTCAAAAATGTGTGAACATTTTCATATCCTTGGTATGGATCATCTAATCCTTGTAATTTTTTATATATGTAAACCTAAAAATTTGATGGGGTTTAAGAATTAGAATCCTTAAATTCAAACCTGCATGTTGATGATGTATAGGAATGTCTTTTCACCATTAATGACTCAATTAGGTGTGACAGAAAATGTCAATTATGGAATGAATATTTTAAGGATGTGGAGGGTTATGGTAATTATACAAGACCTCAAATGGATAATGTAAAAATGTTTATTCCTCCAATTCCATTATTTCTAAATTATAATTTACATTGTTATGCCTTGGGCATGCCAGGTCTCTTTGGTTGTGGGATTATATTTTGGACACATCAATGCATCAACAAATAGTGTTTATAAAATAACATTAGTCATGGAATAATATTTATTTCTAAATTATTGTCCATGTATAACAAAATCATGAATGTTATACACCGATATGGATATTAATTTTTTATTTAATCAAAATCAAATATTCCTATCGAATCCATAAATTCTATATTCCAAAGGTCCCTTCGAAGGTGCTTCTTCAATGTATCGTCTATTTTAGGGCCACTAATCATCTCCAATTGGATCTATTGCATGTATACATTTAATATAGTCATTTTATAGATGGTTTTAATAAAATTGAAACTATTGAAATGAATAGATTTTTTCATTTTGTATATCTTTTTTGTATAGCCCTTTATTGATGAAGATATGGGGGTACTATTGACTCATGCATTTGAAAAACACTTTGTAATGCCTTATATTTACAAATTTTATTTCCTATTATAAAATTATGGACCATGCTTGCCTAGAATCTGATCTATTTGGAGCTAATAGATGAAGTATGTAAATTTAAATATATATCAATAATAATGATGAGTATAAATAAAATGATCATATTTTAATAATTCATTCTAGTAAATATTGGTGCAGAATGCTTTACTACATTATGTATTGTGTTTTCCTCCAAATATCTCTATATAGAGTTATGTTTACTATTATGAGACAGTTTATTATTTTATTTGATTATATGTATCTAGATATTTAATCATGAAATATGATATAATTTAATTTAGGATACTTATAAAACCATGGGGCATTAAATCAATCAATATACTTTGGATCAATATTTTCTTACAGTGGATGTGTTTCACCTCAAAATTCCAATCTATTAGACGCATCTCTATTCACTTGCCAAATCTATTTTAAATTTCATATATAATTCCATTTGACTATTTAATATCTTATATATTCTTAATTTGTTGAAATTTTTCTTCAACTTCAATCAGTCCCTCACATTCATATAGATTTAATAAATTTCTTCTTAACTTGTATAGAATCCTATGAATCATTTTAATTATATTTTGGTTATATGTTCTCTATTTTTTCCCCAATATATGTTATTCTATTTCATTTTTTGAAATAATATATATATATATATATTCCATTTATATATATATATATACTACCATACCTATAATTTTTTGGATAATACATGTTTTGGTTTCCTTCAAAATTCATTCTCTTAAGTTATACAAATTTTAGGGTGAACTACTCTTTATCTACATCATGTATGGTATCTGACCCAGTAATTTTATTACCAAAAATATCACTATAAAATTAATATATTTAAAGAAACCCATAATACACTGAATTCTAGTATAATGGTAAATAAAAATAACTTTTGTTTATGAAAATATCATATACCTATTTCTAAACGAATCAAATAGGTTGTATGTTTTAATAATGTCATATTCCCAATAATTACCATGATTTATAATAATTATAAATCCACATACAAGGAATATGATCCATTTTAGATTTCAAAATATCAAAAATATTTAATTACATCATATCCATTGATTCTATATTATATTCCCTTTTGTTATTACTTAAGAATATATTGTTAAACACACACTATTAACATATATTTTATTCTACAAATTATATAAATATGGTTTCCATGTATTTTTATGGAAAAAAATTCTTTCAAATAATATAATTGTGGTAACCCTATATTGTGATTGTATTAACATTAATAACCATATAATGAAATGTGTAATGTCAATGTCTCATGAGATTCCTAGATTAGTGAAAATGTAATTAGATGAAGCCCACTATATATGAATAACTAGTATATAGTATATGAATTCTATTCATGGATGTTGGATAACCTAGGAATATGATCTTGTTGATGGAAGTTAGAATTTTAAATTTTGACTTGGTTTTTTTCTTACACATATATCTATGATGTAATGATCTATTAATTTTCACATGTTTATAATTCTATTGTAATATGATTTCATTTACCTATTCCATTGTTTATTTATTATGATAGTCCACTTTATGATATCAGTTAATTCCTATTTATAATACTTTTATAATTTATTAAAATATTTATTCCCTTACATGTTTTATTATCACAACCTTTCCTTTTTGTGTTTTCACTAGGGTATCTAATATATTATTTTGATGTTTTTCTGAGTTAGGAGGATAGCCTATAGTGCTAATTAAATACATCATTTTAACATTTTCTATGATTCATTTGTTTATAAAATATTCTAAAGATACTAGGCCAATAAATAATAGTATTTATTTTTTGAAAATAATAATAGAATACATTATTTATAGGACCATTAGGTCTTCTTTTGAAAAAGTTTTTATTATAGAATGGTGTTATAATTTATGGAGGTAAAAAGGTTAGATTTTTAGTGAAAACCATTTGGAGAAAACTAAGGGTTATTAATAACAATTTGATAACATTATTTTTTTCAAAATAGTGATTGAGTTTTTCCTCAGGTATAAATATTTGTTTGAACAATATAATATGTATTGAGGATCAAGCACAATTGTGCATTGGGGTAATCACCATGATGATTTTTTTTCATTAATTAACTATAATATTTTATATTCCAGGAAATGTATTACTAATTGCACATATTTCTAGAAGAATGAAATATTATTATATATTCATGTAACAAGACACTGGTAAAATTAGGATAAAAATGGTTTTGGCCTTCTGAATTTTATGAGAACAAATGTAAAACATTTATAATGTTATGTGGTTATTAGTGTATCAAAATTATCAATACAACCGGACCATTATTTCACATTATGTATTTTTTCAATGATAGTTAAAATTATATAATTGAAAAATATTTTTTTCCCTTAATGATTCCTTCTCCTCAGAAAAAACAATTGAAAAAATTCTTAAACATTTCTCAGATAGTTAAAAAAATTTGAATGGAAAAAATATTTATCCCCATTTTCTAATTAATATTCTCTATAAAGATTTGATTTATTTTTGTAAAAAATTTATAATTTTAGAATATTACGCATCTACCCAATGGAGATCTTCTATAGGAAATTATAATATTCTCATCCCATCATTCATTATTGGAAAATTGGTATTTGTGATGTTTCCTTTGCCACCGGGTCCCGTCGCAAATGACACATCGTGGAAAACGGCATTGCAAATACTTCTTTTGCAATAGTCCCTAGAAAAAATATAGTATTTGTGATGGGAAATTATATCATTGCAAATAGTTTTACTAGGTTTTTAAAAAACTCTATTGCGATGGGAAAATAAACCCATTAAAAAATTTAAATACAAATTAATTACAAATTATATTAATCAAATTTATAAAATACTAATTTATCAATACTATATGAGATGGTTATATATTCCAGTCAAAAAAATTTGAAATATAAAAATATTAATATTAAATAATTTTATAAAATAAAATTTATATAATAATAATAATAAATAATATTAATATAATAATTATAATATTATTAAAAAAATTAAAACATAAAAACCAAAAATTTCATAAACATATTATCATAATAATGATGAATAATTTTAATAAAATAATATATGAATTAAGAAATAATAAAGTAATAAAATATCAAATAAATAAATAATTTATAAAATAATAAGAAACAAAATATTTGCAACAATATAAAAAACTCACTAAACCATGAGTCAGACACCGCATGTACTTCCTCATCTACTAGTGAGTCTGCTATAGTAAATGACATATCTTCTCTTCCTCATCATACTCCTGCTCTTATCGACATGTCACATTCTATCTGCCCCGTTATATACCGATAACAACGTTTGTTAGATTAATGTGTGGTTGATATGAACACATCTTGACATCTCAAAATAGTCATAACTTCCAATGTAACAAAATCTCCAATTTCATTCTATATCGAACAACTGACACTACATATTAACTCAATTTTCATAGCTGAATTTTTTCTCATTGTTTAATTTCAAAAGAGGACAATAATCACATGTGACAATTATATCATAAGAAGTCACCGCAATGGGAAGATGAGCTTCCATTACTCTCATGTCCTTCAAAAACAAGAACGGAATTTCAGTTAACCACATTGAATCAATATGCAGTAATGGCAGTTCAATAATGAAAGATGATGATTATGAAAAACATGGTTATATTGACAGAAATAACCATTTTATCAATTTTGTGGCATGTAGCAGACTACTGAAAAAATTCATGACTTCCCAAAATAACAATGAAAAAAATTTAAGTATTAGATAAAACCGTTTTGGAAATTAACTAAAAAATATTAGAAAACAAGGATTAGATACTTAATTAACAAAGTAGTACAATGTCACCTTTTCCTGATCGGTGTACGCATTTTTGATGCATTTCATAATTATCACTATTTAATAAGGTTTATTATTAATAGTTAAAATTTATTACAATTATTTACTATTTATAAATAATTTTTACTATTTATTTCTTTTTGTTACTAATTATCACTTTTTAATAATAATAATTAATAATTGTTACTAATTAATACTAATTATTACAAATTATTACAAATTATTACAAATTATTAGTAATTAATTCTAATTATTACTAATTATTGATATTTAATAATCATTATTACAAATTATTATGAATTATAAGTTTTTATTAATATTAATTACTAATAATTACTAATAATTACTAATTAATCCTTATTATTAATATTTATTACTAATTATTTCTAATTACTACTAATTGATCCTAATTAATAATAATAATGATTATTTATTACTATTTATTTTAAATTATTATTAATTACAACTAATTAATCATAATTATTAATAACTAATAATAAATATTTCTAATTAATCGTAATTAATAAAAATTATTTTTAATTATTACTATTTTTACTATATTTTAATAACTATTACTAATTATTACTAATTGTTATTATTAATCCTAATTAATACCAACTAAACATTATTATTCTTAATTATTAATAATTATTAATACTTATTACTAATTACAAAAAATTAATGATAATAATTTCTAATTAATCCAAATTAATCTTGATAATTAATCTTTGTTACAGTTTATAACAAATTATTGCTAATTATTCATATTCACTATTAATTATTACTAATTATTAATAATAATTATTAGTAACTAATACTAATTATTACTAATTAATCATAATTAATCCAAATTATTAATATTAATTACTAATTATCACTATTTATTACAATAAATTACAAATTATTTCTATTTATTTCTAATTATTACAAATTATATCTAATTATTACTAATTGTTTCTGATTGTTACTAATTAATTATATTTACATTTAATTATTACTATTTATTACTATTTATTACTTATTTGTTCAAGTTATTACTAATTATTACTAATTATTATTAATTATTCCTATTAATTATTATTTATAATTAATTATTAATAAAAAGTAGTTATTAAACCAAATTAATCATAATAGATATTAATTGTTACTATTTTTTACTATTTTATTACAAATAATTACAAATAATTACTATTTACTATTATTTATTACTGATTATCACTAAATATCACAATTTATTATTATGTATTACTATTTATTAATATTTATTATTATTTATTAAAAATTATTATTATTATTTACTTTTAATTATTACTAATTATTACTAATTAATAATAATTATGAATCATTAATCCAATTTATATTTAATTATTACTAATTATTGATAATTATTACTAATTATTACTATTTAGTGCTAATTATTAATAATTATTAATATTTATTAATATTTATTACTAATTATTATAATATGTTAAAATTTATAATAATTATTACTAATTATTTGTATTTATTACTATTTACTTCTAATTATGACAAATTAACACTTATTATTACAAATTATGATTAGTTATATAATTTCTTAATATTTTTTTCTAATTATTACTAATTAAGTCTAATAATCACTAATTACAACCAATGACTTTAAAATAATAATTATTAATATAAATATTAATTCATAATAATTAATACTAATAAAAATTAATTATTTATAAAAATAATATTGTAAAATAACACGATCTAATGGTCATTTTATTTAAATGTTGTTAATTAACAATATTTATAATTATAATAGAATAAAATAAAATAATTAAAAAATAATAGAATTAGAAAAATATGTTAAAAATAATGCTTTTAAAGGATCTATGTCGCGAATGATGTAACAATTAAAAAATATAATTTTGGAAAAAAATGAGAGGAAAAATGTAAGTACATATGGACAGGGGTGTGGAGATAACGGTGAAATGATAGAAAAAATGATGAGGGTATATATTGGTTAGATTATTTGTGACAGGTCCTTTCGCAAATAACAATTCATTAAAAATGTATTTTCTAGTGGGCATGTTGCAAATACCAACCTTCTAGAATACTATTTTTGATGGGACTGACATCCAGTTGTAAATACTAAAAAACATCATTGGGTATTGGCGATGTGATTTTACAATCGTCACAAATACCCTTCCAGTGGTTTGTCACATTAGTCGCGCCAAACCTTTTGCGATGAGAAGAGAATGTCGTCACTAATAGTCTATTTCGATGGATTATTTTCAATTGGACCCTCCGCCATCCCTAATAACCCGTCACAAATACTCACTTTCCATGGTGATTTCAGGGTACTTTTCTTCTTCCAAATCCTTATTGTCACCTCAATCAATGATGAAATGATAACAAAAAAATTATTATGCTAAATTGTTCATCCACTATTGAAATTTTTATTTTTGATTTCCTAAATGATCTTTGAGGAAAACAAAAACATCATCTAACTTGTCTACGGAATACAACATTTATTAAACAAGGGTTTTTTTCCATGACAACCCAAAATAAAGAACTTTAATAAAATATTAATTATTTAAAAATAAATATTTCCAGAAAATTAATATTTTATTATGATAATATATGAATATCCATTGGTTATATAAATAATAAATAATTATAGAAGAATAAAATACCTTAAATGGAATTATCCTTGGACTATTCATCATTATAATATTTTTCTGAATAACCACTAAAACTATATAAGTATTTCAAAAATGGTATAATAAATGAGATTAACTTCGACAATTATGGGGGTAATTTTGTTATTTTAAAAAAACATCCATATAACGAACAATCCATAAACCATAAATAATCCTGAGTTTAGACGAGAATTTCGATTTTTCTCATTGAGTATCTATTTATATTTAAGGTTTTAGAGAATTAGCCATCATTAAAACATAACATCCCATAATCATAGAAGATAATTGTACAAAAATAGTATTAATTTATTCAAAATATAAATAAATATAAATAAAACAAAATTTATTTTCTTGACTATAATCTTATTAACGTATTCCATTCTCTTACCCTTCCATATATCCTATGGAATAAATTAAAAAACATGGGTTCTGGACAAAATTCTATGTATTGGGTATAAAATGACGAACGGGATCTTTTTTCCACGATTATTTTATACTCATTTACACATTTTCAAAAGATCATACTTTTCAACCATAATAAAAAAATCTCATGAAATCATAAGATTCTTGAAAATACTATTTCGTAATCATAAATCATAAACATATCTTCTCGCATGCATATCATAGTTACATTTTATATTTAACAGCCTCATTGGGTGGAACCTTCGTGGTTACAATTGGAATACATGTCACAATATATTACCTAAATCTCATAGAAAAAACCGTATCATTTCACTTCATCTCAATACCAAATACATTGGATAGATATCAGGGGCTCACCTGCCATCCAATTATCTTTGAAACACCGATATACATAACCAATTCCCTAGAAACAAAACATAATCAGAACATATAAAATATACATTAAGGAAAAATAACATTTCCACGTTGTAATAATAAGATATTACTTCTAGATATTACCATTATCAATCTTTTCTAAAATCTAATTCCAATATAAAAATATATTAAAATGAAATAATGTATTTATTTTTATTTAAAAAACAATTTCATGTATATCAAGCCAAATATCAAATAATGGTTACTAGGGAAAAGAAGTTGTTGTCCCCAAATACGTTATAAAACATTCTTTTTGTCATTTTGTACAGAATATCAAACACTCCATATAAAAATGTTTTTATTAAAAAATATTGAATATAATTGAATATATAAATAATATATATGAAGATAAAAAAGTCATTACTCACGTAAAATATGAACGACAAAATAAAGTTGTAGAAATTGAACCCAAAGAATGTAAATTTGGTTAATAGATTACCATTCATCGAGTGTGACTTGTTTAGTATGATATTATCTTCCTAATTATAAATATAGTTTAACTTATTCCTTATTTAGAAACAATTTTGTTTATTATTTATCTATATCAGTTACTACCATGTTATAACTGTTTCAATGTTATTTTGGTTCATCTCGGACGTTTTGTCGATATTTGATACCAGAGTCAAAAATTAACTTATTTCTATGTCAATAGTCCATGTGGTCATAAGATCATTATCTAAAGAATATAAAACATTAAAAAATGATCTTATATGTTCTCTAAAAATTTAATTATAATAATCTATAAAGAGAAACTAATTGCATCATTCATGAAGATGGTAGGCTATATGTTCGCATGAACACTATTTTCATTTTTCTTGTCATATTAAAAGAGATCAATAAAATGATATTAATAAAAATATGTATACATATTTAATATCACTAAAGTATTGTTAAAATTTCATTTTTATCATTCGCGGTTACTTAAACAATCCCTAATGCATTCCATGTAATGTTTGAACGAATCGCATTATTTGGAGGAGGCAATAAACAACACCTCCCCAAAAGAAGTTATCGTTTAACTACAAAAAGGGAAATTTTATTCTATGTTTAAAATAACATTTACATAAAATTTAATTGGTTATAATACACATATTTAAATATCACATAACTTGAAAAATAGTTTTATGACCAAACATGAAGGCGGAAATGGAAAAAGAAAAAAAACATTATTCATTGTAGAAATTAACCAGCATAACTGGGAAAACAATTATGTTTATTTAAATTAGAGGATTGTGATAAATTTAATATATATGAGATATTACATTAGAAACATAAATCTATATTATGTACATGACTATGTATATATCATGCATTGATGGATTAAGGAGTTAAGGATAAATTTAAAAAGGTTATGAAATTAAGAGAGGTACTTTGAGAAAATTAGCCCTCGAATATACCCACCATGAAAGACCCTTGACGACATTAGATTTTTTATTTTTGAGTGACCAACAAAAATGGATGTAGGGAGAGTGAGGAGGATATGTGTTTTTCAGGAATATGATGATCTACAAGTAATTTGTTTATAAATAGTGTTCTATAGAGGTGGCATTTTTAATTGAGGAGTTGTCGGTTCATGTGATTAATCAATTGATTATTTTGTATTAAAATATGAATATTTAGAGGATTCAAAAAATTAAAATGAAATTGGATTATAATTAATGTTTTATAAGATTTTTATTGTCTATCCACACCTAAAAAATTAAATTTATCAGTTTTTAGTAATGTCACAATTTTACTATTTAATTTTAACCCTTGTCGAATGTTTACTTTTACCATTCAAAATATTTTTTTACCATGGTATCTTTTTTATACCTAAAAAAGATATTATACATAAAACATAATTTAGACCATCAGATTACATATATGGAATATATTTTTACTAATTCAATTAAATTATTAGGGAATTATATATTTATAAAAAATTCCTTAGACAACACAACAAATTGGGTTTCAAAAATGAAATGATCAAATGTGGGAAATTGTTTTCCTATCCAATTTCAATTTGAAATTTACTCACATGTAAAAAATATGTGTAAATAATAAAAACATAGTCAAATATAATTTGAAACCAATTAAAATAATTATCATAAAATTTAAATATATTAGATGAAAAAAAATCTGGAGTTAAAATGTCATATTATTCATTATTCATTAACATATGAATGTTATAAAAAAATACCGAAAATTTATACAAACTACATTTATATACCATAATTTTATAAAGAAAATAATTTATGAAATAGATCATATAAATGAGTAAAAAAAATTTATAAATTTGGTTCCCATTCAAAAGGATGGAAAAACACCTTTTAAAATTATTAGAGCTTTTAAGCCTGAAATTGGATTTATTTTTATTTTAGGTCCATAAAATTAATTTGAATAAATTAAAAATAATTAATAAACATGGGTAACCATAATATAGTTAATTATGTTCCTTCTTTACAATTTTACGGATAGGCCATAACTACCATTTCAAACAAAAATATTAATAATGTATTAATTTTTTGTATAACTTCATCACGTGTTCAACATAATATTTCTGAAAAACTCATTGTTACATGTCAAGTATGCTATTGCATATAGAATCCCATTTAGTATTATATTAAAATCCATTTCATTAATTTTAATTAATATTAAAATACCTTATTATTTAATTACATAGCATGTTATAACATTCCCCCTTTTTGAAGTTGTGTCCTCACAATTTTATTCACTTTTCAATTAAGTGAGGGGAATTTCTCCCTCATAGAAATTTCAGATTCCCATGTTAGCTCTTCCACCATATGGTTTTTCTATAAAACCTTATCATGATGTATCAATATATTATATAACACTTTCTCTATTTAGTCATTAATTTGGAAAACTTGTTCATAATAATAAATTCTCTCTTCCAATTGAACTACTTGTAGACAGCCAAAAAGAGATCAATATTTAATAAACATTCTAATCATTGAAATATGAAAACAATTATGTACTTAGGATAAACTAGTAGGTAAATCCACTCAGTATGTAATTGATCCATTTTTCACTAAGAACTCATAGGTTCCAATGAACTGTTTATATTATTTCCAATTATTACCAAAATGCATCAAAATATTCCATAGGGAAACATCGAGGAATACAGGATCACATTACTCAAAAGAAATATCCTTCCCCTGGTTATCTATATATTATTTCATCATGCTCTCTGTTGTCCACATATTTTTCAGAATCAACAAAAGTTTTTATACTATATCATCTACCAATTCTCGTCCCATCAACTTCAATTCACCTATTTCATTATAGCAAGGTAGACTTCAACACCACTGTCAATATAATTCCTTAAATGGTTCCTTATGTATATAGGAATGAAAAATTGTATTATAAGACCACATGACCATAGAATGTTGTTGATCCCAACTTCACTGTTATTCCATGGAACATGCATATAGAATATCCTCTAATGTATTAAATGTTCATTATGTATTCACTTCTGATTTAGGATAAAAATATCTAATAAAATTTTATTCAGTTACCAATGACTTCAAAATGAATTCACAAAAGGTAGATGTGGACCTATGATCATGATCATATATAATGGAGAAATAAACTCCATGAAATGTAACTACCACTTTAATGTACAATAGAGAAATTTAATCTAGATATATAGTATATCTAATAGTTAGTAAATGAGAAGATTTCTCAATCCATAAACAATAAACCAGATGACATTATTACTGTGACAAATCTTTGGTAATCACATTACAAAATATGTAATGTCTCAGAATTTTTGGTAAATTTTTTAATTATATGGAATTATTTTGAGACCACCTTCTTTGACGACATATCATTATGAGGATCGATGATCCCAAAACAGATGTTTTGAACTTTGTTTATGGTATGTTAACTAAATGTGCAAGAGGTATTTTGTATCTTTTGAACTAGTGCTCAGATTGAAAATATGAGGGCACCGATGAACACGAAAGGTTTGGATTCTTCTTGAATGGACATAACATTGACAGGAAAGGGTTGAATGAAAAGATAATTTTTTTTGATTTTTCGGAGAAAAAAATAACATTAAAAACTTATTTTATTTTTCATTCAAATTATTGAGCACTAATGGTGATGCTGCAGTTCATCAATGAGGTGCTGATGAGTCACAATTAAAGATGCAACTTAATTCATAGTTATGAAAGCATAATTATGAAACATTTCATCATAACAAAAACGTTGTGACTTGTTTCATTTTATTAAAGGAATGCATTGGTGGAAGGGGAATTAAACTGCGAAGATTTTTAGACGAACCACCAACGAACCTCCACTTCAACGTAGATCAAAAAACCCTGACATACATTAGAGGAATAGATTTAGGGGTCGGTGAGCGGGTGACAAATGCCAATGATCACAGATCGATGACAACACAGAACCCTTCACTCCTTCGCCCTCAGAAAATCCAATATATCCAACTAGGGGTTTAATTTGTGAATGTTCTTCCCCATCCTTATTCTATAAATGATGAATGAGGATCCATCAATGAATAGGTAGATCCCCAATTTGGGGTTTTATGTTGGAGGGTGAGTTTTCTCTTGGTAGTTATTACCAGAGATTAATTTAACTCTAGTTCTATTGATCAACAATCTCCAGCCCCCCTTATGATTATAAACCTATAACACGGAGGGCGCGGGTCGACCCATAAAAGTCCCAAGAACCTCCAACATGTGTGTTAATTTTACTTTTATTCCCAATGTGGTGATAATATCATTTCAGTTCATTTGAAGTGAAGGGGACGTTCCTTAGAGAGCTATGTCATCGGAGACACAAATAACGTACCCCCAAAGCACGTCTGGTGGATTTCCGAACATTGGATGGCACACCAGCATCGGCGGTGGTAGTAGGGGGACACATATCCTTCTAAGCGCCACCCCAAGGGAGGGACCCTGTCCAAAATGTCTGGGTGGTTTGGTGATTTTTGGTGACTCTTTTATGGAATGAGGGGCCATGTCCATCTATGGGGCTAACATAGGACATATGTGGCAGACAATCACGTCCCAACCAGGCCACACACCTCTGGTCTACACCGCGTTGGTTAGGCTATGAGCTAAAATCATATTCCCAAAGCCAACATTCATAACCTATGTATTTCGATCCGGTCTCATGCTCTTCAGGTCGAGCTGGACCAGAGAGGGTTGTCGAGAGACCCGTCGTGTTGTACCCTCGGCCTAATCGGGCCAGTCCCAGCCAATCACTTTTGGCCTTACCCATTGGCCAGGACAGACTAGACCAATCTAGTCCCAAACCAGGCTAGGCTTCATCATCCCAAACTAAACTGCGGTATTTGGTACCCTTGTTCCTGGTTTATTTGGTTAGTCTGACCGAGTCAGACTTGGCCCTGACACAACTGACCCATATTTAATAAAATGACCATATCTCTAAAATCAGGCATCTAATTGACGTACCAATGGAGGAGTTGGGACCCTTGTGATGGGTCAGTCCTTTTGATATAAATTATGTCAGTTTTTTTATAATTATTTTTATGAGAACGTTATGTCATATTTGAATCTAGCTAGACCCTTTTAACAAATATTCACATATCATACTAACCAGGAGTCTTTTCAACGGGCTGTCTGTTGCATTGGGACAACATAATAAGAGACGGTGAATAGGGCTTAATCTATGTGGAATTTTGTGTGGACTGGAAATGAAGGATTTCATTATGGGAGGATCCTTCTAGAATCATGATTGCATAATGTGTGAGTCCAGTTTATGGTTATGATGTGAATAAAAAATAGTGATCTAGTGTGGGACAACACCAATTGATCTTCTGTGGGTTAGTATATAGATAACCTATTTGGGTTAGGACCTAGTGGTCATGATTGGGTCAGCACCTTGAGATCCTATGTTCATTATCATCTAACAACCCCTTGTGAATAAAATGTTGATCCTCTTGACAAAATAGGATGATCTATATTTAAGACATATCATATTTACTTTTGTACATAAGTTATACCTATTATAAGACATGCCCTCCACATCATTCTATAAGTATGAAATCTTCCTGGGTTTTATTACCTCTATTTTAGTTTCCATTGTGGAATTTTACTTCATGGATTAATCAGAATCCGATAAGGGTCTAGGGGTCCCTACATATTATTTTCATACTCACCATTGTATGGGGTTCACCCACACCTGTTGGGTCTTGTGGAGATGACAAACATCTTTGACAGATACTTTGAGGATCCAGGACTAGACGGTTCATGGTGGTGGATCGATAGACATGGGGTGCAACTATTACATATGACAGAGATCACTACCTACCCCTCTGGTAGGATCCTTGGCAGACAACATTTGGAGCTTGTTCTTTTTTGATATAATTTTATTTTAGATGGTCCTATATTATGGCACCTTTACTATAATATTACACACATTACTCTTAGTGGATGTAATTTTTGGTAGTTTTTTTACTTTTCTTTCATTCAAGTATAATTTTTTGTAGTTTCCCTTGTCTGTGTGTATAATGGTTTAATGATAAGGCCTTCCCTTTTTGGGATATGCCTTTCTGGTGCCAGTCACCAGCACTTGGCCTAAGGATGGTGGGAATGTGGTTTTCATGACACCGGACCTAGGGGACGGGTCATGTCTATGTGGTTATATAGGGATGCGAGTACTTCTAGAAGAACTAATAGTCTGTAATTTTCAATGGGTAAAATAGTGTCATGTGTCTTGATTTGGAATTATAGTCGAAGGTGTCCAGTGTTGGTGCGATAACTGATGTATCCATACACAAGGGCACTGTATTCTTCTTCCACACTAAGTACCTAAAAACACTAGTTTCATGTGTTCAGAAAATGTTTTCTATTGATCTCTTTTGATTCAAATCACACAGAATAACTTTTCGATTACGGTGCAACTTTTTCTCTACAATATGCCACCATAAAGACACTAAAACATGATTCCAATGAGAGATCATGATGATGGTCCACTAAGGAATGAGGAATCTTTTCAAGGACCACTTACAGTGATAGAACGCTTAGGTGGTGTACCACCACCACCAACACCCTAGAGATCTACCAAGCCACCAGCCCCACCAGTGGACATTTCATACTGACTATGAATGCTGCAGAAGATCCAGAGATAGTGGCATTTGATGTTTCCAGATGATATAGATCATCATGAAATTAAAGATTGGCTGAAGTCAGTTACTCTAGTTTTTTTCCAGGTGGAGACACCAACATACAAGATGGTGGTTCTAGCCGATAACCTATTTCAGGGAAGGGTAGGGAGATAGTGGATCTTGACACTTGAGACACATGAAGAGGCCACCTTTGTCTGGTCAGACTTCGAGAGCATTTTTAGGGTGGATTTTTTACCCAGGAAACTATGTGCAAAACGTATTCAAGAATTACTGCACCTAAAGCTGGGCTGCCAAACTATGGGAAAGTACTCTGTAAGGATTACCGACCTCTCCTTACACTCTACTAAAATGGAATGTGACCTTTTTCTCAGGGAATGAACCTTTGAGTATGGGATCCAATGAAAGATTAGAACATCGTTCATTTCACTCACCATCTCGACACTGGATAGAGTGAAACAGAGGTCCCTACTGGTGTAGAGCTTCCAATAAGATGAGTCACCAATAGTGAGAGCCACCATAGGATGACATGTGGATGATTTCTCTTCAGTAGGTTGTTGGTAAACAACACACAGTATCATACGAACCAAACCATCTGGAGGATGACCCCAGGATGCAGGGTAAGAGCTGCAGACCTCCCAAAATAGGATTTCATCTTGAGGTATAGACTTTGTTGCTTATTCCAAGGGAAAATAAAAATTTATCGTCACCACCCAACGACCCTCATGGATGACTAACAGGATGAATAGGAACCGCCGAGACAACAATAGAGTATTGAGCGAGGAGGGCTGCAGGGCGGTGGACTGGGCAGGGGAGAATGCAGAGTGAAATGTGCTGGATCACAGTTAGAGGTACCACCACCACCACCCCCAATAGGTCCACCAAAAACTGTGGGAGCTTCTGGACGGGGGAAGGGACAACATCATGTGATGAAGACCTATGCCCACAATGCTCTTGATATGACAAGAGGTATGATCTGTGTCTAATCCTAATTATAAATAATTCCCATTGACACAACTTACGGTCACTCTTTCATTTCAATATACCTATTTTGGGTCTCAGTGATTCTAGTGGAGTCATTGGATAGATCCTTACAATTAGAAAATCATATGGGTGGGGACTGAACAATTTCACACTGGTGACTACAATGTTAGATTACTCTAGGAGGATATACCATTGGATACGATCATTAATTAGTACTGATATGGACATATGATGAAATCTCGGGTATGGACTATTAATCAACACTCAATGATCAAATAAAATATTTTAGTAACAATGTGTTGGGTATCCATGACGATGGGACCATGTTTTCCTTCACTGGCAAGAGGGGAACCTTTACATCACATGATAAACTTTCTCGGAGGAGGGTTTATCTGACTAATGACCTGTTGTCTAGCCTCACCCACATTAAAGTTGAAGAGGTGTGTTGAATAATTACTGTTATAGTGGATAAGTATGCGGATATCATTTCAAAAGATTTCCTAGTACTACCTCATCACATAAGGGTAAACGTCGACATTGACTTCTACCCCCAGATGTCATCGTTATCTACACATATATATCGGATGACTCTCGCAGAGCTTCATGATTTGAGGGTATATCTGGAGGACAATTAGAAGAAGAAGTTTTTAAGGGCCATTATATCTCCATGGGCCGCCCCAATGTTGTATTAAAAGAAGGATGGTAGGGTCATGAGGATATGCATGGACTACTATCACCTGAACTAGGTGACCGTGAAGAAAAAGTATCCACTATAACAGATTGATGACCTCTTCGATCAAATTACTGGAAGGAGGTGGTTGTAACGCCCCAACCCCAGAGGCCTAGAGTGAGTGAATTATATCTATGATTGGAAGGATCACAAATGATCTAGTCTTGAAATACCAATTAGTTTAGTATCCTCGGATGTAGTAGGAACATTCATAAGGTTTACATTAAATCATAAAATGGAAATCTACAACAACACTGTTTCTATAGACAACACTGAGATCCTATAGACTATCCCTGCAAGTCAGTCATAATATAATTCGTCGCATCATTGGAAAAATGAAACATAGAAAGGGTTGAGATCATATTCTCAATAAGGATAACAATATAGTGGAAACATTCATAAATAAGCATAAAAATTTACGGTAATGTATAACACTAAAACAAAAACCTTTTAAACATGAACATTAGTATAATATGGAAAAGATAAAATCAAATAATCCCATTTACATATATAATGGAAATTCTACTTTTCAAATAATCACATGCAATATAATAAGACAAATTCATAATGATGTAATTCATAATGCCAGACATTCATAACCACGCAGTCAAGGCCTTGTGCCAAGACAACAAATAAGATTTTGTCAAGGCCTTGTTCCAAGATACTAGTTTGTTTCATGAGACCTACCGATGCATCAAGGAGCTATTGCAGTATCCACCCATCACATAATAGTTCTAATTCAATCATCATATGAAAAGGTGTAAACATTAAATAAACATTATTATTAAAACTAGCTTAAAAAATGACAATACATTATACATAATCCATGAACGATGTAAAAATAACACATACATAGTCAAATATATCACAAAACCTTCAATAAAGTATGGAAGTTTAGTATATAATTTGATCAACATTTATTAATCTTAAAATCAATCAAAGGATGTTGTCATAGATGAAATCAAAAGCCTTTTTATAGAAACTAGTACTCGTACGTGCATTCACACGGTGTTATAACTCAATTATTAAATTATGTGTTCACATGTTGATATGGTTCGATGATTTTTTAAGAAGATAATACTAAATTTCAATTTTAATAATGAACATTAATATTCAATATTTTGAAATCACAAATTAAATATACTTATTGTTTAAATACAATTAGACAACATATAGAAAAATCATTATGAAAGTAGATTACATTTTGGATAAACGCATTTGAAAATATGTAGAAGAATTGATAAGAAATAAAAAAAATATTTAATGTATGGATATTTGAATTAAATGAATGATAATAACATTCAAATATGAAATATGATATAATTGAGAACATAATGATGTAAATAAAAAAACATGGAATAAATTATTAGATTGAAAAAAAAATATTATCTTATAGTAATAACATAATACATATTAGATTGCAATGCAACCTATGTTGGAATTTCCTTCTTCCAGTGCTCCATATAGGGAAAATGACCTCAAACATTGATGAAATTGAAGGGATGGGTTGTATATATAATGGTATCATGGTTGATTTGGAATCTAGTATGCTTTTTATAGGACCAATTCTGAGGATATAGACATGTAATTATTTATCCTTAACTAAAGACATCCTTCATATTATTAATGGTGTCTGGAAAACAATTTTCTCTGGCTATATGGCCTATGTCTAGTTCATATACTTATACATGCATATTGTCTATACTTGAGTCTATTAGAGAGAGTATGTTATGGAATGGTGTAGTAGTATTCTAGGATGTTCATGTCATCTCCCCCTCCCTCTCCCTATCCTTCCCCATCAAAAACATTATTTGTGATCTTGAGTTGGGATAATGATAAACACTTTATTAATGACCTTGATTGGGGATTTTGAGAAATGGAGCAGATAAAATGTTTAATGTAACTATAGAAATGGATAAAACCTACTATAACTGCATAAATAAAGTACTAAATCTCTATTTTAAAGAAAAACAACTTTCAAACTACTTATTATGACTAAAAATTCTAAGAACTAAACTACAACTATACTAAACTACAACACTAACACAATAAATTACTACTGATAAGAATCCTTTACCCCAATAGTAATCAACTAGTTAACTTTGAGTAAGATAGATCCACAATAATGCAATTTTAAAATCCAGTGACATAAATACTTCAATGCTTAGCTATTGAGTTTTTACCTCACATAAACCATCCCAATAATCAATAAAAATTCATTACAAAGTAGTAAATGAGCATAGAAAGGTAGCATCAATGTGGCGGTCACTGCAATACAGTTTGGGTAGCTATTTGTACCACTGGCTTTTTGTATGAGCCCTCATGAGCAGCTCCCAATTGAAGACCTTCAACACTGTTTTAATCTGAAAATGCAATCGATGATATTAATGAATGAAATGAAGTTAATGATGTATTAAATGAAGATAAAATTTATGAATAATTGGATAATGACTTGATAACATAACACTTCAATAGAAATATAGTTAAAGAAGAATGTTTGTTCGTAATTATAAAAAAAATATCTAAAATCTTTTTATTTATTGTATGATATCCAACATCATTAGTGGATTCAATATATTAAAAGTGGACAGCATATTCAGAGTTAATGGAAAGACATATATATTAAAAAAGGCATACTATAGTTAAGAAAATATATTAATAACACATAAAAAATGATGTTATTATTAAAAGAATGTTTATTTTTTCAAAAAAATCATCAGAAGTGATAAGTACTTTTAAGGATTAAGTTGAAAAAACATATTTAAATTTGTTTGTATTTTTGTTTTTTTAGATAAGTACCTTCAAATGAAAACTTAACACTTCTGAAAATAAAAATGGTGAATTTCTGCAATACCCACCTATGATGCGACACATGATGAGTACAAACACCATGGTTCTAGATCTCTAGACGTAGAAGAAATGGTTTGTATCCAATGCTGATGACAGGATGATCAGGCCTGAGCCCCTATTCGAACGACTTTTCAATACCCGAATCTCAATAAACATGTGCTAGGAATTCTTAGAAATTAAATAATGATATAATGAATGTTACAATGAATGTTAGATATGTAAATGAAGGCCGCATACATTACAAATTTCGTGAATTTTTAGAAACCTTAAATTTGAATAGATATTAGAAGATTGTACTGAAATTATATAAATGGATGGAGGCATGTCAGAAATATCATCTTGCTGATCACCAATCCTTGATAATTCAATGTGGTCCACATCATGCATAAAAAATTGAAAGTAGTTTATGTTAATATGTAAATAAAAAATGAATAAATGAAAATAGATTAAAAATTTAAGAGATGTGAACAAATATTAATGTTTTAAGAACAAGTTTTCATACCATTATGTAAACTCACAGTGATGATTTATTATTGAATACCCTTTTGTATAAATTAACATTATAATGGAAACAAATGAGGGAATAAATCATATATGTAATAAATAAATGCGTATTTTAATATTTCTAGGACTATTTTAGAAAAATTAAAGATAAAATGGAAATATAATTTGAAAAATTAAACACACCCTATTCAAATAAATATCTACAACTTGAAATGTAATAAAATGAGGTCTATGTTGTCCCATTATTGAGCAATGAAGAGAAAAATAAAAGTTCAGTTGATGGATTTTTGTATAGTTTGTTCAATGTGTTTCTCGTATCGGAAAAAATAAGGGGGTAAATTAGAGACATGTCGATGATATGAAACTGATATGGATTGGGGGGGTGTTAAAAATGATTTGAAAATTGAAACAGAGAAACTTTCATGTTAGCATTGGAAGATAGATTGATCGATAGTTACATAAATCTTTTAGTATAGTATCATGAACCAGATGATAATCAAAAGCACAAGAATGTTTGGAGGGTACCACCAACATATATGTCATGATTTTAAAGCCTGAATATTAGAAATAGTCATGTTCTATGAAGATAAAAAGGTAAATAACGAAAGATGGAAAAAAGTGAAAATTGAAACATAGAAACTAACATGTTAGCATTGGAAGACAGATTTATCCATAGTTATAGGACCCTTGGGATCCTTCTCCCATTGGAATTTTTGAGTGCCATTTCTTGATGTCATCCATTATATAAAATAAATGAGAGAGTGGATATTTTGACATAAAAGTACTGATTTCATGAAAACGTTATGGGGACATGAACCTAAACACCACAAGTGTTGATCATGCCTTTGTGTCATGAAATGTCATGATGGGTAAAAAACATTGAATTTCAAAAGACCATGTCTTTGAGTATAATATCATGAACCGGATGATAATCAAAATCATTAGTAGGTTTGGAGGGTTCCTGTAACATATATGTTATGATTTCTACGCCATAAATTTAAAAATAGTCATGTTCCATGGATGAGTAATGGGAAGTAATGAAAGATGGAAAAAATAGAAAATTGAAACAGAGAAACAGTCATGTGAGCATGGGAATCTTGTGTGCTTTATTACGTATCATTGGCATGATCACAAAAGATAATGTCTCGAAAGACCAATTAGTTTAGTATTCTAGGAAGTACTAGGTACATTCATAAGGTTTACATTACATCATAAAATGGAAAACCACAACAACATTGTTTCCATAGACAACACTGAGATCCCATAGACTAGCCCTGAAGGTCAGTCATAATATACTTCTTCACCTCTTGGAAAAAATGAAACATGTAAATGGGTGATATCGGATGCTTAGTAAGGATAACAATATAGCAGAAAAATTCATAAATAAGAATAAACATTTACGACAATCTATAACACTAAAACAAAATCCATTTAATCGTAAAATTCAGAAAAATATGGAAATGATAAAATCAAATAATCCCATTTACTTATTAAATGGATATTCTACTATTCAAATAATCACATGAAATATCAATAGCCTATTTCATAATGATGGAATGCATAATTCCATACTTTCATAACCACGTAGTCAAGGCCTTGTGCCCAGACTACAAATAAGATTTTGTCAAGGCCTTGTTCCAAGATAATAGTTTTTCTCAAGAGACCTACCGATGCAAAGAAGAGCTATTATGGGCTCCACCTGTCACTTAATAGGTCCAATGAAATACTCATATAAAAAGGTATAAACATAACTAAAACATTCATATTCAAACTAGCATATGAAATGTTAATACATTATACATAATCATGAATGCTGTAAAAATAACACATCCATAGTTAAATATATCAAAAAAACTTCAATACAATTTGTATTTTAAGTATCATAATAAATAAACATTAATTAAGTTTAAAATCAATCAAAGGATTTTGACATAGATGAAATCAAATCCTTCTTTATAGAGATATCTATATCTATTTTAAAATCATTTAAGAGTCACATAATTATAAATAAAGCATTTGTTTTGAAAATATTCTTATAATACTGTAGAGGATTCTTCGATGTAGTTATACCCATGGAAAATAGTTGCACCCACCGTATAAGTTAATAAAATACATTCTTACCTTAATTTTGTCCAAAAGGACATAAATTAACTTGTTTAAAAAATGACAGAATGATTCCTTTCAAAAAAAATTATATAAATTCAAACAAGGGTATAAATTACCATAATACATATTCTCGGAAATAGTTGAAAAAAATTGGAATACTTTTTTATGAAACGTGGATGTGTATGATAAATAGGTACAAGTAGATAATTACATATTAATAACAGTGGATATTGTAGAGATTATAGAATTAACCCTTACCTTGTACTTTTTATTGGACGAGGGTAGGCTAACATCTAGTATAATGGTGAAAAAATTGTTATTAAATTATACAATAATCATATACATTAATATGATATCATATATAATATTTTAACATTTCTTTGTTTATAATATTATTGTATTATCGTCGTTTAAGGTGTCAACTGATTAATTTTAATTTATATTCATTATTAACTATTTAATGTTTGTTATGGATAGGATTTATATTATTCATGTTCAGAATTATATTAAGTCTTTAAATGTAAATTTCAATCATCAAATGAAAATTAGTCTTGAATGGATACGATGGAGAATAAATCTCATCGCGTTCGTGAAGACGGTAATCCGTACATATGCACGAGCAACAATATCCTTTTTTGATATTAAAATAATACATAATTGGATTTTATATAATATATAAAGAATCATTATCATGTTATATTTCACATTTACATCGATTACACAAAATTATTATACCCATCCAAATAATAATGTATTGAATAACAATTACTCCACGACATGGAGAGGGTAATCCATAAGTACGCACAAATGGTGACATGCCATTCAGAGTGTGGATAGAATAATGAATATTGTTGTCCCATATTTATAATAACATCACAATATATGGAATATACTATAATAATTATTTTATAATGAAAACAGCAAAGAAAGAGGAAGTGGAAGAATAAAAGAACTTGAAAGAGATGATGAAATTTTTACCTCTTTTTTGGGTTCGTCCTTTTGATTTGATAAAAAGGGATCCTTATGATGGATATATGACTAAAGAAAGCTCTCAATTATGAAGGGAGGATATTTGAAAGGGTATTCTGGTAGGGGTTGTCCGAGCCAAAAGGCATTGATGGAGTGAATTAGAGACAAGTGGGAGTTCCCTTTTATAAGATTGGTGAGGGGAACCTTAGGAAAAGCTATAAATTATCTTTTATAATAAAATAATTTTCCATTTATATTGGATCTAAAATGAATTATTTAAAGTAAAATGTGGTTGATGGGTCGAAAACCACTCAACCAATAGGTTTTGGTCATGTTTGGGTAACTATATTAACATAATATTTTAGATTTAACTCTTACTTAAATAGTTTGACTTTTACCATGTCTCTTTATATTTTTATATTATATGGTTAATAAACATACCATAAACATCCAATAAAACCCCAATAAGTTCATTAATGAAACATATTATATTATTTAGGCCCTTTATCATAACTTTATACTTTTAGAAATATTATACCAATCAGTAATGTAGTTTTTGTTTTAAAAACTCAATTATGTCAATTTGACATTATTTAATAATTTATTTTTGTTGAAGACATAACAACATGATTATTTCGAAAAAAATTCATTAATTCAACCTTAATATGTCATATTAAACTATAAAATTCGATTATTTCATAAAAACTTTGATATTTTATTTATTTCATTATTTATAATACAATTTATTTGATTATTTCACTAATAAGGTAATTACTGCATCATCATTAAGTCATAAATAAATTTAATTCATTAATGTCTAAAAATTAAAAATAACATACGAGTATGTATGAAATATTTTAAAATTTTTAATGACTAAGTATATTCTAATTGATAAATTATATAACCTCATATAAAAATTGTTTTACTAAAAGATATTTGCTTTTCTTAATTTTCACTATACTTTATATTAATTAATATATAACGTCATTATCACTTCCAAGTGGCTCCATGGAATCCCAAAATCTACCCATGGATTCCCATGTTCGGAAATTTATCTTCCAATAAGGATTGGACACTTGTTATAGTATTTTAATACTATTATAATATTATTTTTTAACATTATTTACTAGATTTACCTCTTTAACCACGGTAAATAAGATATTTACTTATATAAATATTCATAATGTCTATAAATAAAAGTTACATATTTACACAATTTGGAACTCTAGATTCCATATATAGAATGAATTTTTCTAAATCATAAACATATAAGTGGAAGAAATTAATTTAAAATTAATTTCCGTTGTCAAAACAAAAAGCGTGCTTTCAAGAAAAAATAACTATCAAAGGATTGACACATGCTTATGTCCAGTTTAAATGTGAAATTATAAAAAATGAACAAAATTGTATTAAATGGTAAAAATATTATCTAATTTTTCTTAAAGCCCACTCAATAGTATAATTTACCAATATAAATCATTTTGATTAAAAAAGTAGTTTTTAATTAACATTTAGTCTTTTTGACTATTCATCAAAAACTGAATGTTTTCAGAAAAATACAAAAATTTCACCCTATGCTAATGTCAATATTAAAAACCAAAAAATGAAGTCCTTTTTGAATGATAAAATTTATAAAATTTCAAAAAGTGTGTATTACAATTCATAACAGCTAGTTTGATTGGTTGTGATGTGTTAGAATCTCGATGTTGTGTATAATGCAAGCTATTAAATTATTCAAATAGAAGAATACTATGGATTATTTTGGTGTTACATTCTCATCTCCTTCAAATAAATTTTTCCTTGAAATTTGTAGAATATTACTGCATTAAAATGATTTGGGTGGTTCATTATCACAATTTCCCTGGGTTCCCATGTTGGCACTTCTATCTTATTGTTTCTCCATAGAGATTTTACAAGATTAGTTGTCCAGTTTCTTAGCACTTGTTCTCCTGTATCAAGAATCCTTATGGGCTCTTCTCAATAAGATAGATTGGTTTCCAATTCTAATTCATCATAGGTGAGTACATGCATTGGGTCAGGCATGTATTTTCTCAATAGTGATACATGCAACACATCGTGAACTTTGAAGGGACATGGAGGCATTGCTAAATGGTAAGCTAAAACCCCAATTTGTTCTAGAATTTCGAAAGGTCCGCTGTACCTAGGACTCAACTTAACCTTATTAACAAAATGTATAACACCCTTCCATGGAGATACCGTCAGGAAAATAGGATGTCCTACATGAAATTCCAAATCCTTCATTCAGTTATCTGCATAGATCTTCTGCCAACTTTGAGCTTCATTGATGTGGTTTCGGATTACCTTTACCTTCTCCATCATTTCCTCCACAAGTACATGGCCTATGAGTATTCTTTCACCAACAGCATCCCAACAAGTTGGTGTGTGAAATCTCTTTCCATAAAATGCTTCATATGCTGCCATCTGAATACATGAATGGAAGATATTTGTTATTGGAAAATTATACGAGAGGTAAATATTGATCCTACTTAACTTTAATGTCAAGTGAGTATGACCTTAACATTTATTATAAGGTATGAATAGTCAGTTTTTTATTGTCCTTCAGTTTGGGGGTGGTAGGAAGTGGTCAAACGAAGTTCAGTATCCATGGATTTCTGAAGACATTTCCAGAATCATGATGTAAAATGTGGATCACGATTAGAAAAAATTGATAGGGTTACTCCATAAAGTCTCACAACTGCATTAATATATAGTCTTTCTAGATCTTCAAGTTGTAAATATTCTTTTATAGAAAGAAAATGTGTGGACTTGATAAGACGATACATAATGACACATATTGCATCGTTCCGTCTAAGAGTCTTTGGTAGTCCCATGACAATGTCAATCGTAATATTATCCCATTTCCACTCAGGTATGGGAAGAGGTTTCATGACTCCTCTAGGATGTTGCCTTCAATATTTAACTTGATGAAAAACCATGCCTATTGAATCAAAATCATAAATCTTCATCTTCATGTTTTTTGAAAAACAATATTCCTTCAAATCTCTATACATCGTAATACTACCATGGTGTATAGTGAAATTGGAACTATGAGCATCATCAAAAAATTCCATTTTTAGATCAGGTATATCGAGAACACAATGTCTCGTCCCAAATATCAAAATTCCATCTTCATACCCAATGTCACTCTGTCACCCATCATTCACAACTTTAATCTTCTTTTAAAACTTTTCATCATCGGTATAAGAACTCATTATCCATTCTAGAAAAGATGGTTTGGAATCCATTTGAAATAGTACCAATGTTTCACCTTCCATGGTTATTCCCATATCCATATTTACTATATCCATGTATTTAGGATCCCTTTCAACACTCAACTTGTTCAAATCTCCATGATCCATTCTAATCAATGAATCTTACACATTATTTTCCTTCCCTAGGTGGTATTGTATAGTGCAATCAAAATCCTTGATTAGTTAATGCCATCGCCTTTGCCTCATGTTGAGTTCTTTCTATGAGAAAATTTACTTCAAACTATTGTGATCGGTATATATCTCACATTTTTTTACGATATAAATAATGTCTCAATATTATCAAATCAATGATTAAAGATACTAAGTCAAGATCATGAGTATGATAGTTTTTCTCATGAATTTTTAGCTGTCATGATGCATACACATTAACCCTATCTTTCTGCATAAGGACAAAACCAAGTCCATTTATTGATGAATCAGTATAAATAACAAATCCATCATTACCTGATGGTTGATTCAATAAAAGAGAATTGCTTAATCATATCATCACGTCGTCAGAACATTTTTCACACTATTTTTTCCAAACAAATTTATCCCCTTTTAATGTGAGCTTCGTTAATGGTTTAGCCAACCAGGAAAAATTCTGTACTAAATGTCGATAAGAACCTAGTAAACAAAAAAATGTGTACCTCAGTTATACATTTCGGTGCTGGCCATTATTGGAATGCTATAATCCTAGTAGGATCAACATAGATTCCATCCTTAGAGACAATATGGCCAAGTAAATAAATCTCCTAAAGCCTGAATTCACACATTCTGACCTTCCCATATAATTAATGTCTTCTAAGAGTCTTTAAAATAATGAGCAAGTGATTTTTATGATCTTCATAGATTTTTTAGTAAACCAAGATATCATCCATTAATACCACTACAAAGTCATAAAGATATTCCTTGAAAACTCTATTCATTAGATCCATGAAGACATAGGGTGAATTAGTCAATCCAAAAGACATTATTGTAAACTCGTAATGCCCGTACCTAGGTCCAAATGTTGTTTTCAGAATGTCTTCCTTCTTCACACAAAACTGATGTTATCCAGATCAAAGGTCAAATATTTGAAAAGTATTGATCTCTATGAATTTGGTCTAATAAATCATCAATGTTATGTATTGTATACTTGTTCTCTATTGTTATAGCATTGATCTCCCTGTAGTCAATACACAACCTCATAGATCCATATTTCTACATAACAAAAAGAACACAGGCTCCCCATGGAGAAACACTTGGGAGAATAAATCCCTTATTACTCAATTCCTCTTGTTGTTATATTCGTTCCAATAATTCCGCAGTAGCCATTCTGTAGGGGGTCTTCGCTATGGACCTTGAAATGAGAATTAAATCAATGTAAAACTCAATTTCACATTCTGAAGGATGTCTAGGTAATTCCTCTAGAAATACATTAAAATATTATTACAAAATATGTACATACTCTATTTGAACATTACTCTCCTCACCCACTGTTATTTCATTATCTTCCTCCCCAATAATTGAATTTAGTTGTGCTACTGGGGGTGGATCTAGGTAAGAATTATGTGGTGACGTTTCTACTCTAAGGATAAGGTACACCTTTTCATTATCAAAAATTGTTACATCCTTCTTCTTTTAGTAAATTTTCACTTAATTTTCTGAAATCCAATACATAATGAGAATTATATCAAATTAAATCATGGATATGATGATGAGAACATAAGATAAATAACGTTTATATGCCTTAATGGGAACTGATTCACAAAACATTATTGCAGTGATACTTCCCTTAAGAGTTTTGATTGACCACTCAATTATTAAATAATATTGTAAATATCTAATTTTCAATGCAAACATGGAAGATATGAAACAATGCGATGATCTAGAATCAAAAAATTCATTTTTTAAACATGAGGAATCCACTAATTTACCTGCCACTACATCTTTAGGAGCATCCACCTCAGCGGTAGTGATAGCATAAGCTTGTACTTGATCACTTGGCCTTTTCTGAGGTAATTTCCTCTGACACTTTGGACATTTATTAACATAAATCCCCCTTTCTCTACAATTGTAGCATTCAACATCGGCAACCTATTTCTTCCCCTTGTAATCACGAGTATGTTGGCCTTTTTCACCACAATTGTAACAGACTAACATTCTCTTCAGGCATGTACCCGAGTATTACTTCCCACGTTTTCTACAGGATGGATATTCAACATTTCCCTTCTTCCCCTTATTTCCATTTACTGGGTGTTCATAAGATCTCTTCTTTTCTTTCATTACATTAAAGTTGTAAGGCATAGAGAATTATTTTTCTATCTTGATAGCACACGAGACAATATCCTCATACGATGAGAAGGATTGTGAGACTAATACATGATGGAGAAATGGTTTTAACCCATCAAAGGAATGATCAATATTAATTCTTTATTTACTTATATAATCTATAGCATGACTCACTATCCTTTTAAAGTAATCTTCATACTTTGCGACATTCTCAACCCTCTTTTGCCTGAGACTAAGAAATTGTCTTTCCATATTCGCATGATGGTCCTGAGGAAAGTATTATTTTTGTAGAAAATTTCATTAAACACCCTCCATTCAATATTCGATACTCTATCATCTTCCTTTTTGTTTTGAATTAGTGACCACCTTTGATCAGCATATCTAGTGAGGCGGTAAACTGCCATGACAACATTTTCCCTTTCAGTACTCTCGATGATGTGGAATATTTTCTCTGAGAAATTTATTCATTGATCAGCTACTAGTAGATTTTAACCCCCATTGAGTGTTGGTGGTTGTTTCATCTTTAAGTGATCTAACATTGATCCTCCATGCTATGGATCAGGGTGCCCCATACGAGTAAGGATATTATTCATAACCTGAGTGATTTGTCCTAGTATGGTGACTAGGTGATCATCAACAGTTCCATATCCAGCTCCACTATAATTATCTTGAGTATAAGCTCAATCCATATATGGAGTGCATTCATGGATACAGTTTCTATTCCATCAACTGGGCTCCATTTCTAAATAATTCCATAAACTAGATTAGTTTATGAATCACAATACATAAATCCAAACATGTAAAACACGTAACATAAATTGAAAAGTTTATAGATATCATCCATAATCATAAAAATGTTTTCATTTAAGAATTAGGAACTCATAAATCCTTCATATTGGTTTGTAATGATATTTTCTTTTTGTTATTTGTTTTCTCTAATTTAAATTATTTAATATATAATGTCCTTATAACTTCCATGTTGCTCCATGCGGTCCCAAAATCGACCCAAGGATGCCCATGGTCTGACATGTATCATCCAATTGGGTTCGAAAACATGTTATGGTAATTTAATATTATTATAATATTATTTATTTAATGTTATTTACTGGATTTACCCCTTTAACCATTATATATATAATATTTATTAAAGTAAATATTCAAAATAACTAAAAATAAAAGATAACTATTCACACAATTTGGACCTCCTGATTCCAAAAATGGAATCCATTTTTTAAATTCCAAACACAGAAGTGGCAGAAATTAATTTAAAATTAATTCCCGTTGTCAAAATAAAAAGTGTGTTTTTAAGAAATAATATCTGTCAAAAGATTGACACGTTCTTATGTCTAGTTTAAATGAGAAATTACATCCAATGAACAAAATTAGATTAAATGGTAAAAATATAATCTAATTATACTTAAAAACCACTCAATATTATAATTTATCACGATAAATTATTTTGATTAAAAATGTTGTTTTTATTTAAAATTCATTATTTTTCACTATTTATAAAAAACTAAATGTTTTTAAAAAATAAAAAATATTACACGTAAGCTAATTTCAATATTCCGAAAGAAAATGATGTCCATTTTGAAAAATAAAATTGATAATTTTTCAAAAATTAGGTATTACTATTCATAATGGCTAGTTTCATTGGTCGCGATGTGTTAGAATCTCGATGATCCATACAACACAAGATATTGAATTATTCAAAAAGAAGGCATAGCATGGAAGCTTGGGGTGATACAATGGTTCTCAAAGATTGACATCAAATTATTCTATAATCAGATTTAGGTGTAGGGTGAAGATGTACAAAAAATCCTTAAGATGCAGGTAAGACTACAATGCATTTTTGAAGATGCCTTTCGGTGTTACCAATTCCCTAGAAGTGTTCATTGAACTCCTGAAAAAAAAACTTACATCCCTTCCACTATTTTTTCCTTGAATTATTCATTTATGACATCTTATTTTACTCAGTGTCTGAGGAGGAGCATGTTGTACACCTGCATATAGTCCTAGAGGAACTCTAAGAGAACCAGCATTTTTTAAGCTCTCTAAGTGCTTGTTCTGGATTCAGGATGACCACTTTGTGGGACATGGAATCTCGATGTCTAGATTTGTAGTGGATCTAGTGATGATAGATATAGTTCTTTCTTGGGAGACATAGAATAGTTTGAATGAGGTATTGAGTTTCCGGTGTTAGGCTTGGTACTACAAAAGATTCGTACATTTCTTTTCCCGAATAGCAGCACCCTTTTCAGCTCTGACAAGTAAGGTAAAATTATTTTTGTTTATGCAGAGGTTTCATGAGTGTTTCTAGGAGCTATGGTGGAGATAGAATTGTGAACATATCATGAGACTACTAGAAATGGGTGTTTGGTATGTAGTGTACAATGATGAATCAGTGATTATAATAGGTTGTCTTCTAATGTTGTAGTGGGAAGTGATCAAATATAGATCACAGAAAGTGAGGTAATATGAGCAGAACTACGTTACCCTTGTGTTTTAGTTAGCATCACTGGTCTTGGACTTGAATCTGTGGTGACACTTCTTGTGGTTTGAACAATTTATCATCTACTTGTACCACATGATTCTCAGGTATAACTTCTCACAGAAGGACCAGAACATGAGTCAACAGTAATGGATGAATTTTTTCTAGGACTACAATGTCAAGATATTGTATACCCCTGGGAAGGGGAATGTGGTGGATAACATTCTTATCTAGTGTTTTGGTATACATCTACTGAGTGAGGTGATAGAGAATCTAGCCGTAATGCAGATATCTTTTGTTGATTGTGATGGAGCATCTTACATTCCTTCTCTAATTATCACTCCCACAATAGTATAGTGTGTTAGGGAGTCACATCTTTTGGATATTTACTGTGAGGCCCAATATGCTCAGATATCCACCCAACATTATCTTTATGGATTTTCAATATGTTGGGAGAACATAATATTTTTCATAGGATGTACCTTGGTACCAGTAACTTTGGGAGAGAAGTTGTTGAGGACGTTCCGTACATCACCTTTGGCGGTACATTCTATTTTGGAAAAGATGTATCAGGACCTCTGATGTTAGTACCTATGTCTTGGGATGAAGAATGTGTGTGCGGAGTTCGTTTCATGATGCGTCAACTATCAGAAAGTGAATGCTAAGCATCCACTCCTGAAAGGTATCACACTACCACTTTAGGTTCCAAAGTGGAAGTGGGATGGTATCTCCATCGACATTGTGATAGGGTTACCACACACGTCTATGGGCCACGATAATATCAGGGTGATCGTTGAACAACTCAATAATTGAGATTACTTACTACCCATACATAATTAGGGATTGGTAGAGGGTTGGGAGGCCTCTACTTCAAGAAAATAGTGCGACATCAAAGGGTTCCTTAGATGATCGTGTGAAACTGTGGTGCATGCCTTACATCCCAGTTGTGGAAGAGGTTGAAGAAGTAATTAAAAGATATTTTTTCTTTTTCATACATTTTCTTCCCACGAAGGATGGTCAGTAGACCATAATGAACATGGATTACATGCCTCAATCTTATGTTCATGATTTTGGTCATAGTTTGGAGGACCACCTAAAACAAGTGTTGTTTACATATAATAACAACAATCACTCCACAATTAGCATGGCCCCATTTGAGGCCTTATACAGGTTGCCCTACAGATCACCCATATGTGGGACAGACCAAAAGGGAGTCATCACTCATTGGTTTGGAGTTCGTACATGCTACCTCCAAGATGGTTCTCATCATCCAAGAGAAGAAGATGACTACACAGAGCAGGAATAGGCCTTATGCCAACAAGAGTAAAAGACTCATGGTGTTCGGGGTGGGAAACCCTGTTTTCCTTCAAGTATCTCCCTAAAGGGGATTGTGAGGAATTGGTAGGGAGTAATTATATATCCGAGGATCATCAGAACTTTTAAAATCTAGAGTTGAGTTGCTGAGGGAGTGTACCAACTAGCTCTTCTCCCACAGATACACGGAGTGCATGATGTTTTTCACGTGTTGCAGATGAGAAAGTGTGTGCATGATCCATCACACATCATCAACTAAGGGGACAAGGACATTGAAAATGGTGAGACGTTTGTGGAGTCCCAAATAGAGATAGATTACTGATATGAGTGGGTCCTTAAAGGATGGTCAAATCTTATAGTGTGTGTTCGATGGTAGCACATGGACCTCCCAATGTGAAATAAAAGTGTTTGGATTAGATATGTGCACAGTACCACCACTTGTTTGATTATCACTTGATTTAGATTTTGGGGATGTAAATACCTATGTTGGGTAGATTGTAATATCTACAAATTTCTCTGTCTTTTTTTTTAATTTATAAGGAATTATTTTGAGGTGGAATTCTTTGAAAACATGTGATTCTGAAGCCCAATAAACTAGGAATATTTTTTCATCTTTTTTAAGGTAGATCCAGTAAACGTTCAGGTGGAAATTTATAACATTGGAACTGATACTTTGATCGATAATTATGGGATACTGTTGAAATCCTAGCACATTTATTATTTTATATAAAAAATAATTTTGATTAAAAATGGTTGGGTGTAAAAGTTAATTTCTGTGATATTTTAAAAAAATAAAAAAATAATTATAAAACATTACATTAATTTTATTTCAAAATGTTGAGGGGAGACCGTGACGGTGTAGGGCATCGATTATGTGATGAGGAGGCCCAATTAAAGAATCTCTTTAATGGTCATTATGTATGAGTAACTGCTACGTTGTTCTATAAATGATATAGCGTAACGATGTAATGTCGAAACGTAATGAAAATGATATGATGGGGTTAATTTTATTTAGAGAATGTGTATGTGGAAGGGGAATTAAACTGTAATGATTCTTTGACAAAACTCTGATTAACCTACTCAATATAAAATAATGAGAATCTCTGAAAAAAATGGGAAGATCAAATCAGGTGGCTAACGAGTAGTGATGAATTCCAAAGATCACAGATCGACCATGATGCAAAAATCATCAATCCTTTTCCCTCAGAGGTTCCAACATATTTAATTATGTGTTTAATTTGTGCAATTGCATCCGCATATTTGTTCTGTAAATGATGAACAAGGATCAACCAAAAAAAATATGACATGAAAATAGTGCATTTATGCTGGAGGGTGACTTTTATTTTAAGAGTTATTATTAGGTATTAATTTATCAATAGTTTGATTGAGCCTCAATCCCTGAACCTCACCTTTACTATAATCATCTAACATGGAGGTTGAGGTCTGACACTAACAAATACTGAGCACCTCTTCCGTGTGAATTATTTATGGATGAAGCCTCAAGGTGGAATCAAGTTGATTTTGAGAAGTTTTCTATGAAGGTGACATTCCACGGATAGCGTAGGCATAAGCGACACAATGAACAGATCAATGGACCGTGTCTGGTGGACCACTGAACATCTGTAGGTGTGCTTATTGGCACGCCACATCAGCGGGATGTCTGGACCAAGTGGTCACCCCAGATTTTGGGAGACGCGGCACCTGCCTCATGTTGTGTGTAGGGATGTTGAGTGTTAAATTTATTGGGAAATCCATGGTCTCTTGACCTGAGTAAGAGGGGTCATGCGCGTCCACGAGGCCATCAGATGCGAGACACTGCTGTCGGCCCTATCACGGCCTGGGCGCGCATCACAGCCCCGCACCACGTGGGCTGCACTATGTGCAGGCGGGCCACGTCCCCAGCCAGGGGGAAGTACCTGCAGCCCAAGTGGTTAGACACATGATGGCAAGATGGGACAAACGACACTAGGATGTGAGGGACCCGGAGGGATGGAACCTCAACCAAACCGAGATGGGACCCAGTGATGCCCTTTCAGCTTGGCCGACTGACCAGGCCAGACCGGTCCAACCCAGACCTGAACCAGAGCAAGTCGAGTATTTTGGAACTAATCCAAGTTACGTGGGATGCCATGGATGGGTTGTTCGGGTTGGTCTGATCAATTCGTACCTTGCCCAGATACAACCAGCCCCAGTTTACTAAAACGCTTGTATCCCTCAAACCAGGCGTCTAATTAACACACCGTCAGTGGGGTTGGGACCCTTGCACTGGGGCGGTCCTTCATAGATTATCTATGCATGCTTCTTTAGATATTGACATTTGGCTGGGTTGGATTGGACTCAAATCCAAAAAGCACATTTTAAAAAAATCCCAAATCTTACAGACTGGGCATCCATTCAATGCACTGGGATGGAATGAAATTTAGAATTCAGAATACATCAAAAAATCGTTAATCACTAACAATCTTACATAAGTAAGGATCATTTCAAATGTAATTTTTTGAATCAATTGCTAGTTTATCAGTTAATTTCATTGAAAAATAGTGGGTAAATACAATAGGATAAAAATAGTTCATATATTTTTCAAACTATGGTATTTATCTTTTTTATGAATACAAATCCTCATCCGAAAATAATTTATTAATTTGTGGAGACATCTGGGGTTTTCCATTCAAAATAGATTCTATCGTACTCAAAAAATCAACAACAAGGATATAACTTTTTTAATCCTTTATTTCTAAATTGAAATCTTGTAACAACTTGATCCATCTAAAAATATTGGTTTCACATCATGTATCTTCATAAAAAATCTAATTGAAGAATTCTATATGAATACCATCTCCTTAGTGAATAGAAGTTAGTATATATATTTTTTCCAAATCAAAGAAAACAACCAACTATTCCTTCAAAGATTCTATCTAGTTTTATTGTACATAATATACCATTCTTGAGGCATATGATATTAGATGAAAATTATTTTCCAACCATTGACATTACACTACACCAAGAGTAAAATTAGATGCATCAATCTAGATTTCGAGGGGCATGACCCATTTGTGTGGTTGAACAGTGGGAGGAGATATCATTTTTGGATTCATATTCTGAAAATAATTTCTATAATTCTTATAAATGTTATATGGGTTAACATTTTGAAAAAATATGGACTATAGAAGTGAAACCGTACAAAAATACTTTATGAATATTTTGTAAAAGCTAGCATGGACAAGGTAGGATCTCACATATCTCCCATTTTTTGGGTATAGTAGTGATGAAATGAACTCAACCATTGATAGGTCCACTGGAATTCCATTAGAAGATACATCATTTATATGAAATATCCCCTTAAAATTCATGAAATAATATTATACATTTATTTGAAAGAGTTTCTTTACAATATAAGTTTTCATAAACAGAGGTGAACATTTATAACATCATTCGAATGATGAGCCATACACAATAATTTTTTCCAAAAAAACATCTATGAATGTTTCGGGATATTCATAAAAAATTCCTATCCTATTGCATAAAATGTTTCCAAATTCATTACAAAATCCAAAGCGCATCCATCTACATGATAATTTCCAAAGGGGAATTTGAATATCGTTCTCTATTGATCCTCCTATGAAATGTGAACTTGGAAATACCCAATGAATCCAAAAGGAAAAAAATAGCAGGCTCCCCAGCTAAACATTCATGGAAATTATCATGGAATAGAACTAGGAAGTGATCATTACTTGTAACCAGATTGAGTATCTAGATTCAATGTGAGTTATCTATTTATTTGGAATCCTGATAGGAACAAGCACACCGAATTCATTTATTGAGATTGTAAGGATACTTTTCATTGGAACAACATGGACAAGAATCACTCTTTTACTATCAAATATGAGAAAAATACTTCAAGTAACATGAGATGTGGTTACTTATTTTTTGAAAACCACCCATAGTTTTGGGTACAATATCTATTGAAATTTTCATACTTGTTTCACATTTTCCTCCAATACAATTATATACCTACACACTAAGGGATTTATTATTATTAAATTAGAGAGTGTGCATCCAATGGTGTTCTTGTGTAACATTAGTAATTCAAACATTTATCCCTATTAGTCACTTGAAAAGTCTACTGTTTTTTAATAGTAAATTTTTCATCATTATCTAAGATATAATATTGGTGGTTTTAATGATGCAGTCTCTTATCTAACTCTTGTTGGGTAGTTCCACTAATCAACATACACTGCTCAATTGTATTATTTCTTATTGAAAATCTAGATTATATATGACATTCATCCTGAAGATAAATTTAAATGTTATTGAGACATGTTTCATGGGGGAAATTGGAATCTTCCTTAGAGATACCACTAGTAGGTTTAAGGGTTTCAAAAAATTAGTCTTCATCAATGATGACATATATAGTCTCAAAATCCTAAAACACTTCGTAATCTCTCATTTCCACATCTTGTTTATCAGATTATGCATCAGAAAAACTTCGATATTTCAAATAAATATATGATATTAAATAATTGGAGAGATCAGAAAACATCACGAAGGAAAACCAATTAATCATTTTTACTTTGGGGGAATGAATTATAAAAAACATGGTGTTTCATTGACTGAAAAGTATTGAAAGTAACTAAATCATCTTCAAATTATAATGTATGTTTTCCTTTGTGAACATTGATGATTGCTTATGCTATTTTAGAAAATGGACACTAATGAATGAGTGGTGCATTCTTAATAAAAATACAATCTTCCTTATCCAAATAATATAAATTCACATTGAAAAACATGACTCCCACTTGAATGAGAACATCCTCTATCACTCCAGCATACTTGGTAGTACTTTGGCTAGCATGTTTAATGATAATTACAGAGGGTTAAAATTCTCCAAATTCAATAGATGAATAAATAAAATGTTACATAATAGTGACAGAGACTGTTAAATCAAGCATGAAATATTTTAATTAACATTTCCCAGTCATCCTAGGATTGGTAATGGATCCCAGGTATTTATAATTCATAGTAAATTAATGTCGAATCGTAGAAGAATCATTCCTCTCTATGTTTAATTTTTCACCTACATTGAATTTCTTTTTATTGGTAGATATTCCTTTCAAAAACACAACATACCATTAAATTTTATAAAAAATCACATAAAGTGGTATGTTTACCTGAACATTCTAAAACTTTTCCAATACATTTTTATCATGATCATGTATATCACTTCGTGTTATTTTTGGTTCACTCGTAGGGTAAAGAGTTTATGGTTTCAATGTTTTCGAGATAATATCAATAATTCTTATTGAATCATAAGATCTGATCATTTTCATCCAATTATCCGTTTTTAATTTAAACCAAATTCTTGGAATTTTGTTTCTAATTTAATCAACTTCATAATTTTTTGTATTTCCATCAGTAGTGGAATTTTCCTTAATAATGTTAGGAACAAGAGTAATTTTCACAGTTTTAGGGTTATTAACTACTGTTCAACTCCTATGTCCAAATGAACTCACATTTTACTTTCTAGAAAATATTGGATTCACTGGTGGAAATAGGGATTAAACTCCACACAATTTTCTTTTTATGAATCAAATTTTAGAAACATGTGGACCTGTTCTATTCATCATAGTATCAAATATGTTTTGTGGGTTTTAACCATTTCATATAGATTTCATTCTGATTTTGGACTAGGATGGGAATGATTACCGTTTCTTCCAAAATGAGCATCAGATTACTCATTAAAATTTCATGGATGCGAATTACATGATGGTCCTTGGAAGAAGCCTTTAGGTTGTTCAGGATTCATTAATATTTTATTTTATTTGTTTTTTATCCCTGGTTAATATTTCTGCAGTTGATAAATGGACTTTATTGGTACAATTGAATGTCTCTTCAAAGAAAAACAACATTTAAATTCTCATAAGTGTTTTTCATTAAACGGAATTGATCTAGAAATTGTTCATTTGATGATAATATTATATAGCGGACTTTCATTTGAAATGTTTATCTTGGTTTTGGTAGTATTGGTGGGTTATTAGAAACCATCACTGACCTCACAATGGTTCTAATATTAGATAATTGACATGAAATCATGTTTATTTCATGACAAGAAGTGGGAAATTGGTGGAAAATTTTGACTTTATGTATTCCTCTTGTTCCAAATTTTTGTGTATTTTGGGCCACATTCCCAATTAGTATCCTCGAAGAAGCTGGTGTTTTGACAACTAAGGCTCTTATCACAGTAGCACAAAGCATAAATCTATTAGTGAAATACAACCCCTCATATAAATAAGGAATATAATGTTTATTACAGATTTTAAAGTGGAAGAATCTAAAACAAATAATTTTGAAACCACCATAGTACTCATGCAATGTTTGTCCTTATGTCTACCAAATTCAAAAAATCTCTTTCCAAATGGAAGAATTTCTTTATAGAGGGAGAATATTTTCATAGCATGTTTTCAGTAATTCATTCCAGTCTCTAATCCGTGATGAATGTATATAGAATGACTACTCTTTCTCAACTCCTTCTAATGAGAATTATAATGACCATAGTCACATCTTTTTCAACTCCATGAGTGTTCATGTTGACACAATGGCAGATGAATTTTTAATAAGAATTTGGTGGATCATACCCTATAAACAAATAGAATTTGGAATGCTGGAGGATTTAACTCTATTTTATTTCAATACCTGCATGCAAATCCGGAATTCGAAATTATTTTATTTTTTTCATCATAAGATAAATCCAATTCTTAATGTGTTCTGATCTCATCCATTTAAATATCATTTCCAAATGCATCCCTCCTAGGTGTGTCCGTAGAAGATTCATAATTTGGGACAGAGGGATTATAATAACTCTAACCCCAGAGTGAAAGCTTCTAAAAATTTAAGGATCCAAATGCAACATTTTTTTATCAAATTAATAATACAAAAAAAATTCAAAAAAATAAATTCAAATCTACTCAAACAAAATCCCTATAAATATTGGTGGTTTTTATTCGGGTTTTTTTTGCAATACCTTCTATGAATATTTTTCCCCTTACAATGTGTGAAGCTGTGAACTTGGGTATGTCTCTCAAGAAGAACTTAGTTTGAGTTGCAAAACATTCACATTGTATGTTAGTTTTTTAGGAAGAGAAGATCGAGGGATTGTATTGAAATTAAAAAAACAAAAAAATTACTTAACTTCAATAAAGAACAAGAATAATATATGAAATTGATGGGAAATGAAATTGGTTTGAAATTAGGATTTTTTTTCGGACAATAATCAACATATTAGACACTCCCCTCTTCCTTGTTTATGAATACTTCTCAATTTGACTTTTTTAATGCACCTAGGAGGACCCCCCCAGTTGAACAGTAAATATTGATCAAAAACCGTTGGAAGTCCATAAATGGATAGTTTTCATAACTATTGACATGATTCAATTACATGATGAACTCCATGAAAAAAACTGATTTAATCCATTAGGATCAATGAATATACCATATCGAAGATGTTTAAGTCTAGAAGTTGATTCATTTAATTAATAAACAAAAAATCATCCAAACAAATATGTTGAACTTATATTCATGAATGAAATAAACATGATTCATTCAATGATATATGATCACAAGTAACTCAAAATGAAATAACAAAATGTCAGTGTATCTTAGAAGAGAGTGTATGTTGGGTTTCGTCATCTACAATGATGTAGGGATTATCCATGCATCTCTCTAGAAAACACCATCAGCTTTATTACCTTAGCGATGGACAACATCGTCATATTGATCTCAATCACACCACTGTGATGAAGATGGTGTCAAATATTCATGTGGTGTGGTTCCAGCCTTTTTGATTTTAAATGTGATGGAAGGGTTCCTGGGGAAGGCGTTAATATGAAAGTCCCATCAAAACCTATGATCCATGTTACTTATTTTTTCTACGCATTGCTGCATATATGACATGTACTTGGGTTTCACATTTTTTACTACAGATCCAATTTATTCCTCTATAATGTTTAATCTAGGAAAAGATTTTACCCGTGTTTGGATCAAGTCACATCGTAAATTGGGTACTCATGATGTGTATCTTCAATTCACAACGTGAATGCTAGTTACGACATGTTGTCTGTGGAAAATCCAATTTAAAATGTTAGGGTGTGTACTGTCAGTAGGCATCGTGAAGGGGTTCTTCTTTAGTTTCCAGCTCCAATTCAATTGTCCATAATCCTATGTTTTGTTACTTCACTTCACTCGGGGTGTGATGGTTCCATTAGCTGCAATCATTGAATACATACGACAATTAAAAAGTGTTAATAATCTGAAATTGTGGTGTTTTAACAATTTAGATAAGAACCTTCCTAAATTACAAATACAATGGAATTTCATATGAAAAGAAACAGGGGTGGGGATTAAATAAAATAAATAGATATAAATAGTATTCTAAATTTTATCTCTATAAATCTCCAGTGTGTACGAATGAAAACTACCTCGCAGAGTGATGTGACTCGTTTTTATCATCTGAATTCCAAAAATGGTAATAAAGATTATTTTAATTAATAAATTATATATATATATAAAAATTTTTTTATTCTATAAATTTAATATATCATCCATATCATTACCCTACACCCTGTCCGGGAAATTATAATTTCGCTCTTGTGTGTGTAATTTTTTCTATCTCGGCGAAGCGATGTAATCCATCCACCATTATAAAATTTTCATAATGATTATAAGAATTTATCAAATGAAATAAAATTATAACAATATCTCTAATATAGTTATATTTATTTATTTATAATGTTAATATTAAAAGAATAATTCTTGTTAAAACATATAAGAGAAAATGAAAAGATTGATACCTAAAATTATTATAATAATGAATTATTTTCATTGAATGTTTCCAAAAATGTAATAAAAGTATCATTTATGATATTATAAATAAATTAATATATATATATATATTAAAAATAAATAACATATTTGACACAATTATAGAAGAGTTTATTTTTCATTCCATTTATATGATGTGTGAGGTAAGATATTTTCTCTCAATCTCTTTTCATTGATACGTATTATAACTCACTAAAACATACATTCATAAAATATTATATATATACATAATCATGTACATGAATTTTCATGAATTCTTCTTGAAACTATTTATTTGAAGTTTCAATTTTAGTATTTTTATAAAATGGGATTTTAATTCAAAATTACCCAATGTTAAAGATATTCATAAAACTATATCTCTTCATTGGGTTATGTTACTTCTTCATTACAATTGATATTCTTTGATTATGTGTATAATGTCTATGGATTTTTTTATACGTTATATCTCCATTTTTTATATCGACATACATTTGATACAATGAATTAGTTAATTGATTAATTACCCCTTCAATGTTATGACCATTTTTTGTAATTTATCTTATATTTCTAGTTATAGATTCATATTTTTTAATATTAACATAATCACATTAAGATGATTCATATAATTCTATTTTTACTTATTTAAAAAAATTATTATTTGTTCTTTATATTGATCATAAAACTATATTCCCATTTATGTTATTATAACATCTCATTTCATGATATTTTTGTGATTATTATCATTAAATAAATACAATCTAATTATTTTTATAATGTTTAATTTGATATTAAATTTATAGTAAGTATTAGTTGTATATGTATCATACATATGATTATTTCCTAAATCATATATTGTGTATACATATGGTGTTTATTTATTTAATTTTATTAAGTATGTAAATATTTATAAATTTGTATTTTGTAATATATATTGATATTTGATAATGTGGCATACTTAGAATGAATTAAAATGATCATTTAGTATATAGAAATTATATTTGACATGTAGTTATTGGTGGGGACTAGTTATAGATAGACCCTAGAGGAATATGTATTCATTTTAGATAAATAATTTATATAGGATAATTTTAAAGTATTTGTAGTGTATACCCACCCACTAGTCAATATTTATTTGGAATTTCCATTATGGTAATGATATATTGATACCTATTATTATGTCATCCAATATTAAGAATTTAATTCATTAAGAATTATGTTAGTATTATAAAATAATTTTTCAAATTAATACTCTCTATAGGTTTATTAAATTATCATATTATTAATTAAATAGAATTTATTTGAAGTTATTTATATTTTAATATTTATTATTTCTTATATATTAATCATGGTAATGTTATTTATTATATGTAATGTGTATTGAGTTATTTAATTTTCAATATTTATTTGTACTTATTGATTTTGATTTATTTATTTGTGATAAATATCACATTATAGAACTATTATAAGCATACGAGATAACCATTACTTTTATCTCTTCATCAGTAATCTAGAAAAACTACTATGTATAATATTCAATGATATAGTACTGGGAATAATGATATTTATTAAAATTTATTTATGTTGTAATTTTTATTTCCAAATGTCATATGAGAATCATGTATGTTTCTATTATATGGTATCCAATATAATATTTTATCAATTAGGATAAAATCTATTGTATCTAAAACCAATGTAATAATGTTTATATCAGCTACTGGTTACTGCGGTTGTGGTCTTGGTACAAGGGATCAAAGTATGTTTATAATAAATCATTGGAATTATATTTAATAAAATATTAATTTTTAATCACAACATTTTCTATAACAATTTGGGTAATTTTAAATGTAGGACTACATCTTAATTTTTGTTAAGGTAGTGATTATATCGGTTCGGAAGTAATATATCAATGAATAAATAAAACATGTCAATCTAGTTCTTCAATAGTTGTACATATGGGCTATAAAATCAGAAAAATAGTGTATTTGAATATATATCTACAATCACTTGGTGTTCAAAATCAAATCTTAGTGAACACCTTATAAGAAATGCATAGGTTATATTTTTATGAAAATTAAAATTCTCTTAATAAACAATTATGATGGATTTGAATGGATGATTATAATGAATCACTAATGTTAAAACTAAGGTGTCTTATATTGAGATAGAGGTCTCATTACTTAAACAACAATTTAATGATTAAATGGTTTTCGCATAACGATAATTGTTTCTCACACTATACATTTTAATATTATTCAATAGCTAGAATAGGAATAAATTATGCTAATTTAGAATGTGATGAGGGTTTATTATTATTTTGTATTTTTTTTTTCTGAAAATTAGGATAACATTGGCCTTAATATTATCATGGGTTTTACTAAAATGTTTTTGAAATAAATAATTTATATTGTTTGGAATATGTTTAATGATATCGATAACAATTAGTTTTAATATGTTAATTAATGTTCTGTCAACAAATAATCAATTTTTGTAATCATTTGATTTATTTGAATTTTATATTAATTTTTTTTATAGATTAATATTCTTCATAAATACTCAGCAATTATAGTAAATAGCGATGTCATAGTGGATAATATAAAAACTATGAAATTAAACTTATTAAGTAAGGTTACTTACTTTATTACTTGTTCCAAATGGTAAACAAAACCCTGATCATTATGAAATGGATATTGATGTAAAATGTTTTTGAATAATTTCAATGAATATAACATATAATATTTAAATTAAATGGTATAACATTATCAAGTAAATGGATATTTTATCCAAATTCATATTTCCACAACCCACCAATGTTATCCTACACAAAAACATAGTTATCTTTCATTCCATATTACTTTTTAAATACTGATTGCCTCTTTCAAGATAATATTTTTTGAAACATTTTAGGATGTGCATTTTCAACATAACTATATTTAGTGGGAAATAATTTATTATCACGAAAAATTTATAATTTAATGGAAAAAATCTATTAATGTTTCGAAGAATGTAAAACACTGTATTTATAAAATGAGAACATTTTGATTGATAGCATATACGACATGAATCCATGTATTTAATGACATGTAATATAATATACCATTATAATATAGATATTACATTGATGGGAATGAATATGGGTAATTAAATAATGAAAATTAAATGTATTATACACATATATAATAAATAAAATTGTTATTAATTGATTATAATAATTTAGGAATCATTTGGAAGAAAGGGGAATGTTTTTTTGAAAACATTATTTTTATAATATGTGGTCTCATCATGCATTAAAAACATATTAAAAAATAATTTTTTACAAATTTTGAAAATAAATTTAAAAATTTACCTTCATTATTGAAAACACGTTTTCCAAATTATAATATTGTGTATTTATGAAAATTTTAACATCAATTTAAGTTATCGATTATTAGTAACCAAATTAGATGTATTTATTTAAAACAATCTCATCATTTAAACTATTTAATATGTTCATTTTGATAAAACATTTTTTTATTGTAAGTGAATAACTAATTAATTATAATTAATATAATTATGTAATTAGAGTCAATTTCATGTTGAATTTTTTTATTAAAAATATATATATTAATGGGAATATTCTCTTTGAAAACCACAATTACATCATCTGTAAGGGATTAATTTTAAATAAACATTTTACTATTTTTTAATGGAAGTAATAAAAATCTACTTCTGATAAGTATTAAATAAAATTAATATTATTTATTTATGTAAACATATTTATTTGTATGAATTTACACTAAAAATAGTCAAATGTAAGTATCATGTTTGATGTAAAAAATAGTTTACTATGAGGTTAAAATAAAATTTTAATGGTTAAAAATTACCTACCGTTGTATGGTAACAAATTTATGAATATATACATACCCTTAGAACCTTATGGTATATTTTTTTGTTTTATTGGAGAACATTTCCTTGGAAGTGACAAATACAACATTTTATCTAATTAAAAATACAAAATGTTGTAGTCTTTCATTTTAATATTAATAATGTATGGATTCACATATGGATAAAACAAATATGTGAACTATTTTTTAGGGTACTTTTGAGAACAAAAAAATTATTTTCAAGATTATAATTTTTTATTTTTTCTTAATTAAAAAATTATATTTAAACCCTCAGAAACTCCAACACATAAATAATTTAACTAATAGATGAAAATAATGCTAATGAGAATTATAAAAGAAATATAAATTGAATAAAATGTTATTAAATGGTAATTTTTATATTAACATATAATGTAATTAGTGGGTACAATTAATATATTCTAATTCAATAATTTTAAATGTATTTTTATGTAAAATTAAATTATTTGTGTCACATTTTCATTAATGACAAGTTATAATAAAAATTATTTTCATAAATGATTTAAAATTAATAAAAAAAATCTATATTATGACACGTTATTTTTAATTATTATTACTTCCATCTATGGTACATTAATGGACTATTTTTTTATTTATACTTTCTATATTTTCCCATGCATTAAGAAACATAATTGCTAATGTTAATTATAAATTGATTTTTTTGCACATTACATGCCTTTGTTTTAAAATTACTTTTACAAATAAAATTATTTTTTATGATAAATATGTTTTAAATTAAGAATTTGTGGTTAAAAATTATCTAATATATATTCATTCTTTGTAGACATAAATTATTAGCTATGTTGAAAAACATTATTCTTACCATAGTGGAAAATGAATTGTAATGGTACGGAATGACAAAAATTAAGGAAAACTGTATTTAAATCATATGATTTTGTAGATGGTGGAGGTATGGATTTACTATTTAATCATTCTAATGATTGAATTAATATATTTTTAGTCACATGGGATAATAGTGACCTCCCATTAAGAATAGTTTTTTATAATAAAAAAATATAAATTTTCTTCAATTATCAATGTCCTCACTCTCTAATCTACATGAAATAAAGCCCAATTATTGGATTTTTCACTTTTTCCCTTTTACATATTTCTGAGAAAAATTATTTTTCTAACTGTATTAGAGATATGAAGATGTTGTTGTGATAATATAGGTAAATATCAAGATTTATAAGTTTTTACTAGATTCTCTATGGAATTATTGCATAAAATTTCATATTGTTTAAACAACCTATTTTTTTCTATTTGTATAATATAGAACATATCCTCATATCCACTTACAAGTCAGAGATTCCCCTTTATTATATTCCAATACATAAATATAAAACATATATTACATGAATGATTCATGTATTATTAGTAATGATTAGAATCTGACTCAATTCATAAATATGAATGTAACTAATAATGTTGTGACTAGGACCTTCAAAAACTATAAAATAAACACGCCAAATTTATTTTCCCCATAACATAGATTTCATTAATACAATAATCATTTGGACTTTTGGAATGTTTTTTTAAAAGAAATTTTTTTATTTTTTCATGTAATGGGTTCCCTCCTAAGCAATTCTCAAAAAATGGTTTCATTCTTATTCAATAAAGGGGGTTTGATCCTAAACCTTTTCAAATGAAAATGATGATTTTTAAGAAATATCTATAGCCACAAACTACATAACTATTTTCATTTTTATCAATATTTTTTTTTTCATAAAACCCAATATGAATTGATAATCCTAATCATACATATAAAATTATGAAATAGCTTCTTTAAATAGTTATGCAAATTGATATTTCAATTTCATATTTTTCAGGATATAATGATATGGTTTTTATGATGACATTCATTATTATTCAGAACATTCTCCACATTGTTCATGATAAATATCATTCCATGTGTCTCAATCCTACAATAAAAAAATGTCACCAAAAGATTGTGTCCATGATTATTTTTATGTATTTTTATGCCAATATTGCTCTTGTTTACTTTGGTACCTCTTGGATATGTATAATACATTTTATAGGCGTCATAACCATTTCCCACAATGACATAAAACGTGGGGTGAATTCCAATGTGTCACTACTATACTACTTGGTTTCACTTGGTTTCATTAAATCTAATGGTTCTGATTTGTAGCTAAATAAATCATTAATCATGGATCTGTTACTTGTGGTAAACTTAAAACATTACTACATTCTATTTTCAATCGATCATCTTACCATCTTTATCATTAATAACTATAATTATCTTCTCCAAACATTCATTCTTCCATTTCACTAGAACTTTGAACTCTTCTTCACCATATTATTATATCATCACAACCTTGACATATAGAGTCTGGAGTTTATCAGATTATTTTACATTCCATATAATGATAGAAAACACTTCCTAAATTTTTTCAATGAGTTTTCTTGATCATCTGATGAATTTCTCAAAACATCAATCATTTTTTTATTCATTAACTTATATATTGTACTCACTAATCCATTTTTAGAGAAATATAATTCTAGACTAATTCTTTTAAATTTATTCCATTAAATAAAACATCATGTCTTCTTATTAATAAATAATGTGTTTGGAAACATTAACCTCTTTTTATTAGTTTTTATTTTGTCTCTCTAAACATCAATATATTCAAGAGATTATTCTGATTATATTAGAAGATCAAATCATCCTTTTAAATGGTGTTCATCATTTTCACATTCATACATTTTCTATAAAAACAAAAAAATATTGACTATATCATTTTTACAATTATCCATAAATTTTTCTATCTCTTTAAATTCATATTCATCAATACATTCATTTTATTGGGAAAAAATATTTTCATTGTTTAGTGAATGTTCATTTAAATTATTTCATATGTTTTACATATTATATATAAATTCTCATTGTAATTTACTTCATCTTCCTCATCTTCATCATGATACTTCTAGGGGAACCCCACTACATGATGCCCATCATGTGCATTTCGAAAGAGTACAACTGTGAGTTTCCTTTGAATATTCCATTTACTATTTGGGAATTTGATGAATGTAATGACATTAAATCATATATATATTTTTCTTCCTACTTGTCTTCAACAGTGATAATCTTCAGGGACATGAATGTGACTTCTTTAAATATATTTTCTTCATGGACTCATTATCATCATTTCTCACCACATATAAGAAAACCATATTTTGGATGATATTCAATTATAGACCATTTATATATTTAAATTAAAAAATAGATACATTTGGATTGAACGGAGGTGGAAGACATCTCAAAAAACCTAAATTTATTTGAATCACAACTAATTTCACTTAGACAACACATTTCTTCTTCATAAACATTAACCATCTAAGAGAATAAATAAAAAGAATAATTAGAGTTTATTCTAAGATCCAGATAATTTTTATTTATAATATCCAACATTGATTTTTGGGATTTTTAGTCACCCACTTTAAAATTTTACATCTTTTATCACTTATCAAATGATGAGTTACAGGACATCAAATTTATATACCTCAAATTATATATGAATCCCTTAAATCAATAATAATATTTCTAATATCATCCCATTCCATTTTTTCTACTTCTAATAATGTTAGAATGTTGATAATGTCTCAAATTATATTAATCGATAATATTAATACATTCACTATTATGGTTGAAAGTCGTATACATCTGATTAATCCATAACTGTAAATTTATTCCACCAATGATCAGAATCCCTTTATGATAAGAAAAACACCATTTTATCCATTTACTGAGAAAGATTCATATTAACCATTCAATATAACACCATTTATTTCCCCGACTATGTATAATATCTAGAAGTGTGGTGAATTAGGATATGATATATTAAAACCACTATGGATTTATATCATGTTTAATTTAAAAAAACATTCCTCCCTTTGTTGTATAAATTTTTAAATCAAAATGAAATCACAAAAAAGAGATAAATATTTTACATGGATCACCCTCACTAGTCTATATCAGTGGAGAATATATATATAATGTTATGATTTACCAAATACACTAATGCTCAGAGAAAAAGTATCGTTCGAGAAACAAGAAATTTATCTCAAGGATCAGTACACTAAAAAAGATAGGATCAGACTAACTGCCCCTACAACTTTAACACCAATCATAATTTAAAAAGCTCAATTATATCCATTCTAAAGTGTTCACACTACTCTAAAAAAATATTCTCTTTTTGTTATAAATCATCGTAGAATTTTTCCACAAAGATACGAGCATTACATAAAGTCATGTTTTCACCCAGTAGATGAAATTAAAATTTACTCAAAATATTTTTATTCAGAATTTTATTTTTCTAAATTCATTCCAAGCTTTGAAAACTATATTTCATCATCCGAAGACTACATTTCACCATATGAAAAGACATCTTTTCCGATCAAAAATTTATTCTTAGACTACCACTTCTTTAAAAACAACATATTCATAAAAAATCACTAATTATTCATGTACATCCTCCACCTCATGGAACATTTTATTTAGAATGAAATGAACCTATAGACCAATTTGGGGATCATTATTCGTGAAATATCTCATTCACATTACTTCTCCATTTAGGAAATATTTTTTTATAAAGAATCCTCCCTCTCGATAAGAATTTTACATACCCAAGTTGTAACACCCCAAGATTTCATTGTGTGTTATTTCTTAAAAATAATTCAATAACTTGCACTACACGCAACACCGAGTTCTAACACACCATAACCAATCAAACTAGCCGTTATGAATAGTAATACCTAATTTTTGAAATTATATATTTTAAAATGAACTTCATTTTTGGATTTGGAATATCGAATTTAGCCTAAGGTGAAATTTTGGTACTTTTCGGATAACTTTCATATTTTGATGAATAGTGAAAATTACTAAATTTTAATTAAAAACAACTTTTTTAATCAAAATAATTAATAGTGATAAATTATGAATTTGAGTGGGTTTAAAGTATATTTAGAATATATTTTTACCATTTAATATAATTTTGGTCATTGGACATAATTTTACAATTAAACTGGACAAAAACAACTGCCAATCTTTTGATAGTTATTATCTCTTAAAAACACGCTTTTTGTTTTAACAACATGAATTAATTTTAAATTAATTTCTGCCACTTCTGTGTTTCGAATTTATAAAAATGGATTCCATATTTGAAATCAGGATGTCCAAATTGTGTAAATAGGTAACTTTTATTTTTAGACATTTTGAATAATTACTGTGGTAAATATTTTATTTACCATGGTTAAGGGTAAATCCGGTAAATAAGGGTTAAAAAATAATATTATAATATTACTAAATTACCCTAAAACGTGTTCTAGCCTTATTGGTTGATACATGTTCGACCATAGGCATCTTTGGGTCGATTTTGGGACCCCATGGTGCCACTTGTAGGTGACAGGGACACTTTTGTTTAATTAAGTTAAAATGAATACAAAAATGACACAAGCATATATCTTTTAGAAAAAAAATTATTACATAGGGTTATATATGATGGATTCTAGATTATAAATATTAATTAGAAAGATAACATGATTTTCTACATAATGATATTTTATTTATAATTTTTAGACATTTAATAATTTAATTTATTTATGACACAATAATCATGTGGTAATTACTATAATAGTGAAAAGTTAAAATAATTGATATTATAAATACCCAAATAAATAAAATATGAAACTTTTAATGAATTAAACTAATTTTCTAGGATAATATGACATATTAGGATTGATTTAATTTACTTTTATCGAATTAATAAATCTTTTATGAGTTTCAAAAAAATCGACTATTGAATAGTGTCGAAATTGACATAAAAGAGTTCTTAAAACAAATATTATATTACTAATTGATATTAAATTCCTAAAAATATAAGGATCGGCCCAGAGACATATATCCTGATATTTTCATCATTAATGGACCCCTTGGGGTCTCTTGGATGTATATAGTAAGTTTATTAACCACATTATATAAAAATACAAAGAGACATTGTAAAAGTGAAACTAATTAACTTAGAGTTAATACTTAAAGATAAGGTTAATATAAGTACCCAAACCTGTATAAATTCTATTGGTTGAGTTGTTTTCGACCCATCCCCAACTTATCCTTTGAATAATCAACTTTGGAGCCATTGGAAACTAAATATGAATTTATTATAAAATAATATCTCTAGCTTTTCCAAAGGTGCCTCTAACCCCTCTTATAAAAGGGAACTCCTCCTTCTCATTTCATCACACCGTCAAAGATTTTTTTTTGGGCCAAACTCTTCCCAAATACTCTCCCAACTTCCCTCACTACAACCTAGAGGCCTTAGTTTGATCATAAATCCAACCTAGGGAGCCCTTTTGATCAAATCAAAAGGAAGAAACCGAAGAAGAGGTAATGATTTCACCACCCTTTTCCATGTTCTTTTCTTCTTCCACTTCTTCTTCATTTGTTGTTACCATTATAAAATAATAACTCCAGTATCATATATATACTGTGATGTTATTTTAAATATGGTACAACCATATTCAGTATTCTATCCACCCTTTGAATAACATGTCACCATACGTGCGTACGTACGGCTTACTGTCTCCACGTCGTGGTGTAATTGTTATTCAATAAAATATTATTTGGACGGGTATAATAATGATGTGTAACTCATGTAAATAATAAATATAACATGTTAATGATTCTTTATATATGATATACCATCCATTTATATATTATTTTAATATCAAAATAATAATATTGTCGCTCGTGCGTACGTACGGACTACTGTCTCCATGAACGCGATGAGATTCATTCTCCATCGTATCCATTCAAGTATAATTATCATTTGATGTTTAAGAACTTGATATCATTCTGGATATGAATAATATACAACCTATCCTTTACAAACATGTCTTACATAACAAAACATATAAAAGAAAACAAGTAAGTTAACACCCGAAACAACGATAATACTAAGATATTATTATCAAATCAATATTAAAAGATCATATATGATATCATATTAATTTAAATGATTCTTATATAATTTAATAACAATTATTTCACCATTATACAAGAGGTTAACATACCCCAACCTAGTAAATGTACAAGGTAAGGTTTATTTCACAATCTCTTCATTGTCCGAGATTGTTTATACGTAATAATCTACTGGGATCTCTTTATCATCCAAATCCATGTTTCTTAAAAATGTATTTAAAAACATTTTTACTATTTACAATAATATGGGTTAAAGTCATTTATACCCTTTTTTGACTTTTTATAAGAGGTCTATAAAGGAATATTTCCATCGTTTTCCAAACAAAGTTCTTTTTAACCTTTTCGACAAAATTAAGGTAAGAATGTTTTTTTAACGTATACGGCGGGTGTGACTATTTACCACCGTTATAAAATTTTCAAAGCTTCCCTTACAAGCTTACAAGGATATTTTAAAAGTAAATGTTTTATTTTATAATTATGTGACTTTGAAATTATTTTAAAATGAATATTTTAATAATTTCGGAAGCGTACTCTTTATCAAAATCAGAATTTTAAATGTTTTAAAGATTTATCTTTCTAAATCTTTTTAATTAATGTCCATGTCTTCAAAATGGTTTTTAAGGATTTATTTATATGGACATTAATGATTTTTAAAATTTTAATTCCTTTCAAAAGTTTCAAAGTGGTATGAGACACTTTAATTTAAAACTCTCTTCTTAATTACTTCCTTTATAAATGTCTGACTTTTAAATGATTTCAAAAAAAGAGATATTTCTCTCAAATAGTTTTGATTTAATCTATGTCAACATCCTTTTATGGATTTTACGCTTATTTGAAGTTGGTTTATTATGATACAAAACTTCTATATTGTATTGAATTTTTTGTGATATGTTTGACTGTGGATGTGCTATTTTTATACCATTCATAGTTTATGGTGAGAGTATTGACATTTCGTATACTAGTTTTAATACGAATGTTTATGTTATGTTTAAACCATTTCATATGGGAATGCATTGGACTTAATATGTGATGGGTGGAGCCCGCTATAGCTCGTAGATGCATCGGTAGGTCTCATGAGACAAACTATTGTCTTGGCAGAAGGCCTTGGAAAAATCATATTTGTAGTCTTGGCACGAGGCCTTGGATATGTGGTTATGATAGTATGGCATTATGCATTCCAACATTATGAAAGTGGTTATTGATATTGCATGTGATTATTCGATTAGTAGAATATCCATGTGAACATGTAAATGGCATTATTTCATTTTACTTTTGCCATACTATGTTGAAGTTCAAGTTTAAAAGGCTTTTGTTTTAGTTATACATTGCCTTAAATGTTTATTCTTATTTATGAAAGTTTCCTCTATATTGTTATCCTTACTGGTCATTTGAGATCACCACTTTTCTATGTTTTATTTTTCCCAGGATGTGAAGAAGTAAGTTATGAATGACCTGCAGGGATATTATGAGAGAATAATAGTGTGGACTGTGGAGAGATTATGTTGTTGTAGTAGTTTTTCATTTTATGATGTAATGTAAATCTTATGAATATATCTAGTGTTTCCAAGGCTACTAAACCAATCGGTCTTTCGAGATTTGATCTCTCTTGTGATCATGCCAATGTTATGTAATAATGCACCGACTCTGGGTAAATAGGGTCGAGGCGTTACAGTTGGTATCAGAGGAACTTTAGTACAAACCTTGGAAGCTAGATTTAGTTAAACTCTAATTAGAGCACGTAGACCTAAGATGAACTTTGAGGATTAGTATAGAAGAACATCCTAGAATTTTGGTATTGTAGAGATTTTGTGAGTTTTCCGAGCAATACATCCCTGTCTGGATACGAGCAGGTAGAGGCGGCTCTGGCACAGATGTACCTAGGGGTAAAACCCGAAAACACCGCTTTGAGCTAGACTCGAACGGGAACTGGTGCATGACAATGGGCCCTGCTGCACTCTTGGTTACGACACTCCTGGGGGATATGCTTTGGATAACTCTCATTTTCCTTAAAAATCATTATGAAAGGTTTATGAGTATATACTTCCTCAAAGGAGACAATTTTATGAATATGGATTATATCCATAAACTATTTAATTTATGTTATGTGTTTTAAAAGTTTGTGATTAGGTATTGTTATTCATAAACTAATATAATGTATGCCATTGTTTAGAAATGGCGCCCAGTAGAAGGAATGAGAACTCTAGCAATGCACATGATACAAAGAGAAAGAAGATCATATATTATATGGTTTTAAGCCAGAATTTACAAGAGAAATAGTCTCGCTTGTATTATCATCATATGAAGAAATAATGTCATGTGTTGATAAGATAAGTAAAGAGTTTACGGAGTACTATGGCTTTGAAGGGAAGCAAGAGAAGAAATGGATGGAAGAGGGAAAGATGGATAAAGGGAAGAGGGAAAAGAAGAATTTTCCCATGTGTGGTAACTTTGGAAAGAAACACCCTGGAACTTGCCTGAAAGGAATCGGAGTTTGTTATAAGTGTGGAGGAAAAGGAACAAAGTACGTGACTGCAAGGGTAAGAAAATGGTTTCAAATGTACAATGCTTCATTTGCAAGGAGTTTGGACACTACGCGAACCTATGTCCCAGTCATCACACTATAACGCAAATGATGCTATTGGATAATAATCAAGTTATGATACTACCACAGATGAAGAGGAATGATTAGAGTTCTTATGTTGATTATGTCAATTGAATGTTGTATCAACAATGTACTTGTTATAATAATTTAATAATTGTACTGCAGTACTATTTCATTAAGGACTTGAGATTGTGTGGAACAAAGAAAAGTGACTTAATAGCAGGATAAATTTTTGGAAAATATATGGTTGATAGAATGATAAACCATAATATAGTTTTGATACCGAGGTAGTGATTTTAGAATAATACATGATTGTTTTGGATAATTTATATTTGATATTCTTGACTACCTTGGAACTGATTAATGATTTGTATATTCCATCATTGTTGGGGTTTTAATCATTTTGGGATTGATAAAGTATATCCAGCATTCTATATGGAATAAGGGAGAATGAATTTAATCAATAAGGAATATGGTAATTCAGGATGTTTCAGTGTATTAAAAGAATACATGATGAAGGTATTCATATGCTATTACGGGGTAAAAAGGATCTACATTATGTTTACCTTCCTTATAAATGTTTGAATGTGAGTTTGGACAGAAGTATTTTGGATAGTTCTAGTTTGGATTATTTTGGATCGCCATAAAAGGACAACCCAGAGGTCGAGCGGCAACCCGTCGCGTCCGGCAAGGCTGCGAGACTTGAACCCTCAACCGAAGGGCGACAAGGGTGTATCACCTACCACTAGCCCACGAGATGTCCTGGATTAAATAATGTAGTTTTTTTTAAAGATCTGGTAGATGAATTATAAATTCATTTATTTTGGAACCCTGTACGAATAGTATAAATAGAAAAAAAATTTACGTTCTATTATCTTTTAGAGTGAAATATGAGTTTGTGGTAGAAATTTATTAATGGATAAAACTCTAATTATAAATTAAGTATATCTCCTTATGATCTTAGCCAATCTCATAAATAAATTCCTCAACATTAATAAAAAGAACTTAGAACAAAAATGTTGTCCTAGATGGTACCTTAAATCATCACTAATTTACAGCTTTGGGATTGTTGACATTTTCATAGCCATGTTCTCTACCACTCTCCATCAGATAATTGATGGTTATATTTCTCTTCCATATCCATATTTTCCTACATCGAACCCCAGTATGTTTTATTTTCGGTAATCTTCATACTTTTCACTCTTTGTTTTAAATAGAGGTCTCATTAATTCATTTTTCGATGAGGGATTTCAACTAAGATATTTTGAAACGTCAAAAATGTGTTATCCCAATACACTAATTTTTGTTGAACCGATGGTATTTCAAATCATCATAGATTGATGAGTTTAAGGACCTCAATTTTATACTTGTTTGTGGTTGATGACCTCAATCACTACCTATAAATATTTACATTTTTCCTCTAATTATATGTCTCTAATTACCACCAATGTTCTCCTAATCGAGATCATAATTTGGTGGTGACCCTTTCATTTCTCTTTTCCTCTTATTAAGACTAAATTTTAGTAACCCAATTTCCGATTTGGGTTTTCCCACAAATATATTTTCTATTTTCAACCTTTTATTTTCGAAGAACAATTTCAAATTGCGAGGACGCAATTAATTGAAGGATGGGAGAATGTAACACCCCAAGATTTCATAGTGTGTTATTTCATCAAAATAATTCAATAACTTGCACTACACGCAAGACCGAGTTCTAACACACCATAACCAATCAAACTAGCCATTATGAATAGTAATACCTACTTTTTGAAATTATATATTTTAGAATGAACTTAATTTTTGGATTTGGAATATAGAATTTACCCTAAGGTTAAATTTTGGTACTTTTCGGATAACTTTCATATTTTGATGAATAGTGAAAATACGAAATTTTAATTAAAAACAACTTTTTTAATCAAAATAATTAATAGTGATAAATTATGAATTTGACTGGTTTTAAAGTATATTTAGAATATATTTTTACCATTTAATATAATGTTGGTAATTGTACATAATTTTACAATTAAACTGGACATAAACAAGTGCCAATCTTTTGATAGTTATTATCTCTTAAAAACACGCTTTTTTTTAACAACGGGAATTAATTTTAAATTAATTTCTTCCACTTCTGTGTTTTGAATTTAGAAAAATGGATTCCATATTTGGAATCAGGATGTCCAAATTGTGTAAATAGGTAACTTTTATTTTTAGACATTTTGAATAATTAATGTGGTAAATATTTTATTTACCATGGTTAAGGGTAAATCCGGTAAATAAGGGTTAAAAAATAATATTATAATAATACTAAATTACCCTAAAACGTGTCCTAGCCTTATTGGATGATACATGTTCGACCATAGGCATATTTGGGTCGATTTTGGGACCCCATGGTGCCACTTGTAGGTGATAGGGACACTTTTTTTTAATTAAGTTAAAATGAATAAAAAAATGACACAAGCATATATATTTTAGTAAAACAATTATTACATAGGGTTATATATGTTGGATTTTAGATTATAAATATTAATTAGAAATATAAAAAGATTTACTACATAATGATATTTTATTTATAATTTTTAGACATTAAATAAGTTAATTTATTTATGACACAATGATGATGTAGTAATTACTATAATAGTGAACAATTAAATTAATTGATATTATAACTACCCAAATAAATATATTATGAAACTTTTAATGAATTAAACTAATTTTCTAGGATAATATGATATATTAGGATTTATTTAATTGACTTTTTTAGAAGTAATCAATCTGTTATGAGTTTAAAAAAAATCAACTATTGAATAGTGTCGAAATTGACATAAAAGAGTTCTTAAAACAAATATTATATTATTAATTGATATTAAATTCCTAAAAATCTAAGGATCGGACAAGAGACTTATATCATGATAGGTTCGTCATTAATGGACCACTTGGGGGTCGGTTGGATGTATATAGTAAGTTTATTAACCATATTATATAAAAATACAAAGAGACATTGTAAAAGTGAAACTAATTAACTTAGATTTAATACTTAAAGATAAGGTTAATATAAGTACCCAAACCTATCTAAATTCTATTGGTTGAGTTGTTTTAGACCCATCCCCACCTTAACCTTTGAATAATCAACTTTGGATCCATTGGAAACCGAATATAAATTTATTATAAACTAATATCTCTAGCTTTTCCAAAGGTGCCCCTCACCCCTCTTATAAAATGGAACTCCTCCTTCTCATTTCTTCACACCATCAAAGCCTTTTGGTTCGGCCAAACTCTGACAAATACTCTCCAAACTTTCCTCACTACAAAGTAGAGGCCTTAGTTTGATCATAAGTCCAACATAAGGAGCCCTTTTGATCAAATCAAAAGGAAGAAACCGAAGAAGAGGTAATGATTTCACCACCCTTTTCCAAGTTCCTTTCTTCTTCCACTTCTTCTTCATTTGTTGTTACCATTATAAAATAATAACTCCAGTATCATATATATATTGTGATGTTATTATAAATATGGTACAACCATATTCATTATTCTATCCACCCTTTGAATAACATGTCACCATACGTGCGTACGTACGGCTTACCGTCTCCACGTCGTGGTGTAATTGTTATTCAATATAATATTATTTGGATGGGTATAATAATGATGTGTAACTCATGTAAATAATAAATATAACATGTTAATTATTATTTATATATGATATACCATCCATTTATATATTATTTTAATATCAAAAGAATGATATTGTCGCTCGTGCGTATGTACGGACTACCGTCTCCACGAATGTGATGAGATTCATTCTCCATCGTATCCATTCAAGTATAATTATCATTTGATGTTTTAGAACTTGATATCATTCTGGATATGAATAATATACAACCTATCCTTTACAAACATGTCTTACGTAACAAAACATATAAAATAAAACAAGTAAGTTAACACCCGAAACAACGATAATACTAAGATATTATTATCAAATCAATATTAAAAGATCATATATGATATCATATTAATGTATATGATTATTGTATAATTTAATAACAATTATTTCACCATTATACAGGAGGTTAACCTACTCCAGCCAAGGAAAAGTTCAAGGTAAAGGTTATTTCACAATCACTTCATTATCCGAGATTGTTTATACGTAATAATCTACTGGGATATCTTTATCATCCACATCCATGTTTCTTAAAAATGTATTTCAAAACATTTTTACTATTTACAAGAATATTGGTTAAATTCATTTATACACTTTTTTGAATTTTTATAAGAGGTATATAACGGAATATTTCCATCGTTTTCCAAACAAAGTGCTTTTTAACCTTTTCGACAAAATTAAGGTAAGAATGTTTTTTTAACTTATACGGCGGGTGCGACTATTTACCGCCGTTATAAAATTTTCAAAGCTTCCCTTACAAGATTACAAGGATATTTTCAAAGTAAATGTTTTATTTTATAATTATGTGACTTTTAAATTATTTCAAAATGAATATTTTAAGAATTTTGGAAGGGTACTCTTTATCAAAATCAGAATTTTAAATGTTTTAAAGATTTATCTTTCTAAATCTTTTTAATTAATGTCTATGTCTTCAAAATGGTTTTTAAGTATTTATTTATATGGACATGAATGTTTTTTAAAATGTTAATTCCTTTCAAAGGTTTCAAATTGGAATGGACACTTTAATTTAAAATTCTCTTCTTATTTACTTCCTTTATAAATGTGTGACTTTTAAATGATTTCAAAAAAAGAGATATTTCTCTCGAATAGTTTTGATTTCATCTATGTCAACATCATTTTATGGATTTTACACTTATTTGAAGTTGGTTTATTATGATACAAAACTTATATATTGTATTGAAGGTTTTGTGATATGTTTGACTGTGGATGTGCTATTTTTATACCATTCATAGTTTATGGTGAATGTATTGACATTTCGTATGCTCGGTTTAATACGAATGTTTATGTTATGTTTAAACCCTTTCATATGGGAATGCATTAGACATAATATGTGACGGGTGGAGCCCGCTATAGATCCTCGGTGCATCGGTAGGTCTCATGAGAAAAACTAGTGTCTTGGCACAAGGCCTTGGCAAAATCTTATTTGTAGTCTTGGCATGAGGCCTTGGCTATGTGGTTATGATAGTCTGGCATTATACATTCCAACATTATGAAAGTGGTTATTGATATTTCATGTGATTATTCGATTAGTAGAATATCCATGTGAACAAGTAAATGGCATTATTTCATTTTACTGTTGCCATAATATGTTGAAGTTCAAGTTTAAAAGGCTTTTGTTTTATTTATACATTGCCTTAAATGTTTATTCTTATTTTTGAAAGTTTCTGCTATATTTTTATCCTTACTGGGCATTTGAGCTCACCCCTTTTCTATGTTTTATTTTTCCCAGGATGTGAAGAAGTAAGATATGAATGACCTGCAGGGATATTATGAGGGGATAATAGTGTGGACTGTGGAGACATTATTTTGTTGTAGTATTTTTTCATTTTATGATGTAATGTAAATCTTATGAATATATCTAGTGTTTCCAAGGCTACTAAACCAATCGGTCTTTCGAGATTTGACCTTTCTTGTGATCATGCCAATGTTATGTAATAATGCACCGACTTTGGGTAACTAGGGTCGGGGCGTTACACAAGTTATTCCAGTTATGAAATCCTATAATCAAAATATATCATCTTAAAGATTTTACTTTCTGGTCTTTATATATTAATATATATATATATATATATTTACAAAATAACCATTTTCATAATTAATTGAAAATCAAATGTGGGAAAAAATTTACTATAAACTTGTTATTTAGTACATATAGAACAATTAACCTTTGTGGTGGAAAATTTCATCAAAAAACAAAAAAACTTTGTGATAACATTAAATCTCCACCTCTAGCTGAAAATAAGATTCATATTATGAATATTGATGTTCCCGCATACAATGAGTTTCCCATTAAATTAAGTTGATATATAGTTCGTCTGGCACAGTTCTCAGTTCACTAAGTGCATTTCCCTATATGGAATGCATACATCAATTCCATCATACATAAATTAGTCATCTCATTTGTGGTCTAGAAACATTCAATACGACTTGAAATCTTTTTTAGCCTATATATAAAATATGATTCAATAACAAAAACCATATAGAAATGTGGTTATCATGATTTTCCAATAAACACAATCACGCTAATAAACATTGGGAAAACACCATGATGGTTTTTTCCAATCATATGTCCATAGAAACAGATACTACATCAAATTCATTAAAATATGTTTTTTGAACCCATGTGAAATTTAATTCAAGACTTTATTAAAATAATCCAATGTAAAATATACTATAAACAACTTCCAAATTCATGAGATCTTCCAAAAAAATACTTCGACGTTCTTTGGAAAGTCCATATCCACGCCCACCTGACATACCACATACCGAATGAAATTCACATATTGTATCCATATAACTTATATGGACTACATCCCATATAGTTGGTGGTGTTGAGTGTCTATTTAGATAGCTCAATGATTCTCACCATTATCATCCTATAAAATTTGGTAGATCAGTATACCTAAAATGAAACCATTGAATAAAATACAATAAACTCATAGAATATGGTTATCATGAGAACCATGAACATATATAAAATTTTTATTACATATAATATCATTACCAAGAACCCTATGTAACCATATTTTCACATGAATTAATTCTTTAGGATCATCTCATTCTTCAACCTCATCTGGTGACATCCAAATGTAATTTTGACCTCATAAATTCATTTGGATCACTTAAATTGTATAAAAATATCATCAATACCTTGAAGATGGTATTATTTCATGCATATTACACAATTAATATAGTACTAGTCTACACACAACTTCTAAAAATAACATTTCTTCATATATAACATCACTAGAAATACCATTTTAGAAATGATAATATGGATTCAACTCAGTCGATCAAATCAACCACAAGAAATCCCAACTCACATGGATCCATTTGTGAAATTATATCAGGATACATCTATATAATTGATTACCCTAGGTGAAAATATATTTAAAAATAAACATGACATCTGGGATAGTGTCGTAACCTCACTTAGGAAATCATCTAGAACAATTCTAACATCTTTTGGGATATCTTATATCAATGTTTCTATTGATATCCATATCACATGTGATATTAGAGGCTCCATATACCTTCCTCCAATTATATTACATATCCCACCAAGGATGTCCACATGTTGGCCCTCCACATCAAAAAATGGAAACCACCTTTTGAAATAGTTAATTAATTTTTTTAGGGAATAAAACCTATCAATGATAATGATAATTTCATATGGAAGTGTCTATAGTTTTAATAAATTACAAGATACATTGTATCCCTTCATTAATATATATAATGGAACAAAAAAATAAGGATTGTTAACCTCAAGAAAGTGTATATAACCCCATATAAACCAGAAATCACTCTTAATTTAGCCCCATATAGGAAAACAATTATATTGAATGATGATCGGTGAAGAAAGATAACTAACCATGGAAACAAATACAACATGTTATAATTATTATACCTTGAACGACCTTGGACCCCGTTATTTACACTTCCTCTATTGTGTGAATATGACCCCATACTTGTCATATACAATTTTGTGATAAAACTCCATGAGGTTGTCTGTTAAAATACGTATACGGGCCTGGAATATCATGATGCATCCTCCATACAACACCATATAAAAAAATAAATTAGACATGGCCATTGTGAGTAGTTACAAAATAGTATGTACAGTGACCATTCAAACCAAAATCATAATATGAGAGTGTGAATCACTTAATTTATTTTTAGAAGTAATATTATCCAAAAACAATGTAAAGGACATAAAATTGTTTGTTACCCACTAGTAAAAACTCAGATTGCATGAACATATGAAAACCACTTCATAAGGACCTACTTCTTATGTCACCCTACTATCCACCCTCATGTGGCTCACTAATACTAGAAATCATCTCAAAAATTTCATATTCCTCCTTTTGAACCTTCGGGTATTTTGGATTCTTAAATGTGGTTACACCTACCAAATAATTAGGTGAAAATCCTCCCAATGACTATTTTATTTTGATTCATCAGGTATAAATACATCTGGGTAAAAGAAAATGTTTTCATTAAACATGATCTCATTCCCCAACACATATAATGTCCCTTATCTAAACGATATATACAATTACTAAATCGCAAACTATTTTTGAAAGATAGTAATTATAAACTGAGATCCATTTGAATGTCTACACACAACTAAAATTCCTCCTTATGGTTAATATGAAATGGAATCCAGTAATGAAATTTCAGAACCACAGAGATAACATACTTAATTTAGTACCTATAACAGATCCTAGTATCAAATCAATCCAACAGATATTTCAAACATCTTCATCTTACAATCCATATTCTGATCTGAGATATTTCACTAAGTCATCGCTAAAATTTACTAATTAAAGGAATAAAATGCCGAGGTCATGGATTATCTTTCTTTATCATGCATTAACTCAAATGATCAATGGGATTGGCCTTCCTAATATCTTCCTCCAATGAAAATAATTGATGATTACCTATATCCCATCCTAAAAATAATTTAATCATTATACAAATGTAAATTAGTCATTTCATGTTTAATTAAATTCATTCATTTTTTATTAAACGTCATTCAATTACAAAGTTCATACATGAATACAATCAGTCATGATTCAATCACCTATCATAGTTTTCTATAATGTATTTATGTATTCCAAAATTATTCATAAACAACTCTATTTTTTATATTATAATATAGGGTCATCTAAAATATCATTCTCTAGTCTGTACCCATGTTCCATGACAAGAATGTAGGTATACTAATATCATTTCTCTAAAAATATTGCATTTTTCATTATTCATGTAACAACCCAAAAATTTATTAATGAAAATTCATCATGGTATATTTAAATTTTTTAATGGTTATCTAAAATGTATGCACTTATTCAGTTTTATGTTTTGTATTTTAAAATACACTAATGAATTGTGATCATTGCTAATATATAATTTGAACAGTGATCACATGATTAGTAAAAATATTGGGATTTAAAAAATGTAAATTACTCAGACAAAGGAAGAAAATGCCACATCCAGTAGAATTTCCCCATGTGAATCCCATTTGTCAGATCTCGAAATGGAGGTGGCTTCATTGGGATTCAATATTGATGAAGATCAAGAAGAGCTTTAATACTTTAAGCTACAATAGAAACACCTACAAGGTAAGTTGAAGTTGATAGAGATTATCACTCGAGTGATGTTATCCGAGCCACCCCGAGAATCATCCACTATCGAACACCTTGCCCTAATATCTTATGAAAGTGTTTTAAGTGGTTATGTAACAATTCATTATAAATATGATTATGTACATTATTTTTGTATATAAGAAAGAATATTCTTCCATTTTACTAATGTAACTTTTTACATATTTTTTAAAGCACAAGTAAAATTGTTTTAGTCGATGGTAAACAAAGGAATATATTTTGATTAATTAAAGGAATATTGAATTATATAATATTTTAATAAAATATTATTTTGAATAAATTACATTATATCATGCATAGATGATCGTATAATTTTAATAAACACAATTGTAATTTTTAATATGGTTTGAAAAATATTTTTTTCAAAACCCATGAATTTTCTTAAATATAGGTTTTTATTTTGAAAGTGAAAATTCACATATGGGGAAAATTATTTTAATAAAATGAATTTAATTTTTTGAATCAGGACATCAAAATTATCCAATGGTGAATTTTCCTTAATTTACTCAGACGTTCGATTTTTTGTGTAGAAATTAAATATTGTTTAAATATATAATGGTTTTTATGACATCGTAGTTACCCAATAGTGATCTAATAAAATAAATTATACATTATATTCGGCTAATATATTTTTTACCATTAAAATATTTTGAATTTTGGTTGGTATGATTTATTTTACAAAGCCTTAGTGGACCCTCCATGTCTTATAAAACATTTTATCTTTTCAAGTTGATTTCCTTAAGAGTGTGACACACCTCCACATAAGTAACTCAATTATTTTAATACGTTATTACATTGGCCTTATGAAAAACTATTTTCAAAATCCCTCTAAATAATCCTTGGGCCAAAACAATGGGATAGATTGTGGTTTTGAATAGTTTAATGTGTGGTGTTCCAAACAAAAATAATAATGAAGTCCCTTACCTTTCATATAAAAACCCACACAAGCTCCCACATCCTCTTCACTCAAAGAATTTTCATTTAATACACCCTCTATCTTATTTTCTCACTAATCCTCCCAAGGTTCCCCATGCTCCCATTAAGTGACTCTCAAGCCTCTCCCATGCCTTTGGTTTCACACTTCCATGTAAGGGATTCTCACATTCCTTATTTATTTCCAACATTCCATATATTGTAATGGCACATTATCTTCAATTATAAATGTTTTGGTGTGATTCCAAACCACCCCCATATTTCCCTCTTCATGTTTTAATAATGAGAGTTCCCCTTTATCTCTCATTAATGCCTCTCATGTAAACTCATTACCATGCCAAAATTCCGTAAGGAATTTCTCTCTCCCCATTCACATTCAAGAAATTGATTTGTATTATGTATCAAAATTACATTAAATTTGATGGGAATTTTATCTATATGATAGCTATTTATTGTCCATTTCATATACATATGATGAGACACCCATTAATCTCAAATAAACCATTTTTATGAATTCTTATGTCACGCCATTATGCTGCCGAAACTTTAACGCTTTTTTCAATCCAATATCATTGTATAGTGATTACCATGCACTTGTATCTATCTAGGGTAATCATATTTATGATCATATACATATTTAATTGTACATTTATTTATTTATTCAAAAAAATATAATTGTGGAATAACTTATGATATTGATTGATTCCATGTTATATGATCCATATTGCAGAATTATGCCGGAAATGAAATGATTAATAATGGTGTTCCCTAATAGTGCTCTAATTAATTAGGTAAGGATTAGTATCATGGAATGTCATGTTAAATTTGGGTTTAATCATTCTAATTCATGTGTGATGATTGTTTACTCATGATCCATGTAAAAAAAGACTTGGCTCATAGTAATATCATGTTTTGTGTTGTTGCCCCATTTCCATGTTATCATAATCATGATATAATAGGATTTTATGTTTATGTTTATTTTTCCCTCCTTGGATATTACTATTGACTAAAATCTATTTTAATATTCTTGTTATTTTTATTTTACCCCCTTACTGGGCTTTATATCTCTACATTTTCTTATGCATGTCCTCAGGTTATCACATGAAATGCTATGTATGAGGGAATACAACAGTCTTGTAATGGATTATTTTAATAAGATGATGTGTTTTATGTTTTAAGTTGTTAGGTATTATTCTTAAGCCCAAAAAACCCAACACCTCTAGATATTATATGTTGTTTCATGTGAAGTTTGTAAGTAATAAATTATGTTATGTGTGTAATAAAGAGAAGGGTTTCCATATTTGGTATCCGAGGACAGGATTTGTTATTCTTGTAATTAGTATTAGAACACCCTACTGAAGCCATAGAGACTAGACTAAGAATAATAAAAAATATTCCTATGTTTTTATGAATATTGAGTAATTGATTTATCAAAAAATTACATCCATGTCTGCATACGAGCAGGTAGAGGCAGCTCTGGCACAGATGTAACTTAGAGTGAAAACTCCAACAAGGAGTTTATGGTTTGACCCGAGTTATCCTGGTACCCGACAATGGGCCTATCTACACTATTGGTTTCAAAACACCCGAGCAATATTGTTTGGTTAATTAACATGTTTAGTATGAACCATTATTAAGGGAGTTTAAAAAACCCCATTAGAATACATGTTACAAAGTAGATCCTGGATAACATAGATTGAGCATATAGATTCATAAGTTAGGAAAATAAATGTAATTTATAATTCATCTGTTTTTGTCATTGGATTATTCCTAATTTGTGACCCATAAATTTATTTTTATTCCATATAATGACCAGTACTATGAGGAATCGGGCCAGAAACCGATGTGAAGATCAGTTCAATGATTGTTCTAATGAGATCCCTAATCTAATATCAGTGGGAATCACAATATTTGTCATAATAGTTGCTCAATTAACTCAAGAATTGAATAGAAAAATGGGTCAGGAGTAATGTTCATCCCCCCCCCTGAACACTTCACTCTCTAGAGCATCATGAGACCAAGAACACATAATTTTAATGGATCATCTGATCCCTCAATCACCGAACAATGGATCAACTCCATTGAAAGATCTTCTCAATCATTCAATGTTCCAATAAAGAGAATCTCCATCTAGATTATTATCGTATGGAGGGTGAATCTGATCAATGGACTAAATTGGTCAAAATACAATGCTTGTGTATGAGATCATGGTGTTGGAATGGAAGGATTTCTGAAAAAATGTTTCTAGATAAATATTTTCCCCACACCCTCAGCATATGATATAAAGGGACTTCCTTTCCCTCTCGAAAAATGGTGAAGAATATGTTTGAGCGTAAAAGGAAATATTCTCCATGAATTAATCATACACCTCCGGCGTTTCTATTACCCAAGAATTCAAGGTTCACTTCTTCATTGGTGGGATGAGAACTAGCCTTAAAAAATACCAGACAATCCATGAATTTTAAAGCTATGAGGAAATTGTTTAATATACCCTCAATGTTGAAATAGAGATCAGTGGATCTTTGAGGTATCATGTGGATTGGAATCATATGGTGGATTTAAATTCTGGCTATCTGATGGATAAATCCCACGGTGCTACGAAAATACTACACCCCACTTTCCAATGTGTAAAATAAATCACCCCTAAAATACTTGAAGAGGAAATGCTTTATGTGTGGATGAAAAGGGAACCTAGTCATTAACTACTGACAAGAAAAACCCACAGATGTGACACATGAGAGGAACACTCTGTTCGAACCTCAACACATTGTCCACTAGTTCAATTTCAATGAACCATGGCACCATGCAAATCCGTGCCCAGAGACAAGGGTGTTCAGAGACAACCAACAACCATCGAAGCACTAAGGGAGAGATTTTTCCATCACCACTGCCGAAGTGAACCCCAAAAACAAAGTTGGGATAGGTACGCTAGTTATTCATTCCATAATATAGAATGAAATATTTTGTTATGATTTTACATATTCTTTTATAATCAGAAATTTTAGTCGAATATTCCCAATACCACCACAAATAATGGAAGTAAAATGTCAGTGATTTTGTCAAATAGGGAAATCATTGCATTCAATAAATATAACTCCCTCTATCATTATTCTTTTATTGTACTTCATGATGAACCTCATCATACTCCCTATAGTTGAACCTGAAGCAATTCAAGTCATGGATTTTATTTCCCTATATTAAGCCAATGTAAATTTTGTTAAAGGTAAATCACTCTCTATAAAAAAATTGACCCCTGATTCTATAAAAGTTCATGGAGGAGGATGAATCTTATTTAGCACCATCATCTCAACCATGGATATTCTGCCCATATGATCACCTGTATCTAGCTCGGATTCTTGAGTTTAAGGAAGGAACTTTCCTTGAAGACATCCCTATTTAGCGGAAATTTTCTGAATTGTTTCCTATGTAATTGTGTGGTCTTCTTCATAGAAGTGACGTTGATTTCAAAATTTCCCTTATACCTGGGGAATTGACAATAATATAGAATTTTTATAGAATGGCTGTTATAGGGCATGACGATCTGAAGCACCAACAAAATGAGAATCTGGATAATGGGATTATATTCCCAAGTGCATCACCGTGTGGGTGCACCAGTCCTCTTTGTGAAAAATAAGGATTGGTCACTGCACCTCTACATTGATTACCATGAGCTCAAAAAAATCATGATAATTAAAAAGTATACTCTACCAAAAATTGATGAATTGTTCAATCAGCTGCATGGAGCACAATACATATCCAGGGTGGACATTCTTTTGGGATATTATAAAATGTAGGTGATGAAGGAAGATATCACCAAGACTGATTTTTCTACAATATACATGAAAAATGAATTCATATTAATTCCTTTCAAACTCACAAATGCCCCATCAATTTTTATGGACATGAGGAATATAGTCCTTAGTGATTAACTCATCATATCTGTGGTTGTATTTATAGTTGATATTCAAATATACTCCAAATCCATGGGGGTTCATGAAGACCATCTAATAACTATTATAGAGACATTGGAGAAGAAAAATCTCTATGAAATGTACAACATGTGTGAGTTATGGTTAAAAAATTTATCATTCTTGGGTCATATCATCATATACAATGGGATATATGTGGATCCCTCCAACATAACTATAATTGAGGGATGGTTGAGGCCAAAATTGTTAATGGATATCCATAGATTCATGAGGATAGCTAGTTATTAGCACCAATTTTTGAGCAATTTCTCACATTTGTCCTACCCTCATACCAAGATAACTGAAAAGGGAGTAAAGTAGTCTTGGAGTTATGAATTATAAGAGAGAATGAAGGAGTTATAAATGAGGCTTATCACTGCACATGTGCGCACTTTACACACATGTGGAGAACTTTTTGGGGGTATTTAGTGATTCTTTGAATAAGGTCAATGGTTGTGTGTTGATACAGAATGATAAAATGATAGCATAGACCTCAAGGAAGTTGAAAATCCTTGAGCAAAAATATTTCATGAATGTTATGGTGTTGGCGGCTGTGATCTTTGCATTGAAAATATGGCACCATTATATCATGGGGGATAAGTGTGAGAAATATACTAATCACAAGAGCCTCAAATATATATTCACAGAAAATGAACCTAAAATGCACCAATGAAGATGTATATAACTCATCAAGGATTATGACTGCTCAATCTACTACCACACTGGGAAGGTGAATGAGTTGGTGGATGCTCTATGTATAATGAATCCCAAGACTTTTTCATTGTTGAAAATTGAGAAAGATCTTATCTTCTTTGATTTGTATATGATGGACATGGTAATCATTAATTGAGGAACATCATCAATCCATTATCAAAGTATTTATCAACCATTCAACTTAGAGAAAATAATTAATTCTCAATGAAAGGATGTGGATACTCTGAAAAAGGTTGAAGCTATCAGATATAGAAAATCCTTTGATTTCATGGTCGATAAGGTTGATATTGTGATATTTGGGTCCAGATTATGTGTACAATCTGATACATATATAAAGGTAGCGATTTTTAATGACATAAATAGCTCATCCTTATCTATTCACACAAGGAGCTGAACGATGTATCAAGATCTCCAATAAAACATTTGGTGGGACAACATTTAGTGGGATATTTTTAAATATAAGTCAATGTGTTGTGTATGTGAGCAAGTGAAAGCTAAGAGGAAAACGTCAAATGGGATGATATGACCACAAAACATACCAATATTGAAGTGGGACAACATAACCATGGAAATTTTCATTGGACATCCAAGGACATATAGAGGAAATAATGTTATATGGGTTGTTGGGTATCATATTACGAAGACATCTCACTCTATCGCGATTCGATCGGACTAATCATTGGTAAAAATTTCACAGATATAAATCAAATAAGTTTTAAGGATGTATGGTTTACAACTATCTATTGTATTTTATTGTGATCTGATATACCCCTAAAAGTTTTGGAAAAGTATCCCACATGATCTAAGAACTGAACTTAACATCAGTACCACCTATCATCCTCAAACAGATGGCCTATTTGAACAAAATATTCAGACACTGGAAGATATGTTATGATCAAGTTCAATGGACTTCAAAAGAGGATGGTGTAATGCCCTGAACCTCATTACCCATTGTCGGTGGATTATTACATAACATAGGAATGATCACAATAGATCATGTCCCAAAATACCTATTGGTTTAGTAGTCTTGAAAGTACTAGATACATACATAAGTTTTATATTACATTATCAAATTAAAAAAACAATATTGTGTCTCCTTTTATCACTCTTATATACCATAGCCTATTTCTGCATGTTAGTAATAATTTACTTCTTATCATCTAGGAAAAAATTAATCATAAGAAAGGGTTGTTCACAAATGCTCAATAAGGATAACAAATATAGAGGAAACTATCTTAAATAATCATAAACATTTAAGGGAATGTATAAAACTAAAACCCATGACTTATAATCATAAACAACAGCATTATTTGGAAAATATAAATCAAATAATTCCATATTCTTATTCACAATGATATTCTATTAGTCCAGTAATCACTTTTAATATAAATAGATAATTTCCTAGTAATGGAATGCATATTGGAAGACCTCATAACCACATAGTCAAGGATCTGTTACAACACTACAAATAAATTTTTTTCATGAACTTGTACTAAGACACTGCTTTGTCTAATGAAAACTACCGATGCATCAAGGATATATTCTGGGCTCCACCCAACACATACTATGTCTAATGCATTCCTCATATGAAAATGATGAAACATAGTCTTAACAATCGTATTCTAAAATAGCATATGAAATGCCAATATTTTAACCACAAACCATAATTGGTATAAAAATAGCTAATCCACAGTCAATGATAACTCATTTCATACGATATGGTAGACTGTTTCAACCTTAATCATGAATAATGAAGGATATTGACATAGATGAAAGTAATCCGTAAAACTATTTGAGAGAAATATACCCTTTTTCTGGAAAACATTTAAATGTATCAGTATTTATCAAGATGTTGTTAAAATTTGATTTTTTTTGAATCAAATTGTTCCATACCACTCGGAAACTTTTAAATAGACTATTAATTTTAAAACATTAATTTTCATAATAAAAAATCCTTAAAACCATTTTTAGTACATGGGCATTAATGATAAATATTTTTAAGAATTAATCTTTAATACATTAAAAATGATGTTTTACTTAGAGTTACATACCAAAAGAGAAACATTTTAATCAAATTATTAAATTTAATATATAAATTATAATACCATGAGAATAAATATACTCATGATATAACATGTCAAAGTACAGTATATACCCATATAAAAGTGAATCAGTGCATAAAAACAAAGAAGTCTCAATAGAATGTAAATTGAGATGAAATATTTATAAAGATTGTATCCTTAGGTTAAGGATAAATTAATGACCTAATTATGTGTGAAAATATAAATAAAATAAATATGATTGGATATTCAGTGTAAATCAATCAGAGGACATTAACACATATTAAGGTAACATAAACACCAATGACATGGATGTTTAACTCAATGAATGGAAATTGAGTTAAGATTATTCTTATCAAGTTCATATCGATTACTTGAGAATTTATCAATGGTGATATTATGTGTATCAAAATTATATACACATAATGGGGAGTGGAAATTAATAAATAAATAAATATTTATTTATTTCATACATAATCTTCGGGTAAAATAATCAATGACTTTAGTGTAATACTTAGTGAGTGGAAATAAAAATTTGAAATCCCCTTACAGATTTGGTGACTTACAAAACATACACCCCAAGAAAGAAGGATAAAACAATGAATATTTAAATACCCATAAATAATATTATATGAAACAATGAATACAATCATCGGAATTACATACACCACGCTAAAGAAAAAAGTGGCAATATAGCATTAATCTCACAGAAATAAGTATAGAGATGAACAGCAATTACCTTGTACATTTCCTTAGTCAAGGCTATGTTAACCTCCTATATACTAGTTAAATAATTGTTACTAAATTATAAAATAACCACATACATTAAAATGATATCATATATGGTCTTCTAATATTGATTTTTTAATAATATCTTATCAGTATCATTGTTTTGGGTATTAATTGATTTATTTTCATTTATATGTTTTGTTTTGTAAGTCATGCTTGTATTGGATAAGATTAATTTTATTAACATCGATAATTATTTTATTTTCTTAACAATTTATTTTTAATATTAAAATAAAAATCTTCTTGGAATGGTTATTATGGAGAACGAATCTCATCGCATTTGTGGAGATGGTAATCCTTACGTATGCATGAGCGACAATATCATTCAATTGAAGATGATCTTGTATATAATAGGATTTTATATCATATTTAAAGAATAATTAAATTTTTATATTTATTATTTAAATAAATCATACATCATTGTTATACCCATATACATAATGAAGTGTAGAATAAAAACTACACCACGACGTGGAGACGTTAAGTAGTATGTATGCACATCTGATGACGTTGTCATTTATAGGATGGATATAACAATGAATATGGGTGTAAAATATTTATTATAACATCAATGTATGTATAAGGTACTAGAGTTTTAATTTTTTTTAGGAAGACAACTTAGGAAAATGATGTGGAAGAAGAAGATAACATTGATAGAGGGGATGAGATTATTATCTCTTCTTCAGGTTCTTCCTTTTGATTTGATAAAAAGGGTTATATAGGTTGGATTTATGATCAATGTAATACTTCTAGAATAAATTGATGGTTGTTTGGAGGATATTTTGGTAGGCTATGGCTGAGAAAAATGGATTTGGACGTGTGAAATTAAGAGAACAAGGTGTTCCCTTATATAAGAGAGGTGATTGTCACTTTATGAAAATATTGAAATATTATTTTATTATAAATTATTTTTCTGATTTTAATGTCATTAAATAGATTTATATCAATGCTATGATTTTTATGGGTCAAAAAAATCTCTACCAATATGTTTTATATAGGTTTAGGTCTCCATATGAACCTTATATTTTAGATTTAACAGCTAGTTAAATAGTTTTACAATTACCATGTCTCCTTGTATTTTTTAATTCTATGGTTAATAAGCTTACTATAAATGGCCATTTCAATACCAAGAGGTTAATTAATAATATATATATTATTATATATGTATTTTTTCTGAACTATATATTTTTATTACTACTATATAATTTAATAAAATATTATTTGTTTTAAAAACTATATTATGTCAATTTGGACACTATTTTGTATTTGGTTTTTGATGAAGTCTTATCAAGTTTGTTACTTATAAATAAACTCATTAAATAACCCTAACATGTCATGTTAACATAAAAAAATAATTAATCCATCAAATATTTCAAATTTCATTTATTTTAATACTTATCATATCAATTATTTTAATCTCTAAATAATTAGGTAATTACTGCCTCATCATTATGTCATAAATAAATTTAATTATATAATGTATAAAATTATTAATAAAATATCATGAGATAGTAAATATTTTCATCTATCTAAGGAATATTTATAGTCGAATTTATCTTATGTTTAATCCTATATTAAGAATTTTTAAATTATTAAACTTCGAATTTTACACTTTTAACTAATATTTAAATAAAATAATAATAAATGTCATAAAAAAATCAACGTGGATAAAAAGAATTATATATTATTACTAAGGTTGAATTTGGTCAAAATACACTTATCCAATATAATTAGTACACGTGGGAGGGTAATTATGATATCATTTTTACCTTTAATTACTTTATTTACTATTAACTGTGGAAAATAATTTTTTTTACTATTCACCAAAAGTTATTTTCATATTATTGAACTATATATTACTTACTAATGTAAACCTTGTTTCTCAGGTTTTTGTAATTAAAAACACAAAATCATTAAAATTATGTTTTATGCAAATTTGAAAATGTGCATTGAAGGTGGGTAAAAGACAGTTAAAAGTTCAATAAGATTTTATACATCCAATCTTATTATAAAATGACTCGAATAAATTACATTGAATTTATATAGTTTTTATGTATATATTTTGATTTAATATAAATTTAAATAAAATAAATACTTATTTAATTAAAAATTCGGTTTTAAACAATAATGTATTGTTTTTCACTAATCAAGAAATTAATATGATTTCTGGAAAATTCAAAAAATTCACTCTTATATAATTTTGATATTTCAAATTAAAAAATTATGCCTATTTCACCAAAATAAAATAATAGAATTTTTATCATTCAATTTAAAAAATATATTCTCATTGTCAAAAAGAGAATTTGTGTTTTTGAGAAGTAAAAACTATCAAAAGATTAATAATTGTTTATGTCCAATATAAATGTAAAAATACATCCAATGACCAAAATTGGATTAAATAATAAAAATATAATCTTATTATAACAGAAAACAATATAAATATATAATTTATCACTATAAATTATTTTTATTAAAAAAGATGTTTTTAATTAAAATTAATATTTTTTACTACTCATAAAAAATGAAATTTATCATAAGAGCAACAAAAATGTATCAAAACTAAATTTTTCTGCCTCTTTTCTAAATAAAATTTTTATTTCTCAAATTGAATATATATAAAAGTCTCAATTATTGTATTTGAAAATGGATCACCATTAAATGTCGGTAAAATTGCATTTTGGAAATTTACTTATTTTACCTAAAAAATTGATTTTCTTCTTATATTATGTCTACGAAACAAATAATATGGATGTTAACACTATATGGAGTATATAAAAATCAAAATTCAGTTAGGACTATTCATAACCGCTTTTGGAATAGCTAGTTTTCTATGTCGTGGTGAACATGAACTCGGTGTTGCGTGTAGTGCATGTTATTAAATTAAATTAATGAAAACAAAATAATACGAAATTTTGGGGTGTTACAGATGGGACCAATGTCATCTATTGGTTGAATTATTCTACAATAATAGTTTCCACTCAAGCATCTGAATGGAATCATATTAATCCTATTATAAAGAATGTTTTAGAACACTGGCTTGTTCGGATTAAATTTGTGAGTGTATGCTGCTTGGACCTGAAATGGTTGAAGAAATGGTTGTGACAGGGAAAACCATTTAGAAGCATATCAAGGAATCCCAAAGATGATATAAATGTTATGCAGAAAACCATCGATAAATCCTTGATTTAAAAGATAGATACATGTTATTTCTACACATATCTCCGTGTAAGAAGGTCATGAGGTTTGGAATGAAAGGGAATATAAGTCTTAGATACATTGGACCCTTTGAGATTCATGATCATGTTGGGTTTTTGGCCTATAGAATAGTGAATCCACTTATATGGACAATGCAGATGTTGTATTTCATGTATCCTTCTTAAGAAAGTACATACTAGACCCTACCCATGTTCTCTCTTCTGAGGTACTAAGGTTAGAGGATAATCTTTCTTACGAGGATCAACCAGTGATGACCTTAGATCGTAAAGAAAATGATCTGTGAAATAAGACAATGTCCCTCATCAAAGTGTAGTGGAAAAAAAATTATGATTGAATAAGCGATGTGGAAATCATAAGAAGTGACGAAACAAAGTTACCCACATCTGTTTTATTTTGGGAAAGGGAAATTTCGATGGTAAAATTTCTTAATGGGGAATGGTTGTAACGACCCAAAAATTTACTAATGAAAATCCCACTTGGTCTATTTAAATGTCTTTATATGGTTATGTAAAAGGTATTCACATTTTTGTATTTATTTTTTGGATTATAAAATACTGTTATGAATTGTAATCGTTGCTAATATATCCATTCGACATTGATCAGATGATTTTTTTTAAATATAGGGCTTTAACAAATCTAATTTACTCTATCAAAGGATGTGATGGCCTCATCTAGTAGACTTGCCACGTATAAAGCACATTTACTGGTGCTCGGAAATGAGGTGGGGTCATTGGGCATCACTCTTGACCAAGCCCAAGCAGAGCAAGAATACGTTAATCATGAGCAGAACCGCCTATGGGAGAAGTGGGAGTTGATAGGGACTACCACTGGAGCGATGTTATCTCAGCCACTCCAATAGTCTATCCCCAACATGCACCTTACCCTGAGGCCTTTTGTGGGAGTTTGAAGGTGTTATGTAACAAGACCATAGAATTATTATTATGTACATTTTTTGGAGATAATAAACAATATACTTTCATTTTATTATATTCACTCTGTAAATGTTTTTGAAATCGCAAATTGTATTTTTTATCAATATTCAACTAATTAATATATTTAGATAAATAAATTTATTTTTGAATAAATTAATATTTTTAAAATTATTATTATTATTAAATTACTTTTTATTAATTTAAATTACTGTATAATTTTTATGAATACATTTATAGCTTTTAATTAACGTTTGAATGCTATTTTTTTCCCAATCCATAAATTTTCAATAAATATTTATTTTTATTTTAATATTGAAAATTAAAATTTTTAGAAAATTAAGTGCATAAAATGATTATTATTTCTTCAATCAGGATGTCGAAATTATCCAACGGGGAGTTTTTCAAAACATTCTGAGACAATCGAATTTTTGGGTAAAAATTATATTCCGTTTAAATATATAATGTGTTTTATCACATAATAATGACCCAATAGTAATGTATTAAAATACTATAAACAACATGTTAGGACAATATATGTTTTACCATTAAACTACTGATATTTTTTGTGTGTTTTATTAAATTTAAAAAGCCATATTGGTCCCTTCAAGACATATATAACATTTTAGCTTTTTAAATTGATTTCCTAGTGAATGTGACTCACCTACACAAATAAAACTCTATTATTATAAGAGGTTATGACATTGGAATTATAAAAGATTTTTTTCAATCCCCTTTGGAAAAAACCATGGGCCAAAACCATGGTCTAGGTTTTGGTTTTGAATAGTTTAATGTGTGGTGTCCCAAACCTAACTAATAAAGAATTCCTCTCCTTTCTTATATAAACCCACTGAAGCATCCACTAATTTTTCATGAAATTCCTTTAGAGTTCGTCCATACTATTCCTTATTCTCTATATAATCCACTCATGGCACCCCATGCTCCATAAATTCTACCTCAAATCCCTCCCCAGCCTTTTGGATCACACATCCAAGTAAGGGATTCTAACATTCCGTATTTATGTTCATATTCCCTTATATTAGTATACACTTTTATTTTAAATTATAAATATTGTGATATGATTTCTAACATCCCCCATACTGACCTATTAATTTTTTGATAATGAGATATCTCCTTTACCTCTAATTAATGATCCCCATGTACACCGGTTACCATGTTGAAATTCCATAATGAATTTATCTATCCTCATTTACATAAAAGCTATTATTTTGTATTACGTATCTAAATTCCATTAAATTTGCTGGGACATTTATCTACATAATCCCCTGTATGGTCCATTTAATTTAAATATGACGAGACTCTCATTTACCTCTCATCATCCATTTTTATGAATTCTTTTGTCATGCTGTTATGCTGCCAAAATTTCCCCTCGTTTTTCGAAGCCAAGATCATTGTGATGTAAATACCATACCCATATCTCTATTAAGGGTATTCACATTTATGAAAATATAAATATTTTATTATACTTTAATGTGTTTATTCCACATTTCTTAATTGTTTAATACCTTTTTATTTATATTTATTTCATGTTATATGATCCATGTGGCACTCTTATGCTTGAAATGAAATATTTAAGGAGGTTCATCATGATAGAACTCCAATGCATTGGGTAAAGATTAGTGTCATTATACTTCAAGTGAAATTACGGTTTACTCAAGCTAATTCATGTCCAATGAGGGTTTACTCATGATTCATGTTCAATGAGCATTGGATCATGCTAATACACTGTTATGAGTTGTTGCCACATTTCCATGTTATGATAATCATAGTATATCACACCTTTATGTTTATGTTTTTCTTGCACTCCATTCAAATGCCTATTGACTAGAATGTATTTTAATCTTCATGTAATGATTTATTTACTCACCTGCTGGGATTTATATCTCACCTTTTTCTTATGCAAGTCCTCAGGTATTCCCATGCAATACAAAGTATGAGGGAATGAAGTGGTCTGGTAAAGGATGTTTTAAACAAGTTGTTGTGTTTTATGTTCTAAGTTGTTATGTAATGTTCTTAAAACCAAAAACACTATACCACTCTATCAGCTATGTTTTATCAAGTGATGGTTTTATTTTATTAATTTTTTTTCTGTGTAATAAAGTATATGGTAGTCATAGTTTCAATAAAAAATATTATCTTATCCATAAAAAAACCATTGGTAACATTGTACCTTGAATCCATCCCTCCCATTTTCCCACTCAAAGGTCATCATTAATTGATGATACATAAGGACCCATGATTCCCCCCACTATATATCCATGGGAATGAAAAAACTGATGACAATATAATATTATCTCATACATATTTAATTGAACATTATAATAAAATAGGATCGTTTGAAATGATAAACATCAAGAAATATACACATTCATAAAATATAAAAAAGCACATATCCATCATATAAATAATCGATAATGATAACAAAGATAATAAAATTGCCTATATATATTCTAAAAATAATATATATAATATCTACTCAACAACTACTCCAAATCCAATGATAATAATATAACGATTTTTCACATGAGTTCCTATTGTAAATAGATTGTCAATTTATATAATATATTGTGAGAATAATATTTATAACAAATATGATCATACATAAAGTAGCTAGTACAAAGGTGAGTTGACAATACTAATTTTCTATAGAAAAAATAGAAAACCCAACAAACATATAATTAGGTAATCTAACCAATACCATCCACACTTGTCCCAAATCAAGAGTAAAACAAATAAAATGGTAATATTATATCAAAAATATGACAATGTATCACCACAATAATTTCCCTATTAATTTTAAACTCTCTCACCCCAATGTGAAATGTCATGAGCTATTAAACCTTCAACAAATATCCCATCACACAAGAAGTTGTCTCTATGGCTGGGGGAGATATATCCCAACCAACCCCACACATTAAAGGATTAGCATCTTAGAATAGAATCAGTTGTCAACAAATTAAATCCACATGGAATCAAATCTCATTAGAAGACATCTGGTCCATCACACCACATATCACCCAAGGAATCATTTTCCTTTACACCACATGTCATACAATGAATCTTACCCTATACAATCATCATGAACAATTCCAGACTCAATATATCATTGTAAACCTATTGACTACAAAAAAATATCATATCCTCGTCACTATATAGTATGTCCTATAATAACATTTATCATCACAGTGGGTGGAAGAGATGAAAATCAGAAATATCCTATAAGGTATTTTACCAAAATTTTGGATGGGGGAACTATTAACCAAAACCATTGGTTGTTGGAAATTATAATCAACACTGGTGGAATACATATATAAAATTAAAAAAATATAATGTATTAATACATAAAAAAATTTCAAACATATGTATGTAAAAAACGTCACATGCCAACTACACACCACCATAGAGGAACCCCAAAACATCTATCAAATCTAAAATAACCACTAAATGCATTTAATGTCCCAGAAATTATGTGGAATTTTTTTTCATAAATTCATGTGAATTTTATGAGTCTGGAGTTTCTAACGGAGCTTGATTCTGAGGACCGGTGTGCCCATAATAAATTTCTGATGTTTTGTTCGGGTACATTCAGAAAAACATACTTGCAGAAGTTTATATCTTATGAATAGATGTTCGGAATTAAAATCTGAGGACACCGATGAACTCACAGTGCCGATAATCGATTAAGGAGACAATTACCGCAGTTGCGTTTTATCGGGAGTCGAAGTTAATTTTTTTTGGATTCTCAATATATTATATCAAAAATTATGTGTGAGACAATTTTATTTTTGTTGGTGGTTATTTTCTCCAAATGGATGTTGGAGGTGGGGTCCACCCCCACATAACCTCCCATGGGAGGATATTCTGTGGTGGGACCCACACGAGCTTCAACTCCTCAACACCCCCTTGAAACCCTTGGAACCGCCCATTTATGTGGGTTAAACCCTCCACCTTCCACATAACCCCATAATGATGTCAACTCTCTCTTAATTAATTATCTAGCCTTCACATAATTAGTTTGCACCTCAAATTTGATTTATTTTGAATTCATTATGCCAACATAATAATAAGTGATATATTATTATGGTTGGAGTTGGCATAATTTTTTATTTTTTGGGGAGAATTGGGAAGAAATCTTCAAGGAATAATATTTTCCTGACGAAGAACGCTGATTACACCGAAGAACAATGATTCTTATATTCCTTTCCAACCGGTTCTAGCAAGGGAAGGCGCCGCCCATGAAGAACCTCACCAAAGACAACGTCATGATCTCCAATGTTGAGGGAACAACATCCATCTTCCGCGACCAAAATCTTATGCGACTCGTAAATGATCAACGATGAAATACGAGGTAGGGGTTACTGTAACATTTGATTCTACCCTTATTACTACATAGTTACGTTGGTGGAATGATGTGCCTATTGTTATCAACGTAACGAGGAGGGCTGGGTCCGCACGAACAAAGCCCGACCCTCCCCCTTTCTTGATGATCCATTTGATGACGTCGGAGGCGGAGCCGATGGGGTGAGGTGTCGTCGCACTGTGCCAGAGAATATCCATGGCCAGGAGGACCACGGTGGATGAAATAGGAACTTCCGCTCGGATGACCGCGGAGGATGAAGAGGTGTGGCGCCATCACGAAGCACTGTGGAGCCAAAGACTGCGGCCAGGCTAGGCCGCAGCGGTGGTGGACTGGCGCCGTCGTGCCGGCCGCGTGGAGGAAATCTATGGCTCGCATATGAGGGCTGCTCAGCTGGAAGAACCAGACGGGATTAAAAACCACGGCGCCTGCAAGCGCCGTGTGGGAAGAACCACGGCCTGCCGTGCGGCCCGCGTGTGCCGGGCAGAACTGGCCGACTACGTCCAGTTGGGCAACTGAGAGGCGGCGCCAAATGGTGCTGCTGGGCGAACCGGACTGGCCCGCAGTGTGAGACAGGTCTACAGATGGTCCATGCCCCACCAGACCGGGGTGACCCCCCAGCCAGGTCAGACAAGCCGAGCCGGGTCGGGCCGACCCGACAGCCCACTGGGGTTGACTGGTCGGGCCCGACATCGCTTAAATATGAATATCTTCTTAAACCGCGTGTGCGATCGATGCGTCATCTGCGTCACTGGGATCCTTGCGACAATGTAGTACTTTTTCAATAATCTAAATGTGTTTTGGTCAAATTTAGAAAATTTCCATATTTGGATCGACCGTAAATCCAACCGGGCCCTTAGAACCGAAATGCCAATAACCCTCAAACCAGGCATCTGATTTACGCGCTGTTTATCGCGTTCAGTTTTTTTGATGAGATGAAACTATGATATATATCAACTCTAGACTTCATTATAGTTAATGTATCGACACATCGCTCGTGGAGCGGACCCTCCATGAATCGAGCGTGTTGTGTGCGTGAACCCTAGAGCTGGCCGCAACGACTACTGTACCAGAATCCTACGTGGGTTAGACAACGATGATTAAGGTACCAGAATCTTACGTGGGTTTGACAGTGATGATGACTGAACCGGAATCCTCCATGGGTTTGACAGCGATGACTACTCTACCCAGATCTTTTGTGGGTCCGACAGTTCTGTCCTCTATTCATGTATCCTGTGTGGGTCTGATAGAGTAACTGGTCCTGTATCCTGTGTGAGTCTGAGAGCTTAGCTGGTCCTATATCCTATGTGGGTCCGACATCTATGATGAATCAGTGACTACATCTAATCATCTCTATCACTCTACTAAATATGTATACATATGTGAGCTGAGCCTTGTCTATTCATTCATTATCATCGATGTGATTGACTGGACTTCCTTTATGGACTCAGTTGGGATTGGGCACGGTAGTCCAAGCTGGACTGTGATTTGTAACTTAGGTATATGTATGGGCATATACCTATGTCGGGTTGGTTGAAATTTTTTGATTGTATCTTTCTACTGTGGTTTATCCTTTGTGTACTCTAGGTGACCTTTGGGGGTCACAGGACCCCCTGCTGAGTATTGCTATACTCACCCTACACGGACCTTGTTGTGTTCTGTGCAGATGACGGACATCAGTTATCGAGGCCGAGGGTGAAGAATTGGAGACTTCTCAGAGCTATACTTGACGGGAAGTACAAAAAGGATGAGTTGTTCGAGTTCTATACCTACCCTTCAGGTTGGATTTCCGGGCGGGCGATCCATGAGCTATTTTCCATTTTACTTGTACTTGTACTTGTTGTTCAGTTGGGTTTCTATTCTTGCCCACATACTTTAATCACACCTTAGTTTTCAATTTTAGTACTTGTTTCCTCTACTGTTTGTGTTGATACTGTGTGTTTGATACAGGTTAAAAGGATATTCCATCCCTTTTTATCAAGAGTGCACCTTCGTTGCTAGTCTCCAGCCCCTGGCCTATGGATGGCAGGCTTGGGGTAGTCACGACATGGGCCCCGAGGACAGGTCGTGACAAATTGGTTTCAGAGGAGTCGGTTCTACCACAAAACATGGACTCTAATTCTTTTAAAATAAATATTCTTTAGTGTTTTCGGAATGGTTATCAGTTTAGGGAAACTGGTGTTGGTGCGACAGTCGACCTATCCATACACTTGGACTCTGACTTCTGATTTTCGACTCAGTGCACGAAATACCTGATTGCGTGTGTGTTTCCTTAGAAAAAGTTTTCATTGTGATTTCTCTATGTCAGCTCATCAGTTATAAAATTTTAACTAGGATAAACCTATTTCTTTTCAGGATGGCCCCACGAAGGTAGCTAGCTATGGTTTCGAGTTTTGTATGAGATGGTTGCCAACGGAGCGACGAGGCCTCAGTGTAGGGCCCCATCACAGCGGAGGTACTAACATTACCACTACCTGTTGAGCCACCGATACCACTAGCTCCAGCAACAGAGAGTGAATGCCACCTGAGTGCGTTGCATGTGTTCTAGCGCCAAAGGCCGCGTATGTTTCTGGGAGAGATGGACCCACATGCAGTGGAGGATTGGTTGGAGGCTGCTGTGAGAGTTTTCAGATTGGTAGGGACACCATCTGACCTCATGGTGATCTTTTCCGCGAGTCTCCTACATGCAGCAGTAGGCAGATGGTAGAGCATGATGGTCCAGGTGCATGAAAAGGCATCACTACGTTGGACGGACTTCGAGAGTCTCTTTCACTAGGAGTTTGTTCTAGACAACCTTCGTGCAAGCGGATTTAGGAGTTATTTCATCTGCATCAGGGTAGAATAATAGTAGCTCAGTACCCAGCGAGGTTCACTATCCTCTCACGCAACTCCATGAATATGGTACGGGACAAGTTCTATAGGTCCCAGACATTCGACTAGGGACTCGAGTATGAGATCAGGGCTTCGAAGATTCCCCTCCGCATTTTGAAGCTGGCAGGGGTGTGGGTGAAATCCCTTCTAGTGGAGTGTTTTCTCGCTGAACAGTCACCAGCGGTTAGACCCACCATAGGGAAACATGTAGTGGAGTATATTGAAGCCGACAGTGGACAAATGTCGCAGAGGTCCAAGATGACCAGGCCATCAGGTGGGTGACCACAAGATACATGTTATTTTGTGCGGGGAACTCGAGATTGAGCATGCTATACGAGGAGCAGGCAGTTTTATGCATGCAGCGGGTAGGGCCACATGGCTCGTGACTACCCAACCCGCCATGCAGAAGAGCAGAAGATGGTAGAGGAACCTCCCAGGTAGAGGCAGTGAATCGACAATGGTGGTCTACCAGGAGAAGGAGGACTTAGCAGAGGAGCTTGCCGAGCCGCGGTTGGAGGATGATGTTTCGAGGCTCTACCACCACCATCACTAGGAGGTCCACCCCAGCCATAAGGGAGATTTCAGACATAGGCAGGCTCAACTCTAGGCAGTCCGGGCCTACGACTACGACGCAAATGAGATGATTCGAGTTACTATCTATGTCTAATCCACTATTTTTGCAGTACTTATAGACATATGTGTGAGTCATTATTTTATTGCCACTGTCCTCGTTCAGAGATAGAAGATTCCGATGGAGCCGTTGGCTCGATACTTACAGCAAGAGACTCCTAAGAGAGCAGACTTGACGATTATGCACATGTGCTGGCAGTGTGGGCATACACATGGTGGAGAGAGCTTCGGCTGGGATCTTCTTGTAGCGGTGTAGAGGCCTTACGATGCCATCTTGGGTATGGACTGGTTATCAACAGTTCATGCTCAGATTGAATGTATTAGGCATAAAGTGCAGTGTATCCTCACTGATGGGACCAGGTTCACCTTCACCGGCGAGAAGAGGGCCATTGCAGTGCCCGATGGACTTATGCAGAAAAGGGGGCAGCCGATCACACATTAGTTGGATAGTATAATCCTTGGAGCGATTAATGTACGGTGTCTGATTTTTCCTGTTGTGGTGGATCAGTACGTGAATGTTTTCCCAGAAGATGTTCCATGACTACATCCTCACAGGGATGTAGACTTATACATTGACTAGTACCCCGATAAAACACTGATATCTACTCCGGCATATCGGATGGCTCCCATCGAGTTTCATGGGCTATGGGTACTACTAGAGGACTTGCAGGGGAATGGATTTATCCAACCCAGTGTTTCACCCTGGGAATCTAATATTTTGTTCCCCATGAAGGCAGATAAGATATTACTCTTATGTTTCCACTACCATTGCCTTCATCTGGTGACCGTGAAGAACAATTACCCACTCCTGAGGATTGGTGGCCTCTTTGATCAGCTCATGGGGGCACGATGGTTCTGGAAGATAGACCTCAAATTAGGATATCACCAGCTCAGAGTTTGAGACGATGATGGGAAGAAGACATCCTTCATGTGTCGGTATTCCCACTATGAGGTCTTTGTTATGCCCTTCAGCATAACCAATGATCTACAAGTGTTCATGAGTCTCATGAATAGGATCTTACTGCCTTACCTCGATCTTTTTTTTGTAGTCTTCATCGTCGACATACTGATTTACTCGACTACTAAGGAGGAACAAAGCTGCCATTTGCAGGTAGTACTGGGTACACTCCGAGCGCTCCAGCTATATGGTAAACTATCAAATATCCAATTCTGAATTCGAGTGCTTAATTTCTTGGGACATGTCATCTTGGAGGTTGGAGTTGCAGTGGATCCAGCGTAGATCGAATAAGTACATGCTTGGGAGCCACCCAGGAGTGTGACGGAAGTGCAGAGTTTTCTGGGTCTAGCTGGGTACTATCAAATATTTGTTCCAGAATTCTCTAGAGATGCAACACCTCTTTCATCTTTGACAATGAAGGGTCAACCCTTCTTGTGGTCAGATAGATTTTAGACGAGCTTTCAGTAGCTGAGCCAGATATTGACTGGGGTGCCAATATTGAGGCTACTAGAGGAGGGTGTAGGATACGTAGTTTACTGTGACGCATCAGGGGCTGGACTCGGGTGTGTCCTGATTCAGGAGTGAGAATTGATCACGTATGGTTCACGACAGTTGATAAAAATGAGGAGAACTATGCTACCCATGACCTAGAGTTAGCAGCAGTGGTCTTCGCCTTGAAGATGTTGTGTCAAAATCTGATGGGTGAGCGTTTTACAGTCTACTCTGACCACCAGATTCTCGGGTACATCTTCTCACAGAAGGACCTGAACCATAGACAACGATGATGGCTCGAGTTTCTTCAGGACTATGACATCGATATAGTCTATACTCCATAGAAGGAGAATATTGTAGCAGATTCTCTCAGCAATAGATTAGGCATTTAGCCGCTGGGAGAGATGACAGAGTAGATGGACGCGTTGCAGATATACATTGTAGAGAGACATGGAATAACCTTTCTACAGTCTCTCACAGTCACTCTTCCACTTCATAAGCGAGTCATAGAGGCATAGTGTGGAGATGTTGACTGTGATACGTGACTTGCTCAGATATCCTCAAAGCAGGCACCTGATGGGTATTCTGATGGTTGGGAGCACGTCATCCTCTTCAGACGACGTACAATGGTACCAATTTCACTACAGTATGAGGTGTTAAGAAAGTTCCACACTTACCCTCTAGTGTTACATCCAGGAGTGGCGAAGATGTATCAGGACCTCAGACGACAACACTGGTGGTCAGGCATGAAGAAAGGGGTAGCAGGGTTTGTCTAACTATTTCTCACTTGTCAGAAAGTGATGGCGGACCACTAGGTTCTAACAGGTTTGGTTCAGCCCTTAGGGGTACTATAGTGGATGTTGGATGGGATATCCATGGATTTCGTGACGAGACTTCAACATACATCCAGAGGACACAACTCTATCCAGGTGATTTTCAAACGACTCACCAAGTCGTCCCACTTTCTACCGATCAGAGCACAGGGCTCAGCAGGGAGCATGAGATGCCTCTACATAGAAAAAATCATACGACTTCATGGATTTCCATCGATTATCTTCAAAGATAGAGATGCCCAATTAACTTCCTGTCTATGGAAGGGGTTGCATGAGTCTTTCAGGATGCAACTTCGCTTGAGCGCCGCCTTCCATCCTCTGATGGATGGTAAGACTGAGAGGACCATTCAGACTCTAGAGTACATGCTCTGTGCATGCGTCCTTGACTTCGGTCACAAGCTAGGAGGATCACTTACCCTCGGTAGAGTTTGCGTACGACAACAACTATCACTCCACCATCGGGATGGCACCTTATGAGGCACTGCACGACCGACGTTATAGATCACCATTGTGCTGGACTAGCCCAGGGGAGTTAGCACTTGTATAACCAGAGATGGGGCATGCTATGATGGGTAAGGTGCAGATCCTCCAAGAGCGGATGAATACTACACAGAGAAAAGATAAGTCCTATGCTGGTAGGAGACAGAGACCACTAGAGTTCGAGGATGGTGACCACATCTTCTTACGGGTCTCACCTAGATGAAGTCTATAGATATTTGGCTGGGAAGTCAAGTTATCTCTACGATTCATCAGCCCTTTTAAGGACCTTAGACGGGTAGGTGAGGTGCCTTGCCGCCTAGCCCTTCCACCACAGTTGCACCAGGTGCACGGCGTCTTCCACGTATCTTACCTTATGAGATACGTGCAGAACCCATCACACATAATTGACCATGGGGAGCTAGACATTGATGATAAGGCGACTATCATGGAACTTCTAGTGGATATTGAGGATCAACAGGAGCGGGTCCTGTGTGGATGGTCTATTCCTCAGGTGCGCATTCACTGGCAGTACAAGAACCTTTAAGAGAGCACATGGGGGCGTGAGGCTCAGATGCGTGCTCAGTATCCCCATTTGTTCACTTAGTGTGTGTTGTAGCTTTCAAGTACATAAAGCCCTGATAAGGGGAGAATTTAAAGTCCTAGAAATTATGTGGAATTTATTTCCTAAATACATTGGAATTTATGAGTATGCGGTTTATAACGGCGCTTGATTCCGAGGCTCGATGTGCCCGATATCAATTTCTAAAGTTTTGTTTGGGTAAGTTTAGTAAAACATTAGTACAAGATTTTATATCTTTTGAAATGATTCTCAGAATTTAAAACTAAGGACATTGATCAACTCGTAGTGCCGATATTCACATTAGGAGACATTTATGGAATTTGCGTTTTATCGGGAGTGGAAGTTAATTTTTGGGGATTATCATTAAAATAAATTAAAGACTTTGTGTGAAATTTGTTTTATTTTGGTGGTGGTTATTTTTCCAAAGGGAAGTTGGAGGTATGTCCCACCCCCACATAACCCCCCATGGGAGGATATTATGTGTTGCGGACCACTAGAGCATCAACTCCCCCTTGAAACCCTTGGAACCCCCCATTTATGTGGGTTAAACCCTCCACATTCCACCTTCCCTCATAATGATGCCAACTCTCTCTCAATTAATTCTCTACCTTGTAATAAATTAGGTGGCTCTTTAAATTTGATTTATTTTGAATTCATTATGACAACATAATAATAAGTGATATATTATTATGGTTGGAGTTGGCATAATTTTTCATTGTTTGGGGAGAATTGGGAGGAACTCTTGAAAGAATAATATTATCTCGATGTAGAATGCTAATTCCACCGAAGAATGATGACTCTTATCTTCCTTTCCAACCAATGCTAGCAAGTGAAGAGGTCGCCCGGGAAGAATGTCGCCAACGGCACTATCATTTCCTCCAACGTTTATGGAACGTAGTTCATCCTCCGCGACCACAATCATCTGAGAATCATCAATGTTCAACGACGACATACAGGTTTTGGGTAACTTTAATGTTTGATTCTACCCACTGTTCAACATCGTAATGTTTGTTGAATGATGTGCCGAATGTTATCAATGTAACGAGGTGGGCTCGGTCCGCCCGAACACTGCCCGAACCTCCCCCTTTCTTGTTGATCCGTTTGATGATGTCAGAGGTGGAGCCTATTGGGTGTGGTGTTGTCGCAGCACTTCGGAGAATAAACATGGAAAGGAGGACCGCAAAGGATGAAAGAGGAACCACGACCGGAAGGGTCGCGACAGATGGAGAGGTGAGGCGCTGTCGCGCTGGGCTGTGGAGCCGAAGGCCGCGGCCAGGTCGGGCCATTGTAGTGGTGGACTGGTGCTGTCATGCCGGCCGCGTGGAGGAAAACTGTGGGCCACATCCATAGGCCACTCGGCTGAAAGAACAAACCGGCTACTGCCGGCCGGGATGCAGGACTGCGGCGCCTGCAAGCGCCGCACAGAGAAGACATCGGCCCGCTTCTTTGGGACGCTTTACTGGGAAAACTGGTCGGATGGGCTGGAAAACTGTGGCGCCCACAAGCGCTACGTGGGATGAACTGCAGCCCACTATGTGGGCCATGTACACCGGGAAGAACATGCTGACTATGACCGGATGGGCTGGGGAGAGGTGGCCCCGCTTGGCGCGGCCGGGCGAACCGGACCGGCCCGCAGCATAGGTCAAGTCCATAGGGGGGAAGCCCCCCCCCCCCCCCCCCCGGGATGGGCCGACCCCCCACCAGCCTTTTTAGACTGGCCAAACCGGGCTAGGGTGACCACCCAGCTGGGTCGGACCCGCTGAGCCGGGTTGGACCGACCCGCCAGCCCACTGAGTTTGATTGGTCGGGACCGACTTCAGTTTAATATGAATTTCTCCTATACCTCTCGTCCGATCGACGCTCCATCTACGACACTAGGATCCTCACAACATGGAGGTCCTTTTGAGATAATCTACTTGTGTGTTGTTCAAATTTGGAAAACAGATGGCTTTCGATCGAGGGTAAATCCAACCGGGCGCCTGGAACAGAACTGCCAATAACTCTCAGACCAGGCAATTGATTGACGCGTCGTCTATAGCGTTGGGTTCCTTTTCATGGGACAGAACTATGAGATACATCCAGTCTAGACTTCGTGATAGTTTATGTATCGACACTTGGCTCGTGGAGCGGACCCTCCCAGAATCGAGCGTGCTGTGTGTGGGAACACAAGAGATGGCTACGACAACTACTCTATCGGAATCCTACGTTGGTTCGATAGAGAAAAATACTATACCAGAATCCAACGTGTGTTTGACATCGATGATTACGAAACCAGAATCCTCTATGGGTTCAACATCGATGTCTACTATACCAGGATCCTCTGTGGGTCTGACAGTTCTAACTTCTGTTCATGTATCATGCATAGGTCTGACATAGTAGCTGGTCTTGTATCCTGTGTGGGTCTGACAGCTTATATGAATCAGTGATTAAATCAAATAATCTTTATCACTCTATGAAATATGTATACCTGTGTGAGATGATCCTTGTCTATTCAATAATTATCATCGATGTGATTAAACCTACATCCTGTATGGACTAGGTTGTGATTGGGCTCGAGAGTTGGAGTCAGACTGTGACTGGTAACTTAGGTATATGTATGGAAATATACCTACATAGGGTTGGTTGATATTTTGTGATTGTATATTTCTACTCTGGTTTATCTTTTGTGAATTCCGGGAGACCTTCAGGGGTCCCGGGTTCCCCTTCTGAGTATTTTTATACTCACCCCTTGTAACGGCCCGAAATTTTGAATAAATCTTGTTTCCTAATTTCATGTGTCATTTTATTTTATTTTTTACTCAACAAAAATTTTTTATTTGATAAACATGATTATAATTAAAATGAGACCATTGTGTTCTAATTGTTATATGACCATCGGTCAATATGACCGTTGTGAGAAAAATGTTTTGATTATTGTCTCTAAATACAAGTAATATTGGTTAATTATTATTGAAAGAAGATTCGATGGCCTCACCTAGTAGTCTTGGACCGATCGAAGCCCATCTAACAGAACTTGGTAAGGAGGTAGCACCATTGGGCTTTGCTCTGGACCAAACCCAAGCCGAACATCATCATGTGAAGCTAGAACATAATTTCCTTCACGAGAAGTTCAAACTGATAGAAATTACTACTCGGACAATGTTGACCGAGCCTCCCTCGGACTCTCTCACCTTAGCACACCTTACACTTAGGTCCTATGTTGGTGTGATAAGGGGCTATGTAAGAAGACTGTAACTGCCTTGTGTAATCCTTTGTTTTAAATAAAAATTGGTATTTCTTCTTATGATGATTTTTATGAATTTTCAAATGACCGGATAAATATAGTATGCATTTTTTTGATGAATTTTAGAAAAAGGATATTTTAAAAATGTTTATGTGAACCATAAATAATTAAAAATGTGTAATGATTTTCAAAAAATGGTCTTCTACAATTATGTTCAGTACAAAATTTGGAGTCTAATAAGATCAACTTGATTTTTGATGAATAGTAAATTATGAATAGTGATTTTATGATTAGGATTAGTAATATGACCAAATGGATTAGTAATCTCACTTAAAGAAAGTTTTAAAATAATCTAGTCACCTTGATTAAGTAATGTGATTCAATAAAATGGTTAAATAAAAGTTTCATAAATTATTATTCAAGTATTAGTTTTTTCAAGTGAATAGTGTTTTTTAATTAAAAATTAAATTAAAAATATTTAGAAAATTATTTTTATAAAATGGATTTCATTTTTGAACTCAGAGCACCGATATTATATTATGGTAAATTTTGGGGTTTTTTCTGAAAAAATGAATTTTCGGTTAATAGTGTATTTATTTAAAAAATAAATTAAAATTATTAGAAATTTATTTTTATAAAATGGAGTTCATTTTTGAAATCAGAGCATTGATATTTGATTAAGGTGAAATTTTGGGATCTTTCTGAGAAAGTTGAATTTTCAGTGAATAGTGAAAATACAGTTTTAGGGTTTCGGTATGTTTAATAACATCATAACGGTTTCATGATGATGTCATGAGATATTTTAAGGGTTGGCCGGCCAAGGGTGATGAATTGTTGTTTTTGGGGTCCCATGTGGCCTAAATCCATGGTAAATGCCAAGGGAGAGCACATGGGTTTGAGAAAAGCACATGTGAGGTGTCCCATGGCCATTAATGCCTTGTCCCCTCACATTCCCTATAAATACCAAGCCCGACTCTCATCCATTCGACTCCCCACTTTTCTCCAACGATGTTATGGTCTCATTACCTCCCAAGGAGTCCTCCCAAGGTTCCCCCAAGCCCTCAAGGTCCCATCCTTTGAGGTTTAGGAGTTATATTTTAAGGTAAGGGATCCGACCCCTCTCTTTCTTTTCAAGTGATCTCTTTTATGTCATTCCTTTAATGCTCCATGTTCTTATGTTGGAGGATGTTCTTTTATACTCATCTTACTGCCCATTTTATGTTCATATAATGAGAGATCCCCTCTTACTCTCATTATTTCGTTTTATGATGTTTTAAGTGGCGCCGTTAGGCTGCCGAATTTTTTAGTTAATCTTTCACCCTTCTCTTTTTCAAAGTTCTACTTTCATGTCAAGTCTTTCAAATTCCTTTTTATTATGTTGGGGTATGATATCTAAATTAATCATACTTATCTTTTATGACCATATGATGAGAGACCCCATTTTTTATCTTCAATTTAGTATTTTGACGTTTTAAGTGGCGTCGTTAGGCTGCCGAATTTTTAAGTGGTTCTTCACCATTCTCGTTTTGAAGTTCTACTTTCATGTCAATTCTTTCATGTTCCTTTTTGTTATGTTGGGGTATGATCTCTATATCTATTATACTGATCTTTATTACCATATGATGTGAGACCCCATTTGATCTCTTCAATTCAGTATTTTGAAGTTTTAAGTGGCGCCGTTAGGCTGCCGAATTTTTAAGTGGTTCTTCACCATTCTCGTTTTGAAGTTCTACTTTCATGTCAATTATTTCAAGTTTCTTTTTGTTATGTTGGTGTATGATATTTATATCTATAATACTGATATTTTATGAACATATGATGAGAGACCCCATTTGATCTCTTCAATTCAGTATTTTGATGTTTTAAGTGGTGCCGTTAGGCTGCCAAATTTTTAAGTGGTTCTTCACCCTTCTCGTTTTGAAGTTCTACTTTCATGTGAATTCTTTGAAGTTCCTTTCTATTATGTTGGGGTATGATCTATATATCTATCATACTGTAATCTTATGATCATATGATTAGAGACCCTATTTGACCTTGTCAATTCAATTTTGTTGATTTTTAAGTGACGCCTTTAGGCTGCCGAATTTTTACAAGAGAAATGTTATTTTTTTTCCTTTCATGTTCTTAATTTCATATGGTATATTTTCAAATTTCATTACCATGTTCTTAAATCCATTATATTTTTTCCCTATACTGTTTTATCGGTCATTTATGAATGTTTGACCCATGTCCCCTCTCTTCTCAATGTTTTCTAAAACCTTGTAACATAGCCGTTATGCGGCAGAATTTTCGTCTCAAAGTGCCTCTCTCTCTTTTCTAATTTTTTTATGTTATAAAGTGAATACTCAAAGCTCTTATTTCTATAGGGGTATTCACATATATATCATAATGTTCTATTGTAAATTCTGGGATTTACATACATGAAACCCTCTTTCCCTTTCCGTGGGTTTAAAGTGACATAAAGATCATGTCATTAAGTAGTTTTTAAAACGTTATGATTATGGAATGAAACCCATTTCTTTTATGCTATATGGGTTGTTTATGAAATTATTGATGGTGATATATGTGGCTCACATGATAATAAAGGCAAATTTAAGGGTGTTCCTTGATAGCGCCCCATTTAATTGGATAATGATGTAACCACAAGAGATTATAGTTTAAGGGTGAGCCCAGATAGCGCTCTAATGCATTGGGTAAATACTTAATCGTTAGAGATGACCATTTTTTTTAATGACGCCATGGTGAATAACCTTGGTAATTTTTAACGACACCTTGGGGATGGACCTTGGTGAAACGAAATGATTTTTAATATTAAATGTTGCAGCCACATCTTCAAGTTATGAAAAATGTTAATTTTATTATGATGTATCTCATTATTTCTTTCTCATGCCTTAAAGTTCTTCTCATTTCCTTATTGAAGTATCTCAGGATCACATGTTAAATGTTTCTCTTGTTTCCCTTACTGGGCCTTCTGCTCACCCTTTCCTTTGATGTATGTCCCCAGGTTATGAGATGCAGTAATGAACCTAGGATGAACATAAGGAGAAGCCTTTCAAGTGTTTAAGAAGAATGTTTTTTTGTTGTTTCATGTTTTAAGTTCCTGTTTTCCAAGACACTAAACCTTAAAGATCCTCCGTTTTGTAAAATGTAATGAAAGTTTATGTGATAAAAAGGCGGTATGCCATAGTTGGTATCAAAGGATGGTTTAGTTATTTGTGGAAATTAGGATATGAAAACTTTAGGAAGAAGCTTATAGAAATGTTAAAATATAGGAAATCTTCCTGGTATTTTGGTGAGTATTGAGTAAGGGGTTGACAAGCAAATAAATCCATGTCAGGATACGAGCAGGTAGAGGTGGCTCTGGCATAGATGTACGTAGGGGTAAAACCCGAAAACACCGCTTTGAGCTAGAATCAAACGGGAACTGGTTCACGACAACGGGCCTTGCTACACTCTTGGTTACGACACTCCCAGGGGATATGCTTTGGTAAATTCATAAGCATAGTATGAACCATTGTTAAAGGAACAAATATAAAATAAAATAAAGATTCACATAAGAATATATGATCATGGATAACCTAGATTGGAACCTAGGGGATCACAAGTTAGGGTATACTTTTCTTCTACAAGTTATCCTTATATTCTATCAGTTCCTTTTCATGATTATTGGCTAAGTACTTAAGCCCCTAATTATGCTTTCTCTTCATAGTGAATGGTGGGAAATGGAAGAACATTTCCCAACAACAAATTTGATAGGAAATGCGATGATTGTCGTATTAATATGACAGGGATGATTAGGGGATTAAAATATGATTTTTATTTTGGAAGACGTTCAATATTTTGGGGACCCTATATGATTGAGATAAATAGATTACAACGGTATTTTCATTGAGAAGTAAGGTTGACTTATATTTTTAAGAATCGATGAATTTATGGTGGACTTATAGTAATTTAGGTTACTTATGGGAATGATTAACCTATCTTGGGTTAAATATGTTTAGGTTAGATACTTTTGTTATAAGATGTTAGCAGTGTTTGATGTTGTTTGGAGATGAACAATGAAGTTTATTTTGGAAGACTATGTTTTCAAATCCTTCTTGTATTTGGGTTTCAAGCTCTGTTTGGTTTATTTTGAGGAATTTTAAGGACAGTTATTTATGGAATGGACTGTGATGAACTTTGGGTAGTACCATGGAACTTTGAATATTTAAAAGTAGTTTCCATTTCTATGGGAATCTTTCTTTATGAAGAGTTGTTTTACCTTACCCTTTCGGTTTTTGGGATAATGTTTAAAGAGAAAAGAAAAAGATAGTTAACATTTTGTGGATTATGTGATTCTCTAGAAGATGATTCTTGTATTTTGATGAGACCAAGTATTTTTGAATGCTCATAGTTTAGAGAAAAGTTTAGTTTTGGGTAGAAACTTATTAAAGGATGACACTCTACATGAAGGTAGATATATTTCCTTATGTTTTTGTTCTATGTTGTAAATGAATTCCTCAAAGTTATGGAAAGGAACGTAAACCAAAAAAGTTGTTGGTTTACGTTTCCTACTAGGTAATCAAATACCGCTTGCACACATCATAATTTTGGGATTTTCTGGTGGTTAACTTCCTCATAATCATGTTTTCTATCACTCTCCTTTAGGACGTGACCCTTTGTTTTCTCCTCCATGTCCATGTTTCCAACATGGAATCCTAGTATGAGTAAACTCGGGTGGCCTTTGTACTCCCTTTTCATTCTTTTAAAGTAATGGTGTCACTGACTCTTTTTTCGATGTGGGACTTTCAATGAAATTTCAAAACCCAATTTTTAAAATTGCGAGGACGCAATTTCTTAAGGGGGGAAGATTGTAACGGCCAGGAATTTTGAATAAATCTTGTTTCCTAATTTCATGTGTTATTTTATTTTATTTTTATACTCAACAAAAATGTTTTATTTGATAAACATGATTATAATTAAAATGAGACCATTGGGTTCTGACTGTTATATGACCATCGATCAATATGACCGCTGTGAACAAAATGTTTTGATTATTGTCTCTAAATACAAGTAATCTTGGTTAATTATTATAGAAATAAGATTCGATGGCCTCACCTAGTAGTCTTGGACCGATCGAAGCCCATCTAACAGAACTTGGTAAGGAGGTAGCAGCATTGGGCTTTGCTCTGGACCAAACCCAAGCTGAACATCATCATGTGAAGCTAGAACGAAATCACCTTCGCAAGAAGTTCAAACTGATAGAAATTACTACTCGGGCAATGTTGACCGAGCCTCCCTCAGACTCTCACCTTACCACACCTTACACTTAGGTCCTATGCTGGTGTGATAAGGGGCTATGTAAGAAGACTGTAACTGCCTTGTGTAATCCTTTGTTTTAAATAAAAATTGGGATTTTTTCTTATGATGATGCTTATGAATTTTCAAATGACCGGATAAATATAGTATGCATATTTTTGATGAATTTTAGAAAAAGGATATTTTAAAAATGTTTATGTAAACCTTAAATAATTAAAAATGTGTAATGATTTTCAAAAAATGGTCTTCTACAATTATGTTCAGTACAAAATTTGGAGTCTAATAAGATCAACTTGATTTTTGATGAATAGTAAATTATGAATAGTGATTTCATGATTAGGATTATTAATATGACCAAATGGATTAGTAATCTCACTTAAAGAAAGTTTTAAAATAATCTAGGCACCTTGATTGAGTAATGTGATTCAATAAAATGGTTAAATAACGGTTTCATAAATTATTATTCAAGTATTAGTTTTTTCGGGTGAATAGTGTTTTTTAATTAAAAATTAAATTAAAAACATTTAGAAAAATATTTTTATAAATTGGATTTCATTTTTTAACTCAGAGCACCGATATTATGTTATGGTAATTTTTGGGGTTTTCTCTGAAAAAATGAATATTCGGTGAATAGTGTATTTATTTAAAAAATAAATTAAAAATAATTAGAAAGTTATTTTTATAAAATGGAGTTCATTTTTGAAATCAGAGCATTGATATTTGATTAAGGTGAAATTTTGGGATCTTTCTGAGAAAGTTGAATTTTCAGTGAATAGTGAAAATATAGTTTTAGGGTTTCGGTATGTTTAATGACATCATAACTGTGTCATGATGATGTCATGAGATATTTTAAGGGTTTTCTGGCCAAGGGTGATGAATTATTGTTTTGGGGGCCCCATGTGGCCTAACTCCATGGTAAATGCCAAGGGAGAGCACATGGTTTGAGAAAAGCACATGTGAGGTGTCCCTTGGCCATAATGCCTTGTCCCCTCACTTTCCCTATAAATACCAAGCCCTCCTCCCATCAATTCGACTCACCACTCTTCTCCAACGAAGTTCTGGTCTCATTACCTCCCAATGAGTCCTCCCAAGGTTCCCCCAGGCCCTCAAGGTCCCATACGTTGAGGTTTAAGAGTTATATTTTAAGGTAAGGGATCTGACCCCTCTCTTTCTTTTCAAGTGATCTCTTTTATGACATTCCTTTTATAGTCCATGTTCTTATGTTGGAGGATGTTCTTTTATACTCCTCTTACTTCCCTTTTTATGTTCATATAATGAGAGATCCCCTCTGACTCTCACTATTTCGTTTTATTATGTTTTAAGTGGCGCTGTTAGGCTGCCGAATTTTTAAGGTATTCTTTCACCCTTCTCTTTTTCAAAGTTCTACTTTCATGTCAAGTCTTTAAAGTTCCTTTTTTTTATGTTGGGGTATGATCTCTAAATATATCATACTGATATTTTATGACCATATGATGAGAGACCCCATTTGATCTCTTCAATTCGTATTTTGAAGTTTTATGTGGTGCCGTTAGGCTGCCGAATTTTTAAGTGGTTCTTCACCATTCTCGTTTTGAAGTTCTACTTTCATGTCAATTCTTTCAAGTTCCTTTTTGTTATGTTGGGGTATGATATCTATATCTATCATACTGATCTTTTATGAACATATGATGTGATTCCCCATTTGATCTCTTCAATTCAGTATTTTGAAGTTTTAAGTGGCGCTGTTAGGCTGCCGAATTTTTAAGTGGTTCTTCACCATTCTCGTTTTGAAGTTCTACTTTCATGTCAATTATTTCAAGTTCCTTTTTGTTATGTTTGGGTATGATCTCTATATCTATCATACTGATCTTTTATGACCGTATGATGAGAGACCCCATTTGATCTCTTCAATTCAGTATTTTGAAGTTTTAAGTGGCGTCGTTAGGCTGCCGAATTTTTAAGTGGTTGTTCACCCTTCTCGTTTTGAAGTTCTACTTTCATGCCAATTCTTTAAAGTTCCTTTCTATTATGTTGGGGTATGATATCTATATCTATCATACTTTAATCTTATGTTCATATGATTAGAGACCCTATTTGACCTTGTCAATTCAATTTTGTTGAAGTTTAAGTGACGCCGTTAGGCTGCCGAATTCTCACAAGAGAAATCTTATTTTTTCCTTTCATGTTCTTACTTTCATATGATATATTTTCAAATTTCATTACCATGTTCTTAAATCCCTTATATTTTGTCCCTCTACTGTTTTATGGGTCATTTACGAATGTTTGACCCATGTCCCGTCTCTTCTCAATGTTTTCTAAAACCTTGTAACATAGCCGTTATGCGGCAGAATTTTCGTCTCAAGGTGCCTCTCTCTCTTTTCTAAATTTTTTTTATGATATAAAGTGAATACTCAAAGCTATTATTTATATAGGGGTATTCACATATATATAAAAATGTTCTATTTTAAATTCTGGGATTTACATACATGAAACCCTCTTTCCCTTTCTATGGGTTTAAAGTGACATAAAGATCATGTCTTTAAGTAGTTTCTAAAATGTTATGATTATGGAATGAAACCCATTTCATTTATGATATATGGGTTTTTTATGAAATTATTGATGATGATATATGTGGCTCACATGATAATAAAGGAAAATTTAAGGATGCTCCATGATAGCGCCCCATTGCATTGGATAATGATGTAACCACAAGAGATTACAGTTTAAGGGTGCGCCCAGATAGTGCTCTAATGCATTGGGTAAAGGCTTAATCTCTAGAGATGACCATTTTTTTAACGACGCCATGGTGAATAACCTTGGTAATTTTTAACGACACTTTGGTGATGGACCTTGGTGAAATGAAATGATTGTCAATATTAAATGTTGCAGCCACATCTTCATGTTATGAAAAATGTTATTTTTATTATGATGTATCTCATTATTTCTTTCTCGTGGCTTAAAGTTCTTCTCATGTCCTTATTGTAGTATCTCAGGATCACATGTAAAATGTTTCTCTTGTTTCCCTTACTGGGCCTTCTTCTCACCCTTTCCTTTGATGTATGTCCCCAGGTTATGAGATGCAGTAATGCACCTAGGATGAACATAAAGAGAAGCCTTTAAAGTGTTTAAGAAAAAAAAAATTTGTTGTTTCATGTTTTAAGTTCCTGGTTTCCAAGACACTAATCCTTAAAGATCCTCGGTTTTGTAAAATGTAATGAAAGTTTATGTGATAAAAAGGCTGGATGCCATACCCCTGCACGGGCATCGCCCGTACCTTGTTTTGTTCTGTGCAGACGACGGACGCCAGTGATCGAGGTTGAGGGTGACATACGGGAGAATGCTCGGAGCAGGACTAGATGGGACATACCACATGGACGAGTTGTTCATGTTTTGTACCAACCCTTCAGTTAGGATTTCTGGGCGGGCGATCGAGGAGTCATTTTTCCTTTTACTTGTACATGTACTTGGTGTTCAGTTGGGTTTGTATTCTGGCCCACTTACTTTCATCACACATTAATTTTCTATTTTAGTACGTGTTTCCTCTACTAATTGTGTTTAGATAGTGTGCGTGTTATAGGTTAAAAGGAAATTCCATCCCTTTCTATCGAGATTACGCCGTTGGTTCTAATCACCAGCCCCTGGCCTATGGAAGGCGGGCTAGGGGAAGTCACGACATGGGCCCTGAGGACGGGTCATGATAATGAAACTCCTCACACAACAACCACATAAACAAACAAAATCCAACATAATATAACTGAGTCTACCATTTTAGAAAAACCATTTCATTTCACATTTACATTTCCCAATTAGTTATCATTTATATTTTAAATCCAATTACCACACATATATTTCATCTTATTCATATTCATAATATAAACCACAGATCTCCATTTAAAAATCAAAATATAATTCATGGATGGCCTGGAATATTGAAAAACCACACAGTTGATCAATTGTCGAATCTAACATCATCCATCATCTACAACACCATACACAACCAAGACATCTCAACAAAATAACCACACATATCAAATAATACACATAACCACAAATGAATCATTACTCCTCAAATATTGAAACACAACATAAAACCCCACATAGAGAACCACATAACGACTTTTGAAATTTATTTTCATGTGAAATAATTATTTTAAGAAATTATCATACATAAGTACTATAAAAAAATATCAATTTCCATGAGAAATCAATTCATTAAGAATATATATGTTCATATACTATAAATATATGGTGATATAAAATAGTAAAAATAGAGAGGGTCTCACATAATTTTCAACTATTGCATAATCCGTACCAGAAATATCTATGACATTCATCAAAGGTATGTAGAAAACTAAATATCATTAGTAATATAATCAAACTGGTAAAAACGTGCAATTTCTCCAAATAACCAACAAGTTTTTATAAAAAAAATAATTATATCTATTTGTCCCAAGCATTTTACAAATTTAATTGATACCAAAAAATGAATTTCGAACAGAAGAACATAAATATTGAGATAATTGTAGTCCATTATATCAATGAATAATTTGTATTTAGTATGAATGATTGGGTGAAGTGGAATCAACCTAGATATCAAAATTGTTCTATGAAACGTCAATTAAACCTGAACCATACTAAGTGATTATCAAAATTCATCCCAAACATACCCTAAAACCAAAAAAATCACCACCATGAATCCAAAATTGAAGAATAAAATTAATCCATGACTAAAAATGAATAACACACCCCAAATTTATAATGATGAACTCTAAAACCCAATTATTAAATCATTAATACTGTGGCTAGATGATTCCCCAAATGAGAATAAGACTTAACAAATATATGTGGGAAATAGTGGAATGAAATTAGGCCCTCAATACCATTATCCCAAACTATCTCTCATTATTTATGTAGTGAATTATGTAATCATGAGGTGGTTTCTCATACCAATAGGAAATTTTTTTTCCAAACTAGATTTTCATTGAGAATTTCTCAAAACAAGAACACAAACTGAAATCCTTGAATTCAATGTATAACTAAATTAAAAAAGTGCAATAAAAATTATTTTACTAAATTAATTCTACACGTAAATTCATAATGGAATAGATTCACTAATCCCTAAGAAAAAATCCAGGAATTAAAAAACTCGCATTTTAAATAACATATTCTCATTATGATCAATCATCTCCAGTTTTAACGTCTAATGTACCCTCCTCGTGCCTCCATTGAAACTATTATACCGTAAAAATAGGAAATTTAATGTCTTTGAAAAGGAAGTAGAAATTATATTTAATATTATAAATATTAATTTATGGTATAGATAAGGAAATAATTACATGATTAATATTTGAAAGGATGAAATAATTACTGTTGTTTAATGATTGAAACTGCCAAATTATAACCTACATGAAAAAATATCAATTAACATTATGGATGATAAATTTATAAATGAAGTGTAACGACCCAAATATTAATTAATGAAATCCCTCATGATCTAATTAAATGACTCTTTATGTAAACTGTTTGCATAAAATGACAACTTCTTTGGTTTTATGTTATGAATTGTGACCATTGATAATATATAAATTGAATAGTGATCACATGATTGGTATAAATATAGGGCATTAACAAATCCAATTTACTTAGACAAAGGAAGTGATGGCCTCATCTAGTAGGTATGCCCCATAAAAAGATCATTTGTCAAATCTCAGAAAGGAGGTTATGCCTTTGGGCTTTTCTCTTTAACAAGCCCTAGCCGATCTTGAATATATTAAGATCGAGTGGGACCGCCTACGCGAGAAGTGGAAGTTGATAGATATTACCACCCAAGCAATGTTGTCCGAGCAACCCCAAGAGTCTGTCAACATCACATGCCTTACTCTTTGGGATTATGCTGTTGTTATAAGGGGTTATGTAGCAAAACCATACCACTATGTTTATGTACATTATTTTTGTATATAATAATTAATATACATTCATATTATTATTGTAAACTTGTAAATATATTTTAAAGAACATATATTGTTTTTAGTTAATATTCAACTATGAAATCTATTTTTGATGAATTATTGGATTTTTTAATTATATAATGTTTTAATAAAATAATATTATTATTATTATTAAAATAATTTTTAGTAAATATAAATGATCATGTAATTTTATAAATGCAATTGTAATTTTTATTATGGTTCGAAAGACATATTTGTCAACACTTTTGAATTTTCGATAAATGTCATTTTTTATTTTAAAATTGTAAATTAACATATTTATAAAATTATTTAAATAAAATAAATATTATTTCTTGAATCAGGACATCAAAATTATCCAATGGTGATTTTTTCATAATATTCTGAGCCAGTCAAATTTTTTGGTAAAAATTAAATACCTTTTAACAATATAATGTGTTTTATGACATCGTTATGACCCAATAGTGATGTAATAAAATACTATAAGATTTATATTCAGCCAATATATGTTTTACCATTAAAATAATGTGATTTGAGGTTTTTTGACGTATTTTACAAAGCTTCAATGAACCCTTCAAGACTTATTAAACATGTTGTCATTTTAAATTGCTTTCCTTGGGAGTGTGACTTACCTCCACATAAGCAATCACATTATTTTTAGAGGTTCTGACTTTGGCCATATAAAATATTGTTTTCCACTTCCCTTTTCTAAAAACCATGGGCAAAAACCATGGGAGGTATTGTAGATTGGATTAGTTGAATGTGAGATGTCCCAAACCTAAATAATAAATAATTCCCTCACCTTTCCTTTATGAACCCACTCAAAACTCTCACTTCCACCTCATTAATAGCCTTTGGAGTTCATCCATCCTCTATATTACTCTCACTAGAATCCTCCCATGGTGCCCCAAGCTCCCAAGAAGCCTCTCTCATGCCTCTTTATAGCCTTTGTAAGCACACTTCCAAGTAATGGTTTTTCTTCCTTTCTCAATTTTGTCTAATTTTCATAATGTTGTTATGCCCTTTTAATTACAATTATAAATGTTGTTGTATGGTTTTTAACATCCACCATACTTCCCTCTTTTTCTTTGAATTATGGGAGACACCATTCTCTCTCATTAAATGACTCCCAAGTACACTCATTACTATGATAGAATTCTGAAAGGAATTTCTCTCTCCTCTTTTACATTCATGCAATTCTTTTGTATCATGAATCTAAATTCAAATACAATTATTGGTACACATATCTATATTACTACATTAATTTTCATTACATAAAAATAATATGATAAACCCCTTTCTTTCTCATCAAACATTTTTATGAATTCATACATCACGTTGTTACACTGCCTAAATTGCACTGATTTTCCAAGGCAATGTCATTTTGTATAGAATACCATGCCCATTTATCTATTAATGGTATTCACATTTACACAAATTTACATATTTATTATAAAGCTTCATTTATAAATTCCACATTAATTTATCGAGGAATAAATGATTAGGTTTTACGAATCTATTTTATATGATTCATGTGGCACACTTATGCCTGAAATGAAATGTTTAAGAAAGGTTTGCCCTTATAGCGCTCCAAAAATTATGGTAAAGTATAGTACTGTGATATGTATTGTGAAATGTGTGTTTAATAATTCTAATTAATTTGCAATGATGTTTTACTCTTTCTTCATTTACAATGAGTATTTACTCATGCTCCATGTGCAATGATCCTTGGCTCATTCTAATTCCAGGTTAAGTTTTTTTTCCACATTTTCATGTTATTATTATCATGATTTATGATTCCTTTATGTTAATGCATATACTGTGATTTATTGATATGGATATTTTTTAACATGTATGGTATTCCTCATGTTATTCCATGATTATTCCCGTACTGGACTTTGTTTCTCACCCTTTTCTTATGCATGTGCTCAGGTTATCCCATTCAATGCTAAGTACAAGGGAATGTAGTGGTCATGTAAAAGAATTTTTCAAAAAAGATGTTGAATTTAATGTTTTATGTTGTTATTTTATGATAATAAGCCCCAAAGACACTACAAATATCGATCTTCTATGTTTTATCAAGTGAAATTTGTTAATAAATAATGATTAATTGTGTAATAAAATAGAAGAGTTTTCATAGTTAGTATCAGATGGAGGTTTTTTTATTTTTGGGATAAAGATTAGAAAACCCTGGTAATGCCTTCTATACAAGACTAAGTATAATAAGTACCTATATATGATTTGTTGAGTATTTATTAATTGGTTAATCAAGAAAATACATCCCTATATTGATACGAGCCGCTAGAGGCGGCTCTAGAATAGATGTATCCTAGGGGTAAAACCTGAAAACATTACTTTGATCTATACTCGAACAGGAACCTATGCACAAAAATGGGCCTTGCTGCACTCTTGGTTATGAAACTCTTGTGGGATATGCTTTTTTAAATTCACAGGCATTGTATGAACCATTATTAAGGGGGAAAAATTCACTCTAAATATATGTTAGTAAGTAGATCATGGATAACATAGACTGAAGCCAATAGATTTTTATGTTAAGGAAATAAAATTTATTTATAAGTCGTTAGTTTTTTCCTCATATTACCCTTTATATATCGCCCCTAACTTTTCCTTTTGTTACCAATAATGGCTAGTAATAGTATGACTCAGGCTAATAACCAATGTGAAGATCATTGTGATGACTGTACTAATGAGATTACCAATCCAATGGGAGTGGGAATCGTGATCTTTGTCACAATTATCTCTAAGATAACTCAATATTTGAATATAAACATGAGCCAAGATGAATTTTCAACCCCACTAAGAAAGAACAAGTCGCTATCCGGAGCTTAATGAGACAAAGTCCTCCTATTTTTTAATGGATCATCTGATCCCTCAATCGCTGAACAATGGATCAACTCCGTCGAAAAGATCTTCTCCATCCTTCAATGTTCTGAACAAAAGATGTTTCTCTTGGATTCCTATCATATGGAGTGTGATGCTGACCAATGGTGTAAATTGATCAAAAATATGAAGCCTCGGGAGGATATCGAGGCGTTGGAATGGATGTATTTCCAGAAGATGTTTTTGGATATATATTTTCCGTGCACCCTCTAGATTAAGATGGAAAGGGATTTTCTTACCCTAAAGAAAAAAAGATGACGAATCTGATGCTGTGTAAGTAGAAAACATTACAAGGCTTGCACGATATGCTTCTGAATTTTTTGTTACCCCTGGATGAAAGGTTGACCACTTCTTTGGTGGGCTGAAAGCTAGCCTGTGGAAAGCATTGGTGATCCGTGACGTCGGCACCAATGTGTAAATAGTTCGATTTCCCCTTAAGGTCGAAATGGAGATAAGAGAATCTCAAGGGTATAATGGGGATAATAAGTGTAAAGTGGAATTCAATACTGGCAGTCCGATTGATAAATCCAATAGTTCAAAGAAGATCCAGCACCTCACTAGCCAAAGGTGCAGAAATAAGCACCTCGGAAATTTCCAAATGGGGACGAGGAAATGCTGTAGGTGTAGAAGGGAAGGGCACCTAGCTGTTAACTATCAGCATGAAAGACATGTGCCTATAACAGAGGATAGGATTGTTCCATTCAAACCTCAATGCATTTTTCATTGCAACAACTACAAATAACCAGGGAATCTTGAAAATTAGTGCCCTAAGCCAAGGGTTTTAGGAGGCAACCAACAACCTCCATGGTAGTAAGGGTGAGATTTTTCAATCTCTACTGCCTTAGAGAACCAAGAAAATGAATTGGTTATAGGTACGCTAGTTATTCATTCTTGAATAGAGAATTCACTTTTTGATTAAGGTTCTACACATTATTTTATATATCAAATGTTTAGTAGAACTATCAAAGAACCACCACAAATCATGGAAGTGAAGATGTCACTGAGTATGAAAAATGGGGAAACAATTGCATCCCATGAATATAACTCCTCCCATATTGTAATCTATTTATTAAATTTCCCTGTGACCCTCAATATTCTCCTTCTTGTATAATTTGCTGCAATTCATGGCATGGATTGGATTTCCTTATATAGAACTGGAATAAATTGTCATGGGAAGTAAATCACTCTCCATGTGGAGAATCGACCCCGAATTCTTTACACGTTCAAGGAGGAAGATGAATCTTCTTTAGCCCCATCATCTCAAGTGTGGATATTACTGCACTATGAGCACACATATCTGGCTCAGATGATTTATTCTTAGGAGACAACCATCCTACAAGACATGATTGTTGTGAGTGAATTCACTGATGTGGTTCTGGAGGAGTTTTCTGGTCTTCCACTTAAAAGAGATGTTGAATTATTAATTGATCTTATACCTGGGGTGTTTTCAATATCCAAGACTCTGTATTAAATGGCTATTGTGGAGCTTTAGGAGATGATAAACAACTACAAGTGAATTTGGGTAAATGGTTTATACGCCCAAGTGAGTCACCGTGGGGTGCACCAATCCTCATCGTTAAGAAGAATGATGGGTCAATGCACCTTTTCATATATTATCACGAGCTCAACAAAATCACGATAAAGAACAGGTATCCTCTCCCAAGAATTGATTACATACTCAATCAGCTTCATGGAGCACAATAAATCTCCAAGGAGGATTTTCGGTCGGGATATTATCAAGTAAGGGTGAAGAAGTAAGATATCCCGAAGACTGCTTTTCGTACAAGATACGGGAAATATGAATTCATAGTAATGCCTTTTAGACACAACAATGCTCTAGAAATATTCATGGAATTGATGAATAGAGTTTTTAGAGATTACCTACACAAATTTATGGTTGTCATTATAGATGATATTATAATATATTACAAAACAATGGAGGATCTTGAGGATCATTTAAGAACTATAAAAGAGACATTGTGGAAGGAAAAGATCTATGTAAAGTACAATAAGTGTGAGTTCAGGTTGAAGGAGGTCCCATTCGTGGGCCATATCATCACAAGCAATGAGATATCTGTGGATCCCTCCCAAACAGATGAAATTGAGGGATGGATGAGGCCAACATCAGTAACGGATATTCGTAGCTTCTATGTGTTAGATAGATATTATTAACGATTTGTGAGAAATTTCTAACGATTTTCTGACCCTCTTACTAAGCTAACTTGAAAGGGAGTAAGATTTTTTTAGAGTGATGAATATGAAGAATTCATCATGGAGTTGAAAAAGAGGATTATCACTACACACGTTCCCACTTTACCCACATGTGGAGATTTTTTTGAGGTATTCAGTGATGATTCAAAGAAGATATTAGGTTGTGTGATGATTAAAAATGATAAAGTCATATCCTATGCCTTAAGGTAGTTGAAAATCAATGATCAAAACTATCCAGCGCATGATATGGAGTTGGTGGTTGTGATATTTTCCTTGAAAATATGGCGGCACTATCTCTATGGGGATAAATGTGACATATATCCTGACCACAAGAGCCAAAAGTATATAATCACATAGAAAGAGTTGAACATGCACCAAATAATATGGTTAGAGCTGATGAAAGACTATGACTTCTCAATCTATTACCTCCCTGGGAATGCGAACAAGGTGGAAAATTCCTTATGTATAAAGGACCCAACTATTCTATCATTGATGATAATAGAATAAGATACAATCCTGTTATATTTTACGAAGATGGATATGGGACTCATAAAAACGGGAATATCATCAACTGTTTCACAAATGACTGATCAACCGTCCCTTTTGGAAAGGTTAAAAGATGCTTAAAAAGATGATGTAGGAATTTAAGAAATGTGGAAGCTATAGGAAAAATGAAATCCTCAGATTTTAATGTTAATGAATAAGGAATTGTTAGATTTGGGAAAAGGATATGTGTTCCATCATGTCTGGAGCATAAGAAACAAATTTTGGATGATGCACATAGTTCAAATTTCACTCTTCACCCAGGAAACACAATGTTGTATCAATATCTCCGATAAAATTATTGGTGGGATAATATAAATTATGAGTTCAACGAATGTACATCAATGTGCTAGGAGTGTCATAAAGTGATGGAAGAGAGGTAGAAGTCTTAGTGGTTGATGCAACCAAAGCCCATACCAGAATTAAAATGGGAGAAAATCACCATTGAAATTGTCATCGGACATCCGAATACATCCAAAGGAAACACCTCAATCAGGGTTGTTGTGGATTGTCTAAAAATGTATGCACACTTCATTGTTATTTGGAAGATTTATAATTGGATCAATTGGCACAGATATATATCATTGAAGTGTTAAGGCTGCAAGGAGTACCACCATCTATTGTGTCTGATCGAGATCCAAGATTCACCTCGATGTTTTGGAAAACTTTTCAACATGCTCTGAATAATGAACTGAAATCCAATACAGCCTACCATCCTCATACTGATGGCCAGTCTGAGGGGACTATCCAAACACTTGAGGACATGTTTAGAGCATTCTCAATGGAATTTAAATGTGGATGGGATCAAAATCTTTCTCTGGTTGAGTTCTCTTATAATAAGAGTTTCCACTCGAGCATCCAAATGACACCATATGAAGCCGATTATGGTAGAAGGTTCTAACCACCAGCATGTAGGGATAAGGTCGGTGAGCGTAAGCCTCTTAGACCAGAAATGGTCGAAGAAATGGTGGAGAAGGTGAAAACCATTCATTAGCATATCAAGGCATCCCATAGTCGATAGAATATTTATGCCGATAACTATCGATGATACATTGAGTTTAAAGTCGGAGACCTGGTGCTACTACGCATATCTCCATCGATGAAGGTCATGATATTTTGATAGAAAGGGAGGTTAATTCCAAGGTACATCGGCCCCTTCGAGATTATTGATCGTGTTGGAGTTCTGGCCTATCGACTAGCACTTACATCTACCATGGCCAAGAAACCTGATGTATTTCATGTATCCCTCTTAATAAAGTACATACCAGACCTTTCACATGTACTCTCTTCTGAGTTGGTATAGTTAGAGGATGATTTTCTTATGTGGAGAAACAAAGGATGATCTTAGATCGTAGAGAAAAAGTTATACAAAATAAGACAACGACACTCGACAAGGTGTTGTGGAGAAAAAAAAACAGTTTGAAGCAGAAATGTGGGAATCATAGGAAATTATGAAGCATAGTTTCCCACATCATTTTTAGTGTGGGATAAGAAAATTTCAAGGTATAATATTTTTAAAGGTGTATGATTGTAATGACCCAAACATTCATTAATGGAAATCCCCCATTATCTAATTCAATGCCTCTTTATAGAAAATGTTTATATAAAATGTCAACTTAGTTGGTTTTTTGTTAAGAATTACGACCATTGATAATATTTTCATTGAACTGTGATCACATGATTAGTATAAATATAGGTCTTTAACAAATCCAATTTACTCAGACAAAGGAATCGATGACCTCATCCAGTAGACGTGCCCCATAAAAAGCCCATTGGATAGTGTTTGGATAGGAGGTTGCGTCTCTGGGATTTGCTCCTGACCAAGACCAAGCTAAGCATGACTATGTTAATCTTGAGAGGGACCGCCTCGAGAGAAGTGGAAGTTGAATAAAATTACCACCCGAGCAATGTTATTCGAGCCACCACAAGAGTCTGTAACCATCGCACAACTTACTCTTCAGTCTAATGCTGGTGTTATAAGGGGTAATGTAACAAGACCTTAGCACTATGATTATGTAAAATATTATTTTATATAATAATGAATATAGTATCATTTTATTATTGTTACCTTGAAAATCGTTTTTAAAGCACAGATAGTGTTTTTATTTAATATTCAAATAAGATATCTATTTTGACAAATTCATGGATTTTGGAATTAAATAAAATTTTAATAAAATAATAATATTATTATTATTAAATTAATTTTTATTAAATATAAATTATCATATAATTTTATAAATGCAATTGTAATTTTAATTAATGTTCAAAAGTCATTTTTGTCAAAACCTATGAATTTTCGATAAATATCAATATTTATTTTAAAAGTAAAAATTAACATATTTAGAAAATTATTTAGATAAAATAAATATTATTTCAGGAATCAGGATGTTGAAATCATCCACCGGTGAATTTTTTATAATTTCATGAGATAGTCAAATGTTTTGGTAAAATTTAAATACCATTTAAATATATAATGTGTTTTATGACATCATAATGACCCAATAGTGAAGTAATAAAATAATATAACCATTATGTTTGGCCAATATTGGTTTTACCATTAAAATAATGTGATATTGGGTTTGATTGACTTAATTAAAAAAGCATTAATGGACCCCTCAATACTTATTAAACATCTTTTCTTTTTAAATTGTTTTCTTTGGGAGTGTGACTCACCTCCACATAAACCACCCAATTATTATAAGATGTTCTGACTTCGGTATTATATAATATTTTTTTCCACTTCTATTTTCCAGAAACCACGAGCAAAAACTATGGTATGGTTTGTGGTTTTGATTGGTTTAATATGAGGTGTCCCAAACCTAAATAATAAATAATTTTCTCACCTTTCCTATATAAACTCACCCAAGATCACTTTTCATCCTCACTCAAAGCCTTTGAAGTTCATCCATAATCTGCCATACTCTCTCTATAATCCTTCCAAGGTGCCGCAAGCTCTCATGATGCCACTCTCAATCCTCTTTAAAGTCTTTGGAAGCACACTTCCAAGTAAGGGTTTTTATTCCATTCTAATTTTTGTCCAATTTTGATAATGTTATTAAGCCCTTTAAATTTATATAATAAATGTTGGGGTATGGTTTTTCACCACCCCCATTCTTCAACATTTATGATTGAATGATGGGAGATCCATTTAACTCTCATTAAATGCCTCCCATGTAAACCCGTTACAATGATCGAATTCGGAATGAAAATTCACTCTCATCTTTAACATTGAAGCAATTCATTTGTATCAGGACTCTAAATTCCATTAAAATTGTAGGGAAATTTATATATATTACTCCCTTACTTTCTATCTTATTAAATATGATAAGACATCCAATTCTTTCTCTTCAACAATTTTTATGAATTCTTACGTCACGTTGTTACGCTGCCAAAATTGCACCTATTTTCCAAGCCAATGTCATTGTATAGTGAATACCATGCCCATTTCTCTATCAATAATATTCACCTTTATTCACATTAACTTATTGATTATAAATTTTCATGTATTATTTCCATATTCATTTATCATGGAATAAATTATTATTTTTTATGAATCCATGTTATATGATCCATGTGGCACACTTATGCATGAAATGACATGTTTAAGAAGGGTGCGCCCTTATAGTACTGAAATGCCTTGGGTAAAGTATAGTATCTTGATACATCATGTGAAATGGGTGTTTACTCATTATAATTAAAGTGAAATGTGGTTTTACTTGTGCATCATTGGCAATGTAGATTTACACATGGTCCATGTGCAATGAGCCTCGGCACATGATAATTTCATGTTAAGTGTTGGTTCCACATTTACCTGTTATTGTTATCAGGATTTATGATGAATTTAGGTTTATTCTTCTATTGTGCACTATTTATATTCCTATTTTCTAACATGTATTATATTCTTCATGTTATTCCGTGATTATTTCCTTACTAGGTTTTATGGATCACCCTTTTCATATTCATGTCCTCAAGTTATCCCATGCAATGCTAAGTACGAGGGATTGTTGTGGTCATGTAAAGGATGTTTTCAATAAAGATATTGTATTTCATGTTTTTTGTTGTTATGTAATGATCCTAATCCCAAAATACACTAGGCCACTCGATCGTCTATGTTGAATGAAGTGATGTTTATGTAATAAATTATGTTTAATTTTGTAATAAAATAGCAGGTTTGTCATCTAAATTATATTTAAATGGTAGATATAATATTAAAAATGATTCCTTTTTTAATGATTGATAAAAATATATTTATATATATTTTTTTAATAACTAAAATTTTATTATATATGGGGTAAATATTAAATACTATAGATGTTGGACATGTGTTAGGTGTGAATTGTTCTTGTAACCACTTCAATTGTACATCCTTATATTTTGAAGTTAATTTCAACTGTATTATGTATAGACTTCAACATTGACATATTATACCATGAATACCTATTTATCTGGAGTATTTACTTTTTTAATTCACTATAACAATTTAAATGGTTTTTGATACTAATGATATTAGATCCTTAAAGTATTATTTTACAATATAACTCTTATTTTAGTGTTATCAATATAATTTTTAAAATAGTAGGTTTTTATCAATTTATTATTATTTAAATAAAACATTTTATTTTCATCCATTTATTTCAGAGGTTCCCATATTTTTTTCCAACTAAACCTACCATTGATGCTCAATGACCAAAATAATGTTTTTCAATGAAAATTATTCCTTATTCCTTTTAATTTGAAATAGTATATTACATCTATTTTTAATTTCTATATAATTAATGAAGGCTATTTTTTTAGTCTCCAATGAAGAGGTTGAATTAATTTTATAATCATATTCTTTCTCCATTAAATTTTTTTAATGGGAAATTTTTAATGTGTCCAAAATGGATTTTCTTTGACCATCATTACAAAAGTATTAGTGGAATTATATTTTTAACATATATTGTATGTAATGTTTTTCAAAACATTATATGTAGTACTAGTTATCAATATTATTTTATATGATTCAAAATATTCTTTGCAAAAAAAAAAATTTCCAATATTCTATGATCATATATATTTTATAGAAAAATAAATAATGTATTATTTTTTAAAAAGGTAAAAAAATCTATTTGATTTATGTATTTTTTCTCTCAATAAAATTGTAATTGATTTTTTGAAATCTTATTTCAATTTTTACGATCTATTTTTTTAAATCTAAGATGATTTTTGTATATATTTATCCAATTTTGTTGAATTGATGGACTTCTATCATCCATTTATAATTATTGAATTTATTATCACTCAATTTAATTCAATCATTTTATCTATCACTCTCTACTACTCATTGGACATTATTTTTGTACATCATGTTTATATTTTATTTTTCATTGATTTATTTATTACCATTTCTACTACAATTATAATTTCCTGAGTATTATTTATTTCAATACTAATTTTTAATTTTTTGGAAACATATTATTATACTATATTCATTCACATTATAAATATTAATCTTATATATTTTTTATAACATATATATATTTATTGTATTTTATTGAATTTTTTATGATGAATGTTATTGATCATTTAAAATATATATAACAATGAGGTCAGTCATGTGACATGTGGGGCCTAATTACGGATATCAACAAGATGCATTGAAATGCCTCCTGAGATAAAATATGTTGTCATGATTTTTTGGCCTTGGGTATTTGAAGTTTTAAAAATAGTATGAAATTTCATGTGTACCGTAATCATTTAAGCATGATTCTATTTTTTATAGGCCCTCAAAACCATAAAAATGTAGTCTTAATGGAATTGACTATATAATTGATGATATATTGTTCATTGACTACATGTCAACATAATGAATAGCTACAAATATAAATTTGTATCACTGATAAAACATAATTTATTATCCTTGTTATTATGGGGTTAATATTTGTCACAAATGTATTTTTGATACATTTATTTAAATGAATTCCATGTTTTTAATTTTAAACCATTCCATATTGATTAAAATTGTTAAAAAAGTATAGATCCCTCTCTCTCTCTATATAATCCTTAATTATCATTTTACCGCACCCTTTATTTTTTTCAATCTAAATGATATGAATAATGGATCCATTAATTAATTTCCTGGATAAATGAATTAATTTTTTGTTTTTAAATTTTTAAGGTAATGTAGAAGTCATGTGTATATCTATATTTCCAAGACGGATGAATAGTTTGATCCTGGATGGTCATCGTCATGATAAAATGTACCAATGAATCATTTTTCACTTCATATGGGATAATTTTTCTTCGGATAAACTGTATTCTAAATTCCAACATCATTATTGACATTATATAATTAGGTTTTAACATTTTATTTCACCATTGAACTACATTATTTTTTTATAATTTTATAATAATATTTAACAATAACAATTTATACAATGGTTAGGAGTTCCATATATTGTTATGAATTCAGGAAAGAAATATAATAATGAAAAATTCTCTAATACCCTAAAATACATTTCTTATTATTCAACCTTATCAAAATGAATTTCGTTTACTTATTTTATTTCCAAAATGTAGGTTTCGTCAAATCCTAGAAAAAGGCTTTATTTTTTTAGAATCCAAAATATAAATGTGTGTATGGTTTGGTCTATATATTGCATATGGTTGAATAAAATGAATAATCATTATTTTTTAGAATTAATATATTGTTTTTTTGGGTTATACGATAATTCTTTGATTTTTAGATGTTTTGATGTTGGAATATTTATTATATAACTACTACGAAAATTTATGTGTTATCTATTTTATATATTCCTCATCCATACTTATTTTTTATGATATACATTTTTGATCATCTAATTTTGTAATCTCTTTATCAACAGTATTCCTCATTATTTATTCGTATTTCTATATTCATTTAGGATTAAATTTTCCTAACCACATATATCATTATTCACACATCTAAATAGAAAATATTATCATCATAGCTATTAAATTTAATGATTTAATTTCTATATAATAAATTATATATTAATTATTATATTACAATTACTAAAATTATCAAAGACAAATTGATAATAGAAAATATCACAACACTTTCATAGTAAAAATTTATATAGGGTGTGAGATTTTTATTCAATTTCTGACCCCAATGATGTTCCAACATATATATTAAATTATAAAATCATGGATATATAGAACATTTAAATTAATAGGATTTTTTGTAGTTTGGTTTCATGTTTTATTATCATGTGTGGTTTTTGTGTTATTATACATTTAACAGACCATGGAATTTAAAAGTTGAGGAGTATTAAGATCTAATTATTTAGGTCTATGTAATAGAATAAAAATATAATATATAAAAAGTTTTGAATATAGAATTTAAATAGATCTATTATATCAGTAAATAATTTGAGTGATCAGAGTGTTATATTTACTAAATAGTGATTTATGAATGCGTAAATATATTGTTTTTTAGGAAATTTAAATTCATAAACATTTCCATTTTTGCAAATTTAAAATCAATTTGTTGTTATAGTGATGAAATAGGTGTTTCCCTCATTGAACATAAAACCATGATAATATTATCGATGTGAAAAGTAAAGAATATTTATTTAAAACCATAATAATATTTTGTATTTAATATAATAATTATACGATTTCATTAATAAAGGGAGATTAGAGGATTACTGTTCTATTAAAATAATAATACTATTTGAATGACATGAATTCGATGACAAATGGTTTTTGTAAGTATATTTAATATGAGATAAGCGATATAATTAAATTTATTTTAAATATAAAATCAAATAATAGTTATTATAAAATCTAATTGAATGATCATAACATATCCATATATGAAGATCTAAATAATCAATAAAAAAAATACATTCAAAATCAAAGAAAAATGGATTATGAGTCATCATTAATAGTGAATATTAAAATTTATGTACATAATATAAAATGTATTGGGAAAAAGATATTTTGTATTTATGGATAAATATATATATTTCTTGTTTTCATCCTCCCATACTTATTATTCATGTGTCCTAGATGAAAATAAAATCAATGAGATTATACTTTTATTAAGTTGTAGTGTAAGTGATTTTAAAATACATTATTTTTCAAAATGTTCCAACCATCTATTTTTTAGATTAAATTATATTGAATGGCCATTATAATGTTGAAAAATTATGTCCCAGAGTCCTTGGTTGTGAATTAGGATCATTCGGAGCATCGACCCTCAACATTTTGTGATGTAGACCGAGACACACCGTCAATAGAAATAATAAATATCATCGAACAACATTTCACTAAACCATGCATTCCATGACTGTGGGGTGTTGGGTGATATAAAATTATTCTACAACCATGTGAACCCATGATCTATACTGTATGATCAAATTTAGGTTTTTAGAAGTTTATTTTTGGATATTATTTTCATGTTTAGACATTCCATGTGCCAAACCATGTTGGATTCTCCTATGATGAAGTGTCGCTATGTAGGGATATCACATAGTTTAGAAAACATTATTTCAATACTGTGATCTCATTTTATAGAGTGATTTCAGATTTTTTTTTTAAAATTTAAATATTATCCCATTTCTTCTTCCTCCCTGACATTATTGTATTGGTGGAAGCATCCTCATCCTGAATTAACTCTCCTCCTTCAAGGGCATTGAATCATGAGATCTCATCATTTATTTTCCCATTTTAATTATTGTCGAATCCATTCATAATCTAGAGGTAAGATCATTAGTCGTCTGGATTCCTAGTCATTTTTTATTCTCATTTATTATGTTATCTATGTGTAATTTCATTTTCCCCCTTTTCAGGGAATTCGATGAATTCTCTTATTTCATCCACACTATATCAAATAATACATTGACGTTGGATGTGAGATGCTCTGAAATCCTATGGTTATTGGTTTAGTTTCATTATCTTTGTATCATTACATTATATAAAATGCATCATTGTTCTATGACTCGAACCATTAATGATACTAAATTATTGTGTTTATATAATTAAATGGAAAGACATACAATTCATTTGCTTCTCAAGAAATTGGTTATTCGAATCATTAGTTTCATTTACATGGTATTTTCCACCATAATGTGTGTGATAATATATAGTGTAATGTTATCCCTACTACCTCAGTTGTTTATATTCCCTTGATAATTCTTTCAATTACATCATTCATTTAGAAAATCAAATTATTTAAATTTAATATTCATCCATTTTTTTCCCCTTCACTGCATACTATAAAAGAGTCAGTTATGTGTTTCGGCGATGTGGATCAGGCCTTCTTTAACATGTTAATTTGTTAAAGGAAATTCACTATAAATGTTTCCTATTTGGATATAAGTTCATTAATTAAATGAAATACAAATTTAGATACATATGATATAAATTCATTTGATGTTTAAATTCCTTCATATTAGTGATGGGGTTATAAAAGGGGTTTTGAATGAATGTACTCTTGGAAGGTCTCTTTCTTGCCTTTTATGAGAATCATAAATTAATTATAATCATGTTATGGGAGATGAAATAAATTTTTAGGGTTGTATCTGTAAATGTTATTTATTTTATCTCTGAACTGGTGGGATTAGTTACCAAGGGGAGGACCTATATTGGAACTCGATGTCATGATTTTTGTACCATTCAACAAGAGTGAATCAACAAGTTCTAAGATATATAATATAGACTTGATGGTAATTTCATGACATTATCACCCCTTGGATGGAGTGAATATTTTGGAATAAATTCCTAGGTCAGCATGTATGGTCTATTTTTAATTGGAGATATACTCATCCACTTCAGTAATTCTTGTATATCCTTTTTGAACATTAATATATGGTTTGAGGTTGACTCTTTATACCATAAAAATAAGTTTCTATTGAACATAAAATGTAAACGAATAGTTAATAATTATAAATGATTATTAGGTATTGAAAATTTATGGATGTGTCCTCTAATCCCAATAACAAATTTGGGGATAGTATATAGCCTCATATATTATTCCACTCTCTTTACCATTACAATATCCCTTTGTTCAAACTCATCATCTTATGGATTCACTGGTTTATTTAAAGGTTTTCAATGTGTAGCCCAATCTAATATATGCATTTATGTATTTTCTTTTCTTAGATTATCATCTATAGAACACTGTTATTTTTTATATTTCCCATACTAGATTGATCTATAAAAAATTGGTGGATGCATACTAATATTTTATCTTACACCCTTCTTAGGCAGAATGTTCTCATCATGGGGACTTTATGGTTTTCAGAATAGCTAAAGAGAATAATCTATCTTCTAATGTTTGATTGAATATTCTTGGATGGAGTATAGAAGAGATAATGAGAATATTATCATGATTTATTGAAATTGATGTTGTAAAATCCCTCGTCATGTGCTCCCTCGAGTGTATGAGATTATTGTCTACGTGTCCTCAATTGCACCTCCACATAGGCCAGAGGATTCCAACTAAGTTCAATGGAATAATGAATATAGTGGGGTGACTATAATATCTGGTAATAGTTGTAATGAAAGAAGAAATAATAAAATAGAACAAGAACTATTTCAAACTATAAGAATAAATAATCATATAAAAAATTAATAATGGTAGAGAATGAATAAATACAAATAATATAATAATAATGTAATAAAATTATGAATGTATCTAAATGATGTGACAAAAGGCCTAAAATAATACAAATTTAAGACTAAAATTAAAACTCCAATACCCATTCTAGATAACCATTTGAGTCCCATCTCCATGCTCCAACACACCCAATAATTAATCATTTGACTCCATGGACCCATTCCCTTTTCCATACATGCAATCATGTAGTATGGTTAAGTACCAAATGGTGGCCAAGATAGGGTGTGTGTAAAATTAATTAGGTTGATAGAAGCATATCAAAACCAATATCATCTGATAGATATAGTGCATGCAATATAGGGATAAAAAGGAATTAATTTTATAAACCAATACTCTATAAGGAATACACCTAATAACACTCATGTTAATGGGTTAACACCGGAGGACATCCAAACCTACAACGACACCCTTTGAGGTATACTTGTCTAAGGATTGATCCTTTATAATTAAGATGCATCCACCAAAATGGTGGTCTATTCTCCAATTGAGGATGAGTCTCCTTGAAAATAGAATAAACTTATGGCGTATACCCTCATGAAAATATAAATATCTCCATTATGAATTAGTAAAATCTCACCCAAAGGCATTATGTGACTGTGCATATAGCCTTCTAGAATAAAAAAATATCAATAATCATCTCTTAGGCATCCGATACTAGTGGAAAATCCCCCAAGAGTAACTAAAACATACACCCAGACCTCAGGCTTCAACACAAATCATGATTCATATCTATAGAAACCAAACATGCATAACTACAACAAACCCTAAGGTTTCAATATCATTGATAACACATAATCTCATAAGATAAGAAATTCACATCATAATGATACTATCAAATAATTTAAATTTATCATCATCAGACAAAATGATCAATTTTGGAAAATTATCTGTTGTCTAACAAATTCATTTCATTATTCCGGGTTCATGATTATCATTATAATTATACTAAATCTGTTTAATTAATGGGTCAAACCCATTGGATTTAATATATTAGTTAACCAATTCTTCTATGGATATTCTACTATAATAAATAAAATTAATTTAATATTATTACAATTCAAAATATAAATCTTACTATCAATCAATTTCACTAAATCAATTCAAGGAATAATTAATCTTGATTCACAATCAAAAAATCACATAATTAAATCAATAATTAATTATTCAGATGGAAATATCAATATCCCATTATTTACTACAAAACTAATTATACAATCACTGATTATATAAACACAAAAATATACATTAAATAACCCAATAATTATTTATTAAAATTACACCAATCTTAACATTACATCCATTAATTTATTCATTAGTTAATTTATCACATTTATCCCCTTATTTAATTCTACTATTAAATATTAACATAACTCCCATTAATATATTCATAAATAAATTAATCTCATTATTTAATTAAATAATTAAAGGTTTTTATTTCTCATATTAATTAATTTCTACATTAATTTTTATCATTATTTAATTCTATAATTAAACAATCTTTTTTACTTAGATCCATTAACCCATCATTTAATTAATAAAATTATTTGATTCAACTATTAAATATTATCAATCTGAGAAGATTTAAATATCAATAGATTGCATTTTTATAATTTAATATAATGTAGGTCATTGGATGTAATTTCACAATCAAATTGTATATAAACACATGTCGAACCTATGATAGTTTTTATTTCTAGAAAATCATCTTTTTGGTTTTGACAACAAGAATTCATTTTTAAATTTATTTCTAATACTTCAATGTTTTGAATTTCGAAAAATGGAATCCAAATATGAAATCATAAGGACAAAATTTTTTAAAATAGGTAATCTTTTTCTTATATTTAATAGTATCTTTAGTGAATATTTTATTTACCATGGTTAAAGTGTAAATCAGGTAAATAATAATAAAACTAATATTATAAAAACTTAAAATTACCCAAAAACATGTCGTAGTGCTATTGAATGATATATTTCTAACCATGGGAATCATTGGGATGATTTTTGGACTCCATGGAGCCACTTGTATGAGGAAATTGACACTTTATAAAAATTTATTTAATGTTAAGGAAAATGAACCATAATCATATATCTTTTAGTAAAAATATTTCTAAAGGTTTATATAAGTGATATTTTAGATTATATATTTTAATTTTAAATCCCAAAATATTTAATACATCATGATATATTATTTACAATTTCTATATATAATCTAAATATATTTAATTATGACACAATACTATTCCAATATTTTTATTCTTAATGAAATAAACAAATTAATGATATTATAAATATTAAAATAAATATAATACGAATGTTTTGATGTAATCCATGTATTTTATAGGTAAGTAGGAAATTTCAGTGTTGATTCAATATAATTTGTTAGATATAATCATGAATTTTTGTTTTTACAAAAACCAAATACAAAATACTCTCAAACTTGAAATAAATGAGTTTTCAAAACAAATAACACTTTATTAAATTATATATTTTTTCTAAAAATATATGGTTCGCCAAAAATTCATATATATCTATATATATTTTATTAATTAACCAATTTAGGATCTCTTGGAATTTTATAGTATGTTTATTAACTATGTATTATATGAATACAAGAATACATTTTAAAAGTTAAACTATTTAACTAAGAGTTAAATCTAAACGATAAGGTTAATTTGGAGACCTAAACTAGTATAAATCATATTGGTTGAAGGGTTTTAGAACCATCCACAATTTATCCTAGAACTAATTCCATTTGGATCCATTAGAAATAAAATATTATTTTATAAGAATAAAATATTTCATTCTTTTTCTACTATGGCATTCACCTCTCTTATAAAAGGGTCCTTCCCCTTCTATTAATATCACCCATAAAATTGTCATTGATCTGTAAAACCCTACTAAATTAACCACCAAACTACCCAAACATTAATTTTTAAACCATACATTGATTAGAAATCCATCATAAGAGGCCTTTTGTTCAAATCAAAAGAAAGAACACTAAGAAGATGCAATCACTTCATTAACTCTTTCAATGTTCTTTTCTTCTACCACTTCCTCTTTATTTGTTGTTTGCATACTAAAATAATAAATACAATACCATATACATATACATATTTATATTTTATTATAAATATGGATCAACCATATTCATTATTTTACCCATGATATGAATTGAAAATTTACCATACGTCTATACGTAAGGTTTACCATCTGCACACTATTATAAAATAGCCTTATACACAAGGTTTTGAACAAAACCGTGGGTATAGTGGTGTCCTATACCCACAGTTTTTGAAAACCATGTGTATAGATTTTTTTTCAATATATTTCCACGTTTTTGGAAAACCGTGGGAAAAAATAGCTATCCCCACAGTTTTGGTCAAAACTGTGGGCATAGGAATTGTTTTGATGGTCTATACCCACAGTTTTGGGAAAACTATGGGGATATGAATTTTGTTGAAAATATCTATACCCACGGTTATATTTAACCATAGTTATAGCTTTCAAGGGTTATGGAGGGAAAACAATTCCACGGAACATTAACTTATACACGCGGTTTTCTGCCCTATACCAATAGTATGGATTAATATATACAGATATATACAAACAAATAATAAAAAAAGTTCCGTAGATGAGTTGCTAATGCGCTAGTTTGTGTTCATCATGACTGCGGGATCGAATCCTTGTAATAGAGTTTTTTCTAAAACCAGGATTAATATTAATATATTAATCTAAATATAGACATGTAATTATATAAATAAGTTTTCCCGGTTGGTTTGTCATCGGTAATGGGAATAGGAGCTCGCAGGATCGAAACCCGCGGGTTTCTTTTTATATTAATACGGGGATACATTATTATTAGAAATAAATATATACATAAATAAATATAAATGGTGTAGAATGAGTGGTTTGGTGCCTTCAATTGTAGATGCAGGTCGTGGGTTCTATTCTTGGTGCAACATTTTTTGTAAAATTTATACCCACAATATTTAAACTGGGGGAATAGGGCTTTGACAACATAGAATAAAAAAATATGGCTTTGACATCATGGAAATAAATCATTACCCACGGTTTTTACAAACCTTTGGGATAGGCTTTGGACCTATACCGACATCACTCATCCCCACGGTTTTGGGGGCTATAACCACAGTTTTGAACCATGGGTATATGCCATTTTTCTTGTAGTGCCACGTCATGGAGTATTTTTTTATTCCACACATAATTATATAGATAGGTATCATAATGATTATAACTGATGTAAATGAAAATTATTAAATGTTAATGATCGGTATATATAATATACCATTGAATTACATATGATTTTATCACTAATATGATGATATTGTCACTCGTGCTTATGTATGGTTTACTATCTCAATGACAAATGAGATTTTGTTTCCCATCATTACTAGTAAATAATAATTCTCATTTAATGATTAAAAATAATATTTTCAAACATTATATCGTTCTATATATTAATCAAATAAAATTTATCTATAAGAAACATGACTAACAAAACAATAAATATAAAGGAAAATGAATCAGTTAACACAAAAAACAATGATACTACTGAAATATTATAAAAAACCAATATTCGAAGATCATATATGATATAATATTTTTGTATTTTGTTCTTTTATAATATAATAGAAAATATTTTACCATTATACAAGTGTTAATCATTTGTTCTACTACTGAAATGTACAACTTAAGGGTTAATTTTACAATCTTGATATTATCCAAGGTTTTTTTACGAAAGTTTCAACTGGGAAATCATTATCATCTATATCCATGTTTCATAAAAATTTATTTCAATAATTATCCAATATTTTATTGAAAATGGGATAATTTCATTTATTCCCTTTTGTGAATTTTTATAAAATTCATTGAATGGAATCATTCTGTCATTTTTAAAACAAGGCAGTTTATGACCTTTTTGACAAATTAAAGAAATAATTCTTTTTATCTTATTCGATTGGTGTGGATATATTCCACAATTATAACTCCATTGAATATTCCCTTAAAATCATAGATTAATATTTTTGAAATATATAATTTTTTCACTTTTAAATTATTTCAAAATATGAATAAATATTTCACTCAAATTTATTTTGGATTGATTTCATCAATGTCAACATCTGTCATTTGATTTTATTTTTGTTTGAAGTTAATTTATTATGATACAATATTACATATTATATTTATGTTTTTGGGATATGATTGACTGTGGATGTGATATTTTTTATACCATTCATGGGATATGGTGAATGTATCAACATTTTATATGCTATATTTAATATGAATGTTTATCATATTTTTCAATATTTCCATTTGTGGAATGATTTGAACATATAAAGTGATGGTTTGGGGCCATAATAGACCCTCGATGCATCGGTAGGTCTCATTATATGAACTTGTGTCATGGAACATGGCCTTGAAAAAATATTATTCGTAGTCTTGGCATGAGGACATAACTATGTGGTTATTATGTCCATCATTATGCTTTCCATCCCTATAAATATTACTATTGAGATTAATGTGACTATTTGACATGTAGAATATCCATTTTAATTAGTTAATGGAATTAATTGATTTATATATTACATATTATGTTGATGTTTATGTTTAAAAGGCCAGTTTTTTAGTCTTGTACATTTCCTTAAATGTTTATACTTATTTATGAATAATTCATCTATATTGGTATCCTAATGAACATCTTAGCTCACCAATTTCAATGTTTTTTTACAAGGATTTGAAAAAGAATATTATAATGTCATGCATGAATAAGCTAAGGAATATGAGTGTGTTCAATGGAGACAATTTATTTTGTCTTTATTTCAATAATTTAATGTATAACATATGTATATATAGACTATTTCCAAGGTAACTAAACTTATCGGTCATTCGGGATTTGATCACATATGATCATGAAAATGTTAGGTAAAAATGAACCGACTCTATTTTACTATGGTCGGGGAAAGACAAGTTGTATCTAAGGAACTTTAGTTCAAAAAATAAAAACTACATTTAGAAATACTATGATTAGAAACCATTAACATAAGAGAGAATTTGAGGATTAGTATAGAATAACATCCTAAAATTTTGTTACTGAAGCGATTTTGTGAATTTTAAATGAAATACATCGATGTATAGATATGAGTAGGTAGAGGGGGTTCTAGAACAGATGTATCTAAGGGTAAATCCTGAAAACACCACTTTGAGACAGACTCAAAGGAGACTGGGTGCACGACAATGGGCCTTACATCACTATTGGTTACAAAACTCCCTGGGGATGTTCTTAGGATAATTGTCGTTTCCAATAAAAACCATTATGAATGATTTATGAGTAAATACATCCTCAATGAATAATTTTATGGTTATGGATTATATCCATAAACATGTCAATTTTTGTGAGGTATTTTACTAAATGGGAATTATTAATTGTGTTCCATAAAAAAATCTAGTGTATGCCATTGTTTAGAAATGAAACATAGTAGAAGGAATGAAAACTTATCAATGCAGAAAATACATGGAGGGATTTCCCACATACTAAAGATAATTATAGTGGTTCTGGTGATGAAAATTGTGCTAAAGGACTTATAACCATACTGGGGAAACTCACTCAGGTTATGAATAATATCCTTAAGTGTATGGAGCACCATGATCCACAACACGGAAAATCGATGTTAGATCGCATCATGAGGAAACCACAACGAACATTGAATGGGACTAAAAACCAATTTGTAGATAAGCAATGGATATGTTTCTCTGAGAAAATATTTCATGCTTTGGGGAGAGGAGAATTGGAATATGTTGTCATGGTAGTTTATCACTTCACAAGAGATACATATCAATGGTGAAAATTAATTAAAAATACAAAGGAGGATGAATAAGTTTTAAATATAGAATGGATGAAGTTGAATGATATTGTCCTAGAAAAATATTTTCCACGTGAACTTAGAGCGGATATGGAAAGGAAATTTATGAGTCTGAGGAATAATAAGGATGAGAATACCTCAAATATTGAGGCTAACTTTTCATGTTTGTCAAGGCATGTTGCAGATTATATACATAACCCATGGAGTAATATTGATTGATTATTTTATGACTAAAACCATTTATCCATCGAGAATTAGTCTCATAATCCTTATCATCATAAAAATATTTTGTCTAATATGTTATCAAGATAGAAAAGTGAGTCTTAAAGTCATACTACATTAATGAAAAAAAAGAGAAGAGATATTTTGAACACTCTAGAAATGGAAATAAGGGGAAGAAGAAAAAAGTTGAATTTTTATCATGATATATATTTGGTAAGAAACACCATTGTACTTTCCCGAATGGAATTAGAGTCTGTTACATGCGTGGATAAAAAGACCACCAACATTGTCATTTCAAAGGAAAGAATGTGGCATTAAATGTAGAATGATACAGATATAAAGAAATGGTGAATTGTGCAAATAAATGTCCTATGTGTCAAGGAAACATACCTCATAAAATCCCAAGGGAGAAAGGCCAAGCATATGCGATCACAACTACAGAAGTTGATGTTCTGAATGACGTTTTGGAAGGTACATTAATCGTTTCCTCAAATTTATCCAATGTTTTATTTGATTCTGGATTATTACATTCTTTAATAACATCCCAATTTGACAAGATAATTAGATATTTCCAATTTTATTTAACAATGGAATTTTTATTTAAAACTCTTTGGGGTGTATCATTGCAACAATGCTTTTTGAATCAGTTACCGTTATGGCATGTAAAATTAATTTATCTACTGATCACATTATCATACTCATGAATGAATTTGATATAATCATCCGCATGGATTGGATTTCAATGCATGATTCCAAAATATATTGTATGAAGATGGAGGTTACAGTTTCATATGACAATAAAGTAAATCATATATTTAGAGCACAATCTACAACATCAAATTATAATCTAGATCCACCCCCATTAGCTCTAAAAATTCAATTAGTGGGGAGAAATAGAGTGAAATAACTATGGGTGAGGAAAGTAATGTTCTACATAAGTATATACCTATTGTGAAAACATATATTTATGTGTTTCCATTGGATTTACTTAGATATCCTCCAGAATGATAAATTTTGATTTCCATTGATTTAATTCTTGGTTCGTAGCCCATATCAAAGAGACCATATAGAATTTCAACTCTGGAATTATTTTTACTAAAGAAACAACTAGAAGAATTGAGTAATAAATGGTTTATTCTCCCTATTATTTCTCCTAGGGGAGCCACTGTTCTTTTTGTTAAGAATAAATATGGTTCTATGAGGCAGTGCATTGACTATAGGGAGATCAATGCTTTTACAAAAAAGAACTAGTAACCCCTACCTCACATTGATGATTTATTCTATCAACTTCATAGAGCCCAATATTTTGCAAAAATTGACCCTCAATCTGGATTTCACCAGTTGTGCATGATGAAGGATGACATTCTGATGATAGAATTTTGGACTTTTTATGGGCATTATGAGTTTATAGTAATTCCTTTTGGACTTACTAATGCACTATCTTTTTTCATGGATAAAACGAATAGTGCTTTCAAGTAATATCATGATAACATTTATGTGGTATTTATCAATAATTTATTATTATAATCCAATAGAAATGAATATTATTAAAATCACTTGTGCATTATTTTGAAAATTCATAGAAGAAATGAATTATATGAGATGTTTAGAAAGTGTGAAATATGTCTTTTAGAGATTTCTCTTTTTTTCAATATTTTTTGTAAGGATGTAATATCTGTTGATCCTATAATGACAAGGGTATTCCCTGAATGGGCAGGACCAATGAAAATAATTGAGGAATGAATTTTTATTGGTTTAGTAGGTTAATATCCATGTTCCATTTAGATTTTTTCCTGATTGGCTATCCCATAAACCACACTCTAACGTATCGGGGTTAAATTATTTTTTTGAAAAAAGAGTGAGAAAATTAATTTATGAACTTAAGAGAATATTATTCAATTGTCTTATCTTAAATCTACCATCGGGGAATGATGTGTCTATTATTTATAGTGATTCTTCAAAAAATAGTTAGTTGTTTCATTATAAAGATCTACATAGTTATTGAATTTACTTCACGACAAATAAATATTCATGAACAAAACCAACCTACTAATGGTTATGAGTTAGAATATGTAATTATTGATCTGAAGATATTGAGACACTATGTCTACAGAGAGAACTATGAGATGTATAATGATAAAAGGAATTTGATGTATATTTTCTCGTAGAAAGAACACAACAAGAGGAAAATAATATAGATTTAAATACTCAATGATTATGATTTCACAATACACTAACACCACAAGGATGGAAAATAAGGTGGAAAATTCATTGAGAATAAAAGATCATTGAATACTAAAAAAGATGAGAGTTTAAAGGGATACTATGTTCATAGATATAGTATATATGGATATGGGAATAATCATGGGAGTTGAAACATTGATACATTTTAAAATGGTTTCTAATCCATCATTACTAAATAAGATACAATGTTCTCAGACTAATGATAAGGAGTTTCAAAAGAAAATTAAAACTGTAAATGATGGGATATTGAAAGATTTTTTATATAAAGATGGAATATTGTAATTTGGGAAGAGTCATTATTTTCCCGATATACGTAATCTAAAATAGAATTGTTGGATGATGCTCATATCTCGAATTTCACTATACACCCTTGTAGTATTAGGTTGTAAAGAGATTTGAAGGATAATTTATGGTGGGACAACATGAAGAAGAAGATTTCGGATTATGTGTCATGATGTATGGTTTGACAATATGTGAAGGTCGGAAGACAACATCTGAGATGAATCATTAAAACTCTTCCCATACCTGAGTGGGAATTGGATGATATTACGAAAGACTATTTCATTAGTATTTGAAGGAATCATATGTGGAATGATGCAATATGGGTCATTGATGATCGTATTACCAAGTCTTCACAGTTTTATGAAATAAGATATCATTTCCCACTTTAAAATTTTTAATGACTAAATATTAATGAATTTTTAAGACTTCATGATACACACCTATTGATTATTCCTGATCGTGATCCCCATTTTAGTTCAACATTTTGGAAAAAACATCAGAAATCCTTAGATACTGAACATCGTTTATGTACTTCCTGCCACCATCAAACATATGGACTATCAGAATGGACTATTACAACTTTAAAAGTCATTTTGATATCTTTATCACATGACTCTCATGGTATCTAGGATCAGTATTAACATTCAGTAGAATTTTATGATAACAATAGCTCCCCTTCAAGTATTCTGATAGTGCCATATTAATAGTTATATGGAAAGAGATGTCACACACTGACTAGTTGGGATGAGGTTGGTGAATGAAAAATCATAGGCCCAAAACATTTTTAGGAAACAATAGAAAATGTGAATATTATCCAAACCCACATCAAAGAAGCTCAAAGTATGGGAAATAACTATGCCAATAACCAAAATAATGATTTGGAATTACAGGTGGGAGATCATGTTTTCTTGAAGGTATATCCATGTAAGAGTCTTACATGATTCATTGGGAAGGGTAAACTGAGTCCCAGGTACATCAGACATTTCACAATTATAGAAAAAATTGGTGTTGTAACTTAACATTTAGAAATTCTGCCAAGTCTATCCATAGTTCATGATGTGTTCCACATATTTCTATTGATAAAATACAAGCATGCACCAACACTTGTACTACCCAATGAATAAATAGAACTGGAACCCGATTTGACTTATTTTGAAGAGCCTATAAATATTTTTGATAGTAGAGAACTAGTGTTGAATATCTGAATGGCTCATCTGAAAAAAGTTCTTAAGGGAAACAATAAAATGGAAGAGGCATTGTGGGAACCTAAGAAACATATGATGAATAACAACCCAAATGTTTTTTTGCAGTAGAGTTCTAGAAATTTTGAGAAATAAATTATTTTAATGTTTGAAAAATGTAACACCCCAAGCTTCCATGACATATTTCCCTTGGAATAATACAATACTTTGTGATATGTGCAAAATCAAGTTCAAGCGCACCGCGACCTATCAAACTAGATATTTTAAAAGTAGTTATGAATAGAAATACAAACATGTCGAAATTTTATAAATTTTATATTTCAAAGTGGATTTCATTTTTCAAATCAGAATATCAAAATTAGCTTTGGGTAAATATTTGGAATTTATATGATTACTTTCATATTTTTATGAACAGTTAAAACAAAATAAATTTTAATAAAAACAAAATTTTCAGCAAAATAATTTATTGTGTTTAATTATACATTAGAGTAGTTATAAATTATTATTATATTATATTTATATCCTTTAATATAATTGAAGTCATAAGATATAATTTCACATTTAAATTTTACAAGAAGACATGTCATTCTTTTGATAGTTTTTACTTCTTATAAATCCTTTTTTGGTGTTGACAACGAGAATTAATTTTAATTTTATGTCTGCATCTTCTATGTTTTAAATTTTGATTATTTGATCCCATATTTGGAATAATATTTTTTAAATATTGTAAATAGGAAATGTTTATTTTTAGAGATTATGAACGATATCTTCATTAAATATTTTATTTACTATGGTTAAAGGATAAATTTGATAAATTAGTGTAAAAATTATATTATAAAATATTAAATTTCCTAAACATGTGTTATAACCCTATAGACTGATATAATTCCGATCATATCCATCCTTGGGTCGATTTTTGGACCCCATGGTGCCACTTGTAAATGAAAATGGAACATTATAAAAATTTATTTAAAGATCAATAAACGTAACATAAACATATATATTTTAGTAAAACAATTTTTTTAAGGGAATATGTAAGTTATATTTTATACTATAAATAGTAATTATAAGTATAAAATGATTTCCTATATCATTTTATTTTATTTATAATATCTCGACATTAAATAATTATATATAATTATGACACAATAATAATGTAGTATTTTTTAATAAATATAGAATCACATAATTGAAATATTATATATTAAAATAAATATAAATCAAATGTTTTAATGAGATACATTTATTTTCATGAAAAATATAATATTATAGGGTTTTTCTAATACTTTTTTTCTATGCCATATTGTTTTTTGGACATTCAAAAAAACCAAATATGATATAGTGTCAAAATTGACATAAATGTGTTTTTAAATCAAATACTATTTCATTAAATTACATAATAGTCCTAAAAATATAAGGATAAGAAAAATAAATCATAAAATTATAGATATGCCAATAATGAACCACCCGAGGTTCTCTTGTAATTTTATAGTATGTTTAGAAGTCATGTATTACAATAATACAAGAAAACATGGCAAAAACAATACTATTAAACTAAGAGTTAAATCTAGATTATAAGGTTAATATGGTGAAATAAAATTCACTAAAACATATTTCATTAGAGGGTGATGACCCATCCTCACAATATAATAGAAATACATTCACGTGGATGCATTAGAAACTGAATATAATTATATTGTAAAATAATATTTTAAACTATACCTAAAGTGAGTCTCATATATCTTATAATAGGGTATTTCCCATCATTTAATTTCAAACCACCCAAGCCTTTTTGTTAATACAAAATCTAGTTGAATATTCTCCTAACCACCCTCAATTCAACCTATAATCCTTAATTTGATCAAAAATCCAACCTACAGATCCCTTTTATTCAAATTAAAAGGAAACTCCGATGAAGAGGTAATTAAAGAATCGCCTCTTTCAATGTTCTTTACTTCATCCCCTCCTCTTTATTTTTTTTTCTATATGAATATAGTAAATACAATAAATTTAACATATTGAGATATTATTATAAATATGTTAAGACCATATTCATTATTATATCAATTCTATTATGAACTGTGTCAACATACATGCGTACGTACGGCTTATTGTCTCCACATCGTGGTGTTGTTTGTTATTCGACACTTAATTATTTGTATGTATATAATAATGAGTATATATAATATTATAAATAAATTTAACATGTTAATTATTATGTACATATATACAACATCCCATTAAATACGATTTCACCACCTTTAGATTGATATTGTTGCTCTTGCGTACGTATGGCTTACCGTCTCCACGAAGCGATGATATTTCATTTCCCATAGTAACCATTAAAGGATAATATTAATTTTAGTATTAAAAATAATGTTTAATAACTTAATATAATTCTAGATATTAATCATATACATCCTATCCATAAAAATCATGATTTACGTAACAAAACATATAATGGAAAACGAATAAGTTAACCCCCAAAACAATGATATTACTGAAATACAATAAACAAAGCAATATTAGATGATCATATATGATATCATATATTTGTATGTGGTTCTTTTATAATTTAATATATATAATTTGACCATTATAAAAGTGGTTAACATACCCACAACTAATGAAAAGTACATGGTAATAGTTAGTATTACAATATCTTTATTATCCATGGTTGTTTCTATGAATGTATCTACTGAGATTTCTTTATCATCAACATCATTGTTTCTTAAAAATTTATTTCAAATAAATTTTTTGATTTACTAGAATATGGTTTGAAGAAATTTAAACACTTTTTCACATTTTTTAAAATGTTTTGAAAAGAATCATTCTATTGATTTCAAAACAAGGTACTTTATGACCTTTTCGGAAAACTAAGGAAAGACTATCTTTTAACTTATACGGAGGGTGCTGCTATTTTCAATCATTATAACACCTTTTAAGATTACCTTAAATGCTTTTAAGAATATTTTGCAAATAAATGTTTTATTTAATTATAAATTATTTCAAAATTGAAAGAAAAATTTCACTCAAATTGTTTTTGGATTAATTTCATCTATGTCAACATACCTTTTTGGAATTTACATTATTTTTTATTTTATTTATTATGACACAATCTTCCATATTGTAATGAAGGTTTTTTGATATTTTTGACTATGGATGAGATATTTTTTTACCATTAATGGTTTATGGTTAAAATGTTGACATTTCATATGTTAGTTTTTATACAAATAATTATATCATGTGTCATCATTTTCATATGAGGAATGCATTGAACTTAATAATTTGACAAGCGGGGCCCACTATAGAAGCTCGATGCATCGGTAGGGCTCATGTGAAAAACTAGTGTCTTGGAACAAGGCCATGACAGAATCTTATATGTATTCATGGCATGAGGCCATGACTCTGTGATTAAGATATCCTACATTATGCATTCCATCATTATTAAATTAACTATTGATATTATATTTTATTATTCGACTTGTATAATATCCTTGTGAATAAGTAAATGGAATTATTTGATTTATCTTTTCTATATTATAATAATGTTTAATTTTAAATGGCTTGTGTTTTAGTCTTATACATTTCCTTAAATGTTTAAGCTTTTTTATGATTGTTTCTACAATATTGTTGTTCCTATTGTACATCTGTGCTCACCCCTTTCAATTTTTATTTTACCCAGGATGTGAAGAAGTATATTATGACTTACATGCATGGATAAGTTATGTGATATGAGTGTGTTCAAAGGAGACACATTTTTTTTGTTTTCCATTTCATAATGTAATGAAAAACTTATGTATGTATCTAGTTCATCAACAGATACTAAACTATTCGACCTTTCAGGATTTGATCCCTTGCTATCATGAAAATGTCCTGTTACAATTCAACGACATAGGGTAACTAGGGTCGTTGTGTTAAAAATTAATCTAAATATTTAATTCAACAATTAAATAAAAATATTGTTGACATTAATTAATTCATCAATTAGATAATATCAATAATTAAATTGATAATTTAATGACCAATTTAATCACATTAATTAGTTTTTAGATTAATTAATGTAATTTTTTAATAAAATAATTAAATAATATCATTACTCAAATTAATTAATCTATTAAGTAAATAATCTCATCGTCTAATTCAGTAATTAAATAATCTTATTGTCTACATTAATTAATTCTTTATTTATATAATATCATATTTAATTTGAAATTTAGGCAATCAAATGACTCACATTAATTAATTTATCAACTAAATAATCACAATATTTTATTCAAAAATTTAAATAATCATACCGATCACATTAACTAATTCATCAATTAATTAATCACAATATTAAATTCAATAATTAAATAATCACACTACACGTATTGATTAATTTTCCAACTAATTAATTACATTATATAATTCAATAATTTTATATTTTATTACTCATTGTAATTAATTCATTAGTTAATTGACCATGTCTTATAGTTCACTAATTATGTAATCAAATTTCCCATATTAATTAATTCCTTAATTATGTAATCTCATTATTCTATTAATTAATTAAATAATCACATTTTTATTGATAATTAATTTTGTAATTTTTCAATCTGAATATTTAATTAAATAAATAAAAAATTAGATTTCCCACATTAATTAATTTATAAATGAAATAATCTAATTAATTAGTTCAAAAATTTAATTTTCATATTTCTCACATTATTTAATTCATTATTAAATTAATCTCATTAATTAATTAAACCCTAAAACAATCACATTTCTCACCATCATGAATTATTCATTTAATTAGTCTCATTATTAAATTAAATAATTAAATAACCAAAGTACTCACATTAATTAATTATTAAATTAAATACTTACATTATTTAAACTAATAATTTAATGATTGTATTCCCCGCGTTAATTAATTCATCAATGCACTAATCACATTTTTTAATTATAATAATAAATAATCACATTACTCTCAATAATTTATTAGTCAATTAATTAATCTCATTGTTTAATTTGTTAATAAAATAATATAATTAATCACATTAATAAATTAATTATTCCAACATAAATAATTATGTAAACCCGAATAATTCGTGTACTTGTTTCTCTATCATAAAAAAAGAATAATAACAACAATCTATAATAAGTAATTCATCAATTAATTATCCCAATTCAATAACTTCGATATTATAATATTTAATGAAATAATCAATTATAAAATATAGAAAATATCTATCTTTTCATGATTAATTTAACAATAATTTATTCCAAATCATAATTTTATAATACCTACTATTCCCATTAATTTAATCTATAATTAATTTATCATGATCAATAATCTCAATATATGAAATTTCCATATTACATGAGTTAATTAATCCGCCAAATTAATTTATTCAATCATGAACTCAATTTCTAAATATCAAATAGAAATTATACAGTTATGTAAATTTAATCAATGTTCATGACTATGTGATTTAGTTTTAGAACACCTACATAATATATGATGATCGCATGATATGAATCCATCATTAAAGACGGTGAGTTATTATGATTACTATCCGAGGAGAAATTAAATAAAAAACCATATCAAATTTAATAAAAATTCTCCCCAAATAATAAATCTCTTATAAAAGAAAATTTTATTCATACCTACCACTTATCATGAGGAATAAAATGCTTCTAGTATCTCAATATTTTGATATATATTATGGGAGATACATATGTTTTGATATTTTTATAGAGAGTTAAATAATATGAGAGAGATGGAAAGAGAGGGGGAGAGGCCTAATTCTCTACACTGTATTTCCCCATCCAAAAATGTTTCTCCATATATTTTATTATTATTTATTCAATTTAATAACATTCTAAAATTTTATTTATAACACTAATTCATTTTCTCTCTCTCTCATGGGGTGATCCTCCCCTAATCCACATAACCTGTTTTTCTTTTTTTCCCTCCATTAGTTATCTATATTAATTGATTTATCATTATTTTTTCACCATTTTTCATATATATGTTCAACCTCATTTTTTCACATTTAAAATTCATTGATTAAAATTAATCATTAATTATATATTTAATGTAATATATATATAAATATATAATCAACCACACATATATATACAAAAAATTATATATATATTTATTATAAACATATAAAACCATCATATATATAATCCCATGTGTATATTTATTTTCAATTATTTACATCCATAATAATATATATATATCTATACATATGTACATATATATCAATAATATATTTGTAGAACAATTATTTCTTACTACAACAATATTTTTAATAAAAAGTATAATAATTATTAATAAATATTCCAAATTTAATATTTCACATCATTTCCACCACTAAAATTAGAACAATTATAATAAAAATATTAATAATTATACTTTATCAATTATTCAAAACAATCAGTACCATTTTCAATAACAATTAGATAATATCTAACTAAATACTCATGTAATTATATAACAAAAATATTAATCATATTATTATTGTCTTCCACCCTTTAAATATTCAATCAAAAAAATATTTGATTATTATTTTATTATAAACAATAATCAATTTATAAATGTATTCATGATCAAAATTTCCCATCATAATAAATATTTGAAAACTGAAAAAAAGAACAGGGCTTCACAATCCTCCGAACGTAATAATACTCATCCCTAAAATATGTCAATTTTTATTCTGAATTGTAATCAATAATTCATTAAATCCTTACATTTTTTCTACCACCAAAATATGTCATAATATTTTTTCTCTATCAACGACTTGCGGTCAATACTGAGGCTATATCACTGCCTTTAACCACCAGACAACTAGATCATTATAATCAATATGTATTCTCATTATCAAAGTCTATTTTAAAATTTGAAACCCATTTTAATCATTTTTCATCATATTTAATATTCCAAATTTTATTGAAGGAACCATTTTATGTTCAAATTTCACAAGAAATGGAAAATATAATATACAAAAAATAACCCAAAAATTATATTCCCATACTTACCTAAAATCGTAAATGTTAAAAATAGTCATGTGTGTCGAGAATTATTAATTCTTAAAAAACCCTCATAAATTACCATGCCAAGAGAAAAAACTACGAAAATATAATCAACTCCAATCATATTACAAAATAAATATATCACTTGAGGTGAAATAACATCAACTATAATTCTAGACATTAGTAATAGAAATGCCACCCTGGACACATGGAATTTACCCTCATACATGGGGTAGTTACTCCTATTATTTATATATTAAATGTGGCCTAACTCATCCTAGTATCATGTATAAATTTCTAAAATAGTAGTACCAAATAAAAGAAATGAAGATACATAATTTTGATACCTCTTTGTGAAATCCTGAACCTGGGGTTCATTCACAAGATTGAGACAGTTGGCTACATTACCTGAAGTGTACCTCCCTTTGTCATAGAGGCTTCAACGTAGAAGTGATTATCTAATGAACCCAATGGGGAAAATATACCCTATGTTATGATTTTCACTAAATGTAGAAATAATAATATTGTAGTAGAAATTATGGAAACAATATAAAATAAAATTTCAAATATCAAAATATAATAATAGTACAATATAAATAATTTAAAAAATAAATGAATAATGTAATGCCATGATGAATTTATCTACATGTTAGGTTGAAACTCATCAAAATAAAATAATAACCATACTCAAATAAAAACTCCATACCTAGATCTGAAACCCATTTTCATTCCCATTTCCAACATCTATCCCATTGAACAACTAATCAATCCACCCCATGGTCACAAGCCATTGGCAAAACCTTCGTTCATGTATGCTGCTCGAGTAACAAATGACAACTCTAATAAGGTGTGAGTTAAAATGAGTATGTCAAAAACAACATTTCTAAACAATCCCAATATGACATATATAGTGCATACAATAGATAGAAAAGTATATAACAATTAAAATTATAAAGGATGCGTAAGAAATAAACCAAATAAAACACAGAATATATATTAACACTTGCGGCCATCAAATTATACTTCGGAACATTGTTGGGATTCCTTGTCTAAGGGTATATGCTCTATAATTATAAGGTATCACCTAAAACAGTGGATAATTATCCTTTACAGGATGAATCAATCATAAAATACCATAAATATGTGGCCTCTACCTCCAGGAAAACCCAAATATCACCATCAAGAATAAGTAAAATCTCACAATCAGGCTTCATGTGATTGTACATGTATCCCCCAATCATCCAAAAAAATCATACAGTCTGCCATGTGGAATCTAGTACTAGTTTTCCAAGCCGACAGGCAGAATGAAAACATGCCCCAAGCCATTAGTTGTCAATAATAATCATGATTTGTATCCATCCAAACTCAACTTTATAAACCGTATGAAACCATCATGTACCAATCACATCTTTTACACATAATTTCATATGAAAAGAATGCCAATTATTAATTAAAGTATAAAATATACCAAATTGATCACTATACGACACAATGATGAATTTACAAATTGAATGAGAAACCTAAATAATTAAATTCATTTATTCATGTTCTGAAATATCAACACAATTAAATCATACCTGTTTAATTAATGACTCGAAACTATGGTCATTGATATATTAATTACCCACTTGATCTACTGTGATTCTATCTTAAAATGTGACATAAATTTATTTTTATTCCAGTTCAAAAGGCTAAGTCTACAATTAATCAAGTTAACATAATTAATTCAATGATTAATGAATAATGATTCACAATTCAATGCTCACAAAATTAATTCAACAATTAATTTTATATCTAGAAATATTTTTATCAGTAATTATTTGAATAATTAATTATTAAACCAACGATTGTATAAACATAAGATTCTATATAAATTAATTCAATATTTAATTAATTAAAAACTGACTAATCCTAACATAACATCCATTAATTTATTCCTTAATTATTTAATCACATAAATCACATCATTTATTTAGAATGTTAATTAATAACATAACTCCTATTAATTAATTTGTCAATTAATTAATCTCATTATTGAATTCAACAATTAAATAATCACACATCTCTTTTTAGTTAATTTTTAAATTAACTAATTTCATTATCTGATTCAACCAATAAATATTCTTGTTACTCACAATAATTAACTCATAAATTAATTAATATCATTATTTAATTCAATAATTAAATAATCCCATTACTCATATAAAATAATTATTCAATTAATTAATCACACCATTTAATTTCGTAATAATATAATCAAATTACTCATATTAAGGACAATGAGGCTGTACCGAAGTGGTACATGCTCCCACTAGACATTAAAATGTCCCAAGATCAAATCCTAGATTGGAAAAAATTTCTAGTACTATAGCAGTACTATAGAAGGGCACTATAGTAGAATAATAGTAGTGGAAGAACTGTAGCAGCAGTAGTATTGTAGCGATGACTGTGCTGTTGCGGGTACGTCAACAGCGTGTGAACTGTAGCAGTACTATTCAATGAAGGGTCTTTAGGGCCAACAAATGGGAATTCATGCCTTTTTTTCAGGCCACTTGGCCTTGGGCCTTCGGGCTATGTAATGAGTCTCCCTCTACCCACACAATTGAGGTCTTTGCATTAATAATAAATTGAGGCTTCGGCACTAACCTTTGAAAAAATATTTACTCATATTAATTAATTTTTCAATTAATTAATGTAATTATTTAATGAAAAAAATAAATTATAAAATTACTCTAAATAATTAATTCATCAATGGATTAACACCATGATATTATTCAAGAGTTAAATAATCACATTACTCTCTTTAATTAAATCATGAATTAATTAATATATTTAATTAATTAAAAATTAAATATTCACATCCTGCACATTTATTATTTTGTTCTTGTAAATTATTTAAAAAAATTAAATAATGAAATATCTCAAATTAATTAATTGTCAATAATTTAATATCATTATTTAATTTAAAAATAAATAATCAGACTCCACACATTAACTAGTTTTTAAATTAATTAATATCAATATTTAATTCAATTATTAAATAATCACATTACTCAAATTAATTATTTCTACAATTAATTAATATGTTTATTTATTTCAATAAATAAATAATCATATGAGTCACATTAATTATTTAATCAATTAATGTATCTAATCATTTAATTAACAATTTAAACAATCACATTGCACGACTAAATTAATTCTTCAATTAATTAATCTTTTTATTTAAATCAACAAATAAGTATTCACATTGTTCAAATTAATTAATTCATTAATTAATTGATCTAATATTTAATTTAACAATAAAATAATGATATTACTCACATTAATCAATTCTTCAATTAATTAGTCGAAATAATAAATTCAATAATTGAACAACCACATTACTCACGGTAATTTATTCATTGATTAATTAATATAATTATTTATTTCAATAATTAAATAATCTCATTACACATGTTAATTAATTCATCAGGAAATTAATCTTATCATTTAATTGAACAACTTAATTATCACATTTCTCTTATTAATTAATTTCTCAAATAATTAATCTCATTATATAACTCAGTATATAAATAGACACATTTCTCATATTTTTTAATTCATAAGTTAATTAATTTATATATATTATTCAACAAATAAATAATCAATTTTCAAACATTAAATAATTTTCCCATTAATAAATCACATTTTTTAGTTAGATAAATAAATAATCACACTGTTCACATTAATTAAATTTTTAATGAATTAATCCAATTATTTTATGCAACAATAAAATAATATTTTTTTCACGTAAATTAATTCATTAATTGATTATTGGTATTATTTAATTAAACAATTAAATAATCACATTAATCATCTAATTTAATTCTACAATTGAATAATTTCGTTATTTAATTTGGTGATTGAATTGTTACATTCATCACTTAAATTATATCATCAATGAATTAAACTCATTATTTAATTCAATAATTAATTTATCACGTTATTAACATTAATTAATTCATCAATTATTTAATATTACTATTTAATCCAATAATTTCATTTATTCATACCCAAATTAATCAATTAATTATTAAAGCTTAATCAAATCAATATACCCCAATTAATTTTTGAAATACGTCTCCTATATAAATTTAATCAATAATCATAAAATTATACACTAACTAAAATTTCTATTAATTATCCTAATTCTATAACATCAATATGACAATATGTTATTTTATAATTAATTATTAAAATTTAAAAATCTCTATCTTGTCTTGATAATATAAAAATTATTTATTCCAAATCACAATTTCAGAATCCAAACCATTCCCATTAATTATATCTATAATTACTTAGTTAATTTCAACGAACGAAATATTGTTAATTTCACTATTACATCATTTAATTAATTGAAAAAATAAATTAATTTAATCCAAAACTCAATTTCTAAATGAAAATATAAATTCTAAATTTACATTCACATAATCAAAATTCATGACTGTGAGATTTATTTTTAGAAAAACTCTGAAATATGATTATCTTGTGATATGAATTCAAAATTTCTTATGATATGTTATTCTAATGACAATCGAAGTAGAAATTAAACAAATAATAATATATAGTTTAATAAAAAATCCTCCCAAAACACCTCATAGACTATAAAAAAAATTATATACACACCAAAATAAAATCATAATAAATCCAAATCATTAGAGGTCACATTATTTAGATCAATATTGTTGGAGATATATATGCTTCGATAATTTTATGGAGAGAAAAAGAATATGAGAAGAATTTGAAGAAAGGGGAGTCTGTGAGGTGTGACTCTCTATCCCACATTGCTCCATCCAAATATCTCCATCCTCAATTTATATTATTTTTATTTTTATTATTTTTAATATTATTATATATGTTCATTTATAACTTTTTTTTATCTTGTTCTCCCATTTGTTATGGCTCTGCTAACCTTTTTGACACATTTTTCTTCTCCCACTTCATTCATTTCCTATTTTCATTTTAATACTATTAATTTCTCAAAATTTATTATGTCTTCCATCAAACTCATTTATTTTACATTTAACATTCATTAATTAACTTCCATCATTAAATTTTTATTTAATTTCACATATATATATATATAAACAACCATAAAAATATATATTTATGTGTACATATATAACCCACATATAAATAAATCCTTGTTAATATTTATTTATATAAATTTACACCTCTATGAATATATATATATATATATTATGTAAACAAAGATATAATTTATTTCCTTAATAATAATATAAATAACAAAAATTATAATTATAATTATATAATATTTCACATCATATCCACCATTATAATTTCAACATTTGTAATAAAACTATTATTAGTAACAAATTTTCATTTATTCAACATCATTAAAATTATTTTCCATAAAAATTATACAATATTAAACCACATAATCATGTATTTATATAAAAAATATAATATTATTATTAATGTTTTACGACCCTTAAAATATTCAAAATACAAAATATTATGAAATTATTATTTTAAAAAACCATAAATATTTATAAGATTTCTTCTTGATCAAATATTTTTTCCATAAAAAATAAGAAAATTTAAAACAACATGGGTTTTAATGTAGTATTACAACCTTTTAATATGTCTTTAGCATGTTTTTTGAATATATCCATTCCACTTGAATAATATATGTCAAATAAAAAAAAATTTGTCTCATTTTTTTGGTATTACATAATCATCTTCTATAAAAGTTATTATTTTGTTGCACCAGCTTATTATATCCCAAATATTTCATGATTTGTTATTTTGTTACATTGTTATCTACTCATTATTACTAATTCATTCGATTTCCTTTCATATTGTAAGTATATATATATATATTTATATTCTATATTATTATCTATAGAGGAATAATATTCTAATGAACATACCCTAGTCCTTCGATACTAATTGGTATCCTCTAGAATTCAAGGACGCTTGTTTGAGGTATTGTGGCCCACTGTCATGGGTCATCATTGAGTGAAATCAGGGGAAAGATACTATAATGAGGTATCAGATGATTATTTTACTTATGTCTTATAATTTGTGATTTATAAAGGATTCTATGATATAGGAATTCAGTCATGATCCTATTCCAAGGAGTGGATAACCTATTTACAAGTGAAAACCAAATTGCATTAGATGGGTTAATGATTTTATTCTTTTCATTGTTACATTTCCATGGATTTTACTATAAGAGGAAATGATTTATTTTCATTTGTATTATAATTACGAGAATTATTTTACTATTTTCATTATAATATGATGTATCATTGTTGAATTAATCACACTATGAACCCCAATATTATAATTCTATGTATAATTCCATGAAATATTTACATTCTACATTCGTATCCTATATTGAATATGAATATTATTTTCCCATTATTGATATTACTAGTATTTTTGTCAGTGATAAACATAGAAATGATCCAAATTTACCAAAAAGGACTTAAAAACATACTTATAAATAAATTACATCCCTTAAGATACCCTTTTTCCAGAATAGATTTTAGAATACCCCTTGAGTAGTATGTTAAAAAATGTTTAGAATTGGACCATTCGACATATGAGCTAGAAATTGTTTTGGTTATGATTAAACATACACCAATATACAATTTAAAATGTTTAAGGGCCCTTATCAATTTAATATGTTGATACATTTCATTAAACGACTTATTAGAAATTTTAATAAGTTAATGGATTTATTTATCACAACCATTAAAATTAAATGGGATCCTTATATGAGTAATATTAAACATTGACCCAGCACCCACCATAGAATTGGTATGTAGGTCATGTCTCCTGTCATCTTTTTCCTCCATTTTCTGACCACCATTACATTTATCTTATATAATTATAAGGGTTTAACTATTTTATATGTTGGATTTTCATATTCCATTCCTTAACATTCTCTATATATGTTATAACTCATATCTACAGTGTGAACACGATAATTTTATATATATATTCCAAGGAGAAAGCCTCATAATATATTACAATATAGTGATGATGAGAATACATCGAAGGTGGTGTACACTGGGCAACCCATGATACTTAAAATAGTGGCACCTTTGGCACCTCATGTATATATTCCAATGGGTGATGAATCCTCATTCTGTGATAGCTCTTTCAGTTTATGTAAACCATCCATCACACTGCCTGATTGTCACCTTTTATGGAAGAGATTAATTTTGAATTTAACAAGAAACATCAATCCATAATCTTAGGGTATGGAAGACCTCAGGCTATAGAGTCAATGTTAGAGTCCATTCTGACCATTTTCTTGCATATTAAGATTCATCTAAAGAGAAGGAAATGATTGCAACTACTATAATACATGATTCAACCAAGTATTGATGGAACGTTCTTATTCCAGCTGGTTAACATCATGTTATGGTTTAGTTTGACTTCCATATATCATTCATAGACTACATCATTCCCCAGACCCTATGAAATAGTTTCTTTTTTGATATCATGACCATTCGGCAAGATAAAATATCGATGATAGAATACTCATCTCACCTCACAAAATTATATTGTTATTAACTTACACTGAATTGTGATGGGATAACTACAGTGAGGATATTTTAGGATGGGATTACATATAACATCCATTCGTGGTGGAGTTCCATTCATTTGGCCACTATTTCATAGACAGTGAACCATATCGTCATCCATGAGTGATATCTAATGAAATAAGGAAACATGAATCAAGGGAATTCAGCTTCTTGGATTACTAGTTGTTTAATCAGTGGTAGTATGTGACACATTGATTGTGTATGTGTTTGTCACTCCTTGTAAGTGGCAAGATCTGGCACCAATTTGGTGTGTCACTATGGTGGTAATCCAGGACTCGAAAATCCTAGTGTATATAGAACCAAATCGAGTTCCATTATTATGGAAGGATGGGTAACCACCATAATTTATGACCATATTTTCATCTACATTCATACTAGTGGGGTTCAGTGCTAGAACCTCCTTCAAGTGCAGTAGAAGTGACTCATCAACATATTGGGTGAGGTTCTTCCACCAGCTGATCATGATGAGTTGGTGGTCCAAGAACATGATTGCAGGGCTTATAATATTAACGTCAGTAGGTTGGACATTCCCTGTCTACTCAATACATATCTAAGGGACAGAGAACATGGAATATTTATTATATAAATCCTACTACATATCAGAAAAGACTTTGTCCATCTATAGTTATATGTTCTCATCTGATAATTTAAACTATAGTTTCATTCCTTTTTTCATACATGTGAATCACATGCTCCTGAATCCGCTGCAACAATGGGCATTCTGTGTTTAGTGACAGAGTATATCAGTTCTATTATATCTATATAAACACGATTAGGAGACAATGTATAGGGTGTAATCTAATGTAACATGTTACCCATTTCAATACGTGGGTACTGTTTTTTGGGATTTTTCATCTTCCTCATCGTGATCTTCTTGGATAAAATTATCAGTTTACACTGGATTGTTCATTATCATTCCCAAGTTTATTATCATTATAGTGCTAGTATATTTCATATCACTTGATGGTAGATTGTATATCCATAATGGTGAATAAAATATCCTTTTCAGTAAAGCATGATGCATGTGTACATGGCTAGGTAGAGTGACAACCCAAATGTCCATTCTATTTATGATTTATTGGGGGAGAATGTTGTATAATTACATCATACTATTGATTGTTCCATCGATTTATTCTGTAATTATTTTTTAGTTTTCCTCTTATGATAGAGGTTATGTTCACCATTGATATTACTCTATGTGTGTATCATATATACATTCTTCCATATCCAATGGACCCTATGCGGCCCCATTAACATAAGAAGCAACTTAAATATCTTATGGCTAATGGTTTTATTTGACCTATCACATAATTTTGGGATTCACCAGCCTCTTATCCATGAAGGATGACTTTATACCTATATTTTTCATGGATTACTAGAAACTATACCATGATTTGGTGAACAACCAATATCCACTCTCTCTTATAGATGGACTCTCTGACCAACTCTGAGGAGAGAAGATATTTTCTATGAGAAATTTTACATTAGGCTAACATAAAGTGATTGTGGTGAAATTAGATTTACAACGCACTAAATCACATTTATGGTATGGTCTATATGTGAATCATGTCCTAAAATTACGTTATACAAACATGCATGAAGTCTTCATGCATTTGATTAATCATGTTTTCCAAATGTTTATTGATTATTTTTTGGTACTCCTCACATACGAAATCCCACATCATTTATGCACCTAACACGTCGATTCCACCAATCTTGACATCATGTTATCTACAATGAGATATTAGTGGCTATATGTGAACCCCATTAAATGTTACATTTCGATCAACATGGTTCACTTTGAAGGTCATATCATATCTTATGAATCCATATCAGTTGTCCCGTAGATGGTGATAACTATGGTTTTGGGGGGCTTTCCCCTAAATGTTTTGTATATATTTCAATTCTATGGGATATATGGAATTTATTGTAATTTTATATAGTATTTTTCAGACCATTTATTTTCAACTAATTCTATTGAAAAATAACTATGTGAGTTTTGTCTATATTAGATTTTCAACGATATATTTTCCAAAGTAAAAGGGAAGACTCACCAGATCAATTATCTTTATATTTCATTAGCCATGAAGAATCTATATTATATACAATGATTCTTTTGTAATCATTATATTAGAGATTAATTTATGGATTATTGGGCTATGTATTATGGGTATCACTAGCTAAGGAATCATGAGTAAAATTAACCCTTACAATACAACGATCTAGATGTCGTGGTTTATGATCTATAATTATTGAGGAACTAATTATTTCATGGGCATTGTTTTGTGTATGTTGACCAAAATGGGATCAAATAGTTTTCCAAATAAGGATCCTTGAGAAAGATGTTTCAAATATGGGTGGAATACGTATAATAATAAGAATTTAATCATTCTCATACTCAGAGGAAGGGAAATACAATAACTAATTCCTTATGGGAAAAGCCATTGATTCAAGATGCCAATGAGTATAGCTATAAGTGGTAGTTTATGGATCTATTATCTGATATGGATCTTATTGTTTTGGAAAAACATTGAAAAACATATTTATCATATATATATTTTTCTTCCTTTCTTCTAAATCTAGTAAAAATGATATTGTTATATGATTATAAATGCCTTATTTTTATTCAGAGAATCACATTGGAGAACTAACCTCTTGGATTGTTTATTGATAGTAATGAGACTGTATTCATATATGGTCCTATTTTTGTGTCTATAGATATACATTAAGATATGATGAGGGAATATCATTCCTCTATTTGGGAAGTCCACAATGGTCTTAGTATAATACACTTGAAATCCACTGTCAGTATTGGTTTCCTTGTATGAAGAGGAAGACATCATGTATTACCTACTAGTGCTCCACATTATTGTAGATGATGGTAGAGAATTAGTGACCTATATGACTTTTACAACCTCCCTCTATTCATGAGTTGAAATGGAATGATGTCACCATGAATATCATAATGGAATTACCCATATTCACTCTAGGTTGTGACGATGTTTGGTTGATCATCAATAGGATGACCAATGGTTCACTCTTCCAACATATCTAGGAGACCTAATATATTGATAATAAAGGGGGATATATATATTGGAGGCAGTGTGATATCATGGTGTTCCCCATAATATCATATCATACTATTTCTCCTAATTAATGTCACATTTCTATAATGGTATGTAGAATTCACTAGGTTGAGAGGTACCATTGAGTACAACATATTACCCTTATAATGATTGAAAATAAAGTAATATCATATGAGGGTAATATGATATGCATCGAGCATGAATCATTAATCATTGATGTTTAGGAGAAATACATATTATTGTGGTTGAGTTTTCCTATAGTAACTGTTTTCAAGAAATGATTTAGATGGATCCATATGAGGACATTTAATGTAGTTCACTTCATGCAACCATATGACACTTATAGGTTTTTAGAAATCTATATTGGGTCCTCTTCACTTTTAGGAGAGAACAGATCAATTCGAGCTGATTCCAAACAACTTCAATAAATGTTAGTATTTAGATTATTCATATATCAATTATCACAAAATATCCATACATTTAGATTTTGGATATTAAGTATTTATATGTGTATCTCCAAAATTATTATATATAAAAGGTAGGAGATAAGGTAATTTATTTCCTAAATATGTTTTTCCTTTTGAGATAGTATATATTACCTTACTAGTAAGCTATTGGTTATAGCTACCTCGGAGGTTTTCATCCATGTAAGAAGTATTCTATATATCACATCATCGAGAATATCATAATGGCCTTTATAATTTGATTGACCAGGAGGATGTTGAGATTCGAAAACATGCCTCCATGATAGATGATTTGATACATATCGTGGATCAGATAATGAAGGATCCTTGAGGCAGCTAGTTCCTCCAGTACAAGTTTTGGGGATGCAAAAACAAGTACAATATGAGACATAAAAGTGGAAGGCTGATGTACATGCATATTTCCAAAACAATTCTCAAATGAAATTAAACCACCCTTATATAAAAACTCATGGATGGGTTTTATTACGATGGGGATGTTGTAAGAGGCATATTTTTCAAATGCTATTGAGTGTATGTATTTTTATTTATATATCTTCTCTTGGACTACATAATGATAAATAATGATATTATAAAGGTATTGGGTTTGTCTGTGACTTATTCAGAACTTGATCCCTAAAAAATTAAAGAGGTATAATGGTCCACACCATTCGTTAAATCCATGTCTTCCAGCCCACAGAGTTTCCCAATACTGTGCAGTTGAATAAATTCATATTCTGGGTGGTGCACAGTTTTCTAACAATAGTATCCCCACAAGAACCTGCATTTATGTCCAACTTTAAGTTTATGACAATGTCCTTTTTAATATTTTAAAATGGTTGTAAATACTATGTAGATTAATGTGTGTGGTGTCCAATTTAAGTAGTGTATTGGTGCAGATTTTGGCCATCTTTGTGGCCAAATGTGCAATTTTTTTAGAATGTGAATTTATACATTTTATCCACATTATATATTAATCATATTTTTCCTTCCTCCCCCTCTCTCCTATGGTGGTTGTACCATCATCCTCCAATATAAAATCTCCTCCTTCATTAAATAGGGATCAAGATATCTCTACTATTCATCACATATTTCATTCACTGTTGGATGCATCAGGAAGGTAGATGCGAGCTCTTAAATAAACACCCTTCTTTTGTGAGTCATTTTTTAATATGTAGTGCTATCTTAGAGAAAATTCAGTTCCACTATTTTAGGTATTTTTCTAATATATATAGTTTATTCCATCCCATCCTGAATAAATGGCCAATGTTTTATGAGGTATTATATATGAGGATAAGGTATGCGTTCTATGTTCATTCCACACTTTTCATTACATAATATTAAATGTTTCATTTTTCTGTGAGATGGACCCTTCAATAAATACCATCAGTTTTTCAATTAAATAAAATTGATGGCCTCACCATACCACATACAAAATGAGCTAGTTTTTAACCAAACCATTGGGTTGATCTCTAGGACATAAGACATCCAAATGGGTGTTCATATTCATTGAGGAAAATTTGGTAAACAACATTAGTTTTTAAATTCACTTGAGGGTGTTTGATATTAATTTATTCCATGGGAAAATAATTTATGTTGAATTTATTGTTAATATTTGATTTAGGTCCCATTTAATATATTTCATAAATGATATATCTAAGTAGCTTTCCCATGCTTTCAATGCCTTATGCCACAAATATATTTCCCAATGGAAATGTCCTGACTAAAGTGCATATTATGTTGTAAATGAATGAATTAATTAAAATTTCATTTTAGATATACTTTTGATAATATAATTTATTTTATAAATTAATTCAAACTAGTTTTAATAGTGAAATTGGGGGTTCTAACATAATAACCCCATAGATATACTCTTTATTCCATATTGTTAAATTTTTGAATGGTTTGTAAACACTCATGGGGTGAAACTAGATATGAATATGATTATATAATTATGTGTTATTTTGATTACCACTATATTAGTGACACCAATATATGAGGGGATAGAAGATGTGTTGACTCGATGGAATGATGATTATACCATTTATGGAGAGAGACTTGGGGCCATATGTGAGATACCAAGGATAAGTGTGGAGGATTGTTTTTGACGTTATCACATCATGCCATAACTGCCACTTCAGAACTCTTTTTTTATGTTACCATGGATATACTTCTTAGTCATTGGACATATACAATGTCTCCCTAGTGATACATGGAAATTGTTTAAGATTTTCCACAAATGGGTTTATGATGTCCCTCAATTATAAATAAATAGACTTTTATTTAATTTTAAAAGAAAATAAATTGTTTAAGATGAGAAATATTTCATTTCTTTTGAAAAAATAAGGACATGTACTAAATGGTAAATCACAATATTGGGGCTAATTGATGATCTCAAATATAATTACTCTCAAATTACAATTCCATGATCCCATGAATCATACTAACCACTATAGAATGGACAATGTAAATATGAAATGATTCTATGTAGAACCCATTCTAATGTACTTATTAATTTAATTACGTATTTAAATTATTATCTATGAATCCTTACTTATTTTGATAATGCACATACTAGATAGATTTGGACCCTATTAGTGGTGGCCCATTGGTATTTTATCTTGTACCCTTCCTAAGAATCCTTATCTACCCTAGAATAATTGATTGTTACGGTTATAGATTAAGGGATGTAGAATGATTTAAATTCTTTATTGTTAGTTCAAGGATAAACATGGGAGTAAATGATCCATCTTATGACCAATATGATTGACATGTTAGTTTCAACCATATTTTATGTTTTTTATAATGTGGTATTTGAATTTGTCCCTAGCCCTTACATAATAATTTCTTTATTATATGATCATATTCTATAAGTATTATTAATATGATAATTCATCTTATAATATCACCAATTTTCCATGATTTGGTATTTTCTTCCACTGAAAAATTATTATTATTATTGGATCTCCAATTTTATATTATATTGAATATATATATATATATATATATTATTTCACCTGACTCTGATCAATGAGGGAATAATAATCCCATGAACACACCCTAAGCCATCTCTACTAGTCAAAAACCTATGGTGTTTTTGGTGGGCCACTAGAAGACTTATTGAAAACCATCAAAGGGAACCACCACGTGACATTGGTGGGAGTGTTCTACAATGATAATTTTTTTGATCATGATTGTTGCATAAATATACATGTTTTAATGAAATAAATAAATTAATATTTTTCCAAATATATTTATTATGATTTTATTCTTGAATGAACATATATAATGATGAAAATATTGTAAAAAATATAAAATTCAAATCTAATCAAATATTTTAATGTCAACCGACTAAAATTTAAAACATTTTTTACATAATTAAATGTTTTAAAATAATCAATACTCATAAAAGAAAACTTTAATATGTAATTGTAAAATATTTCAATTTAGAAGATGATGAAAAATAAATACATTAATTGTTCGGAAGAAAACTTGAATATTTTTTTTCAATTAATAGAAATTTAAAATATAATGATGTGAATATATATAATGAAAATGTAAAATTGAACTTTGTTATGTAGAGATGATATATTAACTTTTCATAGTACTAATTTTCAATGTGAAAATGTTAATAAATTCTTGTATTACATTATTTTAATATGGCTATTGTTTTCATTTATAATCTGAATTTTTTAATATTATTTGTGAAATATTTTCATCAGAAGAATGAATTTATATTCATATATTCATTGAAGGTAATCTTAATTATCTTTTTAAGACCCTTGGTTTGTAATTGTTAATTTTCTAATCCCATAATATTTTATTCTATTTTTATTCCTCGATAAGTTGTATCTATGTCCATGATGAATAATATTTAAATTTTTATTCTATTTTATATTATAAGGGGTATAACCGTATTCTTATATTCTACCAAGTGGCCTTGGTTGTGTAGTTTTAATGTTTCATTAATATGACTTTTCATCATTATTATTTAAATTACTTTTTTGAAAAAAATATATTAATTATTTTATATATATTTATGGCTCATAGGTGTACTTTTATAGGAGGATATTTCCCTTGTTTGTATGGGAAATAATTCTAGAATAACCTGTCGTTATTATACATTATTGAAAAATTGAGTCATTGGATCACAATGGATTATTTTTACTATATTTATCATTAAATCATTTGGATATTCATTTATATAATTTAGTTTAGGGAATTATATTCATTTATCTCTTAATTTATTGCATAATCATTCAAATAATAATGTATATAAATTTTGAATTATTCATACCTAAATATTGAATAATGGATTGAGTTAACTATTATTTATTTATATATACCGATTTATGATATATATTGTGATAATATCAATATTAGGGAATTTATTTTTACAATAGAGATATATTTTTTGTTTAACATGTCATTTGGAATTAGATTTAATACTTTTTAGGTATTTTATTATAATGATTATTTATAATATAGGAGATATGATTAAAATCACTTACCAAAAATATTGCAGATTTTTATCGATTCAAAAAATCAATGGTGTTGAATTATGTGTGGTTTTTTTGTTCATTACTTTGTAGAAAATTATCTCATCTTTTTCATTTTAATTAAAATATAAATTACGAGAAATTTTTATTTAATCAAAAGAATTTTTTTATGAATTTATAATTCCAAAATATGAGGAGATCTATAAAATTTAACAATTATTGTATGCATATCCCTTTAATTTAAAATTATGTATTTGATAGATTTAAATTAAAAAAATACCTAAAGATGATCATCATATTATTTATTGAGATAAAATATTAAAATTTAAGAAAAATATTGTCAACTTATGACAACTCAATAAATAAAAATATAAATCATGATCATAAAGTAGTAATTTATTTTCAAATTTAATTACAACCCATAATATTAGTTTTTAAAATATAGGAAAATATTTAACCAAATTTTCCAGCATATCTCCTAATGACACCAGTAGCCAAACTGGCCGCAACACGACCTCATGTGTGCCTCCTCGTATAGAAGATAAGTCAAACTAGTAGGGAGGGTCTTAGGTGGTCATATTTGGGGTACTACATACACATAAACAATATTTCATAGTAGTATATCATAAAATAAATAATTGAAAAGAACAAAAAAATTATTAATAAAAGACATAACTTCAAGGGACAAACATAAACTGAAGATAATTGGATAACACAAATATATAATAATGTATGAAATCTAATATAATTATTCCTAATCTAAAAAATTGTACACACATATGGAAACAGGAGAGAGTGAATTACATGATTGATGAAATGAAATGAAATGAAATAACTGACGATGTTCTCCATGATAATCTTGGCCTCCATCTCATTCCCTTTCTCAGAACTCCCATGTAAAATATTTAAAATAGAAACAAATATAAATGGTACTATGACCAGGATATATGATTAGATAATATTGTGTAATGTAGTCCTAAACATTGCGATATGTAAAATCTATGTCGTCCACCACCAAGAGTGTCTTAGATAAATTTATTATGTGAATATAAAGCACTATATTGTGAAGTTATGATGAATAATAAAATGAAATAAATAAATAACAACCAGTATTCCTAGATTCATGAACACAAACTAGAGGCTATACCTTCTCCAAATCCTATACTGAATGAGTGTTTGAACTATTCTATATATATATAGTAACAATATATGTAGTTTAGTAATATATTTAATCTACTTATATTGACTTTGTACTTGCAGAAGTATCCATTTACATGGAATATTATGTGCTCATTGTACCCGTGTATAACCCAGAAACCCATAAAATATATAAAAGAATGTATAAGATCGTAAAATATGTACACTCCCAAAATATAATAATAAATGATAGACTACGTGCTCTATTGTTGATATGTTTGGTGTATCGTCATTCCAATCCCTAAATCATGGAAATTATGCATCGTGCCCACCATAAAAATAGTTTCAATGTTGTGATACCTCATTATCAACACCCTTTGTAAGGGAGAAAATATAATCATTCCCAATAGAACCCTTACCATAATTCTATATCATATATCAATGGGTACATAACTATAATTATAATAATACCAATGATGCCTACCAAAAAATTATTTTTAAATATCAAGAACAAAAATAACTAAGGGTATTTGTCTTCATTTAAATTTTTATTCAATATAGGAAAAGATCGGTGTGTCAATCCCACCACATGTAATTCATTTCATCTCAACTATTAAATTCATTACGTTAATAAATCCATCATGATGAATTCCATTCAATATAATCCAAAATTTAAGTTAATAAGGACTGGAATTCTATAAACACATCATTCCAACCCATATAGAAGGTGGCTGGTCTTTGGAACAATTAGTCACAAGTAAGTTCATTCAATTTATATTGAATCCGTATAAGATTATAATTTGAAGATATGTAGTAATAAATCCAAATATCAAGAAATAAACAAAGAGGCTTAGGAAATTCAAAGAAATAAATAAATAACTAATCAACACTTTTATTTTAACAAGACAACTCACATCATCCATGGTTTTTTATTTCTGAATCATAATATAATAAAACATATTCTTTTAACACAACCACTCATCAAATTCTAGAACACTAATTAAAGAAAACAAAAATAATAGATTTAATAACATACCAAATTTCAGAAATAAATTTCAAGTATTAACATGGATCTTAAGAGGTGATTTCCTCAATTTGGAAACAACCTAAAACAGTAAATTCCATTAATAATATAGTTGTAACCCTTATAAGACACTCTTCCATTTTAAAAATGTATTTACAACATTGAAAAACACATTTCAAACATAATGGGGTGGCTATAATTGTTGTCAAAATCCTCTAATTTGATATCATGGATCTATGATAGTAATACACTATGAGTATAAAAATATACTAACAATGAACTCATTATAGGATGTTTCATGAAAAAGGCAAGATTGTAGTAGAGTAAAATTATATATAAAATAAATTAAATTCCTGGAAATAGCTATAAAACACATTCCTCATAATTAGGATGCTCTCCAAATCCAATATCAAGCCTTTATTTTGTTCAGTTTGGGAGAAATCAATTAAAAATACATCCACCGTGAATGTATGGTGAATGATATAGTACTAATAATATGCAATAGATGTCATGAGATACACAAAATGAAAAAAAAATTAATTTTGATCATGCTAATGGGGATATGACATGACAAATGACATTCTAATTGATCTTCATATCTATGGGTTATCAAGATCCTTATTAGGAGTGGATAATGAAGTCATTGCAGTGGAAGGGAGAGCCTAATGCGGGTAATGAAAAATAATGAATTATGAAAATCGGGATTACATATATATATTGGAAGTATTTTAAATTCAATCCTTGAGTAAAATATATATGCATTTTCTATAAGGTGTGGAATAAATGAGCACCAACCATATGGCTTCTATTGCATAAGAACTTCACCCCACATTGTTTGACTAACCATTAATTATAAATGTCCCAAACAGTGAACCCATATTACCATTGTTGTAGTAAGAGTGCTGACTAGGCACACTATTTGGAGAATCTAGGTGTTTCCCATGATGGTCACATATTTTCTCCAATATAAGGCACACATTTATCACTTAAGGGATACACAATTTTTGAAAAACTATGCACCCTTACTAGTCCAGCAAAACATTATTTAATACTGCCGACATTCCTGAAACACAATAGACAACTTTTAACACCTCACAGGCTGTCAACCACATCTAAAATCCAAAATTTTAAATCATCCAAAACTAATACATTAAACATAATGTTTAATTTAGAAAAATTATTGTAAAATAATTTCCAAAATTATATTTTCATTGTAATACTACAATTTCTTTAAAACATGGGTTGTTGCACAAATTATAAATTTTTAAATGTAGTAAAGTAATAGGATGAAGGAATTTTTGTTAGGCATGCATGAAAATATACAACAATTTAATATGTAATTTATATCTTCATTTGTTAATCATTATGTTATTATATATTTTTTCATTAAATAAATGAATATTAAATGGAAAAATCCATGTTTTTAACATTGATTTCATGTTGAATATGTCTTGAAATACTCGATTAAGAACGATTATCTAAATGGATTTTTAGATCCTCGTGTTTAGTGTTATCAAAAAAATAATTACCCTAATATATCATCTTCATCCACCAATACCTGTATAATATTTATAAATTTATTATATTTCTAATTAAATAATTATTATTATTTCAAATTGATATTATTAATACTAAATAATATGATTTTGAATATTCATGTCTTATATTATGCTCTTGTTTTGGTCTGCTTTACAGCCGACAAGAATAATTTTATAACATGTACATAAATAATGATAATAAAAAAAATATATTTAATAATATGTAATATTTTTCAATATATAATATTACAAATTTTCTAAATTTAAATATATATAAATTTACTCACAAATAAAATAATTTTTATATTCAATTAAATAAACTAAATATAATTTTTTTTCATCCTTATGAATCAACAAAATATGTTCCATGAAATAAACCATGGACATGAAAGAAATTTCATGAAAATATATTCATTCTAATTAACATCCAATTCATAATGAACCCACTATCAAAGAGAATTGAGTTTACCTTCGAAATAGAATAATGCAGTGGAAAATACTATATAAAACAAAAAAAATTAAATTTAAATAAAAAAAGTTTAGATATGTAGATATAAGTATTTATAAAATAATTCTAATATGATATATATATTTGAATAATTTCACTAGGAATAATATTAATGATATTTGTTATTTATAGAGGGAATAAGAATATTCTATCCATGTGAATTTTTAGGCAACAATTTACGTTGTAATAAAAAAATTTAATAATGTTCTATTATGTTAAATTTTTATTTCTATAAATTGTTTAGAACCCCACCCATTTAAAAACCCACATATATTTGAGTAAATTTTTGTCTCCTACACAAAGATACATTATCATATTTTCAAATCATTTTTGTTTAATAATCAACGAAATCATTAGTGGTAAATATATTTGACATTCTCTATTCTTTTTTATTATAAATCACATTTTATTATTCAAAAAGTTTATTATATTTTTTATGAAACTTTTTAAATATTCATTAATAATTTTTTAATATATTTTTCTTTTATCGTTGAATATATATTGAAAATATTTAAACAAACAATTTAAATGGGATTCAAAGAATTTCACAATCTATTGATTTGCTCTCTCATTATAAATGTGTTTAATGAATATTCATTGTAATCATTTTAATAAAGAACAATATTTTCTATTGTTTTATTTAATTTTTTAATAGTAATTTCCTTAAAAAAATGTTTTTAGTTTCCTTATGTAATTTTTTAACACCATGATATTTTATTAATAATTTTTTTAAAGAATTTAATTTTTTTGAAAGTATAATTATACATGAAACTATGTGATTTCCTATAATTATATGCAACACTGAGTTTTATCAAAATGATATATATAAGTAAAATATAATTATATAATATTATAGTTATTTATTTTTCATTTGAATGTTGGGTATTAATTAGATTAAATAAAGTATGGAAAATAAGTTTTAAACATGTTTATGAAATTAGTCGTTTGATAGCCAATTATTTTGAAATGAAAGTAAATAAATTTCTTAAAAGTGCGAATTATTTTTGAAAAAAACGATTTATGTCACAAAATCATTTTTTACGATAATAAATTTGAAATATTTACATTTTCATAAAGGATAATAATTTTTTTACATATTATCTATATTAATTTTTTTGATAGTAATCTAATGTGATTTATATTTTTGAGATTGAAATATGTATAACATTAATCATAAAAACAATAATTTTTAAATATTCTTTTTATAATATGTTGGGAACATATTTAATGAATTATAAACAATTAGAAAAATTATTAGAAAATTAATTTTTTTTGAAATAATGATCATAAAATAATCATACGTTTAATATTTTATAATATTTTGAATATTTTACATTATCATTAAATAGTGAATTACAATAAAATTTATAAAGCAGTCATTTCATTGCATAAAAGTAAAAAAATAAAAAATATTTTAATATGAATTTAATTGCCCAATTAGTTTTTTTATAAATATATTATTCAAAATATGGATATTGGGATTAAATTAATTTTAAATGATTCTATAAAACCAATATAATCTTTGTAATATTTTCACCTCAAAAAACATAACTCTTGTCCTCTATAAGGGTTTTATTAAAAATTATTTTTTCCACGTATTTCAGTATATATTTTCATACATATTAAATGATGTATAGGGAAAATAAATAATACTATTTTATATAAGGACAACATATTTTCTGACCAAAATGAATAGTGACAATATTTGCAAATCACTAACATGATTTATGGTAAAAATGATTACAATGGGTTAAACAAAAATTATATGTCGTAAAATAATCTAGAAACATTCAAAAAAACCATTTTAAGGTCTTATTTCAACCTTAATACCTTTCATGATCTATAAGTGGCCATTTGGAGTCTTTTTCTGTTTTTTAAACATTTGTATAACATTTTCATCTCATAAAATTCAATGTTGTGGCCCACCATACATTTTAAATTACAACACTCATCATATATAAATTACACAATAAAAAACCTATGTATTATAAATCAACATTTGAAATATATTTGATTAATTTTTTCACATGGTATGGTGCCCCTATTTTGATCATAAATCAATCAAATGAGAATTTTATCCATAAATAGAGAGGGTTTCTTAATCAAAGTTTGGATAGTTAACTGAGCATATTTAATTTAAGTATTTATCCACATAAAAAATATTCTTACTTTATTATTATATAATAAAAAATATCTAAAATATTTTTTGTACTCTTTTAATAGTATACCTTTTGTATGTATCCTCTTCTACCCTGTGGGAACCCAGACTATTTATCCTGTGTACACCATTCTATCACATCACAAATAGATGTTATTCATTTTACATCACCAACAAAAACAAAAATATATAATTAATGTTTATTTAATATATTTATGATATAATTATACCTTATTAATTTATATACAACATATAACATTTATACTTCCAAATACTTGTAAAACAATAATGTTGTTCATCTATACAGTGTCCTATAACCACATAAACCCATGTGATGTGTTTTAAATTTCAATTTTACGTATATGAAAATAAGGATAGATTAATTAATCTACAAGATATTTTTATCATAATTATACATTCGTAATATTTATTTCACATATATAAAATTAAGTTCAATTCCATGGTGGAAATGATAGTATCCTTGTAGTTTATGATAATCTACTACCTTGCGGAGTGATGAGATTCATTTTTCAAAAATGATTTCATTGTATGGTAATTATAGTAAATTTAATGAATATAGATTATATATATACATAAATGTTTTGGAACATAATTATAATATATAAATTTCATTCCTTTCCAATAATGAGATCATTGAAATGTTATTCATGCGCATGTATGACCAATCATCTCCATGAATGTTGTATTTCATTATCTATACGTAAAATACATGGATTACTATAAATAAATATAGTTTTAATATATATTTTGTAACATCTCATGTAAATGAAGAATAAGAAATATTTCATATTTATTAATATTTGTGAATTAAAATTTAATTTTACTTTAAAGGGGTTTCTATGACCGATAGCATACCTAATACGCAACAACGGGTTTCTTTGGAATCTTACGTTGCACCCTAATAATATAATATTATTATCTAAAATGGTAGTTAACTCCTTTCCATTGTATTTGTGGGAATGAATGAAACTAACTACAATATGATTATACATATTTGTTAAATGTATTTACATTTATCTAATAAAATTTAGAGGCTTAAAATGTGAATGAATCTAATTTTAAGCATAATTTACATTAAAAGGCTGATTTATTGCCTTTTAATGGAGAACCCACATTAAATATAGTTTTGGTCACTTTAATACATTATAAATGACCAAATAAATCGTTCATTAGAATGGGGACATCATATTTTACTTTGGGAATTTTTTTTTGTATTCTTCTGATAAAGTTCATTTTTTAATGAATAGTGAAAAATATTGCATTTTAATTCAAAAGTGCCTTTTAATCTAATTTATTTATATGGTTATATTATCTTTTTAATTGGTTTTAATTTGAAATTAAAATATATTTTTACCATTTAATCCAATGTTGGTCATTGGAATTAATTTCACTTTGAAATTTGAAATAAACAAATATCAATCTTTTGATAGTTATTGTTTCTTAAAAACACGCAATTTATTTTGATAATGGGAATTAATTTTAAAATTAATTAAGGCCAAATATTTGTTTTCAATTTGGAAAAATATAAATCAATTTTGAATTAGGAATATAAAATAATGCTTAGGCTGATTTTTTGGTATTTTTCTAAAAAACATCAATTTTTTATGAATAGTGAAACCCCTTAGTGGTAGTTAAAAAACTGACTTTTTCATATAAATGAAATTATACCACTTATGTGAATTTATTTTCAAAAATACGACATGCATGGTTGTTGTTATGAAATATAATGTGGTTCAATAAGATGAAAATAATTTTTGGTGAATAGTAACTTTTTACTTTTATTTACCGCGATTAAATGTAAATAGGGTAATTCAAGGATAAAAAAATAATGATACATAGGTATATTATAATTCCAGTACAATATCATGTATAATATGATTAACTATTTCTTTTAAGATTTCTTTATATATGATATATATTATGTTTATGATTTCCATAGTTGGTAAATACGATAATCTCATTTGAGGAAGTGCGGACTACCACCCCCTCAAAATGATTTGATTCGTTAATGCCTTATGTGGGATATATAAAATAAATAGTTAATGATATTATATATGATATTATACTAGAATTTTAATAAACCTATGTATCATTATTTTTTTATTCAATCAAAAAAATAAATATAAATGAAAGTAGCGTTAATGCGTATGTACGACTTACCGTCTCCATGAATGGTGCTTTTCGGTACCTACCTCCAAATGTTATGTAAAAATATAAATACTTGTATATACTGAATATATATTATATATATGATATATACATCATTAATACCATTCTGGATATAATGGACTACTTACCACATGGGAAACTTTTAAATATAAGGTGTTCATTTTTTACTCAAGTACCAAATATCGACAAAATAAACTTCATTAACTTAAATGATTACATAATGTATATAACATGGTAATAAGTGATATAAAAAGAATAATAAACTTTAAAAAGGTTATTATGAAAGTAGAAATTAACTTTAGTTTATTATTCAGGATAATAAATAACAATCAAGTCAAGTCAGACACGAGATAAGGGACTTCGTCTCAATCTCTATTCATTGATGCATTTTTAGTTTTATACACGACTTTATTTTATATGGTGTATAAATCCCTTTTAATTTTCATTTTATTCAAAAAGAATGTTTTTATACGAAGCGTTTTATTAAACGACAAAAATGAATGTTTTTTAATGTAATAGGTGACAACGACCTTTCCACGGCCGGGAGTATTATTTGATCTTTGGATTCCTTAACAAGATGAAATGTTTTTAAAAGGAACAATAAAAACCATATATACTTTTTACGTATTTATGTATTGAAAATTATTTTGAGAGTGGATTTATTATTTCAATATCTTGAAAACAAATTTAGTTATTGCAATGTGGAAATGTTATCTTTCCTTTATGCTTATGTTATGTGTTATGATCATGTTATGGTTCTTTGGGATTATTTATGTATATGGGTGGTTCTGTGAGAAACCTACGGCGGGTGAGCCAGAGATAGCTGTCCAATGCATTAGGTAACGTGATGGAGGTAAACGTGAATGTTTCTCCTAAGAGATTTAGGTAATATACTGTGATGGGGATTCCAAAATAACTCCCTATGTAGTTGTGATAGCTAAAATGTAAATATGATATAAATTCCACTAGTTACCTTTATGATTTATGATTTCTATGTGTGTTTCATAAATCTGATTATTTCATGAGGTAAGTAAAACAGTTCATTCATTGTATGTATCTATGAAAAAATTTCTTCATTCATTGTTTTATAACCCTTACTGAGCCTTTTATGTTAATCCCATTTTTAGAAATGTTTTCATAGGACATAAAGATGAATATGGTCCAGGATGGGATCAAGTTAAAGTCATGCTTTCTAAAACATTGAACTAGATAGGACTCTTTTTTCAAGTGTTTTTATTTTATTAAAAAAATGGAAACTGTGTAGAAATGTCTACATTGTAATATTTTGAGATGTAATAGTTTTGTCCTATTTTTCTAAAACACTAAACCTGAAAAGATCCTCAATGTGAATAATTCATTTAATTCAATATTATGTAATGATTAAGGATGGGTCCTTATAGTTTGTATCAGAAGTAGTTTTAGATAACTATAGGAGTTAGGAGTTGTTAAATAAATGATCATAAAGTAATTTATGTTAATATTTATATGATATAGCATTTACAGATTCCCATGTTGCTTTTCCAAAGATATTTCTTTTTTAGAATGGGTTTTCACATAGGAAAGAGGGATGCTATGTTGGGACGACATCAGGAGGAAGACAACATTCCAAATCAGTAACTTGGGATGGTGAGAATCAAAACTGAACAATTTGTTGTAGTGATAGCACAATTGACTCAGGCGATAAATGGTGGTGGTATCCATGTACTAGATTAGCCAGATCATCCACAGAGAAACATGTTAGTATTGGATGATTGCATGAGGCAACATCGCCCATCATTCAAAGGATCATTTGACCCTGTTCTTGCTGAAGGGTGGATTAAAGCACTGGAGATGATTTTGGATGTCATGGGTTGTTCATAACATCAAAAGGTTAGTCTTGTAGTTTACCATTTTGAAGGTGAAGCTAATCAGTGGTGGTCGATGGTGAAAAATATCAGGGATATTGAGGGGATTGATGCTCTCAATTGGGATGAATTCAATGATATTTTTCTTGAGAAATATTTTCCTAATGCGGTTCATCTTAGGATAGAAAACAAATTCCTATAATTGAGCCAGGAGGATGACTCAATGGCTGCTTATGAAGAAAAATTCACTCGACTAGCAATGTATGCTTCAAATTTTATACGAGATTTGGATAGTAAAATCCTACTGTTTTACTCAAGATTAAAGCCAAATTATCTAAGGGATTTATCTTCTCGTGAGTTAAAAAGTTAAGAAAAACATGTTCATTGTACTGAGAAGGTGGAAATGGAGTTTTTGATGATCATGTATTCTTTGACAAACAATAGAATAAGAGGTCGAGGTGATAGGAAAAAGAGAAGAACTCTTCGAAAAGGTCTAATGGTAAGAAAATTAAGTTTATAGTTTGTGAAAATTGTGGTAAAAAGAATGCTGGGGAATTTATTTTGAATTATGGTAAGTGCTACAGATGTGGTAAAATGGGGCATAAGGCTCGTAATTTCACTGAAAAATATCAGGTTAATGGTAGGATGAAATATGATTTACAGTCAGTAAAATGTTTTAAGTGCAATAAAGTGGGTCATTATTCAAATGAGTGTCCAAAAAAGAACTCAACCAAAGGAAAGCAGCCAGAACACAAGCAGAACGGGGTGGAAAAATCCTTTGAAACTACATCAGTAGATATTGGTCCATCAAATGAAGTTGTATCATATACACTGTTTGTCTGTTCAGATTATGCCAATGTGTAACACCCCAAGATTTCATAATGTGTTATTTCTTCAAAATAATTCAATAACTTGCACTACAAGAAAGACCGAGTTCAAGAGCACCATGAAACACCAAAAAAGCCGTTCAAAATAGGTTATGAATAGTATTAACTAAATTGTAATCTTTATATAATACTTATAACTTTAGAATCCATATTGTGAGAGTCTTAGACATAATGTAAGAACAAATTCATTTTCAGTATTTCACTTTTACCAACTTTTAATAGTGAACCCTTTTTAAATACAATATTTTAAACTTTTTGACTAAATACGGACATCAAAAATTTAATATGAAACATCACAAGCCTCCACGGTACGCTTTCCTTTGAATAATATAGTAGCATGTGTTGTACGCAACTTCGAGTTCTAACACACACCACAACCAATCAAACTAGCCGTTATGAATAGTAATACATACCTTTTGAAATTATATATAATTTATATTTCAAAATAGACTACTTTTTTGGATTCGGAATATTGAATTTATCCTAGGGTGAAATTTTGGAACATTTCGGATAACACTTATATTTTGATGAATAGTGAAAATTACTAAATTTTAATTAAAAACAACTTTTTTAATCGAAATAATTTATATTGATAAATTATGAAATTGAGTGATTTTAAAGTATATTTAGAATATTTTTTTTCCATTTAATATAATTTTGTTCATTTTACATAATTTTACAATTAAACCGGACATAAAGAAGTGTCAATTTTTTGATAGTTATTATCTCTTAAAAACACGCTTTTTGATTTAACAACGGGAATAAATTTTAAATTAATTTCTGCCACTTATGTGTTTTGAATTTGGAAAAATGGATTCCATATTTGGAATCCGGATGTTCATATTGTGTAAATAGGTAACTTTTAATTTTAGACATTTTGAATAATTACTGCGGTAAATATTTTATTTACCATGGTTAAGGGTAAATCCAGTAAATAAGGGTTAAAAAATTAAATTATAATAATATTAAATTATCTTAAAACGTGTCCTAACCTTATTGGTGGATACATTTCCGACCATGGGCATCTTTGGTTCGATTTTGGGACCCCATGGAGCCACTTGTAGGTGATAGGGACACTTTATTTTAATTAAGTTAAAATAAGTACGAAAATGATATAAGCATATATTTTTTAGAAAAACAATTTTTACACATGGTTATATATGTTGGATTTTCGACTATAAATATTCATTAGAAAGATAAAAGGATTTCCTACATAATTATATTTTATATAAAATTTTTATACATTAAATATGTTAATTTATTTATGACACAATGATGATGCAGTAATTACAATAATAGTGAAAAATTAAAATAATTGATATTATAAATACCCAAATAAATATAATTTGAGACTTTTATTGAATTAAAATAATTTTCTAGGTTAATATGACATATTATGATTGATTAAATAAACCTTTTCTGAAGTAATAAATCTGTTATGAGTTTCAAAAAAATTAATTATTGAATAGTGTCAAAATTGACATAAAAGAGTTTTTTAAAACAAATATTATATTATTAATTGATATTAAATTCCTAAAAATATAAGGCTCATCCAAGAGACATATATAATGATAGTTTTATCATTAATGGACCACTTGGGGTCGCTTGGATGTATATAATAATTTTATTAACCATATAATATAAAAATAAAAAGAGACATTGTAAAAGTGAAACTAATTAACTAAGAGTTAATACTTAAAGATAGGGTTAATATAATGACCCAAACCTGTGTAAATTCTATTGGTTGAGTGTTTTTCGACCCATCCCCACTATAAAATTTAAATAATCTACTTTGGAACCATTAGAAACCGAATATGAATTTATTATAAAATAATATTTCTAGCTTTTCCAACGGTGCCCCTCACCCCTCTTATAAAAGGGCACTCTCCCTTCTCAATAACTCACACCTTAAAAGCCTTTTGGTTCGGCCAAAATCTTCCCAAACACTCTCTAAACTTCCCTAAATTCATCCTAGAGGCATTCCTTTAGTCATAAATCCAACTTAAAAAGCCCTTTTGATCAAATCAAAATGAAGAACCCGAAAACGAGGTAATGATTTCACCACCCTTTTTCAAGTTCCTTTCTTCTTCCACTTCTTCTTTCTTTGTTATTACCATTCTAAAATAATTAATCCAGTATCTCCTATATACTGTAATATTATTATAAATATGGTACAACCATATTCAGTATTCTATCCATCATTTTAATGACATGTCACCATGCGTGCGTACGTACGGCTTACCGTCTCCACGTCGTGGTGTAATTGTTATTCAATATATTATTATTTGGATGGGTATAATAATGATTTTTAATTCATTTAAATAATAAATATAAAATGATAATGATTCTTTATATATGATATAACATCCAATTATATATTATTTTAATATCAAAAGAATGATATTTTCGCTCGTGCGTACGTACGGATTACCGTCTCCACGACGCGATGAGATTCATTTCCAAGTTCACCATTTATTGACGATTATAAAAATATATATTACTAATAAGTATGTATTATATGAAATATTAATGATAATGGAGATATATATATATATATAAGGATATATGTACTTACATATATCTTATTCATTTACTTTCGTTCAATACTATATGAAAACAGAAACAACGTTTATGCGTACGTATGGACTACCGTCTCCATAAACGGTGTTTTCCATTTCATATATATGTCTGTTATACATATTTATATTCTAAATCTATATGATATATTTTTCATGTTTTATATTCTGGATGTATTTAAATCATTATCTATGTGATACAACCAAGAGTGACAAATTAAAACACGTAAGATAAAGAAAGTGATTATTACCCAAAATGTTAACTTAACATGGAAATTATAATTAAATGGGTAATATAAAGTCATAAATGAATCAGGTATGATATCATAAATATTAATATGGTTCTTTAATAATTTAATAACATACTACGATCTTCATACAGGATGTTAAACGTACCCTCGATTAAAGGAAAGTGTAGGGTAAGGGGTTTTCATCTCAACCCTTATTCCCGTGTGATTCATGCCATATTGCCACTATTACCTTTTTTGTGGTGTATGTACTGCCCATAATTGTATTCATTGTGTAATAAACTTTAATTTATGTGTATTTACATATTCATTGTGTGATACCTCTTTCATGGGTTGTATGTTTCGTAAGTTACAAAATTGGTAAGGGTTAATTTCTCAATCTCATCATTATCCGAGATTGTTTATGTGTAAGTATTTACGGGGACATTTTTATCATACATTTAAATTTTTGATAAAAATGATTTCAAAATGAGGATTTTATGGGTTTGAATGGTACCCTTTATCAATATCAAAATTTCAAATGTTTTAGAGATTTATCTTTCTAAATCTTTTCTATTAATTTCCATGTTTTCAAAATGATTTTACGGATTTATTTATATAGACATGAATGTTTTGAAATGATGTTTCTTTTCAAAAGTTTAAAAGTGGTATGGGACACTTTGATTCAAAAATTTCTTTTAAATTTCTTCCTTTATAAATGTGTGACTTTTCAATGATTTCAAGAAAACTGATATTTCTCTCAAATAGTTTTTATTTCATCTATGTCAACTTCATTTGATGGATTTTAATCTTATTTGAAGTTGATTTATTATGATACAAAACTTTTGTATTGTATTGAAGGTTTTGGGATATTTTTAACTATGGATGTGTTATTTTTATACCATTCATGGTTTTTGGAGAAATTATTGACATTTTGTATTCTATTTTTAATACGAATTTTTATGTTATGTTTAAACCTTTTCATATGGGAATGCATTGGACTTAGTAAGTGACGGGTGGAGCCCGCTATAGCTCCTCGATGCATTAGTAGGTCTCATGAGACAAAGTAGTGTCTTGGAACAAGGCTTTGACAAAATCCTATTTGTAGTCTTGGCACGAGGCCTTGGATATGTGGTAATGATAGTCTGGCATTATGCATTCCATCATTATGAAATTGGTTAGTGACATTGCATGTGATTATTCGATTAGTAGAATATCCATGTGAATAAGTAAATGGAATTATTTCATTTTATTTCTGCTATATTATGCTGAAGTTCAAGTTTAAAAGGCTTTTGTTTTAGTTTTATACATTTCCTCAAATGTTTATACTTATTTTTGAAAGTTTCCACTGTATTGCTTACCCTTACCGAGCATTTGAGCTCACCCCTTTCTATATTTTATTTTTCCCAGGATTCCAAGAAGTGTAATGTGATTGATATGTAGGGTTAAGAAAAGGGAATAATGGCATTCATAAAGGTTTATTTATGTTGTTTTCTATGTTATGAAGTGTATTATAACATTAATGTATGTAATCTATTTTCCAAGACTGCTAAACTGATCGGTTCTTCGGGACTTGGTTCCTTGTAATCATGCCAATGTATTAAAATAATGCACCAAATCTTGGTCACTGGGGTTGGGGAGTTACAGTTGGTATCAGAGGATGTTTAGAAATAAACATGGAAGATAGATTTAGATAAAATATGATTAGATAACAAAGATTTAAGATGGGATTTGATATTAAGTAGAGAAGAACTTCCTAGAATTTTGGTATTGTAGAGATTTTGTGAGTTTTTCGAGCAATACATCCCTGTCTGGATACGAGTAGGTAGAGGCGGCGCTGGCATAGATGTACCTGGTGGTAAATCCCGAAAACACCTCTTTGAGCTGGACTCGAATGGAAACGGGTGCAGGACAACGGGCCTTGCTGCACTCTTGGTTATGACACTCCCGGGGGATATGCTTAGGATAATTTTCATTTTATTTACAAACAATTATGAAGGGACCATGAGTATATACTTACTCAAAGAAAACATTTTTTATGATTATATATTATATCCATAAACTGTTCAATTTTCTTTAGGAATTATTTATTAAAATTCATAAACTGACCTAGTTAATGCTATTGTATAGAAATGGCGCCCATTACAATGAATGTGAACTACAATAATATGTATGATCCAAAGAGTAATAAGGATCGTATCTTTCATGGTATTAATACATCATTTCGAAGGGAAATAGTCTCCCTCGTATTATCATCATATGAAGAAATAGTATCATGTGTGGATAAGATAAATAAAGAGTTTACTGAGTCATATGGCTTTGAAGGGAAGCAAGGGAATAAAAGGATGGACGAGGGATAGATGGATAAAGGGAAGAGGGAAATGAATAATTTCCCCATATGTGATTATTGTGGGAAGAAACACCCTAGAACTTTCCTTAAAGGAATGGGAGTTTGTTATAAGTGTGGAAGAAAAGGGCACAAGGTTCGTGACTGCAAGGGTAAGAAAATGGTTTCAAATGTACAATACTTCATTTGAAAGGATTTTGGATACTACGTGAACCTATGTCCCAGTCATCGGACTATGCCACAAATGATGCTATTGGATAATAATCAAGTTATGATACTACCACAGATGAAGAGGAATGATTAGAGTTCTTGTGTTGATTATGTCATTTGAGTGTTGTATCAACAATTTACTTGTTATAATAATTATGGAGTATATAAGGATTGTAATGCAGTACTATTTCATTAAGGACTTGAGATTGTGTGGAACAATGAAAAGTGACTCAATAGTAGGATAAATTTTTGGAAAATATACGGTTGAGAGAATGATTAAGCATAATATAGTGCAGATACTGAGGTAGTGATTTTGAAATATTACATGATTGATTTTGATAAATTATATTGGATATTCATGACAACCTTGAAAATGATTAATGATTTGTATATTCCATCATTGTTGGGGTTTAAAACATTTTTGGATTGAAGGAGTATATCTATTATTATTTAAGGAATAAGGGATCATGAATGTAATCAATAAGGTTTTATGGTAATTCAGGATGTTGCAGTGTTTTAAAAGATACATGATGAAGGTGTTCAATTGTTATTACGCGGAAAAAGGATCATTATTGTGTTTACCTTCCTTATAAATTTTGGACTGAATTATTTTGGATAGGTCTAGTTTGGATTATTTTGTATTGCCATAAAAGGACAACCTGGAGGTCAGTCGGCAACCCATCGCGTCCGGCAAGGCCGCGAAACTTGAACCCACAACCGAAGGGCGACAAGGGTGTATCACCTACCACTGACCCATGTGATGTCTAGGATTAAATAATGTAGTTTTTTTTAAAAGATCTGGAAGATAAATTATAAATTTGTTTTTTTAACCCTATACTAATAGGATAAATAAAATATTTTTTTACGTTCTATTATCTTTTAGAGTGAAAGATGAGTTTGTGTTAGAAATTAGTTAATGGATGGAACTCTACTTTTCAAGAATATATTTTTCTTCTTCTCTTATTCTATGAATAAATTAATTGCTATACTTTATTTAAGTAATCCTAAAACCAAAAATGTGTTATCCTAATACCCTATGTTTTGTTGAACCGATGGTATTTCAAATCATCATAGATTGATGAATTTAAGGACCTCAATTTTACACATGTTTGTGATTGATGACCTCAATCACTACCTATAAATATTTATGTTTTTCCTCTAATTATATGTCTCTAATTTCCACCAATGTTCTCCTAATCGAGATCATAATTTGGTGGTGACCCTTTCATTTCTCTTTTCCTCATATTAAGACTAAAATTTAGTAACCCAATTTCCGATGTGGGTTTTCCCACAAAGATATATTCTATTTTCAACCTTTTATTTTCGAAGAACAATTTCAAATTGCGAGGACGCAATTTATTGATGGAGGGGAGAATGTAACACCCCAAGATTTCATAGTGTGTCATTTCTTTAAAATAATTCAATAACTTGCACTACACGCAACACCGAGTTCAAGTGCACCATGATATACCAAACAAGCCATTCAAAAGAGGTTATGAATAGTATTAACAAAATTTTAAACTTTATATAATCCTTATAATTTTAGAATCCATATTATGAGAGTCTTAGACATAATGTAAGAACAAATTCATTTTCAGTATTGCACTTTTACCAACTTTTAATAGTGAAACCTTTTTAAATACAATATTTTAAACATTTTGACTAAATGGGGACATCAAATATTTAAAATGAAACATCCCAAGCTTCCACGGTATGCGTTCCTTTGAATAATATAGTAGCGTGTGTTGTATGCAACTTCGAGTTCTAACACACACCACAACCAATCAAACTAGCCGTTATGAATAGTAATACCTACTTTTTAAAAATATATATATTTTATTTTTCAAAATGGACTTTATTTTTGGATTCGGAATATTGAATTTATCCTATGGTAAAATTTGGGAACTTTTCGGATAAAACTTATATTTTGATGAATAGTAAAAATTACTAAATTTTAATTAAAAACAACTTTTTTAATTGAAATAATTTATATTGATAAATTATGAATTTGAGTGGTTTGAAAGTATATTTAGAATATATTTTTACCATTTAATATAATTTTTTCCACTGTACATAATTTTACAATTAAACCGGACATAAACAAGTGTCAATCTTTTGATAGTTATTATGTCTTAAAAACATGCCTTTTGTTTTAACAACAGGAATTAATTTTAAATTAATTTCTTCCAAATCTGTGTTTTGAATTTGGAAAAATGGATTCCATATTTTCAATCATGATGTTCATATTGTGTAAATAGGTAACTTTTATTTTTAAACATTTTGAATAATTACTGCGGTAAATATTTTATTTACCATGGTTAAGGGTAAATCCTGTATATAAGGGTTATAAAATAATATTATAATAATACTAAATTATCCTAAAACGTGTCCTAACCTTATTGATGGATACATGGCTGACCATGGGAATCTTTTTGTTGATTTTGGGACCCCATAGAGCCACTTGTAGGTGACAGGGACACTTTATTTTAATTAAGTTAAAATAAGTACAAAAATGATATAAGCATATATCTTTTAGAAAAACAATTTTTACATAGGGTTATATATGTTGGATTTTCGAATATAAATATAAATTATAAATATAAACAGATTTAATACATAATTATATTTTATTTATAAATGTTAGACATTATATAAGTTAATGTATTTATGACACAATGATGATGCAGTAATTACCATAATAGTAAACATTTAAAATAATTGATATTATAACTACCCAACTAAATATAATTTGAGACTTTTATTGAATTAAGCTAATTTTATAGGTTAATATGACATATTAGGATTGATTTAATTTACTTTTTTCAAAGTAATCATTCTGTTTTGAGTTTCACAAAAATCAATTATTGAATAGTGTCAAAATTGACATAAAAGAGTTTTTTAAAAAACTTATTATATTATTAATTGATATTAAATTCCTAAAAATCTATGTTTCGTCCAAGAGACTTATATCATGATATTTGTATCATTAATGGACCACTTGGGGTCTCTTGGATGTATATAGTATGTTTATTAACCATATAATAAAAAAATAAAAAGAGACATTGTAAAAGTGAAACTAATTAACTAAGAGTTAATAATTAAAGATAAGGTTAATATAATGACCCAAACCGGTCTAAATTCTATTGGTTGAGTGGTTTTGAACCCATATCCACCTTAACCTTTAAATAATCTAATTTGGAGCCATTAGAAACGAATTTGAATTTATTTTAAAATAATATTTCTAGCTCTTCCAAAGGTGCCCCTCACCACTCTTATAAAAGGGAACTCTCCCTTCTCAATAACTCACACCGTAAAAGCCTTTTGGTTCAGCCGAACTCTGCCAAAATACTCTCTCAACATCCATCACTTCATCCTAGAGGCCTTTCTTTAGTTATAAAATCCAACTTAATGATCCCTTTTGATCAAATCAAAAGGATGAACTCGAAGAAGAGGAAATGATTTCACCACCCTTTCTCAAGTTACTTTCTTCTTCCACTTCTTCTTTCTTTGTTATTAAAATTCTAAAATAATGAATCCAGTACCTCCTATATACTTTAATATTATTATAAATATGTTACACCCATATTCAGTATTCTATCCATCCTTTAAATGACATGTCAGCATACGTGCGTACGTACAGCTTACCATCTCCACGCCGTGGTTTTATTGTTATTCAATGTATTATTATTTGGATGGGTATAATAATGATTTTTAATTAATATAAATAATAAATATAACAAGATAATGATTTTGTATATATGATATAACATCCAATTATATATTATTTTAATATCAAAAGAATGATATTTTCACTCATGCGTATGTACGGATTACCGTCTCCACGACGCGATGAGATTCATTTCAAAGTTCACCATTCATCGACGATTATAAAAATATATATTACTAATAAGTATGTAATATATCACATAATAATGCTACTGGAGATATCTATATATATAAGGATTTATGTACTTACATATATCTTATTCATTTACTTCCGTTCAATACTATATGAAAACAGAAACAACGTTTATGCGTACATACGTACTACCGTCTCCATAAACGGTGTTTTCCATTTCATATGTATGTCTATTATACATATTTTTATTCTAAATATATTTGATATATTTATCATTTTTTATATTCTGGAAGTATTTAAATCATGATCCAAGTGATACAACTAAGAGTGACAAGTACAAACACGTACGATAAAGAAAGTGATTATTAACCAAAATGTTAACTTAACATGGAAATTATAATTAAATGGGTAATATAAAGTCATAAATGAATCAGGTATGATATCATAAATATTAATATGGTTCTTCTATAATTTAATAACATACTACGATCTTCGTAAAGGAGGTTAAACGTACCCTCGACTAAAGAAAAGTGCAAGGTAAGGGGTTTTCATCTCACTCCTTATTCCCGCGTGATTCATGCCATATTGCCACTATTAGCTTTTGTGTGGTGTATGTACTGCCCATAATTGTATTCTTTGTGTAATAAACTTTAATTTATGTGTATTTAAATATTCATTGTATGATACATCTTTCATGGGTTGTATGTTTCGTAAGTTACCAAATTTTTATGGGTTAATTCCTCAATCTCATCATTATCCAAGATTGTTTATGTGTAAGTATTTACTGGGAAATTTTTATCATCCATTTACATTTTTCATAAAAATGATTTCAAAATGAAGATTTTAAGTATTTTGGAAGGTACCCTTTATCAATATCAAAATTTTAAATGTTTTAATGATTTATCTTTCTAAATCTTTTCAATTAATATCCATGTTTTCAAAATGATTTTAGGGATTTATTTATATGGACATGAATGTTTTGAAATGATGTTTCTTTTCAAAAGATTAAAAGTGATATGGGACACTTTGATTAAAAAATTTCTTTTAAATTACTTCCTTTATAAATGTGTGACTTTTCAATGATTTCAATGAAAGCGATATTTCTCTCAAATAGTTATAATTTCATCTATGTCAACATCCTTGGATGGATTTTAAGCTTATTTGAAGTTGATTTATTATGATACAACACTTTTTTAATGTATTGAAGGTTTCGTGATATGTTTAACTATGGATGTGTTATTTTTATACCATTCATGGTTTTTGGAGAAAGTATTGACATTTCGTATTCTATTATAAGTACGAATGTTTATGTTATGTTTAAAACTTTTCATATGGGAATGCATTGGACTTAGAAAGTGACGGGTGGAGCCCGCTATAGATCCTCGATGCATCGGTAGGTCTCATGAGACAAACTAGTGTCTTGCACAAGGCCTTGACAAAATCTTATATGTAGTCTTGGCACGAGGCCTTGGCTATGTGGTTATGATAGTCTAGAATTATGCATTCCATCATTATGAAATTGGTTAGTGATATTTCATGTGATTATTCGATTATTAGAATATCCATGTGAATAAGTAAATGGAATTATTTCATTTTATTTCTCCTATATTATGCTGAAGTTCAAGTTTATAAGGCTTTTGTTTTAGTTTTATAAATTTCCTTAAATATTTATACTTATTTTTGAAAGTTTCCGCTGTATTGCGTACCCTTACTGAGCATTTGAGCTCACCCCTTTCTATGTTTTATTTTTCCTAGGATTCCTTGAAGTGTAATGTGATTGATATGTAGGGTTAAGACAAGGGAATAATGGCATTCATAAAGTATTATTTATGTTGTTTTGTATTTTATGAAGTGTAATGTACCATTCATGCATGTAATCTATTTTCCAAGACTTCTAAACTGATCAGTTCTTTGGGACTAGGTTCCTTGTAATCATGCCAATGTATTAAAATAATGCACCGACTCTTGGTCACTGGGGTCGGGGTGTTACACAATGTGTTATTTGATTCAGGGTCTACACACTCTTTCATTTCAGAGAATTTTTATACTAAATTGGGAATTCCATCTCATGATATAAATACTGAACTTACGGTAAATAAACTAGGAGGAAATGTAGAGACACAAAAAAAACATTCTTGTCATTTTGTGTGGAAATAATATACCTGAAAGCCTTATTGTTTTGCCTCTAGTTGAGTTATATGTTATATTGGGCATCGATTGGATTTCTGTTTATCATGCTAATATTGGCTATAGATCTAAATAGGTTTCTTTTCCAAATGATTTTCAGTTTGTATACAAAAATGAACCCATCTTGTTGATAACATATCAGGAAGATGAGAAACTAGTAAAGGATAGAAATGAATTCAACCTTGCTCATATTGTTGAAAATAGTGTAACTATACATATTAATGATGTGCCGATGGTAAATGAGTACCTTGATGTTTTTCCTGATTAGTTTCCTTGTATTATACCTGAATGGGAAGTTGAATTTACTGTTGACTTAGTTCCTGATGCTAAGCCAATTTCAAAACCCCCTTATTGAATGGCTCAAATTGAATATTTAGAGTTACAGACGAAATTACAAGATTTATTAGATAAAGGTTTCATTCGACCTAGCACATCACCATGGGGTGCTCCTTTCTTGGTTGTTAAAAATAATGATGGATCAATGAGACTTATCATTGATTATAGAGAATTGAATAACATAAATGTTAAGAATAAGTATCATTTTCCTCATATCAGTGATTTGTTTGATCATATCTAGGGAGCTCAGTATTTTTAGAAGATTAACTTGAGGTCGGGGTACCATAAGTTGAAAGAAAAATAGGAAGATGTTCTAAAGACCGCATTTTATACTAGATATGGCCATTATGAATTTGTAGTTATGCCTTTTGGGTTAACCAATGCACCTACTGTATTCATGGATCTTAGTAATAGAATTTTCCGTGAGTTCTTGGATAAGTTTGTGGTTGTGTTCGTTGATGGTATTTTGGTTTATTCCAAATGTAAGGAGGAACATTAAAGTCATTTAAGGGTTGTCTTGAAAACCTTAAATGAAAACAAACTATTTGGAAAATTCAAAAAGTGTGAGTTTTAGTTACAAAAAAATTCTTTCGTTGGTCACATTGTTTCAAAAAATGGCTAAACTTTTGATCCTCCTAAAACGAAAGTTGTTGTAGAATGGCCAAGACCAACAAATATAACTGTTATTCGTAGTTGTCTTCGTTTGGAAGGTTGTTATAGGAGGTTTGTTGAAAATTATGCACAGTTATCTAGTCCAATGACTAAGTTAACTAAAAGGTGTTAAGTTCATCTGGACAAAAGAAAGTGATGATTTTTTTAAGGAATTGAAATGATGATTGGTGAATGCTCCAGTTTTGGAACTGCCTTCCTAAAATGGTGAGTTTGTTATCTATAGTGATTCTTTGTTTAAAGGACTGGGTTTTGTCCTAATGAAAAATGATCGGGTAATTGCTTATGTTTCATGTCAGTAGAAACCACATGAGTTAAATTACCCTACAAATGATTTGGAATTATCTGCTGATGTTTTGATTTAAAAATTTGGAGGCATCATTTGTATGGACTGAAGCATGAAATAAATACTGATAAAAAATATTTTAAGTATATATTCACATAAAAATAATTGAACATTAGACAGAGGAGATGGTTGTAATTAATCAAGTATTATGATTTCATGATCCTTAATCATCCGTGGAAATAAAATAAAGTTGATGATTCTTTGAGTCAAAAAAGTAATACTTCATTAACCATGTTATGTTTGGAATGAGATCATTTGGTTCTTAATTTGATTAACCTTGGCATAGATGTTGTTGTTGTAGGAAACTCTTCTGTTTTGTTTCAGGTGTTAGTGAATTTATCACGATGAGATAGAATTAAGAAAGCGCATAAGGAAGATAGTGAGTTGCAGAAAAAGGTAGTGTTGGTTCAGAAGGGTAATTAAGCGGATTTTAACGTTGATAATGGTTGTGTTTTGAGATTTGTAAAGAGATTATGTGTGCCTTTTTATTCATAGTTTATGAATGAGTTGTTATGTCAATCTCATAGTTCTCTGTTTTCAGTTCATCCTGGTAGTACTAAGATGTACAGAGATCTTCAGGTGTATTACTGTTGGGATGGAATGAAAAGAGATATTGTTAATTTTACTGTGAAGTGTTTGACTTGTCAGTAGGTTAAAGCAGAGCGGCAGTTACCAAAAGGTATGCTTCAGCCTTTACCATTACCAGAGTGGAAATGGTAAAATATATCCATGGAATTTGTTTTGGGATTACCAAAGACATCATGAGGTAATAATTAAATATGGGCTATAGTTGATCGATTGACTAAATCTGCTCATTTCTTTCCTATTAGAGATACTTTTTCTCTTGATCAACTTGCTCGGTTTTTTGTTAAATAGATAGTCAGGTTGCATGGAGTTCCCCTCTCCATTGTATCTGATCGTGATCTCTGGTTCACTTATATATTTTGGAATGGCCTTCAAAAGTCATTTAAACATTAGTACAACTTTTCATCCTCAATCAGATGGGTAGTCAGAACGAACAATTTAGACCTTGGAGGATCTTCTATGTGCTTTCTCTATGAATTATCAGGGATGTTGGGACCAACACCTTTATTTGGTTGAATTTTCATATAATAATATCTTTCATTCTAGTATACAGATGGTTCCATTGGAGGCATTATATGGAAAGCGTTGTCGAACTCTAGCTTTTTGGGATGAAGTAGGCTAAAGGTAGCTGATGGGACCAGAATTGTATGAAGACATGGAAGAGAATGATTAGTTGATCCAGAAGCACATGAGAATAGCTCAAATCAGACAGAAAAGTTTTGCTGATAACCGGAGGAAGGATCTTTCTTTTGATGTAGGTGATCATGTCTTTCTCTAAGTTTTTCCATGGAAAAGTGTGATGCGTTTTGATAAAAAGGGAAAGTTGAGTCTGAGGTTCATTGGACCTTATGAAATTATGGAGAAAGTTGGATCAATTGCGTACATAGTGGCTTTACCTCCATGTTTCCCCCAGGTACACAATGTTTTTCATGTTTAGATGTTGAGAAAGTATATGCTAGATCTATCTTATTTATTGGGCCTAGAGAGAGTTCAGTTGGATGAGAATCTCTATTATGAAGAACAACCCGTCCAGATTCTTGACCCTAGAGAGTATGTGTTGTGGAATAAGGTAGTTCACCAGGTAATGGTTCTGTGGAAACAACATGTGGTTGAAGAGGCAACGTGGGAATCAGAAAATGCTATGAGGGATAAATACCCCCACTTATTTTGAATAGTGAATAAAAATTACGAGGACGCAATTCCCAAAAGCGGGGAAGGATGTAACATCCTAGGTAAATGAAGAATAAGACATATTTTATATATATTAATATTTGTGAATTCAATATTAATTTTACATTAAAGGGGATGCTATGTTCAAAATAGTACCCGATACGCAACAACGGGTTTCTTTGATATCTTACGTTTCACATTAATTATATAATATTATTAAATAAAATTGTAGTTAACTCCTAGATATTTTATTGGAGGGAATGAATAATACTTACTACAATGTGATTATACATATTTGTTAAATGTATTTACATTTATCCAATAAAAGTTAGAGTATTAAAATGTTAATGAATCTAATTTTAAGCATAATATACATTAAAAGGTTGATTTAAAAGCTTTTAATGGAGAATCATATTTAAATATAGTTTTGGCCACATTAATATATTATATTTGACCAAATAAAATAGTTCTTTAGAATGGGGACATCAAATTTAACTTTGGGTTATTTTTGGTATTTTTCTGATAAAGTTCATTTTTTAATCAATAGTGTAAAATATTGTATTATAATTCAAAAGTGCCTTTTAATATAATTTATTTATATGGTTATATTATCTTTTTAATTTGTTTTAAAGTGAAATTAAAATATATTTTTACTATTTAATCAAATGTTGGTCATTGGAATTAATTTCACTTTGAAATTGGACATAAACAAATATCAACTTTTTGATAGTTATTGTTTCTTAAAAACACGCTATTTGTTTTGAGAATGGAAATTATCATTAAAATTAATTAATGCCACTTCTATGTTTTGAATTTGGAAAAATAGACATCAATTTTTAATTTGGAATATCAAATAATTCTTAGGCTGAATTTTTGGTATTTTTCGGAAAAACATCAATTTTTGATGAATAGTTTAACCACATAGTGTTAGGTAAAAAAACTAAATTTTTCATTTAAATGAAATTTTACCACTTTTGTGAATTGAATTTCGAAAATCAGAAATACATGGTTGTCATTAAGATGTAAAATGTGGTTCAATAAGATGAAAATAATTTTTGGTGAATAGTAACTTTTGACATTTATTTACCGCGGTTAATGGTAAATAGGGTAACTCAAGGATAAAAGAATATTATAATAATTCAACATTATCTTAACACTTGTCATAACCATATTGGTTGAGTAATTAATGACCGTGGGCATATTTGGGAAGATTTTGGGACCCCATTGATCCACTTGAGAGTGAAGATGACAATTTAAATTAATTAATGTAATGCAAAGACAAAATTGTCATTAACAAAAATATTTTAGTAATTTATTTTTATATGGTGCTATATAAGTTATCTTTTAGACTATAAGTATTAATTGGAATGATTAATAGATTTCCTACATCATGGTAGTTTTTTTTATAATTTTTATATATAATATAATTTAAATTATATATGACACAATAATGGTGCAGTATTTACCTCATTTAAATAAATATGATCATAATGATTACAATATTATACGAAAAAAGACCAATTATGATTAGATAATTTTATTTCGAATATTAGTCATATTATCTTCGACTATAATGATTTTTGGACATTTTGAAACAGAAGAGATGTTTATAATAAAATAATTTTTTCACACTTTACTAAAGAGCCCCTCCTCTCCATTATAAAAGGAGACCACATCTAAACAATTCCTCACACCTCTCAAGCCATTTTTCTCGTCCAAACTCTGACCAATTAATCTATAAACATCCCTCTACTCACCCTAGAAGCCTTACATTAAGCAGAAGGCACTTCAAGAAGTTTTTTTGTTTAAAACCAAAGAAAGCTACCTAAATTAATGGTAACGATTTCTCGTAAATTGTTTTCTGTTATTTTACTTCTCCAACCCATAAACTCTAGTTATTACTTTCATTTATAACCACTTAAATATCCTCAATATAATAAAATGTTGTTATTATAAATATTTGAACTACACTTACACACACCTCCATCTAATGGATGAAGAACATAATTTTTCCGTGGATGGAAAACTAAGGCCTCACGAAACGACCATTGTTCAATTACATCCTACCGCCTCTCATGGTGTCCATTATGATGGAAATGTATTTATATATGATATATATTATTTTTATGATTTCCTTATGTTTCTATACATCCCATTTATATCACACCATTATGGTTTCCATAATGGGTAAATATGATAATCTCATTTGAGGAAGTGCGGACAACTACCCCGTCAAAATGATTTGATTCGTTAATTCCATATGTGGGATGAATAAAGGATAGAGTTAATGATATTATATATGATATTATACTATAATTATAATATAACTATGTATCATTATGTTTTAATTCCATTAAAAGAAGAAATAGAAATGAAAGTAGCGTTCAAGGGTATGTACGACTTACCGTCTCCAGGAACGGTGCATTTCAATTCATACCTCCAAAAGGTATGTACTATTACAAATACATGTATATACTGGATATATATGATATATATGATATATAAATCATTAATACCATTCCTGATATAATGGACTATTGACCACATGGACAACTTAAAAATATAAGGTGTTCATGTTTGACTCAAGTACCAAATATCTAAAAAATGAATGTTATTAACTTAAATGATTACACATTGTTTATAACATGATAATAAGTGATATAAAATGAATAATAAACTTGAAAAAGGTTCATATGAAAGTAGAAATTATGCTTAGTTTATTCTCAGGATATTAATGAACGATCGAGTCAAGTCGGACACGAGGTAAGGGACTTCGTCTCAATCTCCTTTAATTGAGGCATTTTTAGTTTTATACACAACATTATTTTATACGGTGTATAAACCCCTTTGAAGTTTCATTTTAGTCAAAGGGAATAATTTTATAAGTAGTTTTTTACTAAATGAAAAAAAGGAATGTTTTTAACGTAATCGGTGACAACGACCTTTCCGCCGCCGCGAGTATTATTTGATCTTTGGCTTCTTTAACAAGATGAAATGTTTTTAAAAGGATAAATCAATACCATATACTTTTTTTACCTATTTTGGGAATTAAAATGATTTGGAGAATTGATTTATTATTTTAATATATTTAAATGATATTTTGTTATTGCAATATGGAAATGTTATCTTTCCTTTATGCTATGTGTTGTGATCATGTTATGGTTCATGGCCATTATTTATGTATATGGGTGGTTCCGTGACAAACCTAGGGTGGGAGAGCCTGAGATAACTCACAAATGCATTTGTTAACGTGATGGTGGTAAAAATAAATGTTTCTCCAAAGAGATTTATGGAATATACTCTGATGGGTATTCAAAAGTAACTCCCTATGTAGTTGTGATAACTACAATGTAATAATGATATTGATTCCAAAAGTTACCTTTATGATTTATGATTTCTATGTGTCTTTCATAAATATTATGATTTCATGAGGTATGTAAAAGAGTTCATGTTTTGTATGTATTTATGAACAAATGTTTCCATTCATTGTTTTACAACACTTACTAAGCCTTTTATGCTCATCCCAAGTTTTGAAATTTTTTCACAGAACTTAAAGATGAATACTGTCAGGGATGGGATCAAGGGAAAGTCATGCTGTCTAAAACATGGAACTAGACATGAATCGTTTTTTCAAGATATTTTTTATGAAAAAAATCAAAACTTTGTAGAAATTTCTACCTTTTAATCTATTGAGTTGTAATAGTTATGTCTTAATTCTCTAAAACTCTAAACTTGAAAAGATCCTCAATGTGAATTATTCATTTAATTCAATATTATATAATGTTTAAGGTCAGGTCCTTATATATTACATTTATAGAATTGATTATATTTTGTATTTTATATAACCATGAAAAAATTAAGAAGGATAGAAATAAAAATACTAAAAATACACACAAAAATAAATTTTTTTCGTGAAACATGATTTTAATATTCAATTTTTAATAAACTGATATTAAGAGGTCATATGTAAAGAATATATAATAAAATATATATAATTCTTATGTAATATATATGTATAACAGAAATTAATTTATTATAAATGAGGTTTTATGGGTAGTGAAGGAATTAAAAACACAATATAAGAATTTCAATATCACCTTAATTTCTAATGACACTCATTAAATATTCCCCATGTATTTTTTAGTTGTTGCATATATTTTCTATTAATTTATATTATGATGAATAATATTAAATTCATGTGAATTTACATATAAGTTTTTGGATCTCTCTTTATTGAGGTTTACACATTTTATTTTACCAAAACAGTAATGGATTATTTTCATAATTCATCTTCTTTAACAAATATGTTAGGTTATTAACCTATATCCTATTAATGGTTTTTTATACTACCCTTTGACTTTTAAAATAATGAATTTATTTATTTTGATGTTTTCTTGGATTTTAATATAACTTTTACATGGTTCTTATGATTCAATCTTAAATAAGTGGTACAATATTTGTTATAAAATATAATGATTTATATAGATTTTTTATTATTAAGAATTAAATGATGAATTATTATAAATTATTTTTCAATAAAATATTTTATTTTCATATCTTTTCTTTATATATTTAGAAAAATTTTATCTATTCATTTTATCTGTCTTTGTACTAAAAATTTTAGAATAATGTTTTCAAATAGAACATATGTCATTTCACCAGTTAGATAAAAAATTATAGTTCAATATGTATGATTTTTTAAAAATGACTTAATATAATTTTTATCATTCTATATTGGATTTCATAAATTTATTTTTACCCATTATTTAATTTTTTATAAAATTCAAACAGAATATTTATGTTGTTTTAAAAACTATTCCAATATATATTTAACCAATAATGTGAATTAATGCTTTATTTGTACTATTAAATTATTTAAAACTGACATGACTAGAAAAGAATGTAAAATTTAATTTATATGATTCAACTATGATATTAAAAGAAAATAATTATGAATATTTTTAATGTTTTAGTTTTTATGAAATTGTTATGGATATTTTCCCAAGGAAATGTTTTAAATTGTTCTTAACTAATCATTTAAAATAATTTATGTATAATCACAAAAAATTATATCCAAATTATTCTATGAATTTATATTTTTTAAATGGTTTTTTCAATGATATTTTATATTAAACAAGAAATGTTCCATATTATTTTTCATTGAATATAAATTTCTAACTATGATGAAATCATATTATTATACATAATCATTATTGGGGATATGATCCAATGATAAAACTCAAATCCATTATCTAAATTTTTAATTCTTTTTATAGTGTGATGTTTATGAAAATTGTTTCTATTCTAAATGATAATCCTTGTTTAAATGATTATGTAACTCAATTCCTTTTCCATGTGTTATTATTTGATGAAATGATAGAATAAATATGTGAATCACATCATTCTGTTATGTTTATCTTGGATAAAATTATTACAAAACACATTTCATTTCATGGGTTATGATATTATAATTTTTTATGTCCATATGGTACCCATATCAATTATTTCATTATGTGTCAAGTGGGACCTATATATGCCTCTACAGTACTAGGTATGTATTGATATCTCATTACATTAATTTGTAAAGAATGGGTTGTTATCCTTTTTTAGTAATGGACACAGTGCACTATGAAAATCACGAGATCGAACATTAAATACAGTAAGGGTTTGGTGGGTGAACCCATTCCAATATTATATCATTGGGAATGATCAATGAAATATATGTAAATGAATTTATATTTAATTGAGAATGAAAAAAATTCCATGTTGTTTAGAAATTTTATGCTCCTTCGTATATTGATATTTATATACCATAGGTTTCATGTAAATGAACAACATATATTTTAATCACACTAATGATTATAACTTTGTGATTAAGTGTAAAATTTGTAAATGTTATGATCATGTTAACATAACCATATAAAAGAGTTCACTTTGAAAATATCATATGTTTTCCCATAGGAATATAATATCACACGCATTCCTATTTTTCATTTCTACATGTTATTAAACAATGTATTTGGAAACATATAATTATGACTAATGATTTCTATCATAAAAATATTCAAATATGAGATATAATACAAACAATTTCATAATTTACATGACTCAAAAGGTATAATACATAATGAATTGGTGAGTGTATCAGTATGTCATGTGATAAATAGTCATCTATAAAGATGTACTATCAATGCACAAAATGCCTAGTCCTATAATACTAGTTTTGGAGAATGGGTTATATAACCTTCTGAAATAGTGATAGGAAATGAAGAATTAAATACTATTAGATATGTATATAGTTTTTTCTAATGGTAATTATCTATATAAGAAAATATCCTAGAATATTGGTGAATGATAGAGCACGTGGATTCCAATAAATAAATCCATGTCTGGATACTATAGGTTTATGTGGTTATGAAACAAAAATACATAGGGTTTTTTATTCTATAAATTGTATATCTGGCATGACTCAAGAAATACATGGAAAATGAAAATATTCCTTACTATGTTCGTGGTTTTATAGTCCTAGGCGAAAAGATTCCAAAATTAAAAAATACTTCACAAACCATAATAAAGGATTTGAATAATGGACTAGGTAAAACCTAATATATCAAAGACTGAAAAAGGATTCTCAATTAAGAAAACATATATATTATATTTTATCATGACATTTTTTCCAAATTTTAATATTATTGAGAAAACATTTATTAAATGATTTATTCAATAGTTAATGATATAATATATGATATTATACTGGAATTATAATATACCTATGTATCATTATTTTTTTATTCCATTAAAATAACAAATATAAATGAAAGTAGCGTTCATGCGTACGTGTGACTTACCCTCTCCATGAATGTTGCATTTATTTTCTTACCTCCAAATGTTATGTACAATTATAAATAAATGTATATACTGAATATATTTTATATATGTGATATATAAATCATGAATACCATTCTGGATATAATGGACTATTGATCACATGGGAAACCTGTAAATATAAGGTGTTCATTTTTTACTCAAGTACCTAATATCGACATTATAAACATTATTAACATAAATGATTACATAATGTTTATAACACGGAAATAAGTGATATGAAAGGAATAATAAACTATAAAAAGGTTCATAAGAAAGTATAAATTAACAGTAGTTTATTATTCAGGATATTAAATAACGATCGAGTCAAGTCGGACACGAGGTAAGGGAATTAGTCTCAATCTCCTTTCATTGAGGTATTTTTAGTTTTATACACGAATTTATTTTATACGGTGTATAAACCCCTTTGAAATTTCATTTTATTCAAAGGGTATCTTTTTATACGAAGTGTTTTAATAAACGAAAAATGGAATGTTTTTTAATGTAATTGGTGACAACGACCTTTGCACCGCCGCGAGTATTATTTGATCTTTGGCTTCCTTAATAAGCTAAAATGTTTTTAAAAGGAAAAAAAATACGATATACTCTTTTTACGTATTTTGGTATTGAAAATGATTTTGAGAATGGATTACTTATTTAAATATCTTGAAATGATATTTTGTTATTACAATGTGGAAATGTTATCTTTCATTTATGCTTATTTTTTGTGTTATGACCATGTTATGGTTCTTTGGCATTATTTATGTATATGGGTGGTTCCGTGATAAACCTAGGGTGGGTGATCCCGAGATAGCTATCCAAATCATTGGGTAACGTGATGGAGGTAAATGTGAATGTTTCTCCTAAGAGATTTAGGGAATATACTATGATGGGAATTCCAAAGTAACACCCTATTTAGTTTTGATATCTAAAATGTAAGTATAATATAAATGCCCCAAGTTCACTTTATGATTTATTATTTCTATGTGTCTTTCATAAAAATTATGATTTCATGAGGTAAGTAAAAGAGTTCATGTTTTGTATGTATTTATGAAAAAATGTTTTCATTCACTGTATTAAAACCCTTACTGAGCAGTTTATGCTAATCCCAAGTTTTGAAATGTTTTCACAGGACATAAAGATGAATAGGGTCTAGGATGGGATCAAGGTAAAGTCATGCTGTCTAAAACATTGAACTAGACATGACCCTTTTTTCAAGAGTTTTTATTTTATGAAAAAAAATGGAAACTGTGTAGAAATGTCTACCTTGTAATCTTTTGAGATGTAATAGTTATGTCCTAATTTTTTAAAACACTAAATCTGAAAATATCCTCAATTTTAATTATTCATTTAATTCAATGTTATGTAATGTTTAAGGTTGGGTACTTATAATTTGTATCATAGGTCGTTTTAGATATCTTTAGGTGTTAGGAGTTGTTAAATAAATGTCCATAAAGTAATTTATGATAATTTTGATATGATATAGAATTTACAGATTACCATGTTGCTTCGCCTAAGATATTTCTTTGTTCAGAATGATTTCCTCATAGTAAATAGGGATTCTATGTTGGGACGACATCAGGAGGAAGAAAACCTTCCAAATCAGCAACCTGGGATGGTCAGAATCGAAACTGAACAGTTTTATTTGCAGTGATGGCATAGTTGACTTAGGCGATAAACGGTGGTGGTATCCATGTACGAGATCAGCCATATCATCCACATAGGAACATGTTAGTATTGGAGAATTTAATTAGGCAACACCCCCCATAATTCAAAGGATCATTTGACCCTGTTCTAGCTGAATGGTGGATTAAAGCACTGGAGATGATTTTGGAAGTCATGGGTTGTTCAGAACATCAAAAAGATAGTCTTGTAGTTTACCGTTTTGAAGGTGAAGCTAATCAGTGGTGCTCTATGGTGAAAAATATCAGGGATATTGAAGAGATTGATGCTCTCGATTAGGATGAATTCAAAGTTATTTTTCTTGAGAAATATTTTCCTAAGGTGGTTTATCTTAGGATGGAAAAACAATTCCTGGAATTGAGCCAGGAGGATGACTTAGTGGCTGCTTATGAAGAAATATTCACTCGACTAGCAAGGTATGCTTAAATTTTTATATGAGATCTTGATAGTAAAATCCTCTTGTTTTACTTAGGATTAAAGCCAAATTATCGAAGGGATTTATCTTCTAGCGAGTTCAAAAGTTAAGAAAAACTTGTTCATTGTGCGGATAAGGTGGAAATGGAGTTTGCTGATGATCATGTATTCTTTGAAAAACAACATAATAAGAGGTCACGGTGTTAGGAAAAAGAGAAGAACTCTTCAAAAAAGACTAATGGTAAGAAACTTATTTTTATAGTTTGTGAAAATTTTGGTAAAAAACATGCTCGGGAATTTCTTTTGAATTATGGTAAGTGCTACTGATGTGGTAAAATGGGGCATAATGCTCGTAATTGCACTGAAAATGATCAGGGTAATGGTAGGACGAAATCTGATTTACAGGCAGTAAAATGTTTTAAGTGCAATGAAATGGGTCATAATTCAAATGAGTGCCCAACAAGGAACTCAACCGAAGGAAAGAAGTCAGACTACAAGTAGAAAGGGGTGGCGAAATCCTTTTAAACTACTTCAGGATATGTTGGTCCATCAAATGAAGTTGTATCAGTTATACTATTTATTTGTTCAGATTATGCCAATGTGTTGTTTGATTCGTTGTCTACACACTCTTTCATTTCTGAGAAGTTTTATACTAAATTGGGAATTCCATCTTCCGATATGAATACTGAATTTACTGTAAAAAAACCAGTAGGAAATGTAGAGACAAAAAAGAAAACATAAGAATATTCTTGTCCTTTTGTGCAGAAAGAATATACCTGAAAGCCTTATTGTTTTTCCTCTAGTAGAGTATGATGTTATATTGGGCATGGATTGGATTTCTGTTTATCATGCTAAGACTGACTTCAGAGCTAAATAGGTTTCCTTTCCAAATGATTTTCAGTTTGTATACAAAAATGAACCCTTGTTGTGGATAACATATCAGGAAGCTAAGAAACTAGTAAAAGATAGAAATGAATGCTACCTTGAACATATTCTTGAAAACAAAGTAACTGTACAGATTAATGATGTGCCAGTGGTAAATGAGTACCTTGATGTTTTTTCTAATGAGTTGTCTTGTATTATACCTGAACGGGAAGTTGAATTTACTGTTAACTAAGTTCCTGATGCTAAGCCAATTTAAAAACCCCCTTATTTAATGGCTCAAATTTAACATTTAGATTTAAGGAAACAATTGCATGATTTGTTAGATAAAGGTTTCATTCGACCTAGCACATCATCATGGGGTGCTCCTGTGTTGGTTTTTAAAATGAATGATGGTTCAATGAGACTTTTCATTGATTATAGAGCATTGAATAACATCAATGTTAAGAATAATTATCATTTTCCTCATATCGATGATTTTTTTGATCATCTATAGGGAGCTCAGTATTTTTTGAAGATTGACTTGAGGACGGGGTACCATCAGTTGAAAGTAAAATAAGCAGATGTTCTGAAGACCGCGTTTCATACTAGATATGGCCATTATGAATTTTTAGTTATGCCTTTTCGGTTAACCAATTCACCTACTATATTCATGGATCGTAGGAATAGAATTTTCCGTGTGTTCTTGGATAAGATTGTGGTTGTGTTCCTTGATGATATTTTGGTTTAATCCAAATGTAAGGAGGAACATTAAAGTCATCTATAGGTTGTATTGAAAACCTTAAATGAAAACATACTATTTGGAAAATTCAGAAAGATTGAGTTTTGGTTACAAATTTTTTTTTCCTTGGTCGCATTGTTTAAAAAAATGGCATAATTGTTGATCCTTCTAAAATGAATGTTGTTGAAGAATGTCCAAGACCCACAAATATAACCGTTATTCATAGTTTTATTGGTTCTGAAGGTTATTATCGGAGGATTGTTGAAAATTATGCATAGTTATCTAGTCCAATGACTAAGTTCACTCAAAAAGGTGTTAAGTTCATCTGGATAAATGAATGTGATGATTGTTTTCAGGAATTGAAATGAAGATTGGTGAATGCTCCAGTTTTGGAACTGCCTTCCAGAAATGGTGAGTTTGTTATCTATAGTGAATCTTTGTTTCAAGGACAGGGTTGTGTCCTAATAAAAAATGATCAGGTAATTGCTTATGTTTCACATCAATTGAAACCACATGAGTTAAATTACCCTACACATGATTTAGAATTATCTGTTGTTTTTTTGCTTTACAAATTTGGAGAAATAATTTTTATGGAGTGAAGTGTGAAGTAAATACAGATCAAAAAATATTTAAATATATATTCACTCAGAAAGAATTGAACATGAGACATAGAAGATGGTTGGAATTGAATTACCCAGATCAGTGTGAATCACTGAGAGGGGGAGGGGGTGAATCAGTGATCTCGTAAAACTTTTTACTAATTGATTCTTTATCAATTAAACCTCTATGGCTGGTTAAAGACTCAATCCACTCTTCTTGTATCTCTCACCTTTCCATGAATGATGCATTAAATGTAAAGGCACAGGGCGCAAGGATTTACAAGGTTCGGCACCAAAGGCCTACGTCCTTTCCATGTTGGTTATACACCCCAACATGGTTTCTTCCATTATAATCTGTTAGTATTAAAATGGTCGATACAGAGTCCCACTATATCTCTCCTGAGTCCCACAGGAGGGTCTTTATACTGCGTCCCACAGTGTTACCAGAGTCCCAATGGCCTGCTCCAGAATCCCACTAAAGACTTCTTCCACTCTGAGTCTCACAGGGGGCTTCTCCTGGCTCCTCGAGTCGCACAAGTAGCACTTCTTCACTTCAAGTTCTTCAAGTATCTTCAGCAGCCTGGGATAAAGGCTGCTGGCCTTGCTCTGTACCTCTGCTCACTTGTGATGAACATGTCTTCTCGTCTTGCTCAGGATTTATCTCCTTTCTCTTAGGATGACCTGGCCTCTCTCTTCAAGAATCTTCAACAGCCTCTGAAAAGGTTCGTTGGTCTTGCTCAGTAACTTCTGATCACTTCTATTGATCAGGCTCTTCTCAATCTACTGAAAACTCAGACAACAAATCTCTTTAACTTCAGTCTGGCTCAGTCTCACTTCAAAACAACTTCATGCACTGAGTGCATGACAACTCTGCTTCTTCATGCACAGATTGCAAGTCCTCTAAAATTCTTCAAGATCTTCTTGGTCTTGGTCAACTCAAATGCACACAAGCAGATTTGACTTGTTTACGTGTGCACGTGCATGCATGCAAGCATGCACTCCCCTTCTTCTCTTCTTGGTGTAGTAAACCCTCAAAGGGTGTAATTCTTTTTAGCACACACCTTCTCAAACTTCACACACTTTATTCAATTTGGTTACACACTTAAGAGTGTGTTCTACTTTAGTGTTAGAGTCCCCTCTTTCTTCCTTCTTCTAGGTGTGTTCACTTCACTTAGTGCACACACACTAGGTTCGGCCTGTTTTCTCTTTGAACACACTTCTTTCACTTTGCACACAAGTAAGCTTGGCCTCCTCCTCTTCTTACACACCCCAAAGGCTACGGCATCTTCTTCTTTTTTACACCTACTGCCCACGGCCTTTCTCCTTTGTAAAGCACACAAGGCCATGGGTCTCCTTCTCCACTTAGCACACACAACACCATGTGTATATAACACTTAACCCGAATTCATTCTTCAAAGGGAGGGCACGCAAGGTGCGACCTATCACTTCCTTCTTCAAACGCCTCACAAGGGTTCAATGGGTCTTGGGAGCGCAAGGTTCACATGCCACAAGGGCCGCGCAAGCCTCGGGTGCAAGACAACCTACTGCTGCGCAAGCCTCAACCAAGCCCGGGGCGCGCAAGTTATGCGGCCTCGGGTCGCGCAAGTGCAAGGCACAAGCCGTCCGCACAAGCTCCTCCGGCCGCGCAAATTTGCGGGAAGTGAGGGATCCTTCTACCACATGAATACGCGGGAAGGGACCTCCTTCAGAGCCTCGGGTGGCTCTGTAACTTCAGCCGCGCAAGTGTGCGTGGGGATTCTACTTCGCAAGGCACAAAGGCACTCACGGGTCTTCCATGTTTTTCAGCAAGCAATTCTGTGTCTCGGGTGCTCCTTTTATAGGCAAGGAAATCTTCTGTCCATCCGCGTGGAGATAACTCAATTCCCCGAGATTTTTGGATCTATAAAAATCTTTCCAAATCTCGTTTTCCATCACTATTTCACGCGGGCATCATCTCTCCTTTCCTTACGTTCATGCGACTTAGAACGCATGCATGGACTTATTAAAATCCAATCCATGCAAAACATGAACACATGAAGCCTCGACAACTTCCTTTGCCTCGGCATTCTTCTAAATCATCCAATCTTCGCATGCATGCCCATTTTCTTGCATTATCGTGTTCGTTACGTTGAGACGAACCCAATGGATCCTTCATCTCGATCAACGGTGGACGGGAACTCGAAATTCATCTTTGGAGGGCCACTGGTTCAGGCGGCGTCGCGGGAGGTGCCTCGGCCGAGCTCGAGGTAGAGGATAACTTGCGGGCCGTTGGATCGGGCGATTGAAAGACATCGGACAGCCGTGATCAGAAGGTCTCGCGCGGGATCGATTGTGCGGTCGAGATCTGGCGCGCGATCGATCGAGCAGCCAGGATTCGCTCTGCGTCAAAATCCTGCGTCCCACATAGAAACGAATCGCGGTTTTTCCGTGGCTTATCAAAGATGCGCTCCCCGCTCCATGTCAGTTGAATCTTCTCCCTCCACGGTGCCGCCCCACACCGTGTTCTCCGCGGGCGCGCTCTTGCGCCCACCCCTGCCACTTGGGCGCGCCACTGGCGCCCACTATGCACACACGGGCGCGCTCCTCGCGCTCACGCTGCGCGGGCTTCATCACCGCGTGGCCTCGGGGCTTATACATGGCCCCGGCCTCTCTCGGGCTGGCCCCATGGGATCCCCTTGGGCGTGGTGACCTAGTCCCACATGTGCCTTGGGTTGAACCCTTAAGGCTGGCTCTTGGTGTCTTAATTTTTGCTTGAATATACACTATATATACAAAGTACTTAAGTGTAAAATGCGAAATGCCACTTCTTCCTTCTCTATTCTTCATCTTCATTAGAATTCCTCCAATTCTTCCTCAACATGCATTCATTACATAAGAATGGAATTCCCGAAGGTTCTTCATCAACCGAAGCTCCTGAATCAAATAAATCTTCAACGTTCTTCATTGATCCAATCAAAGATCAAGATGGATCAACTTCTAATTCACATGCACTAAGTGATAGTGCATGGACTTCATTAAACCACTTCATCCACTTAGAACATGTGGATGGATCCCTTTCATCTCCTCATGCATTGTCAATACAATACATGGTCTTCTGATATTGTTGTGACATTGTATCCAGTTGATACAATTTCTTGGAACTTTTAAGATCATCTCATCAATCGTCTGATGTAATGATGATGCTCCATCATCATCCATTCTTCAAGTGGTGTAACTTAGTATCATCTTCATACAAGTATTGAAACATTAAGATCAGTTCTACAATCGTCTGATATAATGATGATGCTTCATCATCATCCATTCTTCAAGTGGTGTAACTTAGTATCATCTTGATACAAGTATTGAAACATTAAGATCAGTTCTACAATCGTCTGATATCCATAGAGAATGTTTCAACCACAACATCCTTTGTCACTTAGTGAATTTCTTAAGTGACATGTATCTTAGTACCATGGACATTCTCCTTTCCTCACCAACACCATCACATCCTTTGTCATTCACATATTGAAACTCCTTGACATCCATCCATTCATTCCTTGACAACAACATACATAATTGACAACAAATGCAACACAGTGCACTTCAATCTCCCCCTTTGTATTTGTTGTCAATACACTTCTTCAGCACATATGAATGGGTCAATATGTGTGCCAATCTTTTCTCCCCCTTATTGGAAATCAAATGCAAAGATGTGGTGTGGTTCACTTTCAAAAATCTCTTCCTCCCTTAGAAATGCATTTTCTTCAAAATCACTAAGATATGGATGATGTCACATCTTCTCTTTAGCAAAGAACCTTTAGTAGATCAACTCTAAGTCCACATGGGCTAACCCACTGTAGAAAACAAGAGTTATGCAACCAAGGAACTCAATGCTATCCAAAATTCACTGTACATGTGAGATCATGCTTCAGGGGTTTGAAATTTTTCAGATATATCAATTAATTGCTAAATCCTGCACACACTTCACCAAACTCACTAGAAAGTTCAGGTGCACAGATAAAGCTCCCCCTTTCAACCTTTTGTCTTCAATCAATCACTCCCCCTTAATTGAAATGATAAATAAAATTAAGAAACAAGGGATGAAAGTGTGATTGGAATACCTTCATTCCTCTCAATATGGTATTAAATATCAGAATCCCATCTTCTACAGATTGGATCCCCCTTAAGGGGTGCACTCCATTCTGTCCAAACCATTCTCCAGATGAGAATGATCATCATCTTCAATTCCCTAAAATGTTATCACATGTAAATACAAGTGGTTAGGGAATAAGATGGAACCTCCTTGGTTCATAAATGTGAACAACAAGGTTGAGAAGATTCTCTCAACCGAGATGTCCCATTTTCACCATTCTTCACACTTGCACATTTGATCTTCAATGATGTTTGTGCTAGTGTGGATCTCAACACCTCTTTAAATTCTTTGTGTGTGACTCCTCTATTTCTAGGTTCCTTCTGAGCACTAGAGTCTCCTGGTGCAATCTTCATTCTTTTGAAGAATCCCTTCTGAGCTGGAATGAATATCATGCATTTATCACTAGTATGTCCAGCTTGATTGCACCTCACACACAGAACTTGATCTTCATGTGAAATCTTCTTCTTACCTTTTTCCATAGCAATTTCCAGAACTTTATATTCAGCTCTTTGTAGTTCTCTGGCAAGTTGCAACTGATTTGGCCATATGACAAGTAAGTCACTTGGAAGTGTGGCCTCAGTTCTGGAAGTTCCACATGGTTCTTTGGATGATGTTAAGCTACCTTTATTAGGAAACTTATTTTCAATCAATCCCTTCTGCTTCTTCTGGATTGATTGTCTTTTTGAGTCCAGTCTGCTTCTATTCAGTTCCATAACTTGTTCACAAAGATCCATGGTTTGTTCTTTCTTTCCACAGTAGAAGCATGTTTTCTTGGTGGTCCTTCTGGATGCATCACCCTTCTTGGATTTAGACTCCAATGAATTCTTTTCCTTTTTCAAATCCTTCTTGGTAGAATCATCAACTTTCTTCTTGATTCACAAGGATTCCATTTTAGCCAGGTTCAGTGATCTTATCTTATTTTTAGCTCTGGATATAGTTGGAGATAGACATGTATCTTTTTAACCACTTTTGCAATCATCCCAGATGTTGTCAAGTAATCCAAATCTATTTGCAGTAAACAGATGTCTCTGGACCTGTGGATGTTGCCTATTTTCCTCTGGCTTGCTCCCCCTTGGCATGGGCTTGCTTTGTGCTTTGACATTCAGTGGATTGTACCAACAATCCTTTGCATAGTGCCCATACTTGTTACAAAACCAACACTGACCCACAAATCATGACCTCTTGAGTCCTTCTTGCTGTTGGGCATTTCTCTTGAATTGCTGTGTTGTTTCAGGAGAGCTCTCTTCCTTCATCTTCTTCATCCATACTTGATTAGTGTTATTCATACATCCTGCACTTTTTGTGGAAACACATTTAGAAACACGAGTACAAGATGGTATGGATGGTACCTTCTTTTTAGAAGATGTTTCCCTTTCATTAGAGGATGTCTTTATTTTAGAATCATCCTTCTCAAAGCACACTTGTGTAGCAACATTTCTACTTTCAGCTGACTAGGAGGATTCAGCTTTGGGTGATTGCAGATTTTTCAATATCACCTCTAGTACTAAGCATTTCATGTTAAGGGTGTTCTTATCATCCTCAACAGTTCTTAGCCTTCCTTCCCAAGTTTCTTTCAGTTGTTCTAACTGGTCTTCATGCACCTTCTTCATTTCTAGCAATGAATTGTCCAGCTCCTTCACCCTGTTTACTTTGTCTTCAAGTTGATCATCTCTAACATTCATTTATACTTTGTGCCTCTTTTCCAGTGCATGGAAAACATCTTTGACCACAGTCTTAAAGAATTATTTCTCAGAAAGGCTTCTTTGCAATTCTTCAGTAGTGTCTTCATATATTTCATTGAAAAGCGATATTGTTTCATCTTTAGCCTTCACCAGCTTTCTGAGAGTGTTTGTTATGCCAACCCTTTTAGAAAACTGATCTTCCATTGTATTGGCTTCTTCTTCTAGCTGTAATTTTTCTTCTTGAAGATCAAGGATGCATGTAGCTATACACATTGCCACTTCCTTGGGGACTGTCTTCTGAAGATATTCGATTGCACTTTGAAGATATTTCATTGTTCCAACATCATCACAGCTAGGACATGCTTTCTTCATCCTCTTGGCCTGTTTCTTCTTTCTATTTTTCTGAGTCTTGGAAGATATCTCCATTTGAGGCTGGTCGCTCATTTCCACAAATCTGTACTTCATAAAGACTCCCTTGGATCTTTTAGAGGTAACCTCCCTCTGATACCAATTGAATTTCCCAGATCAGTGTGAATCACTGAGAGGGGGAGGGGGTGAATCAGTGATCCCTTAAAACTTTTTACTAATTGATTCTTTATCAATTAAACCTCTATGGCTGGTTAAATCCTCGATCCACTCTTCTTGTATCTCTCACCTTTCCATGAATGATGCAATAAATGTAAAGGCACTGGACACAAGGATTTACAAGGTTCGGCACCAAAGGCCTACGTCCTTTCCATGTTGGTTATACACCCCAACATGGTTTCTTCCATTATAATCTATTAGTATTAAAATGGTCGATACAGAGTCCCACTGTATCTCTCATGAGTCCCACATGAGGTTCTTTATACTGCGTCCCACAGTGTTACCAGAGTCCCAATGGCCTGCTTCAGAATCCCACTGAAGACTTCTTCCACCCTGAGTCTCACAGGGGGCTTCTCCTGGCTCCTCGAGTCGCACAAGTAGCACTTCTTCACTTCAAGTTCTTCAAGTATCTTCAGCCGCCTGGGATAAAGGCTGCTGGCCTTGCTCTGTACCTCTGCTCACTTGTGATGAACAGGTCTTCTCGTCTTGCTCAGGATTTATCTCCTTTCTCTTAGGATGACATGGCCTCTCTCTTCAAGAATCTTCAACAGCCTCTGAAAAGGTTCGTTGGTCTTTCTCAGCAACTTCTGATCACTTCTGTTGATCAGGATCTTCTCAATCTACTGAAAACTCAGACAACAAATCTCTTTAACTTCAGTCTGGCTCAGTCTCACTTCAAAACAACTTCATGCACTGAGTGCATGACAACTCTGCTTCTTCAAGCACAGACTGCAAGTCCTCTCAAATTCTTCAAGATCTTCTTGGTCTTGGTCAACTCAAATGCACACAAGCATATTCGACTTGTTTACGTGTGCACGTGTATGCATGCAAGCATGCACTCCCCTTCTTCTCTTCTTGGTGCAGTAAACCCTCAAAGGGTGTAATTCTTTTTAGCACACACCTTCTCGAACTTCACACACTTTATTCAATTTGGTTACACACTTAAGAGTGTGTTCTACTTTAGTGTTAGAGTCCTCTCTTTCTTCCTTCTTCTAGGTGTGTTCACTTCACTTAGTGCACACACACTAGGTTCGGCCTCTTTTCTCTTTGCACACACTTCTTTCACTTTGCACACAAGTAAGCTTGGCCTCCTCCTCTTATTACACACCCCAAAGGCTACGGCCTCTTCTTTTTTTTTACACCTACTGCCCACGACCTTTCTCCTTTGTAAAGCACACAAGGACATGGGTATCCTTATCCACATAGCACCCACAACACCATGTGTATATAACACTTAACCCGAATTCCTTATTCAAAGGGAGGGCACGCAAGGTGCGACCTCTCACTTCCTTCTTCAAACGCCACACAAGGGTGCAATGGGTCTTGGGAGCGCAAGGTTCACATGCCACAAGGGCCGTGCAAGCCTCGGGTGCAAGACAGCCTACTGCCGTGCAAGCCTCAACCAAGCCCGCGGCGCGCATTTGATGCGGCCTCGGGTCGCGCAAGTGCAAGGCACAAGCCGGCCTCACAATCTCCTCCTGCCACGCAAATTTGCGAGCAGTGAGGGCTCCTTCTACCGTGCGAATACGCGGGCAGGGACCTCCGTCAGAGCCTCGGGTGGCTCTGGAACTTCAGCCGCGTAAGTGTGCGTGGGGATTCTACTTCGCGAGGCACAAAGGCACTCACAGGTCTTCCAAGCTTTTCAGCAAGCAATTCTGTGTCTCGGGTGCTCCTTTTATAAGCAGAGAAAGCTTCTTTCCATCCGCGTGGAGATAACTCGAATCCCCGAGATTTTTGGATCTTTAAAAATCTTTCCAAATCTCGTTTTCCTTCACTATTTCACACGGGCTTCATCTCTCCTTTCTTTACATGCATGTGACTTAGAACGCATGCATGGCCTTATAAAAATCCAATCCATGCAAAACACGAACACATGACGCTTCGATAACTTCGTTTGCCTCGGCATTCTTCGAAATCTTCCAATCTTCGCATGCATGCCCATTTTCTTGCATGATCGTGTCCGTTAAGTCGAGACGAACCCAATGGATCCTTCAGCTCGAACAACGGTGGCCGGGAACTCGAAATTCATCTTCGGAGGGCCACTGGTTCAGGCGGCGTCACGGGAGGTGCCTCGGTCGAGCTCGAGGTAGAGGATAACTTTTGGGCCGTTGGATCGGGAGATTGAAAGACATCGGATGGCCGCGATCAGAAGATCTCGCGTGGGATCGATTGTGCGGTCGAGATCTGGCACGCGATCGATCGAGCAGCCAGGATTCGCTCTGTGGCAAAATCCTGCATCCCACATCTAAACGAATCACGGTTTTTCAGTGGCTTATCAAAGATGCGCTCCCCGCTCCATGTCAGTTGAATCTTCTCCCTCCACGGTGCCGCCCCGCACCGTGTTCTCTGCGGGCGCGCTCTTACGCCCACCCCTGCCACTCGGGCACGCCACTGGGGCCCACTATGCACACACGGGCGCGCTCCTCGCGCTCACGCTGCGTGGGATTCATCACCGCGTGGCCTCGGGGCTTATACATGGCCCCGGCCTCTCTCGGGCTGGCCCCATGGGATCCCCTTGGGCGTGGTGACCTAGTCCCACATGTGCCTTGGGTTGAACCCTTAAGGCTGGCTCTTGGTGGCTTAATTTATGCTTGAATATACACTAAGTATACAAAGTACTTAAGTGTAAAATGCGAAATTCCACTTCTTCCTTCTCTATTCTTCTTCTTCATTATAATTCCTCCAATTCTTCCTCAACATGCATTCATTACTTAAGAATGGAATTCCCGAAGGTTCTTCATTAACCGAAGCTCCTGAATCAAATAAATCTTCAACATTCTTCATTTTTCCAATCAAAGATCAAGTTGGATCAACTTCTAATTCACATGCACTAAGTGATAGTGCATGGACTTCATTAAACCACTTCATCCACTTAGAACATGTGGATGGATCCCTTTCATCTCCTCATCCATTGTCAATAGAATACATGGTCTTCTGATATTGTTGTGACATTGTATCCAGTTGATACAAGTTCTTGGAACTTTTAAGATCATCTCATCAATCATCTGATGTAATGATGATGCTCCATCATCATCCATTCTTCAAGTGGTGTAACTTAGTATCATCTTGATTCAAGTATTGAAACATTAAGATCAGTTCTACAATCGTCTGATATAATGATGATGCTCCATCATCATCCATTCTTCAAGTGGTGTAACTTAGTATCATCTTGATACAAGTATTGAAACATTAAGATCAGTTCTACAATCGTCTGATATCCATAGAGAATGTTTCAACCACAACATCCTATGTCACTTAGTGAATCTCCTAAGTGACATGTATCTTAGTACCATGGCCATTCTCCTTTCCTCACCAACACCATCACATCCTTTGTCATTCACATATTGAAACTCCTTGACATCCATCCATTCATTCCTTGACAACAACATACATAATTGACAACAAATGCAACACATTGCACTTCAGGAATTAAGCATGTATTATGATTGCATGATCCTTTATCATCCGAGGAAAGAACATAAAGTGGATGATTCTTTGAGTCCAAAAAGTCGTACTTCATTAACCATGTAATGTTTGGAATGAGATCCTTTGGTTTTTGATGTGATGAACTTTGGAATTGAAGTTTTTGTTGAAGGAAACTCTTCTGTTTTGTTTCAGGTGTCAGTGAATTCATCTCAATGAGAGAGAATTATGTAAGCACAGAAGGAAGATATTGTGTTGCAGAAAAAGGTTGTGTTGGTTCATAAGGGTATGTATCCTGATTTTAACGTTGATAATGGTTGTGTTTGGAGATTTGGAAAGAGATTATTTGTTCCTTGTGATTCAAAGTTTAAGAACGAGTAGATATGTGAAACTCATAGTTCTTTATTTTCAGTTCATCCTTGTAGTAATATGATGTACAGAGATATTTGGTAGTATTACTGGTGGGATGGAATGATAATAGATATTGCAGATTTTACTATGAAGTGTTTGACTTGTCAGTAGGTTAAAGGAGAGCAGCTGTTATCAAAAGGGATGCTTCAGCCTTTACTAGTACCAGAGTGGAAATGGGAAAATATATCCATGGACATCATTGTGGGATTACCAAAGACATCTTGAGGTAATAATTGAATCTGGGTTATAGATGATTGATTGACTAAATCTGCTCATTTCCTTTCTATTAGAGATAATTTTTCTCTTCATCAACTTGCTCAGTTGTTTGTTAAAGAGATAGTCACGTTGCATGGAGTTCCCCTCTCCATTGTATCTGATCATGATCCCTGGTTCACTTCTATCTTTTGGAATGGATTTCATAAGTCATTCGGTACTAAATTAAACATTAGTAAAACTTTTAATCCTCAATCAGATGGGCAGTCAGAACGAACAATTCCGACCATGGAGGATATTCTACGTGCTTTCTATATGAATTATTAGGGATGTTGGGACCAACACCTTTATTTGGTTGAATTTTCTTATAATAATATCTTTAATTCCCGTATACAGATCCATTGGAGGCAATATATGGAGAACTTTGTCGAACTCCAGCTTTTTCGGATGAAGTAGGTGAAAGGAAGCTGATGGGACCAAAATTGGCTGAAGAGATGGAAGAGAAAGTTTAGTTGATCCAGAAGCACATGAGAATATCTCAAAGCAGACAGAAAAGTTTTGCTGATAACCGGAGGAAGGATTTTTATTCTGATGTAGGTGATCATGTCTTTCTCTAATTTCTCCATGGAGAAGTGTGATGTGTTTTGTTAAAAAGGGAAAGTTGAGTCCGAGTTTTATTATACCTTATGAAATTATGTAGAAATTTGGATTAGTTTCTTACATTGTGTATTTCCACCATGTTTCTCACAGGTACACAATGTTTTTCATGTTTATATGTTGATAAAGTATATGCTAGATCCATCTCATGTATTGGTCCCAGAGATAGTTCAGTTGGATGAGAATATCTATTTGGAAGAACAACCTATCCATATTCATGACCATAGAGAGTAAGTGTTGTGGAATAAGTTAATTCACTAGTTAATTCTTTGTGGAAAAACATATGGTTGTAGAGGCAATGTGGGAATCTTAAAATGCTATGAGGGATAAATACCCCCACTTATTTTGAATAGTGAATAAAAATTGTGAGGACGTAATTCCAAAACGGGGGGAAGCATGTAACATCCCAGGTAAATGAAGAATAAGACATATTTCATATTTATTAATATTTTTGAATTAAATATTAATATTACTGTATATGGGTTTTTATGTTCGATGGCGTACCCAATACGCAACAACAGGTTTCTTTGGAATCTTACGTTGCACGCTAATTATATAATATTATTATATTAAATTGTAGTTAACTCCTAGACATTGTATTAGTGGGAATTAATAAAACTAACTACAATGTGATTATACATATTTGTTAAATGTATTTACATTTATCCAATAAAAGTTAGAGGCTTAAAATGTGAATGAATCTAATTTTAAGCGTAATTACATTAAAAGGTTGATTTATCGCCTTTTAATGGAGAACTATCATTATATATAGTTTTGTTCACTTAAATACATTCTAATTAACCAAATAAAGTCTTTCATTAGAATGGGGACATAAAATTTTACCTTGGGTAATTTTTTGGTGTTTTTTGGATAAAGTTCATTTTTTAATGAATATTGAAAAACTATTGTATTTTAATTTAAAAGTGCCTTTTATTCTAATTTATTTATATGGATAGATTATATTTTTAATTTTTTTTAAAGTTAAATTAAAATATATTTTTACCATTTAATCCAATTTTGGTCGTTAGAATTAATTTCACGTTGAAATTGGATGTAAACAAATATCAACCTTTTGATAGTTATTGTTTCTTAAAAACACGCTATTTGTTTTGATAATGGAAATTAATTTTAAAATTAATTAATCCCACTTCTATGTTTTTAATTTTAAAATATAGGCATCAATTTTGAATTTGGAATATCAAATAATTCTTAGGCTGAATTTTGGTATTTTTCTGAAAAACATCAAATTTTTATGAATAGTGAAACCACATAATGGTAGTTAAAAAAACTGACATTTTAATTTAATTGATATTTTACCAATTTTTTTATTTGAATTTTGAAAATTCTAAATACATGGTTGTTATTAATAACTAACATTTTGTTCTATAAGATGAAAATAATTTTTGGTGAATAGTAACTTTTGACTTTTATTTACCGCGGTTAAAGGTAAATAAAGTAATTCAAGGATAAAAGAATATTATAATAATTCAAAATTACCTTAACACTTGTTCTAACCATATTGGTTGAGTAATTAAAAACCATGAGCATCTTTGGGTACATTTGGGGGACCCCATTGATCCACTAGAGAGTGAAGATGACAATTTAAATTAATTAATGTAATGTAAAGAAAAAATTGACATTAACAAAAATATTTTATTAATTAATATTTATATGGTGCTATAGAAGATCTATTTTAGACTATAAATATAATTGGAACGAATAAAAGATTTCCTACATCATGGTAGTTTTTTTATAATTTTTATATATAATATAATTTAAATTACATATGACACAATAATGATGCAATATTTAACTCATTAATAAATCATTTAAACAAATATGATCACAATGATTACAATATTATAAAAAAGATGACAATTATGATTGGATAATTTTATTTATAATATTAGTCATCTTCTCTTAGACTATAATGATTTTTGGACATTTTGAAATAGAAGAGATGTTTATAATAAAATAAATTTTTCACACTTTCCTAAAGAGCCCATCCACTCTCTTATAAAAGGATACCACATCTAACCAATTCCTCACACCTCTAAAGCCATTTGGCTCGTCCAAACTCTAACCAATTGAGCTCTAAAAATCTCTCTCCTCACCCTAGAAGCCTTATTTTAGGTAGAGGGCACTTCAAAAAGTCTTTTTCTTTAAAACCAAAGGAAATTACCTAAATTAATGGTAACGATTTCTCATAAATTGTATTCTTTTATTTTACTTATCCAACCCATAAACTATAGTTATTCCTTTAATTTATAACCACACCAATATCCTCAATATAATAAGATGTTGTTATGATAAAGATTTAAACTATTCTTATACACACCTCCATCAAATGGATGAAGAACATAATTTTATGTGGATGGAAAACTAAGGCCTCACGAAAAGATGATTGTTCAATTACATCTTACCGACTCTCATGGTTGTCATTATGATGGAAATGTATTTATATATGATACATATTATGATTATGATTTTTTTATGTTTCTTTATATCCAATTTATAGCACTCCTTTATGTTTTCCGTAGTGGGTAAATACGATAATCTCATTTGAGGAAGTGCGGACAACCGCTCCCACCAAATGATTTGATTCATTAATGGCTAATGTGGGATGAATAAAGGATAGATTTAATGATATTACATATGAAATTATAATGGAATTATAATATTCATATGTATCATTATGTTTTAATTCAATTAAAATAATAAATAGAAATGAAAGTAGCGTTCATGCGTACGTACGGCTTACCGTCTACAGGAATGGTGCATTTCATTTCATACCTCCAAATTTTATGTAATATTATAAATAAATGTATATACTGGATATATATGATATTAATGATATATAAATCATGAATACCATTTTGGATATAATGAAGTATTGACCACAAGGACAACTTGTAAATATAAGGTGTTCATGTTTGACTCAAGTACCAAATATCGACAAAATGAACGTTATTAACTTAAATGATTACATATTGTCTATAACATGATAATAAGTGATATAAAATGAATAATAAACATGAAAATGGTTCTTAATAAAGTAGTAATTATGTTTAGTTTATTATTCAGGATTTTAAAGAATGATCGAGTCAAGTCGGACACGAGGTAATGGACTTCGTCTCAATCTCCATTCATTGAGGCATTTTTAGTTTTATAGACGACATTATTTTATACATTGTATAAACCCCTTTGATGCTTCATTTTAGTCAAATCGAATCTTATTATACGAAGCGTTTTACTAAATGACAAAAAGGAATGTTTTATTAACGTAATCGGTGACAACGACCTTTCCGCCGCAGCGAGTATTATTTGATCTTTGGCTTCCTTAACAAGTTAAAATGTTTTTAAAAGGAAAAATAAATACCATATACTTTTTTTACCAATTTTTTTAATTAAAATTATTTTGAGAATGGATTTATTATTTCAATATCTTGAAATGATATTTTGTTATTTCAATGTGGAAATGTTATCTTTCCTTTATGCTTATGTTATGTGTTATGATCATGTTATGGTTCATGTGCATTATTTATGTATATTGGTGGTTCTGTGATAAACCTTGGGCGAGTGAGCCCAAGATAACTCCCCAATTCATTCAGTAACGTGATGGAGATAAACATGATTGTCTCTTAAAGAGATTTAGGGAATATACTGTGATGGGTATTCCAAAGTAACTCCCTATATAGCTGTGATAAACACAATGTAAGTATGATATGGATTCCCCAAGTTACCTTTATGATTTATGAGTTCTATGTGTCCTTCATAAATATTATGATTCCATGAGGTAAGTAAAAGAGTTCATGTTTTGTAATTATTTATGAACAAATGTTTTCATTCATTTTTTTATAACCCTTACTGAGCCTTTTATTCTCATCCCAAGTTTTGAAATCTTTTCACAGGACTTAAAGATGAATACGGTCAGTGATGGGATCAAGGAAAAGTCATGCTGTCTAAAATCTGGAACTAGAAATGAATATTTTTTTCAAGAGTTTTTATTTTAGGAAAAAAATGGAAACTGTGTAGAAATGTCTACCTTTTAATCTATCAAGATGTAATAGTTATGTCCTAGACTCTAAAAATATAAACCTGAAAAGATCCTCAATGTGAATTATTCATTTAATTCAATATTATGTATTTTTTACGGTAGGGTCCTTATATATTACATTTTTATAAGTGAATATATTTTGTAGTTTATGTAACCATGATAAAAGTAAAAGGTTAAATATCAAAATACTAAAAATACACACAAAAATAATTTTTTTCGTGAAACACAATTTTAATATTCAATTTTTAACAAATTGATATTAATAGGTCATATGTAAAGAATATATAATAATATATATATATATAATTCTTATGTAATATATATGTATAACAAAAATTAATTTATTATACATGAGGTTTTATGGGTAGTGAAGGAATTCAAAACATAATATAAGAATTTCAATATCACCTAAATTTTCAATGACAGTCATTAAATATTCCCCATGTGATTTTTAGGTGTTCTATATAATTTATATTAATTTATATTATGATGAATAATATTAAATTTATGGGAATTTACTTATAAATTTTTTGATATCTCTTTATTAAGGTTTACAGATTTTATTTTACCAAAATGGTAATGGATTTTTTCATAATTCATCTTCTTTAACAAATATGTTAGGTTATTAACCTATATTCTATTAAGAGTTTTTTATACTTTCCTTTGACTTTTAATATAATGAATTTCTTTATTTTGATGTTTTTTTTTGGATTTTAATATAACTTATCCATGGTTCTTATGATTCAATCTTAAAAAAGTGGTACATTATTTGTTATACAATATAATAATTTATATAAATTTTTTATTATTAAGCATTAACTGATGAATTATTATAAATTCTTTTTCAATAAAATCATTTATTTTCATATCATGTATTTATATATTTAGAATAAATTTTATCTATTCATTTTATCTGTCTTTGTATCGAAACTTTTAGAATAATGTTTTCAAATAGAACATATGTCATTTCACCAGTTAGATAAAAAATTATAGTTCAATATGTATGATTTTTTAAAAATGACTTAATATAATTTTTAGCATTCTCTAATGGATTTAATAAATTTATTTTTACCCATTATTTAACTTTTTATAAATATCAAACGGAATATTTATGTTGTTTTAAAAACTATTCCAATATTTATATTACCAAAAATGTGAATAAATGCTTTATTTTGACTACTAAATTATTTCCAACTGACATGACTAGAAAAGAATTTAAATATTACATTATATGATTCAACTATGATATTAAAAGAAAATAATTCTGAATATTTTTAATGTTTTAGTTTTTATGAAATTGTTAAAGATATTTTCCCAAAGATATTTTTTAAACTGTTCTTAACGATTCATTTAAAATAATTTATGTCTAATCACAAAAAATAATATCCAAATTATTCTATGAATATATGTTTTTTAAATGGTTTTTAATGATATTTTATATTACACAAGAAATGTTCCATATTATTTTTCATTAAATATAAAATTCTAACTATGATGAAATCATATTATTATACATAATCATTATTGGGAATATGATCCAATGATACAACTCAAATGCATTATATAAATTTTTTATTCGTTTTATATAGTGTTGTTTATGAAAATTGTTTCTATTCTAAATGATAATCCATGTTTAAATGATTATGTAACCCAATTCCTTTTCCATGTGTTCTTATTTGATGAAATGACAGAATGAATATGTGAACCAAATAATTCTGTTATGTTTATCTTGGAAAAAATTATTACAAAACAAATTTCATTTCATGGGTTATGATATGCTGATTTTTGATGTTCATATGGAACCCATATCAATTATATTCATTATGTGTCAGGTGGGACCTATATATGCCGCTACTGTAATGGGTATGTATTGATATCTCTTTACATTAATTTGTAAAGAATTGTTTGTTAACATTTTTTAGTAATGGACACAGTGCACTATGATAATCACGAGATCAAACATTAAATACAATAAGGGTTTTGTGGGTGAACCCATTCCAATATTATATCATTGGGAATAATCATGGACATATGTGTAACTGAATTTATAATTAATTGAGCATGAAAAAATTCCATGTTTTTTAGAAATTTATTTCTCCTTCTTATATTGATCTTTAAATCCCATAGGTTTCATGTCGAATGAACAACATATATTTTAACCACACTAATTATTATAACTTTGTGATTAAGGGTACAATATTTAAATGATATGATCTTGTTAACATAACCATATAAACTAGTTTAATTTGAATATATCATTAGTTTTCCCATAGGAATATATTATCACACGCATTCATTTGTTTCATTTCTATATGTTATGAAACAATGTATTAGGCAAGATATAATTATGAATAATGATTGTAATCATCAAAATATTTAAATATGACATATAATACACACAATTTCTTAATTTTCATGACTCAAAAAGTATAATACATAATCAATTTGTGAGTGGATAATTATTTCATGTGATAAATAGTCATCTATAAAGTTGTAGTATCAATGAACAAAATACCTAGTCCTATAATACTATTTTTGGATAATGGGTTATATAACCTTCTGAAATAGTGATAAAAATCATCAATTAAATACTATTATAAATGTATATGGTTTTTTCTAATTATAATTATCTATATAAGAAAATATCCTAGAATATTGTTGAATGATAGAGCACGTGGATTCCAATAAATTAAATCCATGTCTGGATGCTATAGGTTGATGTTGTTATGAAACAGTAATACCTAGGGTTTTTTATTTTATAAATGCTATATATGGAATGACTCAAGAAATAAATGGCAAATGAAAATATTCCTTACTATGTTGATGGTTTTATAGTCCTAAGCGAAAAGATTCCACAATTGACCAATAATATACAAACCATAATGAATTATTTGAATAATGGACTAGGTAAAACCTAATGTATCACTGATTGAAAAGGTATTATCAATTAAGAAAACATATAAATTATATTTTATTATTACATTTTTTATAAATATTAATATTATTCAAAAAACAATTATTAAATGATTTATTCAATAGTTGGAACCATATGGCACTGCATTAAATTTGAATTTGATATTAATTGCATTGATGAGAAAAAAATTATGAATAATGTTTATGATATTGGGATAATTCCATAATAGTTACCTTGATATATGATTATTATCTTGAACATCATACAACTCTTAGACTCACCAAATAGGATAAGGATTATTTCACGGAGTGCTCGGGTGCTGGAGACAATAAAGTTAATAAGAATTGGATCCCTTTTTTTTTTGAGAATATGGCATGACGATCTGAAGGGAATGTATCAAGGGGCTTAAAAGATTTGTTTTAGGTGGAATAGAAGGTTACAACAAAATAAATTATTAATGAAAATGAAAATTCATAATTACTAAAATTTATGAGAATGATGGTTTTCCAAATCCATCCTCAAGGATTGAATTTTTTGAATTTTGAATGCATGGGAATTAAAAAAACAATTATCAAAATTTAAATTTCATAATGAAAATATGTAATGTGTTACAAGTAATGGTTATACTTTTTATTATGAATACACCCAAAAAATAAAATTTAAAGGTGTGAGAGTAATATTACTATTGTTTATTTTTTCCATTTAAATCATGATTAAATTAAAGTTCATAGATATTAAGACATGATTCATATTTCATAATATAAGAAAGTAGAACTATGGATAAATATAATGAAGATTAATTAATGGTTTAGGAATGATGTGGAGTGATTTAAATGTTTTTAAGTAAACTCCTGAAATATGTGTCATGAATCTTGAAATATATTATTACTTTTTATAGATGAATTTATTTATGAATTTTAAATAATATGATGACCAGTATTGATAAAAAAGAAAAGAGATTTCTTGTAAAGGATATTATTTATTGAATATAATTAGTAATGGAATATAATGAAAAATATTTTACATATTTTGAGACAATGGTGTTTAATTTGGATAAAGAGACTCGGGATATTGATAGACTGAAATTGATAGAATAGAGGACTCTAAAATTGTTTAATGAGATTTTTAGAAATTTTTATATGTAATCAATTATGAATTATACAAAACGTTTTCATTTATGGTAGATAATCAACAATATATGGTTTTATTTAAGTAATGAGGATGGATGTATGTTTTCAATGATGAAATATAGCAATTCTAGTTATTACTATACATTCGTTGAATATATTACAGTTGTGTTCATATATTTCATATGTGAGAATTAATATAAAAATTAAAACATTTTAGGAAATAATTCAATGTTTATTTTTTGGAATTTAAGTTATTTTATTTATATATTTCAAATTTCTGAATGGTGATATAGTTAAAAAATAAACGAGAGGTTTAAGTTAAATTTTGGATGAGAATCCGGATATTAAAGAACAACATCATTATGTGATGATTTATGCATATTGAATAACATGTAAACTCCAATTTTATATGATTCCCCTTGATATAAAATGAATAAATTTTCATTCTTTATTGCATATTTTGATCCATTAATTATCCACATGTAACAAATTTATAATTATTTTTTTGGTAATAGATGCAGTGGAATTTGATCTTAGCTCATTTAAATGATAAAATTTAGATTATGATATAATGGAAATTTAATTCAAAGGTATGTAAGCCCCATATAAATTCATTATTGTATTTGGAAAATATATTTTCCATTAAATATTACATATATCACATATTAGTTTCATGACATGATCCATGTATATCTCTAAAGAAAGTGTATACATAATATATCACATGTATTGAGATTAGAGATATTAAAATTAGAGACTTGGGAATTATTGTGAGGAAAAATCAGGGGAGGCTCTATCATTTAGAAAATATTGAATTAATCAATACCACTCAGTTTATAAATGTTTTTAGTGAAACAATAAGCCTTTAATGAATTTTGGGAGGCATAGGATGTATTGAAGTAGATCTAGCATCAATTGGTTTCACTAGATTGATGATTTTTGAGAGTGAAAGCCATGTTTTGTGTGGAAAAACGTAACATCATGATATTTTAGAAAAAAATTTAAAAATAAAATCATGGTTTCATTATAGACATTAACTATAAGAAAAATAAAATTTATCACATGTTATAAAAACTGTCGAGTTTTGAAAAAAATTGTTAAATACTAATAAATTATTTTTTAATTATATAATGTTATCAAATATTCCATGGAATGAAGGGTAATAATATTAATAAATTTATTTTTATAATATATTTTTTACAAAGGTATATAAATACAAATATTTTATGATAAATTAATTAGAAATTAAAGTAAAACTCGTTTTAAAATAATGGAAATCTATGTATATAATTATTTTTGTAAATAGAAAATAATTTAAAAATATTTAAAAATTAACTTTAACTAAATGATTCTAATTAATCATGAATATAATATATTTATTAATATATTTATCAATAATCCTACATTATTATACTTATGAGATAAGATAAAATATAATTTCACTCAAAGAAATTGTAATTTACTAAAAAGATGTTTTCTCGCATTCTGAGAATATATTTGTATATTAAATTTTCTATATTAGTAGAATATTTATTTAAAAAATTTAAGTATATTTTAATTCAACATTTAAAAATTTTCATAGAATGAATGTTTTATAATTTTATTAAATACTAATTTTTCATTGAATATTGAAAAGTATAGTATTATTTATTGAATATTAATTTCATTTAAAAAATTAAAAATAATAAAATAATTTAAATATGTTTTAAAAAGTAACATTATTTCAATTATATATATATATTAATCCAATTCATTTAATATACATCAAATTCTTATTTATGTTTTATATGAAAATATTTATAACAGTTAAACATTTTCAATTTAGTAAATTACTTCCTCGTTGTTTATACTATTATAGTAAAAGAATTATATTTTCTAAATATATGAGTAATATTTTCAAAAATGGATTCTAAATTTTGGGTTATAATAATTTATATTTCTCAATATTTTAAGCTAAAATTTTTTTCTATAATAAATTCTGAAAACATAAACAATTTAGTACCACAATTTATGTTATAATTGGTTTTCATGGGATAAAGAAAAATTGGTATAGGATAAATGACATAGAATCCTTTCTAAACCCCATTTTAAGGCCATATATTTTTCATATATAAAACATGATTCTAGAATGAATGCTTTTAGTTTATTTTATAAATGTAAAAAACATTAATACACAATTTTCATCTAAAAATTACATGGCTACCATTAAACTGATATATAAAATAACAACCCCCTCATATCCTATTCAAAAATAAAAAATATTTTAGATCCAAGAAGGCCTAAATAGATATATTAACTAAATCCACACAATTACCTATAATCCTATTATTTTTCAGAAATCAAACCTTTAAAACCTTTTGGTGCATACAAATACAGTTTGCCCAATGATGTGGTATCATGCTTAAATAAAATCATCCTATTATTTCTTGTACCCACTTCTTTGCTTTATCTTACAATATGATGATATTATAACACAAATATAAACCATATGACGATTTTTTTATGTTAATGTTCAAACATATATTCATTATCACATCCATCAAATTGGAAATGAGATTGTTGATGCTATATACGGTATACTGTCACCTCAGGGAAATATGTTATCTGTTGAAATCTCCACAAATCACAATTGGATCAAAATGATTTTAATATATTATATTAGTGATATTATTAAATTTCATTAGTTATAATACAAAATATACAATACTAATTATCAACCCATGGAACATCAATAACATCACATGTGTGTATAGTGGACTACCACATCGCACAATGATGTGATGTCGTATTCATTTTTTTACCTACATGTAATGAGTATAAAGTAAATTTATATACATGTTTTATTTAATGTAATTATACATATTTAGATATTGTGCCAAAAATACATTCTGTTAATCCATTTAGTGGGGGAATTGAATACATCATTCATGTGTGTTATAGGTTACCACATCACAATACAATGGGAATCATTTTTCACTTACACATTTGAAGGTAGGTTATTTGGATAAATATAATGACTACATCTGATATATATGAAATAATAATTATTAATTATGTGTAATATAATGATTTCTATTATTTAATTTTATTTTTCTATAAAATTGATACATTATTCATTCTTTAATATAGCATATAGTCTCCTTGAATGGTTTATTTCTTTTTCAATATCAAACTTTTATGGATTACAATAAATACATATATACTAAATATATATGTTATTTATATTATGTTTATCATTATTTGGAGGATGTAACAATGATCAATGTATGTCGATTGAAAATAAATAATCAAATCATACATCAAAACAATGTTTTTTCACAGAAATGTGATTTTAAAATGGAATTGTAAATTAATGGTTAATAAATTTTCACTTGTAAATAATATATGGTATTATATATATATAGTTATTTTTAAAAATATAAGAATGATAAAATAATATTTATTATAAATTATGTTATAATATTTATAGAAAATTTGAAATGCTCGGATAGAGATTTCCAAGTCACTTCTATTTTCTGTGAGACACATTAACTATTAACCACATGCTTCACTTATGTGGGGTATATACAGCTCATAAATATACGTAAATATTCTTCTATTAAAAATTTTTTGTTATAAAAATTCATTTTGGGAACTCTAATTCATTGGTATTATGGTTCAAATGATGCCAATATGTTAATTTGTTTTATAAATTTCTCTTTTTTTGGAGATTAAATCTGATATTCACATATCTTCATTTATAATGGCTATGTGTAAAAACATTGAAAAATAATATCATAAATTTATATATTTTCATTATATTTTAATTATTATTTACTCTTACAATTTTAGGGGGTTTAGAATAATTATTTGAAATAGTGTGTGGGTTTTATGATACATTATCAATGATTTTCAAGATTGATAATATGTTTCCTTCTAATTAATAAATATTACAAAATATCATTCAAGAAAATATTTGTTGTCATTATAAATTGTTTATTTTGGGGAATATAGGTCTTCTTTTACTAATCATATATTTATTTAATCATAATGACAAAAAAAATTTAATGAAATTATTCTTAAAATATCACATTGGTAAAAGACCACATTTATTTTGTATCCATGTTTTTAAAAAAAAATATTTTAATTTTTTTACATTATAAAAAAAATTATTCATGAATTTTTTTTCACATTCATTACTTTTACTAATAATCAAATAATTAATCTTCATATTTTTTAACAAAAAAAGTAACTTTTTTTCAATTACAAAATGTTTGAAATGAATCATTGTTTTATTGGAATTTCAATTTCCTTATATTAGGATGAAAATGTTTTGTAATTATTCGTTAATATGATTCAATGTTTTCTTTGAAGAATAGTATGTTTAAAATGATTAATGTTTTAAAAATATAATGTGTCAATGTTAAAAGGATATTTTCCTCATGAAATTATATAAATGATTTTTAATTCCTTCTATATATGTTTTCAAGTATCTTTTAATTGAATATTATATTCAGAATATTTTATGATTTATATTTTTAGACGTTTTATTTTCAATGAAATGTTATTTTACTAAAAATATTTCGAATTTATTTTACATTTGAAACCATTTTCCTTTTATGATTGAATCCATTGATTATAATTGGTATTTTTTGGGTTCATTTTTTTTGTATATAATTATTATTCTTTCAGAAAATGGTTTTCTAATATGATGAAGATATGTTTTCAAACATGTTACACATCGAAGGGTTTAAATTTAACGTTCTCTAACATTCTTACTAGTACATCATGGCCCTTGTATAAATTATACATTTTTTTGGTAATTTTTGGTGGCCATTTCATATGTTTATAGGAAAATTTTGGTAGATGTTGGGGCTATATGGATTGGCTTCATGATTAGGCAATATCTTATGAGTTTCATAGAAAGTTGTATATGCAATAATGGTATACTAGATGGGGGAACATGGTTTCTCTAAACATTGTGAAAACCCCTATAAACCATGCACCCATTGTTATAGTCGTTAGTTTTTTTGGAATATGGTTAATGTGTCAATGTAGACAAACCATACACCCCAAATAGAATTTTTGTATTAGGTACACAATTTATGTGAACATTTACTCAAAACCATGAGGGCTCCACATAATATTGTTAATAAAGGTTTTTATGATGATATTTAGTAACTAATAATATTTTAGACCCTTTTTAAGAAATAATAAATACAAATTATCTTATCCTATTGACTTAATCCTTAAATTTTTTCAATAGGATTAATTTTTGGGACTCTAGAAGACTATATACAAATCTTGATTCCCTTGAACTATGTAAGATGTTATTTTTATTAAGGTAATACAATTATTGTTAAAAACTCACCTGATCTCTTCACCTAGTGTGTTTGGGAATAGAAAAGGGTTTTTATTACATATATGAGGGGTTTCACATAGTATTTACATCTTTCTTGTGGATCTAGGATCATGAGGAGCTAATCTATTATTCTCATGACACACCATTTGAAGGTGAAAAGATTAATCTAACTTCATGATGTAAGTGTTTCAGTATTGTAGATAATTTTATTATTATTATGAAATTCATTTGATTTAATCATTCAATTTTTTTTGTCATTATGGGATTTCATAGAAATATTCATGATTGAATATAGTTTTTTTCAATTAAAATAAGGTTTGTATACTAGTTTTTTGATTAAACGCATGATTAGTTGTTTTTTAAATGGGTTTTAAAACACCTCTATGGATTGACATAGATTTTATAATTTTTTATTAATAGTGACTATGTTTATAATTTTTTTGACAATATCAGAACAGTGGGATACATTGGTGCACCAGAATCAAATTCTTCTCTCGTAATTTGAATAAAAATAAATAAAGGTTTGTGATATCAGATTACTCTGGACGGACAATATATTAGTTGGTTCCAACATATTATTTTTTTAGGATTATATAATGACTATTATGTATTCATTAATTTTAAGGACAATAAAAATGTTTTATTCTCATTTATAGTATATTTATCATGTGATTTTTTTCATTGATTATTTCATACATTTTTTCCCATGTGGTTGTATCACATGGATTCATATAATGGATTATTTCTTTGATATTTCATTACATATACACATTATTATTTATGTATAAAAATTATTATTTTATAACTTATACATTTAAAATTATTGGATTGGTTAATATGAAAGTATTTTATAATAAAAATTTAAATAATTTACATATTGGTTATGATTTATAATTTTCGTAAAATCATTTTTATATAAAAACATACAACTCATACATTCTTTTTATTTATTATTATATTGACTAGGTGTTTGTATCCTATTATGATTTTTAATAATATTTTTTTCGGATATGTAAATGATATTTTTCATTACCATGATAATAGTAATGAATATTATAGTTTTTTTAGAATCTATTTTCATAAATTTATCTCATAATGTTATTTAGATTTGATAGTTGGTCACATGTAGACATTTTTTTCTTGTATTTTAATTAAACATAGTTTAAATAAATTTTCATAGTATTTAATAATTAAAAATGTATTACATTATTTAAATTTTTACTATCATTTTATTTCATGATTTTTAAAAATTTATTTTATTCTCCGATTTCATCTATAAATCGTGACTGGTATGCTCTGGAGGCTTTACGATCTAAAACATTTTTTTACAAAAATGATTCAGATGGATTCTCATATTAATGAGTCTTAATCCAACCAGATATTGGTTGTTTTAATTTAGTATAAATATGTAATAATAATCAATTTTTTCATAGTATGAGTGTGGGAGTGTCCTTGGTTAGATCCCATTTAAATCTAAACTTAGATTACACGGTATTTTGATTAATGTTATAAAACATCAAGACATGGTGTTTTATTTCACTGTAATGATCACAGAATGATGTTTTATATGTTAATTTATTCCTTATTAATTAATCATCCTTGATTTGTATAGTTTAAAATTCTTTTATAATATTCATGTTATAATTAATTGATCTGAATTATTGTTGTTAATCTAATTAATTTTTAAATATTTTCTATAATTTTTAGTTAACGTCGTATGAATAATAGATAGTTATTTAGAGAAGAACTCTATCAAACCTGAGATTGAATTTTGTGAGACAACATACACATGTGATTCCTCTGGTGTACACTTCTTTTATTGATGTTAAAATCCTTACAACACAGACTCTGAGATAGATGTGTTTTTGATATGTGGGAAGAGTAATGGATCATTTAACAAAATTCCTAACTAGCATCTTTATGTATTTAATAGTGATAATGGACACCATGAATCCTATCATTTCCTTTATTATATTTTTCTGATATTCAATTTCATTAACATTCTAATAGAATCTAATGTGTCTTTCTGCAATTTTATTTTCACCGAAGGATATGGGAAGACTCTACAATGAAATATAAGCAATAGAAGGATCTTACCTAGACATCAATCCAAAAAAATCATCAATTATCATTTTTACCCTAAGAAAGTGCATTAGGATAAGTCTTAGGAGTTACCAACCATGGATCATGGAAATTATACTATCCTAGTGTATTACACTAATATTTTGTTATTTCGGTGCATATGGAACAATATCTATTAAAAAATTACTACCTATATGCTTTATGGATTTATAAGAGATTAATTAAGGATATTCGAGTGATGTAGAATAAATTTTTTCATCCTATATTAGTTTATATATCAGAAAATTAGCATTTTATAAGGTAATCATTTTTAGAAAGACTATTTTAATTGATGCTTTAGTTATTATAGTTGTGAAACATTGTGTGACTTGTTACATGAGAATTATTCACACATGTTGTCACATTTATTTGATATGGATTTTAGTGGACTCATTAGGGTATTAGAAAGTCATCTTTTATAAATGTGGAAGGCTTTTTCATTCAAAGAATAATTTTTTACAGGCCCCTTTGAATTGTCATAATATTTTTTGTTATAGAATCCTAATAAATTTATATAAAATGATACACTATGGAAATAAAAAACAATCTAGTCTTAGAAAATGTTTTTTGTTTCATACTGATTCTACCAAAGGTGTTGTTCCCAGTACTTAGGAAAATTGGGATGTTCATGTAGCCAAAACCATATGTATTGGTGTAGAAAAATCAATGCTAGTGTAATCGAATGTACATTCACCTAATATTATAGGTACAAAGTTTATTTTATCTATTATAGTGCAAGTACTATTTTATATAGGCTCAAAATAATTATTCCATTAATGTTATTCAATATGTGTGTATTATATATTGAATTTATTCCATTCATTGTTATTACATAGATTCATTTCTGAAAAGAGGCCTAAACAATTATTCAATGGTCCCACCTGCCGGTTGAAGGAAACTAGCTAAGTGGTGGAATGTGACATTTTAGTTATTGATTTTGAAATCATCGACCTAATTCCAATAATTGATTATATTAAACATATTATTTCCGATATAGACAATTATTACCATCATTATTGGGTTCCTCATCTATTATGGATAATATTATTTTATTGGGTGAGTGGGACTATAGATTAAGAATGGTAGGGCCTATTTTTTCCAGTTGTTGGGAGTAAAAATGTGATATTTTCAAAGTTTTTTATTTTATTTCATTATTCATTGATTAGGTAGAATTCTTCCTATAGTGGATGGGGTATATCCAATATTTTTTCTAGATAATTGTTTTTGGGTTCCCACTATAGAGAGAAGGCACGATTAATATTGACCTACTCCCTAGTATGATGTATGTTTTGATTCCATCTTATTTAATGGTACCATCAATAATCTGAGGAACATATATTTTTCCTGAGGTTCTATAAATTAAGAGATTTTTTCATCTTATTGTTTCACTATATTTTTCAAATATCATCTTTTAAAAGACAATGGATTTGATGTTTATTTTTTCATGTAATATTCGATTTAAAATTACGTGACTGTTAAGAAAAAATATACTTTACCAATTATTTATGATATTTTTAACTAAATTACACGTTTATGATTTTTTTATAATATTGATCTTCAATAAGGGTAACCAAAGTTCAAATTCATATAATTGAATATAACAAAGATATTGTTAAGAATACTTATGGGGAATTTCATATTTCTTCTTATGTTTTTTGGTCTCATTTATTCACACTGATTGTTTATGGATTTAATGGGAAAAAATATTTCATCGATACAAATAAATTTGTTTTTCTATTTATTTGGATGATATTTTCGTTTATTTTATATCAGAAGATGAGGATATGGTCAATTTTGATATCATTTTTAAAATTGTGAAAAAATATTGAATTTATTGTATTCATTCATTATTTGAGATTTGGGATCCAATATGTGATGTTTTCTATATCATGAAATATCAATGAGGGTAATATTTTTGGATAGAGATAAAATACTAGTTTTTTGTCCTTAGAGAATCGTAAAATGTGTTTCAGATCCAGATATTCTGGTAATTTTTGGGTAACTATAGGATATTTTTTAGGATTTATATAAGATCACATCTTCTAAGAAATATTAAAATCTAAAGAGATTAAAATTTGAATTTATTGAAATATTTTATAGATATCTGGAGTATATAATGTGATGGTTGGTTTAAAAAACAATTTTCATTCCGTAAAAAATGGATGAATGTTTCATGTTTTCTATGGTTTTTTTATAATGGTTTTTGGGCGTGTCTTCATATATGTGCATGATTTTGCTGCATATGCCACTCTCCCATTATTCCCCTGATAGAATTAATATCCTACCCACGATCAGGTGTAGTTTGAAATTATTATTCCCCTAAAATAGTCAAATAAAATTCTCATAGGGGATTAGTTTATAATATATTATGATAATAAGTGCATGAACTATATTTTTTCTCAAGGTGATCTAATCTAGTGATAGAGTAACGGGGTGGAGTATCTTCAGAAATTTTATTTGGAAATTAAATAAATTAATTGGAAATGGAATGTGGTTGGTTATCTTATGATCATAAAATAAATGAAACAATCTATTTAAAATCATTTATTCGGTGGTATCTTAAGTGTTTGTTTTCAGAGTTGTGTTTGGGAGTAGAATATATTGTTGGATATGTGTTTTTATTGCTTTTAAGAAATATGAATCATCGTTTTATGTCTGATTTCATTTCAAGTAGTTTGCAGAAATTGAGTACAAATGATTTACTAAAATCTGTAATGATGGGGAGTCCTTGGTTGAATAGACACGATATCCTAGTATAGGTTATTTTCTTCTATTTCATATTAGTTATTCCCTTTTAATTGATGAGGATTTTATGGAAATTTGAACCCATAATTATTTATACATAACCATAAACCTACCATGATATAACATGACATGATATATAAAAATTGGTTTCTATGGATGAGGAGGTTGTCTATTTAATTTAAATCATTGTGTCTCACTTTTCCAAAAATTAATGTGGTGAGCTAGATTCCCATTGGTTTGAAGAAACCAATAATCATTCAGTTGTTGATGGTGGATTATAATTTTCTATTCTTCGTCACTAGATTTTGAAAGAATACTAGTATGGAGGATGTGATTTGGGTGTACATTTATTGTCATATAAAATTATTTCATTTCCATATTATGATGAATGTGGGAAATATTAGAGTCTTGAGGGTATTAGAGAATTTGGGATAGCATGGGGTTTATTTATTTGTTGATTCAGAAAGGAAACCAATATACCATCTATGTTTTATACTTGTTATTAAGTGGCGATTGGTTCCTTGTTGAAATTATGCACAGATTTCAATCCAAATATGGATGGACAAACAATTGTTCATATTAATTTTCATATAGTCATTATTTGATCTTACGATCAATATTTTTTTATATTGGGAAAGGTATTTTTATCTTTTTTAATTTTCCTAAAAAAATATATATCAATATTATGTAATGATGGATCTCGTTGATGAATTGTATTGGAATCCATTTCGATCTACCTTGTACATGGATGAGTTGGGGTAGAGGCCCTTGATTGGGAAGAGTCGCATTTACAATATGGTATTAATGGAATAGATGATTCGTAGTAGTTTGTTTACAAAAATCGTCATGAAAAATCATATACAGTCCATCGACCTTAGAAACTATAGTATGATGCTAGAGATTAGGTGTTTTTTTCTCAGAGTCTCATATTTCCTGTGAAAAAATCGATTGGTTAAGTCAGGTAAGAGGTTGCAGAAGATTGTTGAACCCATTGATGGGATAGAGAGACTCAAAATGGTGCATTATATTTTTGGCATACTATCTAAAATGAAATCAATCCTAAACATGTTTTATGTTTCATATATGATTTCATATCACCCAAATCCATCCCATGTGATTGAATTAATGAATACTAATTTGGATCCCAAATCCATTAATTTTTAAGAGTTATTTCATATTAGATGTCTTCTTGAAAAGGACAATAATTTTAAATGATTCCCTTAGTTTGGATACAATGGATGTTCTAATGAGATATCGATGTGATTAAGGAGGGAGAATGGTCAAATAGGATGTATTTTCCTCATATTATTTCAAGTCCATTATCTTGAGCATATTCATGGGATATAAAAATTACTTGGTGGATAGATTTTATCATTCCACTACACTATAATTTGTACCACATGGAACGTTATAAGACCATAGTTTTTGGGCCTTTCATTGGGATATTTTGAATAATTATCAAAAAAATTGAGTCATTTGGGATATCCACTTTTAGAGAGTGATTAGTGAAATCTGTGCAATATTTCCTTGGAAATTTTTCATCCATGAATGATCTATTATATTGAATTGTATGGTGTTTTCAATTATTTGTAGACACCCCCAATGTTTTTCAGCCCAATTAATATAGATTATTAATGGTTTTAAAATATTAAAATTAAACATTCATATAAAATTTTTACCTCCAATAGATGATATGTATAGAGAACATAGTTAAGGTGAATTATTACTCCTAACTATGCAGCCTCTCTAGAAAATGAATCATGTAGTGTTATAATGAATGGATTTTTTAAATTAAAATCCACTAGAAGTTGATATAAAATTTAATGACTCCCAGACAAATATTTTTTACATAATCCTTTCCTAGATGTATATAAAATTATCTCTATTGATTTTATGAATATTTTAATTATTCTAGATGGATTAACAGAAGTAATGTTTCATTTTTTTCATTTTTATAAATTCCATATTAGATTCATATTTGAAATATACTCTTATTTTCTTTTGGAAACTAAAGGATCTATGTATGAATTATCTATGGGGGTTGACATAGTAATTATGTATTTCATGTTGATCAAGGATCATTAAGACCCAATTTACTATTCCCTTGTCTCTATTGTTGATGGATAATATGTGTACCTCTATTGTTGAGGCATGTGATTCTTTACAATATGTGAATTCTGTAAAATTATTATCATTCTTGTAAGATTGATTCAAATTATTAATTAAATATAATTGAATTGTTTTTTCTTTTAATAAAAATTAATGTACCATTTATTAAAACTTGTATTTTTTACAAAAGCTAGTTTTCAGACGAACTATTTTATTAAATTATTGAATGGTGGTTTTACTTTGGAAATTTTTTTCAATTTCAAAATAAATTTAAATGAAATAACGAATCTTTTAAAAATGTTAACATGTTTTTACAATTTATTATTTAAAATCAAGGAATATTGGGAAACATTTGTGAGTTGGGAATATACATTCAAGTCAATGTGTTGTTTTTAAATAGCAAAAAATGGTGGTGGGAAACAATATTGGATGGTACCATCATATTCCTACTTCCAAATTATCGAATGTATAATAAATAATGTCTTATATTAGGGACTATTTTGGATTTAATTTTCGTTAAAAATATTTTATCACGAGGTGGATTAATCATGGATTGTTTCTTATAAGAATTCACATCTGGTTTTCACACTTTCTTGATATAATGGATTGTTTCATGAATAGGTTTCTTACATTCATAACTTATGGTGTTTTTATATGAATTCATTTTTAATCAATTATATATTCCATATTTTGACTATTTGTAAATATGAATGGTTTTTTTAAATACCAATGTAAATTATTTACACATTCACAGGGATTTATGATTATTCTAATAGTAATGTTCTTATTTCAAAAGATATAATTATGACATTCATAAAAGAAGTACTTGTATAGAATCAATGGTGGTATCATGTTGGGGATTATTGTAACAATATTATTTTCAGTTTTGGAGTATCTAGTGTTTTTTATAGGACCCATGTAATGGGATGTGCATCGTTAAGCATATCGCTTCACTTTTCATTATTTCCATTGTAGTGGGATGTTTTCGAGCATATATTTAGTATTCTTAATAAGTAATGAAATTGTTTTATCATAATTATTTTTATTTATTTTATATTATATTCTATAGATCATGGATGTATATATTGTTTTTTAATTAGTACTTTACATATATGTTTTTTATTCTTATATGAGACTTTTTTACATTCTCTTGGAGCAACTAACCTATATGACAGTATTTCTCATCCTTTTTGTGTTTAGAATTTATGTTTTATTACTTATAAGATGATAAAATGACAATAAAATATATTTTTTCTTAAATAACTTATTCTATGATGAAATTATAGAATTGTTTTAATCCAATTTCATCTAAAAAATGTTATAATATAATTGATTTTTTTGAAACAGATTTCTTTTAACATGTTTGGATATGATGATTATTTTATGATCTTTTAGAACACGTATATATGATATTAATTACATGATGGATGGGACCTATATATACCTCCAATTAATAATGTACATATTTATCTATCCTGATATAAATAGGTCAACATTTGAGAGTGAACTCAGTATAGTAAGAGATGTTGTCTCTAATAATGGACATAATAGTGTACAATGACTACTATGATAGTTTATATAGTAAACCCAATCAACTATGATATAATTTTCAATGATCCTTGACATTTATGGAAAATATTCTTTGTTCTTATGTGTATACCACAATTCTATTATTTTTGATAATGTTATTATCTTGTAATAATTTGTCACTGATTCCCTTTTGATTTATGAGAAATGAAACATGAATATTTATTTTATGAAATAATATCAAGGACAATACTAATCTAGGATGGGGTTTAAAATGTTAATATCATGTTCAGATACCCTCGTTATTACTTTATTTTTCATTTTGTACCTTGTTTACCCTTTATGAGAATTTGAGCTCAACTATTAATATGAATACTTTAACTAGGTTGTGGTGAAATTTATTAGGCATGAATGAATAGTTATGTTTATTGATATTTAAAACTTTGTATGAGATTACATTTCATTCTAATAGACCATTATTTCTTGTGTCAATGATTCAAAAGGCAAATGACCAAAATGATTCTATAAATGATTATTATTTTAGGTAATGAATATTAATCTATAGTTCTTTAATATTAATATATGTGATTCCTAGGGTTTTTACTATTTTATTTAGCTTTTATAATATGTTATATAATAAAATTAAATAAAATAAATGTAAATTTTATTTCTTCTTATTTTTCTGAGAAATTTTTTTATGTTCATATAAATTTGATTTTATTCTATTTATATAAACAATAATGATTTTATTTTTAAAAATAGAAATTATCTAAAAATTGTCAAAATTAATTTTGATAATGATTATTTATTATAGATATTATAAGGAAAAACATTTCATTCTCCTCAAATATTTATTCTATTATATAAATATCAACACATGGTGGTTTATAAAGAAAGAATACATATAGTTTCCATTATGTGGTTGGTTGGACAAGAATTACAAATATAACCATTTTATTTTTTAAGGATTATTATCTCATTAGATAAAGGGAAATGAATTGGGATTGAACATGACCCACAAAATTACATTATACAATACTATATTAGGGTATGTTTAGAGGGCCTCGACATTAGGGACATTAGTATGTGGTTATGAATGTGAAAAATTATTATTATTATGTGATTTTTTCATGCCTCATTTTTATAAACCCATGTTTCCACACTTATATTTGTCATGGTTTATATATTGTATATGTATTACACAATGTATCAGGATTTATGATCATTTTTTTGGTTATCAATATCATAGGTTTCCTATAGACAAAATTTTCATCTTCTCATTATAATATTCTCCTCCAACTGTAATCTATTATCATTTAATGGTTCACCCAATTTTTATGCTAAACTTGCAATTTATCTCAATATATTATATGTTTTTAACCCCTTGGTTCAGAAAATTTTTATTATATAAGGTATTTTGATAAGAGTATCATCTTTGAACAATAGATAATATAAATTCAATTTATGGTTTGATTAAGTTGGCTATGTGTATAATATCAAATTACAGTAAACCTACGGGTAATGGGGAGTAAATTTCTATGAAATATAATATGTATTCATTTAAATGTCTACAATACTATATTTGTTTATTTTTAGATCATTTTATGGTTACCATTTTAGTGTTTAATCAAATTTTGGGAATATCAAACAATAAGCTTGAGGAAAAATGCTAAAACATTCAATAGATTATATATGAAAAGGATGAACCTATAATGGAACATCGTCAAATTAAGGATTCATTATTTATGATATCTTAGTTTTTATTTCATTATAATATTTACTTCATTCCCTAATTAATAATTTTAATTACTAGAATTTTACTTTATTCTGTTGTTAGAAATAACATGGGGGGATCATGTCACCGACTACTATGACACTGACTTTTGTGATCATCTTTATGACTAAAAAAATGAAAATTGGGATAGAATTAAAAATAGTAAATCTATTATCATGAAATCCTTTAAATATAAAACTGATTAATTAAAAAATGTCAAAATACTAAACACACAGTTGAATGATTAATTTCTCATTGATTCTATCAAGAAACTAATTTCAACCAACCTTGTCTAAAAATATAGGTGATGAATTAATAATTCATGGATAAATACGAAAAAGATATCTTCATTAGTTTAATTATTATTTAATAAAATGAATTCATTATCTATATTTATTTTTTTGGGAAATTCGATCAATGTTGGCATATAATTCTAAAAATAATCCCACAAGAATGAGATGACATCATTGATTAGGAAAAGTATAATATTATATTTTTCAAAAAATACATTATTAAATATTTAAAAAAAATCATGAATTATTATTGTTGTTCAAAATTGGTCATTAATCCATTTGACCCAATATCGAAGTAATAATTTGAATTTTTAGGTGTTCTTATTGTATTATCACTGTACCAGAATGAAATTTGATGCATTTATTTTTTTCTTAGTTTAATTTCATTGAATATAATTGTCCATCAATGGTATAAAATGATATAAAAATTGTCTATAATGTCTAAATATAAAAACGATAAATTAAAATCACAAAATTCATGGATTTTTTTTGGGGATGGAGATAAATAATTTCTCCATTGAAACTATAATTAATGAAGGATTAATAATATTATTACACACATAAAATCCTTGAAAATTAATTGGTGAAATTTGATTACTATGATATTTTAAGGATTCATGTTTGGAAGAAGCTTCCATCATGAATAGGAAAACACAACATATGTTACCATGATATCTAATGATATTGATGAAATAAATGATCATACCAATTCACCACCAACATTCCAAATCGTCAATTTTGGGGAGAATTGACATGATGAAAACCAATGCATTAATTGAGGACTGATGATGAAAATCAATATCAAAAAATGTTGAATCCATGTGATAATGTGTAAACCAATTCAGATAGAATTATAGTAATAGGTCATGAAATTATTGTGGGGAAATTTGTACTCAAGCTCCATTAATGATTACGAAATATCATATTAGAATCTAATAATACTCACTCCTCAAGTTCATAATTTTTTTTACAAATTTCCTTTAATCATCATCCATGTAGTTTTATATAATTTTGAAAGAATGATATTAATGGTGGGATGATTGAATTTGATATCTATGATGCTTATATGATTTCATTTTTGTGTGAATATACATCGTAATTTTTTTATTCTTCCATTTTTACAAACAAATGTGATTTTTGGAATGTATTTTCGTTTTCTATTTAGATATCATTTCATTTATTGGTTCATAAATGGACATTCAATATTAGAAACCAAACTATGATTTTACTTAAATTTAATGTTGATTATGACCTCACTATAGTTGTATCCTCGCTTAAATAGGATATTTTACAACGAAGTGTTGGTAAAATATCTCATATTGATGGGGAAGCCCTATTGTGAGGAGATGTATTTCTTCTGTAATATGACCATTTATTAATTGTTGTTGTTTAATGTCCTCATCCCGATCAAGTGGTTGAACATTTAATAGACTCATACTCAGTGTTATTCCTATAATATAGCAACCATATATAATTCCTTCTTTTATATTGTAGGAAATTTAGAAGAAACTCTAAGAGTGTCATGAAAATGAAAATATATTAAAATGATCTTAACTATATAGTTCACCAATGATACATGTTTAAAAAAACTATGGATACATATGTATCAACATTGATTATTATGAATATAAAAATTACGGATAATGAAAACATTTCATCAACCTATTATTGATGAAATGTTTAAAAACCCACAAGGGATAATAATAAATATAAATGATGACAATTGAAATACATTAAAAAATTTATTTTTTATAAGGGTTTTTATCTAAAACAAATTATTTTTTGAATGATAAAGGAATAATTATTTTATAGTGACATTATTTAGACAAAAAAATTCCTAAAATACCTTTATAGATATAATAAATTGAGTGAAATCATATTACTAGATTCAGAATGATGATGTTTATATAGATGATATTCTAACAAATTCTATGATAAAGGATGATAATGTTTTTTTTACGAATTGTGGAGGATATCTAATAAATGATATATTGGTTTTGAAAATTTACAAATTTTGAATTATAATTACAAAATGTATCATTTATGGATGTCATAATAATAAATAATTTTATAAGATTATATTATTAAAATTATGTTCTGATTGATAATTGTCCTTCATCTATTCATATAATTGACATCTACATATTTATTTTATTCATTAGACACTATCGATGATTTCTGATAAATTTTTAATACTTATCATATCGTTTAAATGTAAAAACTGTTTATGATGTAATGATTCTTTATAAAAATAATAATAATTAGATATATGTGTATTTGAAGAGATTTTTGGTCAGAAAACTAATTCAAACATTACAATGTAATAGGGAATGATTTTTCGAGAACATTTGTGTACGAATAAAATGTTTAGAATGTGTCCAATTTGAATACGATATTATGGTAGCAAATTCAAAACATTAATTAATGGTCAATGAGGTTATGGAGTTTTTATTTATTCTTATTTGAAATTCCAATACATCAAAACATACATAAATTTGATCACATGTTAGTAACAATATATTTATATGATACATTAATAAATATTCCTCAAATGAATATTATCATCTATCAATCATTTTATAAAAATAGTTTCTAGTCAAATTAGTTTCTTTATTTTCTTATATTCTTCATTTAATAGATATATTTATTTTTTAACTCACTTATTTTAAATATATATATTCTATAAAAAAATTATTTTTAAAATTTAAATGATATTTAAAGATCCATTCATTAAATAATGAAATATAATAAAATTTTAGAGGCGTGGTAATGTTTTAATTGAAACTATAAAGATATTATGTCATGTATGAACTCTAAAAAATGTTATATTTATTATTTTATTGTGATATATATAATGGATAACATTATTCCAAAATTTGGTTGGTTTTTTTACAAATAATATTTTTTTTCTTCATTGAATATAATTATCCTTTAAAATATATAAATTTAAATTTTATTTGAAATAATTGTTGGTATCAAATGGATGAGAAGGAAATAATGATAAAAATCATACAATATATTCATTTTATGTTATATCGATATTTACATATTATTAAAAAAATTATATTTATTATAATATTATATGAGGGAAAACATATTGTTTGGAATTCAAAATTATTTATCATTTAAAATTGTATAATTTATTATAAAAATGTTTCAATAAATTCATTTTCTCAATGAAGGGGGATTTATAATGTACAATATATTTTTTTCATTCTCAGAGTTTCTTTGTGAATTCCTTATTATCTGACCCTATTATACCTCATTCATTAATTTTTTATGCTTCTTTACTTGTTGATAGGGTTATGTTCACATCCCATGACATATACAAATAATCCCATTAATAATTGTGATCATATACTATATTTTCCACCTCTATTTTATGTGGTTGGTTTTATTTTTTGTCAAAGTAATTTTTTTAAAATGCATTAAATTATGTTATTTTTATTGACTATTTCTTTGATGAATCTTAATACGTCTCATTTTCCGTATATTTTTTCACAATACCCAATTACTAATAACCTTTTCAACTTAATATACTTTTTTTGGATGGAAATACTGGAATCAATTAGTATTCCCTCCTCATATCCATGGATGTCATTTAATTATATATTTATTCTTTCTCCATCAATTTTTCTATTTAGTACTCATACTGTTCACTTTTTTCAGAACCATTATTATTCTATCCTGTTGGGATATTAATATTTTGGTTTCATGGTATTTCCTAATGGTAAGAGTGGTTGTACTAATGAAGCACTGAATTTTTTTTTTGTTTTTTTTATCATATTTTTTATTTTTTACTTGTTCACTTTCAAATAAATTTTTACTTTTAAAATTTTTTCCATACGACTATTAGATTTTCATTCTATATTTTGGGTAGCATCAATAATTTTATAATGAAAGAGCTCGTTCAGTTATGAATTAATTTTTCTTTAATAAAAGAATATATGATATATGTGTCAATGTTTTTTAATATTATATTGAAATTATCTCATTCATTCGTTTATTATAGAGTTGTTGACAGTTAAATGTTGTGATTATCAATGTTTCACATTGCTTCCATGGTGTGGTCTTTTATCAGCATATGTAAGATATGATTCATTCTTATTTTACATGAACATGAATAACATAATTTCAATAATCATTCTAGTTCTGGATAAAATTTAGTTCTTGATGAGTCATGTCTCTATTCTGAGAATTTTATGTAACAAAGAATTTCACCATTGAGTCCCATTAATTATATCCCTTTCAAATCACATGTTTCCAAATCTCATATTGTTTGACTTTGCTGTGTAGGTATTAGTTGTATGATGGTGATCTTTTATAGTGTATAATATCTCTTTATTTATAGTTATTTTTTTTATTAGAGTACATTTTTATTGGGTTTTACCTTAGTGAAGGTTTCGGTAGAAATAATGAAAAAGAGAAGAAAAATGGTTTCTACACGGTTGGTTCATGGTTAGAGAAAAATGTGTGTCCAGCACAGGAAACAATGATGCCATTGATAGTGATAGTATACATGGATGGATAATGTTTTTTCAAACCATGAACACAAGAAATAAAAACCATGGACACCAAAAAATCAGAAAACGGTAGGTTCAATGTTTTGGAAAATTGTCCTCTCCTGCATTGGAAATATTATGTAGAAATTTTAATTAACCTCAAATTGGTTTTGAAATTACTTAATCACTCAATACTTCACTCAATCATCCCAAAAATGGAAAAAAAATTATATGCTTTCAATTCTTCTCAGATGGATTACCGAGGACATTCTACCTCTATTCATTATCATTAGAAGCTTAAATAAATGATCCAATCCTTTTTCTGTAAGTGGATGTCATCCTAATGCATTTTCCATTAAAAAAATACTCATCTTATTTAATTTTGATGCAATTTATCTACTATTCATATATCCATATGTATTTAGTGTGATCTGTTTCTATTATTATAGATTTGGATATAGTTTTGAATGTTTATGATTTCCATAATCATGATTTAGGGGTTTTAGATATGGAACTAAATACACCTCAATGTGTGGATCAATTTTGGGGATTTCTATTTGGTGATAATTCATTAACGAATCATGGAATCTGGTCTAATAATCAATTCCAATAGTCATGCCATAAGTGTATTTATTTTTTAAGATTTATAGTGTTCTTTCGAACTTTTAACCCCTTATAGATTTTTTAATGATAATAATTGATGAATTTGAATAATATTTGGAATTGAAACTTATTTTTGGAATAAAAAATGTGTATCTGGGGGATTCCCATTTAGATTATTTCTTAAACAATATATTATGATATTTATTGATTTATGAATTGAGATAATTAATATTAGAATAATTTTTATATATTCATGGTATAAATTGAGATAAGTAATGGTGGGAAAATTATGTGACACTGGTGTTATATATTTTATATAATTAATTGTATTTATAGTTATGTGGTATTGAAAATTTTGAGATATATAATTAATTAATTAATGAATTACGAGGTTTGACATAAATTATTAATTTAAGAATTAATTAATTTTAATATTGTGAAAAACTAATTCATGACATAGTAATGAAATTGATATCAGAAAATTGCATGATTCATTTATTTGTAAAATAATTTGAACATTGTCATTCTATTTGGAAAGAGAAATGGTAACCTGGTCATCAGACTTATGAGTAGAGGAATTGGGACATGGTCGTTCAATAGAAAAGTATTAATGGAAACATGGTCATTATACTAATGAGTAAAAGAATGGAAAAATGGTCCTTCAATTGAGAATTATAAATGGTAACATAGTAATATTACTTATAAATTTTGTTATTGGTAACATGGGTGTTGATGTGTAAATATTAAATAATGAAAATAATTATACTCTAGGAAATTGTCTAACATGAATATAGCTCTGCCTTCGGCATGAGCCGAATCCAATATTGAGATATTTCATGAGCTTTTTGAATACCTCGGGTTCCATTATGAGCGATGTAGGTATAAATATATTATATTACCTAGAAACCCATCAGATATTATCATGAGCTGAAGTTGAAATAGAGGTAATCATGTCCTTCCGAACCCAAAATGTTTTTTGGTTAAATAAAAATTAATTTAATAGTGTCATGACTATTTAATAATACATTGTATTTTAATTATATATATAACTTCATACACTATCTTACATGATATTTACTTAGACATGGTTAGTGGTGGTCTACAAAGTTGTACTCAAACCGTACATGGGCTTCATGATAGGCACTGGAATATCCGTTATTACTTCAGAACATTTTATGGGAAAAATACCAAGAATAAAAGGTTGGTTTGGGGGTTGATTTTGGAGGAGGAACCATAGGTCATTGAGGTCTCTCAATGGAGTCGTTGTTTTCATTATTTTATGTTTCATTTTAGACACTTTAATCATATGTTATATTTGAATGTTTTCTATTTAATTTGGATATTATATTTCATGCTCAGTTTATATTGAGATATTTGTACAGTCTATGGGAATCTACACCCCCAATATGGTTTATTTTTTCATATTATGTATAATCAAATAAAATTGAATTTTGTCTCCAATGAATGACCTATTAGACCCTTTATTCTAGTTTATATCCTATGGCATACAAGGATTCATTCTTTAGTTTAAGTGACTACTGGAATGGGGCACTATTATGTGGAACCCAAGTTGGGATTTTACAATGTGGTATTAAATATCCCGTTTTATTTTATATTTCTATCATTATACTATTTATGAATTGTATTCATGACCCTATGATGAGTCATTGAGGGGTAATGGGCTTATGTACCATATTATCAATCCCATGTATGGGGAAAAACTAAGTACTCAGGTTTGGATTATTGTTATAGTTGTTTTTTGTTACAGTAGGATATTATTTGACATTAGTTTACACACATGTTGTGTAGTGTGATTATAATTTCTGAAAAAATTATAAAACTGTCTTGTGTCTCAGTATGAAATGAGATTTGAGTCTACAAACATCATTCTAAGTACTCGTGAAAATTTTTTTACAAGAAAATTTTTTTCATGCACAATAAAATGGGTTAGGTTATGTTTATAAAGATAAAAATTTTCCATGAATGAAATATTGTGTGGATAATAGTGCATACAATGAAATTGAGAATAGAAAAATGATGGAAATGTGAATAAATTGGTTTCAAAATGTGAATCATGATGTGAGAATGTGGTAACCGTTGTTAAGAAAGACATACGTGTTGGATAGTTAAGTTTGGTGATTGGTCCTCAATTTTTACCATGTGGAGATATATTGGGAAAGACTTGTTATAATCAATTATTATAATAATCATACATTAATTTGATAAATTTGTGTTATGGGATATAAAAAGTTTTTTTGGAATTGTAGAGAATATGCCTCCACAAAACATTTTATTGAGAGGGTGACTAGGGGAATGGAAAAGAATGAACCTACTATTATTGGACATGAGTCACTAAACATTCCCAATGACTATGTGGGTGAGGAGTTCCAAAAAAAAGTTGTCTCTTCATGAAATTAATGTAATGATTGTAAGGGAAGGTTGTGAAGTGGATGTATGAACTGACACTGATGTATATTTGAAGCACCCTATGACTTTCACAGGAAGTTTTGTCTGAAGGGAGTTCATTTAGGTTTTGAATCCATTGATATAATCCATGACCATCTACAGACACCTATTGAAAAGTGGTTCATATTGGTTTCTAATATGTTTATAGTATCAGCGATGCACTGGTTGGGTGATCTGGCATGGACAGGAACAAATGATACTATGTTGATTAAGTAATTCATTGAAATTTTCATGTAGTACTTCTAACAATGGAAGTCGAGGTTGGAAAAAATAGAATAGATACTGAAAGTGACACATGAGAGATTATCTGTGATGGAATTTTCTTGTTTCTTTATAGACTTGTGGTGCCTTGATCAAGCGTTGAATAGAGATGATATAATTATGGTGAGATTCTTTCAAATTGGACTTATGTGTAATAATTAGTCCCATGATAACCACCTTCTGTTAATGATGTTCACTAAATATGTGGATCTATCTCTCATTACTGAGGGAAAAAAGAATTCATTAACTGATGGATATATAGTTTCTATAAGATGATCAAGAGGAATATCTTCTGAGGGAAACAAGTACCATTATGAGAACATTATTTAGTTAACTGGAATGCTGGGTGGTAATGTTGCAGGGTCAGTTGCACATGACCATAATATAGTGACTTTTAATTAGAATAATAAGAAAGGACATTTGCTTCACCTTTTTCCTCGACCATTAATGGTATGAAAAGTAAAGAGGCAAGATGGGACATCAATAGAATTTATACAAAGAAAAAGAAACATCATTCCAGTGATGCGGTATATATAATGAGTCACTGTTAGGTATGTTGATGATCTAAACCTTATCAGAAATGAAAATAGAGTATTACAAGCTATCATAGTAGAGGAAATGGATGCGGTGATTCAAGGAATGAGTGTCCATATCAATAGAGTGGTGAAAATTATGAGATTCATATTACACCACAAGGGATTGGTGCAAGAGACTGGTAGGTAGTACATCCTACACTAGTGGATTGTGTGGCTATACCATTGATAGTATAACAAACTGTGCTTGAGGTTCATATAAATTACATTTATTTTGCGTAATACATAGTATAGTATAGCATATATACCCTAAATGATTGTATTATTCATGTTTCATTGCAAACATGGAATATAATCATCTAACATGGGGAATGGTCGTCAACATCCCCCAAAAATATCTTCCCCTTTTTGATTTCCTTACTATTTTTTTATTCTGGGGAAAATAAATCATAAAAAGGGTGATCTAACAATCTCATTTAGGGTAATCATGGAGATCATAAATCATAACCATAAATATAATAATTTTAAAACATTAAAATAATGTTTAAATATCAAAATCAAGAGTCATGAAATAATTCATGGCATTACATAAGTCATAGTTCATAAATGAACATTAAAAATGATTATATAGAATGGGAACAGAACGTAGAATTATTGTAAACAAAAAAACATAATATAATTTCCATATTAGACAATTAATTTCATCTAATAAAACCATATTGTAAAATTATATTTCTGAATTGGGTTTACTTTCAGTTCCAACCATGTATTACTGAAAATGATTTAGTTGTCGTTCCAGCCCTGTATTACTGAACTAGATTTACATAAAATTCCAGTCATGTCTATCTCATGAGATATAAATCTTTGACTAATTAATTGGATGGAGATATCCATCTCATAATGAAACCATTCTCATGTGTGCCAAAAAAAACATAAAATGATTCACCATAGCACAACCCATGAAATAAAATGGGTTTCTTTAACATCACTCCATTGTAGTTGATATAAAATTAATGGAATTGATAAATTGAATTCCAATATAAACATAATAAATAATTAGAAATAATAGTGAGGGAAATATATCATATTTAAATAGATTAATCTTTAGGGAAAATAATTTTCAGAAAACGCATTAAATTAATTCATGAGGAAAATATACATTCTTCTTCAAAAATAATTCCCTTCATCAAAATACCACACAGTTTTAGAAGAAATATATTTATTTGAAAATAAAATTTTAAGCTTTTAGGGAAATATTCAAGGGAATTATTAATTAGTAATGCCTAAAAATCCCTTCATTCCTTAATTGTTTAAAATACTAGTATTATACTTTTGCTTAAAAGACCAAATGTAACTCATACTGAAAAAAGAAAAAAGATTCCATCTGTACCATTTTGTAAAAATTATCCAATGGATAGAATTTAATTTAAACAGTTATATTAGTATATACAAAGTATTTTTAAATACGTATTTAAGAAACATGGAAGAGGATGGTAAATATATTCCAAAAAAACTTATGAATAAACAATCTCAACTAACAACGAGATTTGCAATGTTATCCTTTTCCTTAGGTATGATTTCTAACATATTGGTCTGAAACTCCTATAAAGGGGGATCAAACATACTGTTAACTTGTATTATAACCATAATAATATTTTTGGTGTCATATATGATTCACCTATAACTTTATATTACCTGTTTATTTACCAAGTCCATGTTAAATCTTCTTTTTGGGTAATAATTGTTTTATTTATCGTACAAGTTTTGACTTGTTATTCTAGATATTATTACATTTATAATCATTTACATAAATCTAAAATATAAAAAGTATTTATATATCATAAATATTCTATATATATATATCATATATAGATATATGAAATGGAATCCACCATTCATGGAGACGATCTGTCGTATGTAAGAATGAACGTTGTCTTTATTTCCTTAGTAAATTTAATGGAAGAAAGTAAATGATATATATACAAAAATAATATAGAAATATTATCTTATCTATTTTATTAATATTTATTATATATAATTTAAAATAATTCTTGAATGGATAATGTGGAGAATGAATCCATTGGTTTGTAGAGACGGTTGGTCGTATGTACGCACGAGCATCGATATCATTCACTTAATGGTAAAATGAAATATAATTGGATGGAATATTAATTATAATTAATAATAATCTATTTACATTCATTATATTCATCCATTATATGAATCATTATTCCCATCCAAAAAATTATTATTGAATAATAAATTACGCCACGGCGTAGAGACGGTAAGCCGTACGCACACAGACATGGTGATATTGTTATTCATAGGATGGATAAAAGAATGTATAAATTTTTAACATAACAGTAATAAAATCACTTAATTTACATGATCCATGATTTATTACTTTAGTAATGAATCAAAATAATATGTTTTAGTATATAAGGAATAAAAATTTGAATGAGGTGATAAAACAATTACCTCTTTTTTTGAGTATCTCATTTTTTTCACAAAAGGCCTCTATGAGATTATTTTATGTCCAATGTATGGCCACTAGGATGAAGATATGGTAAATGGGAGAGGAAATGGGATTTAATTAGTGAAGAAAAAAATGCATTATAGATGTGATTAAGAGAGGATGAGAGGATCCCTTTTATAAGAGTGGTGAGGGGCACTTCTGAGAATACCAAAACTATTAAATTAATAGAAATTAAATATTAAATATAAATTCCACCAAATAATATAATTTCAAATCTACAATGAGGATGGGTTGAAATATTCCTATACCAAAAAATTAGGCATGTTTTGAAATTATTTTAAACATTATCAATTTTATTTATCCATATTTAATCTACATAATTTTAATAGTGGTATTAACATTATAAATAATAATTGGATATAAATATTTTCATTTTTTTTAAATTGTTCATAATTTCATACTTTTTATAATTTTAGACTTTATAATTTTCACTTTTTAATTTTTAATTTTGTTTAAATTTTGAAAAAATTAAATAATAATTTATTTTGAACAAAAATATATATAATGTCAATTTAGACACTATTTATTTATAGGACTTTAAATAAAATCCACACAAAAGCTAAATTGGAATAAAAATATTTAATATACTCTTAAAATGTCATATTCACCTAGAAAATTCATGGAGAATATTAATTAGTTCATATTACATTTGTTATAAAAATTAAAAAAAATATTTGATATTTCTATTAATAAAATATTTATACAACAATATTCTATAAATATAAATGGGATTTGTTTAATCTATGAAAATTTTAAATATATTCTGATGATATATATAATTTTATTATTTTTATGGAGACTATTTATGTGAAAATGTTAAATCACATTTATCACTATATTAAAATTATTATTCTTATAATATATAAAAGAATGACACATTGTCACATTCTTTTGTTTTAATTATAATTAGATCACTTTCATGAAACCAAATCCTTCAAATGAATAAATTATGACCCTTATATTATATTTTTCGAACATGATTCATCCAATATGATTTTTTCATGTGTTAGGGTACTTTAATAATATTTATCATTTTGATTGTTAACCTAATTTTACCAATTTACCTTTAACCGTTGTAAATAAAAATTATCGTCATAACTATTCATAATATACCAAAAAATAAAAGTAAAATAATAACATATTTTGGACCCAATAATTCTTAATATGGAATCCTTTTTTCAAAATTCAAAACCCAAAATATTCATTAATTAATTTATAACTAATTGTCATTTTCAAAACCAGAATACATGTTTTTAAGAAATAAAAATTATCAAATGATTGGCATGTGTTTATATCAAATATAAATGTGAAAATACATCCAATTAAAAAATTGGATGAAATTATTATAACATAATCCAACTATACATTAAAAATTATAATATAACTATATAAGTAAATTATTTGAAATGAAAATTTTGAATTAAAATGTGCTATTTTTCATTATTCATTAAAATATGAATTTTATCAGAAAAATAGAAAAAATTAAAACAATATAGATTTTGATGTCCTTATTCCAAATAAGTAATTTATTTGGTGAAATATAATATATATAACTATTAATGTAATGATTTTAAATTGGTGTGTCATATAAAGGTGGAAAAACTGTAAATTTTTTAAAAAATTACTTCTTTTATCTGAAAAATTAAATTTGATTTTATATCATATTATAGAAAATACATAAGATTAATGTAGATTCTATATAAAAATAAAAATGTGGGTATTAAAATTCCTAATGGATAGTTTATATAATATTCAACAATAGTATTTTAATAATATATTATTGTTAGTGAAACTAGGTATTGTGTATAACTCATGCTATCACGGAATATCTCTCTTACATGTAATGAAATCCATTTCAGTGTTGCATTTAGTTCAAGATTTCTTGGGTGTTGTGCATAAAATATTCCAAAAATAGATCATTTTACACTGAAAAAAAAAATACTTAGTGTTGTGTGGAAGGAATTATATCAAAATCAATTGAAATTGTGTGTCAGAGAAGCCAAAAATAGTGTTGAGTATAGTGAAAGCTAATATGGTGTTGTGTTTCATCAAAGATAATCATGGTGTGGAATAAACCACAATATATCAATGAATTTAGAAAGAATAACTATCCTAAAATCATTTTTAATTAAATTATACCTCCGTTAAGATAAATTTCTCTATCTAAATTTTTCATGGGTATAAAAGGTTTACTACATGAAAATTTCATTAATAGAAACACAAATCATAAAAAGGAATACAGAAAATCCTTTTAAAAAATTAAAGTTAGAAACATAATGGATAACCAAAGTAACTCATTTATGGGATTCCACATAGGATAACATAGGTGGTATGTGAAAACATGGATATGGATGAAAAATATAACCATCATGTGTTGATGGATAGTTATACAGAATAAGGTTATGAGAATGTGAACAATAGAAATCCATAAATCTATAATTATTTAACAGACCATCTAATTCATTAGATAAGAATGTACTATGATAATATTATTGGGATTTCATGATATTTTCCCAAATGTTAAATATTTTTTTCTGAGAATTGATACGTAGTTGATTTTTGTACATTCAGACCATGGATTGCGCATTAAAAAATTTCCACTTCATCTCTTATTTAATGAAATGATGATTAATATTTCATTCTTTTAGTGTTAATAGAACATGTGATATAATGGTAGGTGATTACATTTTTCTCCTTGAAATGGTTACTACATGAAATCAAATATACCTAAGTCCACCTATATGGATATTATACATTAATTTAACAAACATCAATGGGAATATGACTTATATTATCTATAAATAGATAACATTACAATCCTTTCATGAACTAAAAACATAATACATTATAATGTGGTGAACTAAATCTACTTATCATTTTTCTCACATATCTCATTAGGAAGTTCTTGGTTATTAAATTCCAAACATGTGAATACATCAATCATTTATTCTTTTAAAACATGAAAAAACGTGAATTTCGATAGAACCTTTTAAAAAATAAGAATTTATTCAATATTAAATCTATTAACACACCAAAAATAACAATAATTATATATACTCAATCCATGATTTCACTTTTTCCTTATATTATTCATGAGGTCAATAATATTATAAAACATGTAATCATATATTTTTCACATAATTGTGAACATATCATGCCTTTTCCAAATATATCTGAATAAATTATAATGGTTACATGTATCATTAAACATATTCATTGAAATATTTAAGGAAAACCTATACTGTAATAATCCATAGATTTTTCATTATTAAATATTTCCAAATAATTATGTATACAAAATTATTCTTGATAAACATGTAATCATTACAATATATTCATAAACCAACGACACTGCTTCCTCATTTTATTCCATAACACTTCTTCTATCTCATATATCATTTGTATTCTCTTCATCATCAACAATATAAATACTACCCATTAATCCCTGAAGATTCTCTTCATGAGACTATCCATCAGGGCATCATATTTTATAATGCAAATACATTCCACTTTTAAAACATTTAACCGTCGTTGATTTCCTTCAAATACAATTATCCAAACCCATTGTGTTTTCTATTGATTTTCCTTTACCATTACAAGATTTGTGTCCTTCTTTTAGACACCTATATCTTCTTCCAGTTTCTTTGAAACATTATCCTGGATGTCATTTACAACATTATTTACATGTGAAAAATTGGACATTTATTCCTATTTGATCACAATGAAACAATATTTTTCACTTTTAGTTGGGTTAGGAAACTACCAAACATTATTATTGTTGATCATATTATGAGATTTTTTATTTGGAATATAACAGTGTTTCATCTTCAAACTCCGATTTCATTTGGTTTCTCATGAATAACATCATTTGATTTTCTATCATATTCACCATAAATAGTAATCGTCCTCTTTCAAGCAATTTTCTAAAATGAAAAAGAATAGTCTAAGAGGATAAAATAATATTTTGAAACCAAAGTTATCATGGGTTATTTCTTTCAATATCTATCATGTTATGTTTAATCATAAGTTATTCATTATCTTTATCCAAAATCAAGGACTGTAACCTATAGTTACACTAACCCTTATAGACATCCCTAGACATACCTTGGAAATATCTCATGGGATATCGCTATGGATTTCACATCCTTGGTTTCAAAGGAAAAATAAACCATCACTCTGATACCAACTCTAACAACCCATGATAGACATTTAGGGAAATCACAGTTCTTTTGCAAATATGTTAATACATTAAGAAAAATAATTTCAAATACCATATTAGTTTAGTATTCTTGGAATAATGGAATACAATATTCCCACTTGTTAAGAGACCTTAAATATCTCTTATAATGGTCTTACTATTTTTTTTTACTTACCTAAAACATTTATTTATATAATGGGGAACATAAAACCTAAAAAAGGGGAGCTCAAATTATCATTAAGGATAATCACAGAGAACATAAAACAAAATCATAAACATAAAGTTTAAATGTATAAATCCCAAGTCATGAAATAAATCTTGGCATTACGTAAGGCATAGAACATAAAAGAACATCTAACATGGAAAAATAAAATTTTAATTAAATAGGTAATTGGGAAAAAATTAGCATTTAATATTATATCTATATTAGACTAGGAATTGATGAGAAGACCATCATAGTGGATAAATCCCAAAACTGGACCATGATTTCTTGACATTCTAGCATTGTGTTACTAATTTGGATTTACATTCCATTCAATCCATGTATTACAGAACCATATTTACATAACCTTATCGTCATTTCTATCTCATGAGATATAAATATATAACCCATGAATTGAAGAATGATATAGGTCTCCCAACCTCATAATGAATCCATTTTTACTTATGCCTAAAAAACATAAAAATATTCTCCAATGCATGAACAACGTATAAAATGGGTTTCATAAACATCACCCCATCATAGTTTATATAAAATGAATGGATTTACTAAATAACATTCCATAATAAATGTAACGACAAAAACATTCATTAATGAAAATTATTTTTGATCTAATTAAATTGATTATTATGTGAAATGGTTATATAACATATACAATTCTTTGGTTTTATGATTATTCATTTCTTAAATTTATTTAATAATTGTTAACGTTGCTAATATAGCTTTTGAACAATGATCACATGATTAGTATAAATATAGGGCTCTAACAATACCAATTTACATAGACAAAGGACGTGATGGACTCATATAGTAGACTTTTCCAATATGAATCCCATTTGTCAGAGCTCGGAAAGGAGGGGGCATCATTGGGAGTCTCTATTGACCAAGCCCAAGCTGAGCTTCAACACATTTAGCTTAAGCAGAACCACTTGCTGTAGATGAGGAATTTGATAGAGATTACCTCCCAAGAAATGTTTTTGGAGCCACCCCAGGAGTCTGTCACCATCAAATACCGTACCCTTAGGTTTTATGCACCTGTTATTAAAGGTTATTTAACGATACCTTATCACTATTATTATGTAAATTATTATTTTTTATAATAATTATTATAAATAAATTTTATTATTATTTGGTTCTTAATAGTTTTTAAAAGCAGAAATAATATGTTTAGTTAATATTCAATTAAAGAAATATATTTTGATGAATTAATAGATTTTTGAAATAAATAATATTTTAATTATATATTATTACTAAATTACATAATATATAATATAAATTACTGTATAATTATTATGAAAACAAATGTAATTTTTATTAAGGGTTGAAAGCAGTTTTTGTCAAAACCACGGAATTTTCGATAAATGTCGGTTTTTATTTTAAAAGTGAAAATTCACATATTTATAAAATTATTGGGATAAAATAATATTATTTTTGGAATCAGGACATCAAAATTATCCAATGGTTAATTTGTCATTATTTTCTTAGAAAGTCGAATTTTAGGGTAAAAATGAAATATCCTTTTAATATATAATGTGTTTTATGACATCATAATAACCCAATAGTGATCTAATAACATACAATAAAAATTATGTTCTAAAAATATATGTTTTACCATTAAAATAATTTTTCATTAATTTTTTCGATTTATTTTACAATGATTTTGTTGACCCTCCATGACTTATAATTCATTTTATCTTTTTAAATTGATTTCGTTGAGGGTGTGACTCACCTCCAAAATTCAACCCTATTATATTAAAATGTTTGGCCATTGGCCCTATAAAATGTTATTTTCCACTCCCCTTTGTAAAAAACCATGGTCAAAATCCAATTTCAGGGTTTCGGTTTTGATTAGTTTAATGTGTGGTGTCCCAAACTTAAATATTAATGAATTCCATCAATTTTACCATATAAACCCACCCATGATCCCACTTCCTCTACCATAAAAATCATTTGATTTCATCCAACCGCTTATATCTTGTCTCTAAAATCATACCAAGTCTCCCCAAGCTCCCAAGAAACCACTCCCAATCCTCCCCCAAGCCTTTGGTGTCTCACGTCCAATTAAGGGATTTATTCCATTCCCATTTTATCCATGTTTAATAATATATTCATGCCCATTTCTTTTCAATTATAAAATTTAGGGTATTATTTCTAACCTCCCCCATACAGACATCTTTTTGTTCCAATGATGAGAGACCAATTTCACTCTCATTAATTCCTCCCATGTACACTCGTAACCATGCTGAAATTTTGTAAGGAATTTCTCTCTCCTCATTTAAATTCAAGGAATTATTTTATATTATGAATACAAATTCCATTACATTTTTTTGGGACATGTATAGATATGACCCCCATACCTCCCATTTCATTTACATATGTTTATACACCAATTTCACTCTCATCAACCATTTTTATGTATTCTTATGTCATGTCGTTAGGTTGCTAAAATTGCACCGTGTTTTTTCAAGCGAAATTCATTGTGTAATTAATACCATACACATTTAACTATCAAGGGTATTCAAATTTTTTAAAATTAAATTAATGATAATATATGTTTATTTATGAGTTCCAAATTCCTTTATTATGGAATAAATGACGATGACTCCAAATTTTATGATCCATGTTGCACACTTATGCATGAAATGAAATGTTTAAGAAAGGTGTGCCCTGATAGCACTCCAATGCATTGGGTAAAGATTTGAATCATGATACATTAAGTTAAATAAGGATTTACTCTTGATAATTAAATTGAAATTATGATTTACTCATTCTAATTGAAGGGCTATGAGGGTATACTCATCCTACATGTGGAATGAGTTTTGGATCATGCTAATACCATGTGAAGTGTTATTTCCAAATTTCTATGTTATGATAATCATGATATATCTTGAATTTGTGTTCATGTTTAATGTATGCTCCATTGATATTCCTAATGCCAAACATGTATTTTATTCTTCATGTTATGCATCATTTACTCTGTTACTAGGGTTTATAGCTCACCTTTTTCTTATGTATGTCCTCAGGTTATCCAATTAAATGCTATGTACGGTGGAATGTAGTTTTCTTATAAAATAAGTTTTCAATAAAGATATTTTGTTTCATGTTTTAGGTTATTATGTAATGTTATTAATCCCAAAATACAGAAGAACACATGATCATCTCTATTGTACCATTTGATGACTTTATGTAATAAATAATGGTTATGTGTGTAATAAAAGGATGGGTTGTTATAGTTGGCATCATAAGATAAGATTAGTTATTTTAGGGATTAGTATTAGAAAACCCTAGTTAATCCTTATAAAAAATACTATGTATAAGAAAAAATCACTAAATTGTGATGAGTATTGATTAAGTAGTTAATTAAGAAAACATATCCCTCTCTGGATATGAGTAGGCAGAGGCGGATCTAGCACAAATGATCCTTGGATTGAAAACTCTGACAAGGAGTATCAGGATTGACCCGATGTATCTTGGTACACGACAACATTCCATGCTAAATTCATGGTTAAAACTGTCCTAGGGGATATTATTTGATATATTCTAAAGCTTAGTATGAACAATTATTATGTGAATTAAAAAATTACACTAAAAATATATGATAGAATGTGGATCATGGATAACATATATTAAAGCATATAAATTCACAAGTTATGAAAAAAATTATTTATTTATAGGCAATTCATTTATCCGTGTAATACACTTTTTTTGGTAACCCTAGAATTCCTTTCATTCCATACAATTTTTGGTAACGGGAGGAACTGGACTAACAAACATGCAATGATCAATGTGTTGATTATTATAATGAGATTCCCAATCCAATAGGAGGAATAATCGTGAATTTGTTTACGATACTCCCTCAGTGAAATCAATCATTGACTGGAAAATTAGTGATGATGATTTTTGAACCCCCCCCAAGAAATAACAAGTCACAATCAAGAGATTCATGAGAGAAAGGTCAAATACATTTAATGGATCATCTGATCCCTCAATCGCCGAAAAATGGATCAACTCCATTGAAATGTTCGTCTACATACATTAATATTCCAAACAAGAGAATGTACATATGGATTCTTATCTATGGGAGGGTGAAGAAAATCAATGGTGTACTTTGATTGAAAATAAGATTCCTAAGGAAGACTTTGAGGTGTTTAAATGGAACGATTGTCGAATGATGTTTTAGATAAATTTTTTTTGTGCACCATATGACTAAAGAAGGAAGGAGACTTCGTTTACCTCAAGAAAAAAGAAGAAGAATCCGTCAGATTGCATGATGAAAACATCATAGGGTTTTCATATTATGCCTCTAGAATTGACGTTACTGCCGAATTCAATGTTGACCACTTCTTTGGTGAGTTGATACCTAGGCTATGGAAAGCCCTGGAGATCTATGAATTGGACAGCTATGAGGAAGTTGTTCGATGTGCCCCTATGGTCAAAATAGAGATCAAAAAATCTCAAGGGTATCATAGGGATAAGAGTCATAAGGTGGGCTTCAATTCCGAAAAACTGATTGATGCATCGAATGATGCTAAGAAAATCCAGCACCCCACTTGCTAATCATGTGGAAAGAATCACCCCAGAGATTTTTTTAAGGGGATTAGGAGATGCTTCAGGTGTGTAGGTGAAGGTTACCTACCCATTACCTACCAAAAAGAAATCTTAGCTGCTGCAACAGAGGTTCGGAACACTCTATTAAAAACCCAACGTTTTGTTCATTGCATCAACTTCAAATAACCATGGCACATTACAAATCAACACCCTAAGCCAAGGTTTTTTGGAGGCAACCAATAACCAACAAGGAATAAATGGAGTTCCATTTCCATCAATATCATCGATGTGAATCCCTCCAATGAATTGGTGATATGTGTGATAGTTATTCCTTCAATAATTAATGATGTGATTTTTTATTCTGGTTCTATAAATTCTTTTGTATCCTAAAATTTTAGTAGAAAATTCCTAACACCCCCATAAATCCAGGAAGTAAAGTTGTCCGAGACTATGAAAAATGGGTGCATCCTTGCATCCCATTAATATTACACCTCCACTTTCTTAATTTGAGGATTAAACTTCTAAGAGGACTCATCATTCCCCCCCTTGTGGAATTTGATGCAATTAATGTCATAGATTATCTTTTCCTATATAGAGACAACTTAATTTTCCATGAGAGGAAAATCACTATCTATAGGGAGAATAGACCCCTAATTCTATACAAATGAAAGGATGAAGATGAATATATTTCAGCACAATTATCTCAATAGTGGATATAGATGCCTTATGATCTTGCATATCTAGCTCAAATGATTCATTTTATGGATAAAACCATCCATGAAGACATGCATATTATGAGGGAATTCCCAGAATTGTTTGTAACATACCGAGTAAATAAAGAATATGACATTTTCATATTTATTAATATTTTTGAATAAAATGTTAATATTACTTTATAGGGAATTTTATGTTCGATTGAGTACCCAATATGCAACAATGAGTTTCTTTGAAATCATACGTTGCACACTAATAATAAAATAATATTATTTTAAATGCTAGTTAACGACGTTCCATTTCAATAGAGTTAATTAATTATAAAATAAATTAATGAAACTTATATGTTTTGAATTTGGTAAAATGAAAATCAATTTTTAATTATGAATATCAAATTTATTTTGGATAAATTTTTGGTATTTTTCTGACAAATGTACATTTTTAATGAATAGTGAATAATACTGCATTTTACTTCAAAACTGCTATTTCTTCTAATTAAATTATATAGTTAGATTGTAAATTTAATTGTTTTTAATGTCTAATTGAATTATGTTTTTATAACTTAATACAATGTTGTTCATTGGAGGTAGTTTTACATTTCAATTGGATGTAAAAACATGTCAGTATTTTGATAAATTTTACTTCTTAAAAACCTGTATTTGGTTGACTACAAGAATTATTTTTTAAATTAATTATAGTGATTTTTGTGTTTTAATTTGGTAAAATTTATTCCATATTTTTAATAAGAAGGTTCAAATTATTTCATTAAGACTCTTGTTTTTGGACATTATGAATAGTAACGACGCTAATTTTCTTTAAGTGTCATGAATAATTAGTAATTGTGTAGTTACGTGTAATAAAATAAAATCATAATAATATAAATTGACTCCAACCTGTGTCCACATCCTCTTTTTTGATTCATTTACGACCATGGGAAGATTTTTACCGAACATGAGGGCCCATGGAGTCACATGGGTGTAATAGAGACACTTGTGACATAATTTTTTAAATAGAAGAGAAATAAAACAAAAGATTGTATATCCTATGTAAAAGAATTTTAATTTTGTTTACATAAATTATCTCTTAGTCTATTAATTGTATTTGGAAGGCTAAAAATATTTCCTACATCATGATATTTTTTTATAATTTTTAGACATTAAATAAGTAAATTTATTTGTGACACCATGATGATGTAGTGATTACTTCATTAATGAACGATTTAAATAAAATAAGAATATAAGGTAAAGTATAAGACTTACACTTATCAAAAACCTATTGTATTTGTGGATTTAGAACCCTTATCACCTTATCATTTAAATATATCATTGTGGGGCCTTTAAAATACGAAAACAATTTTACAATAAAGTAACATTTCAAAACATTCCAAAAGTGACCCTCCTCCATCTTATAAAAGGTCCCCACCTATACCCCCTTACACACACCTCTCAAGCCCTTGGATCATCCAAAATCTGCTCATATTATCCCTCCACATACCTCTCTTACTCCAAGACTCCTCACATTGGGCAGAAGTCTTTCCAAGTTAGCCTTTGTCTCAATTCAAAAAGAGTTACCCGATTTAGAGTTAATGTCATCTCTCAAGTTTCTTTCTTTTATTTTCCTTATTAATTCAGCACTAAATTATTATATTTTGATCCAATAATAATACCATTATTCTCAATATACTAGGATGTTTTTAAGGTAAGGATTCTACCTACACTTACACACACCTCTGAATAATGGTTAGAGAACAAATTGTTTCTATGGGTGATGAATTACTGCCTCACGAAACGATAATTGTTCAATATTCTTTTAACACCTCTCATAGTGGCCATTATGATGGAACTATATATATATATGATATATATTATATTTATTTCCTCTCTATGCTTCTATATATTACATTTAAAACATACCTTTATGTTTTTCATGTTGTGCTAATGTGATAATTTCATATGAGGAAGTGTGGACAACCGCCCCCACAATTGATGTGACCCGTTCATGCCAAACATGGAATTTATAAACAATGTAATTTAAGAACTTATGTAACATATATAACAAATATATTATAATTTAATTATAATATACCTATTTATCATTATTTTTTCATTTCATTAAAGTTTGAAATAGAAATGAAAGTAGCGTTCATGTGTACGTACGACTTACCATCTCCATGAATGGTGCATTTAATTTATTATCTCCAAATGTTATGTACTATTAGAAGTACATATATATAATGAATTTATATGATATATATTACATATAAATGATTAATATCATTCTGTATTTAATTAAATTTGTACCACATGAACATCATGTAATTTTAAGAAGTCCATTTTTTGACTCATGTTCCGAACATCGACAAAATGTCAATTTTGTACTCAAACAATTAAATAACTGTTATATAAAGGTAATAAGTAATATAAAATGAATAATAAACTTGAAAAATATTCTTAATCAAGTTGAAATTAATTTATGTTTATCATTCAGGAGGAACAAGAAACATACAAGCGCGTAATGTCAGACACGGGGTAAGGTGATTTCTTATCTCACTTTTAATTCTATGAGATTTCCATTGTTCCCAACATATTTATTTCATTTGGTGTATTTTATAATAAAAGTTGATATATATTATCATTATTATATTTATATTGATGGTATTCTGAGATTCATTTGGTGTTTATTGTCATCTGGTCATACGACACTATTTATTACAACATGGTAAGGGGTTTTTATCGCACATTTAATTCCTGTGATATTCATGATATATTTGTCACTATCTCCTTTGAGTGGTGTATGTAGTTCCCATTATTCTACTATTTGTGTAATATACTTTCGATCATGGGTATTTACATCAACATTGTATAGTCCTTCTTTGATGGGGTGTACGTTTCGAAAGTTACCCAAATCGCTAAGGAAACCATTCACCCTCCTCTTTTTGAAAGACTTATTTTAGTTAGGTCTTTTAATTTACATCTTCATAATGTTTGGAAATGTTCTTATATATCCATATTGCTATATATTTTATTTCAATGTGATTAGATACCCTTTTATATCTCATCAACCCATTTTCCAAATTTTAAAGTGAAGCAGTTAGGCTATCGAATTTCTATAAGGGAAATTCATAACCCGATTTCAATTCTTTGGGTTAGACCTCTACATCTTGATTGTGTCGTTCTATGAATATGTGTGGATGGCCTATGATTTTTTTACACTTAATATCAACTTATATTGGGTGTATATATATTTTTCACACATAATTACGTAATTGATTTATCCTAAATCTAAGGATACCTTCTTTGTACGGGACATCTTCTCAATCTCCTTTCATTAAGGAATCTTTGGATTTATACATGAGATTATTTAATATGTTGTATAAAACCCTTTTGTCTTTTAATTTCATTCAAAAGGAATCTTTTTAGATGAATCATTTTACTAAATGACAAATAGAATTTTTTTGTCTTACATATGCGGTGACAATATCTTCTCTACCGCCGTGACCATTATTTCAGTTTCAACTTCCTCTTCAAGCCATAACTTTTTTTAATGAAAAATAAATACCATGTTTAATTTTCTCTTATTTTGGTATTGAAACTGTTTTTGATAATGTATTTTTTATATCAATGAGTTGTATTGTTTATATCAATGAGTTGTATTGATATCTTGTGAATGAAATGTAGAAATGTTATGTTTCCATTATGCATGTTTTATGTGATTAAATTATCTTATGGTTATTGGGAATTGTTTATGAGGTCAGGTGGTTCCATGATAAACTAAGGGTGGGTGAGCTTGAGATAGCTCTCCAATGCATTGGGTAACACAAAGGAGTTAAACAATATGGTTTCTCTGAAGAGATTTAGGGAATATACTATTATGGGTATTCCAAATGTAACCATAAGGGTTACTCCCTACGTAAGAATGTTAAGAATGCCTCAAGTAACCTTTATTTCAAATGATTTCTATGAGTTATTCATAAACCTTATGATTAAATGAGGTATGTTAAAGTGCTTATGTTTTATGAGTAAAGTGTGATTTCATTGATTCTTTGGTATACATGGACTAATATATTCTTTCCGTATTTTTATATCCCTTACTAAGATTTTTATGCTCATCCCATGTTTTGGAAATGTTTTCCACAAGACTTAAAGACGAATAGGGTCAAGGACGCGATCAAGGAAAGACATGTTGTCTAAAAAAGGAACTAGTCATGGTTAATTTTATAAGAGTTTTTATTTTATAAAAAAATTCAAACTAAGTATAAGTTTCTACATTATAATATTTTGAGATGTATAATTGTAATGTCGTATTTCTCTAAAACTCTAAACCTGAAAAGATCCTCAATGTGATTTATTAATTTAATTCATGATTATGTAATTTTTTAAGGATGGGCCTTATAGTTGGTATCAGAGGCCAGTTTAGATAATATTAGAGGTTAGGATATTTTTTAAGAATAAGTGACTTTACCATAATAGTTGGGATTTCAGAAAGAGTCATCGTTTTTTAGAAAAGGTGAATGTGTTTAAGATAACCTGAATAATTATATATTAGTATTATATGATTATTTTACAGATATACTCACGCTTACATTTTTGTTTTTAGTAAATGGCTGGATCTAGCAGGCACCAAAGTAATGGTGGATGTGGAGAAAACTATGACGGTTTTCCGAATGATCAACTGAATGATATGGGAGGTGTAATGAGAACTCTTGTGGTTATTCTCAACCAACTATTTGGAGACTTGATTGACCACCTGAACCTTATTTTTTTTATAAGGAATCTTATATGCGAGGAACAAATCCCTATGGAAGTTCAGGTAATAATCATAAAGGTATTTATTTTCAAGAACCTATGAGTCAAAGATATGGAAATAAACACAAAGGAAAATGTTTCAAAGGGACAAAAAGATTCTATAGATGTGGAAATGAAGGTCATAAAGCAAGAAACTTCCATGGATAAAGGAATCATCTAGTTCAATCTAGTAATGGGAAACATGTTCTTTGTGAAGGATCAATTGAATGTTTTAAATGTGGTGTGCATGGTCATTATGCAAACGCATGTCCTACGAAGAAGTTTCAGGAATGGGATCACCAAGATCGTATAAATATTCGTCAACCAATACCTAATTACATTCCGATTAAGGATGAAGAAATTGACAATGACCAATGAAAGGTATGGAATATTTCATAACATATGTTTTGTTATTATAGAATCTTAGGATATGATTCTTGATTTTGTTTGTAGGAATGATGTATTTCAAATTAAGCTGGAAGCTAATGGATAATGGATCATGAAGAATTTTGAATGAGAAAGAAGTCAACATATAAGGGATTCAAGAGTTATGGTAGTTTTTAGGATGCTGAAATGCTTAAAATTATTAATGCTCTTTTGATGATGAGATTACATTAGAAGACTTTTTATAGTATGTGTAACCCTGATGTTTGATATATGAAAATTTTATTCAAGGAATTATTATATTTTCTTTTGATGATATAGTTATGAAGATCCATTATGGTTTATATGATCCATGGGTTTCAGGTAATTACCAATTAATACATTTTGGGATGAAAAACAAATTTTATTAGATAAAATTTGTGGTTAACTTATGTCTTGGTTATTTTTGATGAATTTATTTCTTTATTTGGAATGTTATGAATTTATATAGTTTTTCAAAAGGGACAACACACAGACCGTGTGACAACCCATCGCGTCGGACAAAGCTACCATAATCGAACCCACAACCAAAGTGCGACTGGTATTTATCTCTTACCACTGGACTACATGAATTCCCTAGTTAGTATGAATAATTATTTTTAGTTATATTATCTTATGAATTAAGAATACGTTGATTTGGGGTTATCAATGGAATTTATTAACCTATAATGCATGATATGTGATTAGGTTAATTACTTTTCAATATAATACTTTAAGAGTAACTGATGTTATTTGGAGATAAATGTTAGGATTTACCTTGGAAGATGATGTGATTAAATCCTTCAGATAATTGGGTTTCAATATTAGTTATGATTTCTTTGAATAATTTTTTGGATAGCTCTTTATTTAATGGTCTTTCTTGATCCTTGGGTTATTTTTCTTAACTTTTTGAGATTATGAGTATTATGAATTTTTATAAAACATTATCCTTTTGGGGATTATCTGATATTATACTAACAATTTTGGTTTTAGTTAAGGTCTAAGAGATGTGAAAAATATATAGTTCATCATGTTTATGTTATGTGATTCTCTAGAAGTTGATTATAGCGCTCTAAATGTGAAAAATTCATGTTGAATACTCATTGTTTGGAGAAAATATTATTTTTTTTTGAAATCAAGTAAGAGATGAAAGTCTATATGACAAGTAAGTATGTTTCTTTGAGATTTAGTTAAGCTCTAAAATAAATTCATCAATGGAAAGTAACATAAAACAAAAACATTGTCTATTAACCTTTCCTACTAGGGAATCAAATACCATTTAACCCATAAAAAGATTGTGATTTTCTAGTGTTTAACTTTCTCCTAGACATATTTTGGATCACTCTCCATTAAAACATGATAGATTGTGTTCTCCTCCATATCCAAGTTTTCATGGAATCCTAGTATCTGTTGTCTCAGGTGATTTTTGTACTTTTCATTCTTTCTTTTAAAGTAATTATTTAATTTACTCATTTTTTGATGTGGGGCTTTTATTAATGTTTGTTATCCCAATTTTAAAAATTGCGAGGACACAATTCCCAAAAGGGGGGAAGGATGTAACATCCCAGGTAAATAAAGAATATGACATTTTCATATTTATTATTATTTGTGAATAAAATGTAAATTTTAATTAAATGGGAATTATATGTTCGATGACGTACCCAATACGAAACAACGAGTTTCTTTGAAATCTTACATTTCCCACTAATAATATAATAATATTATTTTAAATGGTAGTTAACTCCAAACTGTTGCAATGGCGGGAATTAATTATAAAATTAATTATTGAAACTTTTATGTTTTGAATTTAGTAGAATGGAAATAATTTTTGAATTTGCAATATAAAATTTACTTTGGCTAAATTTTTGGTATTATTCTGAGAAAAGTTCAGTTTTAATGAATAGTGAAAAATACTACATTTTAGTTCCGAACTACTTATTCCTATAATTTAATTATATAGTTAGATTGTCTCTTGAATTAGTTTTAAAGTGTAGTTTAATTATGTTTTTATCACATAATACAATGTTTTTCATAGGAAGTAATTTCACTTTTCAATTGGATGTAAAAACTTGTCAATCATTTGATAAGTTTTACTTCTTAAAAACCAATCTTTGGTTGTGACAACAAGAATTATTCTTAAAATTAATTACTTCAATTTATGTTTTTGGAATTAGTTAAAATGGATTCCATATTTGGAATAATAAGTTCCAAATTATGTAATTAAGAATCTTTTGTTTTTGGACATTATGAATAGTAACGACAGTAATTATCCTTAATTATCATGATTAATTAGTAATCATGTAGTTAAGGGAAATAAAATAATATCATAATAACATAAAATTACCCAAACATGTGTCCAAATCATCTTTTTTGAGTCATGTCCGTCCATGGAAAGCTTCTTACATAACTTGAGGTCCCATGGAGTCACATGAGTGTAATAGTGACACTTATGACATTATTTTTTAAAAAGAAGAGAAATATAACAAAGGTTTGTATATCCTATGTAAAAAAATTAACATTTTTTAAATAAATGATCTCTTAGACAATAAATTTAAATTGGAAAGCTAAACAAATTTCCTACATCATGATAATTTTTTTATAATACCTAGACATTAAATAAGTAAATTTATTTATGATACCCTAATGATGCCGTGATTACCTCGTTAATGAAAAATTTAAATAAAATAATAAGATAAGGTAAAATATAAGGCTTACACTTATCGAAAACCTATTGGATGTGTGCATTTCGAACCCTTATCACCATATCCTTGAAATATTTTATTATGGGACCTTTAAAATCCAAAAACAATTTTATAATAAAGTATCATTTCAAGACATTCCAAAATTGACCCTCCTCACTCTTATAAAAGGACCCCACCAATACCCCCATAAACACACCACTCAAGCCCTCGACTCATCCAAAATATTCTCATATTATCTCTCCACATTCCTCTATTACTCTTAGAAGCCTCACTTTGGGCAGAAGTCTTTCCATGGAATCCTTTGCCTCAAAGCAAAAAGAGTTACCTGATTTAGAAGTAATATCTTCTCTCGAGTTTCTTTCATTTATTTTCCTTCTTCACTCACCAATATCAACATATTATTTTATCCCATAATAAATGAATTGTTCTCAATATAGTAGGATGTTTTTATGATAGGTATTCAACCTAGACATACACACACCTCCGTCTAATTGTTAAAGAATATACTATTTCTATGGGTGGCGAATTACGGTCTCACGAAATGATGATTGTTGAATCTTCTTTTAACATCTCACATGGTGTCCATTATGATGGAACTTTATTTATCAATGATATATATTATATTTATGTACTATCTATGAATATTTATTTTATATTTAAAACATACCTTTATGCATCGCATGTTGTGAAAATGCTGTAATTTTATATGAGGATGTGTGGACAACCGCCCCCTCATGTGATGTGACTCAATCAGGCAAAACATGGAATTTATAAAGAATGTAACTTATGAAATTATGTAACCTATATAAAATATATATTATAATTTCATTATAATATATCTATTTATCATTATTTTTTTAATTCTATTAATGTATGAAATTGAAATGAAAGTAGTGTTCATGCGTACGTACGGCTTACCGTCTCCATGAACGGTGCATTTCATTTCTTATCGCCAAATGTTATGTACAATTATATGTAAATATATATAATGGATATATATATTATATATTACATATAAATAATGAATATAATTCTGGATTTAATGAATTTTTTACCACATGAACATCATGTAATTATAAGAAGTCCATTTTTTTAATCACGTTCCAAACATCCACAAAATGTCTATTATGAACTCAAACAATTAAATAATTGTTATATAAATGTAATAAGTTATCTAAAAGGAATAATAAACATGAAAAATATTATTTAGAATGTAAAGATTAATTTAAGTTTGTAATTCAGCAAGAACAAGGAACATACAAGCGAGTAAAGTCAGACACGCGTTAAGGGGATTTCTTATCCCACATTTAGTTCCGTGAGATTTCCATTCATCGCCACTTATTTAGTGCATGTGGCGTATTTGTGTACTGAAATTTGATATATTTTATCATCATTATATTTATATTCATGGTATTATGAGATTCATTTTTTGTTTATTATCTTTTGGTCATATGACTCGATTTATTACAACGAGGTAAGGGGTTTTTATCTCACTTTTTATTCCCGTGAGACTCATGCTATATTTTTCACTGTGTCCTTTGAGAGATGTATGTACTGCCCATAATTCTACTATTTCGGTAATATAAATTCGGTCATGGGTATATACAACAACATTGTATAGTCTTTATTTCATGGGGTGTACATTTCGAAAGTTACCCAAATCGGTTCGGGAACCCTTCACCCTCCTCATTTTAAAAGTATTCTTTTTGTTAGGTCTTTTAATTTACCTCTTCAAAATGTTGGGATATATTCTTATATATCCTTATTACTGTAAATTTCATGTACAAGTTATGAGGTACCCTTTTTTCTCTCATCAAATCAATTTCTGAATTTAAAGTGATGTTGTTAGGCTATAGAATACTTGTAAGGGAACATCTTAACCCATTTTAAATTTATTGGGTTATACCACTACTTCTTGATTATTTCATACTATGAATATGTGGGGATGAGATCTGATTGTTTTAAACTTAATTTCCACATATATTGGGTGTATTTATATTTTTCACACATAATTATTTAATTGATTTATCCTTAATCTATGGATACCATCATTGTACGGGACTTCGTCTCAATCTCCTTTCATTAAGGAATGTTTTGATTTATACAAAACTTTATTTTATACGGTGTATAAAACCCTTTTGACTATTCCTTTCATTCAAATGGAATATTTTTACATGCATCATTTTACTAAATGACAAAAGTAATGTTTTTTGTCTTACATATGTGGTGAGAACGACTTCTCCGCCGCCGTGAACATTATTTGTGTTTCAGCTTCCTCTACAAGCCATAACATTTTTTAATGAAAAATAAATACCATATTTACTTTTCTTTTATTTTGGTATTGATAATGGTATTGATAATGTTATTTTATATCAATGATTTTATTGGTATCTTTTCATCGAAATGTTGAATTTTATGTTTCCTTTATGCATGTTTTATGTGATCAGATTATGTTTTGGATCTTAGGATTTGTTTATGAACTTGGGTGGTTCTTTGATAATCAAAGGGAAGGTGAGCCCGATATTTCTCTTCAATGAATTGGGTAACGCAAATGAGTTAAACACTAAGTTTTCTCAGAAGATATTTAGGGATTATAATGTGATGGGTATTCCAAACGTAACCATGATGGTTACTACCTACGTAAGAATGTTATGAATGCCTCAAGTTACCATTATGTTTTATGATTTATATGAGTTATTAATAAATCTTATAATTTCATGAGGTATGTTAAATTGCTTATATTTTATAATTAATGTATGATTTTATTGATTCTTATGTATACATGGACTAATGATTTCATTCCGTATTTTTATATCCCTTACTGAGTTTCTTATGCTCATCCCTTGTTTTTGAAATGTTTTGCACATGACTTAAAGATGAATAGGGTCATTGATGGATGAAGGAACGAAATGTTGTCTAAAACATGGAAGTAGTCATGTTTCTTTTGTTATGATTTTTTATTTTATGAAAAAATGGAAATTGAGTAGAAGTGTCTACTTTATAATCTTCTGAGATGTAATAGTTATGTCATATTTCTCTAAAGCAGTAAACATGAAAAGATCCTCAATGTGAATTATTCATTTAATTGATGATTATGTATTGTTTTAAGGATGAGGCCTTATACTGTTTCCCAGGGAATTTCTTATTCATCCTCCCTAAAGAGATGTTGAATTCTAAAATGACATTACACATGGGACGTTGCCAATATTTAAGACTCATTATAGAATAGGTTTTGTGGAGCCTGATAACCTAGAGAAACAACTACAAGAGATTCTAGATAAAGGGTTTATACGCCCATGTACTTCACCATGGGGTTCACCGGTCCCCATTTTCAGGAAGAATTATGGGTAAATGTGCCTTTACATGGATTATTTTGAGCTCAAAAAATCACGATAAAGAAGAAGTATAATCTTCCCTGAAAATATGATTTGTTTGATCAGCTGTGTACAACACAATACTTATCCATGGTGGATTTAAGGTCAGATATTATCATGTAAGGGTGAAAAAGGAAGATATACCAAATTATATTTTTTTTGTACAATATACACGCATTTTGAATTATTAGTAATGCCATTTGGAATCACTAATGATCTAGAAATATTCATGGAATTTTTGAATAGAGACTTTAGATATTTCATCGACATATTTGTGGTAGTCATTATATATGAGATTCCAATATACTCCTAAACAAAGGAGGATCCTGAGGAGCGTCTAAGAACAATTATAGAGTCCTTTCATAAGGAGAATCTCAATTAAAAATACAGAAAGTGTGAGTTCTGGATGAAGGTGGACTCATTCTTAGGTCATACCATCATAATAAATGGAATATTTGTTGATCCCTCCAAGACAATTGTAAATGATTGATGGAAAATGCCAACATCGGTAATGGATATCTGTAGCATCTTGCGGTTGGCTGGATAATATAGCAGATTTGTGAGATATTTCTCATGTTTTACCAACCCTCTTACCAAGATAACTTGTAAGGAAGTAATTATTTCTTAATGTGATGAATGTGAAGAGAGCTTCATGGAGATAAAAAAGAGGCTTTTCACTCCGCCCGTTCCCACATTACACACTAGTGGAGAAAATATTGTGACATTTAGTGAGACTTCGAATAAGGTCATGCGTTTTTGTTGATTCATAATGATAAAGTGAAATCCAACGCCTAAAGGAAGATAAAAATAAATGAGAATAACTATCCCATGCATGATATGGAGTTGGAAGTTGTGATATTTGCATTGAAAATTTTGCAGAATTATCTCCATGGGGATAATTTAGAGATATATACTAATTACAATAGCCACAAATATATATTCACCAAAAAATAGATTAACATGCACCAATGAATACAGATAGAAATCATCAAGGATTATGAATTCTCAATGCACTGACATCCCGGTAAGGCAAACAAGGTGGTGGTCGCTCTATGTAGAAAGGATCATGCATCATTATCAATACAAATAATTGAAAAGGATCCAATGTTCTTAGATTCAAATAGGATAGAAATAGAAATAATTAAGGAAAGAACATCATCAATCTTTTCTCAAATTATTTCTCAACTGTCCCTCATAGAGAAACTAAAGGATTATTAATGAAATCATGTGGAAATTCTGAAAAGGGTGAATTCTCTAAGAAATGGGAACTCCTCATAGTTCATGGTTGACAAGGATAGAATTGTGAGATTTGGCTAACTATTATATGTACCATCCAATCCATATATAAAAAGGAGCTTCTGAATAACACACATTTCTCAACCTTCATTGTTCACACATGAAGCAAAAATATATATCGAGATCTACTAGAATAATTTTGGTTTGACTAAATGGAAAGGGTGATGGCTGAATATACATCCTTGTTCTTGGTATGACTGTAAGTGAAGGCTAAGGGGAAAAATTCTAAGGTGATTATTCCAAAAATAACCATACCAACATGGAAGTGGGACAACATTTCCTTGGGCTTTGACCCTATATATCCCAGGAAATCAAAATGAAACATTGCTATACAGGTATTTGTTGATCATCTTATGAAGACACATCACTATATTGTGATTCAAGAGGAATTATCATTAAATCAACTTGCATTGATTTACATCAATGTAGTGGTAAGGATGCATTGAGTACCACTATATATCGTATCTTTTCAATAACATAGATTCACCTCGATCTTCTGAAAAAATATCCAACATTATCTAAGCACTGAACAAAACATCAGTATGACCTATCATCACCAAACCTGTAGCCAATCTGAGCTAACTATTCAAACACTATATGATATGTTAAGATCATATTCTATGGACTTAGAAGGAGGATGGGACCAACATATTCCACCGGTTGAATTACCCTACAATAACAGTTTCCACTCGAGAATCTTAATAGAATCATATGGAGCCCTTTATGGGAGAAATTTTAGAACACTAACATGTTGCGATTAAGGCAGTGAGCGTAAGATTCTAGGATATAAAATGGTCTATGAAATGGTGGAGAAGATGAAACCCATTCATTAGAATATCAAGGCATCCCATTATTAACCGAAGAGTTATACAAAAAATTATTAACAAAAAAATGAGTTCAATGTTGGAGACATGGTATTTCTACGCATATCAACGTGGAATAATTTCAGGAGGTTTTTAAGGAATTGGAAGTTATGTCCTAGGTACATCATCCCTTTTTATATTTTTCGTCACGTTATGTTTTTGGCTCATAGACTGGAACTTCCACCTATCAAGGAAAACTTCCATGATGCCTTTCATTTATCCCTCATAAGGAAGTATATACCAGACCCATCCCACGTAATCTCTTCAGATGAGATAAAGTTAGAGGATGATCTTTCTTACGAGGAGAAACCAATGAAAATATTAGATCATAGAATAAATTCTCTACAGAATAAGACAATATCCCTTATCAAAGTGTTGTGGAGAAACCAATTGTTTGAAGAAGTGGAGTGGGAATCGGAGGATGTGATGATGCAGAATTACCCAAATATGTTTTAATGTGGGAAAAGGAAATTATGAGGGAAAAATTTATTAAGGGAGAAGATTGTAATGACCGAAACATTTTTTAATGAAAACCCCTTTTGATCGATTTAAATTTATTATTAGGTAAAATGGTTATATAACATATGTACTTCATTGGTTTTATAATATTATATTTTCAAAAAACCAATAATAATTGTTAGCATTGCTAATTTAGAAGTAGAATAGTTAACATATGATTAGTATAAAAATTGGGCATTAACAAAACAAATTTACTCAAACAAAGGAAGTGATGACCTCATCTAGAAGACATGCCCTATACGAAGCCCATTTTTTAGAGCTCGGGAAGGAGGTGGATTAATTGGGATCTCTGTCATCCAAACCCAATCCATGCTTCAACATGTTAAGCTAGAGGGGAACTGCCTACAAGAAAAAGTGAATGTTGATAGAGATTACCACTCGATTGATTTTATCTGAGCCACCCCAAGAGTATGTCCTCATCACACAACTAACCCTTTAGTCTTATTCAAGAGTTATAAGGTTTTATGTAAGAATTCCATAGCACAATTATTATGTACATTATTTTTGTTTTTATTTAATAATATACATTCATTTTATTATTGTTACGTTGTAATTAATTTTTAATGCACAAAAGTATTTTTACTTAATATACAATTAAGATATATATTTTTATGAATTAATATAATTTTTAATTAAATAATATTTTATTTTAATATTGTTACTATATTACATTTTATAAAATATAAATGACTTTATAATTATTATGTATATGATTGTAATTTTTGTTAGGGTTTAAAGCTATTTTTGTCAAAACCCATGAATTTTTTATAAATGCCAGTTTTTATTTTAAAAGTGAAAATTATCATATAAATATTTATTTTTATAAATTTAATATTAATTTTGGAATTAGGACGTCGAAATTATCCAACAGTGAATTTTTCATATTTTTCTGAGACAGTCAATGTTTTGGGTAAAAATTAAATACCTTTTAAATATATGTTGTGCTTTATGACATCATAATGACCTAATAGTGAAGCAATAAAATCCTATAAACATTATGTTCGTTAAATATTTATTTTACAATTAATATAATTTGATTTCTGGGTAGTTTTATTTAATTTACAAAGCTTTAGTGTACCCTTTAAATATTATTTAGCATTCTAAATTCAATTCCATGAGAGTGTGACTCATCTCCACATAATCATAGAAATTATTTTAGGAATTCATTACATTTTAATTATAAAATATTTTTTTCCACTACCCATTGGTTAAAAAATGGGCAAAACCCATGGCCTGGTTTGTGGTTTTGAATTGATTAATGTGTGGGGTCCCAAACCAAAATAATAATGAATTCCCTATCCATTCCTGTATAAACCTACACAAAATTCCACATCCTCTTCAATAAAATCATTTTATGTTCGTCCATCCTCTTCCATCCTCTCTATATAATCCTCCCAAGGCCCCCTAAGTTCCAATAAATCATCTCTCAAGCATCTCTCTAGCCTTTAGGATCACACATCCATGCAAGGGATTCCTTCTATTCAAATTTTACGCAAGTTTCTTACTGTTTTTATGCCCTTTAATTTGTAATTATAAATTTTTTGGTATTATTTACCACCACCAAAATTCTTCCCTCTTTATGTTTTAATGATAAGAGACCCATATCTCTCTCATTAATTACTCTCTTGTACACTTGTTACAATGCCAAAATTTCATAAGAATTTTCCCTCTCCTCATTTACATTCACGAAATTATTTTGTATTATGAATCCAAATTCCATTACATATATTGGGATATGTATCTACATGAACCCATTACTTCCCATTTCAAGAAAATATAATTAGACTCCCCATTCACTCTCATCAATAATTTTTATGAATTCTTATGTTACGCTGTTATGCAATAGAAATTACACCGTGTTTTTCTAATAAAAATCCTTTTGTATTGAATACCATTCCCATTTCTCTGTCATGGGTATTCTCCTTTTTCAAAATTTACATAATTATTATAGTGTTTTGTGTATGAATTCCACATTCCATTATCAGGGAATAAATGATGATGAATCAATGTTTTATGATCCATTCAGCACACTTTTGAATTAACCTAAATGTATAAGAATGGTGCACCCTGATAGCGCTCCAATTCATCAGGTAAAGATTATTATCATGATAATTAAAGTTCAATGGGGATTTACTCAAGATAATCCAGGTTCAATATGGGTTTAATAATTCTAATTATTTGCAATGAGGCTTTAATCAAGCTCTATGTTCAATGAGTGTTGGTTAATACTTATACCATGTTAAGTGTTGTTTCCACATTTACATGTTATGACTATCATGATATATCAATCCTTAATGTTCATATTTCATTTATGATCCATTGATATTCTTACTAGCTAACATGTATTGTATTCTTCATGTTATACCTTGGTTACTCCCTTACTGGGCTTTATTTATTACTCTTTTATAATGAATGTACTCAGGATATCCCATGCATTGCTAAGTACGATGGAATGTAGCAGTCATGTAAAGGATGTTTTCAATAAAGATAGTGGGTTTCATGTTTTAGGTCTTTATGTAATGTTCATAATCCCTAATGACACTAGATCTCTCAATATTTTATTGTGTATCTTGTGAAGATTTTATGTAATAAATAATGTTTTTTTGTGTAATAAAAATCAAGGGTGTTTTAATAAACACAATCAAATCATAGTAACAAAAAGTATATAAATATTACCATTTTTAATGTGTTCCATCATTGATGGAAATTTTTTTTGAGCGAACAATAAAAAACAATTCTTGAGAAAAAAACATCCTTCTTCAATAAAAATATTCCTTCTTCAAAATGCCACAAAATTTTAGTAGATATCAATTTATGTGAAAACAGCCCTGAGACTATATAGTGGAAGATTCAAGGAAATTAGAAATTATTAAATCATAAAAAACCCTTCATTCTGTAAAATATAAAAAACATTCTTCTCTTAATTTTTCCAAAATAGTGAAAAGGTTACTTGTACCCAAAACGACAAATTATTACATTCACACTACTTAGTAAAAATTCACCCTTGGGTAAAATTTACATTACACAATCACATAAGGATATAAATAATATTTTGAAATTCATATTTTTGAATCATGGATGTGGATGATAAATATAACACAGTGAATACTTATGAATATACAAGCTTAGATTAAAATGACATCTAGAAAGTTATCTCTAACCTTAGGTATGATTTCATCAGTATGTGTTTGAACCTCTTTTATAGTGGGTTAAAAAATATTAAAATCCTTTATAAAAACCATAATAATTATTAATTTATCATATATGATTCACTTATAACATTATATTACTTGTTTATTTATCAATTAGATGTTAAGGAAACATTTTGTGTAATAATGGTTTTATTTATCATTCACGATTTGACATTTAATTATTGATATAATAATAGAAATCATAATTTTAAGACTATGATGATGTAAAAAATTATATATATATCATAAATATTCATTATATATGTATTATAGAATGATAAATGAAAAAATACCTCGTTTTTTGATACAATATGTTGCATGTATGCATAGACGATGTTTCTATTTATTTATTGAATTGAATGACTGAATGGAAATTATATATAAAAATATATCCTATAGAATTAATATGACATATATTTAATAATTATTTATTATATATACATCACATTCATTCTTTAAGGGTAAACATGGAGAATGAATCTCAGCGCGACGTGGAGACGGTAGGATGTGCATACGCACAAGAGACGATATATTTCAATTAATAGTCAAATGGTATAGAATTTGATAGTATATTATTTTTAATGAATAATTATAATGTTATATTCTTTATTCACATCTATAATACACATATTTATTCCAATCCAAAATATTTATTGTTGAATAAGAAATTATACCACATCGTTGAGACTGTAACTCATACGCAGCCACGCATTGTGATGTTATAGTCTGTTGGATGTATAAAAGTACATATAAGGTTGTGCTATATTTTTAATAAAATATCATCTTGTATATTACACAAAACTTGTTACATTATTAAGTAATCAACATTATAAGAGGATGTATAATAATAATAAAAATTAATGAGGGGATAAAACAATTATCTCTTTTTTCTAGTATCTCCATTTGATATTCCCAAAATGTCTCCCTATGTAGTATTTTTGCCCAGAGTGTGGCCCGTACGATGAAGTGATGTATGTTAGTAGAGGAAATGGGTTTGTTTTGGTAGTAAAAATATTATTTTTAGGTGTGATTAATTGATAAGAGGTTCCCTTTTATAAGCGATGGGAGCATATTTTGAAATCTCAAAACTATTAAATCAATATAATTTAAAATTTAAATTATAATTCCTCTAATGTTTATAATTTAGAATATAATATGAGTATGGGTCTGAATCCTCTAATACAAATTATATTTATAATTGTTTTTATTTTATTTTAAACTTTATCATTTTGTGTTATTATTTTATAATCTATTTAATTTTAATTCTGAGGATAATATTATAAATAATGAATTCTCACATATATTTACTAATGTGTTATGAATATTCAATAATTGGATATTTCATGTAATTTTTGACTTTATAATTTTATCTTTGTAATTTTTATTTTTTTATATTTAAATAATTTTTAAATATGGTATTTGTATTAAATATCAATTGTGTCAATTTTAATACTATTCATTTATTTGATATTAAATAAAATAAAAACCGAAGTTAAATTTAAACCAATATATTAAATAAACTTCTAGCTTTTCCGAATCACCTAGAAAATTCGTGGATCAGATAAATTAGTTCATAATATACTTCTTTTAATATTTTTAAAATAATTTATTTGTTATTTATATAAATTAAATAATGTATATATAACTATTGTGTCGTCATTAAGGTAATTATTTAGTATTGGTAAAATATAGATAAATTCATATGTTGTACATAACATCATTATATTTTTGGATACTATTTATGTTTGTTATTTTAACATGTTTGTCGCTAAATTAAAATAATTATACTTATAAGAGATAAGAGAGTGATAAGTTATAACTTTCTTTTGTTTTAACTATAATTACACCACTATAATGGAAAAATTACCATTAAAAAATCAATTATGACCCTTAGATGATATATATAGAATTTAATTAATACAACATAATTTTGATATGTTTTAGTATAACATAATAATCTTTATAATATTGTTTGGTACATTGATTTCTATGATTTACCATTAACTATGGTAAATAAAAATTACTGTACTTACTATTCGTAATATCCAAAAGAATAAAATTAACCTATTAAAATAATTTGGAACCGATTATTACAAATATTGATTCAATTTTTCAAAATTCAAAGAAAATACGTTTCATTAGTTAATTTAATATTAAATCTCGTTGTCAAAACTAGAATGTGAGTTTTTATGAAGACAAAAACTATCAAAAAAATTGATATGTGTTGATATATAATTTAAATTTGTAATTACATCCAATGACCAAAATTGAATTAAATGATAATAAAATCCACTTACACTATAAAATTCATTAATAACATAATATAACAATATAAATAAATTATAGGAGAATGATTTTTTGAATTAAATGTAGTATTTTTCAATATTCATTCAATATGAATTTTCATAGAAAAAAAATCATCCAAAGTAAATTTTGATGCCCCGCATCCAAATTACAATTTTTTTCAAATATAGTATTTAACAAAATAAATAATAGATTTAAAATTGGTGTGCCATCAAAAGTGGATAAAAATGCATTTTTTTTAAAAACATCTTTAATCGATGGTATGTTTGACCAGTTGAAGTAGGGTTTTGATTTCGAAAAAATTGTCTTGAAATAAATGTATCATCATTATATATTTCATAAATATGATATACCTAGGAATTCATTTATAAGTAAGTATGTCCTTTATGTGTTATTTGTACTGTTATTTTGGTTGATGAATGCATAAAAAATGTTTTTGTCCATGGTGAATGTAATATTTCATCCATACCAAGATAAGATTATTATGTTACTTTTTGATGACATCTTGGTGTATTTAAAGAATCCTTAATATCATTCCTTACATATTTTAATCATTTTGAGTACACTGAGATAGAATTAGACATATTCCCAGATATCTATATGTTAGTTTTGGATTGATTTGGTAGACATTATGGGAAACATAATCTCTATGGAAGGTGTATCAGTGGATTCTTATAATGTTCAAGAAGAGGTTTCCTATGAGGATTTATATATTTTTTATTATATCCTATTATTTTTGGGGTTATATGGATCTTATCATTGATTCATAGAGATCATTTACAATTTAGAATCACCTTTTTTCAGGCTTGAACAACGATGGAATAATGCATTAAAAGTTAGTTGCTGGTAAAGAGGAATTCTATGAGTTGAAGAAGCATTGCAAATTGACACCGCTTTAGTCCTACCCATTCCATGTGAAGAGTACATGGTTCATTGTGATGCTTATGGAATTGGACTAATAGTATTTTTCATGCAAGGAAATCATGTTGTTCCACATGGGTCCAAATATCTATGGACACAAGAACATAATTACCCTATATGCAACCTCGAGCTAGAGGTAGTGGATTATTCTCGAATGTGTTGGTGGCATTATTTTTTATGTAAAACATTAACATAGTATAAACTCACAAAATATTGATATATATCATATAAAATTGGGATTTTAATCTTTTGATTTAGATATGGGTTGATTATATGTAGTGATTGGCCATTTAAATAGCTTATATGAATGGGAAAGGAAATATTATGGCCGATGGTTTGAGTAGTAAGAGTGATAAATTTCTAGTTCAAGAGTGTACTGTTATGTGGAATACTATGAACATGCTGGATAAGATGCATGTGGTGATTTCAGAGAGTTATGAGTAGTATAAATTTTTATCAATCTCAATGATGTCGACACTTTGGACCTAGATTGGAGATAGAATGAATGAGGAATCAGAATGATTGACCATGTGGGAAATCCATTAATGTAGGGAGTCACCTTCATATTGATTAATATATGAATATGAGGTCATTTTTTTTTGGAAATTTGGTTATTCTGTGAAAAGTATGCGAGTTGTGATGATGCCATTATTTTATGCCTCAAAGTCTGTGGTACTTCTATGTGTGTCTAAATGTACCACAACATTCATAGAATGTTTTGGATTCCATGCTTGATAATGTTTATGATTATTATTTCAATCTTGGAAGCTTGTGGATCCACTTAATATATTATAGCATTTCCGGTCTATATAGGAGACTTTCTCATTGAAACAGTTTTGATACTTGTATGTTTAATACATTTTCCATTTTTATTGGGCTCTGTGGAGTATAATTTCCAATCAAGACTCCAAATTCAAAACACACATCAGTAAGGGATGAAATAAGGGTTTTATAAAACTTGTATTTTTTTAGTATAGCTTTTCACCCACAAACATATTGATAGTCAGAGTGTACAATAAAGGCTCCTATGGATATGTTGGTAGCATAGGATCTTGTATATAGTGGGTCTTGGTAGAACTACATGGTGTTGTTTTAATTTTCCTATAACCATATCTATCAATAAAATATATAGATTTAACCATATAATGATACTAATTGTAAGAAATGCAGATCATTTCTTTTCTGGATAGAGGCTATTGAGTCAGAATTGTTAGCGATGAGTCTCGTTCGGGAGACATCAGAACATGATCATCTGATTAAAAAACATATGTGTATGGATCTGAGTAGGTAGAATTTTTATGCTGATAGATGGAAAAAATACATATTTTTATAGTGGGAGATCATGTATTTCTTCAAGAGTTCCCAATGTTGTTTCACCACTATAAATACAAGCATGTAAATTTGGAACCAAAATTCAATTGGTTTTTTAATGTTCTGAAGAGAATCAGGCTGGTGGTGTACCGATTGGATATTCCACATTTAAAATGAGAAATTAATGATTTTTACCATGTAATAAAACTTTTTTAGTACCACCATAACCCTTATCATGTTGTCTATGTGGGTGATGTTTAGCCTAATATAGAATGGTCCTCTTATGGGCATCTGTTATGTGTGTTGGATCGAAGATTGAAGTAAATACAGGGATAGATTGTACTAAACGTTCATGTACTATGGTAACAAGGTTGTGTTCATGGGGAGACATAAAAGGGAGAAGGTGATCTAAGGGATTAATGTATTGATCTTTTTATCATAGAATATTATAGATCCTTGGTATGGTAGCTCAAGGTCTAGCTATTATAAGGTGAAAATATTATTTGATCCAGACCACTGTTGGAGTAGACTCGGTCTTGAATATAGTTACTTTTTTTTATTTATGATACAATATATTGGGTTATAAATTATGGTGGTTTTTTTAGAAATTTAAAATAATGAATGAAAATGGGGTTTTCATTTTCGGTGCATTGTAAGAATAAACATTTCACCTAGACATAGAAACAATGTAGTCTTAGATAGGGGGCTTCCCATGACTTGCTAGTGGTTGGAAAAACTGTGTTCCTTAAGAATTCAAATAGTTCACCACAAAAATTAATTGGTCCATGGTTGGAACATTGTAAGAGGAAACCATGTTCCACATCCTAGGAATCAGGGTGCTGTAAAATTAGTTTCTTGAATAGCGATTATAATATTCCTAGAACCACCAAGGCATCCCCTATATGAGATTAACTATGACCAATTTATTTTTTACAATTTCGGAACGTTCGTCAGGGATTCTAATGTCATATATCACCTATTCTTTATAATTCAAAAACCTAATCAAATATTCATTCTGTCATGACCCGACCCGTATTGGGGCTCGAGCCACAATTACCCCAAGCCCGCCTCCATAGTCCAGGGGTGGTGACTAGCAGTGAAGGCTCAACAAACATGGGGAGGACTTTGCCTAAGAAACTGCACACACATGCAACAACTTAATGCGAAAGTGTAGAGAATAGAAATCAAGATACAACACTGCTACAAAAAAAATGGGACCAACGTACATGCATCGACCTCTAACCAGTACAAGAAAATTGCCGAAAAGTAAACTGAAAAGTAAATGGCAGAAAAACAAGTGCTCAACCAGAAATGTGCCACAACCTGGAAACATGTAAAACAAAGGTAAACCACTGGTGAGTCTCAAACATAGAAATTCCTGCTACAGCCACCGAACACAGCACAACCTCTTGTGTCCTCTACGGTTCTCTGTAGTCTCAACCGACCTGTCCGTCGTCTGTAAGGGCACACCAACTGTGGGCAAATACAAAGAAGTGGTGAGTATAGAAATACTCAATAGAATTCCCCGAAAGCTATGGGTAGGAACAATGGAGGTACTAAAAAGGGGAGAATTAGAAACAACAAAGAACGTTGTAAGAGTGCAAAAGAGATAAATAGAGTGCAGCTCAACCCAACAAGAGAAAGGAATCAGACTCGTCCAGACGCAAGGAGATAGAGATGGTGAGAAGAAAAACTTCTTGTTGATTCTTTGCTACCAATAGCAGGAGAGTAGACTCATACGACCAAAAGAAGCTAGACATGGAAAGCACGTGGTGTACCTCACGCATCTTCGCCCCTCCTAGAAGGAGAGTAATCGAACCCAATGAGTGGGAACAACAATAAGATGTATATATATATGCTAAACAAGAAACCCAAATGAGAGTGTAAGGGGATCTCTATATCCAATCTCAACCCAAGAAGAGTCACCAATAGTTCAAATGATATCCATCACTGAACCCAAACGTCTCATACGTCAACCTAGGAGGTATAAGTCAAAGGGCTCATTCACCACAACTCGATACTATCCGCTTTGGGTGGCACTATCTCACACACACGACTTTTAGGTCACGCCGCAATGACGCATCTCGGTTGGAAATGTGCCCCTCTTTCTCGTATGTCTTAAGGTCACGTCAAAGCCATCACATAAATGATGCGTACAACTAATGATCTTGCTCCGGTTTCCACGGAGAAAAAGTCACAGATTAGCCTTAGAAGAAGGACTAAGTCTGAGTTGCCAACGCGTGACCCACTGCCCCGCCCTACTAGAGGGTAAACCCTAATACAACATCAGGCAACCCACTGTACAGCCCTACAGAAGGGTGGACCCTAATACTACATCAAGAGACCCACTGCCCAACCCTGCTGGAGGGAAGACCCTAATACATCATCAGGAGACCCACTGCCCAGCCCTGCTGGTGGGTAGACCCGGAAGAAGTCGACAGGCGACCCACTGCCAATCCCTGCTAGAGGGTAGACCTGGAACACGTCAACAGGCGACCCACTACCCAGCCCAGTTAGAGGGTAGACCCGGAACACGTCGACAGGCGACCCACTCCCCAGCCCTTCTAGAGGGTAAACCCGGAACACGTCGACACGCGACCCACTACCCAGCCCTGTTGGAGGGTAGACCCAGAACATGTTGAAAGGCGACCCACTACCCTGCCCTACTGGAGGGTAGACCTAGAAATGGGTCTGATAACTCAGCACTGCAACTGAGATCACCGTGTGTTACCAACATCGCTATTGTGTGTTGGTTCGGAGTGTGTCAAAGGGACCTCCATCCAACACCCTTTCATGTTTCCACATTTAATAAGATCTCAAACGAGGCTCCACATGCCCGAACGGATCACACCGATGCAACCCTCACAGAAACACACGTGAGATAGACCATTTACTCACCCGAAACGGTCAACAGGTGAATATGACGCTATTCACCATAGCTATCCCATGTGGGGGCCACATTAAGATCCCAAAAATGAACAAACAGATCACACCACTGTGATCCCCTCGAAAAAACACAAGGGATTGACTACCCAATCTCCCAAAATGGACACCCGGTGAAAAGGGTTCTATTCACCGTAGCAAGCCCGAGTTGGACCCACACCACGATCCCGAAAAAGGTCGGGGAAACTGCGCCATCACGAAGACTTCGGAAAAAACACATCAAAACGACTATTAATTCGCCCAGAATGTACATCTGATGAAAAGGTCACAATACACTGCACACATCACAAAAGACGGCTCATCGGGCCCACGCTTCAACTTTTTCTTCATCGCCTGAGACCACCCTGGTCAACCTTGTCTCGATGCCAGGGTCACAACGCCACTGACGGCACCTAAAACTGACTCCAGATGCAAGAGCTGCAATTCCCCGCGTTATACGCAAATGGGCCCCATGGGGCCCACACCTCAGGCCCGAAATCATGCGGGTGGATTGCACCATTGCAATACCCACAGAAAAACACTCATAATCTAGTAATCAAACTCCACATATAGATGCCGGGTGAAAAAGTGGTGTTTCACTGTAAAATGTCCGAACTAGGTCCTGTGGGGCCCACACTCCTCCTCCAACCCAAACGATTTGGAAAGTGTCTGAAACATTCTGCATGAGGACTGGGGTCATGCCGCCGCTGACGGTGCGTCAATCAGACATCCCAAGATGGAGTTAGGTCCGACGTAACAATTAATTAATTAATTTAATAATTAATTAATTATTCACATTGTGTTTCTTGCCGTAGAGCAACGAAACCACTCCGCAAAGGTTCCAAACAAACTTGGAAGGACCATCTCAACTCCAGGTCTAGAATGCCTCTGATGGCACGTCAAGCAGATGTCAGGTTCGCGAAGTGCGTCCATCGTGGGCTTATTTAATAATTTAGTATTATTAAAATAAACCTCTTCGGGTCACCCGTCTTCGGGAACGGAATCCAAAAACCTATCCATTTTAAATATTGCTCCTCGCCAATAGGATTCTGCTTCCATAGAGGGCGCGTCAAACGAACGCCCCGTTTAAAAGATATTGCCCCCCGAATGCAAGGGGGCCTACCTGGGCTGGTTCACCCCGCCCGGCCTAGACCAAGCCCCGGCCCGCGGCCCAGCTGTCGGTATGGCCCAAACAGTCGTGACCCACCCATCAGAACCGGACCAAAGCGGGTCCGGTTTTATTTTCTCAACGCGGACCGACCAACTGGCCGGCCGTCCGCGTCGTGCAGCATGACACGCATACAACGGGTCCTTGCCTCCTCCGCGCTCCTGAGGCGCTGACCGCCTCGGGGTTTCACCTGTCGACCGCGACAAGACGTGGTCGGCCTCCAGTGCCATTGATGCCTCCTCCCTGACTGGCTCCGTAGGTCGACACCGCGAGCCCCTCCGACTGCCTCCGCCCTGGTGATGCCTCCTTCACCATGCTGACGCTGTCGCTCACGCCCCGGCAGCCTGAACTCCCTCCGAGCTCCGCTGCAATGCTGCCGCACCCCCAAACTCTGGTCCCTGCCTGCTCAACCCTACCACAGCCACCCGCTCGCCGCTCTGCCAACCATGCACACAACCTGGCCTAGTCCCCTGCTCCACCGAAGCTGCCCCAGTCGGAAACCACCACGCACCGGCCGCAAGCCTCCTCTCCGCCCGAGCCCCTCCGACTCAACCGCTTCCCACGCCAGACCTCCAGCCACCGCCCTTGCCGGAGCTGAGACTTCCAATGGCCACCGCCACCAATCCGGTGGCCTGATTTCATAACCGAATGTTGGTTCAGGATCCTCGGGATGAGGCCTTCGCAGCGCCTTCCCCCCATCGTTTATCCGTCGAGAATTGATGCGTCCAAAAATTAGGACGAAGAACGCCCAAGAATGATAAATAAAATGGGGCTCGGACAATGGCCGTGTTCGTTCGGTCATCGTCCCAAGTTCAAAATTTAGAAATTAAATGAAGATATTGACAAAGGTGCAAAAATTGTAATCAAGAATCCTACCTCGGATCACTCGTTACTCATTGGAGACACGTCCATGACAATCCCGCTCTGATCCGCCAAGGCTCCTGTGGAGATCGTTCCTTGATCCATCGAAGAACGGTGAAGAACTGTGAAGAATGACGAAGACCTCTAGAGAGAGCGAGGGGGGAGAGAGAGTAAATAGGAGAGATAAGGGAGAACCCCCAACTCCTATTTTCCTATTAATAGGAAACACACATGGCACGGAATCCAAAATCACCGCGCCCTCTCATTTTATATCGCGCCTCGGAAAAACACCATATTTCAAACTCAACGAATGTCCCAGATTTCTATTATGATACTCCGATTAAAAGTTATTTGAAAAATAACACCAGTGATAAAAATCACTATGTGGTCATTTCGAAATTACCATTTTCCCCCCGGGGACATCTCTCATAGTAGGTCCATGCTCGTAACTTTTACACCCTACCTAGGGTAAACATCATGCTCCGGATTCAACGATGCCCTTAGTTTTCCCATCAGAGCAATCCTATTAAGAGTTACTTGGGTTTTAGCTACTAAACTAATAATTTAATTCACTTTATCCATTTAATTCTACACTAACGAGCGAGGGGTCCGAACGTCCCGCACCGACTCATTTTATGTCGCGCCTAGGGTAAACACCACGTTCCGGACCCATCCATGGTCTCAGATTTTTGATCTGATCAACCGTCTAAGATATATCAGATTTTATTTAATGAACCACACATGAATGATATAAAAACACTTAATATTTTTATATAATTAATTTCAAGCACACCGGGCCTCAGAATTGCAAGGTGTCTGAATGCCCTGCTCTGGAATGATATGAAGAAATTTTTCAAAATATCAGAGTCCCAAAACCTGGTTTCATACATAATTCCCTCCTTCAATCATTTCTTCCCCGAAAAGAAAAACTAGGAAATACAACTCGGGATACAGAGCTCACACCTAGCTTTCCCACTCCCATGAAAAAATGCACAACGCCATGTTGGCACAACACGCAAACCACAGGGATGGTTCAGACTTATAATGCATGCTACTCTCGAGGTCATGCGTAGGAATACACACGCACATCATCAGCTACGAAACATGGAAGACATCGTGCGCCCACTGCTACTATTAGGGGGATAGGGAAATATGGTAGGAAACCTCACCATCTCTTGCCCGATCCCCAAACGGCCCAAAAAAACTCAGGGGACATCCCCAGCTGAACCTCTACATTCCACGTCATGACCGAAATCACTGTTTTTTTCATGGAACATGGTCTTGTGATTCCCTCCTTCAGAATACCAATCTGGTGAAACAACCAAGGATATCAGGTCACACAAGTTTTCACCGTCGGTGCATCACGACCAAGACACTCTTAAACGCTCAACCAGTGAAGGAGTCGGCATGATAAACTACAGACAAGTTGTACCCTCCTATAGAAACTCCAGCCAACACTATCATCTCCGGTTCAAGTCTCTCTGGGTGGGGTTGCAGCTGAGAAACTGGTGGTTTGAGCAAACCACAAAGCTCTCTCCTTGAAGATAGTGTCTCCACCTTATTATGGAAAAACTACCACCACCATCACCAACATGGGGGTACATCGACACCCCGAGTCACCCTCATCAACCCCTCAAACAAGGATTTATATGAAAGAGTTCCTCACACAATGTCTAACATTTTCTATTGAGAGAAGTAGAAAAGACACAGAGCATACGACTTATCATCTCTTGTGCTGCAGGAATGTAAACATCCACAGCACACAGCTACCCACGGCCTATCTGTCAGGTCCCTGATCCTGACATGGCCCGCCTAGAGGTGGTGGAAGGACCTCAAAACATCATCCTCCAACCACAGTTCTTCATGATTTTTTAAACAACTCCTCCCTAGGGACCACCATATCCTCACCTAGGATTTTTCTTATCACGAAACTGCCTCTGTCGTGGTGGTGAATCTACCAACCCTCTAGAAGACACAACACATTTGGTCGAGTAGTCTGAGGCCACACGATCTCTCACATCAAAAACATAGCACTAGTCCTTCCTGGACTATGTCGGTGCTCTACGTTGTCCCCAACCATGTGCTTGAGTCTCATCAAGGGGAAACCTCCGACGTCGAGGCCCCGCCAATAAACATCCCTCTACCAGAAATTATCTGTCAACAGTGCCTGCTCCAGTACCCTGAGATGGGTGAGGATGCACAATGGAACTACGCTAGCACGAATCAACTCTATAGATATCTTGTTCAAACTTCTGTGCTCGGAAGTTGCCGTCACGGACCACGTCCGGGTAAAAACGTGCACGGTCTGTGAAACTAGTCGCGTACACAGGCACTGTCATCCCTCCCTGCTGAAACTGCAGGAGCTCCTGGATCCGAATGGAGCATAAGCACGAGGGGTAAAACTCTTCATGAAACAGCAGATGAATGTCACCTCACGAAATTGACGACTCATCGAGTTTCCAAGTAACCCTGTATCTACCACGCCAAACTGCAGGGTGGAAAAAGATTGGCTGTCCTTGCCACCATCTAACCCGTCAGTGTCCGAACAAGCCTGAAGAGGCCGACCACCGACTCTAGACAACCCTCCTCTATCTGAGGGTATGGATCACTCTGGATCCTCAGCGGTCTCTGTCACTATAAATCACATAGCTCTCTCACCCTATGCTCGTCATCGTCCCTCACTGCTGGTACTATCCACTACTCCACAGGTGGAGGGGCTACTGCCTTTTCTCCGGGAGAAAGGGTAATCGTATGATAAATCTTGAAATGAGGCCTCTTCGCTCATAGAATCTTCGTCACGAACAAGAACTGGTATCCTGGTTGGCTATCATCGCAGAGACATCCTGAACCTGATCAAGAAGTACCGCAGTCAAATGAGCATATATATATCAACAACGATGGGGAGCTGACTCAAGAAGGACAGTCAGTGACTCAATCCTATACGATGCATGAATAAAATTCCCTGCAACAACTGTCTCAATATTCCAAGTTGACAAGCGGGTTATCAGGGTCCTCGTGAGTGGATACGTCGGCCGCTGCACCATCACTGAACTCCCTGGCCAGAGATCCACTCTCGAGACACATTAACACTATTGCCCCAAAACTCAAACAATTCATTTTTAGGGACGTCCGAACATCGCCCCAAGGAACGAACCACCTCTGATACCACATTGTCACGACACCACCCGTAATGGGCCTCGAGCCATAACTACCCCAAGCCCGCCTCCATAGGCCAGGGGCTGGCGACTAGCGCCGAAGGCTCAACAAAATAGGGTAGTCCTTTTCATAAGAAACAGTACACACACGCATCAAATCAATGCGAAAGTGAAGATAAAATAAATCATGATACAACACTAATACAAAAAAATGGGACCAATGTACATGAATCGACCTCTAACCAGTACAAGAAAAGTCCTGAAAAGTAAATAGAAATGTAAAAGTGGAAAAACACGTGCCCAACCAGAAAGGTGCCACAACCCGGCAATAAGTAAAACAAAGGTAAACCGATGTTGAGTCTCACACCCAGAAAGTCCCGCTACGACCACTGAACACAGCACAAGCTCTTGTGTCCTCTACAATCTGTTGAAAGCCATGTGTTCAACACTAGAAAAATCATGTGTATGAAAAACTCGTGAAGGGTTGTGTATAAAAATACTCAGTATGCATTCAAAAAAACCCAAAAGTTAAGGGATAAACTGAAACAAAACATCCACTTGAATCGTTCAAAAGGAACCCAATTGAGGGAGAAAGTCTATCTCAACCCTTAAATGGATATACATTCCTATCTATCTTAGTCCACAATGGGTTTCAACCTAGAAACATGAAAAAACACAATTGGTTCCATGATCACCAAATATCCTCGTCTTATACTCCATATCTCATGAGGTTATTCCCTCATATCCATTGTCAAGATTCTACTCAAGGATCCAATGGTGACAATATAATAGGAGAACACTCTCCATGAGCTCTACAATCTGACATGGCACCCATATGAGAGATATGAACCACCAAGAACAACTCACTATGTAATGTTGTAGTGTCCATCACTAGAGGTCCTACATTCTTATTCTTGCAAGCAGTGAAAGATAAAAAAATAAAAATGGGTATGACTTCCCTCGCCACAACACAATGTTGAGATAAAACAACTCCCTCAAATGAAGAACATGCATCCTTTCTAATGAGAGGGAACAAATGGACCAATACCTCGCTACTACCCTATAGTGGATGTAATACCTTATCATAATCGATCCCGAAAATACTCTATGACTCTTGGGTTGAGTGGCCCCCACATCAGTCTATTGAGGGAACACTAACTCCTATACACCATTTTAATTTCACTAGTGGAGAGGCCCACTCCTCATACTATACTCAACATGAGTGGGAAAAAAGTAAAATGGGAGACCCGGTCCCAATTACTACAACCAGACGAATGAGAAATACAGTGTAGATTCGGACCCACACCTTGGCATAATAGTGGAGTGAAACTCAATTAATAGAGGATTTAAACATTAATATTATTGGGGAGTACCACTCAATGGCTAGGTGACCAGTACACTAGTCCATCCAGGGAATAAAAATCAACTAGATCAATTGTTGTAGGAGTCCCACACCCTAACATGATTGTGGAGTACCATCCCTGGGATTAATGGACCAATACCTGGTATGATTGGAGAGTACGAAATCTACAACAACATAATATATGGAGGACCCATTACCTAGGATGATAGGGGGTTCCAAGAAAAAATATATTCGACTTGTATTGTAACAAGATATGGTTGTACTGAATTCATAGTCACATCACATCTAGAGGATCCCCAACCTGACTTGAGAGTGGTGTACTGACTCCATGGATATAGGTCCAACACCCTAGGACATTTTAAAACTACCGAATCTATTTGGAAATTCAGTATGGAGGGCCCAGACACTGTCACAACATAGGATAACAGTCCAAAAAATTACATCTAATGGGGAAATTGTACCCAAAACCATCTGGTGAAGAAGAACCTTAGAAAAGACTACCCTATGGAAATAGATCATGTACCCATTATGTGGGGAGTTCCATCTCATCTGAATATGATAGGTAAGGGTAACCCTCTCCCTTCTTTTATTTAGGAGTATAAGACCGTGAAACTCTATGAATGAACTACAGTAAACTTCCATTCTAGTTAAGAACCTATTAACATTCTTCATGCTCAATTCTAAATCCATCATATCTCATAATACTCTATGGGGTACAACATCACTTAATTCAGGTTAAAAATGAGGAGAGACTTCTAAAAACCTGAAATCTATTTTTCAAGGAAGGTGATATGGGAGGATAATGATATTAAGAATATATCTAAGGAGTTTATGATGTGCATTGGGGTATACATGATGTGTTATCTGGCATGAGAACTTTGTTGTGTATCCTATTTACAAGATTTGAATAACCATGAAAGGGTACATGGGGTGTATAGACAGTACTACTTATTTCCCACTTCACGTGACCCCTAGTCATGTTACCTATTCACACATCTGGTCAACCAAGTCCTTCAAAAACCATGTATCACATACTACATGGTGTTCTCCATATAAATGACACTAAGACATGTGGTTTTCACATTTTCATATACTAAAATCTATTTCCTTCTAATTTTCAATTGTGATTGTACGAAGCCATGTGTTTTCACACAACATCTGAGGCCATGTACCAAGGCCACAATGGCTGGTTCACTACCAGTGGTGTAACTAACGAACATGACATGTAGGTCCCAATATTCATCTTCCCCAAACAAGAATGTCAAAAAGAATAAATCTATGTACTGCACACCATTTAGTTTGTAACCTTGTTAAAATTACCTTCGAAGACCCCTGATTCACATCAAAATACCCTGAAACCTACAGATCAACCTATAACTAATCTATATTAATTGTTAAATGGATCTAGAACACTAAAACAATGCAGAAAAAGGGGATAAAAATTAAATAGCCATACCTCATACCTATAGAGAAGAAAATCCAAGAATTGATTGAAGAAAGACACTCAGATCTAGTTTATCCTTGATATATTGTTGATATTCATCATAAATGGGTATCAATATCAACTTTCCAATATGAGTTTCGATTGTTTCTAACATTTAGCCAAAGTAGTTGAGTTTAGGGGGGATGGGGGTTCCCTCAATGTGGTTCCAAGGGACTATGTTTGGAGGGGAGGTGGAAATTATTTTAATCCATTAAAATAAATTAACTCCACTTTTACCACCACATCACTAACTTAACCTCAGCCCAAAACCCTGAACTAATAGAATCTATGTCAGACATTGGGTATGCATGATGTTTTCAACACAATCATTGCCTAGGAAATCCAATCTAATAACATTTCTAGAGTTATTCTCATGTTTAAAGATAAAAAATTCTTGTGTGAATTGTTTTTAATATTTTTAAAATCACCTCCCTAAGGCTCCCTGGTCCTCGATATCACGCATTGACTCCACACATGGATTCAAAAATATACATAGGTATATTTTGTAGTCTTAATGGTCGAAAAACAATTCATTACATTTTCAATTATAGGTATTTATAAAAAATAAAAAAATTGAATGTTCAAAATAAAAGATCACAAAATGTTCTTAATGAAATTTTTTTTCCATTAATTTTTTATTTTGTTCTTAAAATTTATTGATATAGTTTTTTAAATAATTGTTATTTTTTTTAAATCTTTATTCTAATTGTAAAAATATATTTCGAAAAATAATATTTTTATTTTTGTTAAATCAGTAATAAGGAACCAAGAACAGAGTTGGTTTGGGTTAATCATCATATTCTGGAGGCGTCCCACATAGAACATCTTTCTGACAGGGGCAAGTGAACACACCTAAATTATTAATGCAACCATGGATGAAAACTTATGGTGTTTTTGTTACTATCTAGCTAAACAATGACCATGAAAAATACATGTTCATAGTTTCCTCCTCAAGGATGTTTTTTTGTGATTTTCTCAATATTCAGAGGTATGTTAATGATCAAGATGTATGGGGGAGATAGTTTTTTGTATGTATATTCTATATTATTATAATTTCATGGGCATGATTATTAGAAATTGGATATTTATTGTGGATGAGAAAATCATGTGGACATGTTCTTGCTTGGATACCTAGCGCTAGTCCTTTTAGGGGAGAAAATGAAAGTACTCTAGATATATATTGTTTGAATGTAATTTATAAAATATATTATATAGTACCATTGGAATTTTCACTGGATGGACTGGAAAACAGGTAACTTGTGGAACAACCTCCTGTGCAGATTTTGGGTTGCTGAATGTTGAGGGTTCAAAAGAATGGCTCAAGATATAATCTCCACAGTATGATGCTAAAATATTTTTTCGAACATTAATGGAGTGTGGAATATGGAATCTACAAGAAACAGTTCTATTATTATGTTTGAAATCAAGAATTTGGTTCTAGAACTGTCTTGTTTATGAATCAAATGGGATTCTGCTCTTTCCTTATGGTCTCTCATGTTTTCTTACCAAAAATATGATAGGAAATTGGTTCCAGGGTAGTGGGATCGATGGTAACACTGTCACTAAGGAATAAAGCTAAAAAAATAAAGGTTCTTGTCTCGGGGGTATCATGCAAGGATGTGGGTGCTTAGGGACGAGCGATGTATGATGGTTATGGATTTTTCAGTTTTCTTTGTAGAAGGTGATTCACTAATAACCAAAGCATACACCATGTTTATGAGTCAATAAATATTCATGGAGATATATATTTCACATTTATGATTCCATAAATTATTTTATAGTCCTATATAATTCACATCTTGGAAAAGATACCCCTCTTTGGGCCCTTACGTATTATATAATGTAATTCAATGGATTAATGGGTGGTCAGGAAGAGAACCATCACACGTGGAACGAAGAAAGTATTATTACTGACATTTCGGCATCTAAGGAAACTCATAAGTAGTATATATCTTATTTTAGTAGTTTAGGGTCCTTCAATCCCAATGAGATTAAATTTTTAAAATTTTTTTCCCTTGGTCTCCACTAATATCGACATCCATGACATTGAATACATTATATCACTTTTAGGTTTGATTATTTATAAGATATATAGATTCTTCTGTGTATAACTATATATGTAATTATATTATGAATTATTTTTATATCATAATATAAATTATAAAAATCATTAAAGATTATATTTTTATTTTAAAAATAAATATTTTTTTAGAAGAAAAATATATATTTTTTATTTAATCATATAGATTTTAGATTCATGAAATTAATAAAATCCCAATCAAGTTTCATAATAAGTTAATTTTTTTATAATAATCTATTCTTACTGTATTTGATAAAATGTATAATTAATGAATTAATTGAATTTTTTTGTAAAACCATGGTTATTTTATAAATGAATAATCTAAAATGATAATAATGTTTATCATAAACTAAAAATTATATATTCATTTTCAATATAGAGAGAATTTTTGTGCATACAATTAATGATCGAAAGGAATGTGGTGGAATAGTCAATTTAATATTTTATCTTTTCTATATATTAATCATTACATGATAGAAATTATTCAATTTCTAGAAGACAAATTTACTGATACACATGATGAAAACTAATATAATTATGATATTCTCAATTTGTAAAAAATTGGTGTATTATGAACACACTGCAATGTATCAAGAATATTATGAAATCATAATATGTGAAATTATAATTAGACGTTATCATAGTAGAACCATGATCGGTATTTTATATATTATATTTTATTATATTTTTTATATATTAAAGGTAGTACTTCATATTAAGGAATATGACCATTCCAATAATTATACAGAAACACAGATATAAACATTTTGGTTTATTAAACAATATAATATCATTATATCCTGAACATGTTGAATTAAATTTGGCAAAATTACACATGCCAACAAAATTTCATTGAACCTAGTATGTCCCCATTGAATCCAAATATATATAGTCCCATATTACATATACCCCAAAATGTAATCTAACACATTAATATAATTAATAGGGTGGAAAATAATTTCATGCGTGAGGAAATATCACTAAAAATATAATAGAATGGGGAAAATTGTATTAATGATAAATATGATATGGTTTATCATGTAGATTCTTTATTCTGGATGATATTTGATGCATGAAAATCAATTTTTCTTTACTTTGTATGCATTTAATGGTTTATAATGTAATGATTTTTTATTTTTCATTATGATCATTACATCACACAAATGATGGATGGTTTTCATTTAGATATATTATTGTCCATGATCGAATGGTATGAATCAACATTAAATTTTTTTATTATACCCTTTTCTAGACATTATGATCCTTTTAATGATATTGAAATTTTCTTGAAACCATTAACAATTTTATTGATGAAACTTTTATAATGACGGTGTCTGTACGTATGATAAATTTTTTGAAAATAAATTTCATTTGTCTTTAGAAATTATATGGATTATAAAATCATTTATACTAAATAATTGATGTATTCTTATAGAAGGATGATTTGGATATCCTTTCGTAATTGATGTGGATATTATAATATATATATGGATTAAATATTGTAATTTTATTAGTTTCATATAAATTAATTATTCATTCTACTAAATATTCATTATATAAAAATTATTCAAAGGATTTACAATATAATTGAGATTGATAGACCATCATAGTGAATGTATATAACATATATTCTATAATAACTGGATAATTTCAATTTTTAATTTAGTTATATTTTAATCAATTTTAGAAAGGGGGATTCATTTCACTGAATCCCACAATAGTTTAAGGACGAACTTCTACATGGTTTTCTTCATTTTATTATTTATTTAGGAATAATTCACATTGTACAAAATTTATTTCAACAAATTCGTTTATGTGTTATCTTAATGAAAATAATGGATTAAAGATCTCATCAGGTCCTGGGGGAATGGGGTCAAAACAACATCAAGAGTTTTTTTGAATGAAATAAAAATTTTCCATTAAATTTTTATGAAGTTGAAGAATGAAAGGGATGATAATATTGAGGTATGAAATTTTCTATAAATGTACATAATTAGTATAAATAAATATATAATTAATGTTAAATAATAGTTTTTTATGTTGAATTATATGAAAATTAATGACTCTAAAAATATTTATTATGATTTGATTCAAAAAATACTGAATATATTATTTTTCAATAAATTGATGTGGATATTGATTCCATTTAAATAAATTTTTTATACCAGTGATATAATATTTTGTTAATATATATCTTGAATATAATAAGTATCATGATTAAAATTTTATAATTTATTATGGACTATTATGTTTCCAGTTATAATTTTATAGTAGCTTTTTGGATATCACTATAACATATTATTAACCACATTATGTTATTTATATTCTCTTTTTTCGATTCCCTCACTATATGTGTGTGTACTGGGACTCTCGAAGAACAAATTATCTATGGGGGATATGACTGGATGTTTTGGGATTCTGGCATATTTGAACTAATGGTGTCTAGGTATAAACATGATAAAAGTTATGTAGGGTTCTCACAGTGTTCAGATAAAAATATTGTGGGTTTTTTCCCTCATAAAAAACATTATTTTTTTGGTCTACATGGGGATTACACTCAATTTATTAAGTAAACGCTTTGAATGATTCTATCATAATGTGAAATCGTTTATTCATGTACTGGTTTCTATTTATATTTCTTGAACTAACACATGGGAGAATAGTTTACACAACATGGATAGGGTTCATGTGGTGTAATGTTTGAAGTCATGAATTGGTAAATAACATGAAGGGTTAACACACATTTAAAATATTTAATTTTTCAAAAATTGTAGCAACACATAATTTTTATTCAAGGAATAATTTTTTGAGATTTTTTAAGTTTCATGGTTTTTCTTTGAATGAAATGGGGTTTCACATTATGTAATTATCACAAGATGTGATAAATGGACACTATATTAATGATTTATTTTATTATTGGGATGTATAATTTTTTATCTAAAAATTGAATCCATAATTATGATTATGGAGAAATATATTTCTTTTGGATCTCCCCATTTAGTGATTGGTCACAATTCAAAATATGATTTGTTTATTTTATTGAGTAATAATTTTCTCTAAAACATTCGTATGTCACATCATTTCCATTCCATTATGATTTTTGTCTCTTGATCTTGTGGTATAGTTTCTTCCTCATCATATATGTGATATTCTTCTCGTTGATAATCATTCATTGATTTTGTTTTTGTATGTTGGTGTTCATTAATATTTTTCATGATTTACCCTTTAATACAACTCATTTGTTTGTGGAATGTGATTATGAAGAACATGGATCCATCTATATTACTCTTTTTTTACATATTGTTCCATTATTATTGATGAAACCCACTTTCGGACATTATGAACCAAGTTTGAGGTTGGTGGTTATAATTTATTTCTTTTCAGATGAACTATATTTCTCAAAATTTCTAAATTATTTTTTAACATATTTTGAATAAAATATCTGTGTGTGTTTGAAAAATGTATTTGATAAAAAATTTGTTTCCATTATTTTGATAAAATAAAATGTATTAGTAAATATATAATGTATTTATAAAATGGTATTACTAAATTTATTGTGTTAACACGGTTTAAAAATTGTTGTTCATTAGAAGAAATTGGTACATACATGGAATTTTCAAACTACGGACATAATCCATATACTTTTTATGTAGTTAACTCCTTATGAGTTTATCTATTAATTTGGATTGTTATTCATTATACTCAATTTATATTTGGTGGTTCACTCATGGGTTGTTCCTAAACTCCAATGAAATATGTTCTAATAATATAAGTCTAACATAGTCATTCATTTTGGATCTAGTATAGTGTTAGCCTTATCATTTTTGATAACTGATTTGATATTAGTAGTGATTTCAATTTGTATTATATTTTATATGATAATTGATCATTATATGATTTTCTTTGAAAAAATTAATATATTTAAAATTCTACATTACATATTTACATAAATTATTTGAAGCAATAGAAAATGATGAAATAATTTAATTGTGTTTGATATAAACATTGTAAAATAGTTTTTAATGACAAGATTTTTTTTATGTTGACAAATTTTCATATGTTTCTATTAATAATTTTCAAGGCATGGTTTAGATCATAAAAAGAATTTTAATATCAATACAATGACAATTTTTCGGTGGTGTGCATACCCATTTATGTCATTAAATTCATTTAGGCCATGGTTCCATAGTTAGGTGGTGGTGTTTCTTTCTCTTGAGACAGGGTAGCATGCAGTGAGATAGTGAGAGATTCACCTACTATCAAGCAGGTTAGATGTTTTGATTTTATTTTCCTTTTTCCATAAACATGTACATGAATATTGAATATTTATTTTGGAGTTGTATTACTTCTAATGTATTCCATTTCATATAACATACATCTTTGTTTCTTCCTACATAGTTCTTCCCAAGCAGGATATATAATTATGTCATGTTTTTTCTTCATATTATGTGAAATTTTTCATTATAGTTGTTTTTCATTACTTATTGGAAGTCAGTAGATCAGGGGGTTCTGGAACTCCTAGTGGTTATGTGTAACTCTTGTTTGGGTACTATTTTTTGAGAGTATTTTGGTATTTTTCCTATAGATTAATTTCATGGGGATTTTTATCCTCAACATCCCTTATTGTGAGAATATTTATATGTTGGATATAAGACTATCAAGACATGATTAGTCAGTTTCATTATTTTCCGAGAGAGGACATTATATTATGTGACTCAAGTTTCCATTGGATGTTGGGATGTGTTTGTCTAGATTTTAGTTCTAGATCATAATCACATTTGGCTAATTATTTTCTTGTTTGAACAAATATAAGCTTTTATTATTATATTTATTTTGGTTGAGTATAATTCCTCCTTTTTTCATCCATAGGAACATCGTGATGGTGGAAGGGATGATCCACAATGCAATCTTCTTATAAAATAGACTATTGTTTTGTTATCTTGTAATAATTTTGTTTTATTGACCAAAACGTACTAAAATACCATAACATAGATGTCGAGGTAAGAACATGAGATGTGACGGTAGGTATTGATGATGACAGTTCATGTATGGGAATACACTATCAATTAAGGGTGAAAATGTACATTAGGAGTTGTAGGATCAGTTGGATAAGTTCGATATTTATTTAACATCTGAAATACACATAAGAGAGTCATGGTGTACTTTTCTGGGTTCTAATGTGATGGTCCAAAAAAATTGATGGTGGATAACATGGTAAAGAATAATATACATATATTCTGGACTAGAAGGTTATATTGACCTGATTTTGTTAGTGGTTTAATCCATAATTACTGATGACGAAGAATTATATATAGTTACACTCATTTTATTGGGGAGAATTTTCAAACTCAGCATTCACCTATCAAATTAATGAGATGTTGTGTTTTCAAAATAGGAAGTAATTAATGGCCAGAAGATGGTCTAGGTGTACCTACACTAAGTTTGATCCAACATCATTTTATATTTAATTATGCTGATTCATTCCACCTATAAAAATATGATAGATATGTAAATGATAGAACATATGAATATTGTTGTAATTGTTGGAAATGTTTCAACTTCTCTTCCACTCATTTGAAGATTTAGTTTCATGAATGGGAAAAATAGTTCATGAAATATTGTCAATATAGATGGGTAGGTGGTCCTCATTGGCTTGATTTGACCACACCATGGAATAAATCTTGTATTGTTTCCATTATCTATTACCAACATGATATGTTTTATAATATCAATAATTTATGTTTCAATATTGTAATGATATTATTCAGTTAATAGAAAATATTATTTTAAAATGTTTATATCATTTAATATCAATTTACTGTAATGGTTAGGGATCATTGACTCCAAATGAAAAAGTGGTTCAGTCAAATGTATCATATACAATAAGGCTCCATCCATATGTCTTACTAGTTGAAAATATCCCAAAAATATATTTGTTTTTGATGGATGTAGATTTGTGACTAATGATTTTGTGAGGTACCACATATAATGAATATTTTGTTGAGATTAATTTATTTGTTACTTGATATTCCTTCTATTTTATTTATGTTATCATTGTGGATATGATTCAAATTTTTAGGGACCTAATATTTTTGGGAGTTAGGCATAAATTAGGGAAATTTATAATAGATTTTGTTTTGGTGTCCTTATTATATTCAAACGATATATGAAGAAGGGTTTATTTTGGGATCATTTTATTCATGGTATGGAAATACTTTATGACATAATAAGGATGGGGTTTTTTTTATCATCATGATGAGGTAGATATGTATCATCATTGTGTATCATTTCTTACCACTAATGGGATATAAATAGTGTGTTGGATATTTTGGGATCTGAGTTAGGCTCTGGAACGTCATTCCTACCCAGAGATCAAGAGTTTGTATTTATTGTAATAGTTAATACCAATGAAATTTGTTCTATTGTTGGTCTCCCTGATATTGCACATATCTTTCGTAAAATTTTACATGATGATTTTTTTGTCTTCATCCGGAGAGGGTGGTAGAGATTAGGAATAATCTTTTTCAAGGTACATGGATAATTTTCATACCCTTATATTGTTGGGAAAAATTATTTTATAATAAATTCAAGGTTCTGTTGTAATATTTTATGGAGAATTTTTTTTTCACTCACATTTAATATTAGGAATCCGATGTAATATGTTCTTGAATGGTTGATGGTATAGTCTATGTGTGTGTCTAATACTAAATATACAACCCCATAATGGTTTATAATAAGTATCGTATTCCATTCATAGAGGATTTTTGTGATTATTTATAGGGTAAATGTTTTTATTGTAGGTATATAATCATTTGAGTTCCCATGATCGTAGATTTTGGTAGACTGATATATCGAATATGGATTTTATATGTAGGTATATACATTAATAATTTATAAGGATTATATTTTTTTGACTGAAAATATTAATGTGTTCATGGATTTTTGTAACTGAATATTCGATGTCTATCCCAATAGTTTAATGGTGGTATTCGTGGATAATATTTTCATCAATTCATGCTACTCTGATAAGATCAATCACCATTTTATTTTGGTTCTAAGAATACAACGGCGTAATAATTTGTCTATAAATATTTCTAAAAAAACGTTTTTGGATATAATATGTGACATTAATGGGTCAAATAATTGAAAAATATTCCCTATTATTTTATCATGAGATGGTCGAGGATGTTTTTTCATGACAATATCCATTTAATATCAATGGAATTTAGAGCATCAATGGTCTTCCTGTAAACTATTGGTGGTCACTAAATGATTTCTAAATCATGATGTTACCTTTGATATTTCATACATGATAAGTGGTGAAGTTAATATGTGAAGCAGTGTGTCCGTATTCTTTTTTCATGATGAAAAAATTTATGAAATTATCCCTAATTGTCATAATAACTAATCCTATAAAGCGTCATTCGGTTTTCTATAATTATTCTGTTGATTGTTTGGGTATCCTGCTATGTAAGATGATCATGTGGTCGAGAAGTTCTCTTTTTAGACTTTTTCTACATGAATTCATTTTCACCACTAATGATATAGTAATTTTCACTATAATTGATACTATAATGTGTTCGGGGCACTATCATTTTTCAGATAGTTTCATTATACATTCTAACCATATGAGTTGAAGATACTTTTTTTATAATGTATTCAATCTCATATAGATTCTCTGTTTGGAAATACATCATATGTTTTATATCGACATGAACTATGACATAAGAAATTGAATTCTAAATGTTGATTCTATAATAGATAATGTAACATTAAATTTTTTTTCTAAAATTGGTTGAATAGTGAAACCTTATGGTACACCTCAATGAGTTTTATCGGGATTCACAATCAGACGTTTCTATATGAATTTTATAATTTATTATTTATCATAAAATCTCATCCATCCTATTCTATATATTTAGTTGTAGGATGTTTTTTTCATGGTAATTCAATAAACCCAATATAGTGGAAATACCATTTATGGTTGGTCTCTATTTTTAAATGGAATGATTAATTTGGGAGATTAGTTGGTTATACAAGCATCCATGAGGAGATCATAATTTTTTTACTTTCATAGTTATTATTGAGTCATTTTTCTAGTAAATGTTATGATTTATTATGATATGATAGAAAAAATTTAGTGTCCATGTATGAGTAATTTCATTGCTGATTATGTGTCCAATTTCTACACCTTCGAACATGTAAAGGAAATCAAATTAGAAACTTATATGTATTATCCATAATTTTTCCAAGATGATATTGATGTGGTAAGTGGTATCCATTAATCATTTATTAATATAAAGAACTCCCCAAGGGTTTGATACTATAGGGGTGGGGGTTGATTGGTTGGAAATGTTATAGACATAATTCAGATTAATAAGACAAATGAATATGAAGATATATATATTATTTATTTATGAGTTATCATGAATTTTCTTGGGTTTCATTTATCAAATTTTTTATAGTGATCTATGTTTTACATCGAGTCTATATTGATTTCCATAAGAGGTGTTGGTGGAATAGGTTAGGATGAAAAATGGATACATAACAAAGATATATGATAAGATGAATCATGCTACTCAGATACTTGTATATATAAAGAATACTTACATATGGAAATTATATTATATTGGGATTTCCGTATAGGTCATGTTGTGTATTCATATAATAGTAGTTATGAATCATATATCATAATTTATACCTTCAGGGAATATTATGGTAACCCATGAAGATAACCACCTTATTGGTTAGAGGTGGGAAAAGACTCTTTGGTGGGATGAGCCTCATTCTGTTGACATCCATATGTATTCTATATACATGCTGGAATCTCATTATACCTATAATTAGACATTTATATCAAGTTGATCAACAATTTCATCCTTGGGAGTTCATTATTGGGGATTGGGTTTTCTTAAATGTTTCCCCTCAAATGGGAAATTAAAATATTTTAAAAAATAGTGTATTGGCTTGCTGATATGTTGGGAAATTTTAGGATACTAAGTTGCATGGGAATTTTTTATTATTTCATTTAAATGTTGTTTTATTTATTAGATTTTCTAGTGGGTTTATTATTATCATTAATTAGGAATTACATAACTAACCCCACTCACACATTGAGTAGGGGAAAGACGATGTAACATCAAGAAATATATATTGTGAAAAAAACTAGTAGATACCCTTACCCCTCATGTGAAATTCTTTCTTGAGAAGATGCTTTAATTTTTATATTTTTTGTGGTGAAATATATTAGTTTCTCATAATAACTAGAATAACTATACTTTGATGAAGCAAAACTAGTGACACAGGTTTATATAAATTATTCCCACAAAGGGATTAAGGGGGATGGAACAACATATATAGTAGAGTTTTATCATCCCATAACCCACTACCTAGTGTTTATTTTCTCTCATTTTCTTTACATTAATATATTGGCACAGTTTCTAGCTCTTAATGATAGATGGATTTTTTTGAGGAAATTATAATATGTATTTAGAATAAATTTTTTTAGATTAATGGAGTCTTGGTATTAGTATATTAATCATTATTGGGTATTCCCTTGAGTCTATTGAACAAATGTTTTGTTTTTGGGATATTCTGTATAATATGGATTTTTGGAGGATTGTTTGGAAAATGAACACCATGTGATTGTTAAATATAGTGAATGTTTTACATGTCATATAATGTTTCTAAATCATGAAATGGTATATAGGATTTTTTTCATAACCCATAACATGAAATGAATGGTTTAGACATTGTGACACAGGTTCATGTTATGTAATATACGAAGTCATGAATAGGTTCAAGGTGTGATATTTTTACCCTCCATGAAATTATTTCACTTTTTTGGAATGGTAAAAAATTGTTTTTCGATCTGAGAAGACATGTATTTAGGTGTTTTGGGGTTTTTAGATTATTTGACATGAAAAATGGTTCAACTCCATATCATTTTAATATAATTTTATTTTTAGGGAGTTTTGCGGATGAGTTATTTTATTATTTATCTTCAACATATTCTCTATCAAAGTTGGAGATCTATTAGAATATTATAGAGACAAAGATACATTTGGTTCACTTCTTTTTTTTATTGACACCCATTTAGATTTAGGTTAATTTAACGATTTGGAGAATTTTTTGTTTTCTTTTTGGGTATTTCTTATTTTGTTTTCATTGCACTATTGTATTTGATCCATTTTCATATATTTTTAATCATTCACGAATTCATGTATTATATTGCCTCAGAGGATAATATTGTAGGAAATTTACCATGGAAGGTGTATGTTCTTTTTATTTTTCATGATCTACCACATTTGTTTCTTCATTTTTTGGGATGTAATTATATGTCATGATAATCAATCTCAATGTTTTTGTTGTTGAAATTATATTTCATCTTGTTTTGTCGATCTTGTTGTGGTCTTGAGTGATATGAGTTTGTTGTAGGTAGTTTTGTCTCTATTGAATGAATGATGGAGTAATTCTATGTCAATTTTTATACAATAAATTATTTGACCAGATATATTTTAATGCATGAAAATAGATTTTTGAGTAAACAAAATTATTTCTTATTTTGGTAAAAGAAATTACTTTTTAAAATCCTTATAAAATGGATATATAATAATATTTCCAAATAATTATTTTGATGAAATTGTTTGGAAACATTACATAGTTGTTTTCTTTGTAAAATAATTGGAATGTGTATCATAAGGATATAATTAATGTATTCATGGGTAGTCAAACTAGGGGTGTTCCACTTCTATATAATCCCATAATTATAAGAGCTAAATTGATATTTTTTGTTTCATATAGAGGTTTTTATTCTATTCATTATTCCTATGTTACAAGAACAAGAGTGTGTATGATTCATTGATTATGGTAAGAGTAGTTTGTTAGCCTGACATATAGTTATTCATGGTGTTATGTTAACTAGGATTCCTGTTTGTGACATATTTTATATGATATGTGACGCATGATTTTGTTTCATTGTACTTCTCTAAAATATGTGATGTTTTTTGAATATATTTTACATTATTATATACCATATTTTGAAAAGGATAGATGTTCTACATTATCTTAATATAAAATCATTAAATTGTTTATCAGGAATATTTTCTTTTAATTATTACAATTTTTCATATTTTTTGACATGTAATTGAAATGAAACAAATTGGGGGGATACTACTAAGACTATTTATCTCATACCCTACTCACCCCATTTTCTATGATTAGACCACTATATGTATTTTAATATATGGAATTTAATGACACTATAGTATGGGGATCTAGCTTCTTTCATCTGACTGTGTGTTGATTCTGGTGTGATGTTGTGAGATTCTTATGCTATGACATGTATTATAATTTTTTAATTTTTTCATCATTGTTATTGGACATGTCACTTGGATACTATTTACAAACATTTCATATAGATCACTTCTACTATTTCAATTTTTTTATAACATTTATAAATTTTTCATCTAACTATGTTTCATTTCATAATGTAAATATATATATAAATATATATATATATATCATGATTTTTACTTTATTTATTGTTAAATCAAACACTGTGGTGGTTTTTTATACCCAAATTCTATTATTCGTCATGTTTGGATTGGGGACACCCTTTGGGTTTGAGGAAATTTGGAATGGATTCCAATTGGAGTGGGTATCTGGGTTGGGTTGACCACACTCACTGTCAGAAATCCATTAATATTACATATTTTGGACCCCATTAGTTTTTTTTTGAGGTATCCAAAAAATTAAGTATTTATCTAATAAATACTTACTGAAGGATAATTAATGATCCTAATGGTTTCATTGTGAATAGTTATTAAGAAAATAAAATTTTGGATATCTATATTAAAAATTTTGTTGTTATTAGCATGACTTATAACCGAGAAATGAGTAATGAAAATATGTTGTCTTATATATATTAATTTCCTAATCAATTACATATTTAAACATAATTAATTAAAATAAAATACATTTAGGGGGGATTTATCATTGAATAACGGGAGTCATATCACAATATAGTCTTATTTATCTATGATATATTTCTATTACTACAAGAAAATTTCTTTTATTTATTTAGATGCTATATTTTTTTATAGATATTGTATACATATAATAATAATTAAAAATGTATAATAGAGCGATCGTATTAAAATTAGAAGAATCTTTTTTAATTGATTAATTTATAGATTTATAGAGAAACTACATGCAATATAAATTTCTTGAATTTCATGCTATGATCACTACTATATAATTACAATAAGGAATATTATTTATCCAATTTAAAATTTATTGATATTAAAGTTATCTGTAAAATAAATTCATGTTTCCTCATATGAAATTTGATCCTATAATATTTCTTAATAATGAGGTTAATTAATGAAAACAAATCTTTTATTTGGATATTACATTGATATAATTAGTCACATTGTAAAAGTAATCATAGAAAATGGTGTTGTTATCTTAAATAAAATAAATTTTCTTCTACAATTGAATTTCCTATTCAATAATAAATTGTAATTGTGGAATTTTATAAATGGAATCATAATAAATTATATTATATTTTTGTGATGACCCAGACTCTCTTGGTCCTTTCCTTTGCTAAAAATATGGATCCTAAAGGGGTAGCGTCTCGGCACGACCAATTGGTGAGACCGATCGGTGAGACCGACCGGCACGACCGATCGGTGAGACCGACATGCACGACCGATCGGGGAGACAGGTCGGTGAGACCGATCGGTGCGGCCGATCGGCGTCACCCGGCTTTGTCGGTGTTTTTCCATTGTCCTGCGCAAATTGAGTTTTAAACCCTTCTTTGACCCCCCTTAAAGCTTGTTTTAAAGCCCGGTAACACCCATAAATGTTATAATTAAATATTTAATAAATTAACCTGGTGTGTGCATCGGTTTAAACCACCCGACCCCTTTAATAACGTATGGATCCACGTGGTCACCCCACGACCCCCGCTCCTTACGCGGTGTGGCGTTCTTATCTCAACCGTCTGCGGCTCATATAAACTAAGGGTTAGCCAGAGTTTCTTCTTTTCTCGATCACCCTGTGCTAAGAGTACCCTTTATCCAGATGAGCAGCATTTCGTTCAGACATGACGCATTGCTATGCGTAATGTTCCGCGCCTGGCCTATGCATTGATAGACGAGGTGATTTTTATTCAGGCAAACTGCATCACTATCCGTGAAGTTCTGCCCCCAGCCTTAGAGTCGATCATTGATCAACAAGTAGATAATTTCTTCGTCTCTCTCTTGTGTGTATCATGTGGGGTTGGCGTGCTTTTGTTTCTATATAATTGGATAAACCAGACCTAAATAAAGATAATGAACCGATTATATGAAGAAAGAAGGCCGGGGCTGTGAACGTTGATGTTGTTTTATGTTATGATCATCTTTCTGAATTGTGCGGGCTTATGCCTACTAAAAATCATGGCCGTTTGTGGTCTTTCTTTGTGCATTAATGAACCCCCTGGGGATGTTTTAAATAACTTGTTTGTGGTTGTAGAATCCTTCTATTAAAAGGGTAATTGGTTAATCATGTACACCGGGCTAAATAAATTGATAGCACTAGGATCAACCCTTCTGTGATAACCCCCGGTTAAAGCACATGAAATTGAAATCATTGAGTGTGTTAAATCTTATAAATCTAAAAATACCGGCATGACCTTACTTTCTATTAGTGGTAGTGGTTGGGTTGTTTTCTTTTATGTGCCGATTGATGGAGATGTGGGAGGTGATGGGATCCCCTGTTGATATGGATTCAGTGGTTGTGAGTTTTAGGACCGGGTGGTTACCTTGTTTATATCACGAATTGGGGTGGGATACTCTGTTGATGAGAAACCATTTTGGGGGACACGGGGTAGTGTCTCATGGGTTTCATTGGTTCCAGTACTTCCAGGTATCTCATTAATCCCCTTGTTGTTGTAACATTACTAGAGAACTAGGTGTGAATGTTTAAATTGACGTTTGGATGGATTCTTTCCTTGTTTATGCTTATGGTGTTAGTTGCCCAAGTTGGTTCATGAACATATTCATACATTATTACTGAACATGAAAACAAGAATCGGACAAATGAGTATTATTGGCGAGAGTTGTGACTCGGACTTGAGAGATGTTGTGATATGTAGGTTGTCTGAAGAAAAACCTAACTTTGGGTGAGTGCTTGTCACCTATGTATATACTTTTAGTTTTGTGTTTCTTATTCACGCCCCACCCAAGATTAGCACTTAGTTCCGAACACCCCCATTTCATGGGGGAGGGTGTTTTTCCCAACACTATTCTTAGTGGGTGGTTATTAGATCCTTTTCTTCTCCCTCTCCCAGATAGCCCAAGTACCTTCAGGAAGGCTGTGATGGACTGAGGTCCATTTTTAGCCCAAGAATCTTCGGGCATGGTAGTGTTGTGGTTGGCCCAGGTGTGTGCGGGCAGGTGGTTTCCCAAGTGTCTTCAAAATGAGGCCCAGGTGTCTTCGGGCGTGGTAGTGTACCTTCTATCCCATGTGTCTTCGGGCGTGGTGGTGGTTGTTCTGGCCAAGGTGTTTGCAGGCGTGGTTACGTGTGACAGTTGTGGCCCATGTGTTTGCGGGCTGGATTCGGTAGTGGGACTGTGTGCAGTTGTGGCCCAGGTGCGTGCGGGCGGGTGTGGTAGTGTGACTGCTGTGAGAATGGTGGGATTGGTTCGATGCATAGTATGTCTCAATAACTGGTGGGAAAGTGGCATGTGGTACCCCAACATCGATGTTCTCTTATATGTATTACATGGATTGTGTTACTTGGTGAGCGTAGCCGGTGAGTGGGATGGGTGAACTCCTTCATATTAATGGTTTTCTTCTTGTCACGAGACTTTAGTACTTTCCCCCACTTGTGCACGAGAGTCATTGGTTTTCCATACTGAGTGTACCTGTATGCTTACCATATATATATAAAACTGCTTTTAGGTTTCCAGGAGGACTTTGGGGATCACGCAGGACCATACTAGCTCAGACCTTTGGGCAGTTGCAGTTGCTGTTTTCCTTTCTTTGGTACATACCCTTGTAGTCACTTTTGTACTTTGTGGCTTTTACTTTTGGAACATTCATGTGGGAATGGTTTACTTTTGGCTTTACTTTTCTTTTACTTTTGGTGTTGTTGGGTTTCATCATCTTATCTCCTAATCCTATAAAACAAAAAGGGTAATGCCTTCCACTTGTGTGTAATTTCCATAACCGTGGTGCTAGTCGCCACTTCGGGACCTATAGAAGGCGGGTTTTGGGGGTCATTATCTCTCCTTCAACCTAAAGATGGAAGGGCTTGGAATCCTGCTGACCCTTCCCTCCTTTTGGTGAAGGCGAGTCGTGACAGAATGGTATCAGAGGAGAGTGGTTGAGAGATAGGATGGACTCAGGAGTTAGGCACAGTGATGATTGCATGGGATGGTATGGGAACAGTGTTGGGTGACCTTGGTGCGTGAATTAGTTCAGGGAAAACCAGCTAGGACAAGGGATTTTAGGGCTCCCCGTAATCCGATGCAAGGAATCTGGACCTACCGAACGACCAAGTGAGGCCACGCTGATTGCAGGGTAGAGACCCTAGTAAAGGTACATGCATCATAATGTCTTATGTTCTCGTGTTTCTAGGATGTCTTGGGAATTTAGAGTAAATAAAAAGTTTAATAAATTTTAAGAACAATATTCTACACTACATGGGCCTAGGTTTTCCTTGTTTACCTTACAGCTATGGCACCTTCAGAGCTACGGGAGTTACGGATCCAGATTGATGATCTAATGAAGAGGGGTTATGTTTGGCCGAGTGTGTCACCATGGGGTGCTCTAGTATTGTTCGCAAAGAAGGAGGATGGTGGTCTCAGGTTGTGTATAGACTACAAATGGCTGAATCATGTGACGATCAAGAATCGCTACCCTCTTCCGAGGATAGACGATCTTTTCGACGACATGAAAGGTGCAAGATGGTTCTTGAAGATCGACCTGCAGTCTGGGTACCACCAGCTGAGTGTGAAGGAGGGTGACATCCCGAAGACGGCGTTCATGTGTAGATATGGACACTTCGAGTTCGTATTCATGCCCTTCGGTGTTACGAACGCCCCAACTGTGTTCATGGGGCTTATGAACTCCATATTTCGGGAGTACCTAGATCTGTTCGTAGTTGTGTTCATTGATGACATCCTGGTTTACTCAAGATCAGAGGAGGACCTTGCAGAGCACCTGAGGACGGTTCTGGAGGTTTTCCGACATCATCAGCTCTATGGGAAGTCTTAGAAATTCATTTTCTGGACACGATAAGTGAACTTCCTCAGGAACGTGGTGTCCAAGCAGGGGGTAGTAGTGGACCTATCAAATGTTGAGGCAGTTGTTTCTTGGGCAGCACCCAAGAATGTGGCAGAGGTCCGTAGCTTCCTCGGGCTAGCGGGTTACTATCGAAGGTTCGTACCAACTTCTCCTGAGTTGTAGCCCCTTTGACAGCCATGAGAAAGAAAGACCAGGTTTTCGTGTGGAGTGAGCAGTGCAGGTTATCCTTCACCTATCTGATGGAGATGTTGGTCAGTGATCGAGTTCTAAGATTTCCAGAAGAAGGGGAGGTGTATGAGGTGTTCTGTGATGCTTCAGGACAGGTCCTGGGATGTGTGTTGATGCAGCAACAAAGTGTGATCTCTTATGGGTCCAGGCAGCTACGCCCTCATGAGCGTAATTCCTCCACCCATGACCTAGAGCTTGCAGTGGTCATTTTTGCGCTAATGTTATGGCGGCACTACCTCATCAGAGAATGCTTTGTGGTCTTCACAGATCAATAAATTTTGAGTTATATCTTCTCCCTGGGGGACCTAAACTTGCAACAGTAGAGATGGGTGGAGTTCCTCCAGGATTACGACATCGAGATATCTTATACTAAGGGCAAGGGAAATGTATTGGCCGATGAATTGAGCTGGAGGTTGCAGAAGGATGTGGTCCGAGAGTCGGCAGACACCTTGAAGGTGATAGAGGAGTTGGCTGCCTTACACCTGGATGCGAGGATGGATGGTGGTAGAGGTTGCCTATATCATATGGCAGTGCAGTCGTCTCTGTTGCAGCAAGTGGAGGAGTCTCAGTGGGGAGACCCAGAGTGCAAAGTGATGCGTGACTGAGATGACCAGGGCGGTTCTCCGGAAGGATGGAAAGAGGATGGTCAGAACCTGATGCTTTTCCAGGGAAGGTTGTTTGTTCCAGGAGTGATGTGCAGCAAGGTTCTCAGTGAGATCCAAAAATCACCCCTGGCGGTACACCCAGGAGTTTCCAAGATGTACCAGGGACTGAAGATAATGTTTTGGTGGCCTGGAGTTAAGCGAGAAGTGGCAGAGTTTGTGGCCAAGTGCTTAGTGTGTTAGCAAGTGAAGGCTGAACACCAAGTTCCAGGAGACCTACTGTAGTCTCTAGATGTCCCCGAGTGGAAGTGGGATGACATCTCGATGGATTTCGTCATGGGACATCCCAAGGTCCAAGGGTCATATGACACCATATGGGTGGTATTGGACTGGTTAATGAAATCGGCCCACTTTCTGGCGATCAGGGAGTCGAGTACTGTGGATGCTTTGGCACAAAAGTATGTGGATGAGGTGGTGTAGTTGCATGGAATTCCGAGGTATATAGTCTCAAATAGGGATGCATGGTATACCTCGAAGGTCTGTAAAGGATTGCAGCATGCTTTTGGCACATAGTTATGCCTTAGCACTGCTTTCCATCCCTAGACAGATGGAAAAACAGAGCGCACCATCCATACATTGGAGGATATGCTGCAGGCATGTGTTCTTGACTCAATAGGATCATGGGTGCGACAATTTCCCCTGGTAGAGTTTGCCTACAATAATATTAATCACTCTACCATCGGTATGGCCCCATTTGAAGCCTTGTACGGGAGGCCATGTCGTTCACCTATGTGTTGGGCCGAAGTAGGAGAGGCAGGCATCCTTGGCCCGAAGGTGGTGCAGAGCACGACAGTGAAGGTTCAGCTCATACGAGAAAGGATGAAGGTGGCCCAGGACCAGCAGAAGTCGTATGCTGATACTAGAAGGAGGCCCTTGGAGTTTGAGGTTGGGGACCACGTGTTCTTAAGGGTCTCCCCTCGGCGCGGACAACGGAGGTTCATCAAGGGGAGTAAGATTTCTCCCAGTTTCATCGGGCCCTTCGAAGTGTTACAGTGGGTCAGAGAAGTGGCCTATCAGATAGCATTACCACCACCGCTACTGAGGATACATGATGTCTTCCACGTGTCCCAGCTCCGTCAAAATCTGTACGATGATTCGCACGTCCTCGGCTTGGGAGAGGTGGACATCGAGGATGACATGACTTTTGTGGAGACACCAGTGATGATCGAGGATCACAAAGAAAAGGTGCTTCATGGGTGAACCATTCCGTTGGTTCGTGTGTTGTGGAGACATGGTAGGCTTGAGGATAATACGTGGGAGAGGGAAGCACAGATGCGTGCCCAGTACCCAGAGTTTTTTTGAGTTTTTTTCTGTTTGTAATAGCTGTTGTGGTAGAATGTTTTACCTTGTTTTATATGAAATGGTAGTTTTATTTTTTCACTTAATGTGTGTGAAAAAACCTGGATATGAAGGAGGAGAGAACCCGACCCCTAATCAGGACCCATTAATGTGGATGTGATTAATCTTGTGCGGGAAAGTCAGTGCCGCCCAAAGAGGATAATATCTTGACATGGGGAAGGAGACTCCCCAACCCCCACATGCCTGGCCAGTTTGACATGATATGTTTCTTGGTTCATGACATGAAAGTGTTCTTAGTTAACAATGAGGTTCACTCTTTAGAGGAATCTTTCAAGGTGGTTTTTCGGACCTGTTCTTTCCTTCTGGGTTGTTTAAATTCTTGAGGGCAAGACTAGTTTGAGAGGTATCTGATGTGATGACCCAGACTCTCTTGGTCCTTTCCTTTCCCAAAAATCCAGATCCTAAAGGGGCAGCATCTTGGCGTGACCGATTGGGGAGATCGATCAGCATCGGTGAGACCAATCGGTGCGACCGATCGGTGAGACCGATCGGCGTCACCTGACTTTGTCGTGGTTTTTACAGTGATGTGTGCAAATTGAGTAATAAACCCTTCTTTGACCCCCCCTTTAATCTTTTTTTAAAGCATGGTAACGTCCATAAATGTTATAATTAAATATTTAATATATTAACGTGGTGTGTGCGTCGTTTTAAACCACCCGACCCCTTTAAAAACGTGTGGGGCCGCGTGGTCAACCCACGACCCCCGCTCCATATGCAGTTTGGCGTTCTTATCTCAACCATCTGCGGGGCTTTTAAACTAAGGGTTAGCTGTGGTTTCTTTTTTTCTTGATCACCCTGTGCTAAGAGTACCCTTCATCCAGACGAGAATCTTTTCGTTCAGACGATCCGCATCGCTATACGTGATGTTCCGCGCCTAGCCTAAGCGTTGATAGGCGAGGCGATTTTCGCTCAGGCGAACCGCATCACTATCCATGATGTTCTGCCCCTGGCCTTAGCATCGATCATTGATCAACAAGTAGGGAATTTTTTTGTCTCTCTCTTTTGTGTATCATGTGGGGTGGGCGTGCTTTTGTTTCAATAGAATTGGATAAACCCGACCTAAACAAATATAATGAACCAATTATATGAAAAAATAAAGGGGGGATGTGATCGTTGATGATTTTTTATGTTATGATCATCTTTCTAAATTGTGCAGCCTTACGCCTTCTGAAAATCATGGCCATTGGTGGTCTTTCTCTATGCACTAATGAACCCCTGGGGATGTTTTAAATGACTTGTTTGTGGTTGTGAACTCCTACTGTGAAAAGGGTAATTGGTTAATCACGTACACCGGGACAAATAAATTGAAACCACCAGGATCAACCCTTCTGTAATAACCCCCGGTTAAAGCACAAGAAATTGAAATCATGGAGTGTGTTAAATCTTATAAATATGAATATACCAGAATGGCCCTGCATTGTGTTGGTGGTAGTGGTTTGGTTGTTTTGTTTTACTGGCCGATTTCTAGAGATGTGGGAGGGGATGTGATCCCCTATTGATATAGATTTGGTGGTTGTGAGTTTTAATACCGAGTGGTTACCTTGTTTATATCACGAATTGGGGTGGGATCCTCTGTTGATGAGAAACCATTTTGGGGGACACGGGGTAGTGTCTCGAGGGATTCTTTGGTTCCAGTACTTCGATGGATCTCACTTATCTCCTTGTTGTTGTAACATTACACGAGCACCGGTTGTGAATGTTTAAATTGAATTTTAGCAGGATTCTTTCCTTGGTTATGCTTATGGTGTTAGTTTCCCATGTAGGTGCATGAACATATTTAAACATTATTACTGAACATGAAAACAAGAATGGGACAAATGAGTATTGTTGGTGAGAGTCGTGACTCGGACTTGAGAGCTGTTGTGATCTGTACGCTGTCTGAAGAAAAACCTAACTTTGGGTGAGTGCTTGTTAGCTATGTATATACTTGTAGTTTTGTGTTTCTTATTCACACCCCACTCAAGATGAGCACTTAGTGCCGAAAACCCCCATTTCATGGGGGAGGGTGTTTTTCTCAACACTATTAATAGTGGCTGGTTATTAGCACTTTTTCTACTCCCTTTCCCGGATAGCCCAAGTACCTTCGGGTAGGCTGTGATGGCCTAAGGTCCATTATTAGCCCAAGAATCTTCGGGAAAGGTATTGTGGTGGTTGACCCAGGTTTGTGCGGGAAGGTGGTTTCCCAAGTGTTTTCAAGAAGAGGCCCAGGTGTCTTCGGGCGTGGCAGGGGATCTTCTTGCCCAGGTGTCTTCGGGCGTGGTGGTGGTTGTTCTGGCCTAGGTGTTTGCAGGCGTGGTTATGTGTGACAGTTGTGTCCCAGGTGTTTTTGGGTGGGATTCGGCAGTTGGACTGCATGCGGTTGTGGTAGAGGTGTGTTCCGGTGGGTGTGGAGGTGGGACTACAGTGAGAATGGCGGGATAGGTTCGATGCGTAGGATTTCTCAATAATTAGTGGGAAAGTGGCACGAGGTACCCAAACATCGATGTGCTCTTATATATAATACATGGTTTGTGTTACTTGGTGAGCGTAGCCGGTGTGTGGGATGGGTGAACTCCTTCATAGTAATGGTTGTCTGCTTCTCACAGGACTTTAGTACGTTCCCCCACTTTTGCACGAGAGTCTTTGGTTTTCCCTACTGAGTGTACTTGTATGCTCACCCTATGTATATAAAACTGCTTTCAGGTTTCCAGGAGGACTTTGGGGATCACGCAGGACCATACTAGCTCGGACCTTTGGGCAGTTGCAGTTGCTGTTTTCCTTTCCTTGGTACATACCCTTGTAGTCACTTTTGTACTTTATGGATTTTACTTTTGGAACATGCATGTGAGAATGGTTTACTTTTGGCTTTACTTTTCATTTACTTTTGGTTTTGTTGGGTTTCATTATCTTATCTATCGATCCTATAAAACAAAAAGGATAATTCCTTCCACTTGTGTGTAATTTCCATACCCTTGGTTCTAGGTGCCACTCTGGGACCTATAGAAGGTGGGTTTCAGAGGTTATTATCTCTCCTTCAACATAAAGAAAGAAGGGCTTGACAACCTACTGATCCTTCTCTCCTTTTGGTGAAGGCGGGTCGTGACAATTTTTTACTCTCATATTCAATTAACAATTATGAGTGAAAATTTGTTTCGTTTAATGAAGTTACAAATATCATTAATTAATGACATTGGATATATATATTTATTATCATTTTCACTAACGGATATTGATTAATTGTATAATATGAAACTAATGAAGAATCATCCATTTTATATACATGATTATTAAAAAAATGCAGTCTACATAGACAACTGATCCAATAAATATTTTTTATAATGGTGGAGACGAAATTAACACCATTAATCCCACCATCAAAATTGGACAAAATTCACTATATGATGACTACAGAACATTAACCAAAATATTTGAAAATAAATTATAATTATTGGTGGTATATTTTTATGTTCTATGATATATGGTCTCATCCCTCCATTTTCATTCCCATCATTTTAATTAGAGATTTGAGAATTATTTTTTAATTTAAAAATATTCATTCCAAGATTCCATTTTGTTGATTTTAATTATAAACTGCATGTTTTTTAACCATTATAAGAATTAATAAATTACAATAGTTATGATTATATATATCATCAATGAACATATTTTAACCAAAATTAAAAAAAATGTATTTTTGACAAAACAAATGCTATTTGTTTGTGTCAATTTGATAAAAATTATATCATGTAACACCTTTTCCTTTAGTATAATCTAATTGTTTTTTATTTACAATTAAAAAAAGTAAATCCATTTGAGAACATATTACCAGTAATGGTGAAAATGTAAAAAAACCCATTATATAATATTTCTATTTGGAAAAGTATATATCAATTATAAAAAAATTTAAAAAAATTTATTATCAAAGATGAATTTTAAAAAATAGTAAAATAATATTTTTAACAACTAATTTAAGATTTTTTGTGTAATTGTTTCGGAATATTGTTTTTATAAGTTTATTTTTTGACCATAGATTTATATTTTGAAAAAAAAATAGAATGTTGAGAAAAATTATTATGGGAAATTGTACTGATCATTATTTTTAAAAGAATATTACTAATGATTTCAAAAGAATCAGACACACTATGGTTTCAGAATAAGAGAAGTTCATAGTAAGTAATATATCATAATTGGATTTTCTCTATGCCTATAATGAATGGATAAGATTCATTATTAATGAATTTTACTTCAATTTAATGAAAATTTTATTCACTCTAAATTTTATATGAAGGAATTGATGGTTCATTGGAGAATCAGTGTCTTCATGACTATGTTAAATTAAATAATATGACACATGAATGATTCTTATTTCATATAAATATTATGTTAGTGGTACAACATATGACTCAATATTGATGAAATTGACGGTGAATAAAAAATTGATATTGATCGAAGAGGAAAGTCTGATGATCATAATATTTAGAAAACATGTATTCTAGAAAATCATACATAGGCCTATGAGGAAAAAAGATCATACTAAAGAACTAATAACTAGAATAATCATAATAAATTATTCTATCTAAGTTGATCATTTTGAGATTAATCATATCCAGGCCAATCATACCGATGATGATCATATCCAAGACAATCATACCCATGAGATATTATTATAGATAATTATACTCAAACTGAGTTGTAAAGAATACTAGTTTCTGAATTTGAGAGATGTTGACAAAGATCTATCAAATTCAACATTATTTCATACATAGGCTGAAGGATTTTCAACCATGTCCGATGGAAAATTAGTTGAGATGATACTAATGAACATCATATTGACAGTGATCGACGAACAATACAATCAACCATTTAAGATTGATGATTGAATTAATGAATGAATAGATAGATGTAATCGGATATTTTTAAAATGTCTTTATCATGTGGGTAAAGGGTTGGACAAATATATAGTTATCAAATATTTATTCCATGGGGGTCAATAGAAAATGTAAATTATGTGAAATTGTTAAAGAGTATAGATGGAAGCTTTTTTTTAAAATGAAACCAAGGGGGAGCTTCATATTCTAAAGATTAATTGCATTCAATTGATATTGATAATATTATTCAAAAAATCAATGTGACCATTATATTGAATAAATCATATTTAGAAAATTAGACTCATAAATTACTGTCAAAATGGATATTAAATGAATATATGAATTGGAAGTTAATATTTTAGATGATTTGAGAATAATCAATAAGAATTGAAGAAGTCATAAATGAACTATAAATTTAATGGAAACTGTGATTTTGGTGAATTTTTTAGAGTGGGAAATGATTTTGGAATTCCCTCCAAAACCTCTTGGGGGTCACCTATAAATGGAAGAAAGTACATTCTATTTTTCTGATGATCGATATACTAACAATCAAATAATAGAGAGAGGTCTAACATTTTTGAGAGGGATTGAATTATCCATATTATCTTTTTTTGAAGATGTTTTATTGGAGAAATAAAAAATTATATAAAAGATCAGAATTTTTTCTTCAAATGATCATTGTACTCGGTAATTATCGTACTCAGTAGATTACCATAATAAAATTTCCAATTGTATTTGGATTATCATCTAAGGAGGATAAATTATTAGATCAATATATCCATTTTTTGATTTCCTGATTGAGGATTTATTAGTTTTGAATTATCTCAACTGTACACTGCCAGTGAGATATCTCATCATATTGAGCATTTCATACTGCGAATAATCATATTACGAGAATTATAGAGTGTTGAAATGTTTTGGGAGAATAATACAGAGAAGAACCAGATATGGATAATTAGACTGAGATTATCCTTAACAATTTACATGAAGTTATTACAATCATCTGTGTAAAGAATTGATTTTTTATGGGATACATTTTTTTGACGTGAAAAGTATCACGTGTAACTTGCATTATTATAAAAATATTGTTTTACCCTATTTTTTCAAAGACAATGTACACGCACTATTCAATTTTCATAAATGAGATACATGATTGAATGATTATATCATACTTTTTTTAATCGATGAATTGTAATCTAGTGGATGGTGTGGTATTGTATTTCCACAATACCATAAAATGTATGTAGCTACTCTAATTAAATAGTGAACCTTGTAAATATTTGGGTTCTTATGAATGTTTTTTGGATATGTTTTTTTGTAGGGAATTGAAATATTTAATATGAGGTGATTATTTTTTCAATTGAAAAGAATCATAAAAGACAAATAATCATTTTTTCACCATCTTCACCTCAATGTGATAAAATTATAATGACTATCCACATATAAGGTGTATCAGAGCTGAAGGATCCCTATCCTAATTTTTAATTATGGTTTGAAGTGATGATTTTAGAGAGTCTATATTTTATAAATATTAATGGTATTCCAAAATTAAATTCTAGGAATTATCTTATTTGGAAAGAAATAATGATTCTATATCCTTGGTATCTTGGGTATAATGTTTGAAAAGATGATACAGATGGATGCCCTCTTCTTATTAAGGAAGATATTCTCACTATCATTGATATGTAAAATTATTTTATTGGTGGAGGAACTCAGAATTCATTACACTCATCGCATAAAAAAATAGTGTTCCCCAGAGTAAATAGAGTTTCCACCAAAATTGGAATCATGGATTAGCTGAAAAACATTTATGAAGGAATAGAAAATATGTAGTAAGAAAAGTTAAAAATATAAATATATAAGTATTAAGACCTCATAATGGGTGAGAATAAATATATTTATGATTTTTTTAATCTGGTATATACCATTTTTATGACATTTAGATTTTATGTTAAAAAACTAGAAGATTATACTATTTATGAAAATATCCTGATAAATATTTATAATAATTTTGATACCAATGTTTCATTGTTTGATGATAGAGATATTTAAACATTTTCTCAGTATGATTTATATACTAATCTCAAAATATATGAAATAGAAATATTGAATTCTATAAATAGAAATCTGAATGTTAATAGTAAAATTTCCTTCAAGGATATGATGATATGAATGAAATATTCTTGATGATGAAAAAGATGGAGACTCTGATTTGGAAAATGAGGTGTGTAAAAATCTTAATGATATTCTATAATTCTATTTCTAAAGATGATAAAATATTTAATCTAAGGTATAAAGGGAAATTTCTCTATAATGATACAAATGTGATGTAATTTTTCTATTAGTTTCATATTTTCCTAAAATTGGTAATGATGAATTTAATAATGAAGAAGAATAAGAATGAATACCCAGATGATATTTGAAGAAAAAGGTTGATAAATAAAAAATATATACCAAGAGGGATGATAATATGTTTATTTCAAAACAAATAAGTGTATTTTTTTCTAAGGATTGTGATAATGAGGATGTTACAATTGATTTTTATGAGAACATGTTTATTGTCATAGATAATGAGGATATTTATTTCTTCAATGGATGTATTATCTCTGATGAAGAAGAAATAGATTCTAAATTCAAAAATTCCATTTATTATGGATCTAAAAATAAAATTATTTTTACAATGAATTATGAATAATTCATAATCAGTAGTTATCAAGGAGAATAAACAAAACATAAAATTCTTTTTATCAAATTGTTGAAATTATTTTTGATAAATATCAGAAGGCATAAAAAGAAAAAAAGTATAATCTGAATGTTTCTTAACATGAAACCAATAATTTATTTTAGAAAATATGATTATGATTGAGAATAAAATTGATAATTTAAATAAATAACTCAAATAAGAAATTAATATAAATTAGAATCTATTAGTGTATATGAACACGAAATAGGAAGATCTAGAACATATCCATGAAAATAATTATAATTTTGAAGAGAAAGGTACATGTTTCAAAAAATATTTTCATGATGCTGGTGGAATTTCTTATAATGAGAAATACGAGGAGGATCAACATAAGATACTGTTATGAGTTGTGAAGAAATATGTAATTGTATCTGAAAATATGGAATGTTGGGAAAGTAACGTATGCAGCAAATATAAACAATGTTTTAAATTTAGATGAAAATAATGAATCATGATATTAAAAAATTATTATTTTGAACTAGGAACATTTCCAATACTTATTGTGGTGACAAATATGGATCTAAAAGAATGACCCTAATTAATAAGAGAATGTTTTGTAGCTTAGAAATTAATGATAATATACTGGTTGAGAAAAATATTCATTGTTCCAATCAATATGGATGATTCACTTAAAAATACTGCTTATATGAATATCACTAGTATTGTGGAGGAATTATACATACATAATTTTTGGGTTGGGTTATACAACAATAGTATAATTATTAAACATGTTATGAAAGAAATAGGGTGTGGGGGTCAACACTCTCAAAGAAGGAATTGCTGGGTTTGTTACTATTATTGCAGTAGAATGTATCGTGGTTACAAAAAACAAGATGTATTTAATCATTTTGATTATAAACAGCAGTAATTTCTAATATGATTTTTGAGATGGGGGTATGTTTCTTTTTTTTTAAAAATTTATGAAGGATCACTAGTCATTATAGTGTTTAATGAAACAGGAAGATATATTACATGAATGATATGTTATCGAAAGCATTGATCACCTTGATTATAAAATCACTTTTTAGCATGATTTCTCTCATATAGATATAATGTATTTTAGTAAAATTTTCATTATTATGAAACTCATTTGATACTCATGTGGTAGAAAAGTATCACAATTCAAAAATGAAATGTTATAACCCCTAGAAATGAGATCATTTGGGAGAAACATATCTTAATCCCCCCTTTGAATTTCATATTCAACAAGGTGGAGAGATCTGTTAAAGGAGGAGTGAAGAAAGAAATAGGGGGATCAAGAAAAGAATGGAGGGACAAAAAAGTGAAAATAGATAACAATTACCAATATATTTTTTAGGTGGATGAAGTGGGTATTGATTTCAATTAATAAGGGGAATTTTGTTAGCAGCATTGTGTAATTTTGTTGTATTTGTTTTTAATAAATTAGTATAGTGATTAATTATTGAATGCAGATATAGATGATGGTTGTATATTTTATTGATCATTTTAATGAAAAAAATTAGACTCACTCTTTCAAAATAATATAAGTAAACGTTGGTAAGGAATGTGAGAAGTACATAGTGAGGAATTGATTGTAATCAAATGCACACTAAGTCCATTATGAAATTATTTGTTTCATTAAGAATTATTCTTGATGGATGTAAATGTACATGAGATTCACTTAGAATTTGATATTAATAATGTCATGGTTTTGTGAAGATTCATAGTCTGCATGACTAGAATAAATTAAATGTGATGATGATTTGATGTTTTTGGATTTCTTATAAATCATAAGAAGTCGGTGTTATATATGATTAAAGTTTGATGATAGAGTCAATGATATGAAAAAATAATTCCAATAAAAATAAAATGCTTTTTGGGGATTGTATTTTGGCCAAATAAATTCTAGAAAATTGTATTATTTATCAGGAAGAAAAAGGCCAGACTAAAGAATTCATAACTACAATAATCATACCCAGAACAATAATATTACAGTTGATCATTATTAGGATAATTGAATCCATTCCAGTCCTACCCAGGATGATCCAATTAAGTCCAATTGTAATAATAATGATCCTAATGTTAACAATAATACTCAAATTGAGTAGGATATAAGCTTGATGCATAATAATAATTTTATTGACACTAGTATATCATATTTAGCATTTCATCATATTCAAGATAATTTTTTTCTATGAAAACTGATGGAATCCATTTTTAGTAGAAGCTGATGATGATTATAATGACATAGACCTATCAAAATTTAGTCAACCATTTGATATGTGTGGTTGAATTCTTGAAGTAAGAGATAGAGAAATTCAGATTTGTTAACAAATTTCTTCATCAAGTGGTTCCAGAGTATAAATAGTTTTTGATATGATTATTTCTAGAGAGTCAAGAAAAAAGGTGAAATAATGATAATTGGTTCGAGGGTAAAGATGTTAGAGTTTTTTTTTAAAATACTGTAAGGGGGGAACTTGACATTTAAATGAATAATTTTATTCAATTTACATAAATCATAGAATTTTGAAAATCAGATTGAGCATTGTATTGAAGAACTATGATTCCAAAAATTGGAAACATGAATTGAAATTAAAATATTAAATGAAATTTAATTCATAATAATATGTGAATATTTTATAATATTTCAGAATAATCAATATGAACTGAGGAAGTCATTAATGCACTTGAGATTTACATAAATTTTTGTTAGATGTAAAGATATTAGGAGTCCCACCAAAACCCCTCTTGAATCACCAAAAAAATGTTTAATATACATTCAAAATGTCTGATGATAGATTCCTTGATGCAGAGGAAGATGAAATGTCTTCTTAGGGAGGGAAATAATTCACTATATTCACTTTTGTGGAAGATTTTTTGTCATATAAATGAATGATAAGAGACAAGATCTCATCGTTCTGTTTAGCATATTATCATTATAATTGATTATATTTCTCACCATATTATCTTATTTAATATTGTCTAGTGTCTTTTTCTAATCATCGTATCATGAGAAATTGTCATAACATGATTTCTATACTAGGATTTCCAGACAGTTGAAGAAGGGTTTTCGAATTTTCTTAATTATATTCAGTCATTTCAAAACATTTTTGTATTAGCCTTTTCATACTGGGATGAACTGGATAGGGAGAATCGTACTGGGAAAAATCGTATTGGGTGAATTCTACTTGGAAGAATACGAATATGAAAATATGACTTTGTATTTCCTTATTAATTTCCATTATGTTCATAGAATATTTTGCGTAATAAATTGCATATTTTTTAAAAAAGGAGTTCATTTGTGAATGTTAAAATAAGAACATGTAACATTCGGTGTAACACTACTATTTCATTACATTATATTAGCAAATAGTGTACACACACCCTATTATATTGCCTTAAAAGTGCTACTTGAGTGGAAGGTTCTATCAAACACATTTCAAGAAAAGAATAGTTTTCTATTATATTATATGGAATTATATTTTCTATATACCATAAGAATTATGTATCTTTTATTAAAGAACATTAAAACTTGTAAATACTTTTGTTCATATAATGGTGTGTTGTATTAGTTTTGAATAAGGAATTGAAACATTAATAGGGGTGAAGGTTGTTTCAATTCAAATTAAACATAAATGAAAAAGAATCCATGATTAACCCCACACCATCTCAATTATACAATTACAATGAAAGGGTACATAAATTTTTTATATTTTATATTCTATAATAAAAAACATTATAGTTTAATCAATTTTCATTAAAATTTTTATTTATTACATGAATATAATACTAAAATTCTTACTGATATTATAATAGTAATTATCAAAAATAATAGATAAATAAAATTATAAATATATATTTTCGGATAATAGATGTAGTTATTTAGTTTTAATGGAATCTTATTAAAATGTATATAACTGGTTTTTTATAACTGATATATATATATATTCATTGTGTATTTTGGTGGCATTAATCACTCATTCATGATAGATATAAATATTGATTTCATCAATAAACATAAGATATGAAATGGAATAGTCTAGTTTTTTCATCATTGTTGTAATAATATATTGTATTTTATTATTATACAATTTATTATTATTTGATAAATTATTTTTAATTTTTTCTTATATATATTCTTTTTCTTTTTAAAATTGATAATATTAACCTTGTAATGAAATTTATGTTTTCTGCAAATTATTAATTAATTCCAAAATTTATTAATGTTATTTTGAACAATGAACTATTTTTATGTGTTTTTAGTTTCTCTAGATTGTTTCCCAAAGTATTAAAAGCACATATAGAGTTACATGGAATGAAAATTGTTTTACAAAACTACATCGATCCTCTTGGAAACAATACAACTAATGGCATTAGAACATTCAGTAATTCATTGTTAAGGTGAACGATTTGTCAAATCATGAATCCCCACCAATGAAATCATGTAACGTATTTAAAAGTGAAAAAAAAATTAGAGTATAATTTTATGAAAACATGGAATTATATCATGTAGGTTTATAGAAGAGGCATGATGCATCATAAACTTATCCCACATTATGTTAAATACTAAAACAAAACATTTTTATATGGATTATTGTTATGTAAATACATATTAATTTCCATTAATTTAATTGGTGGATCCAATTATTATTATACATATCGACCTATTGAATCAAGAGACACCATAGGACTTCACCATACAATTCACACTCATCCTAAATTATTCTAGTAGATCACAGGGGGTCTATGTTTTGAAATAAATTTTTAGGATCCAAAATCCTATAGTCATTATGATTTTACAAAATATGCAATATTTCTATTAGGAAAACCATTGATCATACAATTAATTTCAACTTGCATGGATTAATGTAACTCTCATAGTTATAATGATTTAATTTTTACAAATATGTCAAAATTTATTGATGGATTGTCTAGCATGGAAAGTCAACTTATTCATGTATTATATATAACATAAATAAAAAAATATGATACATTATTCTAAAATATTATCATTCAATCCCTGGAATAATATGATTTTATTGTGATACAATCAATAAAATGTTTCGTTGAAATCTTCTATTATACAAAATCTTGAGTTTTACGGAACATCAATTCATTAGTAGTAATATTTTTCAATATGATTGTTATCACCTATCCATTGGAATGGAATTATTGAATCGGATTAACTAACATAGAGAAACACATATGTTTCTTATAATTATTGTCATATATTGATTAGAAATAAAATAATAATAATTTAAAAAGTAAAAATGTTAAATATAAATCAATATCATTAATAATATGTGGTTAAATCATTCTTCATGAATATTCATTGAAATAATGTTTAACAACATTTATAAAATGTATTTGAAAAATTAAATATTATTTTAAGCTAATTTTCAATATAATGTTATGGTTAATTTTATTTCATTTATATATAAATTTAATTACTAGACAATTAGTGAAAAAAAAATGTTAATTAAAAACTACATTTTCATTAAAATAAATTTTAACTGAAAATTACATTTTGTGTTTGATTTAATGAAGTAAAAGATAAATAATACATGAATTTAACAAATTATGTTCATTTTAATCATTTTAATATTTAATTTTGATTTAAAAACATTGTTTTCTTTTTAATTTTTTCACATTAAAAACTCTCTTTCCTGACACCTTTTCACGCAAAATTTGAAATTAATCTACAAAAATTTTGTGAATTTAATTTGGGAAAGTGAATTTCATATTTCGAATCAATATAATTTATAATATCTCAAAAGACGATCTTCTTTTTGTAGGAATTTTAATATTGAAAATTTCTCAAATTAAATAGAGTGATTAATATACAAATGAGATTAGTTTGTTTTTGATCATATAACATAAGGAGTAACATGACCACCCAAAACTTCCAACACTGATTTCCAGAACATATTTAGACCCTTTCCACCATTGTATAGATTTTTATGATTTAGTGTCATGACACTCAATGAAAGTGACATATATATTAAAAAATAATGAAAATGGAAAAAGTGACTTTTCTTGCATGTAATATTTTTTACTTCATTAGGATATGTAAAAACATTATATATTGAGCTGTAAACAAATTTATAGAAAAATGAGTTTTTTTATTGATAATTTATTTTCAATTTTTTTATTAAAAAATTATATTAATTTCCCCTCATACATAAAAATTAAAATAATAAATAAATAAATAAAATAATACAAAAAATTAAAATTTATTTAAAATCAATGAATTATTGACTAAAATTAAATTTCCGACACATATATCTTGTTACCCAAGTGCGAACTAAATATATTTGTGTTCTGATATTCTATTGTAATATTTAATTCCATAATAAAAAAATAATATCAAAATTTACATTAATATAGTAACTATTCATCTCATGTTACCCTTAGATGGTTCATTATTACATAACGTTGACATGATCACAATAGAACATGTCCCGAAAGACCGATTGGTTCAGTATCCATGGAAGTACGAGATACATAAATAATTTTTTCATTACATTATCTTAGAAAAAACAACAATATTTTGCCTCTTTTTAACACTCTTATATCCCTTAGCCTATTCAAGTTGGTCAGTCATAATTTACTTTTCACATCCTAGGAATAATTAAATATAAGATAGGCATGAGCACAGATGAAAAATACATTTAACAATATTTCAATAAACTATCATAAATAATCATAAATTTTTTTGGAAATGTATAAGACCAAAATATAGGCCTTTTAAACATAAACTTATTTATAATATGGAAAATATAGTTCAAATAATTCCATTTACTTATTCATATTGATATTCTACTAGTTGAATAATCACATTTAATATCAACATCTTATTTCAAATAATGGAATGCCTAATGTCGGACATCATAACCACATTATGAAGGCCTCATGCCTAGACTACATATAAAAAATTTTCAAGCCCTTATGCCAAAATAGAATTTTTTTTCTCGTGAGACCTACCGATGCATCAAGGATCTATATAGGGATCCCCTCATCACTTAATAAGTCCAATTCATTCCTCACATGAAATGGTTGAAACATAATCTAAACATGCATATTAAAACTAGCATTCTAAATGTTAATACTTTAACCACAAACCAGGAATGGTATAAAAATTTTCATCCACAGCCAAACATAAATCATTCAATTGAATATGTATGATTGTATCAATCTTAATCAATAATAATGAAGGATATTGAATTATATGAAAATAATCATTAAACCTATTTGAGTGAAATATCCCATCTTTCTTGACAACATTTAAACTTCTCATTATTAATCAAGAAGTTGTTAAAAAAATTTAATCAATGTTTTACATACCAATTTTGATCTTTTAAAAGAAATTTAATTGTAAAACACTGATATCCAATTAAAAATATAGTTAAAATACTTTTAAAAACATAGACATTAATGAGAATGTTTTTTGAATAATAAATCATTAAAACATTTAAAAAGATATTATAGTTAGAGTTCCTAAACAAAATCGAGACCTTTGAATACAAATAGTTGATGTAATTTAAACATTATAATTTTATTTTAATAAATGGATTAATGATATAATATGTAAAATTACTATATATAGACCATATTAATGTGAATTGGTTCATAACAACAAAGAAGTCTCAATACAACGTAAATAGAGGTGAAATGCCATTTAAAGAATATATCTGTATGATTAGGATAAACCAATGTCATAATTATATGTGATAAATTTTAATACACTATATATTGTCGAATATTCAGTGTAAATAAATCAGAGGAAATTGACACATATTCTTGAAACAACAACTCCAATGACATGGATGTTTTACTCAATGAATGTTAATTGAGATAATATTACACTTATCAAGTTCATATCGATGACTTGTGAATTTATAAATGGATTGATTATATGTATCAAAAGTATATCCATAATAAGGGGATTTGAAATTACAACATTAATATGTAAATAGTGATTTCACACAAAATCATGGTGTAACTTAATCAATGTAGTTTTCGTAAAACCCAATGAGTGGAAATCAAAATTAGATATTCCCTTACCTAAATGATTACTTATGAAACATACTCCTAATGAATAGAAGATAATACAATTAAGTTATAAATAACAATAAATTAATGTATATAACATAATGAATATAATCTTGGGCAGTTCATAAACAACATAAAAGGTAATAATGGCAATATATCATGAATCTCACGGAAATAAGAAGTGACATGAAAACCCATTACCCTGTACTTTTCCTTAGTGGATGGTACATTGTCCTTCTGTATAATTGTTAAATCATTGTTATTAAAGTATACAAGAACAAAAAATATAAATATTATATCATATATGATCTTTTAATATTGCATTTTTATAGTATTTTAGTGGTATCATTGTTGTCGATGTTAACTGATTCGTTTTCTTTAATTTTTTTTCTTTTGTAAGTAATTTTTTCTATGGATAAGATGTATTTGATTCATATCCAGAATTATAATAAGTTCATAAAATTTATTTTATATCATAAACATTAAATTATCTATTAATTTTAAAGATGGGGATTGAATGTCATCCCATTCGTGGATACAGTAATCAATACATACGCACGAGCGAAAATATCATTCATCTGATGGTGAAATCGTATAAAATTGTATTTTATAAAATATATACATAATAATTAACATGTTATATTCGTTATTTAAATCATTTATACATCATTATAATAAACATCCATATAATTAAGTTTGGAATAGCATCTAAAACATGACATGGAGGCGGTAAGCTGTAAGTACGCATAAATGGCGACATTTTCATTCATAAGATGGATATAATAAAGAATATTGTTGGAACATATTTATAATAACATAAAATTATAGAGAAGGTACTTGAGTAATTATTTTTTTATGGAAACAAAGAAAGAAAAACGAAGTGGAAGGAGAAGATAACATTCAAATTGGTGTTGAAATTATTACCTCTTCTTCGGGTGCTTCCTTTTGATTTGATCAAAAGGGCACCATAGATCAGATTTATGATAAAATTATGTAATCTAGGATAAATTGAGGGGAGTTGTGAGGATATTTGGGTAGGGATTGGCTGTACCAAATGGATTTGGAGGTGTGAAATTAAGAGAAGGGGAAGTTCTATTTTATTAGATAGGTGAGGGTAACTTTAAGAATGTTTGAAATATTATTTTATTATAACATTTTATTCGGTTTCAAATTTCACATAATATGCTTATTTCAATGATAAGGTGTGTATGGGTCGAAAAACCCTCAACCAATAGGTTTTAGACAGGTTTAGTTTACCATATTAGCCTTATCTTTTTTATTTAACTCTTAGTAAAATAGTTTGACATTTACCATGTATCCTAGTATGTTTATATTATATAGTTACTAAACATACACTAAACTAACAATTTAACCCCAAGTGGTTCCTTAAGAACATATATATCTTTATATTAGTCTTTTGGAAGACCCATATATTTTTTGGACTACTATATAATTTAATAAAATAGTATTTTAAAAAAAACTAAATTATGTCAATTTTGACACTATTTAGTATTTGGTTTTTTATAATGTCATATAATATTTATTACTTCAAAAAAATTTCTGTAAATCAACCCTAAAATGTCATATTTACCTATAAAATTATTGTAATGCAACAAAATTCTGAATTTCCAATTACTTTAATTTTTATAATATCTATTATTTTATTCTTCTGTTAATTATGTAATTACATGAATCATCATTGTGTCATAAATAAATTTAATTATTTAATGTCTAAATATTATAAATAAAATATCATCACGTATGAAATATTATTAGTTTCCTAATTAATATTGATAGTCTAATTTATCTTATGTATAAAACTATATTAAAAATGGTTTAGTTATAAAACCTTGAATTTTACACTATTAACTATTCATAACAAAATAATAATAAATGTTTTAATCTAATCCAAATTGATTAAAGGATCATATTTTATTCATATGTTTTATTTGTGTATAAATACACTTCTCCAATAGAATTAGGATATATGTTAGGGTAATATTAATATCATTTTTACCATTAATTATCATATTAACTTTTAACCATGGTAAATAAAATTTAAATTACACAATTCACCAAATTTTACTTTCATCATATTGAACTACACATTACTTAATGATTCCAACTATGTCTCTCGTATTTTTGAAATTCATATCATAGAAGCGGTAAAATTATGCTTTATGCAAATTTTCACATGTGCCTAAAATGTGGGTAAAATATAATAAAATGTTCAATAAAAATTTATACATCCAATCTTATTATAATATGAATCTGATGAATTAAATAGATATTATATATGTAATAATTATAAATTTTTATTTTAAATAAAAACAAATAAAATATAAACTTATTTAAATGAAAATTCAGTTTTAAAAAATAACGTAGTGTTTTTCACTATTAATCAAAAATCAAATGATATCAGAAAAATACACAATATTCACTCTAAGATAATTTTAATATTTCAAATTCAAAAATGATTTATATTTCATTGAATTAAAAAAATAGAATTTGTATTAATTATTTTTAATAAAATATTCGTATTTTGAAAACCAGAAAGCTGGTTTTTGAGAAGAAAAAACTATTAAAAGATTGATATGTGTTTATGTCCAATTTAAATGTAAAATTACATCTAATGTCCAACAATGGATTAAACTATAAAAATATAATCTAATTTTACCTGAAAATCATTAAAATATTTAATTAAATAGTATAAATAAATTTGATTAAAAATGTTTTTTAATTAAATAATAGTTGTTTTCACAATTAATAAAAATATGAATGTTTTTAGGAATGCACAAAAAAAATAATCCATAATAAATTTTTATGTCCCTCTTATAATGAATATGTTTATTTAATCGAATTGATTATATAAGAGATTCAATTATTGATATTTAAAATGGTTTTCCTTTAAAAGGAAGTAAAATTGCATTTTTGAAAAATACTTCTTTTATCTGAAAAATTTAATTTCTCTTTATATTATGTCTAAGAAACACATAATATGGATGTTAAAATTATATGTAGTATATAAAATTCAAAATGCATTTAAAAAATTTCATAACTGCTTTTTGAATAGGTATTTTGATAAGTCCTGGAACCCTAAGAGATGGTGTTGCCTGGAGAGCATTCTATTGAATTACTTGAATGAAAATAACATACAATGAAATATTGAGGTGTTAAAAATATTTTTTAAAAATAAGTAAAATTTATAAAATTATTTAAAATGAATATAAATAATTCTCTCTTATATGTCATTTTTAAATGTTATTTAAGAAAATAAATTTCCCATTAATAAAAAAATATATGTTTTATACAGAAAATGTAGACCTATAAATCATTGAAAAGTTTTTAGCGCAGTTAAACTTAATGAAATGTTTTCGTAAATTACTAGCACTAATGTTAAAATTAATTAAAAAAAAGTAGATTTATATTTTATAAATTAGAAATAAAATTTTAGAATATGTGGGTATAATTGTTTCTTATAATTCACAATATGATGAATTCTTTTTGTAATAATCACCTAGGTTAGAAAACTAGTTAATTAAATTAAAAATAAAAATGATAACAATTTTGAAAATAGAAGACAAGTAAGACTATGGTAAAAAATCATAATATATCTGATTTTGAGGTTTTTTGAATCAAATAAAATATCCAATCAATTATTATACAATAATTGAACCATATGTTTTATGGATGACAACCTAATAGAAAATACAGTTGAGTGATTGCAAGAATGCCCCTCTACCTCAAATATAAAAGAAAACTCACCCTCCCCCTATGTTATACATATCAATCGATTTGGATAAACCATGATGTACCCTTATAAATTCCTAAAAACTCACTGATAAACCTAAAACATATAATTTGGTATGATATCCAACCATGGAATGATTTTGGTGAAATCCAAAAGAAGATACGCGATGAAGATTCAACATTCATCAATTAATGTTTTTGTTTTTTTACATCCTCAAACAAATTAAATTTTTTATATAATTATTAGATAATTATAAATTAATACTCTATATATTTAGATGTATTATTTGTTGTTTATTATCAATATAAACACTCTCTTCCACTCAATGGGTTATGGAATCACTATTATTGTGTACTTAGAACTACCGCCTCTTGAACTGACATCGTTCATTTTTCTGTTACCATATGTCATGGTTAGGTAAAGTGATATAAATACACATTATTTGAGATATATATTAATGTTATAATTTAGAAATGTTTAAATAATTTTAATATCACACAATACATAATTCATTCCATTTAGGGGGAAGACACTTACTTTGTTCGAGTTTATAGAAGAAAACTACCTCGTGATATATTTTTTTTGTTCAGGCTATACATGGATTTTGTTAAGGACCAATTAAAAATTTCAAAGAAATATATGAAAATAACTATGATTTACTAATGATAATATATTTCATTTAGTTTTCATTCTTCATTCATACGTACGTACGACCTAACATATCCATGAAAGGTTCATTACATTTCCGATCAGTATAATTCATATATTAAAATAAACACATAAATAATTAATATTTAGGATAGTGTATCATGGTTACAATAATGAAGATTATGGAACCTTGATAAATTTATGACACTAAAAATATTTCAAATTAAAAATTATACCTAAAACAAAGTGGTTGTTAACTGAAACATAAATATAATAACGAATTTGTAATAAACAAAACAAATGTTAAAAGAAAGTCATATATGATATGATATATATGAATTTGGTTCTATAATATATTTAATTAAAAATATATATAATATATATGATATTTTAAAAATTATGAAAGATGTTATGAATTAATGTAAGCGATTTACGTCTCACTGTTTTATTTTTGTGGGACATATGTAATATTAAACATTTCATTCTTCTATACGGTGTATATAATTCCAAGGATCAAATATTAAGACTATGATTCTGACATTTATTGATATTTTTATATCCATATTGTAATCTCTCATTTATGTGGTTTATTCTTCAAATGTTACAAAATCATTAATAAAATTTAGACACAATTTTTCTTTTTGAGATATATGTTATGATATCCACTAATATTCATTCATGAGGTGTATATACCACCAATTTATCATGTAATATCCTAAACATGTATGTCATATTTTCATTCTAATTTACATTTTTTTATTAACTCATGGGTTTTTTTATTATAGGATAAAAAAATTTAGTAATTTTATGTTACAAACTCATCATTTGTTCGGTTTTTTATTAATATGATCCCAATGAAAAAAATATTATGATCTATCTATCATGATATTTTTTTTTGAATTTTCGACTTCCTCATTTATTCATTATTGCTTCAAGTAATTGTATCATTTACCTAAAATTTTATCTATTATAATTAATATTTTTTCTGATAATATCAAACATGATTTCTCTCTTTATAGAGAATTGTTTTTTAAAAGACATTTTTTGTAAAAATTTATTCACAGTTTCATTTATATGCATTAATATTTATTATTTATGAATTTTATTTTGAAATTTATAATTATTTAAATGCTAATTTTATTGAATTTCCCTTTATAATTATTCACAAAAAAATTTCATATAAATCTATTCTGAAATTATTTTATGTTTTAAATTCTATTTAACTACTCATAGTAGTTTATTTTATTTGTTTTAAAATATATTTTAAATTAAAAAGATTTTCAAAATATTTTTTCATTTTAACAATTTAATTTCAAGTAGAATCTATTTTCCTCATGATATTCCCCACACACTAAAATATATCTAATATTTCATCCTACAATATAATTTATTCATTATAGGGGATAGAATCCAAGGATATTATTCATATTCTTTAATTGAGTGGTTTAATTATTTATGGAATTACTTCTATGAAACATGTTTCTCTTCTATGGGATATAGATAAATAAAATTAAAATGTAACCCTTTTCTTTTCATGGGTTATTCTATGATTAATTAATTTGTAATCCCAGATATCTTCCTCATGTTATTAAATGATTAAATGTTTATGATATCTATTAAAGTTTATGGGGTATGATATGAATAATGACTATGATCATGATGATAAAATAAATATTATATTCATTATTTGATAGGTGAGATCTATATCTCCATCCAATGAATTTGGAATTGATGATTGATCTATGATTTTATATGTCAAACCAGTGGTCAACCCAATACAGTAAAGGAGGGAACTTGGTTTCTCTTCCTTAGCTTGATGTAGGTACATTTGAGGTATTTCCAATAATAACATGATATGAATGTCTTGGTGAATAACATTTACATATAATTTTGTATTATTTTAGTAGTTCAGCAAATAAATATCTATGAAAAAGTAATTCTCTAAAAAATCATATAATTTCATATAATTATGATTCGTGTCTTATGAAATACCAATATTTTTCCATGCTTCTTGTTTTTGATCATTGAAAATTAGGGTACAGTATTCCTATGATATTTTCTAGTACAATTACACTTATGAACATTTCATACTTATGTGAATTCCTTTTTTACCAATACTAATAATGTGACATCCCCATTTCACATTATTCCATTTGTAGTGTTTTGAAGATGGGATTGAACAACAATTTATTGGATATTACTAAAGAGGTGATCATTATAGGATGTTTTAAGTATCCTTCCTTAGTATAAAATATTTCAATACATTTTTAAACTAGAAATAAACCATTATAGTATATTGGATTGTGTTTATGTACTATAATGAATATTCATCTAAAATGAATTAATATCAGTGTATAAGAAAGATGCGTCATTAGATTTAGTTTCAATGGAATAGTTTTGTTATCATTTGAAAACTATGATGATAATACTATAGTGAGATCCCATGGGATAATTATAAAGAATTGTTATTGGATGTATATTGGGATAAGACAAAGTATGTGTCCATGTTTGGGAAAATTTCCTTAAATATAGGTGACTTATTAAGAGAGTGTGTTTTTAAGAAATATCCTCCATGTAGCGATACTAAAAGTGTATGTTCTTATGAAATAGTTGTATATAATGTTGAAAACCCTGAAAACAGTGCATCGATCTATCCTAAATCAATAAATACACCCACTAGATGATCCTTACTACACATATAGTTTGAAACTCACTAGGGAATTTTTTTGAAAATTAACAAAATCATTATAGAACAACATGACTTATTTGAATTTATGATGACTATGAATGTCCTTGGGATAATATTAGTTGTAAATTTTTTAAAAAGTTCCATGGTCTAGATATCATATTAGTTTACTTCCACAATTGTTTAGTTCCTACTTATGATTACAATTTCTTACACTCTGATTATCATTTTAGTCAATGTTTAGATATTGAAAGAGCCTTAATAATGATGAGTGTGATGCTCTATTCAATGATTTACTCTTAAAAATTCACAAATTGAGGGATCTAGAATATAAATTCATCTTTATATGTTAACAAAATATTAACAACATATGATTTATAATATAATTCCAAATAATAAAATAAGGTATCAACATTCAATTGATATTTTAATGAAACACCATCTACCATCATTCAGTATATATTCAAATCCTATAGTAGATGTATAATTGTTTGATACGACTAAAAAATATTTTCCCTTCTCTCAGTTTTATAACATGTAACATTAATTATGGTATTCTTCCACTGTTTGGTGATGAAATTCAATGGTGTACAATTATCAAGAATATTATTCAACATCAATAAATTTACTCCAATGATTGGATGAGTTTGATATCATATTTTTCAATATGTTAAATCCACATATTTATCAAAAAAAAATATAGATATAGTTCATTAATATGATGAAAAAGCACGATTAATTGATTTGTGAATATAAAGAAAATATTATCATACATGCCATGTAAAATTATGGTATTATTCTCCAACTAAAGGTAATGTGGGTCAATAATTAAATTGATTAAAATAAATATTTGTATGTTAATTATATATATGAAACATTATTTGATATGAATTGATTATTCAAAGTGATGTCATGGTGGAAAGGGAGGTTGTAGTTACTAATCACCCTAATGGTTTTGGAATGAAAATTATAATGTATATATAAGAAAATCCTATAAACCATATATAGAGGAATATGAGCATTCCATTATTCAAAATATTTGGAAGACAAATAGAGGTATTTGTCTTCAGGGGACAACTAAATGTTTCTTGTCATTATGCAAGATTTATCATAAGATTGAATGTTAATATAATTGGATGATTTTAGCTAATGATGTGAATAATATGAAATCCCAAATTAATTAAAATGACATAATATAGAGTTTAAATTTCATGTATTTTTTTCATCATACTAAAAAGCGTATCATCCAATGACATAATGTTTATTTTATACCCCAAATAATTATGTTTAATATAGTCAAAGGGAAATATTATTTTTAGGAATTGGAATTAGACATTACATAAAAGAGGAACTTTCACTGGTTTAGGTTCTAGAGAGCTCAATACACATTAAAACATTATTAAAGTTGCAAGAAAATTAAATAAAAAAAATCCATGTTTCTCTTTTGTACGTGTAAAAAATATAGATTACAAATTTGGACTTCAATGTGACATGTGAAAAATAATTTCAACACAGGGGTGACCATTCAATTTCCTAGTAAGGGGTTTGAAAAAAGAACATATATATTGTTTTTAAAACATTTTATGAAATTTAAACACTTATGACTAACAACAGATGAAAGATTCTTGAAAACATGATTCTCATCAAAGTAATGATATTTCAAATTCTTTGTGGATTATCTATTAAAAATATTATTTTTCTATGGGTTGTTAATAATAAAAGATAGACCATTATTAAAATCCATAATAATCTACACTATTCATCACTAAAACATATGGGTTCACTCCCTATATCTTCACATAACACACTAGTGCCAATTTTGAAAAAACATTCCAATGGACCGACTATTATTTTTTATTACCCAAAATATTTCTGTATTCCATAAATAATATTATTTTATTTTAAAAAAAACCATTCCATTCACACGTCGTCAAAATTTTCTCAAGTGTTTTTGAAACTGATATTCAATGAATTTCACCTTTATGATTAACATCTTTATTTTTGAACCATAAATAAAATGAAAAATGAAATATTGCACACTTCATTTTGTAAACACATTTAGGATTTCACTTTTATAAAATAAATTAAAGGAATAAATAACGATGTGACTCATTTAAAATTATAAAAAAAAATTCATGTAAAATATGTATCAATTTTTGATGTCAATGCATACATATATATAATTTTTTACCATAATTCATAAATTATTTCTCATATTAAAACATGAATTGCATTGTTAAAACATATAATTTATATAAATATATACATAAATATCATAATGTTGGATAATTTACAATATACACATGGATCATTCAATACACATTTTATCATATAATAAGTCTTGCCGTAAACATCGATTAACAAGAAATTAACACCTCACGGACATGATCATATTCATAAATAGACAAATTATGAAATGACATAGAAAAATAATGATTTATGGACATATATCAAAATCAACAAACACCATCTCAAACATCACTCAAGTATTGATGAAACATAAGTTAAATTACTTAATTTTTTCATAATAATGTAAATATGTATATATATATATATATGAATATATATATATATATATAACTGATAAAGAAAAGTCATTAAACAATGTCATAGAAAATATTCATAAATTTGAAAAATAAAAATATATGTTTCCCAAAAAATTTAAAGACATGTTTTTTATTAACAGCAAAAATTTATACACAATCATATCAAAATGTTATGTATTAAAACATTATTTGGTAAAAATAAATTATTTCTTTTCAAATTTGAAAACATAAATTTTGTAATAAATAATTTAACTGATTTCATATTTTTTAATTTGAACATTGATATATATATATAAATCCATTATGAACAATTATTATATTCATTGACATAGAATGAAAAAAAAATCCTTCAAAATCATTATTTCGGTTGTAATAAAAACAACCAATCGGGTAACCACTAAAATTTAATTTCCCTTACATATTATTGTATAAAACATAAAAAAAATAAATAGAAAATAATAATTATACTTATATATGTAAAAATATTTGTATAAGTATAAATAATAATGGTGTAATTTCATCAATTAAATTATTTAATTCAAGGACTATAACTAATTTTTAATACACCCTTACATAAATTATGTTGATTTTAAATAAAGTTAAATGTAAAATAATAAATAATGATTTAAAAATAAACATTAATACTAAACATTAAAATAATGAATTTTTTAAAATAAAATTATACCATTCCATACATGAATTGATGGAGAAAATAGAAGAAGATATGTTTCTTCAGACTCCAATTGGTGAATAATTTGGTTTTCCAAACTCATATTCACACACCCTCACTTCACTCTGGACTACTAAACTATGATGTAAATGGAGATATCAATAATGGCTGAAGATTTCATAACAAGATGAGATTACAGACCACCAATTAATAAATATAAATTTTATACTCAAATAATTACCAAAGAATATTCAATTGGATCAAAAAATGTAATAAGATTTTATTAAAAAAACTTAATAACATGTATGATTCAGACATAATTCTATCAAAGGAAAAAAATCATTCTAAGCTACGTTCATAGTAAAAATCTCGAATAGAAACAATTGCATCATATAGAATAAGTAAATAGTCAAATGATAATGATTTCCATGGAGAGAAAATCAATTTGTGATACAAAAAGGACATAACAGGTAACGTTTACAATGTAAATCAGACAAAAACTACCTAAATGTGAAAATAGGCACATACCACAAACTAAATCTAGGAAAACCCAAATAAAAAACCTAAGTATGTTCGATCCTCGTTGATATCATCCGTATATCCATATTCATCTTTTGGATTGACACAATGTAGTTATTCCTAGCCTCCACTCCACCCATAGCGTGACATCAGATCTACATAAAGACTTCAACCTTGGCTCGAACTCTTAGACAGCTGGACTCCCGCAGCCACATCGTGTGAATCACATAATAGATCTCTGCTCGACCTCCTAAAATTGTCAAGACCCTACTCCTCTAGTATCCACCTAACTCAATAAAACCATAAGTGTGACATATCCTGCCTATTCTGATTTTATCTTTTTTATTTCATGTTTATATAATTATATTATTATTTTAACATAATTATCATATTTTGTTAAGGCCTTTACTATATTTTATATAAATAATGACTTATTATATGTCTTATAATTTTAAATTTTAATATTAAAATATTTATACCATTATCAAATTCTTAATATCAACAATTTTTTGAAAAGTAATCAAAATTTTTAATTTAAAACTTACAATTATTACTTTATATATATCTAAAATAAATAATTATTTGACTAAATTAAAATAGTGCATTTTTTTAACAAAATATTCTTACCAAAGTATTTTATATTATTATTACAACATATAATACTTTAAAATAATAATTCTAAATTTCATGTATAATCTGTATATATACTTAAAATAATGTTATAATTTTATAATAGTACTAGTTTTATATTATATTCAAACATAAAAATATTTTAAAACCAATATACATATATATAATATATCATGAAAATAAAAATTAAAATTAACTATATTCATAGATAATTATAATTTAAAATGTTCTATTAAATAATAAATTTTATTAATGGAAATTCTATTAAATGATTTTTTATCTATAACAGTCATTAACAAATGTAGAATAATATTTAGTTTTGGAATAAATTTAAAAACAATACTCATAATAAAACAATTAATTTGAAATATTAAATTAAAGAAATCTTCCTTAAAAATAATTAAATTAAAATTAAATCAATTTGATAAAATATTTTCATAATAAAACTTCATTTAGATTTTATGCTATGTCACATTACCCCCCCCCCCCCACCCAAAAGAATTGTTCTCTCTCAATTCATTCATCATACTAAAAACAATTCTGAACTTTTGTATTCAGAATTATGAGCCATGAGAACTGTTAAAATATATAGGTTTGGAAACGCCTTATAATCTCTAATATTGAATAAATATTTCCTCTAATTACAATTATAAAGACTCATCCATAAACGTTACATAAAGAAGGAAATTCCCCAGTCTAGGTTTTGGAGAGTTAGATACAAACATAAAATTTTATCAGTGTTGTGATAAACTTAAACAAAAAAAAATCCAAACTTCACTTTCATACGCATTAAAATGTTGGTTACCAACATTGGACTACAATGATTCATGTAATAAATAATTTTAAAACAAGGGTTGGGTATTAAATTTAGTATTATGTAGTATAGAAAGAAATTGATAAAATATTTTGAAAACATTTCATAAAAGTTTTATACTTATACCTAACAACACTAGAAAGATTTTAGAAAATAAGAATCAAATTAAAATAATGATATTTTTAAAATTGTTATGGTATTCTCAGTTGAAAATATTCATTTTCTGGGTGTTTTTTAATAATACAAGGTAGATCGTTTTTAAAACCCATAATTAGGACCACTACTCTTTACTAAGACACATTGGTTAACTCCCCTTAACATCATATAACTCACCAGTGAAAACACTGATATAATTATCCCATGGACCTTCCTTTCTTATTTCCCACCCAAAAATTTCCACAATCCATACATAATAATATTTTCTTTAAAAGAAAATAACCATTCCTTTCCCAAACTATCATACATTTCTCAAGTATTTCAGAAACCAATTTTCAAACAATCCATCCTTTAAGATTAACATTTTTATTTTTCAACCAAAAATAAAATGGAAAATTATATAATGATCACTTGATTTTGTATACAAATGTATGTATTATACCTCTTCAAATAAATTAAAATAATAAATTATTATATGACTCATTTAAAATTATTAAAGAATAATTCGATGTAAATCATGTAAACATTATTTGGTATGTCAATATATATATATATATATAATTTTATTACATAATTCATAAATCAAATCCAATATTCATACATGTCTTGTGAAATTAAAACATGATATATATATATATATAATTAAATAATATAATGCTAGAAAAAATAGTATATACACATTGATCTTGAAATACCCACTTTAGCATTAAATTCTGATTGATCTGAACATTGATAAATGATAAAATCACTCCTCACATACATGTTAATTAAAATAGATAAATAAAGTGTGAAATAAAATTGACAATTAATGATTTCTGGCCATAAAACAAAATCATCAAATAGAAACACAAACATCACTGAAATATTTATAAACCATATGTTAAAAAACATAATATTTTCCATAATATATATATATATATATTTTTAAATGATAAGGAAAAATCATTACATAATGTCACAGAACATATTCATGCCCATGAAAAATAAAAATTTATGTTTCAAACAATAATTAAATTATTTTTTTATTAACAAAAAATTAAAATAATTAATAATATCACAATGTTATGTATTAAAATGTGAATTGATAAAAAATTCATTTCACACCAAAAACTGAAGACATAAATTGTGTAAATAAATAGATTAACTGATGGAATATTTATAAATTTCAACATATATATATATATATCCATTGCATATAGTTATGAAAATCATTGGATGAAAATGAAAAAACTATCTTTGAAAATTATTTTTTGGTGGTAATAAACACAACCAATAAAATAACCACTGAAATTAAATTCCTCTTATAATTATTTTTATGAAAATTTTATTTAATAAATTAAAAAAATATTTATAAATAAAAATATATACATTTATATATATATATACTAATAATGATAATTTAATCACTTAAATAATTTCATTCATGGATAGAAATTAATTTTTAATACACCATTATAGAAATTATATACATTTTAATGAACATAAAACACCAAAATCATAAAAAAATTACTTACAATAAAAACAATGAAACAAAAAAATAAAGAGGAGAAATTTCGAAAATAAAATTAAACCATTCCTTACATGAATTAATGGAGAAAAAAGAAGAACTTCTATTGTTGCTGAGTCCTACTGGACATCAATTTTGTTTGTCAAAATCATATTGACACACCCTCACTTTAATCCAATCATCCAGACTATGTTGAAAATGTAGATATAAGTAATTGATCAAGCATTCATAGAAAGCTAAGATTATAGAAATCCAATAGATAAATATAAATTTTATTCTCAAACAATTACTAATGATGATTCATTTCGATCAAAAAAATTCTAAAATACTTAATAAAAAATAGTACAACATGTATGATTCATACGTAATTCTATCAATGGAAAATACTCATTCCAAGAAATGTTCATAATCAAAAGAATGAATAGAAACAATTGCATGACATTGAATAATTAAACAGTCAAATTAAATGATTTCAATGGAGAGAAAAAAATGGGATACAAAAACGACAACCACATATAGGGTTGACAATTAAAATCGGACAAAAACACCTAGAAAGGGAAAACATGGACTTATTTTAAACAATATATGGGAAAACATAAAACAAAACACTAACTGAGTTCCATCCTCAATGTTGTCTACTAGATCTCTATCGTAGGAACATGGATCAACCCAATATGGGGATTCTCGGCCTCAACTCTTACCATAGCACGACTCCATATCAACATGAAGACCTCGACCTCCGATCAGACTATCGGACAACTAGACTCCCACGTTTAGGGTCAGATATTCCCAGAAAAAAATCGCCACTCAAACCACAGCAAGAGTCAAGACCCTACTAGTCTAGTGGCTAGATGAATCACCAGAATCCTAAGCATGAAAAATCCCCCCTAATACAATTTTCACCTTTTGTATTTATTATTTTTTTTATTTTATTATTATTATCACATAATTTTCATTATTTAATTAATTCCATTACAGTATTTATATAATTTTTAACACAATAAATGTATTACATATTTATGATTTAATATTAAATAAATATACCATTATAAAAATCAGAATATACCTAAATATATTAAATTAATAAATATATATTATTTTAAACTATCAATTTTTTATTTATATATATATATTCACTGAATAATTGATCGAAAAAAATGAAATAGTGCATTTTTTTAAAAAAATAAATTCATTAAAATATATTATATTATTATTTAAAAATGTAATACTTTAAATTAATAATTCTGAATGACATGTATAATCACAAAATCTACCTAAAATAATGTTATGATTGTATAATAGTATCTATTTTCTATTATATTCATAAATTAATATAATTCACAATTATACATATATATATATATATATTATATTTAAAATTAAAAATAATTAACTTTATTCAAATATAATTATCATTTAAAATATTCTATTACATAATAGTTTTGTTAAAATTAAATTCTATTTTTTAAAACCGGTTATTCGAAAATACATTTTAATCAAAGTAAAATAATTGTCACTTTTAAAATAAATATTAGAACTGTACATGTAGATAACAATTAGTTTAAATTATATTTTTTAAAGAAAACAGTTTTAAAAAATATTTAAATTAAAAATATGTACAAATGATAAAATATATTTATAATAAAACTATGCTTAGATTTTATGGGCTATTACAGTTAATCCATCGGAAAGGATGAGGTGAACCATGATATTTATGGGATGCTTATTTTCCACTCCACAGTTGGGAATATAATGATTGATTTTGTATAAATGATAGCTTTTAAAATATTATTGTTTATCCTTTAGTGAAATATATTAGAATTATCTAGTTGTATTATTCAATAATGAAATACTTTATTCCATCACTACAAGGATGAAGCAATGATTCCAATGAAAATGGTTTTTATCAGATACATGATTATATAAGGAATTTAAAATCATGAATTATATCAATATGGTTTTTTAGGAATTTAAATTATTAACATGTTTCAAGAGAATACAAGATTAGGGCATTTAGATGACAATTATATTCTAATGAAGAGAAAAATTATTATATATGGGTGATCATTATTACGTTGATTTTGTAAATTAAGTGAAAAACTTTTAAATAGTGGGTATTTATATATTTACAATGGATGAAATGGATAACCATTTTTAAATAGGTTTATATTTATCATTTAATAACATTTTAGTGAAAAATTAAACATAATATAAATATTTATTCAAACTAGATAACCCATGTCAGGTGTTTTTATGTTTATAGCTAATGATTTTGGTAATGACTTATCATTATAATTATAGATTATAAAAATATATTATGCTTTTAGAATAACAATTCCACCTTTATATCTCAGAGAAATAGTTGATGTTTATATTAAAGAAGGAAAAAATCAATGATAAAATTATTGAAATGAAACTAAATGAAACCAAATATGTGTATCTTACATAAAACATATTCGATTTTAAGAAAAGTGACTTGACATAAAAAATTTACATGTTAACATAATTTGTTTATGATATCAATGATCTTTATCAATTCACATTGTATTATGGATTTGTGATCGTTAAATTTGATTTTCCCATGTTTTTTTATCAACCACCATCATTTTTTTTGGTTTTATTTTTATCATTTATGTCCATTATTTCATTTCATCATATGTTATAATATGTAGAAGCCATGTTATGAGTAACATTAGGAAACCATTAATTTATCAACTATCACTTCTTAAATGAAATCATATTATCCATTTAAATGATTCATCTTTATATTAAGGGATATTTCAGTTGTTAAACCATTACTATAAATAACCAATTTCAACGGATAAAGTCCATTAATGGGGTATAGATTGCAGCACCTTATGTTCTAGTGGATTATCATTTTTTATTAAATAAATTTATTTTATGGGATTCATTCCACACATCAAATTAATAATAATGAATTTTATCATACATCAAGATAATCTTAAGCTATAAGAATCTCATATAATTTCTTCATATACATGGAACACTATGTTCGTCTTGTTTGACACAAAATACAATGATTGTATGATACCATGAGTTACATGCTTGACTGAGTTTTACCAAACAACAATATAGTATTAATATAACTATTTAATATTATTTTTATTTCATATCCATTAGAATGCTATTGACGAATGCGATTAACTATCATATAGAAACATATATATATTATATTTTTATTATATATCAATTGATAATAAATAAAATATGATTCATTAAAATAGATTTGTTTTTTAGATAACATCATTTTAAAAAGAATATTAAAAGCATGATTCTCTCACATAATCTACAATGAAACTATACAACATTTTTTAAATTTAATTGATAAGATTAATCAAATAATCAAACTGTAATATCAAAATTATCATAGGGAGAATTATTATAAAAATTTAAATATGTTTCATTTTTTGATAAATAGTAAAAAATAAAGATCTATAATTGAAAACTATTTTTTAAAATAATTTAGAATGATAAAATATGTTTTAAATTTATTTAAATATAAAAAAATTTAATTATATATATTAATCAAATATAGTCCATCATAATCATTTTATACATTATTTTTTACATAAAACATTGTACAAATTGGATCATTTTAACATTAAAACCCCAATTTCTTGTAAGGTTTTGTGGATTTATTTTAAATTAAATTCCACATTATATTTTAATTGTATTTTAAAAATAGACTCCAAAATTGAAATAAAAAATATTTATAATCTACAAAAAGTCCATATGGATTTTAGACCAAATTTATTAGTGAAAATCATCCAAAATTAATAATAGTTACTATGTTAAAATGAGTTTACATAGTGGTAAAACTGCCAATATATGCTGTCAATTGACCTACCAACATTTCCATGTCCACATTACTTGTCATATTTTTGTCGTTAACACATTAAGATCTATTTTTATTAATTTTTTATATATTATAACATGATAGTGATGCATATAAAAATAATAGTTGGGGAAAAACACTCTATGCCATTCCAATTTATTAATCTTTGTTATTGAAAAAAAACATATGTTTAATTATGATATATATTCTTAATATCAAATGTATATTTTCATCAGGATAAATTATTTCATTTTTTCGAAATTAAAAAATTACATTACATTCATAATAAAATATAATTTAATAATTATTTCAGACATAATTAACTAAATTACATGATAATAATAATATTATAAGAGACTTCAATTATATTAATTATTATATAAAATTAATTTTTCAGATTTTATATTTCTTTTATTCATAGTTTTTTACTTAATATATTAAAATTAATTATTTTCTTGACATTTATAAAATCAAATTTTAAAAATTATATTTATAATAGATATAAATGTTATTTTACAATGGATGATATTTCATTAAATGATTTATAATTAATTAAAATTGAATAATAAGAAAAGATACGTTGAAATTATAATAGATTTAATATATTGTCCATTATTTTACCAATAGATCTTTTATAATTATCATATTTACCCCTAAATTATAAAAACTATTTCTTCATGGGTAGGAATGCAAAAGTGTTTTGGTTCATTATGTGAACTTATGTAAAATTAATTTCCAACTAATATGATATTATCATTATACATAATATGTGACATATTTAAAAATCGTTATGTATCAATTTTATAATAATTATATATTTAATTTACTCTTAATAGAAAAATTATATATGATATAAACCTAGTTACCTTAATAAATAGAAAAATGTAGGAAATAGGGAATCACAGATGTTAAGAAATAATATTCTAAAAATTCATATCGTCACGTGTGGTGGGAGTGTTTCATAAGAACCAAAACCATAATATACATTATTATTCAATTTTATAGTGACATGAGTTGATGGAGACCTCCCAATTGTAAATAATTTTGAGTATATCCAATAATTCTTCTCCTCATAAACTATAATAGGTCACTGACTATCCCCCATTATTGACAACACTAAATACATTTAGATCGACCTAGATCTTCCAAAATTAATTCAAAACACCCCTTATATCATCCGATAATACATCATTATTTCATAAATCTTACCATGGAAGGGATTTAGTGCAACCAAAAATTATATAACCAAATAAGAGGCAATGTTAATCAATATATTTTTTTATCATTTTTTCTTCAAAACCAATAAATTATTTTTATATCTTTATTAAATAATAACATATGTAACTTCCATATACTTATATTTGGTTATATTTTAGGTATGTAAATCCAATAAACATATATCCAAAAAATGGGTTACAAAGTCATCATTCATATGTATGGAAGTCTGCTACCTTCTAAACTGATGTCACTAGTTTTTTCCAACACAACCTTTCAAGATAGGGAATAATGTTTGAAATAATACATACCTATGAAATATATGATCTATATGATATAATTAATTTTTAATATTTTATATCACACATACATTAAATATTTCATTATTTAATTAATATTTAAACATCATTTCTATTTTCTATGGACTACCACCTCGTGAAACAACATGATTCATTCATGAAACAAATGTTAAGGATTAAGGGGTATATTAATAAACATTTAAGAAAATTTTTAAATAATTATTATTATTTAATTATATTGTTTTTCATTTACTCTCCATTATTTATACTAAATATGAAAATTTAAATATATATATTTCATTAGTATGTAAGTCCTAATGTCTATGTGAATGGTGTATTTCATTTGATATTTCTAAATATCAACAATTTCTATAAAAACATATATAATGAAACTATATGATATTTATATCCTGATTATAATAAATGATATTATGGATCCCTAGTGAATGTAATTGGATAAAAAATATATCAAAAAAATTTTTATATGAAAAACAAAGCATGTATTACCTTAAATGTATCATTATCATGGAATTTCCATCAAATGGGTAATAAATACCCATAAGGAAATCATATGTGTTAATATATATAAACATGGATATGAAACAGATTTATAATAAACTTATATGAATTATAAAATATATTCCAATGAGTATGAAGGATTTCATGGCTTAGGGTAAGGAATTTTCATATATCTTTGTACTTTTTTAGAAACATGTTATTTAAAAGATCACATTATTTTATGTTGTGTATATACTACCATAAATGAGTATTATGTTTCCACTCCTAAAAGTTTTTAATATTTTTTAATACATTTTCTTATCTCCCTTTCATGGTATTTATGATTGAAATTTTCACAAATTTTTAAATTATTTTTACTTTAGTTTTCCATCATTGAAATGTAAATTTTCATATGCACCTATATTCATTCTTGGGGATTATATTCAAACCAAATGATATTGAATATCATTAATTTATTAATTTCCTTGATATTTCGGATACATTAAATATTATTCATTCACGGGGCTTACGATTAATGGTTAACAATTTGGTAATAATTTTATATTTCAATATCATAATATTTTATTATTTTTTATGATTGCGCTTCAAATGAAACAATAATATGATCTATCAATCGAAAATTATCATGAAATTTTATTCTTATATAGTAATTCATAATATCATCATGTAATTTACAAAAAATAAATCCATTTTATTATACATATGATAATTGTGAAAGTGTATTTCTAATATAAACATATTTCTCTATTCAAACAATAATATTTTTTAAATAAAAATAAATGTTTTATAAAAACTTGTAATTTATTTATGTTATAATATAAGATAATTTTAGATGAAATTTATTTTAATGATTTTTACTATTTTAAAAGGTAATTTAAATTTTTTTAGTAACACTTTTAAAAGTGATGAGGTTAATTTTCACTCAAAAGTATTATCAAAATATTTTATATTTAAAAAAAATATTTAAAATGTTATTTAACAAATTAATTTTATGTTCTAAATGGTTATTTTTTAGAGAAAAGTATTTTGAGAATATTTTATGTTTTTTATATTATTTTTACATTATTTTATGGGAATCATTTTTTTGAAAAATATTATTTTCGATGAAATATATTTTGAAAATGATTCATGTATTAAAATGTTTTTTAAATGAAATTTAAAAAATTAATATCTATTTTTTCATGGTTATTTTTTAAAAAATGTATTTTAATTATATTTTTCATCTTAAATATTGATTTACAAGGAATATATATTTTTACCTAAAAATTCTACAAGTATTATCTCAAAATTATTCTTCTTATACGATTACCTGAGTAGATATTATTTATACATTACTAATCATATGATCCAAATATATCATTTATATTTTTCTTGTGAACGATGTATCATCATCTATAATAATTTTAATAGAACCTGTTTCTATTCCACATTTTATACAATAATAATATTTTTATTAATCCTTGTTCTTTTTATTGTTTATGATATGATAAATTTATTTTTAAAATGTATCATTTATAAAGGATTTGATATGATAAAATGTTTCATTTTATGGGTCATGATGATATTAATGTTTTTTATCTATTGGGACACATAAATATTGATTTCATTATCTGACGGATGGGACCTATACAACCTTCCCATGCATTGGGTATATATTAATGGTCTAATATCTTCGAGGGTACATAGTTCATCATCCAAAGATCATAATGGAAGGTACACTGACTATCCACCCTTGCCTGATGAAAGTGAACATGTGGTCTACCTAAGCCCAACATTTCATGAATGTATGGGTATGTGTCTTTCACATAATATTATCTATTCTTATATTTATTCAAAAATATCTATTTATTATTCCAATTTTAAACTTTCATGTGTAATGTTATTTTATTTAATTATGATTGATTTAAAATTAGCTACCAATTATTTTGTATGATTCATGTTTTTGATCTTTGATATGAAGGGTATGGTTTTAAAATGGTATGACCATTTTCTCATAGCCTTATGCTCATTTCAATCATACATATCATTTGATATTACACATACTAGGCATTTGAGATCATAAAATGTTATTTATAATTTCCCTTGGTTATGAATATGGGTTTTATATTGGGTATTTTTGTCAATATTTTTAAAGGGTAAGATCATTATAGTGGATTTTTAATATCATTCATTCTATTATAAAATTATGTTCCATGTTTCCAAATGTAGTACACTATTACAATAATCAGACATGTCTTAGTGTAATATAAAAAATATCCATATTAAATGATATAATATCCTAGTTGGAAAGACCATAGAATATATAATCTTATTGTATTATAACATTGAATTTGGATGTCATTTTATTAATTGAGTAATAATTACTGAATTAATTCCCTTTCATTGATAAATATATATTCTAACGAAGTTGGATGGTCTTGAAAGGAATATTATGGTTTATCAAATTTCATGAAAATAAAACATTCATGAATCTTAATATATATACTCAATTTTTTAATTTATGGTTTATTAATAAAGATACATAATGTATTATATCAATAATCTAACACATGTTTTACTTGGGTATCAATTCATTATGAGTTTTGGTCATTGTCATTCATAAGAAACTTTTTTAATTCTTTAGACTATTTTTTCGTCATGTGTGGTATTTATTACTTCTTTCAATACAAATTTATCAATCAGTTGTTTTATGATTATTTATATTCAACACATGCATGTGTGTATAACCCAATGAGACAGAAATGTGATGATTGATAATATGAACATGCTAATGTGGACTATTACTCAATGTTGGATTTTAATCACAGGTACCTGCATTTTCGTAATGATTATCTTAATGAAATATTGTTAAATTTTATGTGAATTATAATCACCTTGGAAGTAGGTATTTGGTTCATGAAATAGGTCGATAGTAATATTAATTAATTCCAATAATGGGGGTGATAAATTTTTTGATGATGTCGACAATATAACAATGTACATGTTTTTGGAATAATGGACCTGAGACTATCCCCATAGAAGTATAGAATGGTTTTATATATTAAATTTGGAATACAAAACTATTTATAAATTTAATTATATATTTGATGAATATACAATAAATGATATGGTCTTTATTATTCTTGACCACTATCCCATGTCGGAGGCGGCATGTGATGACCTTATGTCCCAATCAATATCACTGTATTCAAACTATTTATATTCATGTTCAAAATACATGTGGCGTGATCTATATCACCAAATACAATTTTTTCAATTATCCATCAATAATATAGATGAGGTAGGTATAGGGGGGCTTGTGGCATGTTCGTTAGCACATAAATTTCAAATATATAAATCATTATTTTTTCCTGTGTATTATCTATATCGGGGATGAGAATTGTTATATAACAACACTAAATTGTTAAGGTTATATTTTTGGTTTCCTACTATGATAATTTATCATAAACTAGAAGTGTATATCGATAACTGTGTTGATATTGTAATTACGTATCCAATAATGAGAATGGGGATCTTTGAAGATGGCCAATAATTAGGGCATATAGCTACTAACTATAACGAATTGAACTCTCAAGGGAATTCACAACATTTTAATACTTAAATACGAAAACAATAAAATCTTTGTTTTGGAAAAATGGGTGGATTGGATAATGTTTATGTATGAATTATGTGTCATTAAATATTACGATATCATATATTTTCCTATTTTTTATAATCTTATTGTTTTATTTATTTATCACCTTATTAAATTGAAATGAGTACCAAGGATAGAATCTCCACAAAAATAGTGTTCATATACTATATGTTAATCATTATAAACATGTCCGCATGAAGACAAGCATGAATACATTAAGTGTCTCCACTTGGGAAATGTTTAGGGAAATTTAGGTCAGGGAGTTTCAAAATCAAATAAAAGGACGAGTAACCATTAATTGCTTATTATTCAATAATAAACATTATAGAAATGATAAATGATTCATTGATGTTAGTTATGATAGTTTGATTATTCTTTTCCAACAAATTTTTAGTGGACATCTGAGTTACTGGTTATGAGTGTGAAATTATGGTTCTATAGGATTTAATTAGGGGGTTTTCACCATGAGTATTCATGAAGGGTCACTTGTCACATATATAATTTTTTTTTTGTAATGTAATTTTTTATTTATATGGATGTATCTGTGTCAACAATATGGTTTACTCATTAATTCAAATTTTATTCATATATCATTGTTTTTATTGTTATATATAAATGATTTAATTTGATAGTTTAATATAAGCATCTGCTATTTCTTTGTATATTTTTTTTGAAAGACGTGAATGATTAGAGGACATGGATACTTCCTTTAATATAATAGTGAAGGTTATATATTTTCATTTAGTTTCTAATCAAGTGTGTATTTGAAAGGAGATATTTTAATATCACATACTAACTCTATATGATGTTATAGAAAATTTTGACATTAAAATGGAATTCTTGAATAATATTATCATTATGAAATATTAATTATCTAACTTGGGAGGATGCACCAATTACACTATTGGCTATCACAGATGATGATCCTATGAAATATACCACACCTAATCTTATGGTAGTAGTATTGGAGCCTCTCATGCATGATGTGTATCATATTATACCTTCATTTGGAGGTGGAGTGAAAGGCGCAATGTTTCAATGTTACTATAACATCCCACCCCTATATCATCTCGTCATCTTTAGAAGTAAAATACATCAAGATTTTTATGACTAAATAAACTTTATTGATGTAATATTCTACATATTTGACCCATCACATGATATACATGTCATTCTACTAGTTTTTTGGCATTTGGTACTTTGTAAGAGAATATGAGTTGTCTTTTAAAAATTAGGTATATTAGAGAAACATCCTTGAATGTTATTCATGAAACTATTATTCAATAAATTCATTTTATGAAACCTTAATAATATTCAAGCACAAAATTTATGAATAGTTATATGGGATCTATAGTGGTAACATAATACTCCACTTTCTCCAACATTCTATTCTTTTTTCCCACTCGTATTCGTTGGAAAATAAGAAATGTAGTTGGGGATGTTTGAGACAAGTGTTAAACTTAATATTATATAGATTGTTAGATTTTTTCGATGTAAAAAATTTTGGATATATAATTTGGTATTGCATACTTCTGAACAGAACCTGAAGGATGACCATGGAGTTGTTCCTCTACCATTACTGGGATCAATGGTTTGTGATACTCAAACTTTTATATTGATGTTATCTTAGTTAAAAAGAAACTGATGAGTAATTAAATCTTGTAGGATTATCCTCTGTAGGTGGATCTTATTATAAATTATTAATTCTCGTAAGGAGGATCTCCACAACGCTTTAAAATTGGGATAGTCAAATATTATTATAAGTTTTTTATATTACATTATAAAAGGATTTGATAATGTTCTAAGATATGGAATATCTAGTACTACAACTCTTTATAATTTATGTTATGTTTCCATAAGGAAGAAGAGACATATATATAAATGGGGTACTCAACAAAATGTTCAAAATTCTCATATCAATTTTACAGAGCAGATTCATGTTCCTATTGGGTAGGACTACATAGAAAAATAAGGCTCACGGTATGACATAAACTAGGTTATAAATGATTGTGGATAGGTGACACTAACATTCAGTGCATGGTCCATATCATTTACTCTCATCCTAAAAATAAATTCATTTTTAATATAACCCATTCATTTTCATACACTCATGCTTTTTCCGATCATGAAATATTTACTATGTTGAATTTAGAGATTATTTTTCCTCAAAAAACACTTGAGATATAAATATGAGTATCTACAATGATTTCAATTGTGACATGTAGTTGTTTAATTACATAATGATTTTTATAATTTCATGATCCTTAATTATAATAGTATTGATGTGTTCTATTGGTGTATTTGGATTTGAAATATTACTTATCTCACATACTACTATCATAGAGGTTCATGCTTTATTTCTTCAAATAGATAGTTTTTTGATGTTTTGTGAGTGGGTTGTCAAACCCCATTAGCTGATAAAATATATGAACAAAATTATTTTAATCATGACTCTAGATTCTATGATAGATAAAATAGTAGTTCCCATTGAAGAGAACTATTTTTTCATTGGTTTCTGAACCCTTTGAATATTTCCTTCTAGAAGACATCACATTTATTCATACTAAATGAGAAGGTGAGTTCATTTTCTAACATATGTTGGGGGAGAAAATATTTCTATTGACCCTTATCATAATATTTTATCTAAGTTTCTATAACATTATATATATATATATCATGTTTATCTAATGGTGAATAGATTCATTAGACTGAGGATAAATTTATTTTTTTCTCTAGTTTTTTCTATAATAATGATTATGGTATTCTATAACCTGGTGTAAACTATAGTAATATGAATCAATTGATGTTTAAGAATAAGAATGAATTTCCAATGATTGATGATTTCATAAATCTATTATTGGGAGTTTAGTTTTTATCAAAGATTGATCATTATTTATAATGATATAAGATGAGTGGTAGATGGAAGGATATTAAACAATGATATTATAGGGTATATATATAATATATGAATACCACATATTCTCTTTTTGTTTGAAAAAATCCCCATCATTGTTCATGGAATTAATGAAAAATTCATTTCACTCATATTATTACTCATTCATCATCGCCAATATTGATGATATTGTTATATATTTAATTGCAACTGAGTAACATTCAAGATATATTTTAGCTATTTTGGGAACACTCATAGCACATTTTTAAATGAAAATCCTTCTAAGTTTACCATCTTGATATGAGATGTTTTTTTCATGATCATGTGATCTCTAGGTCTATTTTTTTTGATCAAGGGAAAGATGAATTTTTTTCCCGGGTATCTCCATCAAAATATATTGGAGGATGAAATTTTAATTTTGTATGATACATAATGTAGATGAACCATTCATTATTTCTCTGATATATAAATTTTTTGGACTATGATAGCCCTTAAGGGGATGAGCTATGAATAAACTAAATAGTGTAAGAATAACATTATTGAGATGAAGCGAGGGTTAACGAAATCTATATTTTCGATTCATCTTGGGAATGGGATCAATTAACCTTTATACTATGTTTCCTCATGAGTTTCTATAGGTTTTATGCTTACATAGAGGGACCATTTGGTTTTCTGTGGGTTATGTCAACAATGACCCTATGAAAAGAAAATTTTGACACATGGTTTGGAGTTATATAATGTGGTTCACCACCCCTATGTGTTAGATTAATTATCTATTTGAGATATTTTTTTTACAAACATATATATATCCTCTGATATATATTCACTAAATATGATGTGAATTTATAGTAGAGACACTGGGAGAATAAGTGAATGGATGCCAAAAATGATATATCATTATCTCCACATTTATGTAATTTCATTATAGATTCCTTTAGAGGGAATGTTATTTATATTTATGATATTCATGAGATAAAATCAACAGATTTATTCAATAATATGATATTGTTGTTGTAATGGAGTATAGATGAATAATAGGAATGATGGTTTCTTATATGGGACACCATGGATAAAAATATTAAATTCTGGGCTATGTGATGAGTAGAAAATTTTCAATTATCAGTTGACTGATGATGATAGAATTAATGGAAGGTAGTAACAAAATTCTAGTATGATCTATAAATGTTCTTGATTTGTCCACGATACATGTTTGGAATTTATTGATAACATATATGAAAGAGATATTATGTTGGTTGAATCCCTTGATCCAAAATGATCAATGCATCTAGGAGGGAGTAGATGTTTTACCTTATATAGGTTAATTGATGAGAATTTCGATCCTAGTAGGCTTCTTCACCCATATCTAGTATAAAGTAGGATGAAGGATGAAATGATTATGATATTAATTATGGTGTGATCTTGGAAAATCATGGGTCATGATATATTTTGGGAGATAATTTATTTGATGATTAATGATATTTATTTCCTACGGATCTATGAGGATCACACAGTAGTTGAGTTGGGATGTCAATACGTGGGAAACACTATATACTTCCATATAGTTCCCTCAATAATTGTATATATCCGAGTAATTAATTTTACTTATCTCTATTGTATTTTCGTCTAAAATTCATCGGGAACTCATCATAAATTATGGGTAGTGTATCATTGATAGAATAATGTTCATTCAAAGTTAATGGTCATGATTTTGGAATTTATGTTGCAGGAATGTTTCCAGAATTTTGGGAGATCCTTGAATTTTCATATATCAATGGTTGAATTTGAGTATAATAACACCTTGCAGTTTTATATTTATTCAGGTAATTTTTAGTCTCTCTATAGTCAGAATTATAATTCCTCTTCACTATTTTTGTGAGGTAGGTGACATAGTTGAGTTCAGTTTCATTAAGGAATATGAGTCACCATTGATTGTTTATATATTATATTGGTTTTGTACCATTAGTAAATGTGTTTTGTGATCATATTCGAACTATAAGAAATGTTATAGTTCATTGTTTTCAATAGATATATTTTCCTGGTGTCTCTGTGTTTTTTTCATTATTTTTTAAAATGACTAGAAATCATGACTTAGTGGACCATTCGATATGGTTTTTCATGTCAATATTGTTGTGTAATTTATAGACATTCATTATTGTTACAAATTTATACAAGATGTGTTTCATTTGAATAAACATCATATTCAATTGACTAATCCAATGCATATAATTGACTAAAAAAGTTTTAGATTGAGGATGTAAAATCATACTTGGAACATGCTATTCAAATAATATATTAGGGTAATAAGGAATTGTGTTGGAAGAAATTTTCTCTTTTTGGGATCCAATGGTGGCATAGAATAAAATTACAGGAATAATGATAAATAAAATATGATATTTCAACCCTATTTTTTAGAGTTTTTTGTGTTACATTCCTATAAAATTTTGCAAATGATGTGAATTATATAGATGGGTTGATTGAAATGACTCATATTTTATAGATATGTTATTATTGTATTTTAGATATTAACCACCTAGATTTTATATATACATTATTGGAATTTTTTTATCATTATTATTGTTTTTCATAGTGATTAATTTCTATTTGAATATGTATAGAGTGGTCATGTGTTTCCCCAACTATACCGACCATACAAGAAATCATCCCCCAAGTGGTCGTGAACATGTGGTGGAGTATAATTATGGGATCCAATAAAAAATTTATGGTGACATAACATTTCTATATTTTTTAGTTGTCCAAATTTCAAAATGTATTGATGGAACATGAATTGAAAAAACTTGTGACCGAACTATGTGGTGACCAAAAGGCAGAAACCCAAAAATATTTAGCGCATTATTTTTTAAAATGTGTAAACGAACCAAGTGTAATTGAATTGATGCTCCAGAAATTATGATTAATAGTAATTATATTCCAATATTAAGTTTTTATTCCTCATAATTTTTTTCTCTCATATCAAGAGACTCCATAGTCCATCCCCTGAGAAATTCATATAACAGATGCATGATTCTAGATGGACAACGGGTGTAAATTATCCTCAATTATTATATGTGAAACCAAATATCTATCTTTTTCTACATATATATCTAAAATTCTTAATTATGAGAAATACATGACCTATTATTAAATTTCTAGATTAATGGATTATTATTTTAGAAATCAATGAATTCAAAAATTGATAATAGTACTGGAAGAGAACATTTTCCATGACATTACTTTGTTGTTCAATATCAATTATATCTATATTGGATGTTCCCGAGAGGTATGTTGGTTTTGATCCCATAATATTTACCAAGAATCATGTACAATATCATTCTATAACATTATTTTCTTTATTTTAGAATTGCTTCTTGTTATACATGGTGTGTTAAATGAATCTAGTACTATCAATTCTTTGACAATGGCTTCACATCTTGATGGGTTTTGGTGTTTAATCTCAAAAAAATATGGTAGGATGTTCAATAAATTTTTTTAACGAATTATATTATTAATGGATTGATATGATCCATGTCAGTGTAAATATTGATCAATTATTCTTGATAGAGGTCACATTTGTGTCTGTGTGTGCATCTATCTATCTCGTGAGACCCATTAATGGTGTTAGATTACATGAGTACGATAATTTTACTCATTATACTATGTTTGATTATGAATTCATGTTCTTATATGTTGATACCAACTATCATGATAAAATTATAAGTTATTATTGTGTATTCCCTACACTATTATTTTAATTACAGTGCATTTATATTTTATATTTTTTATTAGTATACATATCCCATCATGATATGGTTGTCCTATATATGGGGAGTGTTGAGAAAATTTGATGATTCTAATGATGGGCATGACCTCAATTTATGGGAATAAATACTATGAGACCAGACTTATGGCATCTTTATTAAGGGATAAATATCCATTTTTTGAAAACTAAGAAATATAAAGGGTACGATGATATATAGTTCTGACCAATAAACAAGATGGTGTTTAATGTTTTTGTTTGATGAACAATAATATAATAAGGATTTGAAAACATTACTCGACAATCTATCTCGGTCACTTAAGAATATTGAGAGACATGTTTACTAGTTTTATAGAAATATCATGATCACATCTCAAATCACTTATGATTCTCCTAATGAAATAGAGACTATTAAGGTATAGGAAATACATTTTTTTCTTCCATAAAACATGAATTATAAACTTATTATATTCTTATGGTTTCAATAACATTTATTATTAAAAAATATAATATATTATTTATCTACATTTATATTTAATTGATTCATGGGTGGTATACTGTGAGATATATTAATAAAACCCTTTATGTTCATCTTGATCAACATTAAGACTTAATTCCTACCAATGATGGAATTATAATGGGGAAATTATATGTTGAAGGTACCTCAAGCATGGAAATGGTAGTGGTATTGATATAAACAAATGATGGGTATTCCATATTTTTTCTTATTTATATTCATAATCCTTCAATACTATAGTTTCTGTTTCCACATTTAGATCCTCGATTATCTGTTTTCATGATATGAGTGCTAATTTTATAAATTTATATTTTATATTATTCATCTATATGTTCATGTTTTTGTATTGATTTTGGTTTAGGGTGCATGGATTTTCTTGATGAAAGTATAGTCTCTATATGGGAATCGTTAAAACCCTCGCCACTTATTGGAATGTAATTCATATGAGGAGGTGTGCGTGAGTTTTGGTGGCATCTATTTAGATTTTCTTTTCGTGAAATTATATTTTGGGGAATTAAAATCTTATTCTGAAAATCAATAACTAGAGATATAATAACATATTTCATAAAATAGAAATATATATATATATATATATCTATCACAACAGTATGACTGATATATAGTCCACTTTTAATATCCAAAATTAAAAAAAACATTTTCATATTAAAAATATAATAGTATTTATATATTAAAAAATATCATAATAATTAAATAATTCTTTCACTATTATCAATTGATATTATCAATACTATTTTAAAAAAACACATATCTAAATACAAAAATTAAAAAAAAAGAAATACAATATGCTATTTTAATTTTTATCTTTATGTAAAATTAAAATATAAATGTGATCATTCTCTTGAATTTTTTAATATTTTATATGAAGCTGATCCATACTCTCTAACCTCTCCATGAACAACATCTTCTTCATCCCCTTCCTCAACCACATGTTGCTCTTTACCTTCCAAATTGTGAATTGATGGACTTGGGTAAGCAGGAGTCTAAGGGACCTCATGAGTTGCATCATGATCAAAGAGGAATGAAGTAGGGATACATTGATAAATATAAATATTCTCTAATTATCTCCAGGCATAATGAAAATATAAACGTAATCTGAAAAGTTAATGTTTATGGGGAGCATAATCAGTTCTTGACACATGTGGATGGAAATAGATAATCTTATGTGGTTAAGAATAGGAATAGTTTTAATAAGGGAAATGGTTTGGTGTATGAAGGTCCTTAGAGGATGTATGAGTCTGTGATTCTGTCATGTAAGTGGTGGGATTCTTTTGATGATGATAAGAAGAATAACAGTTACATTCCAAAGTGCCAGGTCAAAGAATTATACAATGACATTCATAACAACAGTGGGAAGAATGGAACTAAAAGAGTGGGAGTATTCACAGCTCCACCAGTGAGTAACGCAAGGAAAGATTACTCTATCATTTCATAGACTGTATCTACTAAGACCTCTATCAAGGACTCAAAATTGAATGATATGAACCAAAAAATGGGAAAATTCAGTAATGAGAGCTCTCTTAAACCTCTATCCTCAGGGCAGCTACTTCTAAGGGAGAAATACATCCAAACGCTCAATAAATATGCTTCACAATATAAATGATAGTTGGCTGATCGAGATGAGTAACCAGATGGTGGTTCTGGTATAGACTATGATCATTTTTTATTTTCCTATTTTTTGGGTAGGTTTCATTATTTTTTTAACCTTTTGTAATTTTTAATAATATTATACACATTATTTTTTAAGGAAATGGATTCCAAAATATATTTTTTATTTTCAGTGTATTTAATATTTTGTTCATCATTTTTTATTATATATCATTTGAATTATATAACATGATATGTTATTTGTATGGAAATGGTTATGCCTTATATTATGTCTTATTTTTTTCATGATTTTGAGTATGTGTTGGTTATAATATATGGAAACAATTTCATTTTCTAAAACACACAATACATAATCCCAATGTGTGATTATGGTGATATCTTTAGTACATTATTGTGTCCCAATATATAATAGGCTTAAAAAGAACTTTTAGACTGTCTGTTTCATCGTATATAGACAATTTACGGGCAAAAATTTCTAAATAATAAATTATAAAATGGAAACTACTAGTGTTGATATTAAAAATATAACAAAATTTCATAAAAAATCATTCATGGAACCAAAAATATATCACCGAAAATTGTGGTTATATAAATAATTTTTTTTATAAATTAATATTACATCATTGAAATAATAAGAGACAGAATAGTTATACAATAAAATATATGAAGGATTACTATCGTGGAAAAAATTATAATTATATATCAACTAGATATAATTAATAATAATCATTAAATTAATTCATTCTTCATTTCATTTTAATATATCTAATTTTCCTTGGTATATTTAGTCACATGTGGATATGCAACAAATAAATGTGTGAGACAAATGCCCTATAAGAGGAGGAATAAGGGAATGAATCAAGATAAATTATTTGAGCATAATAATCATCAAAAAATCATAACAATATTTTCATCTTCAAAATCATGAGGGGAATATTTGATAAACACATTGACTATGGAAATGCAAAAAAATGATACAACATATAATAGTGGAAAAATACTATAATTATTTGTTAACAAATCTGGAATCATATCCACGCATTACACATGTGCATAAATCATAATATCATTATTATTATCATATGTAAAATAATATTCATTCGTAATAATAATTATGTCATAGGATACATCACATAACTATATTCTATTAATGGAAATCTAATTCCATTCCAACTTTTTCTGTAATATTATTTACATAATCAGACATTCCAAATACAACATACAATATTAGTAATAATGAAATAATCAATGGAATGTAATGTGTTTCAAAAATATTTCTTAAATAATTATTCCATTAAATTACATGGGGGTCCCAAATGAATAAGTTCCGCCATATTTTTCATAAAAATATAATTTTTAGAGAAGGATAAATTCCTCAATGGGAGTAAAACTGTTTTTGGGGAAACAATAATGTTGAAAAAATATTTGTATTTTTCATTAAAATTATGGTGGAGACAATTATATCAGTAAAATTAAATTTTAATAATAGTAATATAATACTTATGTATTTTTTTTGGAATAATCATACAGATGTCCTGGTGAAAGAGAGATAACCAAAGGAAAATGTATTGGGTTAGAGAATCATCATACATACATTATGACATTATTTCGTCACAGTAATTCCTCTTAAATAATACCCAATGAAATAATAAAAAAATGATCTAGAAGTGTATTATTATCATTATTATCAATTATTATTAATTTTTCTTATTTTATAATTTTTTATAATTTCATTTTTTAAAAATAATTTAGTTTTATATCATGTTTTCCAAAAACGTTTCCCCTATTTTCGTACTCTTTAATTTTAAATGTCATTTGTATGTATGTTTAATTAAATTCCAAAAGTATAAAATTAATATATTTCATCCTTTATATTACATGAATTATTTATTTCAAGAAATTATAGGATTTGGGAAAATTATAGGATTCTCATAGTCATCATTTGTGATTAACCACCCATTGATATGACATTGTCGAATGATATGAAAAACATATGTTGTCAATTTATATATTAAATAATTATGATAAATAAATTTTGTGAAAATAATTAATATAATGTTAAAATACATCAAAATATTATTTTGATATTTTTTATGATATGAATTTAGGAAAATTTGTCGTAAAAGTATAAAAAGATTTTTTAGGAACATATACATTCCTCGGTGTAGCTTCTGTTGTACGGAATTAAAAATCCATTAATATTTATTATTATTTTAATACTGAACATGATTATATATTATAAAGGGAATTAATAGGACCATATGGGATGTTATTTTTATTTTTTAAATGATAGAGGTGTGTTTTTTTATTTGGAGGTTGAGGGGTTATTAACACACGAGGGTGTGATTATTTTTAGGAAAAATCTATTAAATAAAATAATATATAAAGGTAAAACATTTAATTATGCATTTTGGAATATATCATTCATAAATAAACATACTATTATGTTTTTTTTCAATGATAAACAGATTTATTATTCTAATTAATTACTAAAAGTGGAAAAATATTATATCAAGGTACCATATTTGACATTAGGCTTTGGAAAATGATTTTTAGGTTTGGAAATTAATTTTATTTTGTTATAATAAATAATTTTTGAAATATAATACGTTTTATAAGAAACTAAAATTATTGAAATTATTAGTTAATTATTATATAATCAATAATTTAATTTACGAGACACCTATTATGTGAACACTGTAATTTTACAATTCAATTTAATATTGATGTTTCCCAAAAATTTAGTAAAAAATAACCATTGGAAAATTTTTATATCTGAATTTCAAAAATTAATATTCAATTTATTGATATAAAATATCTTCCATATATAATATATTTTTTTAATTTTTAATTTTTAATTTTATGAACTATATAAAAATACAGTTTTTTAAAAATGTTTTAATATTTCAATGAGTTATTTCAATAATGATATATTTTTTTCGTAAATATAGTATTTATATTCTCTTATATACCCCATGATAAAAATTATTTTAATCAGCCATTATTATTTTGTTGTAAAATTTCTATTCAAAATATAATATTACTTTTACAACACATTCATTACCTCCTATAAGTATCACCTCATTAATTTACTAAATGTTCAATAAAATTCATCCCAATGATACATATTTTATTAATTTAATGCATCGATTAGTTGAATTATATTTTGTTTCATTTTAACTTTGTCGTTCATGGGGGTGATTATTATATAAGATTGGGGAGATATATATAATCTCATTTTAGAATATCTATTTTATATATTTTTATAAATTAAATGATTATAAAATTTTAATGATTTTTGTGGATGTAGATGATATTGATCATTACTAGTTTATTGATTTTTTTAGTTTTACTACATATCCAATATATAAAATATTTATATATTATAATATAATACACATTTATTTGAAGAAAAAAATATCAAATATAAATTATGAGGCATAATTTTCATCCCCCATTAGAATTTTCATCATAGAAATTTAAACTCATCCTATTGGTTCAAAATAGAAAAGGGTACTTCTGTTTAATTATTTTCTTTTGTTCCCATTATTTCCATTCAAAATTTTACTTCATAATATATATAGCAATGCGAGGATTATTTTTGTGTTGAAAATTGTCACTACATTCCATGATCTTTACTGGATTCTCCCAATAGGAGATGTCATTCTCCAGTTGTACCACATCTACATTCATTACATACGAGGGGTATGGTATGTACATCATTTGGAGAAATATGTGTAACATATTAAAAACAATATATATATTTTATGGATTTGTTAAAAATATCCTTGTGATCATATATCATCAATGATCTCAAATGGGACAATTTAACCACAAATACGATAATGTTTCCTACAAATACCAAAATACTCACAAGCATAGTGATAGTCCAAGGAAACCATTTACTGAAACTTCAAACTCTTAATACCATAGACCATTTTCATCACAGTTATTTTTAAACTCTATGAAACTTTCATATGTTATTGGATGCTTGAAAACTTCATTTCTATTTCATGAATGATATTTTTTATGTTAATCTATTTTATGATAACTCAATAATGCTAGATAATGATCACATCCTCATATTAATTCAATAAATGAGGTTGCCATCATTTCATCATGTTTTCTAATAGTCCATTATTTCTATCCAATAGTTTTGGGGTGATATATCCAATTTAAATATAATTTAGTAACAATATAATAATTCTGACTTATCAAAAAAAATTATGTGAACCTTTGATCATGTTCAATGATAATCATAGGTGGGTCCCCAATTATCCTAAACACATCTATTACATATATCATTGGAATTTTTTTAAGATAGAAATATCCTAGAATAGATACGATGTTGGTAGTTATATTTACTATATCCACCACAACCCATAAAACATGGTATTTTTTATAATTAATCTAGAGTTTAGTCTAATTTTATCTATTGAAATTCTACCATTTCCACATGAATATAAAAAATGATTACATTATCTATTTGGACCTCTATCAAACAACATTAACATATCACATACCATGTATATTTATGTGTAGTCAATGATCTCATTATAAATGTAGTGCCATCATAGGTTCTAAAAGAGATCATGAAACATCTTCAAACTTCTATAATTAATAAAAATTCACGATATATTTGAATTATCCAATAGATCCATATTTATAATAGTTGATGAAGGATCACAAATACTAGTCTAAATGAACCAAACCATTATCAACAACATGGATCCCATATAGCTTCCCATCATTTAAAAAATGAAAATTACTATGAATAATAGGAGAATTCCATGTTTCCATGTTTCCATGTTTATATTATCTTATATATATTTAGGATATCATTTGGGAAATGTATGAAAAATTTCATAGAGATAAAATTTCCATATCCAACTTTTTCTTATTGTTCTTTATAAGGTGATTCAATATATTTTTTTAGGGATAATGTAGAATGGAATTTTCATTAATGAGAATCTTCCACATTATTATCCATTCACATGGAGTAGTGAATAGAGTAATCACTGACCTTGACTAGCTCTAAATATATACTTTAATTCATATTGAGAATCATCTTTGTGAAAAATATAATTTATACACTTATGATCATTATATGTCTCACACTTCTCACTAAAGATGTTGTACCTCCAAATCAACAAGGGAAATATCATATTTATAAACATCAGATCATGCATGATGTAGTTATTCTAATGGGTCTTTATATTTCTCATGACATGGTATATCAATTATATATCCCGAATGATTACTAATAACAATTTATTTTTTGAAACATCACTATATTTCAAAAAACCATATCCAATTATTTTTTCGTGAGTATATGTGCATTGATTACTATATTCATTTTCTTCATGAAGCATTCCTCATATTTTTCTTTAATGAAATTCTATAACCAATTCCATTTTAAAATATACAACAAGATATAAAATTCTGAGAAATATATAAAAAATGTGAGTATTATCCTTCAAAACTTATAAAACTAAATATATCTTTAAATATCATGGGTCTGGCACATTCGACAATTTTCTTTTTCATTGTAGGGTACATAAAAATACCCACACGTTAGATCAAATTCCAAAATAATGTGACTTAATTCCATAGAATTTCCAACATGTTGAACATTGAATTGAGTTTATTTATCCTTAATGATACTTCTACAATCATTTCGTGTTCATCATGTTCTTACATTCCCTTCCTGTAAATGGTTATATCATTGATTTGAAATAAAAAAATTTCAAAAAACTATCTAAATACATTATTCAGTAATAAATTATGATTTTTGAGAAATTATTTTAAACTACGATAACCAATATGATTTCATAGTGTCCAATAATTGTTTAAAAATAATTATTCTAAATCAATCCCTAATTAACCATTAGACTTTGTGACCTAAAAAAATAATCTTACTTTTATAAGTATTGAGAAACTCATAGTAAATAAAACAAGTCTTAAATCCTAGGTATAGTATACTTGTTCGTTTTTTAGCACTTGCTAAGATCCTTTTAATTAATGAATTGATATTTTGAAAAATAATTTTTCATTAAAAAACATGGGTGAACCCCAATGTGATAAAATAGTGATTATGAAATTTTTTCCAAAAATTTTTTACACCATCTTCGTCGACTCCTCCTATTTGATTGTGTCCGTCCTAAATTAGATTATTTTCTATTTGTGTTTTCTAGTTATAAGTTGTTTTAAGAATTATGCCTCATGATTTGGGAAATGATTAAGAAACTACTCATTATATAAAATTGGGTATTCCATATTAATTTTAATTTTCCCTATTTTGATACATTCAATTGGAATAATTTTTTTAATTTGTGTGAATTTTTATAGGGTTCCAACAAACACCCCATTTTTTAATTTTCACATGGTGATTCATGGACGTTTTTACATTTATAGATGAGGATTGGATCTACCAAAATATGAAATGGGATTTATTTTTACCAAAATATAATGTGTTATATATATAATTTTATCTAATCCTTGATCAGTATAGCATAAAATTACACCTACAGAAGGATTATGAAATTCATTATAAGAATCATCCCACATACACTAGTATAAGAGGAGTCAAACATATGGGATGGAATTCTTTCACCACCAATTGTTTTTAATGATATCATTACATTATGAAATGAGTGTATTCATTCAAATAATTTAGAAAATTTTTTGGATATAAACAAATGTGTAGAACAATAATCAAATTAAACTTTTTACATATTTTAGTGAATAGAAAGTGTACCTGGTATAATATTGTTTCACGATGAATATATATAGTAGTGATGAAATAATCTTTCCCCTACATAATTCTATTTTGTGGTTGTGGAAGAAGATTACCATCTAGGAAATGGTGTTTACTTAACTAGATTTAATAATTCTCTTACTTAATATGTTTATTTATTTTAACCATAAGTGGTTTACTAAGAGGTTTCATTATTTAATCAATTAGTTTTCCTAGATTATTCATGTATCATCAATTTTAATGTGAATTATATACTTGTCTCCCACACTTGTATCATTTTAATATCACTTTTAGGTAGTTACCAATTATCCCTTAACCATATTATTTTCATCGAGGGGGTTGGTTCCTCATTCCAAATTTTTCATTTGATCTTCCAACATGATTATTTTTCATTATTTTCATATCTCCAAAACAATGTGATCATTATCTAATACCTATTTATAAATTTAAAGAACATAAAAAACTAAAAAAAATTTCAAATGTATTATTTAGATATTTCATTATAGAGGTCTGGTTTTAATCCACTAATGAATATATGTTTTTTCTCTATCATTTGTGACAGAATCAAAGAAATATCCTAAAATTATTGTAAAATATTCTTCTTATGATGTGATGTATTCACCATAATATTCATATTCTCTTTGAACACCTTAAAAAATCAATGATTTTGAAGGAAAATCCTTTTAATAAATATCTTTTGGATCTCATCCCATTCAATTTTTCTTCATTTCATCCATTGGATTATAATTCATTATCAGTTACCCCCATTGATCATCCTCTCCATTTATATAATAGTCTATCAGAGTAATCATCTATATCATATAATTGAGATGGACATTTGAAACAAATACATTCAGATATACAATAAATGTCAGTGAACTATTCTGCATAAACTATTTGAATACATGTTTTTTATTCATAGGAGAAAGATTAAATTCTACACTTTATTCATTTTTATATATAATGTGATTTAGGTATAATAAATTATCTTTTTTTTATCTTTACAACCCATTTCACTGGGAGTTTAATTCGCGAATATTTTCCAATATAAGTCATATAGGATGTTGGAATTGTTTTTCCTGGTTCCCCTTATTTTTTAAAATTGAAATTTTTAAATAAACATTACTCAATAAGTAATTAGTACTTAATTTATACATAAAGATACATTTATTATAATTACACGTCATATGGGATCACATGGCCTATACATTTTACTAAAGGATACATTTATGATCATATAATTCATTACATATAAATCATATAATGTAATAATTACATTAGTTATATATCCTAAATGATTGTTTATATTAAAAGTGTTGATTAACCAATGATCATCTCCTATGAGGGTTATACCAAGTGTGATTCAAGCCTTATTGGTATGCTTTAGTTCCTGATCGAGTATAGCTTGATTCTATTTTTCATTGTTGATAATCCTAGGATCATCTCTAATAGTGGGACATCCACTTATGGTATCCAGGTAGGGATTTCAATGTTTGGAAACAATATTATATTACTATTTATAAAACATTGGATTATTAGGTATATAAATACATATACATATGGTTTTTACTAGTTTTTTCTCATCCTAATTTAAAATTAACTAATCCATACATATGATTACTACAATAGCTACACAAAATTTTCATACATTTTAATTCATTCATTTTAATGTTACTAAATACAATACCTATACATTCTAGTATATAAAGGTATAGTGTTTTTGGAAATTTGGATCACACATCTCTTATACATAGTAAATCATAATGAAATTAATCCATTTTATTATCCTAATAGAAACACACGTTCTCCTTATAAAATGTTTCCACCTATGGATATTAAGCAATTAATGGGTGAGAAAAAAGACCAGTCTAATATTGAATATGGGAACCAATTAATATTAATCAGGTAATCACATAATAATAGAAATTTATAAGAATATGTTCATAATCATAATATTAGTGGAATAATTTGATAATTAAATGCCAGTTGACATTCCATTTAAATGAATGAAAATGTTAAACTAGTAACATAACCGACATAGTTAAGAACAAATCTATCATCATATCCATTTATTTATTATCTTTATAAACCATAAATTAATCATTGTGACAAATTATGGAATCATGTCACTGATTAATGCACAATATCTAATGAGATAAATCATATTATCCAATTAATTGGAGGGATATATAATTCCATTCCCACTTTTATAACATAATTTTTACAAACTCATATCCCCAAAGAACACATAATAATCGTAGTCACGAAATTACCCATACAAAGAAATAAACATCATAAGGAATTCATATATAATTATTTAAATAATATATTGGGGTTACCAAATTAATGTGGGAAAAAATAATAGTCATTAACAAATTCATTTTTTGGTGATGGATAAAAACCTCATGTTGAGCAATAGTTGATTTTTTGAATGAAATCAATGCTTATAAAATATATTTATTTTGAATAAAAAAGATGGTGAAAACATTTATATCCTCAATAAAAAAAATATATGTGTTGGTCAGAGTGGATACTCAAGAGGGGGGGGGTAAATTTAGTTCCAATTAAAATTTTTGTTTTAAAATCCTTTAACAAATTCCTCAAATTTAAAATTCTAATTGAATTGTAGTGAATTTGAACTAAAGAAAACTTTCAGCTAGGTTCTCAAGGGATTTATTAATTCCTAGTAAATCTAATCATAGGATCATATTAGCTTTTGAAACTAACTTACTGATTTACAAATAATGCAAGCACATTCTAATTCAATTATCAGAGTAACATTGAAAAACAGTTTAGGTTTTAAAGCACTTGGCAGCAGAATAAAAGGTTTTAGATAAAACTAAATAAAGCACAGTAGATATGACCAAGAGGTTCAGTCTCATGCCGAAACTTATTCCTCTCAATAATTTATATAAATTGGATCCACACCCTAGATCAGGGTTCACAATAGTTTACAACTATCTAGGTCAAAGACCTCTACCACGGTTCTACGTGGGAAACAAAAAAACAGAAAATACAGTTGTCCAGGTCACACACGACCTCTACAATTGTCCACAGTGGGAAATAGAAAATTTAAGGAGTTTGAATGAGTATTTACAGATCCTTCAGTTAAGGTTCAGGAGGCAGTGTGTGTGTAAATTAAAACAGATGATACACACTGCTCTTAATGTAAATAATAAATCACTGAGTAAGATATAGAGCTCAGAATGGCTTTAGTGATTTTAGTGTAGCTCTGGACTTCTTCAAATTTGATCAGAAATGGTTCCGAGTCCTCTTCTGGTTTTTGTCTGAAAAACAGAGTGTCATTTTCTAGACATCCAGGTTCAGATATAGTTAAAATGTAGTTGATGAAGTTCTTCAAAATCCTTGTAAATGTAACGAACTCTTCATGAGTAATATTGACTGTGTATGAGCTTATGTTTATTCTTGGTCGTGCATGAATGAGTTCTTCTTGTGTATTTCACTTTTAGTTCACTTCCGTATTGCGCTTGTATATTCCTCGTGTCTTTCACATGTGTGTCTCACTCCATGTCTATGCAGCAACATGGTGTAGACACCCAAAGATTGATGTACAAGGACATTACATTAGTTTTTTGGAATAATTATTACATAACAAAAACACACACACAAGGACCGTAATAGTTTAGTGTCTTTGGAAACTCAGAACGTAATCTTCTAATCATGGTGAAAGATCATCAACATCTCCATAAAGATCTTCCCCTTTTTTTAATTACCTAAAACCTTTCATTATATCTTGGGGAAAAGAAAACATAAAAGGGTGATCTCAAATGCTCCGTAAGGGTAAACGAAAGAAAAATCAATCACATCATATTCATAAGAATATAACATTTTGGAAATCTTAACCTGCAAAAGAGATCATAATATCATAACATGGGATAAATCATAGTAGTGAAATGTAATCCCTAAAATCATAACATAAAACATGAAACTTTGTGTCATACACACATAATCATATAGAATCATTTCTTATTATTCAAAACTCATTGCCAAGACTATCTTAGTGGACAAAGTCAATTTCTGAACCGAGGTCACTCCTCGTTTCAGTCCTGTTTCACTGAACCGGTATAAACTACCGTTCTAGCCATGTCTATCTCATGAGATATAAAATCATTACCCAATGCATTGGAGGGATATATAGGTCCCACCCATCTCATAATGATACCATTCTTATGTGTGCCACAAAATCATAAATCATACATCATTGCATAAACCATGTCATAAAAATGGGATTCTTAAACAACATGACATCATAAAACAATTCATATTAGATAAAAAAATTCATAAAAATAATTCCATCACAACATAATCAAATCAATGTAATAATAGGGATATAAACAAAACCCTATATTATCTTAGATGGAAAATAAATTTGATAAAATACTTGAACTCCATTCTTAAGGAAAATATCCTTTCAAATTCAAAAACATTTTCCTTTGTTAACATGTCATACAATTTTAAAATAAAAGAAGTTGATTAAAAATAAACATGAAAACTTTTAAAGGAAGCTTCTTGGAAATAATGTTTTAAAAATTCATTCATGCCGTATATGTTAAAAAAACATGTTTCTCGTACTTTTGTCTGAAAAGTCAAAAAGTACCTCGTACGAAATACGTCAAAAGATTCCTTTCATATCTTTTAATAAAAACTCAACGAAGGGTAAAATTGGATTTAAACAATTTTAGGTGGATGGAAATAATATTACATATTGAGGAAACATGGATGTGGATGATAAAATATACCCCAGAAAATTCCAAAGTATAAACAATCTCGGATAAAATTGAGATTGTGATATTTCCCTTACCTTAGGTCTGATTTGCTTCGTAAGTGTCCGAACCTCCTGTATAATGATTTAAAAAATGTCATTGACTTATTCCATAATCATACTCATTGTTATGATATCATATATGGTTCACTTATGACTTTATGTTACATTTTCTTTTGTAAATTCCATGTTAAAGAGCATTTTGGGAAAAATTGTTTCATTTGTCATCCGTGTTTTGACTTGTAATTATTCATATGATTACATAGATCATGATTACTTAATTCCAGAATATAAAAATGATTTATATATAATATATATTCAGAATATACATATATATAATAAATCAGTAAATGGAAAGAAATACACCGTTCATGGAGATTGTAGGTCGTACGTACGCATGAAAGCTGTTTTCGTTTCTTTATTGAGTGAATGGAATTAAGTAGATGACATAAATATATATACACATAAATCCAGTATCATTATTATATCATATATTTCATGATTACTTAATATATATACTTTATAATCATTCATGAATGGATAAAGTGGAGAATGAATCTCATCACGTCGTGGAGACGGTAGTCCGTACGTACGCACGAGCGATGATATCGTTCTCATGATCGTGGGACTATATTAGAGTGTATGTATACTATTTCAGAATCAATATCACTTTAAAATAATCATATATAGTTATTATTTACACCATTATACCCATCCAAGTAAGGTAGTCTTGGAAAATAGATTTCACCATGGCGTGGAGACGGTATTCCGTACGTACGCACGCGCGGTGATTTCGTTTTCTGTAGGATAGATAGATGGTGAAATAGGGGTGTTGCATACTTATAATAACATATAAGTATATTATTGATACTGATTTTATTATTTCATAATGAAACAACCTAAAAAGAATAAGTGGAAGAATAAATAAATGTGAAATAATTGGTAATGGAAATTACCTCTTCTTTGAAGCGCCTCTTTGAGACCTCCTCTTAGGGAACTAAAATTGGTCTCTGAGGAATACCAGAACCTCTAGGATGTTTCTAGGGAAGTGGAGAAGAGAATTCGGTAGAGTTTGGCCGAGCTTGAAGGCTCAAAGTGGTGTGAGGAAGAGGGGGAGGAGGTTCCCTTTTATAAGGGAGGAGAGGGGATCCTTTGGAAAACTAAAAATATTATTTTATTATAAAGTCATATTCGGTTTTAAATAGCTCCAAATTGATTTATTTATAATCTAAGGTGGGGATGGATCGAAATCCTCTCATCCAATAGAATTTAGATAAGTTTAGGTTCCTATTTTAACCTTATCATTTAGATTTAACATTAAGTTAAATAATTTTACTTTTTCCGTGTCTTCTTGTGTCCTTACACTATAAGGTTAATAATCTTACTATAACAAGCCAGACGAACCCCAAGTTGTTTATTATTAATATATATAACCTAATATAAGTCATTTGGCCAAACCTTATATTTTTATGAATAAAATAAAAATTAGTAATATAATATTTGTTTTAAAAACTATTTTATGTTAATTATGACACTATTTAGTAATCGATTTTTGTGAAACTCATAACAGAATTTTTAGTTCTAAAAAATTATAGTAATTCAATAATAACATGTCATATTAACCTATAAAATTAATGGAATTCATAAAAAGTCTCAAATTATATTTATTTGGTTCTTTATAATATTAATTTTTATAATTTTTCACTATTATGGTAATTACTGCATCCTCATTGTGTCATAAATAAATTTATTTATTTAATATCTAAAAATTATAAATAAAAAATCATTATGTAGGAAATCGTATTAGATTTCTAATGAAAAATTACAATCGAATTTATCTTATGTATAACCCTATATTAAAAATGTTTTAGTAAATAAACTTTGATTTTAACTCTTTTAACTCTTCTTTGAATTAAATAATAATAAATGTCCTAATCTAATCCAAGTGGGCCTAAATGGTCATATTTTATTCCTAAGGATGTTTTGGGTCGAATTAAACTTATCCAATAGAATTAGGACAAGTGTTAGGGTAATAATAGTATCATTTTTACCGTTAATTACCCTATTTACTTTTAACCGTGGTAAAAAAAAGTAAAAAGTTATTATTCACCAAAAATTATTTTTATCTCATTGAACCACATTTTACTTACTGACATCAACCGTGTCTCTCGGTTTTTTGAAATTTCACTCACAGAAGAGGTAAAACTATGTTTTATGAAAATTTAATTTTTTTTACTACCACTTAGTGGTTTCACTATTCATCAAAAAATGAAAGATTCCAGAAAAATATGAAAAATTGGGCCTAAGATATATTTGATATTATGAACTCAAAAATTATGTCTATTTTAAAATATTCAAAACATATCAGTTACATTAACTAATTTAAAAATTACTTCCTGTCATCATAACAAATAGCGTGTTTTTAAGAGATAATAATTATCAAAAGATTGACACTTGTTTATAGCTGGTTTAAATATGAAATTACATCCAATGACCACCAATGTATTAAATTGTAAAAATATATTCTATATATACTTTAAAACCACTAAAATTAATAATTTATCAATATTAATTATTTCAATTTAAAAAGTTTTTTTTAATTAAAATTTAGTAATTTTTACTATTCATCAGAATATTAAAGTTATTCGAAAAGTTCCAAAATTTAACCCTAAGCTAATTTAGATATTCCTAATCAAAAAATGAAGTCCATTTTAAAAAATAAAATTTACAAAATTTCAAAAAGTGGTTATTACTATTCATAACAGCTAGTTTTAATAATAGCATATCGTTGTTTAGTGAAACTCGGTATTGCGTACTACACATGCTATCGAGGAAGGTCGTGATTGCGTGTAATGCAAGTCAAGTCAAGGATGCGTGTTGTGAAAATTCCTTTTGGTGTATTATACAACACAAGACATTAATGAAATTAAAGATAATATTTTTCATAAAATCTCGGGGTGTTACATTCTACCCCCCTTAAAATAAATTTCGCCCTTGAAATTCGTCGGGGTTATAAATGGTTTACTATTCGAAAGATTCTTTGATAGAAACCCACATCATAAAAAGGAATACCAAAACCAATATTTAAAAACAAAAGTATGAAATGTAACGGTTACCCAAATAAACTAATCACTGGGTTTCCACATAGGTGAAAATATGTATATGGAAGTGAAATTTAACCATCATGTTCTGATGGAGAGTGGTAGAGAACATGGCTATGGAAAATCCAGCAATCACAAAGCCATAAATTTGTGACGATCTAAGGTACCATCTTATTAATCAGATATAAGAGCACTAGGACAACATTTTTGGTTTTCATGATCATTTCTCTAAAGTTGATGAAATTGGAATTAGAATAAATACTTTCGTAATTTTGGTATAGTTTCACCGTTGGTCGTTCTTTGGACAATGTCCACTTCATCTCTTAAAGAAATGAAGTTTAGTTTGTCATTTGTGATGTGTTAGCAGATCATGTGATAGAATGATGAGTCATTCCATCTGTCTCAAACAAAAGGATAGAAAAGTTATCAAAAAATACATAAGTCCATATATAGTGAGGTTAATCATATATGGTTCCTAAAATGGACTTATACTTCATATATCATACTTCTTAATATAATAAAACTAGTTTCTACTAAACAGGGACTTCGTGTAGGCTAGTGGTAGGCGATAAAGGCCAGTCGCACTTCGGTTCTGGGTTCGATTCCCACGACCTTGTCCGACGTGATGGGTTGTCTCGCGTCCTGCAGGTTGTCCTTTTTATAAACCTATACTACTATAACATCCCATCAATAATATCGAAAAAAAACTTCTATCCTTAAGAAATACTAACTTATGTCCAACATAATCCATTCCAATCTTTAGGCTTATCCATAATACTGCAGTCCACTCTCATAATATAGTGAAAACGATTAACAGAGATTTAATACCATCGTTGATCCCCATATATCATAAGATATGTCTTGTTGGTCACATTCCAAACATTCAAAGGCCTTAATCATGTATTCTCCATTGAACCTTAGAGAAAACACGAATGCAGTTAAAAGTTAACACTTTCCACATACCAAAATCCTCAAAATTCTATATACACAAACCATGATATCACTTAGTCCTTATATAAATCATGAGCTCATGAATACTGTCAAATATTTCATTTTCTCGTTTCCCTTCATTATGCGCATATCATCTTTTTTCCAAAAATATCTCAATCACTTTCAATGGTTACCGGTACCATAAAATTATTGAAAACCACAGTAGACCAATACATAAATATTCCAATATTCCATGATACTATATACAACATTATTTTGTAATCCCATTACATAAACACTTAATAATTCCTCCACATCATTATCATATTCAACATTGTCAATGGTGATCTCATGTGACTTACCTTTGTCCTTTGCCTTAAGTGGTTGCTCATGTCGATCATCACTAACCCTTGGATTAGGGCATTTATTATCATAATGCCCCATTTCCTTGCACTTGACGCATTGAAGTGTAGTAGGTTCATTCTGTGTATCCCTTCCATTGTTTTCATCATTAGACATCTTCATCCCATCATTGCGGCATTCAAATGCCTGATGAACATCCTTTCGACATTTGAAACATTTAATTGTCCCTTTAAGACAATCTCCACCATGCTTCTTTCCACACTTTGAGCATAAGGAAACATTCATCTTCTTTTCACCATTATTCTGAGATTTCTCCTTGAACTCCATCTTTCGTTTCTTGTCAAAACTATGAGATAGATAAGTAATACCAACTTCCATTTCTATCTTTATAGCACAACGCACAATTTCTTCATAGCTACTGATGTCTCTTATTGCTAATGCCCTTCTAAGATTTGTTTTAATCCACTAAAGAATCGATCAACGTAACTTTCAGGTTGGATAATAAATCCAGATGCATACCTTGCAAGCCTTGTAAAATCCGCTTCGTATATACCAAATGATTAATCATCCTTTTGCTTTAGTTCAAGAAACTTCTTCTCCATCTTTGTTCGAAGAATACGAGGGAAGTACTTATTGAAAAATAAGTTTTTGAACTCTTCCCATTCCATGGCCTCAGTTTCATTTTTTTGCCTCGTATTCTTGATAAGATTCCACCATTGATCAGCTTCACCTTCCCAACGATATACTGCTAAGATGACTTTATCATGTTCTGAACATTGAAGAACTGAAAATATCTTTTCAGTGGTACTGATCCATTGTTCAGCAACAAGTGGATCAGAAGACCCACTGAAAGAAGGTGGACGTTGCCTCATGAAGGACTCAATAGAATATTGTTCCCTTCTCTGCTCATTTGGAATTCCAGAATGATTCATAGCTTGTGTAAGAATAGTAATTAGATTTTGCACTCCATCTCCCATAACATTTGTTTGTTCAGAAGGACAATCATTACATTGTCCATTGCATTGATCAACACGGTTCCTTCGGGTTCCAGCCATCGTCTAAAAACCAAAAGGAATAGTGTGAGAGGAAAAAATCATGCTAGGGAAAACAACATAATAAAGGGGGAGTACCTTCAATATCTAACATCTTAGGTTTAATTCAATGATCTTTAGTGAAATTCTAGGACTATAACCTATACTTATACTTAACCTTAGGGAAATCCCTAGACATACCTTAGAAATATCTCTAGGGATCTCACTAAAGTTCTCGCATCCTAGTTTCAAAAGGTTGACTAAACCATTCCTCTGATACCAACTGTAGTGACCCGAAGCTTGACGTACAAGGAAATTACATTACTTTTGCAGAATACTTATTACATAACAAAAACACACACACAAGGACTGTAATAGTTTAGTGTCTTTGGAATCTTGGAACATAATCTTCTAATCATGGTGAAAGATCTTCAACATCTCCATAAAGATCTTCCCCTTTTTTCTTACCTAAAACCATTCTTTATATCCTGGGGAAATGAAAACATTAAAGGGTGAGCTCAAATGGTCAGTAAGGGTAAACAAAAGAAAAATCAATCACATCATATTCATAAGAACATAACATTTTGAAAATCTTAAACTGCAAAAGAGATCATAATATCATTACATGGGATAAATCATAGTAGTGAAATGTAATCCAAATAATCATAACATAAAACATGAAACATTGTGGCATACACACATAATCATAGAGAATCATTTCTTATTAGTGAAGACTCATTGCCAAGACTATCTTAGTGGACAAAGTCCATTTCTGAACCGAGTTCACTCCTCGTTTCAGTCCTATTTCACTGAACCGGTATAACCTACCGTTCCAGCCATGTCTATCTCATGAGATATAACATTTTTACCCAATGAATTGGAGAAAGATATAGGTCCCACCCATCTCATAATGATACCATTCTTATGTGTACCACAAAATCTTAAATCATACATCATTGCATAACCCATGAAATAAAAATGGGATTTTTAAAAAACATGACATCATAAAAATAATTCCTATAAGATAAAGGAATTCATAAAAATAATTCCATCACAACATAATCAAATAAATGTAATAATAGGGATATAAACAGAACCCTATATTATCTTAGATGGAAATTAATTTTGATAAAACACTTGAACTCGATTCTTGAGGAAAATATCCTTTCAAATTCAAAAACATTTTACATTCTTAACATGTCATAAAATTTTAAATTAAAAGAAGTTGATTAAAAATAAAATTGAATTCTTGTAAAGGAAGCATCATGGAAATAATGTTTTAAAACTCTATTCATGCCGTATATGTTAAAAAAACATTCTCCTCGTACTTTTGTCGGAAAAGTCAAAAAGTACCTCGTACGATAAACGAAAAAAGATTCCTTTCATATCTTTTACTAAAAACTCAAATAAGGGTAAAATTGGATTTAAACAATTGTAGGTGGATAAAAATAATATTACATATTGAGGAATCATGGATGTGGATGATAAAATATACCCCAGAAAATTCCAAATTATAAACAATCTCGGATAAAAATGAGATTCTGATATTTCCCTTAACTTAGGTCTGATTTGCTTCGTATGTGTCTGAACCTCCTGTATAATGATTTAAATAATGCCATTGACTTATTCCAGAATCATACTCATTGTTATGATATCATATATGGTTCACTTATGACTTTATGTTACCCGTTCTTTTGTAAATTTCATGTTAAAGAGCGTTTTGGGTAAAATTGTTTCATTTGTCGTCTGTGTTTTGAATTGTAATTATTCATATGATTACTTAGATCATGATTACTTAATTCCAGAATATAAAACATGATTTATATATAATATATATTCAGAATATACATATATATAATAAATCAGTAAATGGAAAGAAATACACCATTCATGGAGATGGTAGGCCGTACGTACGCATGAACGCTGTTTTCGTTTCCTTATTGAGTTGAATGGAATTAAGTAGATGACATACATATATATAACAATAAATCCAGTACCATTATTATGTCATATATTTCATGATTACTTAATATATATACTTTATAATCATTCATGAATGGTTAAAGTGGAGAATGAATCTCATCGAGTCGTGGAGACGGTGGTCCGTACGTACGCACGAGTGATGATATCATTCTCATGATCGTGGGACTATATTGGAGTTCATGTATACTATTTCAGAATCAATATCACTTTAAAATAATCATATATTGTATTTATTTACACCATTATACCCATCCAAGTACGGTGGTTGTGGAAAATAGATTTCACCCCGGCGTGGAGACGGTATTCCGTACGTACGCACGCGCCGTGATTTCATTTTCCGTAGGATGGATAGATGGTGAAATAGGGTTGTTTCATACTTATAATGACATATCATTATATTATTGATACTGATGTTATTACTTCATAATGAAACAACCTAAGAAGAATAAGTGGAAGATGAAATAAATGTGAAAGAATTGGTAACGGAAATTACCTCTTCTTTGAAGCGCCTATTTGAGACCTCCTCTTAGGGCACTGAAATTGGTCTTTGAAGAAGACCAGAACCTCTAGGATGTTTCTAATAAAGTGGATAAGAGAATTTGGCAGAGTTTGGCCGAGCTTTATGGCTCAATGTGGTGTGAGTAAGAGAGGGAGGAGGTTCCCTTTTATAAGGGGGGAGAGGGGCTCCTTTGGAAAACTAAAAATATTATTTTATTATAAAGTCATATTCGGTTATAAATAGCTCCAAATTGATTTATTTCGATGCTAAGGTGGGGATGGATCCAAATCCTCTCATCAAATATAATTTAGACATGTTTAGGTTCCTATTTTAACCTTATCATTTAGATTTAACATTAAGTTAAATAATTTTACTTTTACCGTGTCTTCTTGTGTCCTTACACTATAAGGTTAATAATCTTACTATAACAAGGCAAAAGAACCCCATGTTGTTTATTATTAATATATATAACCTTATATATGTCATTTGGCTGAACCTTAGATTTTTAGGAATAAAATAACAATTAGTAATATAATATTTGTTTTAAAAACTATTTTATGTCAATTTTGACACTATTTAGTAACTGATTTTTATGAAATTCATAACTGAATGATTAGTTCAAAAAAAGTTAATTAAATCAATACTAACATGTCATATTAACCTAAAAAATTAGTGGAATTTATAAAAAGTCTCAAATTATATTTATTTGGGTATTTATAATATCAATTATTATAATCTTTCACTATTATGGTAATTACTGCATCATCATTGTGTCATAAATAAATTAATTTATTTAGTGTCTAAAAATTATAAATAAAATATCATTATGTATGAAATCGTATTATCTTTCTAATAAATATTTACAATCTAATTTATCTTATTTATAACCCTATATTAAAAATGTTTTATTAAATAAACATTGATTTTAACTCTTTTAACTCTTCTTTGAATTAAATAATAATAAATGTCCTAATCTAATCCAAGTGGGCCTAAATGGTCATATTTTATTCGTAAGGTTGTTTTTGGTCGAATTACACTTATCCAATAGAATTAGGATATGTGTTAGGGTAATAATAATATCATTTTTACCCCTAATTACCCTATTTACTTTTAATCGTGGTGAAAAAAAGTAAAAAGTTACTATTCACCAAAAATTATTTTCATCTCATTGAAGCACATTTTACTTACTAACATCAATCGTGTCTCTCGGATTTTTGAAATTCCACTCACAAAAGCGATAAAATTAAGTTTTATGAAAATTTCATTTTTTTTACTACCACTTAGTGGTTTCACTATTCATCAAAAAATGAAAGTTTCCAGAAAAATACGAAAAATTAGTCCTAAGATAAATTTGATATTATAAACTCAAAATTGATGTCTATTTTACCAAATTAAAATCATATCAGTTACATTAACTAATTAAAAAATTAATTCCTGTCGTCAAAACAAATAGCGTGTTTTTAAGAGATAATAACTATCAAAAGATTGGCACTTGTTTATAACTGGTTTAAATGTGAAATTACATCCAATGACCGACATTGTATTAAATTGTAAAAATATATTCTAAATATACTTTAAAACCACTCAAATTAATAATTTATCACTATTAATTATTTCAATTAAAAAAGTTGTTTTTAATTAAAATTTAGTAATTTTCACTATTCATCAGAATATGACAGTTATTCGAAAATTACCAAAATTTCACCCTAAGCTAATTTCGATATTCCGAATTCAAAAATGAAGTCCATTTTGAAAAATACTATTTACAAAATTTCAAAAAGTGGTTATTACTATTCATAACAGCTAGTTTTTATAATAGCATATCGTTGTTTAGTGAAACTCAGTATTGCGTACTACACACGCTATCGAGGAAGGTCGTGATTGCGTGTAATGCAAGGAAAGTCACGGAAGCATGTTGTGCAGGGTCCTTTTGGTGTAGCGTACAACACAAGACATTAATGAAACTAAAGAGAATATTTTTCATAAAATCTCGGGGTGTTACACATGGACTTCTTGTATTTATGGCACAAGATCTTGCAAAAGAAATGATATATTTTTTCAGGTACGAGGTATGGTTTCCTGACATCCAACAACCTTTATTAAATAAATGATAGAGCATTAAAATATACCTGATATGACCGTTGGTTAGAATAAATAAAGATAAATAAATTAAGGCAGTGTTGGATTCTCTGGAACAGTAGTTTTGGATATCGGTAGCCTTGTGTATCAGTAACCTCTTGTGTAACGGTAGCCTTTCTATCGGTAGGCTTCATGTCTATTGGTAGACTTGATCTGTAGCAGTAGACGTAGTGTACCGGTGACCTTTTGTGTAACGGTAGCCTTCATGTACTGGTAGGCTTGATGTATCGGTAGACATTATGTAACGGTGACCTTCACGTATCGGTAGGCTTAATGTATCGGTGACCTTCACGGATCGGTACGCTTGTTCTGTAATGGTGGGCTTGTTCTGTAACGGTGACCACTTGCCTGTTTAAGCATTCTATTGGCAGAATGGGTTATGTTAGAAAATATATCCATCAAGTAACCGAATTCTCTGATGATCATGTAAATTTTATAATATAGGAATATGTGCATGGTGTATAGAAATACTGAAATAAGTAATTAACCATTAATCAATATAGGGATTATCAAACCATAATTGAGCATAATTGGGATTAGCATAATATAAGTGAACATAATTGGGATTATCAAAATATGAGTGAACATAATTGGAATTATCAAAATATAAGTTCAACTAATTCTCCCAGAGGGTTCAACAATCTCCCCCTTTTTGATAATCACAACATATTCAAATGTTTTAATAGAATTAAAATAATATCAGAGGAAAAGTTTACTAAGAAAAACATTAAAACAAAGTTCTCATTTTGCTCCCCCTTTCAATTGCACTCCCAGTTTTCATTTGTTTATTTTTCACTCCCATGTCTCATTTTTTTCATTTTCTCCCCCTTTGTTATTAACAAAAAGAAGGGTAGAATCAGAGAAATGTAGAGATAAAATGAAAACAGATTGCAAGGAAACATAAACACAGTAAAGTGGAGAATGTAAGAGTAAATTTCTATTAAGGTACAAAACATACAAACTGAGAAAGTTAAGATTACAAAAAAACAAGTGAATCCTATAAAAAACATCCAAAATCACTCAATCATCCTATTGAACAGGAGTCTTTCCCTTAGGATCAAAAGAGGGTGTAGGTTCAGATTGAGTAGATGGCTTGGGAATAGCTGAAAGAACAACTAGAGGTTCAGCCACTGAAACTGTACTAGATCTGAAATTTGTGCTCTTCTGTGAGATCATATGTGTCATGCTTCGAATATCCGGAACTGGAGTCAACTGAGGTGTACTCCCAGAGGCAGAGTCAGGAAGAATATGAGGTAAAATCATAGGTCTGGCATCCACATGCAAGAAGGGTAGCAATAGGTTCTTGAAATCCATAATAATACCACCCCCTCTCTCCATTGCTGACAAAAAATCATCTCGATTTACAATGAATTTATCCAAGGAAGGAGTAAGCTCTCTGAGCATACTAACCTGTTATCTGAAATCTTTAGTCACTTGAGGGAACTTCATATTTTCCATCAAGAGCTTGATAAGGTTGGTCATTTGATGATTGGTATAGACCTTCTCAAAATAAGCATCCACTTTATTTTTGATTGCCTATTGAGAAGCAGTAGATGCCCGTATGTGATCACGAACAGAACTACTAACTTATCTAGTGGTAGTAAGGATCTGAGTATACAAGGTGCCACTTGTACCAGCCTTAGCCAACTCTTCCTGGATAACAGTTCTGATCTGGTCAAGGTTCACAGTGGAGATGGATGAGGGAAGGGGTTTAACTGAGAAAGCTGTTGTCTCCTTGAAATATTGTGTCAGATTAGTAACCACCTTCTGAACAAGTTCATCTTGACTGTTCAAATGTTCTTTGACTGATTTTTTAAAAGCCTCAAAGACATCCACAAACTTCTTGACTACTTCATTGATATATCTGATATCAGTATGCAATTGGTTTTGAGAGCAGTTCATAGAAGTCAATGAAGCAATCGATTGTCTTAGAGCCACCGCAGCTCCTGTCCAACCCTAAATTTGGGTATGGCATACTTTAACTTCATCCATCATTCCTTTCACTGGACTAGAAACAGAACATCCCAGAGATAGCTCCAGGGATTGCTCCACAATTCTCATTTCATCAACCAGGCTTTTCTACAAATCTTCCACTGATTCTCTCAGTGTTTCTTTCATTTCAGCCTTTAAGGACTCATGGTCCTCCTTAGTTTCCAAATTTTCAGCTACAGCAGGAAGGATAATTGTTTCTCTTTGGGGCTGGTCTTCCTCATTAGAATATTCATAATTAAGTCCAAGAAACATATATCATGGATCTTATGTCCAACCTTCAATGTCATACAACACTGATACTGAACCAAGATGCTCCCCCTCACTTAGAGAAATCACTTGAGGAATCTCCTCCAACTTTTCTGCTCGAGGTAGTTCTATAACTTCCTCTACAACTACAGCAGATTCAATAGCCATTTTCTCTTATGGCTCAAGGACTCTCTCATCAATAGATGCTACTTCTGCTTCCTGATCAGGCACTATCTTGACTGTACTGTCTATCAGAGGGCTCAAACTGAGATCTTCTTCTTCATTATTCTCGTCATCTGCTTCACCCGAAGCCTCCTTCTCTTCATGAGAAAACCGATCTGACTCGGTTGTCTCATCCTCTTAAGAGGTATATTTGACAACAATATTATATTCTTCTTCTTCCTCTTCTGTAGTCTCATAGTCATTTTCCTTCAGAATAGTTTCTCTCCTTGGTAGTTCTTTTGGAGGGCAATCTTTTAGAAAGGAAATGTTTTGAGGCATAGGACTAGGACGTAAATCTGGGTTTTCTCCTTCCCCAATTGATGTCTCTTCCCCTTCAGCTTTAGCTTCATTATCATTGTAGACTAATTCTGGCTCATCTGGTCAAGGACCAGGATCCCTCACATCCTTTGTTCAAGAAGGTTGATCCACATGAGTGTAATTGTCATGGATTTTTCCATCATCATTAACCCATGATTTATTCCAAGGGTTCCAGCTGACTTTCATAAACATACAAACAGTCTTGCTGAGGAAAAATTTATCCTTAACTACAACAGTTTCATCTTGACGTCCAGCTACTTCCTTTTCCTTCAACATAATAGAAATCAACTTAGAAAAAAGTGAATTGGACTTAGACTTCGGTCTAGTCAACTTCTCAATCTGAATCATTAGCAGTCTGCATAAACTCACCTTTACTCCATGCTTTAACAGATACAACAAATAAATATTCTGAAATCTGAGGGTAGAAAAATCTCCTCTCCTTGGACTCATCACATGCTGAATGAACATGAAAAGTAGTTTATCCTCCCCTGCCACCTCTGCAGCAATGACCTTTTTAGAATTTCCATTTCCTATTAATTCCAACAAGGCATCTTCATATTAGAAAAAGTCACTAGAAGTAGGTATGTATTTTGAATAAAATCCATAATCACCACTATGAGTAACTTTAAGGTTCTCAGCCCATTCAACTGATGAAAACAAAAATGTTTGACTATTCACAAAGGAAAACATCCACTTCTCCTCCTCTGATGTCTCAAAACAGACAAACTCATAAAACTCTTTAACCAGAGTTAGATAATATGGTCCATTATTTTTCATGGAGAATTCAAGCCATCCTTGTTCTTGTAAAACCTTCAGAATCAAGGACTTGCTTTCCAGTAGCCATTCCACACATAATTCCTTTTCCACTACAATTTCTCGTTTCGATAAATGTGGATTCACGGGATTCCTTAAAACAGCATCTCTACTACTTCCACTGGCACATGCATTGGTTACATTCTTCTTCTTAGATTGCGGCGCATCACTCCCATCATCCACTGAGGGTCGCTTCACATGGGCCATTTCAGATTCTCAGGCATATGGTTTTGCAAGATTGATAGGTTTAGGTAGGAGGGATTCGAACAGATGGGTTCATGGTGATTGAGTGATGTCTAGAGTCGGGTTTAATATCATTTAGGATTCACATATAAAATAAATCTTTTATTAAAAATAAATACAAAGTCTCGGCCTTAATACGAAAATTTAAAACAGCGCGAGATATGTACCAGTGAGGCGTCCTTAAATGCTGAGGTCTAACGGTGAGGTTCATTCTAACGGTGAGGTTCATCTGACGGTGAGGTTCATCCTAACAGTTTAAGAGTAAGTTGTCATTCCTAATTCGTGTATAATGAAACTTAATCTTTCTGAATTTAATGGCTTAGTGAAAATATCAGCTAATTGGAGTTCAGTGCCTATAAATTCAAGAGTTATATCACCTCTTTGATAATTATCTCTAAGAAAGTGGTGTCTAACATCAATGTGTTTGGTTCTAGAGTGAGACACAGGGTTATATGATATGTTGATCTCACTAGAGTTGTCACAATTAATTGAAACATGTTTAAAATCAATTCCATAGTCCAATAAAGTGTGTTTCATCCACATAATCTGTGCATAGAAACTACCAGCAACTATATACTCTGCTTCAGCAGTAGATAATGAAACTGAGTTCTGTTTTTACTACACCATGATACTAGGGACTTTCCAAGAAAATGACATGTTCCAGATGTGCTCTTTCTATCTAGCTTGCATCCGGAAAAGTCATCATCTGAATAACGTATTAAATCAAATGATTGTTCTTTTGGGTAAAACAGTCCCAAATTGGCAGTATATTTATGATATTTGAAAATCCTTTTAACAGTAAGTAAGTGTGACTCTTTATGGTTAGCTTAAAATCTAGCACACATACATACACTAAACATAATATCAGGTCGACTTGCAGTAAGATAAAGTAAACTCCCAATCATACCTCTATAATTTTTTTGATCTACTGGTTTACTAGTTTCATCAATATCCAATTTAAAGGTGATACTCATAGGTGTATCACTTACCTTAATACTATCCAAACCAAAACATTTTAATAAATCCTTTATATATTTACTTTGATTCAAAATAATACCATCTTTAGTTTGAACTATTTGAAATCCAATAAAGTACTTATGCTCTCCCATTAAACTCATTTCAAACTCATTTTGCATAACCTTTGAAAAATCAGTACATAAATAATTTTTAGAAGATCCAAAAATAATATCATCAACATAGATTTGTACTATTAAAACATCTTTGTAAATTCTTTTTATAAAAAGAGTGGGATCAGAAATTCCTTTTCTAAATCCTTTTGAAATAAGAAAATTTGTAAGTCTTTCATACCAAGCTCTTGGAGCTTTTTTTAAACCATATAAAGCTTTAGAAAGTTGAAAAACATGATTTTGAAAGTGAGGATTTGAAAAACCAGGTGGTTGTTCTACAAAAACATCATCAACAATAAAACCATTTAGAAAATCATGTTTCACGTCCCTTTGATATAAGTTGAAATTTAGATGTGAAGCAAAGGCAAGTAAGATCCTAATTGCCTCTAATCTAGCTACATGTGCAAAGGTTTCCTCATAGTCAATTCCTTCTTCTTGATTGTAACCTTGTGCAACTAGTCTAGCTTTGTTTCTAATGATATTTCCAGATTCATCAACTTTGTTTCTAAACACCAACTTTGTTTGTAACACGCCGAGATTTTATGAAAAATATTCTTTTTCATTTCATTAATGTCTTGTGTTGTACGCTACACAAAAATGAGCTTGCACAACATGCATCCCTGACTTTCCTTGCATTACACGCAATCACCACGTTCCTCGATAGCGTGTGTAGTACGCAATACCGAGTTTCACAAAACAAGATATTATTATAATATTATTATGAACTAGCCGTTATGAATAGTAATACCCACTTTTTGAAATTTTATAAATTTTATCATTCAAAATGGAATTCATTTTTGGATTCGGAATATCGAAACTAGCTTAGGGTGAAATTTTGGTACTTTTCGGATTACTTTATTTTTCTGATGAATAGAGAAAATTACTAAATTTTAATTAAAAACAACCTTTTTAATCAAAATAACTAATAGTGATAAATTATTAATTTGAGTGGTTTTAAAGTATATTTAGAATATATTTTTACAATTTAATACAATTTTGGTCATTGGATGTAATTTCACATTTAAACCAGACATAAACAAGTGTCAATCTTTTGATAGTTATTATCTCTTAAGAACACGATATTTGTTTTGACGACGGGAATTAATTTTTAAATTAATTAATGCAACTGATATGTTTTGAATTTGGTAAAATAGGCATCATTTTTGAGTTCATAATATCAAACATAGCTTAGACCTAATTTTTGGTATTTTTCTGGAAACTTTCATTTTTTGATGAATAGTGAAACCACTAAGTGGTAGTTAAAAACAATGAATTTTTCATAAAACATAATTTTACCGCTTATGTGAGTGGAATTTCAAAAATCCGAGAGACACGGTTGATGTAAGTATGTAAAATGTTGTTCAATGATATGAAAATAATTTTTGGTGAATAGTAACTTTTTACTTTTTTTTACCACGGTTAAAAGTAAATATGGTAATTAAGGGTAAAAATGATATTATTATTACCATAACTCATGTCCTAATTCTATTGGATAAGTGTAATTCGACAAAACACAACCTTAAGAATAAAATATGACCATTTAGTCCCACTTGGATTAGATTAGGACATTTATTATTAATTTATTTAAAGAAGGGTTAAAATAGTTAAAATCAATGTTTAATAAGTAAATCATTTTTAATATTGGGTTATACATAAGATAAATTCGCCTATAAAAATTCATTAAAAAGATAAAAAGATTTCCTACATAATTATATTTATTTTTTATTTTTTAGACATTAAATAATATAATTTATATATGACACAATGATGATGCAGTAATTATTTTAATAATGAAATATTGACATAATTGATGTTATAAATACCCAAATAAATGTAATTTCACACTTTTTATGAATTCCACTAATTTTATAGGTTAATATGACATGTTAGTATTTATTTAATTAATTTTTTCCAAACTAATCATTCTGTTATGATTTTCACAAAAATCAATTACTAAATAGTGTCAAAATTGACATAAAATAGTTTTTAAAACATTTATTATATTATTAATAGTTATTTTATTCCTAAAAATCTAAGGTTCGTCCAAATGACTTAGATAAGGTTATATATATTAATAATAAACAACTTGGGGTTTTTTTGGCTTCTTATAGTAAGATTATTAACCTTATAGTATAAAAACACAAGAAGACACGGTAAAAGTAAAATTATTTTACTTAATGTTAAATCTAAATGATAAGGTTAAAATAGGAACCTAAACTTGTCTACATTCTATTGGATGAGAGTATTTAGACCCCTCCCAACCTTATCTTCGAAATGAATCAATTTTGAGCTATTTAAAACCGAATTTGACTTTATAATAAAATAATAGTTTTAGTTATTCCAAAGGTGCCCCTCTCCTCTCTTATAAAAGGGCATCTCCTCCCTCTCTTCCTCACACCACATTGAGCCTTCAAGATTGGCCAACCCCGGCCAAATTAGCTTCTCCACTTCACTAGAAACATCCTAGAGGTCCTTGTCTTCTTCAAAGACCAATTTTAGTGCCCTAAGAGGAGGACTCAAAGAGGCGCTTCAAAGAAGAGGTAATGTCCGTTACCGATTCTTTCAACTTTATTTCTTCTTCCACTTATTCTTATTAGATTTTTTCATTATGAAGTAATAAAATCATTATCCCTCATATACTGATATGTCACTATAAGTATGAAACCACCCTATTTCACCATCTATCCATCCTACGGAAAACGAAATCACCGCGCGTGTGTATGTACGGAATACCGTCTCCACGCCGTGGTGTAATCTATTTTCCACCACCCCTTTACTTGGATGGGTATAATGGTGTACATAATAACTATATATGATTATTGTAAAGTGTTATTGATTCTGAAATATTATAAATACACTCCAATACAATTACACGATCATGAGAATGATATCATCGCTCGTGCGTACGTACGGACTACCGTCTCCACGACGCGATGAGATTCATTCTCCACATTAACCATTCATGAATGATTATAAAGTATATATAATAATTAATCATGAAATATATGACATAATAATGATACTGGATTTATGTGTATATATATTTATGTCATCTACTTAATTCCATTCAACTCAATAAGGAAACGAAAACAGCTTTCAAGCGTACGTATGGCCTACTGTCTCCATGAACGGTGTATTTCGTTCCATTTATTGATCTATTATATATATGTATATTATAAATATATATTATATATTAATAATGTTTTATATTCTGGAATTATGTAATCATGATCTAAGTAATCATATTAATAATTACAAGTCAAAACACGGACGACAAATAAAACGATTTTACCCAAAATGCTCTTTAACATGGAATTTACAAAAGAACAAGTAAAGTAAAGTCATATGTGAACCATATATGATATCATAACAATGATTATGATTCTGGAATAATTCAATGACATTATTTAAATCATTATATAGGAGGTTAGGATACTTACGAAGCAAATCGGACCTAAGGTAAGGGAAAATATCACAATCTCATTTTTATCCGAGATTGTTTATACTTTGGTATTTACTGGGGTGTATTTTATCATCCACATCCATGTTTCATCAATATGTAATATTATTTACATCCACCTACAGTTTTTTAAATCCAATTTTACCCTTCAGTGAGTTTTTAGTAAAAGATATGAAAGGAATATTTTGTCGTTTTTCGTACGAGGACCTTTTTGACTTTTCCGGCAAAAGTACGAGAAGAATGTTTTTTTAACATATACGGCACCAACGAATTTTTACGGTTTTATAAAGCCTTATTTTCATGAATCTTACTCCAAAAGATTTTATGACTATTTTCAAAAAAATCACTTTCTTTTAAAATAGCATGACATTTTGTGAAAAGAAATTGATTTTGAAGAAGAAATGATATTTTCCTCAAGAATTCATTTCAAGTGTTTTATCAAAACATTTTTCCATCTAAGATGACATTATTTCGTATATGTATGTTTAAAGTATAAAGTCTCTATGATTTACATGGTTTCACTTTTCTTATTATGAAATGATATCCATTTATTTTATATGGATTATGTGATTATGGGATGATGTTTATGAAACCCATTTTATTTATTGGGTTATTATGAATGATGTATGTTTATTTTGTGGAACAAGTAAGAATGATTCCATTATGATATGGGTGGGACCTATATCTCCCACCAATGCATTTGGTAAAGATTTATATCTCATGAGATAGACATGTCTGGAACGGTAAGTTAATCCAGTTCAGTGTTTCAGGACTGAAACGAGGAGTGAACTCGATTCAGAAAGGGACTTTGTCCACTAAGATGGTCTTGGCAGCAATGCCTTGTCTACAATGGAAATAATAACATGTGCTTAATGGTTTCTACAATTACATTATTTATTTCCATGCTATTTTATTTTTATTGATGTTTCTTTATGATCTATGCCTTACGAACTTCCATGTTTTTGTCATTGCTCAAGCTTTTAATGTTTAAACATTACGTTCATGTTTTTAAGTTGAAATGTATACGGTAGGTTTTACTTTATCTATTCTTACCCTTACTGAGCATTTGAGATCACCCTTTTTATGTTTTCTTTTCCCCAGGATATAACGAAAGGTTTTTAGGTAGGGAAACAAAAAGGGGAAGATCATTATGGGAGTTGTTGAAGATATTTCAAAATTATTAGAAGTTTATCGTCCGAGTTTCCAAAGTAACTAAACTATTATGATCCTTGTGTGTCTGTTTTTGTTATGTATTGAGTATTCCGCAAAAGTAATGTAATTTCCATGTACATCAAGCTTCGGGTCTCTACAGTTGGTATCAGAGGAAAGGTTTAGTCAACCTTTGGAATCTATGATGTAAGAACATTAGTGAGATCCCTATGGATATTTCTAAGGTATGTCTAGGGATGTCCCTAAGGTTAAGTATAAGTATTGGTTATAGTCCTAGAATTATGGTAACGATATTAGAATTAAACCTAGGATGTTAGATGTTGAAGGTAAACCCCTTGATTATGTTATTTTCCTTGTATGATTTTTGCCTCTCACAGAATTGTTTTTGTGTTTTAGTCAATGGAGGGAGCCAGAAAGAATTCGGTTAGCATTGAGTCCAATGGACAAATTGGTGACTATGAGCAAAAAAATTATGTAATTCCTAGAGAGAAAGATATTGTGATTATGCCAAATCAGTCATCGTGATATATGATTAACAAGGTGAAATTTAGTGGTATGCCTAATTCATCAAATAAGAGGAAGATATACTTTTATGCATGTTCGCATGTTGAGGAGCATAATGAAAGGAAGATTGAGATTTCTAAAGAAGGGAAGAAGAACCTTTAGGAATACCTCAAATGGAGGGACAGATGTTATATGTGTGGAGAAAATGGTACATAGAGTGATAGACTGTTATAGAGTTCAATGTCTTATTTTTGGAGAACATGGACATTACCCAACTCAATGCCCTGACCTAAAAAGATACTTCTAAATTAAGGAAGGTCTTATTCCAGGACAATCATTGAAGATGATGGTTTGAAGTGTTTATGTATTGGTATTCAAGAACAATGTTATTGAGGTACTTTTATGGTATATTGGAATATCTATGTATTGGTCCATTGCGGTTTTCTATAAGAATATGGCATCGGTAACCTTGAAAAGTGATTGAAATATTTTTGGAAAGAAGATGATATGCACATTATTAAGGGATTAATAGAATATAATATGTTTGATAGCATTCATGGGCTCATGATTGATATAAGGACTAAGTGGTATCATGGTTTGAGTATATAGAATTTTTGAGATTTTGGTATGTGGAAAAGAGTTAATTATTGACAGCATTCATGTTTTCACTAAGGTTAAATGGGTATTCATTTTTCAAGATAATACATGATTAAGGTATTCACATGTTTCTAATTTTACTAACAAGATATATCTTATGATATATGGGGGATAAATGATGGCATTTCAAGTAATCATTTTCTTTATACTATGAGCTTATACCGAAGTATTTTATATAAGCCTAAAGAGTGGAATGGATTATGTTGGACAAAAGTCAGTATTGTTTAAGGATAGAATTTTTTTCGATATTATTGATAGGATTTATAGTAATGTAGTTTTTGAAAAGGACAACCTGCCGGACTGGCGATAGCCCATCGCGTTGGACAAGGCTATGGGAATCGAACCCACAACCGAAGTGCGACTGGCCTTTATCGCCTAACACTTGCCTACAGGAAGTCCCTGGTTAGTAAAAACTAGTTTTATTCTATTAAGTGGTATGATATATGAATTATAAGTTCATTTTTGGAATTGTATACGATTAACCACACCATAGATGGACTTATGAATATTTGATAACTTTTGCTAACCTTTTGTTTGAAATAGATGGAATGACCCATCATTCTATCACATGATCTTCTAGAACTTCACAAATAAAAAATTCAACATCATTTCTTTAAGAGATGAAGAGGAAATTGTTCAAAGCATGAACAATAGTGAGATATTACCAAAATCAAGCAAGTATTTCTTCTAATTCAAAATTTTCACCTTTAGGGAAATGATATTGAAAACAAAAAATGTTGTCCTAGTGCTCTTATATCTGACGAATCAGATGGTACCTTATATCATCACAAATCTATGACTTTTTTATTGTTGGATTTTTCATAGTCATGTCCTCTATCACTCTCCATCAGAACATGATGGTTATATTTCTCTTCCATATCCATATTTCCACCTATGTGGAAACCCAATGATTAGTTTATTTGGGTAATCGTTACGTTTCATACTTTTGTTTTTATAGATTGGTTTTGGTATTCCTTTTTATGATGTGGGTTTCTATTAAAGAAACTTTCAAGTAGTAAACCATTTATAACACCGAATAATTTCGAGGGCGAAATTCATTTTAAGGGGGGTAGAATGTAACACCCCGAGATTTTATGAAAAATATTTTTTTTAATTTCATTAATGTCTTGTGTTGTATGCTACAACAAAAGGATCTTGCACAACATGCATCCCTGAAATGCCTTACATTACACGAAATCACGACCTTCCTCGATAGGGTGTGTAGTACGCAATACCGAGTTTCACTAAACGAGATATTATTATAATATTATTATGAACTAGCAGTTATGTATAGTAATACCCACTTTTTGAAATTTTATAAATTTTATCTTCAAAATGGACTTCATTTTTGGATTCGGAATATCGAAATTAGCTTAGGGTGAAATTTTGGTACTTTTCGGATAACTTTAATTTTGTGATGAATAGTGAAAATTACTAAATTTTAATTAAAAAAACCTTTTTAATCAAAATAATTAATAGTGATAAATTATTAATTTGAGTGGTTTTAAAGTATATGTAGAATATATTTTTACAATTTAATACAATATTGGTCATTGGATGTAATTTCACATTTAAACCAGACATAAACAAGTGTCAATCTTTTGATAGTTATTATCTCTTAAGAACACGCTATTTGTTTTGACGACGAAAATTAATTTTTAAATTAATTAATGCAACTGATATGTTTTGAATTTCGTAAAAATAGACATCATTTTTTGAGTTCATAATATCAAATATATCTTAGGCCTAATTTTTGGTATTTTTCTGGAAACATTCATTTTTTGATGAATAGTGAAACTACTAAGTGGCAGTTAAAAAAATGAATTTTTCATAAAACTTAATTTTACGGCTTTTGTGAGTGGAATTTCAAAAATCCGAGAGATGCGGTTGATTTCAGTAAGTAAAACGCGGTTCAATGAGATGAGAATAATTTTTGGTGAATATTAACTTTTTACTTTTTTTAACCATGGTTAAAAGTAAATAGGGTAATTAAGGGTAAAAATGATATTATTATTACCCTAACACATGTCCTAATTCTATTGGATAAGTTTAATTCGACCAAAAAAAACCATAGGAATAAAATATGACCATTTAGGCCCACTTGGATTAGATTAGGACATTTATTATTAATTTATTTAAAGAAGGGTTAAAATAGTTAAAATCAAATTTTAATAAGTAAATCATTTTTAATATAGGGTTATACATAAGATAAACTCGACAATAAATATTCATTAGAAAGATAAAACTATTTCCTACATAATGATATTTAATTTTTAATTTTTAGATTTTAAATAATTTAATTTATTTATGACACAATGATGATGCAATAATTATTTTTTTAATGATATATTGACATAATTGATGTTATAAATACCCAAATAAATGTAATTTGAGACTTTTTATGAATTCCACTAACATTATAGGTTAATATGACCTGTTAGTATTTATTTAATTAACTTTTTTCGAACTAATCATTCTGTTATAATTTTCACAAAAATCAATTACTAAATAGTGTCGAAATTGACATAAAATAGTTTTTAAAACAAATATTATATTATTAATTGTCATTTTATTCCTAAAAATCTAAGGTTCGGCCAAGATTTATGTATCATGATATTTTTATCATTAATGGACCACTTGGGGGTCTCTTGGATATTTATGGAAAGTTTATTAACTATATAATATAAAAATACAAAGTTACATGGTAAATGTCAATCTAATTAACTAAGAGTTAAAACTAAAAGATAAGGTTAGTATAATGACCTAAACATGTCTAAATTCAATTTTATGAGATGATTTAGACCCATCCCCACCTTATCTTCGAAATATATCAATTTGAGCTATTAAAAACCGATTTTGACTTTATAATAAAATAATAATTTTAGTTATTCCAAAGGTGCCTCTCTCCTCCCTTATAAAAGGGAACCTCCTCCCTCTCTTCCTCTCACCACATTGAGCCTTGAAGCTCGGACAACCCCTAAAAATTTCTCTTCTCCACTTCCCTAGAAACATCCTAGAGGTCCTTCTCTTCTTCAAAGTCCAATTTTAGTTCCCTAATAGGAGGACTCAAAGAGGCGCTTCAAAGAAGAGGTAATGTCTATCACCGATTCTTTCAACTTTATTTCTTCTTCCACTTATTCTTATTTAGTTTTTTCATTATGAAGTAATAACATCAGTATCACTCATATACTGATATGTTATTATAAGTATGAAACAACCCTATTTCACCATCTATCCATCCTACGGAAAATGAAATCACCGCGCGTGCGTACGTACGGAATACCGTCTCCACGCTGTGGTGTAATCTATTTTCCACCACCACCTTACTTGGATGGGTATAATGTTGTAAATAATGACTATATATGATTATTTTAATGTGATATTGATTCTGAAATGTTATACATACACTTCAATACAATTCCACGATCACGGTAATGATATCATCGCTCGTGCGTACGTACGGACTACTGTCTCCACGACGAGATGAGATTCATTATCAATGATTAACCATTTATGAATGATTAAAAAGTATATATAATAAGTAATCATGAAATATATGACATAATAATGATACTGTATTTATGTATATATGTATTTCATCTACTTAATTCTATTCAATTCAATAAGGAAATGAAAACAACGTTCATGCGTACGTACGACCTACCTGTCTCCATGAATGATGTATTTCTTTCCATTTATAGATCTATTATATATATGTATATTATGAATATATATTATATATAAATCAAGTTTTACATTCTGGATTTAAGTAACCATGATCTAAGTAATCATATGAATAATTACAAGTTAAAACACGAACGACAAATGAAACGATTTTACCCAAAACGTTACTTTAACATTAATTTACAAAAGAATGGGTAATATAAAGTCATAAGTGAACCATATATGATATCATAACAATGAATATGATTCTGTAATAAGTCAATGACATTATTTAAATCATTATACAGGAGTTTCAGACACTTACGAAGCAAATTGGATCTAAGGTAAGGGAAATATCACAATCTCATTTTTATCTGAGATTTTATATACTTTGGAATTTACTGGGGTGTATTTTATCATCAACATCCTTGTTTAATCAATATATAATATTATTTCCATCCACCTACAATTTTTTAAATCCAATTTAACCCTTCGGTGAGTTTTTAGTAAAAGATATGAAAAGAATCTTTTGTCGTTTTTCGTATGAGGTACTTTTGGACTTTTCCGGCAAAAGTACGAGAAGAATGTTTTTTAACATATACGGAATGAACGGATTTTTACGGTTTTATAAAGCCTTATTTTCATAAAGCGTACTCCAAATTATTTCATGACTATTTTCAACAAAATATCTTTCTTTTAAAATATCATGACTTTTTGTGAAAATAAATATATTTTGAAGAAGAAAGGATATTTTCATCAAAAATTCATTTCATGTTTTTTATCAAAACCTTTTTCCATCTAAGATGACATTATTTCATATGTGTATGTTTCAAGTATAACGTCTCTATGATTTACATGGTTTCACTTTTCTTATTATGAAATGATATCCATTTCTTTTATATGGATTATGTGATTATGGGATGATGTTTATGAAACCCATTTTATTTATTAGGTTATTATGAATGATGTATGTTTATTTTGTGGCACAAGTAAGAATTATTCCATTATGAGATGGGTGGGACCTATATCTCCCGCCAATTCATTGGTTAATGATTTATATCTCATGAGATAGACATGTATGGAATGGTACGTTAATCTGGTTCAGTGTTTCAGGACTGAAACGAGGAGTGAACTCGATTCAGAAAGAGACTTTGTCCACTAAGATGGTCTTGGAAGCAATGCATTGGCTACAATGGAAATCATAACATGTGATTAATGGTTGCTTCAATTACATGTTTTATTCCCATGATATTTTATTTTGATTGATTTTTCTTTATGATCTATGCCTTACGTACTTCCATGTTTTATGTCATTGCTCAAACTTTTTATGTTTAAACATTACGTTCAGGATTTTAAGTTGAAATGTATATGGTATGTTTTACTTTATCCATTCTTACCCTTACTGAGCATTTGAGCTCACCCTTTTTATGTTTTCTTTTCCCTTGGATATAAAGAAAGGTTTTAGGTAAGGAAACAAAAAATGGGAAGATCATTATGGGAGTTGTTGAAGATATTTCAAAATGATTAGAAGTTTATAGTCCGAGTTTCCAAAGACACTAAACTATTATGATACTTGTGTGTCTTTTTTTGTTATATATTGAGTATTCTGAAAAAGTAATGTAATTTCCATGTACATAAAGCTTCGGTTATTTATATTATGCCTATGGTTAAAGTGTCGTTAGGTCTTTCTACTAATTCCTAGACTTTATTTCTTTCAAATTGATTTAGTTATTCTTGCATAGCTATTACCCAAAATTCATCATTGATAGCATCATTGATATTTTTAGGTTTTAACTGTGAAAGAAAAACTTGATGTTCAACCTTGTTTCTTAAAGAAGCTCTAGAATGTGTTTCTCTATCAAGATTACCTACAACAGCATATAAGGGATTGTTCTTCAGAATCATAGTTGGTCTTGAGAAGGTAGGGCAAGAGATTTCAGGTTCATCACCAGGTTGGGGGTCAACAGAAGCAAGTTCTGGAAAATTTCCATAACTGGATGTTTTAACTCTAGGTCCACTGTCGTTATCATTAAGGTTCAAAATAGATACATCATCTTCAAGATTTTCAAGAGAGTTATTAGGTTCATGTGGATTAGTTTCATTAAATTTGATGTGAACAGATTCCTCCACACATTTGGTTATCTTATTGAAAACTCTATAGGCTTTACTAGAAGTTGAGTAACCTAGGAAAATTCCTTCATCAAACTTGGATGCAAACTTGTCAAGATTATGTTTAGTATTAAGAATAAATACCTTTCAACCAAAAACTCTGAAGTAGTTAACCTTGGGTTTCCTATGGTTCCACAACTCATAAGGGGTCTTCTTAAGAACAGGTCTGATCAAGACTCTATTGATAATATAACAAGCTATATTGACAGCTTCAGCCCAAAAATACACAGGTAGGTGATATTCATTGAGCATGGTTCTGAAAATTTCTTGAAGGGTTCTATTCCTTCTTTCTACTACACCATTTTGTTGAGGTGTCCTATGGGCAGAGAAATTGTGACTATAGACATTGTGTGAGCAGAAGGATTCAAAGTCATGATTTTCAAAATCACGACCATGACCACTTCTCAAGGTTTTAATCTTATGTCCACTAAGGTTCTCTACAGTAATGGAATATTTAATAAAGTAAGAACAAGATTCACTTTTGTGAGCTAGAAAATATACCCAAGTATACCTAGAATAGTCGTCTACTAGAACATAGACATAGTGCTTCCTATTTAAACTAGAAACTCTAGAAGGTCCAAACAAATCCATGTGAACCAACTCGAGAGGTTGAGAAGTTGACACTTCTTTCTTTGATTTGAAAGAAATCTTATGTTGCTTTCCCTTTTGACAGGGATTACAAACTTTATCTGCTTGGAATTCATGTTTTTTAGGTCTCTAACTAATTTCTTCCTAGTAAGTTTTCTAAGTGAATGTACATTGCAGTGTCCTAATATTCTATGCCAAAGCCAAGACTCTTTATGAAAAGCATTTAAACAACTAATATTTTGCATAGCTAAAGAATTTAAATCAAAAGTATAGACATTTTCATTTCACAAGGCAGAAAATACTAATGCATATTTAGAATTAAAAACATTGCAAGAATCATATTCAAATTTAACATTAAATCCATCATCACATAACTGAGAAATACTTAGTAAATTATATTTAAGTCCATCAACAAATAGATATTTAGAAATTAATATTGAGTCAGTGTTACTAATCTGGCCTAAGCCGATGATTTTCCCATTAGAATTATCACCAAAAGTGACAAAACCTCCATCAACTCTGATGATGCTTTTAAAGCATAAGAAGTCTCCTGCATATGTCTTGAACATCCTCTATCCAATTACCATGTCTTTCTACAGGAGCTCTTTAAGCAGGTTCCCTAAAAAATAGATTTAGATAGGAAATTATTTTGGTACCCTGGTTTTCTTGGGTCCAGACAGGTTAGCCAACAAAACATTATGTCCCCAAATTGTTCTTATGGGTTTCATAAGATTTGCAAAATCATTTGAGTTAGACAGATAATCCATATTAGATCTGTAACTATGAATATAACTAGTTGAAGCATATGAACTACCGGAACTATAACTATATACATTCTTTCCAGATTTAGGAATAAATCTAGTTTTGTTAATTTTTCTTTGTCCAGGTTGGTATCCTATACCAGTAGTATATCTAGGTGAAATATGCTTACCCAGAATTTGAGTAAGAGTATGTTTGCCTTTTGTGAACTTTTCTAAATCCTTCCTAGGTTGCTCATTTGAAAATTTTAGTTCAATGTTTTCTTTAAGTAACTGAGCATTATTTTCTACTTCTATGTCAAGATTAGATTTATGTTTAATAGTTAAAGCATATTGTTTCTTTAAACCTTTGTATTTGTCTTTCAGCTCATTACAGGTTTCTTCCAACATCTCACAGTATTCAAATAGTTCATATTTTGAAATATTTTCAGAGTCAGAATCATCTCTAGAATAATATGAATTTAATGTAGGAGTTTCATATGTTACCTCAGAGGTGTTTTTCATAAAACACATGTTTTCCTTATTTCTAATTTCAGTTTTAGAAGATTCAGATTCACCGGAGCTATCCTCTGAAGCACTCCAACTATCTTTCATGGCTTTCTTATACTTATTATCCATATACTCATGCTTCTTTTTGGATTTAAACTTTGGACAGTCTACTTTTATATGTCCCTTTCTTTTGCATCCATAGCAGACAACTTCATCATATTTGTCAGATTTCTTCCAGTCCATTTTTTACTGTACCTTGTTTTCATACAGTCCTTTGTAATTTGATTTTATGAAAAACTTCTTTTTCCTATAACACTTCTTAAATCTTCTGGCTATGTGAGCCATTTCTCCATCACGGTTCGATGCACTTTCACTTTCTTCATATCTTGAGCTATCACTTACAGCTTGAAGTTTCTCATTATACTTATTATATGAAGTAGATGTATTGAAGGCAACTGACTTCCTTTTTGGTTCACCTTCTTCTACTTTGTTTACCTTAAGCTCTTCTTCATAAATCATCAACTTACCAATAAGTTCCTTAACTGGTACTTCAACATTATCACAAGATTCACTGATTGAAACAGAAGTTCCCCTCCATCTTTCAGGTAGGCATCTCAAAATTCTCATGATCTGCTCCTTTGATGGAACATCATTTCCCAGTGACATCATTGGTTTGACAATTTCATTAAACCTGAGATATATATCAGAAATGGGTTCATCAGGATTCATCTTAAAATTATCATATTTAATAGTATAGGTGTTCAATCTCATTTCCTTAACTTTTGTTGTTCCTTTATGAGAAACAATTAAAGTATCCAAATTTCATGTGCAGCCATACAAGCAGATATTCTATTAAATTCCTCATCTCCTAAAGCAAAATACAGAGCATTCACATCTTTGCAATTATTATTGTAGGATGTCTTAGTAACTTCGTTCCATGTAGATCTACCTGTAGTAGGAATTTTATATTCTGATTCTATGGCCGTCCAAATATCAAAACACATGATTTCTAAATGTGTTTTCATCTTGATCTTCCACTAATAATAGTTTTTTCCATTGAAAATTGTTGGTCTATTAGTAGAAACACCTTCAAGTCTATTATCCATGATAACTAGGTTAAAATAAAAATTTTAAATAGATAAAAATTTAGAAATAAATGAAATTTTAATAACATTAAAATACAAATAAAATCACAGTTGAAAAACAGAGTAATTAAGAAAATATTTTAAACACCTCTGATACCAAATGTTGGTCGAAGTGGATACTCGAGAGGGGGGGAATTGAGTTCCAATTAAAATTTCTGTTTTAAAATCCTTTACCAAATTCCCCAAATTTAAAATACTAATTGAATTGTAGTGATTTTGAACTAAAGAAAACTTTCAGCTAGGTTCTCAAGGGATTTATTAATTCCATGTTAATCTAATCATAGGATTAGATTGGATTTTGAAACTAACTTACTGATTTAAAAATAATGCAAAAACATTCTATTTCAATTATCAGAGTAAATTTGAAAAATAGTTTAGGTTTTAATGCACTTGGCAGTGGAATAAAAGGTTTTAGATAAAACCAAATAAAGCACAGCAGATATAACCAAGAGGTTCAGTCTCAAGCTGAGACATAGTCCTCTCAAAAGTTTATATAAATTGGATCCACACCCTGGATCGGGGTTCACAATAGTTTAAAACTGTCCAGGTCAAAGACCTCTACCACATTTCTACGTGGGAAACAAAACAACAGCAAATACAGTTGTCCAGGTCACACACGACCTCTACCACTATCCACAGTGGGAAATAGAAAATGTAAGGATTTTGAATGAGGATTTACAGATCCTCCAGTTAAGGTTCAGGAGACAGTGTGTTTGTAAATTAAAACAGATGATACACACTGCTTGTAATGTAAATAATAAATCACTGAGTAAGATATAGAGTTTAGAATGGATCTAGTGATTGCAGTGTAGCTCTGGGCTTCTTCAAATTTGATCACAAATGGTTCTGAGTCCTCTTCTGGTTTTTGTTTGAAAAAAAGAGTGCCGTCTGCTTGACATCCAAGTTCAAAGATATTGAAAATGTGGTCGATGATGTTCTTCAAAATCCTTGTGAATGTAATGAACTCTTATTGAGTAAGCTTGAGTGTGTATGAGCTTCTATATCTTCTTGGTTGTGCATGAATGAGCTCTTCTTCTGTATTTCACTTGTAGGTCACTTCCGTATTGCGCTTGTATCTTCATCGTGTCTTTCACATGTGTGTCTCACTCCATGTCTATGCAGAAACAAGGACTTATTGTATTTATGGCATGAGCTCTGGTAAAATAAATGATTTCTTTTTGTAGTTATGAGGTACGGTTTCCTGACATCCAACAACCTTTATTAAATAAATTACAGTGCATTAAAATATACTTGATATGACCGTTGGTTAGATTAAATAAAGATAATGAAATTAAGGCAGCGTCGGATTCACTGGAACAGTAGTTTTGGATATCGGTAGCCTTATGTATCGGTAACCTATTATGTAACGGTAGCCCTTCTATTGGTTGACATCATGTCTGTCGGTACACTGGATCGGTAGTGCTAGACTTAGTGTACCAGTGACCTTTCGTGTAACGGTATCCTTCATGTACCGGTAGGCTTGATGTATCGGTAGACTTGATGTAACAGTGACCTTCACGTATCGGAAGGGTTATTGTATCGGTGACCTTGACGTATCAGTAGGCTTAATGTATCAATGACCTTCACATATCAGTAGGCTTGTTCTGTAATGGTGGGCTTTTTCTGTAATGGTGACCACTTGCCTATTTAAGCATTCTATTGGCAGAATGGGTTAAGTTAGAAAATATATCCATCTAGTAACTGAGTTCCTTGAAGATCATGTAAATATTATAATATATGAATATGTGCATGGTGTACATAAATACTGAAATAAGTAATTAACCATTAATCAATATAGGGATTATCAAACCATAATTGAGCATAATTGGGATTAGCATAATATAAGTGAACATAATTGGGATTATCAAAATATGAGTGAACATAATTGGAATTATCAAAATATAAGTTCAACTAATTCTCTCAGAGGGTTCAACAATATGAATAATGACATATTATATATTTAATATTATAGTTATATATGTTGAAAATAAAATTTGAATAATAGATAACCCAATGACAAGGAGTTGAGTATTTTAATCCTGATTATATTATTACCACATTATTTAATCAATTATACATCTCCAAAAAAATATTTAATAAAATATTAACCTAAAAGTAAATAAAATTACTTCTAAAAATATTTATAAATTATAGACATTTTATTATATTTTATAATTTACACGATTAATGAAAATTCATTTTTTACCATGTTTTCCTTAAATATTTCCCTATTGGCATTGTTTTTATTTGTTATGGAGAATGTGATTTATATGTAATAATAACCAATTACATAGAATTAAAATAAATATATACATTAATTAATATATCATAAAGAATATTATTAATAAAAAAATATGTTTGATTATAAGAAAATTATTTTTAATTTTCATGATTGTGATTAATAGACAGCTGACTAGAAATTGACAAAAGAGGGAAAATGAATGTTGGAAATTTGTATATGTCATAAATGATATACATTTAGTGGGTTAACTTACATAATATAATGTAAACATATTTATAATTTAAATTGGAAATATTTGGTTTTTAATAGAACTAGAATAAAGAACAAAATGACTAATAAAAAACTGAAGTGTTGATAGAAACATTCTCGTTTCTTGGTGTAGTTAATCATTTACGACACTAAAACTCCAGGTATATGTGGAGTCTATTTATTAATAAACATCCATAGGATTATATTGGTCTTGAAATGGGGGATAATGGATGTTATTTGGAATTATAAATGAAGGCAGGAGTGTTTAGACCTATGCATGGAATTTGTTTATTTATACGTAAGTAGAGGGATATTTTAAGAATAATATATCAAATAAAATAATATATAAAAGATAAATCATTTAATATAGAATTTTTTATAATATAAATCTCTTTTAAATTTTGAATTGTGTTTTTAAATAATTTAATTTTCTTTGTTATTATAACACATTATATTTTTAAAAATGAAAATGGAAATAAAAAAATTGTTATTTTAAAGAATCACTTTTAGATTATGGTTTTGGAAATTGAATTTTTGTTTTGGAAACTAGGCTAATATTATTTTAATTAATTTTTATTGACATTAAATATGTTTTCACAAAACCTCATATCCTAGAAAGGATATGTTCACTGTTACACCATGAATTATTTAATTTGAGATACACTAGTTACATGGAAGTTTTATTATTACTATTCACATAGAAAAATTAACTACTTAAGAAAATTAGAAATAGATTACCATTGTTAAACTTCTTGGTTAGGAATTCACAAAATATTATTAATTTTTCCAAAATAAAATTATTTCATAGAAATATTTTTTATACTTAATATAATAAAAATGATTTGAATTATTAACATTAAAATAAATTTTTTTTTAAATAAAAGTGCTAATATATTCATGGAATCAATTAATTCTGTATATTTGTAAATTAGACATGTAGTATTTATACATTCCTATATCTCTCATGATAAATAATATTTTCAAAAAAATTTATGTTTTCTTGTATAAAATTGTATTCCAAAGTCCATGTTAATATTACCAATGATCAGGTTACTATTAAAATGGTCACAATACTATATCAATAGGTTCATCACCTCTTATAATTACCACTATATCAATTCAAAGAATTTTCTATATAATTAATCCCAAGGTTATATATATTAGTTTTATATTTTTACTAATAATTTATTTTATTTCTATATTATTTCTCATGTGGGATATGATTATAGAATAACGGGTAGATCTATATTTTTTCAATTTAGGATTTTTAGTTTTTCAAATGGTAATGTGTTGAATTTCCATTAGTTTTATGGATGACTAATGTAGATCATTTAATTAAAATGTCATTTTTTGTTCATTTCTCTATGTTTCTTATGCATATAATAATTATTTAATATAAAATATTACACATTTATTTTGTAAAAACATCATTTATAATCATTGGGTTGTTACACGATCGATATACCTTTACAATAAGAAGAAAAATACTCTAAAGGGGTATGAAAACAAAAGATCATCTATCCTTTTTCGACATTATTTAAATCCACCCAACTAATCTATATCCAAAACCTTATTCATGTCCATATTACATGGTTTGATCACTAATCATAAAATTTTCACATTCAAAAAAATATATATCTATGGTGACATTAAAAATAGATTATATCACCAAGAAAATGTAAATTTCAATTTAATTATAATCAAATAATTTTTTTACAATGATTGAATGTAAATTCATAAATAACATTAAAACTCATCATGCCATCATGTGCTGATAAATATACATAGAAAAATTTCCACAACTACTAATACTTCAGAATTGTTGGAATGGTCCTAGAGCAAATCCATATACCAATGACATGGAACACATTTCTTACTAGTGGGTTCTCAGAAAAAACATCACTATCCAATGACCAAACTAATCGAGGTCATCATTATCCCTATAGGACCCCACCATATAACTCTTGATTTTAATCAAAATACACATGATTCCATGAAATATCATTCATGATAAGACCATGTTTTATTTAGTAAACTACCATTAAAATAATGGAACCTTCCTATTACCATTCCAACCTAAACTATATGATGGATGATTATTTCACATAATTACCTTGAACAAAATTCATTTATACAAAATTTAATAATATTTACCAACCATTTTAAATTACCAAATCTTGAGATATGTTAAGAATTAACCTTGATTATCTTTTCAAATTTATAGTTATAGAGTATTAAGACACAACTAATACATAATAACACAAATTTATACATTGTTGACACCAAAAAATAGTAATAATTTATTCCCCAATATTAAAAATTTATAACTAAAAAAGATTTATTTTTCTTTTTAAAACGTTTATTGTCTTCTTCCATTCTATTACCCATCAATTTACCCAATTCAAAAATTTAAAAATATGGTATTATCCCTTAACATTCAGCAAGGGTTATAAAATAATGGTAGGAAATTCTAGCACATGAATTTTTATAAACCCATAAAATCATAATAATATTTTAAACATTAATAGAACCCATAAATCATAAAGGTAACTTCTGGCATCCATATCTCAATTATATTATAGCTTTCATAGCAACATAGGGGGTAACATTCACTATTATGTTTAGAATACCCATCCAAGTATATTCCATAAATATCTTCAGATAAACCTTATTATTTAACTCTATCTCACAATCCAATGAATTACAGAGATATCATATGCTCAACCACACTCGGTTTATCATGGAACCACCAGTGTACATAACCAATTCTCAAGAATCATAATATAATCATAAGATATTTACATATAGAAAGGAACAATAACATTTCCATATTGAAACCATATGATATCATTTCAGTACATTGATATAATAAATCAATGATTAAAACCATATTCAATACAAAAATACCTAAAAGAAAAACATGTTGTGTACTATTCATTCAGAATCATTATAGAATGTAGAGGAATCCAAATTTCAAATAATGGTCACGATGGACGAAGGGTAACTGTCGCTGCATATGTATAAACAATCCATTTTTTGTTTATTAAAATGAATAATATAAAAAAGATAATTTTTTAAAATAGTTTAATGATTTTAAAATACAATGGGGTTCAATATACACTATATATAATAAATTCACACATAAATCAATGTATACATTAATGATATAATATTTAGATGGAGTCCCTTACCTTTAGCCTGACGAATCATGTATAGTCATTATATTCTAGAATAATAATCATACATTATTTAGAACTATTTTCATGTTTATTATTACTTTTATATAACTTATTACCATGTTATGAAAATTATATAATTACATATGGCTGTATCAGATGTTTTGTTGATGTTGAATTTTTTAGTCGAGAAGGAACACGGTATGGATGTCACTAGTCAATGTGGTCATATTTACTTCATATTTATAATAGTATTCCTGGAATAATTGTCACTTTTATATATAATCATAAATTTTAATCAATCCATTAATTATTGTTATAAAAATATAACAACATTATAAACATGGAGACGGCAGGTCATACTTATGAACGAGTAACATTTTCTTTTCTCATTGATCATTATAGAAAAACATTAATTATTATTTTATCATTATATAATTTTCATAAAATTATCATCATTATAATAATAATTTTTATATAAGTATATACATCATACAATTGATGTGGTGAATAAAAACTATATACATCTCCTCTTGAAACTCATAGTTCACACGTTTGTAGGTACTACATTTTGGTTTTTATGTGCATGGAAGGTAAGAAAAAAATTTAAAAATTATTCATTTTAATTGATAAATATTTTATGACTATCACATATGAATATTAATTATTTTTTTAAGAAAAATCTTAATAGTATGTAATTTAAAATGATCTAAATCAGTTCCATGAGGTGATAATTCACACTCACATACAAATGATTAATTCCATTCCAATTTGATTGAAGTTGATATTCATTTATGGGTGATATAAAAATAATGACATATTATTTTATTGATGATGTTGTAGTTATTATTTTATATTGTATTTAGATGATTTAACAGGAGATGAAGAATAATTAAAGTATACAATCATAAAAAATGAGACCTCGTATTGTTAGATCACCATTGATGAGCACCTTAACACCTATTAGTTGGGTGTCATGAATAAAATAATCACGCATGTATGTTGGTAGGGATTCAATAAAAAGGTATTTGTAGATCTTGGATTATATAACATTCCTTGGTAGTGTGATTAATAGAAAATAGAGGGTACTTATTTATTGGATAGGGGAGGGGCACCCTGGAGAATTCTTAAAATATTACATTTATATTAATTATTTTTAACCTAAAGACACCAAATAGATATATGTAGATGATAATATGAGGATTGATTGAAATATTCTCAGACAATAATTTTTATATGTATATTATTATTTTAAACTATATCCTTTCATATTACCCTTAGTTATTCTCTTTTAATTTAAAAAGTGGACACAATAGTTTCATTATTTGGAGGATATTAGTATTATTAATATCACATTAAATTTCCATTAATTTTAAAATAATGAAATTTTATACATTATCATAGTAATATTGACATATTAAAATATTTTAAGGATTTTTTTAAAATAAATTAAGAAATTAGTATTTTTATAATACATCTATTATGTCAATGTTTACACTATTCGTTTTATTGTTATTGAATAAAATTTAACAAATATAAAACATCAATAACCCATTTAATAGTATTTTAAAATTTTGTTATTCACCTAGAAAAATATTTTATGATATTAATTATTTCAAAGAATATTAATTTAATTATTTATAATAGATTTTATATGATTCATTATTTAATAAATCAATCAGCGCATCCTCATTGTGTCATAATTATATACTGTTTAAAAAGTATAAATAAAATTCCATGACGAAAAATATATATTTATCTTTATAATTACTATTTTTAGTCAATGATATAACTTATATAATCCCATAATAATGTTTTTTAGTTTGAAGATATATTTTTATAATGAAATTTCCTTTAAAGTGAAAGTTATAACTATCATAATCCCACCCATGAGTAATCCAAAGGCCATATTTTCATCCTAAGGGTTGTATTGGTCAGCCATATCTAATACAATTGGATTAGTACAAGTGTTAGGGTAGTTTAATATTATTATAATGTTATTTATATCTTTATTAACCTGATTTACACTTAAATTGTGGTAAATTAAAATAAATAATAAAGTTAATATTCATAATGCCCAATAATAAAAGGGTTCTATTGAAAAATTTTGACCCTATAATTCCCGATATGGAATTTATTATTATAAATTCAAATCACATATTTTTTTGTATTTATAGTGAAATTAATCACTAATGATAAAATGAGGAAACATTTTTTTGAAAAAGTAAAAAATGTCAAAAGATTGACAAGTGTGTAAATAAATTTCAAAATGGAAATTACAACCAATATCCAAAATTCGATTAATTGATACGTTAAAAGTCCAATTAAAAATTAAAAAAATTAAATAGATAACTTTTCTATATAAATAAATAATACATAAAAGAAGTTTTAATTTAAAATGATGTTTTTTGTATTATTCATTACAAATTCATTTTTTATAAAAATATCAAAATTCAACAATAATAAATTTTTATGTCCATATTATAATTTTTTTCGAAAATAGAACAGATAATAGTGGAAAAAACTATATTTTAAAAAGGATTCACCATAAAAAATGTGGTAAAACTGCATGATAAACATTTTATTGAATTTAATGCTAAAAACTGGATTTAATCTTCTAAATATTATTCGATGAATGTAAAAACATTTTTGAAACATGTGTAAACATAATATAGTTAAATTTGTTTATTCACTTAAAACATTTATATACAATAACTACCTTTTAAAAAATTAATTGAAATAATGTATTATTTTTCTATATAACATAGTCTTCTATGAAACATAAGATTTCAAAGAAACCTATTATTTTGATTCTTGAATTATATCATACATAGTGTAACCATTTATGTATGCATAATATCTAATTCATATGTGTTAATAGAGATGAAATCTGGTTATTTTATAATTTAATGGGATGTAATATACTTCCCTCTTTTGGAAATTCCGTCCTCACAATTTTATTCCCATATCGAATAAGTTGGGGTATGTCTCCTTAATAGAATTTGTAGATTTCCATGTTGCATATTGAACCATATGAGGTTTTCATAAAACCACAACCTGATTAATCACATTATTCTAAAACACGCTCTCTCTACAGTCAATAATATAGATTGAATTTTGTCCGTATAACAATGATTTTCTTCCAAATGAACTAGATCTGGACTCAAATGAATAGAAGGATCAGAGAAATACATTCCCAACATTGAAAATTGAAAAACATTGGTTACATATGATAATATTATAGGTAAATTCACTTCGTAGTAAATTGATCCAACATTCACTCTGATTTCGTAGGGTCTAATAAATTTCATACTCAACATTCCATTCTTACAAAAAATCACCAAGTGTTTACATTTTCAATCTCGAAAAAAGGTATGGTCACCTACATCAAAACAGACGATCCTTCCTTTAATTGTCCACATATCATTTCTCCCTCTCTAAGTTGACCTCATGTGTTTCTAAATCATTAAAACATGTTCCTCTATCTCTTTAACCAATTATGGTCCAATCAACAACTTTTAACCTACTTTAAAACAAAATGCTAGAGTTCGACACTGCATTCCATATATATCCACAAATGGTTCTATATGTATACCATAATGAAAACCGTTATTATAAGAAATCTAATCCCTAGAATTATGTTGGTCCAAAATTCCCTAATAATCCATTGAAAGGGAACGTAGCATATCATTTAGTGTATGAATTGTTTGTTATATATTCCCATATGATTGAGGGTGAGATTATGTGCTAAAATATATTTCAGTATCCAATAACTTTTGAAGGCCCTTCCAAAATCCAAAAGTGAACCTCAGATCATGATCATATACAATGGAGAGATGCACTCCATGTAACCTAACAATCTCATAAATATACAACTGATAATGTTCAACTACATAGAATGTATCTTGAATGGGAATAAAATCAAATTAATTTATCAATATATCAATATTATCCCAAATTTAATTATCACCTTGAGATTCCCATTTTAATCCCACTATAAAATCCATGGATACATTTTTCTATTTCCAATATAGTTCTGGAAGATGATTATTCATTACTCATGGAATCTACATCTGTAATTTAACATTTTGACATGTCAAACACATCATAGTGAAGTATGAAATCTCTATTTTCATCCCTTACTACAATTAATACTCTCAACGATATTTTTACATCTATGTGCTTCTAGGATGAACTAAAAACTGAGAACTATGAGCTTCACATAACAACTCTTTCTTTAATTTCGAATCAAAAGGCATATGTAACCTATTGTTAAATCACCAAACACAATCATAATAAATATTAAACTTTGTATGAATATGGTTCTTAACTTATTAAACGTTTTTCTACACCGCAAATCAATCCTTCGTCACTATCATAATTCAATCTGATATAGATGATTTACTATCACCTAAAACAAAATAGTTGAATTTCCTGCACCATCAACATCCAAGAAAAATTTATCAAACCATTATCACCAGGGTCATGTTACAAATATTGCTTTATTAATGTAGAATTACTTTTACAACTCAAATAATCAGCCACAATTTTTCTTTTCTAGTATGGTAATGAATCATTCAATCATAATCCTTATTTTTTTGCAACCATCTTATTTGTCTAATGTTCAATTAATTTTGAGTGAATATATACATAAATCATGTGTGAAAAGTATTTATTTCACATATTAGTCCACAAAAATTATTCCTCTAAATTTTAAAAAAATACTATATCAAATTACAAATCATGTGTAGGGTAATTTAACACATGAAATTTGAACAGATGTGAATCATAAGCAATTACCAGATTATTCTTCATTAGGACCCAACCAAGCCCCTTCAATAAAGCATCACTATAAATAACATATTCTACATTCCATGTAGGTAACTCAAAAATTGTAACATTAAACAATAAATATTTCAATTCATAATAATAACAATCTCATTATTCTGTGCATATATACATAGGACCTTTTTCATGTTATCATATTTAGTGGGATTGATAAATATGAAAAAAATTCAACAAAACTCCCATAATATATTTCTAATCCAAGATAACTATGAATTATAGTTATATATGTGGGTCTTGACCATTCATGAACTACATATGTCTTAGTAGGATTAATATTAATTCCATTATTAGATAAAATGTGATCATGGAACAAAAAATTTTGTAACCAAAAATCTCAATTTTGGATTTTCCTATACAATTTATATTCATTTATGGTTTGCAAGACAACCCATAAATTATTTTCATTCTCCTATTAAGTTTTATAACATTCCATAATGCCATAAATAAGTCCAACAACACACATATCCATGAACTCAAAGAATAATCTATTAATAATATCTAGGAATACATCAAGAGCATTAGTTAACCCAATGGGAATAACCATAAATTCATAATTTCCATGTCCAGTAAAAGAATAGTCTTATGAATTTATACATACATTACACTAATCTTATGGTACCCCGACTTCATGTCAGCCATCAAATTATACTGAGCACCCTAGATATGATTATACAAATCAATGATATTTGGAAAATGACACATGATATGAAAATTGATGTTATTTAGGGATATATAATTAATGAAAAGTCACATTGAGTCATATTTCGTTTTAACAAACATGACATGATCACTACATAATGATGTGCTAGGTCAAATAAAACCTTTATTAAATAACCCCTGCAATTTCATCTTTATCTCTTATTTTTCATTTTGATATTTTCAATAGTAGGGTTTTGAAATTGCCTTAGGATAATGAACTATGTCAAAATAAAATTCAAATTCTCGATTAGGCATAATACCAAGAAACTCATCAAGGAAAAGATCAAGCTTCTCATTTACCATTACCACATCATTAATATGAACAATTCATTTATTTTCAACAATATTTTAATGATAAAATTTATTATGCTAATTCAGTAGTTTCATAGATTCTTGATATTTTATTAATTATAAGGATTCATTATTATACAAAAACTGAATGTAATTCAATAAATAATCATATTTATCTCAACAATCAATCTTAGAATGGTAAACAGAAACCCAATATATACCTAGAATTAAAGATAAACCCACTAGTGAAAAAACTGTAAGGATTCATGGTAGATTATTTCCACAAACAAGGACATGGATATTATTCTAATTTTTTATTGTCTCTTCATTTTTCATATGTGTTTTTACTAGATTTTTTGGATTCATATCTTGATGTGAAATTATGAATTACCCGAAAATTTCTCATAAATAATAGAATGTGATTATAGGGAATCTAAAATCGCATTTCATTAATATTAACAAAAAATGTTCCAGATACAACATAATTTGATGTCTCATAATATTCTAAATATTTTAATATTATTTAACAACACATTTTTACTTATAGTTCATTTGATTACCATCATCTAAGTTCTTCTTTAGACAAATAATTGTTTAATAAATCATCTCATTGCGCTAAAAATATTTTATTGACTATAAATCAGATTCAATCTTACCACTACACAAATTGTTTTAAGGGTGATTACAAAAATATTTCCCCATTTTACCCCATCATAAGAACTTATTAGAAATCATGATTCATTCCCCATAGTGTTTTTCTCCACAATTATCACAAAATAGAAAAATTATTTTCTTACCATCATTATTTTTTGAAGAATGATTCCATTTCATTGGCCTCCCCAAACATTTATTCTTACCTTTATCAAAAAAACATGATCATAAAAACACTATCATTCTACCTTATCCACATGAAGAAAATTATTTTCATAAACTTTTAACTCACGAGAATCCAATTTCCTTCGATACATTGTCTTTAATATTGACTAAAAATGAATGATTTTACTATCAAGATCTCATATGATATTTCGATCATACATTTTCAATCGAGTGAATTTTAATTCATATGATGGTACTAATTGATAATCCTACCACAATTATAAAAAATATTTCTTACATCCTATTTCAAATATAATTTAGCAAATAATTTTTTCATGAAACATGCCTTTGAAATTATTCTAATCAAGGGAATCAATATCATCACTATCATTGATATTATTAACCATAGACCACAACTGATCAAATTCAAATTCAAAATGGTAAACAACAAGACTTACGTTTTGATTTTCTGAACACCCCATGACATCGAAAATCCTCTACAATGCTCTAATCCACCCTTCACCCATTACATGGTCGGATGATCCTCTTAATGATGGAGGATGTGGCCTAATTATATAATCCACTACTAACATGTTCCTCTACAGTTGATCTGGAAGATCTCATTGAAGGATACCACCACCATTTTTATCCTATTTCAATTTTGATATAACTATAACAACTATTTGGTTACTGTTCATGACCATTTGAGTTTTTAGATTTGGATGATTTTCCCCACTTCTTTTCATCCCAACACAGTTGTCACATTTATTCTATGGAAAACCATTCTAAACAAACATATCATAGATGAAGAAACATGTAAATATTCAAATGATATGTCCTTTCATTTTGACCATAAAATAAAAACTACTTGTGTATATTCAATAAATAATATTTTAACCACTAAAGTTATATAAACTGACCTCTGATGCCAACTATAAGGCCTTGACAATAAAAATTACATAATATTTAGTAGTGTTATGAATTCACATAGAAGGTCATTTTAGGTTTATAGTTTTAGAGAATTATGTTATAAAAAATAAATAATACCTAAAATATATATAATTTTGATGCCACTACGACAGAATCCATTTAATGAGAAATATAAACCTTTTAAAAGTGATCAGGATTTTATTTTATTGATAAAAATATTCGTAGCATATTCATTTATTTTACCCCTAGTAATACCCTATGAAAACATTTCCCAAACCTGTTATAAGAAAAAGAAGCTCAGTAATGGATATAAATTATGGAATGGAAACATTAGCCCCTTAATATTTATAAACCCATGAAATCATAAAAATCATAAAAATTTCATAGAAATCATAAATTATAAAGGTAAAATGAGGCATTTCTATCATACATTCATTGTAGCTTTCACAACTACATAGGTGGTAACCTTCATGGTTATGTTTGGAAAAGACATGTCAATATATTCCGTAAATGTCGTATGAGAAACCTTATTGTTTAACTTTCTTTCAGTACCAAATTAATTGGAGTTGTATCCCGAGCTCACCCTCCCTAGATCTAAAACAGAACCAATTGTATATATAGGAAATTCCAAAGAACCATAACATAATATTAACATATTATCAAGGATAAATAAAAAATTACATTTCAACGTTGCAATCATAAGATTTCATTTCAAGAAAATAATATAATAAATAATTTATGAAACTTATTTTCAATACTAAAATACCTAAAATGGAATATGGTATTGATTTTTATTTTAAAAACACTATGAAATGTATAAGAATCCAAATATGAAATAACGGTTAGGGTGGCATAATATTTGTTGTCAATGCATATGTAAAAAATATTCCCGTTTTCATTCAGAAAAATATTTTTTAAAAAATATTTCTTTGGAATACCATTGAATTTAAATAATTCTCAATGTGTTTAAATTTACACTGTATAAAAGATTTTCATGTACTAATGAAAAATTGCCTCAATGATATGGGATTGAGACAATCTCCGTTACTGTAAGTCCTACTCATCTTGTACAATATTTATATTCCAAAATAAAACACCTAGATTAATTTCTACCTATTTTGAACCTTTTCTTGTTTATTATTTCTTTTATATAACTTATTACCATGTTATAAAAAATAATATAATCAATTATGTTTATATTTTATGTTTTGTTGATATTCCATAGTTGAGTAATAAATGGACATGGTTTTCATGTAATTACTTCTTGTGTTCACAAGTCCATCATATCCAAAATAGATATTCATGACATAATCAATAAAAGTTTATATTAATAATAATTTTTAAATCAAATAATTAATTACTTTTATGAAAAAGGAAGATTGTTTTATTCCTGGAAACGATATGTCTTACGTACGAATGAGTAATGTTCTAATTTTCCATTGATAATTATGGAAATAATGTAATTATTAATTACTATTTACATAATTATAATAATATTATTAGAGTCATAATAATAATTTAGCTAAACTTATATATATTATATTAGTCAATTTAAGAATAAAAATGATTCGCATCGCTTCGTTGATGTGTTAGTTCACACAAATACACGTACAATATAATAGTTTTTTTGTGCGTGGAATGAAATATAATGATTTAAATATTATTATTTATAATTATAAGAATGTCATGAATAAAATATCAAAATATAAATTCCATAATTATAATGGATATTTATTGACTGTAATAGAAAACAAACACAAGTAGTGTGTGGAGGTGAAAATTTACACACACACGAATGATTAATTCCAATTATGTAGTATTGATATTGATTTGGTTTTATGGGATCATATTAACATAATAAAATCCTAATATATTATTGATAATTGAGATATTATTTCATATCGGAAGAGGAATAATTTGTTGAGGTGGAAGAGGAAATAAAACAAAAACTCATAAAAATGATAAATCTTCAACAGTTGATCACCTTTGAAGAACACCATAACACCTCAAATAAGGGTATTATTCAAAAAATAATGACTCAAAAATGTGAGGAAGGAATCTAGTAAGAGGGTTTAACAGATAATGGATGATCTAAAAGGTTTTGGATGTTTGTGTATTAGAGAAATGTTGGATCTTTTTTATGGGATATGGGGGAACCCATTGAAATTATTAATTTATTAAATTAAAATAAATGAGTTGTTTTACAAAAAAATATTCCATATTGACATATACCTAAGAGAAGATAATGATAGTATGAAATCCTTTTATTCAATAATTTATAAAATTTTACTGATTTCATTTTAAACAATATCTTTTCAAATTACTCTTAATGATTCTCTTTTAATATTAATTGTAGTAAAAAAATTTAAATTTTAAAGAGGATATTAATTTTTCATATAACAGATAAATGTTTCATTATTTGACAACTGATGAATTTTTATATCATAAAATATTCACTTAGTAGTTTTAAAACTTTTTTAAGTATTTTAAAATATTTTAATAAATAAAAATATTTATAAATCATAAATTTTTTCAATTTTTACACTATTCTTTTTATTGAATTTCAATAAAATATATACTATGAGATAACTTCGTACCAAACCATTTAAAAATACTAGAACATGTCATATTATCATTGAAAAATCTTGAATGGAATGAGTTATGTCATATTTTATTTATTTTAATATTTATAATATCATTTATTTGATTCCTTCATTAACAAAGATAAAACTACAACATATTTTTTGTAATATTTAAATTTAATTATTAAATGTATAAATAATATAATTAAAATACCATGATGTATGACATATTTTTTATTTATATGAAATTTTTATAGTCTAAGAAATCAATTATATAAACTCACATTTAAATTGTCTTCTTAAGAAGATATATGTTTATAGCCTATTTTCCATTACATTAAATTAAAATTTATAAGTTTTCTAATAACACCCAATTGTCTTTCAAAGTCCAAATTTTAGTCCCCATGGTCTTATATATTGTAAATATATAATCTAATAGTATTATTAAATTTTTTCGAGTATATTTTATAATTATAATATTATTTTTACACTTATTTAGTTGATTTAAAATTTAATCGTGGTAAATAAATACAATTACTGATGAATGGTAAAAAAATTTCCCCTTAAATAGATAACATAACTATATAAATAGAGAATATTATAATGCAGTTTTCAATTAAAATGAAATATTTTTCACTTTTCATTTAAAAATGAATTTTATCATAAAAATACAACAAATCAACCTATATAAATTTTTAGGTCAATATTTTAAAGAAGAAGTTTATTTTGAAAAACTAAACATATAAAATTTTCAAAAACATTATTTAAAAAATGGTTCAGAATAAAATTTCCATATAACTACCTTTAAAAATATTACGATATTTTAAAGTTAAATTGTATATATTATAATTTTAAGCATCTTAAATTTATTAGATGAATGATAAAATATTTAATAAAAAAATTTAAACATAATATTTCTATTAATATTCATTCCCCCAAAAAAATTACTAGGCGATAACTACCATTTAAAGTAATAACAGTCACTATTAATTATTTTTCATTATTACTCATTCTGGTGTGCAACATATGATTTCAGGGAAAATTATTATAGCCTATCAATTATGCTATCATACATAGAATCCAATTTAATGCAAATTTAATAACTAATTCAAAAATATTAATATATTTTAAAATTTAATTTTTATAATTTCCCTAGATATTACATAAATTATCCCTTCTTTATACTAAATAATATATTCAAATACAAAAAAATCCCATGAATACCAAATTATCATTATCCATATTATAAAAAATATGTTAATAATTTTCATGGAACAAAACGTCATCATAGCCTATAATTGGCCCATAACAACAATATAAGGTCAGATTATAAATTTGATAAAAAAAATAAGACCAATAGGGATACAACTGTATCCATATTGATATAATGTAATAAAATTTCATAATGATGTTAGATCGTGTTATGGAGTTAACACATCAGTAATGATAAAAATAAAGCTCCATGAATCACCTAATGAAAGAAAACATAATTCAAAATCACTAAAATCATCACCATCAAACAAAATTGATATTTTTTTAAATGTATATATTTGATGAAATTGGTTTTTATGTATTAGATAGTTTCATACAAAGGAATAAACAACTAACAAATATTACATCTATATTAAACATTATAAGGATGAATGATATGATATCGTTATGGAGAATATAGTATATAGTAAAAATTATGAGTGATGTGTTGAGGGATCTAAGGGTGTAACAAAATTGGGGTCCAATGAGAATTTATATTTCCTACTACTTTAAAATTAATCCATTTGAAAAAACATAATGTAAATATAAGGATTATGCCATGAAATAATAATTGTAAATTTCATATTGTTATTCCGCAGTAATTCTCAGTGTGAAGCACTATGTTCATAGTAATAATAATACCTAAAAATATTTACAACTTGATGTTCATTTCATTTACTAAAACCTAATATATGAATCAATATTTATCCATCATGTGAATAAAGTTATTCTTGAAAAAAATTTATTATCAAAAATTAAACTAAAAACACATAAAAATCAATATGTCCCAATAAACTATCCCACTAAGAACATCTCATTTTCTGTGAATATAATCAATGTGCCTCCACTGAAACATTTTATCAATTATGGTCAATAATAAATCAGCCACTCATATTCTATATTAGGTATACATGAATGATACCAAACAACTAATAGATAGGGTAAATTCATTTTTCATATTGACTTCGTTCATCTATTTATAATATTTATTAGAAATTACAGTGAGAATTTTTTAATCCAACACATGATTTCCATAATCAGTCACCTATGGAGGACTTGGATAAAAACATTTGAATAATAAAAACTAGAATATATCATGAATAACATGATTTCATGTATGAAAATAAAACTAGTAACTTACCATTACAATACTCAACATAGTCATTAATAGGCCAAAAATCCATGGTTTTAGTTTTCATACCCTACATTTATTTTGATTCCCCAACCAAGGTGTCACCCATATGAACACTCATCCAACCATGTAAAAAAATGGTTGTCATCATCACTTGTAAACATCTAAACTTTTATACATTTGAGTAGTAATACAAACATTAAAAATTATTTATACTAACAAATATGTTTCATTTAACAGGATCTGTCCAATCATTATCGACATGCCTACCAATCACTGACACAATCACGAAAAACAAGGCCTATCAAAATGTGTCCCTAATGGAGACATTATATTTAGGTCATGGAAGATTTTATTATATGAAAACATTATAATTATATTTTGTAATCCAATCCTAAACTAATATTAACCACAAAGGGTACAAGATTCTCCTCCTAGATCCAGTTCTTTCTTTTTGTATTTTGATATGATTATGGGTGATTTTTATTTTATGGATTCACAATTTCCTCTTTATATATTATGAAGGAATTTTAAAAACGATGAATGTAAAGAAACATCATGTTATGAAATTAAATTAAGAGTTAATCCATGAAATCATAATTATTATTGCACAAATTGACCACCCAAAACAATAGTAGACTAATAATCTAAAATGAAAATGAGTTGTGAAACCATTCTCATCAAGTAACCTACTACCCAAAACAAATATAAAACCTTATGAGTCATATGAAATTTAAAAAAATACATTATGAACTCATCCAACCTTAATACATGAATAAGGAGAGGCTGATGAAATCCATATAGTCACTACTAATATGAATTTAATATCCAATCAGTGATGCAGTTAGTAAAAGTCAAGAAATATATTGTTTTCATTTGTCACTACCAAAAACCATTTTAATACCAAAATACATATTATTAATTCATATATATACCTCTTTCTATAAGATAATGTATCCCATAATCTAGTCATCCCTCAATAGAAAAGGAACCATCATCCAATCAAAGAGATGCAGTGATGGAAAATCAGAAAAAATAATTGCCTTCAATAAATATCATTATCTTTACAAGAATAAATTGATAGGCACATATTCATTGCCAATCAATATAAATAAAATGATCTTATAATAATTGGAGAACTATTCACCAATAATTTATTGTTAGGCATACCCACTTTACAATCTTATTGAAATATTATAATATTATACACCTCCCCATACATATTTTTTCCTAAAATCCTCTACTTTCATACTTAGAGAGTCCGGGAGAATATTTCTAATTATATGGGAGTATTCAATCCTAGTGATGGATGTTGAAAATTATTTACCCCAAAGTATCTATATTTGGTTTATTTATCAATATGAATTGTTATATTATATAATTTTTTTCTTATATTTTATAATTCATTGAGAATGTAAATAATGATTCTAACTCTTCTATTCATAAATAATGCCAATATAATCAAGATCAAGACGTTGGTATTTTTGTATTTGTTCTTGTATGAGATGATACCTATATGTTAATACATGAATCACTATATAAATATATCCACAATTCCAACCACTAAATAATTTGTATAGACTATATATCCAATGCACGGTCCATGACGTTTCAGAATCAGAGTGTCCATCAAGGCCATAATTAATTAAGTAATTGATTCATCATGATTATATATCCTAAAAAACATCACTCCCTTTATTATTTGGTTTTTCATTGGTTCATCAATGTGATAGATATCTTGGATCATGTTTATGAAATACCCAACTATAATGAGATTTCTAATAACCTCATACACATTTGTAGCCCTCACAAATGATATAAATATTTACACCAACTTCATAACTATAGGGATTCTTTCTATTTAAATCACATTCTCATTGAATAATAAATTATGGTTAAAAAATATAAAAATTGAGAAAATATCATAAATTTAATGTTATATATGTGTACTAAAAATGTAATCAAATTTCATCAAATAAATGTAGGTAGTCCAAAAAAGGATATAATATTGTTAATTATACAATGATGAAGTGGACCATATACCTAAAAAAAATTGATTATGTTTTTATACATAGTCATATCCCTATGTATTTCACTTGAATTCTCTAATCCTATTCACAATAAATATCTAAACATTTCATTTTATTCCAACAATAACAATTATTCTCTTTATATAACATTAATATCTATTTTATTACATAATAATACACATAATAAAATTTGAGTGTTGAAGATTTCTTGTATCATTATGAATTTGGTACACAAAATACCTTCTTGAAAATGGTATAGACAACATTATTGAACAAATTCATGACATGCATATGAAATTCCAATGAGCACAAAATATCGTTGGATTTCCAGGCGAAAAACTTATGAAATGGGTGAGATATAAATCCCAGTAATAGAATATACAATGCATAACATGATGAAGATAATACTTGTCATTTAATAGTCATATCCAAAAGGAATAATAAAAACATGATTAATTAGTCATTATATGCCGTTATAACCATAACATGGGAAATGTGACAATAAATTAAATCCTTATATCGTAAACATAGCTCATGGATAAATCCACCAAGAAAACATGGTAGTAATGTCTTCTTAAATAATCAGGTATAAACTTTCCCCAAAATGATGTATCAAGATATTAATCATTACCCAATGCCTTCGTGCACTTTATAAGAGCACCCTTCATGTTTATTTCATTCTCATGCTTATGTGTTTCATATAGATCGTAAAACATCGTTTCATTCATCATAATAATTTATTACATGAATATGAAATCTAGAATAATGATATTTATTTCCACAATAAATATGTACACGTTCATAAATTTGAAAATACTTGTTTTATAAATTGTTATGGTTTCCACTATAGAGTTTTTTTGCATGAAAAAGCATTGGGAAATTTCAATAGCATAACAGTGATACATAAAAAACAATAAAAAGGTCAACAAGAATGAATGGTTTCTCTCAACATTTAAACAAAATATATAATGTAACATAAACATATAATGAAATTTACCAAAATTATAAAATGTAAAGATAATCTATATTATCATATTGAAACACTAATAAAGAAGAGAATGTGGGGATCCCGTATATAATTTCGGAATAGTAATTGTAACACCCCGAGATTTTATGAAAAATATTCTTTTTAATTTCATTAATGTTTTGTGTTGTATGCTACACCAAAAGGAGGTTTCACAACACGCATCATTTACCTGACTTGCATTACACGCAATCGTGACCTTCCACGATAGTGTGTGTAGTGCGCAATACTGAGTTTCACTAAACAACGATATGCTATTAAAATATTTTTAAAACTAGCCGTTATGAATAGTAATAACCACTTTTTGAAATTTTGTAAATTTTAATTTCAAAATGGACTTCATTTTTGGATTCGGAATATCAAAATTAGCTTAGGGTGAAATTTTGGTACTTTTATGCTTACTTTCATTTTCTGATGAATAGTGAAAATAACTAATTTTTAATTAAAAACAACCATTTTAATCGAAATAATTAATAGTGATAAATTATTAATTTAAGTGGTTTTAAAGTATATTTAGAATATATTTTTACAATTTTGGTCAGTGAATGTAATTTCATATTTAAACAAGACACAAACAAGTGTCAATCTTTTGATAGTTATTATCTCTTAAGAACACGCTATTTGTTTTGACGACGGGAATTAATTTTTAAATTAATTAATACAACTGATATGTTTTGAATTTGGTAAAATAGACATCATTTTTGAGTTCATAATATCAAATATAGCTTAGGCCTAATTTTTGCTATTTTTCTGGAAACAATCATTTGTTGATGAATAGTGAAACCACTAAGTGGTAGTTAAAAAAATGAATTTTTCATAAAACATAATTGTACCGCTTCTATGGGTGGAATTTCAAAAATCCAAGAGACACGGTTGATGTCATTAAGTAAAATGTGGTTCAATGAGATGAAAATAATTTTTGGTGAATAGTAACTTTTTACTTTTTTTACCACGGTTAAAAGTAAATAGGGTAATTAAGGGTAAAAATGATAATTATTATTACCCTAAAACATGTCTTAATTCTATTGGATAAGTGTAATTAGACCAAAAACAACCTTAGGAATAAAATATGACCATTTAGCCCCACTTGGATTAGATTATGACATTTATTATTAATTTATGTAAAGAAGGGTTAAAATAGTTAAAATCAAAGTTTAATAAGTATATCATTTTTAATATAGAGTTATACATAAGATAAATTCAACTATAAATATTAATTAGAAATCTAAAAAGATTTCCTACATAATGGTATCTTATTTGTAATTTTTATACATTAAATAATTTAATTTATTTATGACACGACGATGATGTAGTAATTATCTTGTTAATGAAATATTGACATAATTGATGTTATAAATACCCAAATAAATGTAATTTTAAACTTTTTATAAATTCCACTAATTTTCTAGGTTAATATGACATGTTATTATTGATGTAAGTAACTTTTTTCGATCTAATCATTCTATTATGATTTTCACAAAAATCAATTACTAAATATTGTCAAAATTGACATAAATAGTTTTTAAAACAAATATTATATTATTAATTGTTATTTTATTCCTAAAAATATAAGGATAAGAAAAATGACTTATATAATGTTATATATATTAATAGTAAACAACTTGGGTTTCGTTTGGCTTGTTATAGTATGTTTATTAACCGTATAGTGTAAGAATACAAAAAGACACGGTAAAAGTAAAATTATCTAACTTAAAGTTATAACTAAATGATAAGGTTAAAATAGTAAACTAAATTTTTCCAAATTCTATTGGATGAAAGGATTTAGACCCATCCACACCTTAGCTTAGAAATAAATCAATTTGGAGCTATTTAAAACCGAATTTGACTTTATAATAAAATAATATTTTTTGTTATTCCAAAGGTGCCCCTCTCCTCCCTTATAAAAGGGCACCTCCTCCCCCTCTTCCTCACAGCACTTTGAGCCTTCAAGGTCGGCCTACCCCTGCCAATTTCTCCTCTCCACTTCCCTAGAGACATCATAGAGGTCCTGGTTGTCTTCAAAGTCCAATTTTTATTCTCTAAAAGGAAATCTCAAAGAGGCGCTTCAAAGAACAGGTAATGTCCGTTACAATTCTTTCAACATTATTTCTTCTTCCACTTCTTCTTCTTTAGTTGTTTCATTACGAAGTAATAACATCAGTATCACTCATATAAGGATATGTTATTATAATGATGAAACAACCCTATTTCACCATCTATCCATCCTACTGAAAACGAAATCACCGCGCGTGCGTACGTACGGAATACCGTCTCCACGCCGTGGTGTAATCTATTTTACACCACCACCATACTTGGATGGGTATAATGGTGTAAATAATGACTATATATGACTATTATAATGTTATATTGATTCTGATATAGTATACATACACTGCAATACAATTCCACGATCATGGGAACGATATCATCGCTCGTGCGTACGTACAGAATTCCGTATACATAATGTGATGCGACTTGTTCTACATGATCATCATTGCATAATGATTATATAAATTAATTGAGTGAATAAATATGATATATATTACACTAATACCATTCTGGAAATGAGGTATCTATAACCTAAAAATAAGTATAAGAATTTATTCGACAAAACACGCATAAGAACAAAAAGTAATAAACACACGAATAAACAAGTAGTAATGAAATATTACTAATAAGAATCTAAGAATATGACCATATATGATATCATAAAAATATGTATGATTCTGGAATAAGTCAATAACATCATTTAAATCATTATACAGGAGGTTCGGACACTTACGAAGCAAATTGGGCCTAAGGTAAGGGAAAATATCACAATCTCATTTATATCCGAGATTGTTTATACTTTGGTATTTACTGGGGTGTATTTTATCATCCACATCAATGTTTCCTCGATATTTAATATTTATATACTTCTACAATATTTTATATCAAATTTTACCCTTTGGTGAGTTTTTAGTAAAAGATATGAATGGAATATTTTGTCATTTTTCGTACGAGGTACTTTTTGACTTTTCCGACAAAAGTACGAGAAGAATGTTTTTTTAACTTATAAGACATGAATTGATTTAAAAAAACTATTTCCAAGAAGCTTCCTTTACAAATTTTCAAGTATATTTTTAATCAACTTATTTTAGTTTAGAATTGTATGACATGTTAAGAAAGGAAAAGTGTTTTTTTAGAAAGGATATTTTCCTCAAGGATGGAGTTCAAGTGTTTTATCAAAATTATTTTCCATCTAAGATAATAAATGGTTCTTTTTTTATCCCTATTATTACATTGATTTGATTATGTTGTGATGGAATTATTTTTATGAATTAATTTATCTTAAATTAATTGTATTATAGTGTCACGATGTTTAAGATTCCCATTTTTTTTACATGGTTTATGCTATGATGTATGGTTTATGATTTTGTGGCACACATAAGAATGGTATCATTATGAGATGGGTGGGGCATATATCTCCCTCCAATTCATTGGGTAAATATTTTATATCTCATGAGATAGACATGGCTGGAACGGCAGGTTAAACCGGTTCAGTGAAACAGGACTAAAACAAGGAGTGAACTCGTTTCAGAAATGGACTTTGTCCACTAAGATAGTCTTGGCAATGAGTCTTGACTAATAAAAAATTATTCTCTATGATTGTGTGTATTCCACAAAGTTTCATGTTTTATGTTATGATTATTGGGATTACATTTCACTACTATGATTTAACCCATGTTATGATATTGTGATCTCTTTTGCAGGTTAAGATTTCCAAAATGTTATGTTCTTATGAATATGATGTGATTGATATTTCTTTTGTTTACCCTTACTGAGAATTTGAGCTCACCCTTTTATGTTTTCTTTTCCCGAGGATATAAAGAAAGGTTTTAGGTAAAAAAAAGATGATCTTTATGGGAGATGTTGAAGATCTTTAACCATGATTAAAAGATTATATTCCGAGATTCCAAAGACACTAAACTATTATGGTCCTTGTGTGTGTGTTTTTGTTATGTACTAAGTATTCTGAAAAATTAATGTAATGTCCATGTACATTAAGCTTTGGGTCTCTACAATTGGTATCATAGGAAATGTTTAGTCAACCTTTGAAAAACTAGAATGCGAGAACTTTTGTGAGATCCCTAGAGATATTTCTAAGGTATGTCATGGGATGTCCCTAAGGTTAAGTATAAGTATAGGTTATAGTACTAGAATTACGCTAACCTAATATGTTAGATATTGAAGGTACTCCCCCTTTATTATGTTTTTTTCCCTAGCGTGATTTTTGCCTCTCACACTATTCTTTTTGGGTTTTAGATGATGGCTGGAACCCAAAGGAACCATGTTGATCAATGTATTGGAAAATGAAATGATTTTCCTCCTGAACAAACAAATGTTATGGGAGATGGAGTGCAAAATCATATTTCTATACTTACACAAGCTATGAATCATTATGAACTTCCAAACGAGCAAAGTAAAGAGCAAAATTCTGTTGAATCCTTCATGAGGCAGCGTCCACCTTCATTCAGCGGGTCTACTTATCCATTAGTTGCTGAACAATGGATTAGTACTACTGAAAAGATATTTTCAGTTATTCAATGTTCTGAACATGATAAAGTCATCTTAGCAGTGTATCTTTTGGAAGGTGATGATGATCAATAGTGGAATATTATTAAGAATACGAGGAAAAGGGATGAAATTGAGTCCAAGGAATGAGACGATTTCAAGAACTTATTTTCAATAAGTACTTCCCTCATATTCTCCGAACAAATATAGAGAAGGAGTTTATTGAAATTAAGAAAAAGGATGATGAATCTATCAGTACCTATAAAGAAAATTTTACAAGACTTTCAAGGTACGCTTCTGGTATTATTATCCAACCTGAGAGTAAGACCGATCGATTCTTCAGTGGATTAAAACCAAATCTTTGAAGGGAATTATCTATAAGAGACTTCAGTAGCTATGAAGAAATTGTGTGTTGTGCTATCAAGGTAGAAATGGAAGTTGGTTTTACTTATCCATCTCATAGTTTTGTCAAGAAATGAATGATGGAGTTCAAGGATAAATCTCAGAATAATGGTGAAAAGAAGATGAATGTTTCCTTATGATCAATGTGTGGAAAGAAGCATGGTGAAGATTGTCTTAAAGGGACTAGAAAATGTTTTAAGTGTGGAAATGAAGGTCATCGAGCAGCTGAGTGTCAAAGTAATGGAAAAAGGGTTTCTAATGATGTGAACAAAGAAAAGACTTCAGAGAACGCACCACCAACACTTCAATGCTTCAAGTGAAAGAAATGGGGCATTATGCTAATAAATGACCTAATACAGGGGTTAGTGATGATCGACATGAGAAACCACTTATGTAAAAGGAAAAAAGGGAAGTCACATGCGATCACTATTGTAGATTTTGAATATGAAAACGATGTGGTGGAATAATTAAGTGTTTATGTAATGGGATTCCAAAATAATGTTGTATATAGTATCGTGGAATATTGGAATATTTATGTATTTGACTATTGTGGTTTTCAATGGTACCGGTAACCATGGAATGTGATTGAGATATTTTTGGAAACAAAAATATGATATGCGCATAATGAAGGGAAAACGATAAAATGAAATGTTTAACCGTATTCATGAGCTCATGATTGATATAAGGACTAAGTGATATCATGGTTTGAGTATATAGAATTTTGGGGATTTTGGTATGTGGAAAGTGTTAACTTTTAACTGCATTCATGTTTTCACTAAGGTTTAATGGGTATTCATTTTTCAAGAGAATACATGATTAAGGTATTCACATAAATTGAATGTGACGAACAAGATATATGGGGGATAAATGATGGTATTCACATGCTTGGTTGACGACATTTTATGTAATTGTTTTCTTTATACTATGAGCTTGGACTGAAGTATTTTAGATAAGCCTAATGATTGGAATGGATTATGTTGACCATAATTTAGTATTGTTTAAGGGTGGAACATTTTTTCGATATTATTTATGTGATGTTATAGTAATGTAGTTTTAGAAAAAGGACAACCTGCAGGACGGGTGACATCCCATCGTGTCGGACAAGGATGTGGGAATCGAACCCACAACTGAAGTGCGACTGGCCTTTATCACCTAACACAGGCCTTCAGGAAGTCCCTGTTTAGTAAAAATTAGTTTTATTATATTAACCAGTATGATATATGAAGTATAAGTCCATTTTAAAAACGATATATGATTAATCTCACTATAGATGGACTTATGTAAGTTTTGATAACTTTTCTAACCTTTTGATTGAGACAGAAGGAATGACCCATCATTCAATCACATGATCTGCTAACACATCATGAATGAAAAATTCAACTTCATTTCTTTAAGAGATGAAGTGGAAATTGTCCAAAGAACGACCGATGGTGAGACTATACCAAAATCACGAAAGTATTTCTTCTAATTCCAATTTCATCAAATTTAGGGAAATGAACTTGAAAACCAAAAATGATGTCCTAGTGCTCTTATATCTGATAAATCAGATGGTATCGTAGATTGTCACAAATTTATGGGTTTCTGATTGTTGGCTTTTCCATAGCCATGTTCTCTACCACTCTCTATCAGAACATGATGGTTATATTTCTCTTCCATATCCATATATTCACCTATGTGGAAACCCATTGATTAGTTTATTTGGGTAACCATTAAGTTTCATACTTTTGTTTTTGAAGATTGGTTTTGGTATTCCTTTTTACGATGTGGGTTTCTATTGAAGAAACATTCGTGTAGTAAACCATTTATAACACCGACGAATTTCGAGGGCGAAATTCATTTTAAGGGGGGTAGAATGTAACACCCCGAGATTTTATGAAAAATATTCTTTTTAATTTCATTAACGTCTTGTGTTGTAAGCTACACCAAAGAGATCTTTCAGAATACGCATCATTGACTTGCCTTGCATTACACGCAATCATGACCTTCCTCAATAGCATGTGTAGTATGCGATACCGAGTTTCACTAAACAACGATATGCTATTAAAATATTATTAAAACTAGCTGTTATGAATAGTAATAACAACTTTTTGAAATTTTTTAAATTTTATTTTTCAAAATGGACATCATTTTTGGATTCGGAATATCGAAATTAGCTTAGGGTAAAATTTTGGTACTTTTCGGCTAACTTTCATTTTCTGTTGAATAGTGAAAACAAATAATTTTTAATTAAAAACAACCATTTTAATATAAATAATTAATAGTGATAAATTATTAATTTAAGTGGTTTAAAGTATATTTAGAATATATTTTTACAATTTAATACAATTTTGGTCATTGGATGTAATTTCACATTTAAACAAGACATAAACAAGTGTCAATCTTTTGATAGTTATTATCTCTTAAAAACACGCTATTTGTTTTGACGACGGGAATTAATATTTAAATTAATTAATGCAACTGATATGTTTTGAATTTGGTAAAATAGACATTATTTTTGAGTTCATAATATCAAATATAGCTTAGGCCTAATTTTTGGTATTTTTCTGGACACTTTTAGTTTTTGATGAATAGTGAAACCACAAAGTGGTAGTTAAAAAAAATGAATTTTTTCATAAAACATAATTTTACCGCTTTTGTGGGTGTAATTTCAAAAATCCGAGAGATACGGTTGATGTCAGTAAGTATAATTTGGTTCAATGAGATGAAAATAATTTTTTGTGAATAGTAATTTTTTACTTTATTTTTACCACGGCTAAAAGTAAATAGGGTAATTAAGTGTAAAAATGATATTATTATTACCCTAACACATGTATTAATTCTATTTTATAAGAGTAATTAGACCAAAAGCAACCATAGGAAGAAAATATGACCATTTAGTCCCACTTGGATTAGATTAAGACATTTATTATTAATTTATTTAAAGAACGGTTAAAATAGTAAAAATCAATGTTTAATAAGTATATAATTTTAATATAGTGTTATACATAAGATAAATTCAACTATAAATATTAATTAGAAATATAATAAAATTTCCAACATAATTATATTTTATTTATAATTTTTAGACATTATATAATTTAGTTTATTTATGACACGACGATGATATAGTAATTATATTATTAATGAAATATTGACATAATTGATGTTATAAATACCCAAATAAATGTAATTTGAGACTTTTTATGAATTAAAATAATTTTCACGGTTAATATGACATGTTAGTATTGATTTAAGTAACTGTTTTTGAACTAATAACTCTGTTATGATTTTCACAAAAATCAATTACTAAATAGTGTCAATGTTGACATAAAATAGTTTTAAAAACAAATATTATAGTATTAATTTTTGTTTTATTCCTAAAAATCTATAGTTAGGCCAAGTGACTTAGATAAAGTTATATATATTAATTATAAACAACTTGGGGTTCTTTTGGCTTGTTGTAGTAAGTTTATTAAACTTATAGTGTAAGAATACAAAAAGACACGGTAAAAGTAAAATTATCTAACTTAAAGTTAAAACTAAATGATATGGTTAAAATAGTAAAATAAAAATGTCCAAAATCTATTGGATGAGAGGATTTAGACCCATCCCCACCTTATCTTCGAAATAAATCAATTTGGATCTATTTAAAACCGAATTTGAATTTATAATAAAATAATAGTTTTAGTTATTCCAAAGGTGCCCCTCTCCTCCCTTATAAAAGGGCACCTCCTCCCCCTCTTCCTCACACCACTTTTAGCCTTAAACCTCTGCCTACCCCTGAAAATATCTCCTCTACACTTCCTTAGAGACATCCTAGAGGTCCTGGTCTTCTTCAATGACCAATTTTAGTGCCCTAAAAGGAGATCTCAAAGAGGCGCTTCAAAGAAGAGGTAATGTCTGTTACCAATTCTTTCAACTTTATTTCTTCTTCCACTTCTTCTTATTTAGTTGTTTTATTATGATGTAATAACATCAGTATCACTCATATACTGATATGTTATTATAAGTATGAAACAACCCTATTTCTCCAACTATCCATCCAACGGAAAACGAAATCACCGCGCGTGCGTACGTACGGAATACCATCTCCACGCCGTGGTGTAATCTATTTTCCGCCACCACCTTACATGGATGGGTATAATGGTGTAAATAATGACTATATATGACTATTATAAATTGATATTGATTATTAAATTTTATACATACACTCCAATACAATTCCACGATCATGGGAACGATATCATCGCTCGTGCGTACTTACGGAATACCGTCTCCACGATGTGATGCGACTCGTTCTACATGATCTTCATTGCATAATGATTATATAAATGAATTGAGTGAATAAATATGATATATATTACACTAATACCATTCTGGAAATGAGGTATATATAACCCAAAAATAATTATAAGAATTTATTTGACAAAACACGCATAAGAACAAAATGTAGTAGACACCCGAATAAACAAGTAGTAATGAAATATTACTAATAAAAAGCTAAGAATATGACCATATATGATATCATAAAAATATTTATGATTTTGGAATAAGTCAATAACATCATTTAAATCATTATGCTGGAGGTTCGGATACTTACGAAGCAAATTGGGCCTAAGGTAAGGGAAAATATCACAATCTCATTTTTATCCGAGATTATTTATACTTTGGTATTTACTGAGGTGTATTTTATCATCCAAATCATTGTTTCCTCAATATGTAATATATATATCCTTGTACAATATTTTATATCAAATTTTACCCTTCGATGAGTTTTTAGTAAAAGATATGAAAGGAATATTTTGTTGTTTTTCGTACGAGGTACTTTTTGACTTTTCCGAAAAAAGTACGAGAAGAATGATTTTTTTAACTTATACGACATGAATGGATTTAAAAAAAATATTTCCAAGAAGCTTCCTTTACAAGTTTTAAAGTATATTTTTAATCAACTTATTTTAGTTTATAATTTTATGACCTGTTAAGAAAGGAAAAGTCTTTTTTAGAAAGGATATTTTCCTCAAGAATGGAGTTCAAGTGTTTTATCAAATTTATTTTCCATCTATGATAATGAAGGGTTCTGTTTTTATCCATATTATTATATTGATTTGATTATGTTATGATGGAATTACTTTTATGAATTAATTTATCTTATATGAATTGTTTTATGATGTCACGATGTTTAAGATTCCCATTTTTATTACATGGGTTATGCTATGATGTATGGTTTATGATTTTGTGGCACAAATAAGAATGGTATCATTATGAGATGGGTGGGACCTATATTTCCCTCCAATGAATTGGGTAAATATTTTATATATCATGAGATAGACATGGCTGGAACGGATGGTTAAACTGGTTCAGTGAAACAGGACTGAAACGAGGAGTGAACTCGTTTCAGAAATGGACTTTGTCCTCTAAGATAGTCTTGGAAATGAGTCTTGACTAATAAGAAATGATTCTCTATGATTATGTGTGTATGCCACAAGGTTTCATGTTTTATGGTATGATTATTGGGATTATATTTCACTACTTTGATTTATCCCATGTTATGATTTTATGATCTCTTTTGCAGGTTAAGATTTCCAAAATGTTATGTTCATATGAATATGATGTGATTGATATTTCTTTTGTTTACCCTTACTGAGCATTTGAGCTCACCATTTTATGTTTTCTTTTCCCCAGGATATAAAGAATGGTTTTAGGTAAAAAAACGAAGATATTTATGGGAGATGATGATGGTCTTTCACCACGATTAAAAGATTATATTCCGAGTTTCCAAAGACACTAAACTATTACGGTCCTTATGTGTGTGTTTTTGTTATGTTCTAAGTATTCCGCAAAAGTAATGTAATGTCCATGTACGTTAAGCTTCGGGTCTCTATAGTAATGGGCCATATAAGGGTCTAAATGGGGGAGGAAAAATGATAAATAATTCAAATAATGTCAAATGGATAGTAAATAACATAATATAAATTAAATAAAAATATATCCATTGAAAATTAATGTTACTAATTTCAATGATGTTTCATGAATTTGAAATGATGAATGGAAGGCCCCTCAAAAACATTCGACATGTTAACTACTGTTCATAAAGATAAAGGGAAGGATTAATTTGTGCCAAATGAATATATTTAAATATATATATTCAATTTAGTGAATGTAGAATATGTATGAACATATACAAAAATAATTCATATTAAATAGAATATCAAACCATAAATAGAGTTCTGGATAAAATAAGACTGTAAAAGATCCCTTACATGAGTCTGTGTCTCTAAAGACTTCGAAGGGGCTTCATGAAAAATTGTAGGTGCCTTTGGAGGACTCTAGGGATGTAAGGGATAGTCAGGACCATCATAAATGTGTATTCTAGAAGGTAAATGGGATATTTTGTGAGTCTATATACCAATATATGTGGATTTCAATATTATTTAGGTTTTGGACACTATATAATAAAATATCCCGAACCAAAAACCATACAATGGATTTTTCACATGGTTTCTACCAAATATGAGTGGTTTAAATTATTTTATAATTCCAGGAGATTAAAAGAATAAAATATTAACCCTGGTGATGTAGAGGTGATTCATACACCTAAAAATTATTTTAAAATCGTAAAATATATTACAGGTCTTGGAGGATTCATAATAAATTTGGTAATTCAAAAAAATAAATATAAAACCATTTTATTTTAAATGAAAAACATACATATTGTTTTGTATCAAATTTATAATACATATTACAACACATTTGGGTCATTATGATGTCATAAAACACAATATTTATTTCTATTTTATTTTTTTTAACCAAAAATTTGATTTTCATAGATAATTATTAAAAATTTACCTTTAAAATTATTTGACTTCCTCAATCAATTTATGTTATTTATTTTATCTATATTTTTATAAATTTATGAATCTTTATATTAAAAATAAAAACCTAACTTTATTGAAAGTGATTTTAATTTTAAAAAAACAGTTTCAAAATCCAAATAAATATTAAAACTAACCTCATAAAAATAATATGATCTTTTAAATTGGAAAAACATGATTTAATGATAATATTTAATTAAAAAAATTATTTCAAAAGTACATTATTTTATATATTCATTAAATAAATTTTAATATTAACCAAATATATAATTTTTTCTTTTTTGAATCAAAATAAAAATAATTTACAAATAAAAAATAATATAATGAAAATATATTCATAATTATAAAATAATAATGTAAATATTAATATTAAAAGGGTAATAATATATATATATCTTAAATACACCAGCATACTCCCTAAAAGTGTGGTATGATATGGTTGGGCTTTCACTGTGTCATTCGATGAACACAGGTTGGGCCATTATCTCGATTAGCTTGAACATCTACAAAAATGTATTTTCCCATTCTAATGTAGTTGGATATATTCTTGGGAATAGACTCGGTAAAATCATAGAAAATCCATCTCCCTGTGAAACACTGTGAAGTATTCTTCAAAGTGTATGATCATACTGGTTGAGGCAATCACTTCCTTTTTCTATGACTTTTAGATATGTCAAGATCATATATTTATAATAACCATGGGATCACTATTGAATAGCTATGGTTGAATAGATATTATACATAAATGATTTTTAAATCCTTTTGGATTAATTATACAATATAAGTTCATGTATTTTATAAAAATATAATATATAACAATAAAATTCATATAAAATAATGAATAATTTTATTCATAATAGTTCAGGTCATTACAAAAGTTGTATTCAAGGTAATGAAGAAGAACTATGTTTAAGATAGTCATGAGGAAGAAAATGTTGATTATTCCATGTGATTTGTATTCTAAAATCAACAAAAAGTATGTGGAAAGTCCAAGGGGAGGCATTCACTTGCACTATTTCTGTGTAGAAGGATTGGTAATCCAGTTGGAATGTTTCCTATGAGGTTTCAATATGATGTTGAATAAAATGAAAAAAAATATTGGAGAAATTACACAATCTATGTAATTGTTAAAAAGAGTACAAAGTGAAATTTCTTCAAAACTAATAGTATCACTTCTAAATAATATGTTAGTTCAGAATATTCTAAAAAATAATAATTACAGGATTACAAGGATCATGAAGTATATGTTATGGTGGCAGTTATCAAAAATTCCAATAAAAGGAGGATATTGACAATGATGTGGGAGAAGATCAATGGGTTTTTTATATTCATGTCTAATTAGAATATATACATGAATAAGTAGATGTATAGAGAGAAAACAAATATGCCAATAGGTTTTTTAATGACTCAAGACACTATATGAATCAGAAAACGTAACAAATGTCTGATCAATTTGGCGAAATTTTAAGATATAAATATTTTTTACAAGAGAGAATAGAAAATTCTATTAATTATAATATCAATGTAAAAGAACCGAAAAGGGAAATTGATAGTTTTACTAATATTATAAAATATAAAATCAAATGTATCGATAATAATGAAATGGAATTCATCACCATATGAAAAATTGTTAAGGATTTGGAAAAACTATTGTCTAATGGTATGATATTTGGAAAGAAGATCATTCTAGAAACATAAATGAGGATGGGGAGAATAAAGTTCCAATCGAATATGAGAAACCATCAAATCCACATAATAATTTTGGTATGTGTCTTGATCAAAAATGAAAAGTAAGAAATTGTTGAGGTTTGACAAAAAACTCATGCTTTGTGACTGAATATTGAAGTGGTTATAAATCAGAACCATAAGATTCAATGTCCCCAAGGGACCACCAGTAATATAGTGTTTCCACACAAGAATTTATACCCACCATAGATTTTATTATTTGAACATATGGGAAACTCACAAATTGTATGGCCCTGAGAAAAGACATATTGAAGGGAATAAGACAAAAAAGACAGTAATAAATATCTCAATAATCCATAACATAATTTGACAGTCGGTTTTTAAGGCGTGGATGATTCATGCAGATGGAAATATACTTCACAATGATAATAAAGAGAATTTCCCTAACATGATTGAATGTGGTCATAAGAAACAAGACAATGTATCATAAAATTAGATAAAAATGAAAAATATTTTATAATATCTACATAATAATGATGTGCTTTTATAATCTATGTATGATAAATATTATCAATCCTTTTAGGTTATTATGTCAAAAACAAGGATATAATGTAAATAACCTGGAAGGGGTTACAAAGATTTCATTTAAATGGTCAGATCACACTGGATTATGGATCTTTGATAGGGGATGGACCTCCCATATTATAGGATCTGATTACTACAATTTGGTTTGAATATAATGGTACTATAATATTTGGTAATGATGAATGCCTGAATATTGTTGTATTAAGAAAAACCATGGTTGGGTGAAAATACATGAGACAAGAAGATGATTTGTTCATTGAAGTTCTCAGTCATGACATTCTATGTGTAAGTCAACCATGTAAATTAGTATATTCCAAAATATTTTACACTAAATTATGTGTCATTAATGAAATATACGGGGTGGTTAAATGGTCAGGAAAGCATACAAAAGGGAATCTCAATCTAATAAGAGGATAATAATGTAGTGACCCACCCTTTTCATACATTTACATTACATAACCATTTCATAATACATAAATCAATATAAAAAATGATTACCAAAGACTATATTAGTTTAGTTCCTTTTAGAATATGTAATCATAAAAACTACTACAAGAGTGAGTTATATTATATCTTACTAGGTTTTCCAATAATATCATCCCTCTCTGGAATAACATAGAAGAAGTATGTCTTCATCTCCTATTGAAGAAAACCTAAAAAGGGGTGACCTAAGATGATCAATAATGGTAAACAAGGTGGAGATATGTAAGTATATACATGATTATAGGGATTAAGAAAATATGATTTTTTAAATAGTGGATCATACCCTACATTTTAAATATCATATACATGAATCGTGGCATAAAACATAAGAATTCATTAGACATGAATCATATGGAAATAATTAACCGAATTCGTGAATACATAACATACAAATAATAAATGCAATTTCATATTACACATCATAATATATATTGATATCCATAGTAGAAAAGGTTATTATTCCACAGCCAATATAGTGGACAATGCCCTTTTCTGAATTATGTTCACTCCATATTCTAACCCTATTTTCTAAACCAAGTTCACTACTCATTTCAGCCATGTAATACTGAACCTAGTTAACTCTTTATTATATCAATGTAATATTTAATTGAGTTTACTCCTCATTCTTTCCATTTCTATCTCATTAGTGATAAATCATTAACCAATGCATTCAAAAAAGGTATGGTCCCAACCATGTCACAATGAAATCATACATACATGTGAAAAAAATATATAATCGAACATGTCATAAGACATGAATTAAAATAGGTTTCATTATCATGTAATCAGATATTATCCAAAGTAAAAAAAGTCATGTTTTCATATAATTTCCATATTTCATAACTAGTGAATCGATGCGTGTTTCATTAGAATATAACCTGTGAAAGATAAACATGTTTCATAAAAAATTAATTTGAGAAAGAGAAATGGGTTTCATAAACATCATGCCATAAAAACATTAACCATGTTGAGAATGAATATGAATGGATATATTAAAAAATTTCCCAATAAATGCATTATTAACACAAACATATGTCAACCTATATGGGAATTAATTTGGAATGATATTTTCGAAACATTTCTTATGGAAAATATAATTTCATCATTAAATTTTATTCTTTTTAAGAAATAAATATATTATTAAACCCTATTCAATGAAAATAGTTTTTAAAACATGTAAATAAATTTTTGAATATAATAAAATATTTCTAAAATCCATTTTTAACAAAAATAATGTTTTGGATTCATTTTTGAATACTTTCTTTTCTAAAACTAATTTCTAATGGAAGAGAGGGATACAATTTGATTAATATAATGTATTTTTAATAATATTATGTAATAATGATTTGGAAAAGAGACATATACATGGAAATAAAAATAATAAATAGATGATAATAAAACTCATTACGGTTCTTATGATATGGTTCATAATATTTCATCAATGTAATCATAATCACTAACAATCTTGAGAAGCAACGATATAGTTTCTATAAACTCTTACCAATTGGTTACATGGAATCACAATCTCCATGTATGAATATGAAATCTAATGAAAATTAAAATATTATTAAAGGATGTAATTTCATTATATAACATGTCAAAACAATTTTGTAAAGAATGTAGGCGCATAAAAAACATGTGTCTCAATGATGGAAAATCGAGAGAAATTAATCATAAAAATATAGAAACTATTAAAACATGATCCAGATGAAAGAAATATTATTTATTTGATATGTAAACATAAATTAATTTAAGAATAATAATCATAAATTATATTCATTTATAGTAAATACCCTACACAAAGGAAATGTAGTTTGAACATGGCATGTTTCTCATTGAAATAAAAAAATTGATTAAATTCCATTACATTGTGTCTTGACTATCTTCCTAGTGATTTGGAATTTGTTTATTTACTTATGATTCTCTTGGGATATGATCCAATAGTTTTATTAGTATTCATTCTATGAATGGTTTATTTTTTTGAAGCATTATTTTTATGAATTTAGTTCCTATTTAACATGTAGGAATCTTATTAAACTCTTTCCACATTAATGGTTTATATGGTTTTGAATCCCATTTAATTTCATCGCCCATGTAGTGAAGAACTGATTATCAAACATGTCTCTGATGATATGTTATGACAAAATTACATTTCTTTGTCACTCATTTAATTAAATGTGTAATTATATAATTATTTATGACCATGTGGAACATGTATATATGATTTTATTATGAGATGGGTGACAACTATATCTCCCTCGAATGCATTGGGTAATTATTTATATATAATGAGGTAAAAATGGATATAATGGTATGTAAAATTAATTCATTAAAGTAATTTGTGTTATAATATATTATTGGTAGTGAACCTTCAGTTCTAATTAACTCATGTGAGTGAAAAATGAAAACAAAATGTTGTGGGGTTTAAAAGCAGACTACCGTGATATCCTGTATAGAAATGACTTGAATACTATGGAAATAATTTTATATTATTTTTTTTCATCTAGAAATTATATTTATTATTCTTATGTTATGATTTTATTTCTTATTCTCATGATTACATTATGATTAATTTCATATGAACTGTTGATATTTATATAATGACTCACGTGTATGATCACTGATATACATGGTATGATGTTATCATGTTATGCTCATGTTATCATAACAAATTTTCATGATTTTTCTTATGTCCCTCCATTGATTATACTTATTATTATGTTGATATGTTTTTTTCTTATGTTTACTTTACCTACATTATGAGGAATGGTTTTATTTTAAATTAATAAAATGTATTATCTTTGTGGTAAACATTGATGCTCTTTATCCATGTAAGACACTTTTGGTCCTTGAATCCAAACAAAATAAAATATTAAATTCATTGTAAATGTATTTTCATAATGTGTTGAATATTAAACCAAAATGACATAATATCCATTTATGTTTATCTTGGGATAATATAGTAGTTATCAAAGAACAGTTTTAATCATATTTTGTAATCACAGTTGAGAAAACATTAGTGATATAAATACGGATATTTCTCTTTAATTTTACACAGATATAAGTAATGATAATCCTATGGTTTTCTAGATTTAAAGTAATTTTTCAATATTAATACATACTATAAGTGATTTGTAATCATTATGTTATTTTGAAATATGATATGTCTTTCTAACATAGTGAATTATTGTATAATATTTTGGAAGAGGTGGAATGGTCTTAGTTAACATTGATCGTGACATTAAATTTTTTAATGAGCAGTAAAATGGGATAGTCACAAAATTGGAGGAAGTTGTGATCATTATGATATAGTTTTCAAAGAATAGGACTTAAAAATTATTAGTTATCCAACTCTCAGATTTAACAAATATTAGACGAAAGGAGTTTGATGGGAATTTGGGGCTTTTATACAATAGGGGAATGAAGATTAATGTTTCACTATTTCTTGAGTTTTGGTAGAATAACCTTTGGGAATGATTAGAGGAACTTTATGAATTTTTTACTATATAAAATAAGGGAATAAATCTTGTAACTATAAAGGAATATTTGAGAGTATGGTTTACAAATGGATGAGATTATAGGACACCCTAAAAATGGTCTGGGAGAAAATTTTTTATATAAAGAATGAATGGTACTTATAAAAATAAATTCCCTATATTGAAAGAAAATTATGAAACATAGAATGATGATATGAGTATCAGATATATTACATATGGTGATAACACTATAGATGAAACATGGAAAAAATTAGGTATTATGAGATAGGATAAGGTATCATACATACGGTTTAAAAATAAAGTGGGATATTCTATTTTTTTTGTATTTAGATTAAATAATTATGTAATTTGATTGAGGAAATATATATGTATTGTTTAGATATTTCTTATCAATGGATTTAATTTAATATATTGAATAGTTTTGATAGATAAGAGTTTCATTTCTGGGGTAAGTTGATGTTCATGAAAAAAAATTAAAAGGAAACATATCACGTTATATCTTCCTTATGTTTAGATAATGTTATTTGGATAAAGATATATTGGATATTAATATGTAAATATTAAGGTATTGGTTGCCTTGGAAGTTGTTAAAGACCTACTGAAATGTGGTTTATTCAACCATTGATGAAGTTTTCAACATTTTTAGATTAATTTGAATATATCGAATTTACATTGGAATAAGAATACAAGAATGTTTTCAATAAGTATTTATGGTAATTTTGTTCAATAACATGTTCGATAGATTACATGATGAAGGAATTAACATGTTTGGTATGTAACATATAATAACTATAATATTATATATTTTGGTTCATTTTTAATTGGATTTTGATAAATGTATTGTCTTTAATTCTTGTGTTTTGGTCATCTTTTTTTTGATTTGTTAAAATTTTAAAAATTTATGGAATTGTAATTTTTTTTAAATTTAGATAATGTATTTGATATTAAAGTACTATCTCAGCATATAATTATTTTTTATAATTTGATAAAATTTTCTATCATTTAATTTTGATTAAAATATATTAAATGACTTATCATTAAAATCATTTATATCGTGATCTATTAATTTGCTGGCATGAAAAATTCACTATCATTTTTTATAATGAGTTATGAAGTTGAAGTTCAACAATTGACAACAAATCAAACATTTTTATTGAAATCATATAAGTATTTCATTTAATGAAAATTGTTCAACTTTAGACAAAGGGATCTTGATACAAAAAAAGATAACCTAGAACCTTCTTTTATGTGGAATTAAATTTCTCCTTAGATCATCTCAGATTGATGTAATTTTTTTTGTATCCTTATCATAACCATATTCTTTTTTACTCCCAATTATAAAGTGATAATTAATTTCCAATTCAATATCCATGATTTCAATTCCAAAAATATTTTATCCAATGAGGAAACCTAGTTATGTGTTACTTTGAGTAACCATTATGTTTGAAATGTTAACTTTACAATAGGTGTTTTAGTACTCGTCTTTATTATTCAGTTTCTATTAGGGGAACATTCAAATATTTAATTATTCGGTCATGACCCGTCACTTGGGGCATGTATCATGACTACCCCAATCCCACATTTCATAGGTCAGGGTAAGGAGACTAGAACCAAAGGTATAAATCCTTATACTGGGAAGGCATTGCCTTTATAACTGTAAAGAAACACATCAGAGTACGCAACTGGAAGCAAAACACTAAGTAAAACTATATTCAAAATATGTGCTGGAAAGTAAAATGGGGCCAAAAATAGAAGCACAACCAGAAAGTACAAATAAAACTAAAAGCAAGTACAACTAAAGAAAAGTAAAGCAGCAACTGGGTCTTCCTCCAGGGTTCCTACCTGAATGGTAGGTACATATGGCCTCCTCAGCACTCTACGTTCATCTGTCTCCTCCGTGTACCGTCACACCGAGTGTTCCACCTCCAGGTATCGTCCAATCCTACTACTCTCTTCCTCAGTTAGTGTTTCTCATAGTCTACAACAAACACAACGAGGTGTGGGCATAGACCGTGTAGGGGTGAGTATAACGATACACAGTAGGGACCCTGAGACCCTCAAGGTCTCACAAAATCCAATAATGATAAACCAAAAAGTATGAAATCAACAGATGAAAATTACATAGGTATGTTCCCATACATATACTTATGTTATATAGAAAATCATATCAATTATGAGGAAAACACAAAAGTCATTGACACAGCTCAAACCAGGATTTTTATTAATCTGAACCCTCAGCTGCAGGAGAACTCCTCCTCTATTGAGTACAGTGATCACGTTGCGTCACAAAGAGGCACTTACCACTAACATGGAATGTTGAGCTACTCCACCTATTGAGTACCGTGTATCTAATGTGCTCACATAGATATGCTCCAAACTTTGGGTCTGCTATGCTCTGTAAGAACCCATACCATCTTTTCAGGTATGTTTTTCATTTTTTGGTCATTTTTTCAGAAAAGAGGAAAATCTATAAATTTTAAAAATACACACCATGTAATTTATAAGTAAATGTCGTGTACATCAATGTCGTGAAAGCCTGTGTGCTGGCCATGTCTAGTTACACACACGGTTTGTAGTGGAAATGTAGATAACGCTTAATGCGGTGTACGAAAAAGCTAGGTAGATGTTGTGTACTCTAAAAGTACATGTCGTGCACTCTAAAATTAAATGCAGTGAACGTTATTTTTATTCTTAAAATGGACTAGGGTCACACCTAATCGATAGAATGGTCTTCTTCTCCAGTTTCTTTACTCAAAAGCATCTCGTACGGCTTCAAACATCTTCCACGGCCCTGAGCTTCTGTCTATTTGACAAATCGATCATCATCGATTGCATTGGAACTGCAATGGTGAGCTCTTCCTTCTACTTGATTTTAATTCCATGATTTCCCCACTATCGAAAGATATCGTGGGTTGAAAATTTTGTTTGTTTTAATAGATCTACGAAGTTTTATGGAGATTCAAGCCTCGTGGTTCAATTATATCAATCTCTTAGGATCTAGTTAGGTGGTTTTTTTGTCTTATGTTGAATGTATTTGAGTTTTTGTGAAAAAGTACCAAATTTCTAGGTATTGGATATCTCGGGTTATATTTTTGATCCTATTTTATTATCTACCTTATATTACATGTATGCTTGAGGTTATTATATGAATAATGATTGCTTGTTAGCATTTTTGAGGATCCCCCCATGGGTGTTTCCCTTTCCTTTGCTCTTTAACGCTGTTTGGCTGAGGTTTCCTATGATGCATACCTTGTTGCATTGATTTCCCGCCTTGATATAATTGATTGAAAGTATTTCCTACTGTTAATATACTTTTGATGCATTTTAGCAATTATCCAAGTAGTTTCTGAACATACTTAGGGCCGCTGATTGTCTATTATGCACAAATAGACTGCTCGGGGCTTTTTGAACTTGGTACATTCGACTAAAGAGGGAATTGATGATTAAGGGCTTCCCTAGAGAATCTATTATAACCTAGTATCGTTCGCAGGACCTATAGGAATCGTAATTTGTTCTTCCCCAGAGTGTTCTTAGTTATTTATCGAGACTATATGGGGAATTAGACGTAAGTGCTTCCTCAGAGAGTATATACTTATTATCGCAAGACAACAAGGGAATTGATGGTGAGTCTTTCCCAAAGTGTTTGTGTCGTTTTTTGATTTCGTGACTATAGGGGTCTGCCATATTAGTCACCCAGAGAGTCAGTGTGAATATTGTTCGGTTGATTGTGATGAGTCCACCATGCCGAAGAAAAATCATTTGTTTTTTACGTCTTGTAGTTTAGGCAGCCTGCTGAGATACCTATTGTGGTACTTGCAATGATTTGAGAATATAGAGTTGTTTTTAGATTCTTTAGGTGATAATTAAATGACTGAAATAAATTACTAAATAAATTTGATTGGAGATTTGTAGGATTGTTTACTTTATTGTATTCGTGTTTTTCTACTACATTTATATCATTTACCTTTTCTATATTGCCCACTGACAGTGGGGTACTGATCTTGTGGTGGTTACCTACTGGGATTAATCTCACACCCTATTTGGGTCCTATGTTTTGGCCCAAACAGGTTATATGGTTGTACGTGTGGATTGGGATTGTGTCCCTTTTACTTCATGAACATGATTGCTGGTTGGAGATAGAGAGTATAGGACTGATCCTGTGCCTGCGATGCAGCTGGAGTTGCTGTTTACTTTTAGTACATTGTTTTCAATTGTATTTTAGTATGTTGTTGTGTTTGCTACTTTCCTTAGATACTTGTACCTGCTACATCATTATCATCATGAATATATTATACATTGTTTTTTATGTTTAGTTTCAGTTGTTGTATGTTGTTTACTTCTTCTTCTATAGTTGATGTTTATCCTTCTGTTGTATGCCTTACCAAATGAGCACATAGTATCCCCACAATCTCACCAAGACCCTTGCTGCTAGTCGACAGCCTCTGGCATTTGGGGAAACACACTTGAGGTCATGTGGAAAACCAGGTACGTGGCACGAGTTGAGTTTCTCTGGACTCGGGTCGTTACCCGCTCATATAGAGGCGCTCCACTGGTATCCTGCTGAGGTAATCCACGTGTCGAGTATCGTGGGTCTTTCGTGCTCACACAAAGGCACCCCCCACCATGGGTCTGTTGTGCTCACATAGAGGTGCCCCCCACTGGGCTAGTCGAATCACTCTGAGTCGAATAGGTCAGTAGTTGTCAAGTCTCAGCCAGCTACTAGGCTCCCGCACAAATGCCTGCTTGTCTCCAGAAGATCTGCTCCACAAGATACTGATCGATATTCCATCTGTCACGAAGTCCCACTAAGAAGTATCTAAAATGTTTTCCACATCATAGGGGTCACAACGCAACAGACAGCACGTCAATCGGACACCCGGTATGTGAGTTATTAGCCATGTTGTATTGGGGGCCCGGTTGGATTCTTGTACGATTCAACATAATTGTATCTCAACTATACTCTGAGCTCCAGTGGGGTATCCTCAATGGGACTACATATCTCCAAGAATACCGGTGCTGCTAACAGTTTTTCAAATGGATGTCTGGTGCCAAAGATATGGCCCAAGAAGTTAATGGGTAACTAATGGGGCTGGGTCTAGTCCGACCCGGTCAGACTGACTTGGCCCAACGCAGTATGGGCCAACCCTGTATGGGTCGACCCAGTCAGACTTGCTGGGTCTGAGCCATCCTATTGGGCGGGTCAGACCGCTCGGTTTTTGCACTGTCCGTTCGTCTCGGCCCAGCGGACTGCGGGGGAGGTTCCTCCCGGAGGTTGCCACGTAGGCGAAAATGCCCGAAGGATGGGGCCGATTCGTCCAGTGCCGCGCGGGGCAAGGGCAGGCCGGCTTCATTCTGTAAAGGCCGCGGGTGCGCCAGGTAGGGTGCAGCAGGGGACGGACAGGCCGCGGGGCGCCCGCAGTGTTTTGTTAGGGCATGAGGGCATCGACAGGGCGTCGGGCAGGGCCCAAGGCAATGGAAGGGTGTCAGGAAAGCCGCGAGGGCACTATAAGGGTTCCGGGCAAGGAGAAAGGGAACCGGTAGGGAACGGGGGCGCCGGGAAGGCCGCGACAGGGGCTAGGCAGGCCAGGGTGCGCCGGGTAGGGGCGAATGGGGCCGGGTAGGCCGCGGGTGCACCAGGTAGGGGGCGGAAGGGGCCGAGCAGGCCGCAGGGGCACCAACTGGGGATGAACTGGATGTAGGGGCGCCGGCAGGGCACTGGGACGGCCACGAGGGTGCCAATAGGGCACCGGGTAGGGCGCAGGGGCGCCGAGCTGGCGGCAGCAGGCGGGTCGCGCACTGAGCAGGGCGCCAGGAGGCAGCCCGTTGGCAGGCCAGGCACCACTCGGTTCAGCGGTCGTCGGCCAGAAGCTTCGGTGTGCTGTGGGGCGACACAATTCATGGAGGCCACGTGTAGCATATCCTTCATCGTTGTCTCCTTTGTCGTCGCCGCCTCATCACCTTGTCGTAGAACGCCATAAGAAAGAAGAATCGACAGGCGATGCCGGGCCATGTTTGGTTGGCCCGCACCCTCCGCGATTATGGTGATAGCAATTTCTTCTCAAGAACGATGCACAACATTCCACCAGAAAATATAAACATCATTGTTATTTTTTTTTAAATAAATGAATAACATGACACTTAAAAGAATATAAACCCCTACCATTGATTCACTGGATTTCGTTCGTTAACGAAGTTGTAGAAAGGGAACGAAGGAGTTCGTCGTTCGTCGCGTTCGTCACACACTCTCAATCCCAGGCTACGTTGGCTATGGAAGATGCTCCACATCTGTGGGATCCAAGGAAGTAACTGTGATGAAGAAATCGACACTGGTGTTCTTCACTTTGTTTTTTTGGAGGAGCATTCTACATTGGAGAGGATAAGTTTATCCCATGCTCTCCTCTAATGCCTCCACCAAAAATGAATCATGCCAACAAAAATAATATTTTTCTATTATTTTAACTGTTGGTAAAAAATTCTAAAAGGTAAATTAATGATGTAGGTTCCTCCAATTAATCCAAGAGAGGTTGACATAATATAATTATGTGTTTGACCAATTGATTAATGGGGAGGTCAAGAGGCTCCACTTAATTAAATTACACATGTTGGCAAAATTAATTAAAAGGGAATGGTGGCACCAATTAATGGTTAAGGAGGTAATGGGACAACCCCCTCATTAATGAGGGGAGCTGGTTGATTTTCCACCTCCCATTAATTAGGGTGTTTTAGTCTCCGGCGGTCACCCTAACGTAACCTCTCATGATAGGTTATGTTCGGGTGGGCCCCACAACCATAACCTCTCATGGGTGGTTAGGGTGTGGCGGTCCCACCACCAACTCCCAAGTGGAGGTTTTAACCAAAAACCACTCACACTCATGGAAGTTCAAATATAAAATAAAGTGTTGTACACTTTATTTTATTATTAAATTTTTTATAAAAATTCCAAAACTAACTTTTATTCTCGACCATCCGATGTCGAGGTGAATGTCTATATAAGCAAATACCAGCGTTGCGAGTTCAACAGTGTCGTCAGATTTCAGTTCCAAGCACCAGTTGCAATGTAATAAAATCCTGCTCGTACGTTTTCTGAACGTACCTGAACAAAACATCATAAATTTATTCTGGGCACATCGGGTCTCGACATCAAGCACTGTAAAAATTTGTGGGCTCGTAAAAATCCAATGAATTTTAGAAAAAAAACTTCGACGCAATTTTCGGGTCTTTATATTCTACCCACCTCAGGGCTTTACGTCCCCTTAAGCTACAACTCAAACTTTGGGAAAAAATGGGGGTACAGAGCACACATATAAGTCTCTCTCTCCCATGTGTTATCCTGGATTTTCTTGTGATGCTATAGAACGCGCACCATAGGTATCGACCATTCAAGTAGGACATGCTCCTTTCGATCCTCAATCTCTACTAGAACCTCTGTAAAATCCTCCCCATCGTCGACGTCTAGATCTCTATGTTCAATGATGTGGGAAGGGTCACGCACGTATCATCTCGGCAGAGACACGTGGAAGACGTCGTGTAGCTAGTGCAACCGAGGTGGAAGAGCTAAATGGAAAGCCACCTCTCCTACTCTGATGAGAACCTAGAAATGTCTGATGAATCACGGAGATAACATGGTGGCTCTACCAAATATTTGTAGACCTCATCGAGGTGAGACCTGTAAAAGACGTGGTTGCCACATTTGAACTATAGAGGCCTCTGTCTCCTATCATCATAGAACATCTGCATTCTTTATGCAGTCTTCATCTTCTGCTGGATGATCTGAACCTTCTCGATGGTAAAACATACCATCTCTCTTCCCACTAGTGCTAAATCCCTAGGGTCTGTCTAGCATATGGGTGACCTGCAAGGTCGTATGTACAATGCCCGAAAAGATGGCATCCCTATGGTAGAGTGATAGATATTGTTGTATGAAAAGTCTACCAATGACATGTGATCCTCGATGCTGTGACCGATGTCGAGGACACATGCACGTATCTTGTCCATGAGGGTCTGAATGGTCCACTCAGTCTAATAATCAGTCTGAGGATGGAAGGCGGTGCTCAAGAGAAGTTGTGTTCTGAAAGCCTCCTGCAACCCATTCCACAACAGAGAATTAAACTGTGCATCACAGTCAGAGACAATGGAGGAAAGTACTCAATTTATAAGCACAATCTCCTACACATATAGGCGTCACATGATCTCTACTGAACAATGCTTTCTAATCAGTAGGAAGTGGTCCGACTTGGTGAGTCGGTCGACGATCACCCAAATCGATTCATGACCCCTAGATGTACGTGGAGGACCCATCACGAATTCCATGGATATCCCATCCCACTTCCACTCTGGGACCTCTAAAGGCTGAACCAAGCCTACTGGTACCCAGTGCTCTACCTTCACCTGCTAGCAAGTGAGGCACCATGTGACAAACTATGCTACTGTCTTCTTCATACCCAGCCACTAGTGCTGTCATCAAAGGTCCTATTACATATTCTCCACTTTCGGATGTACTGCTATAGGGGATGTGTGGAACTCCCTCGACACTTCTATATGAAGTTCCACTGGTACCAAGGTATGTCCTCTGAAGAGGATGACATGTTCCCCACCTTCAAGAAATCTATCAGGTGTCTACCCTGTGGATATCTGAGCACATCTCATCTATCAGTCAGTGTCTCCACATTGTGCCTTTCTGACTCACTGATGTGGTGGGGGAGGGACTGTATGATACTGTAGAAAGTCTGCTCCATCCCTATCCACAAAGGATGTCTGTAAAGTAACTAGCTACTTTGTCTCCTCTCCTAGTAGTTGTATACCCGTCCTCCTGCTGAGCGTATCTGCAACAATGTTACCCTTTTTAAGAGTATAGACTATCTCAAAGTCATAGCCCTAGAGTAACTCTAGACAACATCATTGTCTCATGTTCAGGTCCTCCTGATAGAAGATATACCATATATTCTTTTGATAAGAGTACATGGTAAAACACTCGCCCATCAAATAGTTCTGCCACATATTCAAGGTGAAGACCGCTGCTTCTAGATACAATTCATGGGTAGCGTAGTTCTGATCGTGATGTCTCGGCTGCATGGAACCATAAGCAATCACTGCACATTCCTTCATCAGGACACACCTCAGCCTGTTCCATGATGTGTCGTAGTAAATTATGTACCCTACGCCCTCCTCTAGAAGCCTCAAGATGTGGGCACTAGTCAGCCTCTGCCTCAGCTCATGAGAGCTCTGCAGGCATATCTACGAGCACACGAAGGGTTTCCCCCTCTTTGTCAAGGCTGATAATGGTGTCGTAACTCTAGAGAAGTCTGGTATGAACCTTCGATATTGTCCATCCAAACCTAGGAAACTTCATACATATGTCACACTCTTGGACAGCTGCCAAGAAAGAACCACACCAATCATCTCTGGATCCGCTACATCTCCATCCTCCGAGATGACGTGCCCCAGAAGGTGAACCTATCGAATCCAAAATTTTCTCTTCAAGAGCATACCATAAATCTGGTTCTCTCTGAGTGTGTCTAGTACTACCTACAAATATTAGGCATGCTCCTCCTCAGTAGTCTAATAGATCATATTTTTGTCGACGAAGACTACGGCAAAGTGATCGAGGTAAGGTAGGAATATCCTATTCATGAGACTCATGAACACTTCTAGAGTTTTGGTTACATTGATGGGAATATCCAAGAACTTGTAGTGGCCATAACGACACCTGAAGGACATCTTCTGCACAACCTCATCTCAAACTCTGAGCTGGTGATAGCTTGATCTGAGGTCTATCTTCGAGAACCACCATGCAACCTTAAACTGATCAAATAGGTCTTCAATCCTCAAGAGTGGGTACCTGTTCTTTACGGTCATTTGGTTCAGGTGACAGTAGTCAACACAAATCCTCATTCTCCCATCCACCTTCTTGGTGAATAAAATTAGGGCTGCCCAGGGAGACACACTGGGTCGGATGAATCCCTTCCCCTGCATGTCCTCTAGTTGTACCCTCAGCTCGTGAAGTTTAGCAGGAGCCATCAAATATTTTGGAGTAGATATCGGTGTTTTCCCGAGGTATACGTCAATGTAGAATTCCACCTCTCTACAAGGAGGTAGTCCCAGAACATTATCCGGGAAAACATCCACATACTGGTCTACCACTACAGGATAAGTCCGACTCTCCACATCAATTGCTCCGAGGGTAAGGCATGCCAATTCGTGATTGATTGGATGCACCCTCCTCCAAGTAAGTCTTCCATGTGCTGCAAGGGATCCCTTCTCACTGGAGAAGGTAAACCTAGTCCCATCCATGCTGACACACAACACATTTCAACTAATACAGTTGATATGGGCATGTACTGTAGATAACCATTCCACACACAAGATGACGTCATAGGGCCTCAACGCCACTTGTAGGAGTTCCCAGCCAAGGATCTCACCTCATAGATTAATTTCACACTGTCGGCACCAGTGCGTAATTGTCGAGTCTGGTCCCGTAGGAGTCTCACGCCGTAAGTATCGATCCAACGGCTACGTCAGAATCTCTGAGCTCTGAATGAGGGAAGTGGAAATGAAAGAGTGACTAAAATATATATCTATAAGAATTAAAAATAAGGTAGAGTAGACATAGATCTTTTCGAGAATCATCTCTAGAGAACTGTGATTTTAGGCCTCATCTGCATAAACTGAGCTCTCCCATGTCCATTCGCTCCCTACAGTCGGGGTGGGCCTCCTGGTGGTTGTGGTGGTAACACCTAGTAATGTCTTCCACTGACATCTACACGTCCAGCTCCCCTTCCACATCCACCTCTTCCCTGCGGACCACCTCGTTCGATCCTCTGACTCTTCCTGGGAGGTCCTTCAACTGTCTGGTCGTCATCTGAATGGCGGGTTTGACAGTCACAAGCCTTGTAACACTGGCTGCCGCATTAGCTACACTGCCTGCTACTAGAATTTGTGTCTCTACTCTGTTTTACCCACACAACTAATTCCAAGTCATGCTGTTGACAACCTGTATGTATGGTCCTCTTGGACCACTGTGACATCTGTCTACTGCCAGCTATAGAAGATTCCACTTCGGGTCGGCTAGTGGTGGGTCTCGCTGCTGGAGGCTGCTCAGCAATGAAACTCTCTACTAGGAGGGCATCCTCAAACACCCCTACATGCATCGGGATTCTATGTGAGAACATCGATGCTCTAATCTATTGTCTGAGCCCCTCCTCGAAGGTCTATGCCTTGAAGAATGGGTCTCACTCCATATTTGTGTAGTATTGTGAGAGGTCGGTGAACCATGCTAAGTATTTTGCTACTATAATGGTGCCCTGCTGCAGATGAACTAGCTCTTGTAGATGCAGCGCACGAAGGAAGGCTAGTAAAAACACTTCCTAGAACAGGTTCTTGATGTCTGCCTAGAGTAGGGTCACTTTGTCATGAACCTGGATTAACATGGTCCACCATCTTCCTACTACTGCCTGAAGGAGACTCACGTCAAGGATCACCATGAAGTCAGATAGTGTCCCTACATACCTGAAAACACTCACCACAACCTCTAGCGAATCCTCAGCAGACTGTGGGTCTGTCTCTCCCATGAACCTGGGTTTCCACTAGCACTAGAACTCGTGTAACGCGCTTATGCATCATGCATCGTCTACTACTGGGGCTGGTGGCATAGGTGTCCCTTCTGAAAGTTGTACCGCTGGTGCCTCCACTGGAAAAGGGCCCTGCACTTAGGCCTCTTAGTTCGGTGGATTATCAGTATGTATGACTCTCGGGGCTCTAACTAGTCATCCTCAGAGAGGCATCCTAAAAGAAACATATGCGACACAATCAAAATATTATACCTGGAGATATGACCATGTTGAAATGAGTTAAAGAAAAACATTTTAAAAGACACATGCAATCAGTGATTTCATGCACTTAGTTAGAAATTAGTAGTCAGGGTCCTGATATATGGATACATCAGCCGCCTGCACCAACACTAGACTCCCTGAATTGAAATACACACTTAGTACCCTTAACACTATTGATTCATAGAAAATAATGATCAAATTAATATGTTTTGCAGTAGAACCGACACCACTGATACCAATTTGTCATGAGCCATCCTCCAGGGACTGTATCCTCACTACCCCAAGACCGCATTACATAGGAAAGTGGACGGCGACTAGCACAAAAGGCATAAGTCCCTATACTGGGAAGGCATTACCTTTATAACTGTAAACAAACACATTAGAGTACACAACGGGAAGAAAAACACTAAGTAAAAATGTATACAAAAGATGTGAAGGAGTGTAAAAAGGGTCCAAAAATACAATCCCAACAGAAAATTACAAGTAAAATTGAAATCAAGTACAACTGAAGAAAAGTATAGCAGCTACTGGGTCGTCCTCCTGGGTTCCTAGCTGAAGGGTAGGTACATATGGCCCCTCAGCACTCGACGTCAGTCTGAATCTTCGGTGTACCGTCACAATGAGTAGTCCACCTCTAGGTGTCGTCCAGTCCTACTACTCTCTGCCTCAATCAGCAATTTTCGTCCTCTGAAACCAACACATTGGGTTGTGGGAATAACCTGTGCAGGGGTGAGTATAACGATACTCAGTAGGGACCCGGAACAACTCAAGGTCTGAAAAATCAAACTAGGATAAACCACAATGTATGAAATCTATGGATAACATTTACATAGGTATATGCCTATACAAGTACCTATGTTACATAGACACCCATATCAATCATGATGAAAACACAAAAGTCATTGACTCATCCTAAACCAGGATTTTTATTAATCGGAACCCTCAACTACTGTAGAACTCCTTCTCTATTGAGTATAGTGGGCATGCCATGTCACACAAAGGATCTTCCCACTAACTTGGACTACTGTAGTACTCCTCCTCTTGAGTATCGTAGATTTTCTGTGCTCACACAGAGGAACTCCCCATAGTGGGTTTGTTGTGCTCACAAAGAGGCGCTCCCCTGGTAACATGCTGAGGTACTCCATGTGTCAAGTATCGTGGGTCTGCCATGCTCACACAGAGGCGCTCCCCACTGGGCTAGTCGAATCACTCCGAGTCGAATCGGTCAGCAGTGGTCAAGTCTCAGCCAGGAACTAGGTAGCTGCACAAATGCCTGCTCATCACTAGAAGATCTACTCCAGAATCTATTGGTCGATACTCAAACCATCACAAAGACCAATGTTGAAGTATCTCAAAGGTCCACCATGTCATAGGGGTCTCAACGTAGAAGGCAACGCATCAATCAGACGCCTGGTCTGTGAGTTATTATCCTTTTAGTCCAAGGGGCTTGGTTGGATTCGTGTACGATCCAACCTTACCGTATCTCAATAATATCCCGAGCTCTAGTGGGGTATCCTCAAAGGTATGGCTTCAATCAAATAATACAGGCTTCAATGATGGTTCGTCAAATGGACATCTGATCCCAAAGATATGGCTCAAGAAGATAATGGGTCAGCAATGGGCCCCGGTCCGGTCCGAACCGGTCGGACCTACTTGGCCCGACCCAGTTTGGGCAGACCCGTTCTGGGTCGACCCGGTCAGACTTGATGGGTCTGACCCGACCAGTTGGGATAGTCAGCCCGCTATGTTTTTTCCCAGTTCGATGGCCCCGACCCAGCGGACTGCAATGGCGGTTCGTCCAGGAGGTCGCCATGTAGGCGACTCGGCCCGAAGGCCAGGGGCGGTTCGGCCAATGCCGCGCGGGGTGCGGGCAGGCTGTGGGTATAGCGCGCGGGGCACGAGCAAGCCGTCTGGATGTTAGGAAGGCTTCAAGGGGGGTATGGAAGGGCGTGACAGGGGCCAGGTAGGCCGTGGGAGCCCCGCCAGGGCGCTAGGCAGGTCGCGGGGGCGCCAGCAGGGCACCGGGCATTGCGCCCCCACGGGGGCCCCATAGGGTCGTCAGGACTCCGCGGGGGTACCAGCAAGGTGTCGGGCAGTGCGTGAGGGCGTCATAAGGGCACCGAGAATGGCGTGGGGGAACCAGGGGACCTTTAGGACGTGGCAGGGGCTAGGCAGGAGGAAAACGGGCGAGACATGGCACTAGGAGGTCGCGGGTAGGCCGACCAAGCACCACTCGGGTCAGCGGGGGTCGGTCAGATGCTTCGGTGCTCTACGGGGGTGGCGTGATTCACGGAGGTCGTGGGTAGCACGGCCTTCATCATTGCCACATTCTTCATCGTCACCTCATTGCCATGTCGTATAGTGCCACAATAATAAAGAATCGATATAGGATGTTGGGCGATGTTATGTTGGCCCGCACCCTCTGTTATTAGGGTGATAACAATTGGTTATCAAGAACAATGAACAACATTCCACCCGCAATGATAAACATCATCATTCATCATTTTTAAAATAAAGGAAGAACATGAAAATTAAAATAAACTAAACCCCTACCTTTGATTTTCCGGTTGTAGTTCGTTGATGAAGTGGTATAAAGGGAATGAAGGAGTTCGCTGATCGTCGCGTTCGTCACGCACTCCCAATCTCGGGCTGCGTCGGTTGAGGAATACGCTCCACGTTGGTAGGATTTGATGAAGGAACTCTGATAAAGAAATCATCGCCGGCGTTCTTCATGTTCTTCATTGAGAGGAGCATTCTTCATTGGATAGGATAAGTTTCTCCAAATATCTCCTCAAAAGCCTCCACCAAAAATGAATCATGCGAACAAAAATAATAGTATGTCTATTATTTTAACTGTTGGAACAAAATTAAAAATTTTGATTTTATTACGAAGGCTCATCCAATTAATCCACGAGAGGTTGGCATAATTTAAATATGCATGAGCCCAACTGATTAATTGGGAGGTCAAGAGGCTCACCTTAATTAAATTACACACATTGGCGCATTTAATTAAAATGGAAAGGTGGAACCAATTAATGGTAGAGGAGGTCCAGGGACTCCCCCCATCTTTAATTAGGGGAGTTGGAGGATTTTCCACCCACCCATTAATAGGGGGTTTTAGTCTCGTGTGGTCCTGATGATGTAACCTCTCATGGGAGGTTATGTTAAGGTGGTCCCCACCACCACAACCTCTCATGGCTGGTTTTGATGTTGTGGTCCCACCTCAAACTCCCATGTAGAGGTTTTAACTAGGACTCACACTCATGGTTGCTCAAAAATACAATATAGTGTTGTACGATTTATTTTATTATTATTTTTTATAAAAATCCAAAAACTAACTTTTATTCTCAACCTTCTGCCGTTGAGGTGAATGTCTTCATAAAAGAATACCGACGCTGCGAGTTCAACAGTGTCATCAAATTTTAGTTCCGAGCAACAGTTTAAATGATAAAAAAAGTTGCTCCTATGTTTAATCAATGCACCTGAACAAAACATCATAAATTGATTCCTATAACACTAGGCCTCAGAATCTAGCGCCGTAAAAATTTGCAGCCTTTTAAAAATCTCATGAATTGGAGAAAAATAAATTCCACTAAATTTTGGGTCTTTAAATATTAATAAACAAGTAAAATATCGTGGGATAAAATCTTTTTAAGGTTGTCAGAATGTAACACCACAAGATTTTATGAATTATTTATTTTGAATAAATTTAATTATTCTTATATTATAACACTTCGTGAAATATAAATATATTTTTTTTCACAAATCACTAAAGTTGGATTTAATTATATTTAGAACCATGATAATATTGTATAGAATGATGCATATAGATTAGCCATTGGAAAGCAGAACAATATTTTATGATTATGTTAGACGCAATATTGAGTACCTTCTATAGCTAGTGTAACATGGATTGTAGAGTTTTAACCGAGCTACAATATTCAATTAACATCATTATTAAAATATTGTAACTGATTCCACCTAGCCCTTAGAAATGATGTTACTTATAATATCTAATAATTTATGAAAATATAATATCCCCATTACTATAATATTAATACATTGGTTATCAATTAGTATAATTTATTATATGAACTATTTCAAGAAAATATAATACTTATCTGATTAAATTAGTTTACAACATACCTATATATTTTTTATAAATAAATTAAAAGAATTTGAATAATGATTCCAAAAATATAGATATATAGTATATAAAATAAATATTTCTGATACTCATCAATTATATTTGATATGTATTAGATTTGAATGAATCTAATTTTATGAATAAGATTATTTATTTTCCTAAAAGGAAATTTTAAATCCATTAAATGAACAATCCATTTTGAATACTATTTTTGAATCTTTTTTAATTTTTTTATAAATATTATGAAATTTATTTTTGAAAAATAAACATCATAATTTTCATTTTGAGATTTTTTCGTATTTTTCAGTGGAACATAATTTTTGGATGAATAGTAAAATACTCTGCATTTTAATTCAAAACATAATTTTCATCTAATTTATTTATATATTAAAATTATTCATTAATTTGGTTTTATAGTTTTATTAGATAATATATACATACATTAATAAAATTTTTATAATTTTTTCAAATTTAACATTGATGTTTGGATATACCCACGTTCAATTGTTTTGGACAATTTTAGTTTAAAAAAATGTTTTTCCATTCCATCGATAAGATTAAACATAAATTCATTTCTACAAATTATAAGATTTTAATGTTAATAAATGGATTATAAATATTTATTTTGAATTACATATAGGGAAAAACTAAGTCAACATATTTATGAAAAAAAATATTAAGGAATGTAATTAAAATGAATATCATCGATTAATAAAAAAATTATATTTACAAAAGAGTAATACCTAATATAAAGGATGATAAAATACATAGAGAAATTTATAAAATCCATCGCTTGAAAATGTATTGACTCAATACTAAATATAATATAATTTTGACCAATATTGGAGCCATTAGGAAAGGGAAAGACGTGGGTGTAAATCCCTCTTTAAAAAATTTAGGATTATGATCCTCCTCCTCTACTATAAAAAGGCACGCAATACTATTTAATATTCACACACATTAGGCCCCATGTATCACACAAAATATTCTCAAATAATATCCAAAATCCCACCACTTATCATATAATGTCAAATTTGGACATAAATCCAACAAAGGAACCCTGTGGTGTAACATGAAAAATATTACACAGAAAATAGGTAACATCATTCCTCAAGAACATGAGATCTATTTTCACTTCCTACCCCAAAATATAAAATATTTATATTATTATATAATTAAATAATTAATCAAAATATTTGTAGAGTTTTTATTATACGAATTATACCAAAACATTTAAAAAATTCAGCTAATGGGTAATGAACAAACCATTGTATTGTGTGGTGCATTACGTCCTCACAGAATGATGTTTTTAATATTTTCTTCACCACCTCTGATGGATGATAATTACTATTGAAATTCATTATCTAAATGATATAAATTAAATTAAAAATTATATTTTTATTATTTAATTACAATATAAAAAAATCATAATTCCATCCATTTTGTGTAAATAGGGTAACATAATTTGGGGATGTGTGGACTACTGCCTCCTAAACATATCTTGATTCCTTCACACATTACGTAGAATTATTTAAGGATGGATTACTAAAATAATATTCTATATGTTTCAAAATATTTAAACAGGTATGTTATTATATATATTTATACATATATTTCATTTATATCTTTCTTTCAATATAATAATTAAACAGAAATATCATTCATCTGTAAAAAAGGGCCACTATCTGCATGGACGGTGTATTCAATTTCAAATTTATAAAATTTATAGATGATGATAAATGTATACATAATTAATATATATGATACTTTTATCATTATTTTTTTCATAAAATATTTAAACCATGGTCTATGTGAATGGATCAAGGTAAAAAACAAAATAATATTTTAAAAACAATGTGGATATTCCCAAAACGTAACAATAAAATGACGTTTATAATAAAATTTTATTATAATGAAATAAAAATATCCAATATTGTATTATATATAACTATATTTTTTCATTGATTTATAAAAAACATGTATTTATTATACTTGATGTTTTATCATTTACAAAGAGTGTCAAGATTTAAGGTATGGTTTTTCTCATCTCATGTTTATTTTCCGTGAGAAAAAGCAAATATCACCGATTATTACTTTTATATGGTGTGTATAGTACCCATGGTTGTATTGTATTATTATTATATATATTATTATGTGTATTGAAATTCCATTTAATAATAATTATTTCATGTCTATTATATTTTAAAAGTCTTCAAATCAGTAAATAAGTTTTTTATTAATTTGATTTCATTGATACACTTATCATGTAATTCACATATATTTTTCTATGTGGTCTATATAATACATTTGAAATGTTATATCATTGTTATATATATTTTAATGAAATAATTATATTAACTTATAATTATTTTTTCCATTTTATTATGACTAAAATTTTCAAATGATTTAACGGTTTATTACTATAATATAATCAATTATAAGAAATGTTTATGATTATTCTACCATTGATTAAATATTATGATCCATCTATCATAAAATATCATTAATTATTCTAAAATATGATTATTATTGTTTTAAAAATATAATTGTAAATTTATTCCACTCATTGACAGTTGTTATAATTTTTAAAATGTGTTTATTTAAATCTGATATTATTTTTCCTCTCATTCGTAATTATATGTTCTTCCAAAACCACGTTTTATAAAAGGGTTTCCTTTTTTATCGTTATATTAAGATGTATGAAGGATATTTTTTTCAATGTATTAACATGAACATTATTTTAGACGGAATAATGTTGTTTCATTATTATTAAGTAATTTCTTAAACATTTATAGTTTAGAAAGAATTCATGACATGAGTGGAATTATCCGATGTCATGACCACCATTTCATTGAAGATTCCATATCATGTTCACAAGATTGTTTTTAATGAAAATTTTTAACTAAAATAAGTGAAATTTTATTTATATTTTCTAATAAATATATTTTAACAATGATCAAGGTTTATAAGAATGTAGATTATTTTAATAATATGTTTTCAAGGATAATGGTTTACAAAATATAACTAGGCTTAATTTATATTTTTTATATAAAATGGATTAAAAATTTATTAACAGATTTTTTATATGTATTATATGTATTTTCAAATAATATGGTTCTAAAAATTATTCCAATCATTATTTAAATGTTTTATTGAATATTTTGGTGAAATAGATTTAAAGACTATTTTTATGTTTTAATCTTTTTTTATGATGATGGCTCATAGATTTTTTGCATTAATACTTTACATTAAATATAGTTACATATCCCACTTTGGGATATAATCCAGGGTTTCCATTTATAATTATTCTATTAAGGATTTATTTTTGGATCTGATGATGTATATCAACCTCATTTCCCTTTAGGGGTTATATTTTTTGAAATTTGTTTCAATTTAATGGGTTATATTCTTATGAAAACTATTTCTTTTCAAGGGTTATTCATTGATTAAATGATTATAAAACATATCTCTTTTCCACATGTTATGATATGATTACATGTTTATGATAACCATTTCATTTAATATGTTATGGTATAATTGTTTATAATCTTATGAGTGAAAGTATGTATGATTTCATTTTGAGTAGGGATGGACCAGTATATCAAATAATTCATTGGGTAATTTTTTTAAATATTATGAGATAGACATTACTAGAATGTGCGGAGAACAATGTTCATTAAATTAAATTTTCTTCTATGGTGGTATTGGGAGTGAACCGTGATTAAAAATATGGCCATGGGAGTGAACAATAACTACCAAGATGGTATAATGAGTGAACCCATACTACTGTGATGGATAAGGATGTGATGCCTTCAGTACTATGGAAATTTTTATATACACTTATGTGTCTGCCACAAATTCTATATCGTATTCATATGTTATGCTTTCGAAGATTATTCAGATAATTTCTTTATTATTATTATATAATACTAATATGTATGCCTGGTTTCTTGTGAATGATCTCTAATTTAATGCATTTGATATTCTAATGTTATTATCATGTTCTATATGCTCATGATTATTCTTACGTGTCATATTTTTACCATTATTGAGCATCTAAGCTCGTCACATTCGTATGATTCAATTCTGAAGGTTATTAAGAATTTTTTAAGTAAATGTACTAATGGAGAAGATATTTATTGAAAACGTTTAATAATATTCAAAATATTATACAATTTTATTACTTTTAGCTAAACAGACAAAACTATTGTTGATCTCAATCATGTATTTCATTAATATAAAAATATTCATAAAAACAATTTTTAATATTAATGTTTTTTAATCATAGGTAAATAATATAATCGATTTAGGATTAATATTGATTTCAAGGGAGGAAATCATTTCATTGGTGGTATAATGTTAAACCATGGGATTTTTTAAAATATTTTTTCATATAGAATTAATCTTGTTGATATTTTCTATTAAAGTTATCATTACCAATATCTAGAGTTGCACACAACACTCTATTTAAATAAAACGTGAGGTACTATTAAAATATAATTATATATAATGATAGTTTTCTCCATTACATTTGAATTGTTGTTAATAATATTATTATGTAAATTATGAATAAAACTGGATTGCACATGAATAAAAGATTAATTTTTTGATGACCGATAGATTAAAAAATGTACTAAAGAATAAATTTTTCTAAAAAATTCGTTTTTACATTGACAACCCCATTTTAAATGAATAAATTAATGAAAATGGTAAAATGTATTCAAAAATCTTGTAATGATTATGCTCAATAAACTATTTCAAATTATTCTTATATTTATTTATGAAATTTGATTAAAATAAATCGAATTTTTTGGTAAAAGTGTATTTTTATAAAAAGAGATTAGGTGACATATTTTAACATATAAATTTTAAACTAATATATGAAATATTTTTATGGTTTTTAAAAATAGTAAGTACTGTTTTTAAATTAGAATGTTGAAATTTTTATAGGGTGTAATTTTGAGAATTTTATAAAATAATTATTTTTTTGATTAATATTGAAAATACTTTATATTGATTCAAAGTTTCATTATAATTTAAAATACTCATAATGAAGATATATATATCTTAAATTAGTATTAAATAAAAATTATTTAAATAATAATACTATTAATATAATTCTTAACATATTAATCATTTTCATATTCAATTATCAAAATCAAATACTTTTATACTGTAGCGAATTTTCACTTTGACAACACAAATTCTCACTGCGTATACGTGATTAGTTCGAAATTTAGTTTTTCTACATTTATTAATGGTATTTGGAAACATGGAATCAATTTTTTGTATAATAAAAATTTATATAATATAATAACTATTCATAATTTATTATAATAATAATATTTTTAAATAGAAAAAAATATTTATCACAGTTATGGTACAAATGGGTTTATAGGGGGGATAATATAAAAAAATAAGGGTTAAAACTACATAAAAACATTTCTAAAATAGAATTTAAAAACTTATTTATTCTATTTATTGTCTAATACAATTGAAAAATCTTTCTTTACCCTTTTTTAATATTTAAAACATTGGTACACCATTTATTTTCATAAATTTTAATTGATTCACTCACTTGTCTTAAAATAGGGTATCTTAAATCCTCTCTTGTTAATACCATAAAAACATTTTGGATCATCCAATAACAACATATATAATTTCCAAAATTACCTACCATCATTTTATAATCCTTATTTTTGGATTAACGTCAAACTATTGAGTCTTTTGGGAAAATCATAATGAGGATACACGAAGAAGAGGTAGAATTGTAAAATAGTCTATTTTAGTTTATTTCATCCCCCAAAATAATAAATTATAATTAAACCATAATTATATACTAAAAATAGTATATTCTACATAAAAAGATATTTTTTTTATAGACATGACCAACATCCATCAATGATCCTATCATAGGGATTACAAAATTACCATTATATTATATAACAGGCTATCACCATGCGTAACGATGCACTTCATTTTTTGATTTCCACCGCTCTCGGATGGGTATGATAATGGATATAAAGTATATATATATATATTATTTATAACATATTTATACCAATATGGTCATTTTATTAGATATAGTATACTAATTTTTATTCTATAAGAGATACGATAATGCTTCTCATGTGTCTTGTAGACTATAGCCTCATGATGCTATGTGATTCGTTTTCCACTAAAGTATTTCCTAGAATGTAATAAGGATAAAAAAATTAATATTTAAAATATACATGGATAAACCTTAAAATTAATGGATATTTATCATTCATAAATGATATCATATCTTTTATCCTATTACCATTTCACTCAAAAAAAGATGTTAATGTCTTTCTTCTATGTGTCTACCACCATCACGATGTGATGTGACATATTATTTTCTTCACCCCACCACAAAGATGATATGTATAGATTTATTTATATAATTACTATGTTATTTAAGATATTATTATTATTTAATGATAATATATTAATTAATGCTTTTTGAAAATCATCGTTGAGAAATGGAATGGTTTCCCATGAGTATGTATGGCCTATCGGCTCCATGATAGACACGATATTCAAATTTCAAAACCATATATAATTATTGGTATTAAATAAATAATCTATATTTAAATTATTTAATTATATCATGATTATTAATCTGGAGGTTATTTTAAAAATATAAAAAAATAGAATAAAAAATACTGAAAAACATTATAAAAAAACAAAGTAGTTATTACTCGATTCATGATTTTAATGAAGAATGTGTACTAAATGGGTAATAAATGGAGATAATTAAATCAAATATATGTAAAATATATATTTATTTTTCTATATAATATTTTAAATAATCTTATATTGCAATACCCCAAACCTAGATTCCCAAGGTCAGTGCACTATTTTAATACATTGGAATGATTACAAGTAATCAAGTCCTGATAGACCAATCGGTTTAGTAGTCTAGGAAAATTGATTAGATACATGAATGTTACATTACACTTTCTAACATACAACAAAAAAATAATCCTATGGGAACTCCATTTTTTACCTTAGCTTAACCCATCATCTCAAACATAAAACACTACTTGAGATTCTGGGAAAATAAAACATAATAAATGGGTGAGATCATATGCTCAATAAGGGCAAATAATATAGCGGAAGATAACATAAACAATATTCATGGTGAATAATTGAAAACAAAATCCTTTAAAAATATTAAACATGAAAACATTATGGAAGAAATTGGAGCTGAGTAAATAATTCCATAATAAAAGATAGTCATGTGTATTCTACTAGTCGAATAAACAGAAGAACCATTCATATAATTTTCATAATTAGGGGATGTGTAATGCCAGACATTCTGAATCATTTTGTCAAGGCTTTGGCCAAGACTTCTAAAAATGATTTAGGCCTCGACCAAAACCATATATCAAATTGGGAAAGGCCTCAGCCAATTCCACATCTAATTTACTCCTGAGACCTACCAAGGAATCAGGGAGCAATAACAGGCTCCACCCATCACTTACTATGTCCAATACATTCCTCATATTAAAAGATTGAAACATAACATAAACATTTGTATTAGAACTAGCATATGAAATTTCAATACATTAAACATAAAACATGAATGGTATAAAAATTACACATCCACAATCATACATATCAAAAAAACTTCAATAAAATACTAGTCAGTTATATTATATTAAATCAACATCAAATAAGTTTAAAATCCATTAAAGGATGTTGACATAGATGAAAATGATTTGTAAAACTCTTTGAGAGAAATATCTATTTTTGATGAAAACATTTAAAAGTTACACAATTTAGAAACAACTACATTTAAAGAAATTTTTTAATCAAATTACACCAAACGTCTTTGAAACTATTGAATGGAATTAACAATTTAAAAACATTCATGTCCATATAAATAAATCCTTATAAAACTATTTTGAAAACCTGAACATTAATAAAGATGATTTAGAATAATAACTAATTAAAAAATTTGGAATGATGTTTTAATAATAGAGACCATTAAAATAATCCCATTAAAAACTATTTTATGAAACATTGACATGGATAATAAATATGTCCTAGGAAAAAGATACCCATAAACAATCTCGAATAATAATGAGATTGAGGAATTAACCCTTACCTTACTCTTTCCTTTGGTCGAGGGTACGTTTAACCTCCTGTATAATGACCATAGTAGGTTATTAAATTATAACAGAACCATATTAGTATTTATTATATCATACGTGATTCATTTATGAATTTATACTACAAATTTAATAATGATTTCCATGTTAAATTAACAATTTGGGTTATAATCACTTTCTTTATCGTATGTGTTTTAACTTGTTATTCTTGATCGTATCATTTATATCATGTTTTAACTGAATCCATTATATAAATCTTGATTTTTATATCATATATATCTAGAATATAAATATTTACAATATATGTATATATGAAATGGAAGGCTCTATTTATGGAGAATGTAGGTCGTACGTACAAATAAATGTGGTTTCCATTTTCACATCGTATTGAACGGAAGTAAGTGAATAAGATATATGTAAGTACATACATACAAACATACATACATACATACATACATACATACATATATATATATATCTTGTAGAAATATTATGTAATGTATTACATACTTATTAACAATATATATTGTTATAATCATTGTTGAATGTTGAACATGGAAATTAATCTCATCGTGTCATTGAGACAACAATCCATACGTACACACGAATGACAATATCATTCTTTTGATATTAAAATTGTATATAAATGAATGGTATATAATATATAAATAATCATTAACATGTTATATTTATTATTTACATCAATTTTAAATCATTATTATACCCATCCAAAATAATAATTTATTGAATAACAACTACCCCACGACGTGGAGACGGTAAGCCATACATCTGAACGTAGGGTGACATGTCCTTCATAAGATGGATATAATAATTAATAAAATTTTACAATATTTATAATAACACATGGTATATATAAGGTACTGGATTTATTGTTTTTTATTGTTAACAACAATGAAAGAAGATGTGGAATAAGAAAAAAACTATCAAGATGTGATAAAATATTTACCTCTTATTTGGGATCTTCCTTTTGATTTGATGAAATGGGATCTATAGGATACATTTATGATCAAATTAAGGCCTCTAGGATCAAGGGATGATAGTTTAGAGGATATTTGGTTAGGTTTTGGTCGAGCCAAATTAATTTGAATTTGTGAATTTGAGAGAAGGGTGAGTACCCTTTTATAAGAGGGGTGAGGGGAACCTTATGAAATGATTCAAATATTATTTTATAATAAAATCATATTCATTTAATAATTATCCAAATTTATTTATTTCTAAGATAATGTTGGGGATTGGTCTAAATCCTCTCAACTAATAGGTTTATGAAACGTTTAGGTTACCTTTTTAACCTAATCTTTTAGATTTAACTCTATTGTAAATAATTCATCTTTTGATGTGTCTTCATGTATTCTTACACTATATGGTAAATAATCAGAACAAAAAAATCCAAGAGAACCTAAATATGTTCACTAATGACATATATAACATTATATAAGACCTTCGGATGAACCTTGGTTTTTTAGTTATATTATATCATCCAATTATATAGTATTTGTTTTAAAACATAATTTCTGTCAATTTATACAATATTTGAAATTTTGTTCTTGTGTAAGTCATATAAACCTTATCAAATCAGAAATAAAATATCTAATCAACCATAACATCTCTTATTGTCCTAGAAATTTATTTTAATTCATCAAATGTCTCAAATTATATTTATTTGGATATTTATAATATCAATTATTTTAATATTTCATTAATATTGTAATTACAGCATCATCATTGTATCATAAATAAATTAACATATTTAATGTATAAAATTTATAAATAAATTTCCATTATTTAGGAAATATTTTTTTCTTTATAATGAATATTTATTTCATAATTTATCTTTTTTATAAACTGATATTAAAATGTTTTAGTTATGAAAACTTGAATTTAACACTTTTAACTCATCTATAAATTATATAATAATAATTGAAATAATCTAATCTGGGTGGACCTAAAGGGTCATATTTTATTCCTATGGTTGGTTTTGGTCTAATTACACTAATAAAATATATTTAGGACATGTTTTAGGAAAATAATAATAATATCATTTTTACCATTACTTACCCTATGAACTTTTCACCTTGGTAAATAAAAGTCAAAAATTATATTCACCAAGAATTATTTTTATCTTATTGAACCAATTTTTACATACTAATATCAACTGTTTCTCTCAAATTTTTTAAATTTAATTCACATAAGTGTTAAAAGTAATTTTTATGAAAATTTGCAAATTCTACTAGGAGATGGGTAAAAGACGGTAAAAAGTTAAATAAAATATTTATATATCTTAACTTATTTTAAAATGACTCAAATGAATTAAATTAAAATTATATAGATATTATTTATTTATTTTCCCCTAAATAAATTTAAATAAAATAAATAATTATTTAAATAAAAGGTCGTTTTTTATCAATAAAAATGTGTTTTTCACTATTCATAAAAAATAGAATGTTTTCAGAAGATTATGAAAAATCAACCATAAGCTAATTTTGATATTATGAATTCAAATATTAAGTCTATTATACCAAATTAATAACATATAAGTTTCATTTATTAATTTTAAATTAATTCTCGTTCTCAAAACAAAATGACGTTTTTTATAAAAATATAAAAGTATCAAAACATTGACATGTGTTTATGTCATATTTAAATGTGAACTTACATATATAGACCGAAGTTTTATTAAATGATAAAAATATAATATAATTATTTTTCCAAACCATTAAAATTTATAATTTTACACTATAAATTATTTGGATTTAAAAAGTTATTTTCAGTTAAAATTTAATAATTTTCACTATTCACCCAAATATAAAAGATATCATAAAACTAAAAAAAATTAATCAAAACAAAATTTTAATGTCTTGATTATAAAGAAGAAGATTATATTGTAAAATTGAACATATAAAAGTGTCAAATATTGGATTTAAAAAGGTTTCACCATTAAAAGTTTGTAAAATTGATTTTATAAAAAAATATATCTTTTATCTGAAAAAAATTATTTTTTTCTTATATTATGTCTAAGAAACACCTAATATTGATGTTAAAATTATATAAAGATTATGAGATTTAAAATACAGTTAATTCTACTTATAACCACTTTTTGAATACCATGTTTGGTAATGTTGTGGTGCGCTCGAACTTAGTGTTGTGTGTAGCGCAAGCAATTAAATTACTTTAACGAGAAAATGTACCATGAGATCTTTGGGTGTTACATTCTACTCTCCTTCAATAAATTGCGTCCTCGCAATTTGAAATTGTTATTCAAATATAAAGGGTTAACAATAGAGAAATTATTTGGTGGAAAACCCATATCCTATATTGGGTTAATAAAAATAAGTCTTAACAATAGGTAAAGGGAAATGAAAAATACACCAGCAAATTATAATCTCGATTAGGAGAAGGTTGGTTGCAATTAGAGGCAGACAATTGGAGGGAAAACGTAAATATTAAATAGGGAGTGATTGAGGTTATCAATCACAATATATCATTTAAATATATTTACACAACAATTCCATTATCAAAACCATTTCCAATACCAAAATACGTAAAAAGAGTATATGGTATTTATTTTCATTTTTAAAAAAACATTTTGGATTGTTGAGGAAGCCAAAGATCAAGTAAAACTCGCAGCAGCGGAAAGGTCATTGTCACCAGTTACCTTAAAAAGCATTGCTTTTTTTGTCATTTAGTAAAACACTACGTAGAAAACGAGTCCCCTTGAAATGAAAAGTCAGAGGGTTTTATAAACAGTAAAAAAATCATTTATAAATGAAAGGATGACTCAATTAAAGGAGATTGAAATGAAGTCCCTTAACTAATGTTTATGAATTAATTTAGTCACGGAATAATAGAGAATATATATATATATATACATGAGAATTAGAGTTACATCCTTAAACTATTTCATACCTCAAACTCATATTTCACTCCAAAATATATCAAAATATATATTTTATTTATCATGATCATATTGGGTTCCAAAAATAAATGATTTATAGTTCACCTATCAGAAATTTTTAAAAAAACTATATTATAAAATCCATGAAATCACATAGGCCCGTGGTAGGAGATACACACCTGTCGCCCTTCGGTTGCTGGTTCAAGTCTCGCGGCCTTTTCAAATGCGACTGGTGTCGCCCGACCTATGGGTTTTCCTTTTTACGACAATCAAAAAATAACCTAAACAATTGTATTTAATTTCAAACATAATCCATTCCAACCATTAGACTTATCCAAAATACTTCTATCCCAACTCACAGTCCAAAATTTATAAATAATTTAAACACAATAAGGATCTATTTTTCCATGTAATAGCATGTGAACACCTACATCATGTATTATTTTAAAACATGGTAACACCCAGAATTCACAAAAAAACATATTGATTGCATTCATGCTCCATTATTCATTATATACTACTGGATATATTACTTATATCCAAAAAAATTTATTATTCCAAAAAATATAAAATAAAAAAATTATTAATGACTTCCAAGGACATCAAGAATATATAATTAATTTTTCAAAATCAACCATCTCATATTCCAAAAGCACTAGCTCATTATGAGGACCATATTAAGTATTACCTTTCCTTCAACCATGTATTTTCCAAAAAGTGTAGTTTATTATTAAGTCACTTTTCATAGAACAATGTAATCTTAAATCCTCAATAAAATAGTACTGTAGTAAAATACTTATTTATCTCTATAATTCATATAACCATTATATTGTTGCTACAACACTCAAATGAAATAATTCTATATTAAAAACATAAGTTCAATAGTCGTTTATCTTAATCTGAGTTAGTATCATAACTTGATTATTATCTAATAGCATCATTTGTAGTATACTCTGATCACTTGGACATTGTTTCCAGTAGAGTCCCAACGCCTTGTAGATGAAGCATTTTACATTTGAAACCTTTTTCTTACCCATGCAATATCATACATGGTGTCCTTTTTCTCCACACTTATAACAAACTCCCATTCCCTTCAAATATTTAACTAGGTGATTCTTTCCACATTTATCACATGGGAAAATCCTTCTATCCTCTCTTCTATTTATCCATCATTCTCTCTACCGTTATTTTATTCTCTTTCTTCCCTTCAAATCCATAGGACTTAGAGAATTCGTTATTTATCTTATTAACACCGGATATTATTTCATCATATGTTTTGAATACATGGGTGAAAATTTCCCTTCTAAATATTGGATTAATACCACGCATAATATGATCCTTCTTACTCTTTGGATCATATGTATTGTTGTTGTTCTCATTATTTCTACTCAGTACCATTTCTAAATAATGGAATACACATGGTTAGTTTATGAATTGCAATGAATAATTCCAAACATGATAAATACCAAATGTAAATTGAACAGTTTATGGATATAATCCATAATAATAAAAATGTTTTCTTTGAGGATGTATTTACTCTTATATTCATCATAATAACTTTTAATGAAAATGTGAATTATCCTAAGCATATCTCCCGGTAGATTCGTAACCAAGATTACAACAAGGCCTGCTTTCGTGCACCAGTACCCGTTCGTGGCATTCTCAATGCAGTGTTTTTGGGTTTTACCCCTAGGTACATCTATGCATGTGCCATCTCAACCTCCTCATATCCAGACATGGATTTTATTAGTGAAAAACTCAAAAAATCTCCAAATTAACAATATTCTATAAATTTATTCTTTACTAATCTTCAATGTCTATATTAGTGTAATATTATCTAATTATAGACTAACTAAATCTATTTCCAAGGTTGTTGTTAAACATACATTGGTATAAACTATAACACCATTACCCTAGATTCCCATAGTCGGTGCATTATTTTAATACATTGGAATGATTAAAAGGAATCATGTCCTGAAAGACCGATCAATTTAGAAATTTTGGAAAATAGATTACATACATGAACATTACATTACACTTTTTGACATACAACAAAAAAATAATCATTTGAGAAATCCATTGTTCATTTATCTTAACCCTAAAACTCAATCATAGAACACTTATAAGATTCTTGGAATAATAAAAAATAAGAATAGGGGGAGCTCAGATGCTTAGTATGGGTAAATAATTTAGCTGAAGATAACATAAACAATAGGAATGGTGAATAATTGAAAACACATTCCCTTAAAAACAATAAACCTGAATACTTTATGGTAGAAATACGAGCTGAGTAAATAATTCCATAATAAAACATAGTCATGGGTATTCTACTAGTCGAATAACCGCATGAACCATCAATATTATTTTCATAATGAGGTAATGTATAATGGAAGATATTCTGAAACATTTTGTCAAGGCCTCGGCCAAGACATATAAAAATGATTAAGGCCTCGACAAAAACCATATATAAAATTGGGAAACTCAATGGCCAATTCCACCACTATTTTTCTCATGAGACCTACTAATGCTTTGAGGAGCTATAGCGGGCTCCAATCATCACTTACCATGTCCAATACATTCCTCATATGAAACAGTTGAAACATAACATAAACATTTGCATTAGAACTGTCATATAAAATTCCAATAATTTAATCATATACCACAAATGGTATAAAAATAGCACATCCATAGTCAAACTTATCCCAAAACCATCAATATAATATGGAATATGTTTATCATAATAAATCTACTTCAAACAAGTTTCAAATCCATTAATGGATGTTGACATCGATGAAAATAATTTGTAAAACTCATTGAGATAAATATCCATTTTTCCTAAAAATATTTAATAGTCAAACAATTTAGAATGAAATAAATTTTAAGAAATTTTTGAATCAATGTGTCCCATATCAATTTGAAACATTTTATTTTAATTAACATTATCAAAAAATTCCTGTCCATTTAAATAAAACCATAAAAACCATTTTGATTACTTGGACATTACTGAGAATGATTTAGAAGAATAATTTTTTAATTAATTTAATTTTCTATTTTAATAATGGATTCCTTTAAAATAATCCCATTAAAAATGCTTTTATGAAACACGGACATGGATAATAAATTTTTCCCAGTAAAAACTTACCCAAAAACAATCTCGAGTAATAATGAGATTGAGAAATTAACCCTCACCTTGCACTTCCCTTTTGTCGAGGGTACATTTAACCTCCTGTATAATGACTATAGTATGTTATTAAATTATAAAAGAATCATATTCAAATTTATTAGATTAAAAATAATTAATTTATGTATTTATAGTACTCATTTATTAATTATTTCCATGTTAAATTAACATTTTGTGTAACAATCTCTTTCATTAACATATGGGTTTTAAATTGTAATTCTTGATCGTATCATTTAGATCATGATTTAAATGATTCCATAAATATAATAAATTATGTATATATAATATATATTTAGAATATAAATATTTATAATGTATGTATATATGAAATGGAGGTCACTGTTTATGGAGACATTAGGTCGTACGCATGCATAAACGTTGTTTCCATTTTCACATCATATTTAAAAGAAGTATATTAATAAGATATATGTAAATTCATACATACATAAATACATATATATATATATCTCTCCAGTAACATTATTATTTCATATATTACATACTTATTAATAATATATTTATATATAATCATTATTGAATGGTGAACATGGAAATGAATCTCATCGTGTCATGGAGAAGGGGATCCATACATACGCACAAGCAACAATATCACTCTTTTTCATATTAAAATCAAATATAAATCAATGTTATATCATATATAACGAATAGTTAACATGTTATATTTATTATTTACATCAATAAAACAACATTATTATACCCATCCAATATAATAATGTATTGAATGAAAACTACACCACGACGTGGAGACTATAAGTCGTACCTATGCACATATGGTGACATGCCATTCATTGGATAGATAGAATGACGAATATAGTTGTACCATTTTATAATAACATAAACATATATAGAAGATACGACATTTATTGTTTAACAATGGAAACAACAAAGAAAGAAGAAGTGGATGAAGATAAGTACTTGAAAGAGGTGATTAAAAATATTTACCTCTTCTTCGGGTTCTTTCTTTTTGATTTGATAAAAAGGGCTCCATAGGATAGCTTTAGGACCAAAGGAAGGCCTCTAGGTTGAAGGGAGGACACTTTAGAGGATATTTGGTTAGGGATTGGCCGAGAAAAATGGCATTTAAGGTGTGAATTTGAGAGAATGGGGAGTGCCTTTTTTTAAGAGGGGTGAGGGCACCATAGGAAAAGATTGAAATATTATTTTATAATAAAATAATATTTGCATAATAATGGCTCCAAGTTGATTTATTCCAAAAATAAATTAGGTATGGGTCGAAATCCTCTCACCCAATAGGGTTTAGACAAGTTTAGGTTACCATTTTAACATTATATTTTTTATTTTACTCAAAGTTATATAATTTAACATTTATCACGTCTTCTTGTATTCTTACAATATATAGTTAATAAACATAATATAAACATCCAATAGAACCTAATGTGGTCCATTAATGAAATATATAATATTATTTATTCCCTTTGGCATAAAATTAAATTTTTAGGAATATTATATCAACCAATAATATAGTTTTTGTTTAAAAATTAATTTATGTCAATTTTGACACAATTTGGTAATTTGTTTTTTGTGAATTTCATATAAACCATATCACTTCGAAAACAATTTATCTAATAAAACATAACATGTCTTATTTACATATAAAATTATTATAATTCATCAAAAGTATCAAATTATATTTATTTGGATATTTATTATACCAATTATTTTAATCATTCATTAATTAGGTAATTACTGCATCATCATTTTGTCATAAATAAATTTAATTAATTAATGTCAAAAAACAATAAATAAAATACCATTAAGAAGAAAATATTTTTATATTTATAATTAATATTTATAGTCGAATTTATATTATGTATAACCCTATATTAAAATGTTTTATTTATGAAAACTTGAATTTAACACTTTTTACTCTTCTTTAAATTAAATAATAATAAATGTCTTAATCAAATCCAACTGGACCTAAAGGATCATATTTTTTTCCTAAGGTTTTTTTGTCTAATTACAATTATCCAATAGAATTAGGACATGTGTTAGGGTAATAATAAAATCATTTTTACCCTTAATTAACCTATTTACATTTTACTGTGGTAAATAAAAGTTAAATGTTATTAATCTCCAAAAAAAAAATTATCTTATTGAACCACATTTTACTTACCAATATCAACCATTCCTCTAGAAATTTTGAAATTCAATTCACAGAAGCTGAAAAATTATGTTTTATGCAAATTTAAAAATGCTCATAGGAGATGGGTAAAAGATGGTAAAAAGTTCAATACAAATTTTATATATTTAAACATATTATAAAATGACTCAAATTAATTAAATATAACTTATATAGGTATTATGTATCTATTTGTGTCTAAAATAAATTTAAATAAATATATAATTATTTCAATAAAAAATAATTTTTAAAGAGTAATTCATGGTTTTTCACTACTCATCAAAAATTGAAAGTATTCAGAAAAATACCAAAAATTCACCCTTAGATAATTATGATATTCCAAATTCAAAAATGATGTATATTTTACCAAATTAAAAACATAGATGTTTAATTTATTAATTTGAAATTAATTCCTGTAGTCAAAACCAAAAAATGGTTTTAAAAAAAGTAAAAACTATCAAAATATTGACATGTGTTTATGTCAAATTTAAATGTGAAATTAATAATAATGACCAAAATTGAATTAAATTGTAAAAATATAATATATTTATTCCTTAGAACTATTCAAATGTATAATTGAACACTATAAATTATTTTTATTTAAAAATATGTTTTCAGTTAAAATTTAGTAATTTTTACTATTCACCCAAATATGAAAGTTAACATAAAAACACCAAAAATTTATCAAAACTAAATTTTTATTTCCCGATTCTAAATCATAAGTTCATTTTTTCAATTTGAATTTATAAAATTGTCAAATATTAGATTTAAAAAGGGTTCTCCCTTAAAAGCCGGTAAAATTTAATTTTTTTTAAAAAACTTCTTATATCTGAAAAAATTGAATTTGTTCTTTATATTATGTCTAAGAAACACATAATAAGGATTTTAAAATTATATAATGTATATAAGATTCAAAATTCAGTTAATAATATTTATAACTACTTTTTGAACGGCTAGTTTGGTAATATTGTGGTGCACCTGAACTCGGTGTTGCATGTAGCACAAGCTATTAAATTACATTAATGAGATAACGTACTATTAGATCTTGGGCTGTCACATATATTTATTTTACATGATTTTTGAAAGTGTATGAATGTTATAGATTCATTAGATAAGAGTATTCCATTATCTCTTTTATTAAAGGTAGATATATGAAACTTCACTAAAAATATAATTTTAGTGGAGTATGTACATCCCAAATGATAATATATATCATGAATCATATATTTTTATTGATATTATAAGTTTAAAATTATTTTATTTTTTATTGGGGCATGTTATTCGAATGTTATCAAATCATTAAGTTTTCTTTTTTCAAAATTTGTATTCACCGGTTCATGTGTTATAGTATGGACCAATCTTATTTAAGAGGTGTATATAAAACTTCAATATCATGTAATATCATGAATTTAGTTATGCATTATATATTATTTATTTTAATTAATGATATTCAATCATGGGGAAAAATATTTAAGGTGTCTAATGTGAAATTGTTTTTGTGTTACCATCTCATAATTTATCAAGATTTCACATGATTTTGATTTTAATAATGGACTGCTATGATATTTTTAACATGAAAAACCTTTCATTCATTATACTCATTTTATTTTTGGAGAATAATTTTATAACATTCATTTCCCTTTTTTATGTACTCATGAGATCAAAATAATATTTTTATGATAAATTTTTATTATATCAATATTCAAACAAAAAATAATTCACCAATACACAATGAAATATAAAAATGAATCCAAAAACGTTTTTCAAATTCCACCAATGATTATTTAATTCATTTTAATCTAGGATGTAATTTGAATTTTTTAAATGAATCATCATGTAAGATTTAAGTTTGCACTCATGTATAGATCCTTAAATTTTCTTTCTAAATATTATCTTTGGACATTATATAGATGCCTTGGGGTTTGAAAATGTACTAAAAGTTTGTGAAGGTCATTTGGATCTCGAAACACCAATTTTTGGGAAAACAGACCAAGTCACACGGTTCATCCACAGTTAGTGCACAGTTTTCCTAACCATGATGAATGAGTATTATAGGACAGTGGCACCTCACATGGTTGTCACACATTCATGCAACAAAACCATGTGAACACCATTTTTTCCCAGGTTTTGGCAGAACCATCTCCCACAGTTTTTTCCCTATTTGAAAAATCGTGCGGGAAAACCAAGAAGAAGATAAAAACCTTTGTTAAATTTATAAAATTCCCATAATGATTTATTAATCCAATCCATTTTCCCCTAAACTATTTTTATGTGGGATTGACCTAGTTCCAAATCATTTTAAAGCATTTAGAAGATCCAAACATGGAATCAAGAGATATACTTCATCAGGAATCATATTGAGCTTTCGTTTGTCACGTTGGATGCATAATGTTAAGTACATGAGTCTTCTTTAGCTGCTCTTATTCTCTTCCAATCTGGAAAATTATATAGCCATGTGAGAAAATTTCACCTTTTCTTATATCCACAGCAATTCGATGAAAATCAAGGGTTGATACTATAGGGGGTGGCTCGTACAACCCCAAAGTAGTTGGTCTATGACTCATCCCTAAAGTTTGTTGTTTTTGGAATGCTCTTGTGGGTCCCCCCAATTTCATTGGGAACTGTTTATTAAATTTACAGGGTGTGATTGTACTTTTTATAATCATATTATTATGTTCTATCCCAATAAGTGATTATTTTTTAGTGGTTACACCCCCAACACAAACTACCTCATGTCGAAGGTAATGCCATAATTGGGTTTTTAGTGTTCCGACACGTTTTAGACAATGATCATGTGTGCCTTTGCTTGATCATTTTTAAGGTGAGTCTTCTTGTTATAAATGGCTTGTTATTAATGAGAGTTTCATAATGGTATGTACCATGTATGCTCACCACTGGACCCACCTATAGTAAGTGCTTAATGATGGTTATTAAATGTGAAAATTGAAATGAAATGTACACTATATATATAACTTGGCCTTAATAAATGTGATTGAATAATGGTTTCATGTCTGTAGCACCCCTTTCTATGTTAATTAAAGGTAGCATAGTGAACATCCTTAATTGAATATTCCATAATGGTAAATAAAGGAAGGATTAATTGGTTGTAAGGAAAAGTCCCATATGCACACTAATATATGTAATGGAATGGACCATTATATAAATGGATTGACTGAAGATCGACTTGGATTATGAGAGAATAATTCATTATGTCTCGGGTACACCATTTCAATTCTAGGATACAGTTTTCATAGGTAGATATGTACATAGACTATAGTTATTATTTATTCCTTGGATTCCTAGTATAACACCATTGGGTCCCTTTATTTATAATAGGATACCTCAGATACACTCCTTAGATCCATCACTAACTACGAGGTTCCATGGTTAAATCCCATAGGGCGCTATCTTTTCATAGCCTAGTTTTACCTTGGTTGATCACCTTGGAATCAATAGGCACCTTATTGGGGAATTCCTTGGATTAAGCTCATTAGATTACACTATTACCCCTTATCTAGACTCAGATTCTATTGAGTTAGCTTTCTGTGAGTTTAGGTTACCGTGGTTTTTACAATAGAACTCTCTCACTGAATATCATCGTCTGGTTTCCATATTACATCTTAAGACCTACACTATGTATACTATCATGAGGTGATTTCAGTGTTGGATATCCGTCACATGACCTATTCAAATTAAATAGAAATTTATTAATTATGAACATGTTATATTTTGAGACACTAGCAGAGGGCAGAAACCAGTACATGGTTATTTAGTTATGTTGTACTGATTTATTTAATTTATATATGCATGACATCACACTGCTATATTACATAATACTACTAGAAAAATAGGTATTTGCGACGGGCCTTTTGCGACGGGATCCCGTCGCAACAACAATTAGTTGCGACGGGCCCATCGCTAAAGATATTATTTGTGACGGGTATCCTTCCCATCGCAAATATTACTCCGTATATTTTTAAAAACTTTTAAAATAGTAATTGCGACGGGCCCCGTCGCAACAGGTATTTGTGACGGGCCCCGTCGCAACAGGTATTTGCGACGGGCCCGTCGCAAATAGTACTTGCGACGGGACCCGTCGCAATTATGTTTTTAAAAAAAATGAAAAACTATTATTAAATTATTTTAATAGATATAAAAATAATACTATTTGCGACGGGCATAGTATCCCGTCGTAAATACTATAAAAAAATAAAAAAAAATTATTAATAAATTATTTTAATTAATATAATAATAATCCTATTATAATTCAAAAATAAAAAATAATAAAATATTAATAAATGATTTTAATTAATATAATAATAGACTTATAATTCACAAATAAAAATAATAAATTATTAATAAATTATTTTAATTTATATAATAATAATAGAATTATAATTCAAAAATAAAAAATAACAGAATATTAAGAAATGATTTAATTAATATAATAATATTAGAATTATAATTCATAAATCAAAAAATATTAATAAGTTATTTTAATTAATATAAAAATAATAGAATTATTTTACATTCAAATATTAAAATATTTCAAATATTACAAAAAAATATAATTAAATTATAATATTATAAAATTTTAATATATATATATAATTTAATATTACAAAATATAAATAATATTATTATTCATATTAATATTGTTATTTCAAAATATAATATTATTAATATTTTATAATGAGATAGATATTACGAATAGAAAAAAAATTCATATTTTGATTTAACAAACTTTATAACAAAAAAAACTCTAATATGAAGGAGGGGGGAGGGGGGGATCTGCAGATTCTGGTCGAGGAAACTTCATCCCTAAAGCATGAGTGAGTCGGCACATGTACTCCATCTGCTCCTGGTGCTGCTGCTGCCACCGACTCATCTGCTCCTCGTACAGCTGTTGCTGGCGTCGACGCTCCTCCTCATGCTGCTGCTGCTGCTGACGCATCTGCTCCTGCTCCTATCGGAGACTCTCTATCAGTGTAGTCAGAGATCGCAACTGATCCTCATACTGTGTAGCAGAAGAAGATGCACGAGCTCCTCTCGAGTTGGACGCCGATATCGCAGCACTGCCATAATAATCTACGGGAGTTAGTTGAGAGCTAATACCAACTACTCGACCCTTCTCGAAGGCATACTGGGTGGCCTGCATCCATGCCACCTCATCAAACTGATGGCCAGTGGTCTGATCTGATGACTCGGCCTAACTCTCAGACCGGGTGTGTGACGCTGCGGCCTCATATGACTCATGTAGTTGCAATTTAAAATTATAATTGTGAATATATTATATGCAGTTAATTTTTAAACTTGAAAACAAATAATACTGACCACGATGTGATTCTGACGATCACCTCTGAGCTCCCCAGTAGCAGGATCACTATACATCCTCTGATATACGTCGTACTCCATAATATCGGGGTGCTCGACAGCCTATAAGAATAAAAAATAAACTGTTAATATTTATAGTTATATGAAATATTTATAAATAATGTACATACCAGATGCTGTCTATGAGTACTGAAAGAACGACTCCCAGCTCGATGAGTCATCTCTTGTCTCCCCCGATTCTACCACCCCACCGATGATCTCCTCTGAAAGGCACCACTCAACCAGTACGCACATAATCCATCTCATACATTGGATGAAATGTACTCTGGTCGGTGTGCTCTACATGACTCGTCCAAATCTGACACTCCTGCTTTCTTCATGGTAGCTTTTCTTAAATTGTGAAAAAACTGACGAAAGCGATCACGCATGGCCACCTCACATGCCTTGTGGATGGCATCATGCATGGTATCCTCGATCGGATACCATAAACCCTACAAATAAATCAAAATATCATGTTAGAAATGAAATAATTTTTAAAATAAAAATTATTTATTTATGTACGTACCAACCAATGGCCGAACATGGCCTGCTGCACATCAATGGGAATATGCTCCCATGTGGTCCATGGATGAGAGAAATTGTTGCGCAAAATAGCGCTGCCCTATCCGATTGCTATATGTGGAAAACTGTAAAAATAATAAACATTTATTATGTGAATAGATTAATGAAATCTAAGTCAAATCCACAGATTATCACACAGGTTATCACACCTATGTGTGTATGGATCAAACCCAATACGTGGACGTCTCTCAGGAATGGGGTCAGGAATCATCAATCGTGTAAGACCACTCCCCCTCCACGTACTCCCTAGAGCGCGTGCAGGCTGTGGGTCATCTGCCAGCAACTCATCCGCATCGAAAGGCAGGTCAGCATCCGCCAACTCACGAAATGTCTCATCGTCCATCTGAAACAGAAAATGTTAATGTTGTTAGAAAATAATTGATAGTTACTATTATATATATACATATATATATATATATATATATATTGTGATTGTATATAACTACCATGGAATTCTATCAGTGTTCAGCTTCATCATCATCTTCATATATGTCAATGTAATCTTCATATTCCTCCTCAACATCATCGATATCCATTCGAGTTCCAGTTGATTCATCTCTTACCATTTCAAATTCATATGTGACATCATTAACATCATCGTCATCACCGACTCTTAAATGTGGGGTGTTGTCATCGATACTCATGTCTCTTTGTAAAAAAGATTGATTTTGATGACTCTCTTGAAAAACTCCAATTTTTTTCACATCAGTGAAAGCACATTCACTTTGACTAAACTGATTGTCTCGAATTTTGATTTTTATTACACTCCACCAATCAGTCAAGTCTCTTGATGTAGCACAGTACTTTGCATAATAAACTTGATGTGCCTGTTGAGCCAATAAGAATGGTTCATTTACTGCGAGAACACTTTTACATTTAATATCGATGATTCCATGAGTCGGATGAACACACACGCCTCTCTATGTATCCAACCACCGACATTTGAACATGATTATGTAATGTTGTCCAATATAACAGAGTTCAATGATTTCATCAAGTATGCCATAAAAGTCAACTTCATTTTCTCAATGATTAGATCCTCTCAAGCTAACTCCACTGTTCATTTTTTTTTTCAATTCCCCATATGCATGTGTGTGAAATCGAAATTCATTCACCACATATGCATTATATGTTTTAACAAGTTTGGAAGGTGGGTTACTCAATATACACATCCGTTTGTCAATTTTATCAGCATGTCGAGACACCTGAAAATTTGTGAAATAATTATCAATATAGTAAACTATACATTGAATGAGTTGCTAAAAGATAAATAATTTATGTTACCAGTTTTTGAAACCACTGAGAGAAATTTTTCAGTCGGCGTTCTTCGAGAGCAGCTGCTGTAATTTGTGGAATTTGTTTCTTGATATGATTATCATACAACCTATTAAAACCAAAGCTATTTACTGTAACATAAATGATAGAATAAGTGATTTAAACACTTACAGTACAAGTGATGTCATCTCTTCACAGTTGAGCAGAACATACATATGAGCTCTGTGATGTTCATCATCCGAAAGACAGCATTCATAAAATCCACCAAAACCATGCTCAGGCAGGTTGAAAAAAGATAATTGATTGTAGATATCATCAATATTCCTCTCGTTCCTTCCCATTCGGTTGTGTTTTGAAGGATACTCAGATTCAAAATAATGGGAGCATAAAAAAGATATTTCCTCTTGCAAATAAGCTTCTGCAATAGATCCTTCAACAGATGCTTTTTTACGTACTTTTCTTTTTATTTTTTGCATGCATCTTTCAAATGGGTACATCCATCAAAACTGTTCTGGACCTCCAAATTTGGCTTCATATGGAAAATGTAACATCAAATGTTCCATTGAGTCGAAGAAAAATGGCAGAAATATTTTTTCCATTTTACATATAATTACAATAACATCTTCTTCAAGTTTTCATAGAGCATCATAATCTGTTGTAGCCGCACAAATTTCCTGAAAAAAATGAGACATGTTTTTTATGGTATCCCAAATCATAGAATTCAACAGACCTCTTAATCCAATGGATATAAGTCTTTCCATTATAACATGACAATCATGACTTTTTAATCCAGTAATATGAACATTCTTTACACATCTACCCAAATTGGAAGCACAACCATCTGAAGTCTCAAATCTGCAATCCACTGACAAAATAATAAACGGTTTTCTTTAGACAGTGTATAAGCTGATTTTAGTTTCAGTATCCTTTCTGTTCTGACATTCTCAAACAGTTCCAGTTCTGGACGCCTGCAAATTTGGGCAAGATCTAAACATGCATTTACATTGTCTTTCCTTTTTCCTAGTGTATCCAAAACTGTATGAAACAAATTATCAAAACAGTTCTTCTCAATGTGCATGACATCTAACATGTGTCGGACCAACAAATCAGACCAATATGGAAAATACCAAAATATGCTACGTTTAATCCAATTGTGTTCTTTCCAAAAAACAGAAATTTTCTATTGGCTTATTGTGGGACCATAAGTGACGGGAGTTAATGAAAATACAACTGATTTTAACTCCGAACCTGATAGCATTTTTGGAGGTCCATCCCTTTCAACTATTCCTTTTCTGAAATGAGACTTGTTTCTGCGAAAAGGATGATCAGCTGGAAGAAATCTGTGATGACAGTCAAAATAACAAGGTTTCTTTCCATGAATGAGCATAAATTCTTTGTTCTCTCCAATATAGTAAGGACATGATTTCTGACCATGTGTAATCCAGCCAGATAACATCCCATAAGCTGGGAAGTCACTAATTGTCCACATCAATGCTGCTCTCAGTATGAAATTCTGTTTCGTTGCAACATCATATGTACAGACACCAGTACTCCACAATAAACTCAATTCATCAATTAATGGTTTCAAATAAACACCAATATTTTTCTTCAGATGTCCTGGAATTAGTAAAGTCAAAAATATATATGGCTCCTTCATCAACATCCATGGAGGTAAATTGTACGTAGTTAAAAAAACAGGCCAACATGAATATTGACTACCATAAGATCCAAACGGGCAGAAACCATCAGTGGAAAGGCCTAGTCGAACATTCCTAGCTTCTAAAGCAAAGTATGGATGCACTCTATCAAAATGTTTCCATGAATCACCATCGGCTGAATGATTCAAGCTTTTATCGGTTGAAATATTCTCTTTATGCCATGACATCATTGTCGCTGTATTCTTAGACATGAATAAACGCTGATGTCTGGATGTAAGCGGAAAATATCTCAACTGTTTTACAGGAATCAAACCAGACTTCCCATGTTGTCCTTCATTATATCTCAGTTTTCCACATGTGGGACAACTATCCAACGACTCATTTTCCCCAGAATATAAAATGCAGTCATTTGAACATGCATGAATCTTCTGACAAGTAAGTCCCAAATTTCGAACCAACCTCTTTCTCTCATAGCAATTTGTAGGAAAAACATTTCCTTCGGGTTACAGTGTTTTAAGCAAAGAAAAAATCTGGTCAAAACAGGTGTTTGACATTCCGTTATCTGATTTGATAGCCATAAATTTTACAACTACTTCTAATTTTCTAATCTTGCAGCTAGGATATAATGAATCCTCAGCAGACCTCAACAACTCATAAAATTCAGACGGTGGCAACTCAGGATTTGAATCTCTATAAGCCGGAGTTTTTGTGTGTTGAACAGATGAACCGGCAACATCATGTACTAAATCTTGAAACCAAGATTGATCCAGAATCAAGTTTGTATCACCTGCTATGGAACTGCGTTCACCGTGTTGATACCAAAAAACATAATCTGGTTGAAAACCAAAACGCAAGAGATGTCCCCCCACTTTGTCAAATGTTCCAAACGTTCTCAATGCACATTTTCTACAAGGGCATTTTATTTTGCCTTCTGAAACAAATTCTGGATTTTATGCTGCAAATGATAAAAACGTCTCCACACCCTCTACATATACTGGATTTAAACCAGAACCGTTTGGATTTCTACGTTGATTTATCCATATGTAGTCACCTAATAATGATTGTTGACGACCTTGTTTTTTCCATATTTTTCTATAAAATATAAAAGCATTACTGGTTTTGAATAATTTGTTAGAAAAAACACCCAAGCAAGGATAATTATAGAGTTTACATCATACACGACTGATTCAAACTTTTTATTGAGATTGACCTAAAAATTGACCCTTTAAGAATTGAATATGTTGAGAATAAAGCAAAACCTGTTACAAATATTGATAATTTTAATATTGTATAAATTTGTTATTATTTACATAGTACTAATATTATTTTTTCATAAATATTAATTATATAATAATAACATTATTACATTATTAGAATATTTTATTATTAATATTAAAATAATATAATTTTCTATTTTATATACAATTCTCCTTTCATCTGTGTGTTTAACATTCAGTCTCCACATGTAATATTTGCATTCACATTCACCTCTCCATTAGTGAGTAGGTTGATGATTTTGAAAAAGAATGAAAATATTACATGTGGAGACAGAAAACACACAGATGAAAAAAGAATTTTATATAATATAGAAAATTATATTATTTTAATATTAATAATAAAATATAATAATAATGTAATAATGTTATTATTCCTAATTATTGGTAATTATTCCTAATTATTGGTAATTATTCCTAATTATTGGTAATTATACCAATAATTAGGAATAATTACCAATAATTAGGAACAATAACATTATTACATTATTAGTATATATTATTATTATTATTAAAATAATATAATTTTCTATATTATATAAAATTCTCCTTTCATCTGTGTGTTTTCTGTCTCCACATACAAATATTACATGTGGAGACAGAAAACACACAGATGAAAGGAGAATTGTATATAATAAAAAAAATTATATTATTTTTATATTAATAATAAAATATACTAATAATGTAATAACGTTATTATTCCTAATTATTGGTAATTATTTTGACTTATTGGTAATTCTTACTAATTATTGATAATTATTACTAATTATTGGTAATCATTACGAATCATTACTAATTATAGGTAATTATTCCTAATTATTGGTAATTATTCCTAATTATTGGTAATTATTCCTAATTATTGGTAATTATTCCTAATTATTGGTAATTATTGGTAATTATTGGTAATTATTGGTAATTATTGGTAATTATTACCAATTATTGGTAATTATTACTAATTATTGGTAATTATTCCTAATTATTGGTAATTCTTACTAATTATTGATAAGTATTACTAATTATTGGTAATCATTACGAATCATTACTAATTACTGGTAATTATTCCTATTTATTGGTAATTATTCCTAATTATTGGTAATTATTCCTAATTATTGGTAATTATTGGTAATTATTGGTAATTATTGGTAATTATTGGTAATTATTGGTAATTATTCTTAATTATTATTAATTATTGTTAATTATTACTAATTATTATTAATTATATGTAATTATTACTAATTATTGATAATTATTTGTAATTATTACTAATTATTGGTAATTATTTTCAATTATTGCTAATTATTGGTAATTATTACTAATTATTGCTAATTATTTGTAATTATTACTAATTATTACTAATTATTACTAATTATTGGTAATTATTACTAATTATTACTAATTATTAGTAATTATTGGTAATTATTACTAATTATTGGTAATTATTATTAATTATTTCTAATTAGTGGTAATTATTGATAATTATTACTAATTATTACCAATTATTACTAATTATTACGAATTATTGGTAATTATTCCTAATTATTGGTAATTCTTACTAATTATTGATAATTATTACTAATTATTGGTAATCATTACGAATCATTACTAATTATTGGTAATTATTCCTAATTATTGGTAATTATTCATAATTATTGGTAATTATTCCTAATTATTGGTAATTATTGGTAATTATTGGTAATTATTGGTAATTATTATTATTTATTGGTAATTATTACTAATTATTGGTAATTATTTGTAATTATTGGTAATTATTGATAATTATTTGTAATTATTACTAATTATTTGTAATTATTACTAATTATTGGTAATTATTACTAAATATTGCTAATTATTGGTAATTATTACTAATTATTACTAATTATTGGTAATTATTACTAATTATTACTAATTATTGGTAATTGTTGGTAATTATTGGTAATTATTTATAATTATTACTAATTATTGTTAATTATTACTTATTATTGCTAATTATTGGTAATTATTATTAATTATTACTAATTATTAATAATTATTGCTAATTATTGGTAATTATTACTAATTATGGATAATTATTGGTAATTATTACTAATTATTGATAATTATTTGTAATTATTACTAATTATGGATAATTAATGGTAATTATTATTAATTATTTTTAATTATTTGTAATTATTACTAATTATTGGTAATTATTTGTAATTATTGGTAATTATTATTAATTATTACTAATTATTGTTAATTATTAAGAATTATTACTAATTATTACTAATTATTACTAATTATTACTAATTATTGGTAATTGTTACTAATTATTACTAATTATTGGTAATTATTGGAAATTATTACTAATTATTGGTAATTATTGGAAATTATTACTAATTATTGGTAATTATTGAAAATTATTACTAATTATTGGTAATTATTACGAATTATTTGTAATTATTACTAATTATTACTAATTATTGGTAATTATTACTAATTATTACTAATTATTGTTAATTATTGGTAATTATTACTAATTATTCCTAATTATTGTTATATATTACTAATTATTAGCATTTATTCTTAATTATTGGAAATTATTACTAATTATTCCTAATTATTGGTATTTATTACTAATTATTAGCATTTATTCTTAATTATTGGAAATTATTACTAATTATTCCTAAGTACCATTAACTATGAACATTGAATACTAATAATTTAAATTTATTAAGTAACAAAACAATGTAAACATAATTAAATTACAACTAATTAAGATAATTGAAACTAATAAAAAATTTAAAATAATTATTAAATTAAAATGAACATAAATACTTTTAAAATTGATCTGAGGTTGATCTCTGATCGTTGTTGAAAACTTCAATATCAACTCCTAAAAAAATTAAACTTAAGAAACTCTAAAATCAAAAAATATAGTTTTGAGAGAAGTAGAAGATTGAGTTTGAGATTGAATGAAAAAAACGGATGGGGGTATTTATAGATTAGATCATTTGCGACGGGTCTATTTGCGATGGGATACCCGTCGCAAATAGTATTATTTGTGACGGTACCCGTCGCAAATACCTTAGCCCTCATTTATTATGGTCAACGGTTAAATAATTATTCACGACGGGACCCATCGCGAATAATAACCTGCTGGCATACTATTTGCGACGGGGGTAGATTTCAGTCACAAATAGCTTTTACCGCCACCAGTTATTTGCGACGGGGGTAGATTCTCGTCGCAAATATCTTTTAACGCCGCCGATTATTTGCGACGGGCGGTAACCACCCGTCGCAAATAACATTCCCGCGATTTGGCGCGCAAAGCGCGCCAGTCCTTTTGCGACGGGGCAAGCTAACCCGTCGCAAATAAGTTTTTAACCGGACTATTTGTGATGGGATTTATCCCCGTCGCAAATAACCCGTCGCAAATACCCATTTTTCCTGTAGTGTAACACATGACAGAAGTTATAGAGACCATTGGTGGTGGCCCACTGCGATTTATGTCTACCCTCTCCAGGTGTTGTTTTCTACTTGGAGAATATAACATGTTTTCTGTTATTGACAAAGGAAATAATGCAACTTCCAAGACCTAATTGTGTGCTAATTGGATGTATGTTGATTGGTGATGACCAGTAGAATCTCGAGAAACATGCTATAGAATTGTTTTCTTTTACCTTGTGGAACATGTTATGATTTTTTTCTTGCATCCATGCTTTCCATTATTCATGTGACATGACATTACAACATCATTGTTTGAGTTGATACAGTTATTGTTTTCCTTGTCTATCTATTGCATCAGTTTTCTTCCGTTGTTTATTTATATTTCTTCCATTATTTACTATACTATAATATAACTTAATCTATGCTACACCCTGTTAATGAGGGAATAGTCTTCCAATGGACACACCCAAGGCCCTCTCTCTTTGTCAGCAGCCTCTGGCATTTGGGAAGATGTGCTTGAGGCCGTGTGGCCCACCGGGCTCATGACACCTGTTAAGTGGAATCCGGGTCTGGGTCATCACAAAGTGGAATCATTGGTTGTTTCTTTTTTTAATTTACTATTTGGAGACAATATATTTGAGAATTGGAACACATGGGACTTTGTGATAAGCCATGATTGGGCGTTGCAAACCCATGTTCAAGGTAAAATCCAGGCTACCCATAATGAAATTGTTGTAGAATTTTTCCTATTACAATTGTTGTTGTTTCAACGTTGGGTGACTCAAATTTTGTGTGGAGTTCTTGATTATTACTATTGGGAAATTTACTCTATCTTTTCCCTGATGATATGAGGGAATGTATTATTTCTACATGCATCATCATAGGCACCTGTAATTCACATGACATGCAAATTTCAATGCCATATAGGTGTATTTCACTAGTTTTTATTGTGTGATATTCAAGTGATTGTTGAGTGATGTGGTGATAATAAATTGTAATTATATTACATTGGCTTCGATTGAGTGATTTACTATCTCAATTCATGAGGTGTATGGGCCCTTTTGGGTTGGAGAGAGTAATTGACCATGTCAAGTGATTATGCTATATGTAAATTGGTGTCATTTTCTTATATGTGTTTTGGAACTGATTCATCAGAAAAAACTAACCATTATAACGCGAATCCTGAAATCAAAAAGGAATTGGTTTCTCATCCTTAATCCCATATTTCATGTTTATAAATGGTAAAGGAGTGAACATAAGAAGTAACATCAAAATGACATAAAATATATACTGACAACTTACAGATACAATGCAGTCGCAGTGGTTACTATTTGTAGTATTCTTTGGGTAGTGAGTTTTTCTTACGATCTGTTTCTTCTAGTTTTACTTTATTTTTCTTCAAAGAATGTTCTACGTTTTTTCATGGAATTTATAGACTAATTATGCCATTTCATCCTCCTGACATTCACTGGGATGATGGTTATGAACAAGCTCCAGACTTTGTGGGCCCTGAGCCACCAGTTTTACTTCCAGGAGTACAACCTAAGGCATCGGATACTGTACCTCATCCGATCACTGATTCCCAAGTCTATGAGATCTTCATATGTATGATGCAGTCTATGATTGGAGCTCCACAAGATTCAGTTACAATGGAATATCTGACACAAGTGATCCAACAACGGCATCATCATACGTTTTCAAGGGATGGAGGTTCTCAGGTTGTTGAGTATTGGCGAGAAGACATGCTATCTATATTTGATCATCTAGAAAATCCTATTGAGTAGAGAGTCATGCATGATACATAAATTCTTCGCTATTCATCCATGTATTGTTGGGATGTCATTATCCATGTCAAATGTCATCGGGGCTTGTTACGGGTTGACTTCCCGACTGCCTTCTACAATAGGTTTTTTCTTCATTCACTATGAGATGACAGAGCTAGATTTTTCTTGCATCTCGAGCACGGTTGTATTCCAGTTATAGAATATTCAGCATGTTTCACTGATTTATAACTCTTTTCACCGCTTCTAGTAATATATGAGCTTTCACATGCTATACATTTTTAGGATTGGCTCAAGTACACCATACAAAATCAAGAGAATGTATTTCTCCTTACACCTTCACGGAAGTAGTTGATCATTCCATTATCATTGATCGTAACATGCGGTATGGAGCGAGTATTAGGTTTAAAGGACTAGTTCTGCATGAGGCCAATAGTTCATCTAGTGACAGGAACCATTCTGTTGAGTATTTTCTCAGGGTATTGGAAACCAAAGTATCCAGTTTGATAGTTCTATTGTCTGTCATCAGTTTGTAATGCAAGGGAATAACAATACCTAGTGTGATAGATACCCTATGGAATTTCAGGATTGTGGCCATATGGGTCATCTTCACTACTATTTCTTAAGCTTTACACCAGCTTCATGGGGGAATGGAAAATTTATAGCTCTACCATTTGGAGTGAGTTCTTTTGTGATGTGTCAAGCATAGATTTGGAGTAGCACTGGAAGGTATGATCAATGAAGAGGTCATGAATGTGGTAGTCTAATTTTTGATCACCAGTAGTTTCGGTAGATAATTCATGATCATGGTAGTCCATCTGTTGTAGAGTTCTGTGGATCAGGACTATTGCATGCCTTATAGCTGATACCTGATGATCAGGATATAGGACCATCTATAGTAGGAGTTACGATTCTAGTAGCCTCTACTGCTATCTCTAAAATGTTGGATACATGTTCTTCAATCTATTTTATTTTTGTATCTGCTGTGGAATGTATCGTACTAGAGATACAGTATCACTATGTTGTAATGACCCTCAATAAATTGTTAGGAATACCGATAAAGGGCATACGTAAGGGAAAGGACTATGCCCTTGAGGTTTGAAGTCACCCCTTCATGTGGAATGTCTTTGTTCTCGAGATGACAAGCTTCGATTCCATTCTCATGATGGATTGGTTGGTCCACTATCAAACCTTTTTATACTGGTATCATCTAAGGGTTTCATTAATATCACTAGAAGAAAACACTTATCTTTTCAAAAGCATGTGGGACGTCCAGGAAAGGAGAGATGGACTAAATCATCATGGGATAGGTGGACTAAATTCCAATATTGAAATTATTTTAATGGAGGATCAGGGATTGATTGCATATGATTTTTGTCCGATTGTTTATCATTTCAGGGAACTCATTCTGGTTGAATTTTCCAGCTTACCTCCGAATATAGAGGTATAGTTTACAATTTAGATGGTTCTAGTAGTAGCTCCAATGTCCAATAATCCATACGTGATGTAATCTACTAAGCCACAAGAGCTCAAGATGAAGAGAGAACACTTAGAGGAACAACTCATTAAACGGCCCAAAACATCATCTTGGGGTAAACCAAAACTTTTCTCTAAGAAAGTGGATTGAAATATCCATTTATTCCAAGATAAAAAAAGGATTAACCCGCATAAAGTCAAGAAACAATATCTACTTCCTCTAATAGATGTTTTCTTGGAACATATCTGAGGATCATAGGTTTTCTCTATGATCGACATGAGATTTGGTTATCATTAGGTGTCAGTCAGACCCTCAGACATACCTCGTACAACATTCTGTTGTAGGAATTATCTATATGTGTATCTGTTTATACTTTTTGGTGTAATGAATTCACCTTCTATTATCATGGATTTAATGAATAGGGTTTTCCATCCTTAGTTGGACACTTTTTTCATGTTCTTTGTGGATGACATCTTGATGTATTCACACACTTGTAATGACCATGACAATATTATAGATATCGTTCTGAGTACACTGAGAGAACATTAGCTTTATGAAAATCATGAAAAATGTGACTTTTAGATTGACAAGGTACACATCTTGGGTCATATTATTTTAGAATCTGTTGTATCAGTTGACCCTGAAAATGTCAGTGTTTTAGTTTCTTGGGAGCATCCCAAGAATGAGTTTGACATCATGTATTTCTTGTAGCTGGATGAATATTATAGTCCTTTCATAAAAGGATATTATTATCTTGTTTCATGTCATAATTGTCTAAGTAATAAGGGTGTCAAGTTCACAAGGTCATTGGATTGTGATAAATAATTTTTGAGATGAATGAGGGGCTTGTATCTGCACTAATTCTGATTCTACCATAACCTAGAAATTGATATATTGTCTTATGTGATGCATCATACATTGTCCTTAGAGTAGTGTTTTTGTAGGAAGATGAAGACATTGCATATGGATCTCACAAGTTGAGGCCTCATGAGAGAAATTACCCAACACAAAACCTCAAACTAGCATCAGTCATCCAAGACATACATTGTTGTATACACTATCTGTTGGGTGAGGGCATTGATGTTTATATAGATAAAAAAAGACTCAAGTATATCTTCAATAAGTGTTATATAAACTTCCACAATAAAATATGGGTTAAATATCTACAATCCTTTTATTTGGAGATTTTCTATAATCCTAGAAAAGGCAATGTGGTTTTAGATGAATTGATTCAGAAAACAAAAATTCATGCCATACAGGAAGCCAATGGAAAATGGATGTTAACGGACCTCTTTTCTGAACATAATCTAAAGGTTCACGATAGTCATGAGCAGTCTTACCTATCATCCTATATAGTTACGTCTTCCCTCATTGATAATGTGATTAGTATACAATTTTCAGATCCTGAAGGATTGGTTCCACGTGAGAGTATATCAAGAGATAACCCACCAGAGGATTTCCCTATGGAAGGATATGAAATCTTGCATCCATGTGGACGTATATGTTTTCATATATATGTGAGATAGGAGTTGATGAAAGATTCATATACTTCCTAGTGGGTAGTTCGACCAAGAAGCACGAAGATGTATCTAGTTATGCAACGCTAGTGTTGGTGGACTAAAAAGAAACGTCAGATTGCAGTCTTCATCCATAGATGTTCCACCTGTCTCTAGTTGAAGGAGGAGAACGAGAGACCTGAAGGATTGTTATAGCCACTTACAACATCAGAATGGAAATGGGAAGATGTTTTTATGGATTTTTTATTCAGCTTACCTTGGTCGTCGAGGGGTAGCGATGCTATCTCGGTTGTCATTGACAGAATACTGAAATCATCCAACATCATTCCTATTCAAGAAACCTTCTCAATTGATGAATTGGGAAGACCATATGATTGTGAGATCATACGTCCAAACAGGGTTCCATGTACTATCGATTCAGATAGGGATGCTGGTTACACATTACAAGTCTAGAAGGGGTTGTAGAAATATATGAGAACTCAAGTGATTCTAAGCACAAATTTCTACCTTCGGACTGATGGAAAATCAAAACAGAAAATTCTTGTTTTAGAGGATATGATTTGAGCATGCATTCTTGATTTTGATGGATCATGGGAGAAGAATACCCATCTCACCAAGATCATTATAATAACATTTTCAAGACAACAATTCAGATGGATCCTTTTGAGGCCTTTTAAGGTAGGAAATGATGTTGACCCTTCCACTGTCTAGAGGCTGGTGATGTCGCCCTACATGGTCCTCATCTTGTTTAAGAGTCTTCAGAACATGCCCAGGTGATCAGGAATCGTATGACTATAACTCAGTCTAGACATAAATCCTATGTTGATCATCATCGATTACTTCTTAGGTTCATGGTTCAGCATCATGTTTTCCTTTTGGTATCTCCCAGGCTAGGGAATATACCGTTATGATAGAAGGTAAATTTGTTGCCTCGTTATGTTGGGTAATTCAAGATTCTAGAGCAAGTCGGTCCAATAGCATATCGGTTTCTCCTACCTCAGAGGTACCACTCCAAGAATGATGTATTTTATGTATTTTATCTTTTAAAATATCATTTTGACATGTAGTATACATTTTATCCCGAGGAAGTTAACTTAAAAGTTGATGCTTCCTTTGAGGAGTATCCATTATGCATCGTTGACCGAATAACGAAGTCTCTCCGAGGAATGTTTTTCCCTCCCGTATGGGTGATATGGTTGCATTATTGTGTACATGACGAATCTTAGGAGAGGGAATCTGTTGTATGTGCCCAATGCCTAGAGCTGTTCTCAAATAGTGTTTCCTTACCTTTGGAAGGAGAACTTAGGGGAATGTTCTTATAATGGAAGAAGACTGAAAGATCCCTAATTTTCACACATGTTTGGATCCTTAGTGTTTCAATGTAAATCCTTACATTGGACCTTATATAGAGTAATTTTGATTTAGCAATGGTTCTGAGAGAGTTTGAGACATTTTCATATCTGAGAACACCAATTTTTTAGAAAATAGTATGTGTCACATGGTTTGTGCAGGGTCAGTGATGGTTATCCTAACCATGCAGATTGTGTTTTATCTGACATTGGCACCTTGCATGGTTACCACATGACCGTGTAGCCAAATCGTGTGAGCTCCCCATTTTCTGTTGTTCTGCAGGAACCATCTCGCACGGTTTGTGCATGGATTTGAAAACATGCATAATCACTATGGATGAGCTAAAAACAAATGTAAAATTTTATAAATACCATTAATGATATATTATGAAAACTCATTCATCTTATATACATGTTTTTTTGGGATGTAACTGGTTCTCTATGATTTTGGAACACATTAATGATCCAAACATGGAATAAAGGGACCTCATTCTTCTGAAATTTGATCACGGTTCTATTCGTCAAGTTGGATTCACAACTGTATGTTCTTGAGACCACTTTAGCCTCTCTAATTCTCTTCCAATCACGACCAAGATATCACCATGTGAAATTTTTTACCTTTTCATATATCTACTCTGATCTGAGTCAAATCAAGGGATGAAATATGAGGACAAGGCTCGTACAACCCATAAGTGTGTGGTCTTTAACCCAACTGTAATGTTCGTTGTTTTTGGAATGTACGTGTGGGGACCACTATTTTTGTTGGAAACATTTTCATTAATTTACATACCAGGATGATAATTGAATGAATCGTATGATTATTCTCTTTCCAAATGTGTCATTAGTTATTAGTTGTAACACCCACAAATCAAACCACCTCATGTCGATGGTTATTCAAAAATTGTGTTTCTAGTGTTCCAACAGGTTTGAGGCACTGTTTGAGTGTGGATTTGCTTGCCCTTTTTAAAGGTGATTATTATTATCATAAATGGATAGTTATTACTAAGAATTACATAGTGGCATGAACGATATATGCCTGCCACATGACATGCCTATGGTAAGTGCATATAAATGGTTATTAAAAAATGAAATGTCAAATGTGAAATGAAATGTATACTATGAATATAACATGTCTTTAATAAATGAGATTGAATAAATGATACACATCCGTAGAACCCCTTTCCGGGTTAATGGAAGGTAGTGGAGGGAAGCTATTTAGTTGAATGTGCCTTAATGGTTAATTAAGTCATGATGAAATGGTTATAACACTAATTGACCTATCCACATTAATGGAAGGAAAGTCATGGATCAATAAATAATTGGTTTCAACTCTACTTGACCTATCAAGACTAACGGAGGAAAGACATGAACCAAATGAATTATTACATGATTAGAATATAAAATAATAATGGACTGACAGAAACTCACCTTGAATACTGGAGTACAATAGCTTGTGTCTCGGGAACCCCATTTCAATTCATGGATATAGATTTCATAGATTGATACCCACCTAGACTCTGGTTCTTATATATTAATTCAATTCCTCGCATACTACCATTGGGTCCCATTCATTATTATTGGAATCCTCTGATACACTCATTGGTTATAGAACTTACTAGTAGGTTCTATGGTTAAAGCCCATTGGGCACTGTCTTTTCATAGCCACGTTTTACCTTGTTCGATCACCATGGACTCGAAAGGTTCCTTGTTGTGGAATTCCATGGATTATACTCCTTGGTTTACAATCTAAACCCTTAGATAGACTTAGATAATATTGATTTATCTTTCCATGAATATATGTTACATTGTTTTTTACACAAGAAATCCCTCTCTGGATATCATTGTCTTATTACCTAGATACATCTTTGGACCTTTACTACTTATAGTATCATAAGGTGATGTTAGTGTTGGTTATGCCTCATATGACAAATTAACATTAAATGGAAATTTATTAATTAATGAATTGGTTACATGTTCCGACACCATCTGAGGGTTGAAGCTGGTTTCTGCTTATTTAGTTATATTGTACTTAATTAATTATTTTATATATACATGCCTAGACACTACTATATTCCATTACACCGTTCGAATGTTATAGACACTGTTGTTAGTGGCCCATTGAGTTTATCTCACACACTCTCTGGGTGCCGTTTGGTTCTCCGAGTAGATTACATGGTAGAAAATATTGAAAAAGGTAAGCATACAACATAAAATACATGATTGTGTGCTGATTGGATGGAACTTGATATCAGATAACTGAGTAGGACCTCGAGAAGCTGGGAATAGACTTTTTTTATTTTACCCTGTGGAACATGTTATGCTTATTTTATTGTATCGATTCTTTCCAGTTTTCTAGTGACATTACAATACAACATCCCTATTCCAATTGATATAGTTATTTTTACTCTAGTTTATCTATTGCATTAGTTTTCTTCCACTATTTATTTATAATTATTTCATTTTTCACTATTCGATTATATTCCTTCCGCTGTGCTACACTGTATTAATGTGGCCATCGTCTTCCCACAGACACACCCTAGGCCCTTGCTACTAGTCAGCAGTTGTTTTCATTTGGGCGGATGAACATAGGACATCTGGCCTAGTTGGATCTGGGGACCCATTAAGTGGAATCCGGGTCACAGTCATTATCCAAAAACTACTTCATCGGATTATACGAAAAATGTGAATTCAATCATTAATTTAACTTGAATGGAATGAATGTTATTATCCATCATCAAGTACATAAAATATTAATAGATAACATTTCATGTTTACATTTATATTTTAAATTAATATATAATTATGTTGTATAACATTAAAAAATACTTTCATATGGGAACATATATTTTATTTATGATAAATTTTTTTATAATTATTAATGATCCCTCAGTAAATATTTTTATTCAACTAGCTCAGTTACTCTATTAACTAGATAATTGAGATGGTTCTAACATTGCCTTAAGGGTGTCCCAGATCCCCATAGGTTGGATACTAGATCCTGGCCTCCTACAAAGTAAGTGGGGGAATGGTTTTTTGACCCATTTTACGAAGATGTAAAAAAGAAACATGACAATGTGCATATCAAAAGAAACTCCACTAAGAGTACAGTATAATAATAATATTAGCCATAATAAATCCAATGTTCAACATCCAACATCCAACTACTCCAGAATAAGAAAATTATACAAGTACCAATATAGTTTTAACTCACATTTTCCATGTTCATCAGATAGAACCACATCCAAATGATATATTTCTCTTATTAGAACCTGTATGGAGATAATCTCCAATCACCTGAACACACATGTATGATGTCACAAAAAACCTAATAGGATTCCACCAAAGTATTTTATAAAAAATGAAAATATTTAATTAACTAGGAATGTTCTCTCAATTACAAAATAAATATATTTTGACAATCAGAATGATATATAAACAAATAATGCTTACAATTCAAAAGATAGAAATTTATTAGAAAATCATACATCACATTAAAATGATTGAAAATATTTAAAATTCATCAAATATAAAATTAATAAATTTTTTAAAAAAAATTAGAAATTTTATTAAATGGATTGAATAAAAACATTTATATTTTAAAATTTACAAAATCTCACAGGGCATGTATAACAATTTAATACAATGGGATTAATTCCATTGAAATACAAACAAGAAATATACTTGTTCTCATGCCTACTATGGTGTGATAGTTCTACTATATACTGACTCGATGCTATAAAATGGTAAATATGTTCATATTCCCATTTGAGACTATCATAAAGGGGGATCGTCACCATCACCTAAGGGTTGTGATGTGCAAATAAAGATTATTAGAACGTTGTCTGTCATAATGCACCTTCCAAATAACTCAATATCTTCATAAGTCTGGCATGTACTCAAATATAAATCAATTATAAGGAAATTATCTTAATACTACCTAAAATAAAATTATGTCACCTTCTATATTTGAAATATTATAATTCTCCATTAAAGACCACATGAGGAATTTAATAAAATCATTTCTTTTTCACAATGACGAAACCCTAATATTTCCATCAAACCATTTTAAGCAATTTTTTTACAAATATCAATTTCAAATGAATTTTACATGAGATTTCAAAATCACCATTTGAAATTAAATTCAGAATTAAATTTCACACAACTTACAAAATTTTATAAAAATCCAACAAATAAATGTATTTCGAGATTTTCATAATTTTCCATCAGAACCATTTAACCTTATTAAATTCAACAATTTAATTTAAATAATTTCTATAAATTCTATAATTTTAAATAAAAAATTTAATTATCCCAAATTTCTATAAAAATGCACCAAATCAATGGAATTGAGGGATTCTCTATTTTTATTCAAACACCCAATTATTCATAAAAACACAACATAAATAGAAATGGAATTTTTAATAAATAATTAAATTCATTTAATCACCACCAAGGAATATCATTTAATTTAATAAATTGAAATTTAAGAATTCAATTTAGAGTTAATATAAATGGGGCATCATAATGGAACCACCAACATAACTTAATGGATCTTGCCATGAAATACCCAATAAAGGATTTGTTGGTAAAAAATTATGATCCAGAAAATGGGCATAAAACCTAGGTTAGAGAACATAAAAAAAGATTTTAGATCCATAAATGAATATGGGGATCCACATAATTCTAGTTAGAATAAAATAGACCATAGGAGAATGGGATCGGTTTGAAGAGACTAACATTGAAAAGATCAAACACTGTTCTTCTAGCTAAAGATCTATTCTAGGAGGGATCTAAGGGGCAAAGAATCCTCCTTAAAAGATCCAAATTTTGGATAATTCTTTTTGGGTCAAAGTATTTCATTCATGATACTAATTGGTGTGTTTGGGAAATTTTAATAAAAATAATGTAACATAAAATTCAGTATTCACAACTTCAATGGGAGATGGACCCGGTTTATACCAACCTTCCTCAAGCCATGAGTTTATTATAGCTAGGATACATGGTTTATACTAAGAAGAATAACATACTAACTAACCATGCACCATCCTTGAAAATTCCATTTTCATTGGATTGAAAAGTGTTCAATGATTGGGTGCATCATTTGGAAAAACTGAACACCAACAATGCACTACCTATAATATTAAAAAATCATAAAATTTTAACCTGAAGCAACAACAAAAAAATCCCATGAAAAGATCATCCAAATTATTGTTATAAAAATACCTACAATTTTTAAAAGGATTTTACATCCTCTCCCCCCCCCCAATTTTATTTCTAGATAAATCTTAAAAATATGTTTCAATGCCAAAAGGATGATGCCATTTCTCTCTCATCAGTACATGCCATTCCCACAACTCGTTAGAATTAGAGACATGCCACCATATCATACTAACCAAATTTATTTTACTCCCAGGATATTCATTATTTCTAGAATAAACTATCCTGGTTGGTCATTCATTCAGGTATAAATCTGGTTCACCTTCAAGATCATTCAGACAAAGAACATGAGATGAATTTGATTGATACTTTGGAAGCTAAGATATATGAAACTTCTAATTTATATATGTAAACATCAACGGTAGATAGAAATGGTATTCTAGATTCACCACCACTAAAAAAACTATAATTGTTGAAAAATGTAGGAAGATTTATTCATTTTCCTCTTAAGATGTTGATGACCCAACCAGAGTGAAACATTCAATAACACCTTATCACTAACCAAAAAACCCCAACGGACTGGGATAATGATCAGAATTATATTTTTATCCCCATTTTTTCAAAATTCTTGGACCAATAAATTTAATCTCGGCTACCATATATTGGGAAATTTCTTTTCCATCCATGGAACTATATCCAATCTCTGACCAACACAACAAATATTTACATGTTCTGTCATACAAGGCCTCAAAAAGATCCATCCTGATCATTGAATATAAAATATTTATATAAGAAATCTCAACCACTCCCATGTTATCATCCCAAGCTCCATCAATTTATTGAACACAATCAAGATGCCTCTCCTCATGAATTTTTATATCTCTTTCTATCAAGCCATCCAAATGAAAACGGAATTCCATATCCAAATAGAAGTAAGATCCATATAAATTCTAAAGGACTCTCCAAAAACGATAACTCAACCAAGGATCCCTATCAGAGACTGTAGTATATTGATCTATTTTCAACTGAAAATTCAAATTAAAAAATATATTTACCATCTAATAAACCATTTCTTGGTCACAAATTGAAATAAATTGAGCTGAATTTGGCATACTATCTATCAAATTCTATATCAAGTTATTCTATCTATGGATATGTGGAATCCAAACCACAAAATGTATTTATATCTCATCTAACATCCTAGAATGAACAAGATCTATCCAAGGAAAACATGATTTTTTCTACTACTTTAATGTTACTTTTTGAAACATACAACAATGATAAAAGAAATCAGCAATGCAGCATCTCATACTTGGGAACCAGTACTATTTTTAAATATCATAGAACATCTTTGTGGATATTGGGTCCACTACCCACTAATAATTATGAAAACCCTACATTTAAAATTTTCATATAGAAGATGACCCCACAAAATGGGTTTGAAAGAACATATTGACTTATTTGGGGAAAAATCAATGGGAAAATTTATCCCACCACCCATAAAGACTGTCTGTAATTCTATAGAACTCATTAAAAAGATTGTGATCCTAAAAAATAAATTCATAATGAGTGTATCTCAACTAAAAACTAGCCAACAAAACCAAAACCCCTTTTCCTGGACTCTGATGTTCAAATGGGATAACATATAGCCCTCAGGTTCCACTCTATTGATGATTCTTTTTCTACATGTGTCTGTATTTTCCTTCTCTAATCAACATTAATGAAATTTATTATCATTTGGGTATTATCAATGTCGAACTCAAAAAAATAGAGGATATTTCACCCAATGCATCTAACAGAGATTCAATTATATTATAGGGATGCTATAACTCAAGAAATTGTAGTCGAAATACATAGTAATCCTTTCTCCATAAAGGTAATGCTGCCAAATTTTAGGTATGTGTGTCAAAACTATCAGTTCAAGGTCATTGTTGGTTAATTCATGTTATGTGTAAGAAGATGACGAGAGCCCCAATGAATGGCGTGATAACCGGGTACAATAACACTTCCCATACCTGAACCTGATTCATTAAAAAATAAAACATAACCACTCTCATCAACTGTAAGGGTAAATAGAATCACAATTTACAAAAAATGATTTAAATCAATAAAATTATTCCAAATTTTTACACCCCATGAATACCATACTTCCTTCCAAGAGAGTTTAATCATATATAATCCATCTTCTAGAATTCCATAACAATTTAATGATCATATATTAATATAACCGATTATATCCAAATAATGATGATTTTTCATTTTATCCCCTGTTATAACAACCTTCACCTTATAAGGATCTATTTATATACCTTGTTCCAACACAACATTTCCCTATAATTTCACATCCCAAATCTAGAAATAAAATTTCACAATCTCTTCATAAAGTCAATTATTTTTTATCAGACATCGAACAATTCTCTGATGATGCACATGGTCCTCTTAAGACATAGACTAAATGAGGATGTCATCCACAAAGAGTACCATGAATGTATCATGATTCTAATAAAAGATCAAGTTCATTAATGAAATGATTTTTTTGTAGGATTGATTAGAACAATGTGAATAACATGGTACTCATAATTACTATACCTACTATGAAAGGAAGTTCCCAAAATGTTTGAATATTTTATACTAAACGTAATAGTAACCAGATCAATGTTCAATCTTTGTGAACAAGTATTACCCTTTCAGCTTATTAAACAGATCATCAACACATCAAAATAGATATTTTTTATATACCACTTCTTCATTGAACTTCTAGTAATAAATTTATATTTAAATTAACCCATCATCATTCATAGAAAATGAATCATGTACCAAACAGTGTGGAGAAATCATGTGTATAAATCCTTTCTCAATAAGATTATCAAACTAGGACCATATCTCTTTCTATTAATATGGTTCAATGTGGAATGAATGAATACAAATTGGATGAGTACCATGTATAAATTAAATGGAAAACCCAATATTCCTACCAGGGACAAACTAGAGAAGTAATAATGAAAAACAACAGGAAACTTGATGAAAACGTGGGGTAATCACTGCTCAATGATTCCCATAGTATATTAAAGGGAAATTCACATATTAATTTACCAAAATACATATAATATTTTCCTATTATGCATGAACTTGTGTCAGATTCTCCATAAAAGACACAACACAGACAACATTGGGTAGTAATAGTGACTCATTGAAGATACCAATTAATCAAATATTTATTGAATATTATCCATTCTATTTCAAAAATGACATCAAAAGATCTTGTGTTGATAACTACAAAACTCCAACCAATTTTGAAATATTATATACAGAATAAAAAAGTGGGACTATAGAGATCTTGATCTCTCTTCGTACAAATGTGTGCAATAATATCCATAAAATAAAATAAATTAAATATATGAGGATGTATTAGATTAACAAAATGGGTTAAAAAATTAAATGAGATACAAAAATATCAAAAAGTAAAATCAATAATGATGAAGCTATAGTAGTGGTACCTATCACTGTTTCTGGACCGATATCAACTTCCCAAGGGGACTATTCCACTACATGAAGAATCTGTGTTTCAGATGCCAATTGTATGAACCCTTTTTCACATGAAGAAAACGATTTACCAAAATTTTTAATAGGATCATATGGTCCTATTACACTATGATTATTTGAATAAATATGGTAGAATCACATCAAGTACCATAATCTTCTGCATGAGCCATAGTGATTGGGTGCCTTAGTGCATACCCTCTTGTAACTTCTTGCCTTTCCATGATTTTAGAAAACCAAAGGACCTATACCAGGTACTGTAGGAGGCCTATAACATCCTTTATACCAATAACAATCTTGATAATAATTGCACATCCACATTCACTTAAATTACATCAGGCAACCCCTGGGTGAGATTGAATCTCCCGATAACCATAATATTCAAAACTGATCAATTTCAAGCATAAGCACTTTATCTATTTCATCAGCATAATATGTCACCTTCAGAACGAAAATCCTTGAACAAATATCAAGATCAATTCCCATATCATTCCTTCTAGATATCATCTTCTCATTTGACATAATCTCTGGAGTGAAATAAAAAACCCCGGCAAAATGGTTTTTATACTCTTCACGGTCCTGTCATCCTTCTCATGTTTGAAATACTATGTATACATGGACATAAACATCGATTTTGGATAGAAATAGTCTGGAAAAAGAACTATTATATATTTCCATACTTTTCCCTGATTCATCTACATGAAAAAAATGTTTCACAGCATCTCTTTCTCAATCACTCTCGTGCGATAGTGGAACACATCACTTAGATTTCATCGGGCTAGTCCAAAAAACCCAAAAAAAATATATATTCATCTCAACCACTCCTTAGGCTCTGGAGGCTACTTTTCACCATTGAAATGATCGGTTTTCTTGTGAATAAAATCGTGAATACAAATCCCAAGGACATCTATCTATGGTTTAACAACTGGAGCTATGATGGGAACTAAAGGTGGTTCATGTAACTAACATACACAGTGCACACAATCACCTAAACTAGATATGGATCCTGATGAGAATTTTATTGATGAGGTTTAGCAGATCCTTCCTCCAATATCTAATTAACACATTTTATCAGTGGCATGATGAAACTCTTTATTATCAAAAATAAGGAATACTATTGATTTTAACTCAAACAGAATAATAAGGGAAATTAATCCCAATAATAAGAGAAGCAAGATTTGGACATAAACACATCCAAATTAAATGAAGGGAAAACAGAAAAAATAATCCATAAGAACTATTTCTCCAACAACCATTATGGATTTATGGTACATTTCACTACGATCTAGCTAGGAACTCAACCATTGAAACTTCATATGTCTTGAAATTATCACACTAATGTAAGAATAACTTCATGATAATAATCTCAACATGTACCTACTATACCTATTTTTCATGAGCCGGATCAGTTACCATGGTAGACTAATAATTGAGCTAGTCATTACATAATCAAACGTGAATTTCCAATACCCTTGAGTAAGAAACTATCACGTAGCATCCTAAAAACTAATTATAGGAATGATTTTTTTGACATACAATGATGATGTAAAAGAAAAGTCAAAATATGCACTTCCAATGAAAATCAACATGTAGTAATGTAAAAAATGTCAAAAAGAAATTAAAAAACCCTTTTACTACAATGATGTACAAAAATACTGGAACACTGACCATATCCTAACTCATACGCAACCTATCAGGTCAATAGGTCAAGAGTAAGAACCACCTCCAAGATATATGATTCACTTTCTCAAACATAGATGTAGGTTATTTAGAAACACGAGAAGTTACAATTAATTTGTGATCCGTAGAAAATTATTATTTCCCCAAAATATTCATTAACATATGACAATATTATATTAATCAATAAAGTCAAATCAATTTTTAAAAAAAGAATGTTGTAATTTCAATAGATTATTTACAAATTAATGATTTATAATTTAAAAGATGTAAAAACTTTAGTAATTTATGTTTTAAATTTAGAATGATGGAAATATATTATTGAATTTAGAATTAAAAATTATTTAAAGGATGATTTAAACAATTAGAAATATTCACACATGGGTTAAATATACATATTTATATAGAAAAAATTATATAAATTCATAAGGTGGGTTAAACATTTAATACAAATTGATGATATTCATTTGAAATAATAAATAATGAGATACGTGGCCATATGCCTAATATGATGACAGTTCCTAGATATAGGTATCGAACACTGTGATATAGAAAACATTTACATACACCCCATTGTGACTAAGGGAAAAGGTATTAATTACCATTTCCTAAGAGATGTGATGTTCCCATATGATTTTTTTCGAACGTGTTAAGTCATAAAGTGACATCTAAATAACTCAATAAAAATATATGACTTTAATATAATATTGTACATATAAATGATTGAAAATTTATTCTATGACTAGTCAAAATAGAAATACATAAAATTCCAATTTTATAAAAAAAAGTTTATATATTTAAAAAATATAATAGGCTTAAAAAACAGGCTTTTTCACAAAGATGAAACCCTATGGATTATAACAAACTATTTTAAGCCATTATTTTACAAATCAAAATTTGGAATTTATCAACCACGATGTTTAACAATCCAATTTTACAATTAAATTCAACAAAGTAATTTTAAAACAAATTCCACCAATTTTATACCAAACCCAAAATTCAATGGAATTGGTATTTTTCACAATTTTCATGTTCTTTGTCGAACCCCAATATAGAAAATTATATTTTCATTTTGGAACAAATATTTGGAGGAAGTGTAAAAGAAATAATTTTTTTCAATGGTAGAAATTTATTCTCTATATTAGTGTTACACCAACCTAGTCCTACCAAAATTTATTGGCGTGAAGTTCATTGTTTATTTCTTTTACCATGGTTTGTATAATTTATATTTTTGGTAGTGATTTTGAAGAATTTGAGAGATTTGAATTTTATTTCATTGAAATATTATAGTGGTACATTTTATTTGTAATGTTTTCATTATAATTGTATGTTTTTATAATCACCTTAGCCTCTTAATAAAACCAATTCATATTCCATATTTATATTATCTTTCATTACATACTGATATCATTTTATCATAGAATTAATTGTTCACACAATGAATATAGAAATCCATCAATAAATGGAGGTTTTTTCATTATTGAATTTTTTCTCCTTTTCATTTCCACCCTCCTGAGTGCACATACCACATCAGAAGTTACCATATCATCAATGCATGGATACAGCTTTTAAGGGTTGATCCAAAGGAGTATGATGCATATTTATTGATTGTTATTTATAACTCAATTAAGGATTTATCAGAAAATTTAATTGAGAATTGTTTTTGATGATCTTTTTTCGTCCTCTTAATTGTAGAATTTTAACGCCATAGACATCATGTTATAATAAGAACATTTACATTGAAGTTCTCATTGAAATGATCATATCTGTGTATAGGTTATTATAGTTTTTTTATTAATCTAATAAACGATGATATTTCTTTGATCTCAATGAATTAATCACTCCAAATTCATTGAAATTTAAAAAATTGATAACTAATTTTACCCAAACAATCCCCTATAATAACATAATATCAACCCATTTTTATAAATTTAACTAACATAGGTCTCATGGTATTTTGGTAAACCACATTAAATAGACACCAAAGATGGCCACAATATAACCAAAAATCATCCACTGAATGAATGTGTATATAATTATCTTATTAGGACTCTTGAGGTTCAACAACCCAAGATACACAACAACTATCTACATCAACCCTAATAATAAGGCCGAATTTTGGAGAGAACAATTGTTGGAACCATTTTAGGGACCTATGTATGTTATTTATTTCAATAAATACATTTTTTCATCCAATGTTCTCTATTTTCAACCCAATTTCTCTAATATTTTAATCATTCTATATGAAATTGTCCTAATAATCTCAAATAATAATTTCATTTAACCACAATGGAGTCTATTTATCATGTCCCAATCATAAACTGATGATGGAATCCTATTTGAAATCAATATTTGGAATCCTATAACATCAATAATTTCATTTATCAATCCATAATTAGGTACACCACGCTTGGTGTGATGTACGATCATTTGGATGATGACTTCTATTAGGATAAATCTTTTTCACACTCAAGGATGGATGAATAGATAAATAAATTAAAATTATATTATTTTTTTACACATAAACATTTTATACCCCATATGCTCATTTAATAATTGTATAATTAAATGTATAGAATGAATTCTGAGTCTTCATCATTAATATTATAACTATATATCATTAAAACATGTGAGTAAGTCATATCTACACTAAATTTACCTTGCATATAAATATTTAGAGTGACTTGTTTCTGAATAACCTCACATGAATTTACAAAAAAAACCCATTGGATTCTGGGTATCATGAGAGGATCAAGGAATTGATCATGGGTCATTAAATAAATATGAAAATGATATTTTTATTCAAAACATGATAATTTTAAATAATTGATTAAGGTTCCTGAATATTACTCCATTGATGATTTTTATAAACAATATGCGCAGAACCTTTGAGACAAAATAAAAACACTAATTTTATATCCTTCCCTGAATGTTATTTGTTGATTTTTTAGACGATTCTTTTGTTCAAAAGGAAAAATTTATAAATTTAAATTCTAAAGATTAAAATCAGTTTTATTAAATGTCCCAACCCATGTCTAAAAGTGTCACCCTACCTAAAAATAAACATATGCCTTTCCTATAAATTTAATGTTTTCATTCATTGTGGATTCCCAAATCCTTCATGTTTTAATTGTTTATTCGCGTGATAAATATATAAGAGAAAATATCATTGATTTCATATGAAAGACTATAGAAGAAATATGACCCAAAATATATTATATTCATTTTATATTCTCACTCAACTTAGATCATATAAATGTTTCTGAAAATCATTATAACAAAATAATAAATCTAATTTTTGTATAAGTGGTAAAAAATGTAGTTCAGAAAATGATGAAGTTGGTATTGGTTATGTTGGGGGGTTCATGATGAGCTAATTACATTAAATGAATCTTTTTATGGGAGGAAACTCATTTTCATCATAGATTTTTTATTTTCTATAATGTTTTTGTCTATTTATTTTTTAAATAATCAATTTAAAAAACTAGATTCCACTATTTTTATTCTTATAACATTAAATTTATTTTTTATATTTTATTTTATATGGAATGGTCAAATAACCTTAAATTGAAATTAATGAAATAGTACAAAGGAAAGAGGATGGGGCTAGATAGGATAAAACCGCCATCATTAAAGATATCATATACCAAGTTATTTTCCAATCTTATATCCAATTTTAATCTCAGGATCTCATATTTCATTCCAATGTATACGTATTATATGCCCACAACCCCTCTCTCTTGAGTAATTGTCTACCTTGATTATTTCATGTTTGATAAGGATTTCAAAATCAGTGTCTTTAGATTCAGAGTATATCATGGGTTGTAATTATTATATTTTAGAAGATCATATTTTAATTGTAAGTTATGTATGATTCAATGCATTTTTATATTTTTTATGTCTAATTTGATGTTCTTATTTGAAATATATAATTTTTATGTTATGATATATATATATATATATTTATATAATATGGATACTGAATAAAAACTAAAAACTAAAAAACATGATAATGTAAATTTATATTTTTTTCACTAAAGGAAACCACATAGGTCATGGGGATAATCATATCATTCCCAATAGTGATACGAGACTCGAACCCATGACTGGTGGTATGTAGGGGAGTGGGCCTTCTAGATACCTATGTCATAAAATGCTTCCATCATAGTTTATATATATAGTTATCACTAATAATATATATATATTCATTATTATATTATTATTATTACTATTATTATTATTATTAATTATTCCTTATATCGATATTTGGTGTTCAAAAATAATTTCAAATACTTTTCTCCTTCCCTTTTCTATATTGATGCTTTTATTTCAGGGATCTTCTCCAAGTTACCATGGATTCTAATTTCATTTTCTGTGAGGATAATTGAATTTTCATGTCAATGTTTTTAAGGGAATGAACCTATAATAAAGAGTTAAAAAATATTATACAATAAACTAAGAGGTCTCTATGAGTGACATAGAGATGGAATTATCAATTATTTGTGGCATGATTTTCATTAGTATACCACCTGGTGACAAAATTTCAATACTCATTTTCAGGTTTTTATTTTTAGAACTACACTCCTATACCACTAACCCTTTCTATGATTTCATTTCATTAAACAATAAGGATAATATTAGTATTATTTGTGGATGATATGAAAATATTTTAAATTGCATAAAATAACAATTTTAAAATAATTAATATGATGAAAATGTGAGTTAATGGAAGGATACATTATAAAAAATTTGAACATGATAATAAACATTAGAAACATTAAAACCTAATATCATAAAATATTAATTCGATGATTCAGATTTTAAAACTTGTTTATGTTCATGATTATTTATTATTGGATGTGTTTCTATCACATGTTATTTTTGATCATTTATATTTCGTCCTTTTATTAAAAAATAAAAACCCATGTATTTTGGAATATGGGGTACTATTTGGTGTTCTTGAAGTCCCATAAAAAATATAATAGGATTTCTTATTATTTTAATTTTAAAATTAGTATTTAAAACAAAAAAACATCATGAAAAAAACTTAATAAATAATAAAATTACATGTAATGCAATTGAATGACCTAATTCCTTGTTTTCAGCTGTTGGGGATCATGAATCCATAGTTTATTATCCTATAGATTACAATTTTTTCTATATATTTTATATTATGAATCTTTTTTATATTGATTGAGCATGAGATGATGTGTGAGTATATTAAAATCACTTGGGTCACTTTGGTATTTGAGCATGAGAGTCATCAGATATATCTCCTAACATGGGTTAAAATGATTGAGTTCAATTTAAATTATAATTATAAACTAAAATAAAATAAAACATAAACACGAACTTTGATCATAATATTAAATGTTGATTCCACCTAGCACTTCCATATTTTCCCTCCATGAATAAAAATAAACTGTATGTCAATTTTTTTTTACAACATCACTATACATAATTAAAATTAGATTGAATTTGGTAATCTATTTGAATAATTGAATGTGATTGGGATATCTTTTTAGACATATCACATTTTAAATTTTTTTTTGATTTCATGACTAATTTTTATGAAGTAGAAATGGTATGAATATTACGATAGTATGTTAATTGAAAAGGATATTTAATTTTAATATTTTTTAAATTCATTATTTTGCAAACTAAAAAAACTAAATTTGGGGTGTTTGATTATAAAATAAAATAGAATAATATACATTTTTTGGTTTATAATATACTTGTGATTAAATTAAAATAAACAAATTTACTAGTTCATTTTATAGTTTGGAATTTTTTTTCTTAACATTTTTTTAATTCCTTATTAAAATTCAATCATGCATGAACATTTTAAAACTCCATATTGAACTCCCAATGACATTGAATTTATTTTAATACTTAAACTTTTTATCTCTCTTGATATTTGTAAAGTTATATCCTTCTGTATATATTGAACATTATATTAGTGGAGTTCTATAGATTTGATATATTATTTTATGTCCAACAAAAATTTTATATCAAAAGAATGTCTTGGTACGTTAGTTTGGTGGATGCAATCAATATTTTATTTTTTCCATGGTGGGAAATAATTATCTCCATTAACAATCCACCCTTATAATCCTACCACTATTAATTAGGGTGACATTGATTATTTTGGGATCAAAACAAGGCTTCCAAAACACAAATTTAATGTACTAGTTTGGATTTAGTTGAGATATTTTAGTTTTGTTTCATTTTAATGTTCTGTTTTCAAAATGTTTTTGTAACATTCTTCATTCAGTTGTATGATATACGAATCACATTAGTCATTTTATAAATCCTTGAATTATATTAAATTTATATCTTTCTTATAAACATGTAAATATTGTTCCATTAAGGTTTGAATTTATCTATATATTGATGAGATATGTCCATCAAAGAAAGGATGATTATTTTTTATTTCATTTTATATAAAAATTAAGATCCACCACCAGTATTCTACATAAATCTTGTATTGAGGGTACTAAATCAATCATGGGATAATACTATTATAATTTGATAAAAGGGAGAAGTAGAGGCATTTATTGGAAGTTATTTATCACATAATTAATCTCAATTCATATATTTTAATTGAAAATTTTATTTTTTGATCTATATATTTCTTCTCCATTTCTGAATAATAGGGACATGAATTTCAAGTAATAATAACAACCCTTAAAATGGAGTCTTGTTAAAATTATCCTCTAAGTGTATAAGTTTTTATAATTATATTTTAATTGTTATTAAATCAATGTGTGATGTTGTTGTTATGATATCTTCAAATGAATCACTCTTGGGTTACTGAAATTGAAATCATTATAAATTAATTTATACAAAAAATACCTTGTATAAATCAATGATCACCCCATTCTCAAAAAATTAATTCAATTTGGTATCTTCTTATTTTCTTAACTCACATGAAGTATGAAATGACCCGGAAATTTCAAGGAATTTATTTTTCTTAATTTCATTAGAATTTTACGAGTGCGCAGTTTCTGACAGCACCTGATTTTGAGGCCCGGTGTGCTCAGAATCAATTTCCAAAGATTAGCTCGGGTACATTCGGTGAACGAAGGAGCAGGTTCTTCTATCTTTTGAACCAGTGCTCAGAATCGAAATCGGAGGGCACCAATGAAACCGCATCACCGAATTTTTTTTAGGAAGACTTTTCTTGGAGTTCCCTTTGCTCAGGATGTGATTTTATAAATGTGAGTAATAAAAATATAGTTGTTTTACAATTATATTTTTATTATGCCACTAGGGGTTTATAAGTTATGGGAAAGGAAGTTGTGAGGAAGTGGGGTGGGGCCCACATGATCCCCCACCTCCTCAAATTCCCTATCGCCCCATTAAACACCCTGTCCCTCTTTTATACATGTCAACCCCTCATGTTTATGAGGAACCTTCCCTCCCTCTCTTTAATTAAATGCCAATGTGTTTAATTAATGAGGATCCTTCCTCACTTTTTAATGTTCCACTGCAGAGGATTAATTGAGTGGGGCCCTATGTCATAAATCCCCCATTTATGATTTGTGTTCCAATGACGAACCCGCCACTCCTATTTAAAGGAGGCTAGGGGGAGGAGTTATGCATGGCATCATCAAGCGGAGGAGCACTAGCAGTGAAAAACGGCACCCATCACTTGGAGAGTTTTCCTCTTCCTCCAACGAAGAATGAAGAACGCCGACGCCACCCTCAGCTTTATCCTTCCTAACGTTGATGGAACTACGCTCGTCAACCACGACACCTTCTACCGCGAGACCGATGAATGCCTTCTTCGAGGTAGGGAATAAATTTGAGAATAATTTCTTTTCCAATGGATGTTTCATTTTAAAATATGGAATGCGGATTAACTCAATATTATGTTGATCCGCGAATGAAAATGTTTGTGGGTTGAAAATATTTGATTATGGGGAAAAACATAGGGGATTGGTTTTTATCGTGAATATTCTTTGTCGTCCAATGTCAAATTCTTAGCCGCTTGATATCAAATTAACTGGATGGGGCCGGACTGCACGAAAATGGTCGACCCTCCTCCCCCTTTGTTGATATAATCATTGCAGCTCGAACGAAGGTGGCGCGGTGCAACGACACCGCATGGAAACGACGAGGAACATGATGAAGGAGTGTGGCGTCGTCGCGCCACCCCAGAGAACCATGAAGAGGCCATGGTCAGAGCGGGGCCATGGCGGAGGGGTGCGATGTCGTCATGCCGCACCGGTCGGACAAGGCCGCGGTGGCCGGAACCGCTGGCCGCCAGCGCCTGGAAGGCGAGACCCGCGGGGGTCCGCGGCGGCACACCGGCCGACCGTATCGGAAATCCTGGGATCATAACCCACGATTGGAAAGGAGTAGGGCCACCCGTGGGGGGCCGTTTCTTCAATCAAGGGGGGCAGTGCCCCCCCCCCCTCACCCTCTGCGTGTCCACTTGGCCAGCGCCGATCCACGCAGGCCGGACCGGCTGCGCCGGGCCGGGCCGCCTGCGCCGTGTCGGGCCACCCGCGTCGGGTCGGGCCTCCCGCGCCGAGCCGGGTCACCCGCTCCCTAGTAGGCCGGACCTGGACCCAGGTCCGGTCGACCCAGTTCTGTCCAAGCCATGGGGTCTTGGTTCGGGTCGGTCCGGGCCCAAAACCCCCTAAAAGCGGGAAGATTCGTTCAAACGCCCGAAACATGGGCTATAGAACTTCGATGGGTGCACCGTCAGTTGTGATGAGATCCTTGGATCGAGATGGTCATTTCAGAATATTACACTCAGGGTTTTAGATAACTTTGGGTATGATTGGGTTGGTTCGAACATAGAATCAACCGGGGCCTCAAAGCGGAAATGCCTATAACATGAGCTCCGGACGTCCGATTGACGTGTCGTCGACTTTGTTGGATTCATCTTAGTGAGACAGACCTTTTGGATTACTCCAATCGAGGTTTGGATTAAATTGGAGTATGGTCGGGTTGCATTGTACCCGAAATCAAACCGGGCCCCTGGAACGGAAAAGCCGATAACTTTCAGACCGGAGGTCCGTTTGATGAACCGTCAGCGGCGTTGGTGATCATGTTGAGAAACGGTTCATATGAGTATACCCTATGTGGGTTCGGGGTACAGTTGAGATACGGTCTGGTTGGTTCGTACACGAAACCAACTGGGCCCCTGGGATGAAAAGGCTAATAACTCACAGACCGAGCATCTGATTGACGCGCCTTCTGTTGCGTTGAGACCACTTTGATGAGGCGGTCCTTTGAGATACTTCTTCATGGGACTTTGTGATACTTGGAATATCAACCTGTATCTCATGGAGCGGACCCTCCCGGAGACGAGCGTATGGAGTACAAAGACTGTGTAGCTGGCTGAGACCTGATGACTGCTTGTCCGATTTGATTTGGAGTGGCTTGCATAGCCCGGTGGAGAGCACTACTTTGTGAGGTGGAAGACCCATGGAGGAGGAGCACTACTGTGTGAGGTGGCAGACCCATGGAGGACGAGTACTAATTTGTGAGGTGGATGACCCATGGTACTCAATAGGAGGAGTACCTTAGTAGTCTTAAGTTAGTGAGCAGTACCTCGGAGTCGTGACAGGATCACGGTACTCGACAGAGATGGAGCTCTTCAGTAGTTACGGTTTTGTTAATGAAAATCCTGTTTTGAGCTGAGTCAATGACCATTGTGTTTTCCTCATGATTGATATGGGTTACTAGATAAGTTACGTATATGTATGGGCATATACCTATGTAGTGGTTATCCATCGACTTCATATCTATGTGATACCTCGTGGATGAGATGGGATACATGGTAACTTAGGTATAAGTATGACCTTATACCTAAGTAAGGGTTATCTGTTGAGAAAATTATTTGTGATTATCCTTGTTGGATTTAGTGAGACCTTGAGGGTCTCGAGGTCCCTACTGAGTATCGTATAATCACCCCTGTATGGGATTTTCCTGCACCTCGTTGTGTTGGTTATAGACAACGGAAATCACTGATCGTGGATGAGGATTGTAGAGATGGACGGTACTCGGAGGTGGATCTCACACGAGCCGGTACCTGGAGGTGGATCTCATGACGAGTCAGTACCCGGAGGTGGATCTCACGACGAGTCGGTACCTAGAGAAGACGGATAGACATGGAGTGCTGAGGCGGACATATGTACAAACCCTTCAGGTAGGAACCCGGAGGATGATCCAGGAGTTGCTTGTCACCTTTCAGCTGTTGTCCTTTGAGTTGTACTTTACTTTCAGTTATAGCTGTATCTTTCTTTTGGGCTTGTATTTCCGGCCCCTCGTACTTCCAACACGTTTGTTATACTGCATTACTTATTGTAGATTCTTCTTGTACTCTGTTTGTGTGTTCTTTCATTTCGTAAATGCAATGAATTCCCTTTTTATTGGGATTTACGCCTTTGGTGCTAGTCACTAGCCCCTGGCCTATAGAAGATGGTCTTGGTGTAGTCACGACACGGGACCCGAGGATGGGTAGTGAAAATTGGTATCAGAGGAGTCAGTTATACCGCAGAACTCAGGACTCTGATCTTTCCTTTCTGTGAAGCAATAGTGTTAAGGGTACCAAGTGTGGTCTTCAGTTCAAGGAGTCCAGTGTTGGTGCGGTGGCTAACTTATCCATACACCAAGACCCAGACTACTAATTACTGACTTTGTGCACGAAAACAATGATTGCGTGTATGTTTCCAAGAGTTTTAAATTCTATTCAAACCTGGTCAGCTCACCAGGTATAAATCATAGACCATGTTTCATATTTTCACGATGTCTCCATGCAGACAGTCAGTTGGAGTTCTAATATAGTGCACGATGATGGCCCACTGAGCGATGAGGCTCCAGTGCGGGGCCCTTTTTACTTTATTGGCACCCTCGGGTGGTGTACCAGCACCACCACCACCTATTGGGCAGAGGATGCCACCTTCCATACTTTCTGATGGTGCATGCCGGCAGAGCGCATTGCATGAGTTCCAGCAGTAGAGGCCTCCGAGATTACGAGGCGAGGTAGATTCCCAGAGAGCAGAGGACTGGTTGGAGACGATTGCTAGAGTTTTCCACCTATGTAAGACATCAGAAGAGTGGATGGTGGAAGTGGCTACTAGTTTTTTCTAGTGAGTGACCGTGAGGATGGTTCGCATAGTGTTGAGGCTTCGGTATGTGGACTGATGCCTGAGATAGTGCCTTCGGGTAGTGTGTCAGCTATACATCACTACCTGTTGGTCAGCAGTTACAACTAGCGGTACCGGTAGGTGACACATGTAGACTTAATACCTTAAACATGTTCCAACATCAGATACCCTCATGTTCCGATGCGAGCCCGACTCACAGGTGGATGAGGACTGGCATGAGGAGGTGTCTGAGAGTTTTATAGAGCTTATACAGCTTCGGAAGGACGACATGTCGGTAGGTGAGAATTCATCAGGGCGTACCAAATTATTCCTGGTACTCTATGAATACGATGTGATCGGTGATTCAGGGATCAGACATCTGAGCCATCACCTTTTCTCTATGAATTCCTACTTCTGCTAGGGTGCTAGAAAGAACCTTTTTGGTTGAGAATTCTTTCGCTGAATGGACGCTGTCAGTGAAGGTTAGTAGTGGGAAAGAAGAAAACTGGCGCTAGTCTCGGAGACTTGGTAGGGTAAAATGTTTCAAGTAGATGAAGTAAAAATGACAGATGAATCTGCAAGGAGGCAGACATGGAAGCAGAGTTAGGAGAGCAGCATGGGGTGGTGAACATTTTGACATGTTACAACCACCCGCCATTGTAATCCCCTCTAGGCTCAGGGAGCTGGAGGGCGGGGGAAAGAGTAGCTGGATGCGGTCAAGCAGTGCAACCGAAAGGCTCTAAAGATGATTCGAAGTACAAAATGTGTTTTATACTAGCTTCCGTAACAACAACACATTGATACGAATCATCCCTTCCTTCCAAAAATCTTCTCCCAGACCAAGAGTTTCCAGTTAAGCCGTTGACATGACCCTCACGTTTGGAGATACCTTTGGGGGGAGACTCGATAATCAAAATTACGCCGACGGTGTGATCTATCCCTTGAGGCGAGAGTTTCGGTTGGAACCTCTTAGTGGCAGCATCGAGGCCTTACGACGTTAGTTTGAGTATAGACTGTGCTATCACATTTCATACAAAAATAAACGGTATTAGGAAAAAAGGTTGTGGTCTATATATAACGTCGGAATGGGTTTTCCTTAGTCTGAGAAAAGGAAACCCCTAGAAGAACAAGATAAACTCATTCATTGGAAGGTGTGGCCGATCACTCTTGGGTCGACCAACCTTACCCTCATGGCAGCATGAGTTTTGTGTTTCAGTTCTAATCAGGAAATGGAGGTCTCTAGAATTCGAGGATGGCGACAATGTTCTTATACAGGTCCCACCTCGATGAGGTTTACAGAGATTTGGATGGGGCGGAAAGTTATCTTCAAGGTTCAATGGACCCTTCTAGGTCCTCAACAAGGTAGGTGATGTGGTTTACCAATTTACCTTTCCACCTTAGTTCCACCAGGTGCATGATATCATCCACATACCTCAGCCAAGGAGATACGTGCATGATCCTTCACACATCATCGACCATAGGGGGTTAGACGTCGATGATGGGGTGACATTCGCAGAGGTTCTAGTGGAGAACGAGGATCGACAGGAGCAGTTCCTACGTGGATGGTCGATTCCTCATAAGCGCTTTCACTGGCGGCACGAGGACCTCTAGGAGAGAACATGGGAGCAGAAGGCACAGATGCGTGCTCAATACCACTTTTGTTTCACTAGTTTGTGTTGTAGAATTACAGGGTCGTAAATCCCTGAGGTGCGAGTAATGTAAAGACCCGGAAATTTCAAGAAATTTTTTTTCTTAATTTATTTGGAATTTTACGAGTGTGAAGTTTCTGACGGCACCTGATTCCGCGGCCCGGTGTACCTGGAATCAATTTCCAAAGATTAGATCGGGTACGTTCAGTGAACGAACGAGCAGGTTTTTCTATCTTTTGAACAGGTGCTCGGAATCAAAATATGAGGGCACCTATGAAACCACATCACCAGTTTTTTCTTAGGAAGACTTTTCCTAGAGTTGTGTTCACTCGGGATGTGATGTTATAAATGTGAGGAAAAAAATATAGTTATTTTACAATTATATTTTTATTATGCCACTAGTGGTTAATGAGTTATAGGAATGGAAGTTGTGAGGATGTGGGGTGGGGCCCACATCATCCCCCACCTCATTAAATTTCCTAACACCCGATTAAACACCCTCTCCCTCTTTAATACATGTCAACCCCTCAAGTTTATGAGGAACCTTCCCTCCCTCTCTTTAATTAAATTCCAAAATGTTTAATTAATGAGGATCCTTCCTCCCTTTTTTATGTTCCACGGCAGTGGATTAATTGAGTAGGGACCTATGTCATAAATCCCCGATTTATGATTTTCGTGCCAACGATGAACCCACCACTCCTATTTAAAGGAGGAAAGAGGGAGGTGTTCTGGATAGCTTCTTCATGCAGTGGAGCGCTAGCAGCGAAGCATGGTGCCCAACACATGGAGAGTTGTCCTCTTCCTCCAACGAACAACGAAGAACGCCGACGCCACTCTCGGATTTATCATTCCCGATGTTGAAGGAACGACGACTGTCAACCACGACGCCGTCTACCATGACACCGATGAACGCCTTCTTCGAGGTAGGGAATAAATTTGACAATAATATATTTTCCTATGGATATATCCTTTTAAAAGAAGGGACGCGAATCAACTTAATATTAAGTTGATCTGCAAAAGAATATGTTTGCGGGTTGGAAATATATTATTGAGGGGAAAAACGTAGGGGTTTGGTTTTGTTCGTGAATATTCTTTGCTGTCAAACGTCAAATTATAAGCCTCTTGATATCAAATTAATTGGAGGGGGCCGGACCGCACGAACACAGTCGAACCTCCTCCCCCTTTGTTGGTGTACTTGTTACGGCTCGAATGAAGGCGGCGCAGTGCAACGACACCGTGAGGGAACGAGGAGGAACGGGGCGAAGGAGCGTGGCGCCGTCGCGCCGCGACGTTGAGGACAAAAGAAGCCGCGGCCGAAGTCGGACCACGGCGGAGGGGAACGGTGCCGTCGCACCTCGCTGGACAACCACGAGGAGGCCGAGACCGGAGTGGGGCCACATCGGAGGGGCGTAGCGCCGTCGCACCGGGCCGGTCGGACAAGGCAGTGGCGGTGCAGGCATCGGCGGCCGGAACCGCTGGTCGCTGGTGCAAGGAAGGCGGGACCTATGGGGGTCCCGTGGCGGCACACCGGCCGGCCGTATCGGAAAGACGGGGGTTGTAACCCCCGTCTGGCATGGAGGAGGGCCCCCCATCGTGGGGGGCATTTCTTCAATCAAGGGTGGCAGCCCCCCCCCCCCTTGCGCGTCCGCTCTGCCGCGCCGAGCCGCCCAGGCTGGGCTGCCCGCGCCAGGCCGGGACGTGTCGGCAGGGCCGAGTCGTGCCCTAGAGGGACGGACCCGGACCCGGGTCGGGTCTACCTAGTTCGGGCCGACCCAGTGGGTCTTGGGCCGGGTCGGTTCGGGCCCAAACCCCCTAAAAGCGGGTAGATTCGTTCAAACGCCTGAAACTTTGGCTATGGACCTTCGATGGGTAGACCGTCTATTGCGACACGATCCTTGGATCGAGACGGTCGTTTCGGTATTTTACACTCAATGTTTCAAAGATCTTTGGGTACAACCAGGTTGGTTCGAACACGAAACCAACCAGGCCCTCGGAGTGGAAACGCCAATAACATGAGCTTAGAACGTCTGATTGGCGTACCGTCGATTTTGATGGATTCCTATTAGTGAGACAGACCGTTTGGCTTACTCGGCTCGAGATTTGGATGCAGTTGGACTATGGTCGGGTTGGGTTGTACCCTAAATCCAACCGGGCCCCTAGAAAGGAAATGCTGATATCATTCAGACCGAACGTCTGTTTGACGAATCGTCAGCGGCGTTGGTGATCACGTTGAGAAACGGTCCATATGAGTATACCCTATGTGGGTTCGGGTCATAGTTGAGATACGGTCGGGTTGGTTCGTACATGAAACCAACCGGGCCCCTGGGATGAAAAGGCTAATAACTCACAGACCGGGCGTCCGATTGACGCGTCGTCTGTTGCGTTGAGACCCCTATGACGAGGAGGTCCTTTGAGATACTTCTTCGTAGGAATTTGTGATACTTGGAGTGTCGACCTATATCTCGTGCAACAGACCCTCATAGAGACGAGCGTACAGAGTATGGAGACCGTGTAGCTGGCTGAGACCTGATAAATACTTGTCCGATTTGATTTGGAGTTACTTGGATAGCCTAGTGGGGAGCACTACATTGTGAGGTGGCAGACCCATGGAGGAGGAGCACTACTTTGTGAGGTGGCAGACCCGCGGTACTCGACAGGAGGAGTACCTCTGTAGGCTATGAGGGGGAGCACTAATATGTGAGGTGGCAGACCCATGGCGGAGGAGCACTACTTTGTGAGGTGGCTGACCCACGGTACTCGACAGGAGGAGTACCTCAGTTGTCTTAGGTTTGTGACCAGTACCTCGGAGTTGTGATAGGATCACTGTACTCGACAGAGACGGATCTCTTCAGCAGTTACGGTTTTGTTAATGAAAATCTTGGTTTGAGCTGAGTCAATGACCTTTGTGATTTCTTCATGATTGAGATGGGTTACTAGATAACTTACGTATATGTATGGTCATATACCTATGTAGTGGTAATCCATAGACTTCATAACTGTGTGATACCTCGTGGCTGAGATGGGTTACATGGTAACTTAGGTATAAGTATGGGCTTATACCTAAGTAAAGATTATCTGTAGAGAACATTCTTTGTGATTATCCTTGTTGGATTTAATGAGAACTTGAGGGTCTCAGGGTCCCTACTGAGTATTGTATACTCACCCCTGCACGGGCTTTGCCCGCACTTCGTTGTGTTGGTTGCAGAAAACAGACATCACTGGTCGTGGTTGAGGCTTTTAGTGATGGATGGTACCCGAAGGTGGATATCATGATGAGACGGTACCCGGAGGTGGATCTCACGACGAGTCGGTACCCGTAGGTGGATCTCACGACGAGTCAGTACCCATAGGAGACGGGCAGACGTGGAGTGCTGATGAGGACATATGTACCTTCCCTTCAGGTAGGAACCTGGAGGACGATCTAGGAGCTTCTTTTCACCTTTCTGCTATTGTCCTTTGAGTTGTACTTTACATTCAATTGTAGCTGTATCTTTCTTTTGGGCTTGTATTTCCGGCCCCTTATACTTCCAACATGTTTGTTATACTGCTTTACTTAGTGTAGCTTCTGCTTGTACTCTGTTTTTTTGTGCTTTCGTTTCATAAATGCAATTCCTTCCCATTTTATTTGGATTTACACCTTTGGTGCTAGTCGCCAGCCCCTGGCCTATAGAAGGCGGGATTGGGGTACTCACGGTATGGGCCCCGAGGACGGGTCATGACAAATTTAACCACATGTTTCCACTTAATATCCATAAATATAATACATTGAATGGATGTGTCTTTAAATTTCTCCTTTGGTCTCTCAGGAATCGACAAACCAATCTACACAATAGGTGACTAATTCGACCCTAAAAAAATTATTAAATTTAATAAAGGGCAGATATAATAAAAAATTTAGGAGTTTGAGAAGGGAAAAAAATATATATCGTAGTCAATATACATTACCCCTTCTTGGGGTATCATCTATAGATTTGAGCTAAATTCATAAAAAGATAGATTTATTCGCAAAAAAAATTTCTTCTAAGTAGATTGTATGGACGTTTTCATGTAATTTTTTGTTGGTTTTAGATGAACCAATATGGTTTTATGGAGTTTAGAATTTAGGAGAATAAGTTCCCCATTATTTTTGAGGAGGAGTGACAATCTTGTAAATAGTCAAAAATAATTCACTATTGGGATGTCTTCCTTACAACTAGTGGATAAAATATAGATCATTAAATGTTTTGGGAGATTATATGATAAAACAATTCCTCTATAGAAAATTAAATAGATGCTCTATACTTTTTATTATGTAACTTATATATTTCTCCATATTTTAAATTTTCGGATTCAACTATAATATCTATTTTCTATCAAAATTAATTTTAAAATTAAGTGCAAATTAAAGAGAGATTAATTAGAAAAATTACAAACATTCATAATAAACATGATATGTAATTTTAGAAAAAAAAATAATTTCATGTGGTTTGGAAGTTAATTTTAACAGATGCGCATGTAATGTGCAAAACACCACATTAACCATAATCCTAGAAATAATATTTTTATAATTTATTGGCTAGTTTGTTAACTAAAAATTATATATTATTATGTGTATAGATCATATTTGATATTTATTACAATTTAAAAATAACTTGATAGATTAAATGGGTTTTATTAATTTTAAAAAATTCAATTAATTATTATTATTTATAAAATTACATTAATCTCAATTATGATATTATTTATTTAATTTTAATTTAAAAATATCAATAAAATTATTTAAATATAATATATTATGTTGATATATGTCTAATAAAATATATTCATATTGAAAATTAATTTTTCAGATAATTAATTCAATTGACATCATTTATAATATTTTCAGGATCATTTATTTTAGTTCATTATTAACTAATCAATAACTATTGTTTCTTGTCTTAATAGTTTTTGTAACTATTTCATTTCTGAAAATTAATGGTAAATTCTTCTAATAAATGAATAATTTATATTCCATAATAATACATACAACCTAACAACTTTTTGTTTACCTACCCAAAAGCATTGTAAATATTAAAAGCGATGAATGTTCATTTTATTCATTTTCTTTACAGAACATAAAATATTGGGATGTTTTATTGAAATGAGTTCCAAAAATACAAAAACTACTTATCCAAAAATAAATAATCGTTATTTCTCTTATAAAAATTTGATGGTCATTTGGTATTTTATATTATATGGTTAACCTCATTGTAAACACAAATTTACCTTAATCCCTACAATAAATTTTATGTATTTTAACTCATAATTATGGTAAAAAAATTAATTTATTTGTATTATATATAATATATTATTTGGATATGAACTATAGAATATAATGTCCAATTTAAACTGACATATGTTTTGTAATGTTTTTTAAAATTTTTCCCATAGATAAGAAGAGAATGTATGTTTTTAGAGTATATGTTTTCGAAATATTCTAATGTTTTCATCACAAATTCAACATGAAATAGACTAAAATGAACGAAATTGTGTTAAGGGAGGTTATATTGATCTAATGATATTGTAAATCCAATTCCATATATATATTATAATTAAGTACTATATAAAGTATAATTATTTTTTGTTTCAATAAAAAATTAAATATTTTTCATTATTCATGAAATCATAAATAATTACAAAAAATTACAAAAAAAGTAATCCTAATAAAAATTTAGCATTAATATTTAAAAAAAATTAGTTTTCATATAGATTTTTTAATATTTTATAATTTTTATTTAAAATTTTGAGTTAAAATAACTATTAAACAATTTTTTTGAAAAAATAATTTTCTTAAAACATTCCATTTCATTGAAATGAGTATATTTATATTTCTAAGAAAACTGATAATAAATAAATGGGTGTAAAATATATATTTAACTACATTAGTTGATCATATTCTTACCTATATTTCAAAGAGCTAGATGATATGCTAAATAATAATTTCATCAATATTTTTTATTTTGTTTCAACTCGGCCTTACACGTAATGAAGTAATTCATCGAAATGTCTTCTTACATATAACGTAAGAAACAAATCAATGGCGTGTGTATTAAAATAAAATATAATTTTGTCACGAATCCTATTTTATTGAATAATATTTTATGATCTTATTTTTTTATGCATTACTACATAAAAAAGAGAGATTAATTTTTCATAATAGAAAAGATGAAAGGTGGTTAAAAGTTATTCCAATATGATATCAAAAATAATTTTATAATAATTACATATTTGAATACATATAAATTAAAAATATTAGGATTTTTTATTGAAAATAAAATAAATTAGATAAAAATGTTATCATGTTGAGGACATATAAATTATTTCAAAAGACTCCATGGAAATATAATACATTTCAAATAAATATTTTTCTTGTAGCAAAAGGATGGTGAATAGAATTTTTTATTAAGTAAAATGTGAACAATTACTTTTGGAAATGATATTATTTAAATGGAGTTAAAATTTTAATGATAGGACACTTTTATTTGTGGTATGAAAAAAATTCAAAATAATTTCAACAAATATTTAAGAAGTTGCATATTTTACAAGAAAATAGAATATTTATATTATAATATCATATATGTGGGTTATATATGAATTATAATCCCTCAATAATACATTTCATGACTTTTTTAATAATAATTATATTCCCATTAATATTAAAATATTCATTTTTTTCATTTCTAGTTATAGAATTTCATGTTTTCATTGCCTAAAAGTATTATATGAAAAATATCCAATAATTCCTAATCTATAACATGGAATGAAAAAGTCAAAACATAACATAAATATTTTGGTAAATATTTATTTGTGAATGAAAATAACTGTTTAACAATAAGAAATGTAATTTTGAGAAACAAATTTTTAGTAAAATTATGTCTTTAAACATATATTTTATCTCTATATAAAATTTATCATTGAATTTTATTTTAATTATATTAATTTTTCTATAAAAAATGATACGAGTCATTAAATGTAATCAAAAATAAATTTTTTTAAAATAATATTTAATAAATAAAAAATTTCTATATAACATTATATTGATGAGGAATATTTTATCTGTCTATAAAAACATAGTAATTTGTTTCTTAAAATATTAATTTTAGAGACCCGTGCATTTTATATATAAATTATATATTTTTTTACTTTATTATTTATTAAATAAAATTACCATAACTTCCAGAACTATATAGTTATATTTTCGTTAGAAAATTTTGTATATGAAAAAAAATTTCATAACATATTCTCATCATCACCCACATAAATAATTACATCTACACTCCTTCATAGACACACCATATATAGAAAATTTCTTCATATACTTTTGAATGAAAACGCAATGAACTATGATCTTAGTTACTCACAAATTGTATCCAAGGAAGATAAAAATGAACACTTAAACATATCATTGACATAAATTGAATGAGAATGTCATGTTAACCATTTAAATTTATACATAAGAATTTATATAACATTAAAATGATTCATTAAATAATACTTGTGAGTTAATATGACGAAAATAATAAAGGGATTAATAAATGTGGTCACATTGAAAATTATATTGGCATTACATTTAGTCATAAATGTGTGGAATAAATTTAGGATTAATCATAGTAACATAAATCATATATGAAGGATAACCACTAATAAATTTATTACATGTTAGGAATAGGATAACTACTCATGCGCCTTCGATATTCATCGGATAACCTAATTTTTAGCTACATCAAGGTTTTAGATGGCCTTCAATGTGCCTAATTTTGGATTTGGATAAAATAATATATTCTTTTTTTTTTCTCATAAAACATTATCATCTAATGACGTCACTAAATTGATATGTAAATCATTTCCCAACAATGAAATAAAAAAAATTATTTTTATTACAAAATATGATAAAATTATTCTTAATAAATTAAACCATTGAAATGAAAATGGGATTCATTTACATTTCACCATTATAAACACAAACCAACAAGATAAAAAATAAATATGGTTCCATTGGATAATATAAAATTTTATAAATAAGTAACATATATGGATATTATTATAGATAAAATTTCATTAAGAAGATAACTTTGTATATTTTAGGAGAAAAATAAAAATTTCAAAATGAAATTATATATTTAAAATAAATAAATAAATAAACTATTTTGTAATAAATTTTATTTGGAATGGACCATGGAAACATGTAATGATATTTAAAATTTAATTATTAGTCATAATATCATGAAATTACATTAATTAATTATAGGAAAAATAATTCTATTTTTTATTTATGGTCAATATTTTTGACATAAAAAATATAAAAATAATTTAAAATTATATTTTAATCATAATATATGTCTATTAATGAAATAAAATTTTCATATGGGAATAGTAAAAATAATCATGAAATGATTTTTGGAAGACATTATAGGAAGGGAAAATTTTAATAATTATTTATTAATATCAAATTATTACAATTTAACAACCATTTATTAATAACCCCTAATTAAAATAATTGTTTATGGGTCTTAAATGGTTCATCATTTGATGAGAATTTTTGTTGGTATATCCAATTACTATAAATTATTAATTTTGAAATCACCTTATGAAAATTATGTATGTTATAAATGTTATATATATTAAGAGTCATATATAATGAAAAGTCATAAAAAATTATTAATTTTTTCATAATAACGGTTTTGTGTACATACACATGAATTCCTTTTTAACTTTTCAATAGAGAGAACAAATGAATTTAAAATAATAATTCAAATTTATAGGACATTTTTTAAAAATAATGGTAGTATATGAATTTTAAACATAACCTTTTTACAATCCATCTATAAAAGAAGTGAAAAAATCACATTGCATCATGGTGGTGATTGACTACACATACACAAAAGCAACATTATTGAATTTCAAATCAGATGAAGGAACAGAGGTAGATATAATATTTCCCTAATTAGAGTATATCTTTGTCATGAGTGTAATATATAAATTTTAGACTCATCATAATAAAAATAAATGAATTTTGGTGATTAAAAAAGAGTTGTATTGTTATGTCATATATATAGTCCACGTGAAGGCACTTGTGACACATTCACATAACATTTACACTTCATCTGAAGGAAACACTTAAATTCCTTTTGAGGGGCCATTAGGATGCAATTAAAATAAGTCTGAAACCTGTTATTAATTTATTGTCATGTTTTTATGATACTAGGGAAGGTTTTCACTGAGATTAATGGATCATTATTCTATTAAAAACTTATAGAAGTGGTGGAATTTAATATGTGAGGGATATGATTCACATAAAATAATTAAATTTATTTATATATTATTAGTTAACAATAAAAAATTTTCTTAAAATTGTTGATAGATTTCATTAATTCTACTATATGGTCTAAATATCAACATAAAGTGAAATTTATTACGGTTTTGGTGTCTTTTTGAACACTATCTTTTATATTAACCCCTTCATTAGTTTTTTTAATGTTAATTGTTGCAAGGATTTTTCCATATTAAAGGGTTATAATTTTCTTTTAATCCCTAAATTAGTTCATGAAATGAAATTTGGTAACATTTTATGTAATTATAAAACATATTTCCCCTATTTATGGTTTTCTTTAAATTATAATTTTTTAGAAAATATTATTTCACATAAATAATTTTATTTTATATTCGAAACTATTAATTTACTTTTAATTTTTAGAAATCTATATAGTAGTTTATTTCAATAATAAATCTTTCAAAAATCATACCTTGTAATTGTTATATGTAAAATTATTTTTTCACTCTAAATAACCCAAAAAATTTATTTTAATGTTTTGAAATAATAAGAATGAGTAATGTACGACTTTTATAAGATATTCTTCCATATTGTGTGTGCTTTTATGGTAACTATTTAATAAAAATATATATATATATTAAATGATATAAAATGAACTAAAAGTTCTTATAAACATTTTGAATCTAACATATACCCTTTCTATTCATATTTTACAATTTTCTATATATTAATATTATTATAAATATATTTTGGAATTCACCTTACATTAAATAATGTCAATTTCCTTACCATTTTAACCATCATAAAATATGGAATAAATTAAAATATGGGATATATACTATCAAAAATTTTATAAAATATTACATAACATAAATTATTTAGTTGAATTAGAGAACTTATATAATGGTTTTAATTTTTTTTTACCCATTAACACATAATCATATCATTAATTTTTACAACATTTGTTATTCATAATGAAATACAATTATGCCAATTTTAAAAAATTGAACCACATAATTCAAAAGATAATAAATTTTTTTTTGTTACAAATCTATATATTATTATGAAAATAATTCAATAATTTTAAAAAATTCAATGAAAATTAGATTTTATAAAAATGAATTTTAGGCCGAAAAATTAACTTAGATCCAAATATGGGTCCCTTTCTGATTCAAATAGTATTAATTTGATTGATTTAATTATAATAGTTCATATTTATCCTTATATAAAATTCTATATTATAATTTGTATTATAAAAATTATTTTTTATTTAAAATAAAGGATTGTATTTGATAAAATTGTATTTTTCCTATTATGTGAAAAATGATTCATTTCTGAAAAATACAAAAAATTAATCCAATGTTTATTTAGGTGTGGAGATATCAAAAAATGATGTTAATTTTGTAATATATGAATTATGAAAATAAAATAAATTAATTTTATTATATTCTCAAAAGAATAATATATATTTTTAATGAAAATTACATTTTAAATAACATATTGAGTTTAAAAAATATTGAATAATTATTTATCAATATGTCATCATTATCAAAAATCAAAATAAAATTTCATAAATTATTATTCGTATTCAGCCAAAAAAATATAACTGGTATGTTATAAGGGTATAAAATAATATTATTCTGTTATTCCATAGTTTTTTTAATAGTAATAAAAAATATATTTCAATTGAAATATATAATAAAATATCAAGGTCTTACATTCTACAATAAAAAATTTTAATTTATCCCTATTAATTAAATCAATCTGATAAAAAGTTGTGTATATATGTGTTTCATCAAACCTTTGAAAACCATGTCACTTATTCAAATGTTTGAATCCTCTTGAGATTTTTAATCATTTGATTGGTTTTTTTCATATCACATTATCTCTATGATCAATTAATTATACCCATATTTATTCATATGAAATTTTTTGAATCAATGGTACAACATCAATGTTCACTACAAGTGAACAGTTATATATGTAAATCCTCACGAAAGATGCATAGAACAAACCATTAACTCGATTGAGGTTCATTTGAACATCCAAGTGATAATCATCCTTCTATAAATTTTCAATAATATCAATAGTTCTAATATTTAAATGGATCATACTTATCATTATTTATAAACCTCATTCCATTTTTTTAATTGATAAATACATAACAATACCTTCTATATTACTTCAAATTCAATATTTTTTCTGAAAATTATTAGTATAAAATTAATATCAAATTTGAGATGTCATACTGTGGTACTGATTAACATTGAATTTATCTATAGATAATTTATCCAGATCAACTCATTGTGGATTAATTTCTAAAAATTCAACCCAATATGATGGATTTTGATAATTCGTTCTAATGTGGCCTCCAAACAAACCCTATATATTCTCTAGAAAATTAACATAAAACTACATTTTCAATTTGATGAAATATAATTTTTTACTCAATACAACCACACCACTTCAATAATTTATATCATGGAAAGAAGATCTAGATTGAAATTTTATATACTATAAATAATGTTTTCTGAATTTTTACGGTGATAAAATAAAAACCAAATATATTTATGGAAATTATATTTTGGTAATTCTAATAGTGAAATACAAGGATATGTTTTTTTATTTCTATTATGGTATGTATAAACATTCAAATAACCCCCTATATTTAAACATATTAACAATAATATGTTGACAGATCATGCACTATGATACATACTCTATTTTATTTATCATCATGTTTTCCAACTATAAATACTAACTTTTAACTCTATAAATATCCCTTCAAATTGGATGATTGTCGAATTTTGATCTATTATATTCATCCAATATATATATAATCAAATATTTTATATAAAATAAACATACACATTCCTTGAACATTATCATTCCATTATAATTAATGTTTATCATAGTCACATTACACATATTATTTTATAGATATATACATTCATTTTTCATCTAGTTACACATTACCTATACGGATGGAAAAATATTAATTTGTAAAATATTTTACTTCACTAATTCCTTTATGAGAACATGATTCATCCTATTTAAATAAAAACATATAGGATCTTTTGTTATTTTAATTGTAGATAATATATAATGATCTATTTTACTCAAATCATCAACATCCATGTTATTTTTTCTTTGGGTAGTAATGTACCGACAAAAAATAATCCTTAAATAATACTAATAACCTTCCATTTTACATATTAAAATAATTTTTAGATAATATATATATTAATATTTTCTTATCAGTATATATATCACACCATTTTCCATTAAGATAATTCATCCATATTATTAATTTAAAATATTATTATGCTTACTCCAAGTCATTTGTTGTATAATTTATCTTTGGAACCATAAATTTTAAGGAGGAATCAGATATCACCAAATAATTTTTCATAAATAAACAACACAATACCTTCTTCAAGGAATCACTAATGACATGAAACCCTTTTCCACAATATGGTATTATTTTAATAGGTGTAGTGACAATACATCTCATATGTCCCTTAATGTTTTCCTGATATTGATCATTGTAATGAATATTTGATATCTTCAGAGTTATCTAGGTATATGCATTTGGTATCATTTAGAAATTATACATAATGCATTGATAATATCCATCAAAACAATGAAATCATTGATTCATTGTGATAGTGATAGTCATTACTATCATTCAATAATTTCCATCATTAATGACTCTATAGATACAATATCACGTGATATTATATTACATGATAATTAATCATTCTATAGAAAAATACATAAATGGAAAATTTTGAATACTAAATCTCCATCCTTATTATCATATTGAAAATACATAAGTGATCTTCATTCTCTTATTTTCATATATAATAAATAAGAATATCATCTTAAATTACTAACAATAATTGAACAATATAATATATTAATAAGGTACTCATTAACTCAATGAATATATAAGAGTAATTTGTAGCATCAAAATGAATAACTAAATATTAATATTTTTCATAATTGTTATATAATTTAATGTTGGGTATGTCTTAAATATTTATCATCAAATTATAGTATCCATATCAGTGATCAATAATAGAAATATATTTGGATCTTAATAATAGTTTTAAAAACTTGTCAATATAAGGTAGAGTATAAATGTTAATGATTATGTGTATGTTATGTTCCAGTTATTCAATAGAGAGTCAAATTGATTAATATTCTTCTTAATAATAATAAAATTTGAACTCTGTGGTGTTACATAGGGATGAAATAGTACCTCAACATAATTAACATATTGTTGTTTCATTGAATCCCAAATTTAAACTTGGGATATTAAATATGGTTTCCATTAAATTTTTATGGCCCTATGAATATGTCCTTTTGAAAACTCATCATCTCATTTTGGTGGAATACTAGGAAAAACTTTCAAAAATAAAAATAAAAACACAAACATAATTGAAATAAAATTTATTTTGATATTCTACCCAAAAATCAAAGAAAAACCCCATTTTTAATTGGATATATTAACAATAATATATATATAATTTCTATTGTATATTTATATTTATATTGGAACTGATGGATGAACATATAGTGGATGAATATTTTAAATGACACATTGCTTTAGTAGAAATTTATATTTGATTTATAACAAAAATGAAAATCCCTTCCAAAAAACATCAAATTATTTCTTAAAGATAATAATAACATATATAGAACTAAAAATTAAAAAAACCTCAAGTAGATAAGTATCATTGATATGATATGTGATGATTAAAAGATAAAGGGTTTTTAGAAATTATTTTACATATTTTCATTTAGGTTATTAATGGACATTTATATGAGAGATCAATCATGAAAAATCATGCATATGTTGTTTATATCCTCACATTAACATTTCATCCTATGACACCTATATTTATACCTCTGTCGCCATTAATCACCCTATTTTAAAATCCTTAAACATTGTTCACTTGAAATCTTTTATTTTTCTTACACGTTTCACCCTAATAAATTTTTTATGGGATCATATTAATTGAATAGTCATCATTGACGAAAATTATGGTATAGATAAACTCAGACAACAATTTTTGGTTTTAATAACTGTAGATGAATCGATATTATTTCCATTATCCATTGTAGAATGTACACTACAATGTTCTTTTAAGAAACCCACACCCATTTCATTAAAAAATCATATGATAGTCCCAAACACATGAGATTATCATAATTTTTATCACAAAATTTTTCTATTCCATATTTCTAGTGTAATACATTCCTTACATTGATACCATAATTAATGAACTATATATTTCTTATTACGATATTATGTGAGATTATGTTAATATTCATTACATAAAATTATGATCCATGCAAAAAAAATAGGTTTGGTTTCCTTGGATTCCATGATACATGAGAAAAAAATTAATTATAGATCAAAACCATATTCCACATTGTTCATCATGAATAACCCCATTCATAGAAATTTAAAATAAAAAATTTATCATCATTTTTTGGGGAAAGAAAACATAATTAACGGTGTGAATAGATTCATAGTAAGGATAAAAAAAATATATTTAATTGATAATATATTCAAGATATAATAAAAATTGGTATGAAATTATGATTTTATCCTTACAAATTCAAACACAGAAATCTATAGATTATAAACCTGAGTCTTGAGATAATATCATGGATGTTCAGAAGATATGAATCCTAAAGGGATCAAAGAACACGGGCCATGAGGAAAAAACATCTTGAGTGAGATAGTGACATAAATGGATTGTATGAAATATGTCATAATCAAAATTATAGAAATATTATGACAAGGATACCCACTAAAATGTTTAAAAAATGTTATTCTTAGGATTATCTCCCATGTACCTACTTAATTCTTGGGTTAATCAACCTTATACCCCCTTTTACACTTGGGATAACCGCTCATCTACCCAATTTCATGATTGAGATAACGTCTAATAATCCTTTTACTTAACCAATAATCATATAATAACTATTTCATGAAAATGCTATATATTTCATAGCCAACCATTTATATAATCATAAATCTATTTATATGTCTTATAAAAGATAATAAATAGATTAATAATAATATAAAACATTAAAAAACCGGATTCATTGATATTTAATCCTCATATGAACAAATTGTCCAATGATATTGTAATATCAGTATAATATGATAATATCCTATGTAAATAAAATGTATCATCAATGGATGTTATCATAAATAAAAATTATTTTACTAGATCTATTGGAATTTTTCTTGATTAAAATAAATTTTTCATATTATATTAAAATATTTAGAGCATAAAATTTTCTAATATAATGAGAAAATACTTTTTTGTGAAAATAACCATTGAAAAAGGTAATTTAATTTTAAAATATTTATCATTTATAATGGGGGAGAATTATGATCATTGTTTTTTCATGAAATCTATTATTCTTTTATGTTTTTAATTAGAAGTATATCTTTTCTAAAATGACATGAATATTTCCATTATACAATTTTTTTAAAATTAAATCATGTTTTAAAATATAGAATAATAGAATTAAATTATTGGAAAACATTATGATGAATTAAATGGATTTATTAGGAATGGATCATTAAATTTTATTCCGTGGAAGTTAAAGAATTAAATATCAACATAAAAATGGTATTAAAATAAAAATCCCTTAACTCATGTCTGTCATTTTTGAAATAACACAATAATATATGAAAATATTTTTTTATTTAATTAAATATCATAAAATATTCATGTATTTACTTAAAATACGTTCAATGATAAACTGATGATATTTTTACACTATTTCATTGATAACACTTTATTGAATTCATTATTTTTTGTTGTTATTTTTTTAAATATCTCATGAAAATTTTAGATCATTTTTTATGGTCCATGTATCGTCATCCATGTTAATTGTTCTCTATATTTTTAATTTGGATATATTTATCATATATAATATTTATTTATATTTATATTTTCCCCAATGGATAGAGACAACAAAAAATAATTTCCTCGTTCAAGAAGATGGAAGGGAAAACAAACACATGATTGTGGTTCTTAAGTTTCGATGGGAGGAACGAAAGAAATTACAATAATAATACTAAATTATGGAAACATTATTATTTCTTATATATCCCATTATTTCATTCAACATACCAATTTTACTAGCCATGTTTTATGAAAAAAAACGAATTACATCAGTTCTTTGGGTTTGTGGCCCATAAATACACATGAGGGTCGTTGTTGTTTTTTAATAAATAAAAAGGTACGAATGTACATATGATTTTATGATTGAAGAAGAATTATACTTTAATAATTATCACATATAAATATTATATCAATGATAATAAAAATACATGGAATATGGTTATGGAAAATAAAATGTATCGCAATATTGGCATGACTGTCTACACTGACACATAAGGGATACATTCACATCTTCTTGGTAGAAGTGTGGGTGAATAATGATTTTTCAATAATCGTATAGAAATAATTTAATTGAGGATACTAATGATATTATTCTTTCAGGAATACCCTACATATTATGATGATAGATGATTATTTAAATTTGGAGAGATCAGTTTAAAAGATTACCTTTTCTTTTGAGGGGCTCCTTGATATAAATTATTAAGGCCCCTTTGAATGGACATTCAAGAAGAAAATAATCTTTAAGTTGTGCGTTGTTATAACCATAATATATTTATTTATTTGTATATTAATAATGGGAGAGAAATTTATAGTTATGATTATATAGAATGAGATTCATTTTATAAGGTAAAAAACGAGAGACTTAGAATTATGAAAAATATTATAATATAATTAAGGCATTGTGTTGTCAGATGCTTCCAAAAGGAAATAGATTTAATCTGACAGAATATGAAATTTGAATTTATTCAACGAGTTTTATTTCTATGGGATATGGATTTAATTTGAATGTTATCCTTCGGTTTGACCTCTTCCTTTACTAAATTGTACATTAACTAATTTAACAAATTTTAAAAACATTAATGGTAATAATTTTTCTTACATGTAAAAAAAATCTGTAAATATAAAGGGGGATGAACATTCAGTTTATTTAAAATAGTAAATTCACTATTTCTTTGTTTATATAAATTTTTAATAATTTTATTAAATATTATTTTCAAAAAAAATAATTATTGAAATTTTTTACATTATTCATTAAATTTGAATTTAAAATAATGAATAGTGTAATCTAATTAAAATATAATATTTTTACACATCCCTAATATATTATATTCATATCTAACAGTTTTGGTGAACTATAAATATTCCATCCAATATTAACTTCTGAGTTTTTAAATACAGTTATAGGTATTTGCTACAAATTCCACAAGTGTTGTTTCATCATGGGTAATCACATAGTGTAATTATTTCAGAACTAAATAATGAATATATATTACCATTACATAAAAATTAATATATATTTCTAATATTAATTTTGGAACCAATATATCTTACAATTAAAATAATTTTAAAATTTTAATGATATTAAATTCCATTGAGTGAAATCTATGTGTTTTCATTAATCAAATTAAAATAAATATTATTATCAATATATTATTGAACAAAAATGTCCGGAATTATAATTTAATATTTTTTAGGAAACTTGTATTTCTATAAATGAAATATATTAATCTTTTCTATTTATGTTATGACATTTCTCATCGTGTATATCTAGTTTGACTAATTTTTTTATCTGGTTTGATAATTAATTACAATGATTAATATTCATATTGGAAAAAATAATAGGTACAATCTTTCCAAACATGAAAAAAATAATTAATATGTTATATACATTTTATGATTCAATAACTACATGTTTATGCAACAAATCATGAAAAAATGTGAAAAATCCAGAGCATTATTTTTCCCAAAATTGTGTTTTTATGAAAAAATATTAATTTTATTAAACTCTTGAATAATATATATTCAAACTTAATTAATTAAATTATTATAGTGAAAATGGATAATATTCATTTCACTACACTCCATCCCCACATACTCCTCCTGGGATAGAAATAATGAAAGGGGGATAATGACCCTAGAGTCCCACCTCGAGTTGGCCCCGAGATAGTGACTAGAATCAATGTTGTACAAATCTCCCAATAAGGGAGAAAGTGCCTTTTATAACTAAAAAATATTCATTTATAGGATCGTTCAACCATAATAAAACTTATTATATATAATAATAAAAACCCTAACCATCCCAAATTTTCACTTGTAAATCATAACTGATAATTTTTAATGTCTCCAATTGAAATCCAAAAAAAGAAATTATAAAACAATGACGCGGATACGCCTATAAATTTCAGAAGTAGAAATGTCCATAATAGTCCACAATGTCCTCTTAGACACCTAAAAATTGTATTTATGTCTATAAGATTATCATATAGTTATACTTAGTTGGAAAACCTATTTATATCATGGACATGAGGGAACATAACACTAAGGTACCCATGTTAAATTAGTTGAACTAAAAAAATATAATGATGTTTAATAACCAGTACCCCAACCTCAGAAAGGTTCACACACCAAAAATTCATCCAATTATAAGAAATATATAATATGAAGAAGGTCAATGATAAAGTAGCCTACACCAATTTTCCACAGATTAGACACTCCCACACCCCACCTAAAAATGTCATGGCACTCAAACATCCTCCAAATACTTCAAATAACATCTCACTTGCACAAACATGGGCCATCACAACACATCACATACCAACCAAAGAACATGTTCCATCACAACATGTCTAATTGAAAAGTCACACAACTGGCCCATCATAAAACAGATGACATCACAGCTTCACACACCCTAGTAATCAAAATACATCATATATTACCCGCACTTATAAAGGATATCACAAGAAATCACATCCCTACAATACGAAAATGGTTCTTCGTAACACTTCTCATACCAAAGGCACCCTAAAAATCATATCATATCTCATCCTGAAGGAAAATGCAATAGAACAACACATATCATCATGAATACAATTAGGACTATATATCACAACTCACCTAAATACACATGGGATATTATTTCCTAGAAGAGGCGGCATGGAAGAGAAGGTGTCCAACCATCCATCCTTTCATTATGATTTTTGGAAAGACAATATCTCATGTGACTATGCAAGTTTCATCACAACATGCTCGATAATGGTGGGGTGCATATATAATTCACAGTAACATATTTTGTATATTCATATAGATTTGGACAAAAAACGACACCATATGTGTTTATTATAATAACTAACCATCTCAAAAAATTCACACAAATACTGCCAGCTCTAAATTCATTAAAAAAACATGAAAATATAAGACATAATCCATATCATAGTATTTGATCCATATTTGTATGTATCTATTTAATTTATAAATTTTACATTGTCAAACAATTTTATTTGTGTAATATATCATCATTCGAAAACCCATATCATTTTCTAAGACATCATCCTTCAAAATTCATTACCATTAGTACTTATATAGTAATTAACCAGTTAATAAACACATATAACCATAAATTTCTTCATTAAACAATTACTTTTTAAATAATTAACAAGAAATATTAATTCCATTACTACTTCAGATGATATGACAGAATCAATCACACACTATAAGCACAACAACACATCCTGACTACCACATAAAAATCACATTACAACCAAATCTAGTTTCATAGACCAGGAGTATGACCATACCACACCCACCAGTATACCCCCATTTCACCATTTTACCATAACAACAATCACATCCCCACCTCACAAAACCAATTTATCCATTTCCTCCACAAGAATAATTATATAGCTATTGTGAATTACATCAATCTCACTAGAAAATCCAAAATCATCCCTCACATCAAAACATATATCACAACACAACACATTTTAATATTTTGACATGGAAGGGTCAGTAATTCAATATAACTTCATTATTTAATGTTTTTGTCATATAATCCATTGAATATATCGTTATCCTTTCTATAAAATGAATATATTTGGTAATGCAGTTCATTATTTAGGATAATACTATTAATTCCAAAATAAATAGAATATTTTAAAATGGTGTTTTAATAGCATAATATTTCTACAAAATGGGAAAAATTTTATCAAGTCATTACAGAAATATAATATTAATATTAAATCAAATAAAATAAACTACAATTGGTAAAAAATTATTCAAATTCTATTACCACTATAAATTTAATTTATAATTATTCATTATATTTATTAACATATATCAAACCATGTTCACAATATGTGAAAGTAATAACCCCATCTGACATGATACCCCTATAGAGAAATGAAGGAATTCCTAAATTGATTAAAGAACCCTTTAACCATAATGTTGCTAAAAAATAGTGGGTACATATATTAGGATACCCTCCATGGAAACCATATCCAACCATAGTAAATAAGGTACTTTAATAATATGGGAAGAAAGATTCAGAACCTCCTGTATCAAGAGAAAGGAGAAGGAAAGAATGAAGGGAAGATGTTCAACTTTGAATTATTACATCATGAACTCACTATATTTGAAATGACTATGAATTTTAATTAAAAGAATATCTTAATAAAACAATATCGTTAGAACATTTAAAAAAACTTTGGATATTGTAGAAGATTATGATATTATTTCTATCCTTTGAATCTGTTTCAAAGACACTTAAAAATATAATTAATCCTTGTATGTTCTAAATATACAAAAAAAATGGGAAATTTAGGGATAACTAGAAAATTTGTTACATTTTGAAAACTATAGAAATTATTCGGTGCCACCAGAAGATAAGTTGACTCTAGACGACTCACTAATAGTGATACATAAGAATATGAGTCACCACAAGATGATTCACCACCGAATATGCCACCACCAAATGATTCACCACCAGTGATGCACCACTTGATGAGTCATCACCAAATGAGTCACCACCAAAAAGTAACATTCAGATGAGTCCCCAATAGAACACAGTGCCAGATGAGTCACTTATTGTGAGTCGAATCCATATGAGTCACTAACAATTAGTCACCACAAGGGAGTCACCCCCATTGGGTCACTAATATCATGTCACCAACATATGGGACACCACTATCATGTCACTACTACACGATCAACTTGCTAGAGAGTCCGCACCAAGACAATATACCATTAGGCGAGTCACCTCTAGAATGAGTTACTACTATGATTGGTTATAGCCAGGATGAAATACCTCCATTACGAGTTACCATTGAAAAACTAGAAAATTTAAAAAATTGATAGAATGAGTCAAATTTGGTATGAATACCATGTCCCAAAACACCTCAAACTACACATGGACACCAAAAACGTTATATTTTGATCAATGTAATGGGATGTGGGGCTCGCGCAATTATATCTAATACATCTCAAACTATTCTCTCCCTTGATCATTTTAATAAAAATTGATGAAAGATATCAGTATAAATTACCATAACACATGATAATAGTCATAGATATTGTTATACCTCAAATTCTACCACTAGTAAAACATGAAAAAACAAATGACTTTGAACAACTCACACAACCTCGTAACCATGAAACCAAAACTAAAAAACTGTATTCTATACATCCAAAAAAACCATTTTACAACTAACAAATAGAAGCATCCTAAACACACAAATCATGGAAGCTCATCATCCTTGTTAATATACAATCACCATTGGGTGGCACTTACTTTCCCAAATTATTATAATTGATTCATTGTTAAGACATATAAATTAGGAATCTGGTCCAACAATTTTTATTTTCAGGTGCATTATCACACATCACACAACAAAAATAAAAAACATGGTAAAAAGTTAATTTGATTAATAAAATGAGATAAAAATCCTATCATAAAGAAAAGTATGGCAATGCAAAACACAATTAAACATTGGGAACTAGGCATGGATCTGCCTATTATGATCCCTAATACTATACTATAAACTATATCTCCTCCATTTCACTGGAACTAGGGGTATGGTTCTTCCTAATTGACAAAAAGAAATATAACTACTGAGAATGGTTGTATGAACAACCAATCCCCATGATATGTTTTATTTTTCTTGAAATATTTGGTACATAAAAACCATAAGGGAAATGAAATTTAAATCCACATAATATTTTAAATACACTCTATAGTGATAAATACCTCTCAAAAAATAACATGTCCATAGATATGGTCATAACAAACACATTATGTAATAAATACTAAAACATTATAAAAAAATAATCTTTTTAACCCAATTAATCATTCATATTTTTAATCAATTATATTCCCTTAAAATCATCTTTAATTTAAAATCAAATCACATTTATTTGAATATTGTTTCTTCCACCCAATATTTTCAAATCCTTTAAAATTATTACATCAAAATTCCATAGAATTTTTTATAAAAAAAATAAATTTTTGAATTTTTGAAAACTAATTCCACTAATTTCAAATCATCCCAACTCAAATAAAAAATAATTTCACACCCTTTATCTTTTAATCAATATTTTGATTCAAATAATTATTTCAACTCAAAAACATGTATTACAAAAATAATTAGAATTTGATTGTTTTTGTTTAGTCATTGTAGATGGATTTCATCATACATCATATCTTTTAAAATAATTGGGTACTTTTCACTTATTTGGCAATTTAAATTTAATTTAAACAAAACAAAATATATTTTTTTAATAATCCATTTTCCCAATTATATAATTTTTGATGTTTTCTAATAAATCCTTATTTATGGGGATCATTTTCAAGAAATAATTCGTCACAAAATTTTATAAAAAAAATAACTCCTATTAATATATATAGTTCAACCATAAACATCTAAGTAAAATGAACCCATCAGTTGCACCATGATATTGTCCATTGGGTCAATCACTAACTTGCCAATGTGGTTTTACAAAATTTCGTAAAATAGTAAATCTTTGTATGGGAGGGAGTTTCCTTATCAGAATATGTTTGAGTCCATTACCCATATCCTTAATAAAAAATAAGTCACAAAAAAACCAATCAAAAAAATCATTCAAACATTATCATCACTTTGTTTAAAAAAATATTCACTCATGGGAGGCAAAAACATCGTCATTATTTTCATAATCTCCAAAAGAAATAATTTCATTTTATTACTGATTTTAAGTGATTTGTATTTTTTATGAGATGTGAGGGATATTATCAATATAATAACAACACCTCATAATAAATTATATCTCACCAAAACATCCATATAAATTTTCAACCAAATATCACCACTACTATTCAACTCAACCGCTGGGAAAAATTCTGAACCAATAAAAATTTCCTCATTAAATTTAACACAACCACATCACATCACCACATTACCTTCCATAAAAAACCCTTTTCATATAACCATAATAACCATATCATTGTCCAAAATTATCCAACCAGCCATCCCCACTAAAATAAAACATCAATCCCCAAACACATAAATCAATGAATCACATTTCTGATGTTGATATATTATCCTCTATGGGTGGAAAAAACTCTCCCTCATCTTCAATCAAAAAGAAATATTATGTTTTAAATTTAAGGATCCTGATTCCCCCTCTTAACATTCTTAATGTTTTAAATCTTATTTCAATAATGTAATAACAAAAAGAATAGTCATATGTAGAAGTATTACATATCATCTTCTGAGACAATTTAGTTTCATACATTATTTCATCTAACAATATGAAATTTGATCATTTAAATAAATTTATATTTTCTATGGGGAATTAGTTCACTATCCATATATATGTTAGTGTAATTTCAATACTTGATGATTCCAATCAATAATTCATATCAAGGGTCTTATAATCAATAACCATCATAGCAAAAACATGGTTTCCAGGAACATCTAAATTGAACAAGGCATGTGAACGCATCAATGAAATGTTAAATATTCCACAACAAAAAAACACAATATTTCCTAGTTATATCAAGTGAAAAATCATTTCATTCATTTAAATAGATCCAACATGAATACATGTTAAATAAAAAAAATAAAAAAGTGTTATATCACACAACATGATTAATATTGATAAACTAGATATTCTAGGATCATCTTATTGTCTAGGAAATGCACTTCCAATCATCATTTCATAAAAATACATGTTGGGTTATCATTTTAATTTCAGTATTTCCTTTATACACACAACACACTATTAAAATTATAAAAATAAAACATCCTTTCTAACCATTTTATGAAAAATAACACATGTTGTATTACTATATTTAATTCCCTTTCATGCACAAGGAAAACAACATTTAATCCTTTAATCTCTAAAAGAAAAACTTCTTAATAAATAATTAATACATAACATTTTTATTATTATATTGCATTATTTATCAAGTACTAACTAAACATTCACTACAACAAAAATTGATTCCAGTGGCGGTTTTTTAGAGCCTATTATGGGAACTGCCGCTAAACCTTTTTAAAAATGGTTTCACGATAGTTTATAATAAACCACCGTGAAACATATTTTTTACAACACCGACCCTCCCCCCCCCCCACCTCGACCCCCCTTCTCAACTCGCGAACCTGCTTCCCCCGCAACCCCGACCCCCCGCGACCCCGGTGACCCCGGCCCCCCGTGACCCCTGTGACCTATATAAACCCTAAGGTTAGAAATAAAATTTTTTGAATATTTTTTATACTCAATTTCATTACCAACCCAGGTTGGGTTCTTGAAGAATCGAGTCATGATAGAGGTATTAGATTTAATTACTAATGATACTTTGGTTGTTTTATTTGAACTAGGGTAGTGGTGTTAGAGGTATTAGTGTTTATCCTTATAGGATAGAAAATATGGTATAAGTTATGATAGTTGATTCATTCCTACGTAAGGAAACTAATTATATATTTTATAACATGAATATTTATATAATCAATTATATAATACTTTTAGATCATTGAAAGAGTTATATAGTGATCAGGATTTGATTTATGTTCTTGTTTTCATGTAATAAATGAACTACCACAGGATGGATAGTCTTGGAATTCCCATGATATATTCTAAATGATTTTCTTTGTTCTATTTTGAACCTATTGAGATTTTTTTACCCTTTTATTTTTGATATTTTATCTTGTAGAAAACTTCTATGTGAATTTATGACCTGAACAAGAGTAGGTTTACACCTATATAATTGCCACTCTGGATTCATCATGAAGATGATGAGAATTTTTTCTAGGTAAATTAGTATGAGTGGCCTCTTCTTATTTATAATTTAGGAATTTATCACTTTATAGATTCAATTTCCAAGACATAGATGATTATTTATGATTATTTTTTTACACATCATCATAATAAATTCATGTATTCTAAAACATTTCCTTATATAAGTGTAGTATTGTTAAATAACACTACCTACTTTCCTACGGATCTATATTCATCAATTTTACTAAAACAATATTTATTTTCTAACTCATTATAGGATATATATTTAATGTGATGCCTTAAGGATAAATAAATGTGATATTGAAAAAGTGTTTCAATATTATATTGGAATGTTGTGACTTTTCAGGGATCACATAGAGATGTTTTGAGTTGTGAATATGGTTATAACTTTTTTTGGGAAATTTTTTTGTGATAGAGTTCTACTAGGTTTATTTTTTATTTAAATTTTATTTTTATTTTATTTCTCTATATGTTATCCAAACTAGATGATTTTTCATTAATATGTATAGTCTTGGATGAAAGTAATCACTTTCATTGAATATGTATATCTGTATTTTTCATTATTTTTTGAAATAGATAACCTATTAATTTATAAGGCCTACTTGACTATAATGAATTATGACACTTAGGTATGGAGTTCTGTATACTTTTGATACTCGATCATCGAGTCCATCAAACATGTTTTTCTCATGCATTTCATCCCTTTACTTTGAATAAATTTATTTTTGTGCTGAAATTAATGATATTGAATTCATTCTAACATATTGTAGTGGTTAGGATGAATATAATTCTTCCAAGTTCCCAAATATAATATTTATAGAGAATTACTTCTGCGATCTATTTCTACCTATGTGATTATGATTATCTTATTATGTTGTCCAGGATGATAGTACCAACACCCCACATTTCATCTCAAAATTCCCATCATGATTCAACTATGAAACTCCAAACACCAAGCCTAGACATATCAACTATTCTTCAAATACCCTATTTTGATCCCAAAACCACATCAGCCTCATGTTGAACACCATTTATGATGTGGTCTCCACCTAACCACATAAATATTTATGCAAAAAAACTAGTAAGTCCTTCTGTAGATGAATTATACCAAAGTATTTCAATCCACCCCACCAATGAACTATCATATCCCAACCACGAGGCCTTAAAACACAATTAATAACAAAAATGTTCAATGCCCACACCGATGTCTGAATCTGACTCTTAGTTCAACTCCATGGTCAGATCCGCGATCATCCCATTTAACCATAATTCTACACTCATGAGTACTAACAAATATATGATCCAATTCACCCTCAAGTCACACCACCACTCTTTTCTATGTGAATACACCAATGAGAGGTCTTGGAATTAAATCCTCACAAGGTTATTAGAACCTCAAAACCTAATCTCCCAAGTTATTTCATCGTGCATTTACATGAACACAACCACATGGCATTCCTCAGGACTAAAATCCCTCACATGGTTCTTGTCACTACAAATTAACAATATGTTGAGTTTTGTATGCATCATAAGGTTTTCCATAAACATTATTTATAATAGATTTATTCGATATTAGAGTTCAATATAAAGACTCTATAGAGAACATACGTTGGGGTTATTCCAAATTAATAACGTGCTTTGGTTTTCATGGTAATTTAGCTACCACGTTGTTATCACACTGTTTCTATTTACAGAAGAAACTTCCCCTATCCCAAACACTAGAGGGTTTATATCTAACTCAGGGGCTCATCTTTATTATATTTTGTTTATGTAATCTTATAATATCATATATATGAATCTCTTTCTCTATTTAGTAGTAACTATGTGTTTTAATTTTTTTATTGTGTAGGCACATTGTTATATACATGGGTAAAGGATAGTTCACATTTCCGAGGAACACACCTCAGTATGTTAAGGGTTTGAATGATTTTTTAGATTTTTCAATTTCTAATAGATCCGTTAAAGGGAGAATAAAACTTCCATGTCCTAAATGTAAATTTAGAACATGGTTAAGAGAGATGAAGTTTATGAAAATTTAATACTGGATCAATTCCAAAGACAATATTTGTGTTGGATTTGGCATGGAGAATTGAACGTTACAGAATGATTGAGCACTGATGTTAATCCACAGAATGAGGTCACAGGTGTGTCAACAATGGGAAATGAAATGAAAAACCTCATAAATGATTCAATCGACACCTCAATCCACTATCAGTATCAAAACATTTCAGAATAACCAGAAGAGGGTGTTAAAAATTGCAACATGACAAGTGATGTTTTTGAGACTTTAACACAGGTAGATCAAGATTGTAACATATCATTGGATCCTCCTCTTGATTTTATAGAACCAAATGTAAGAGAAAACTTCACTGAGGAAAATGTGTTTCATGATTATGTTGACGATGGAAATCAGTAGTTGTATAGTTGGTGTTTGAAATATTCAAAGCATTCAATTCTGATGAAGTTGTACTATATCAAATAACTATGTGGAATTACAAATAAGGCAGTGCCTATGATATTGGAATTGATTCGTAATGAATTTCATGAAGAAAAAATACCATAATCATTTTATGATATGAAAAATGTTGTTAACAAGATTGGTCTGAAATATAAAAAAATACATGTGTGTCCCAATGATTGTATGCTTTATTGCGTAGAGCATTCAAGTATACAAGAATTACAAGAAATGTTCTTCTTCTAGATGGTAGGAAAAGGGTGATGTAGTAAGTCTGAATGAACATAATTTCGTGGAGAAGAAGAAAAGGAACACAGCTATAAAGGTTTTGTGTTACTTTCCTTTGAAGCCTTGATTGCAAAGATTATTCATGTCATCGAAAACCGCTGAATACATGAAGTGGAATTATGTAGAAAATAACAGTGATGGCTTAATGACACATAAATGAGATTCTCAATCATGGAAGACATTTGATTCATTACATCTAGATTTCTCAACTGATCCTAGGAATGTTCGATTGGGATTGGATGTCGATGGATTCAACCCATTTGGGACTTTGAGTACCAGTTATAGAATTTGGCCAATTGTTTTCATCCCTTATAATCTACCTATGTGGATATATACACAAAAAACATCTTTTATTCTTTTGATGATTACTCCTAGAAAAAAAATGCCTGGAAATAATATTGATGTATACTTACAACCTTTGATTGATGGATTGCAGGGGTTATGGAGCAATTGTGTTGAGATATTTGATGCTTCTTTTGAAACAATGTTCAAAATTCTTGTTTCTTTAATTTGGACCATTACTGACTTCCTTGGGCATGGGAATTTATCTAATTAGAACACTTACACGAGTTTTGATTGTGCCGTTTGTTACATTGATTTTGAGCCCAAACGGCTACCTCATATTAGAAAATGGTGCTTCTTGTGTCGTCGATGATTTCTCGATTCATCTCATAGATTTCGGCTAAACAGATTAAAATTTAATTGTTCCATTGATCGTTGACCACCTCCAAAGTTGTTAACTGGTTCTAAAATATTGAAATAGCATCAAAATGTTGAAACAGAATTTGGGAAGGTTCATCATTTGAATGATAGCGGAAAACGGGTCCAACGTGCATCGTCAAGCGAAATCAGAATGCAAAAATGGAAGAAAATGTATATTCTTTAAACATCCGTATTAGGAATTTAATTTGTTGTGACATAATCTTGATGTGATGAATATTGAGAAGAATATCTGTGAAAATTTTATTTTCACATTGATTAATGAGCATTGAAAGTCGAAGGATCGTCTCAATGCTCACAATGACTTTCAAGAAATGAACATAAAATGCGATCTCTGTCCAGATGAGAATGAAAAATATCCTCCGGCAATTTCGGCATTGAAAAATAGGGATAACGATACATCCCTTCTAATTTTAATGAATGATAAGTTATCTGATAGGTATTCAAGTAACATATCGAGGTTTTTTTACTTTAAGAACTGTATGTTACATGTATTGAAAAGTCACGATTTACATATTTTGTTACAACAGTTTCTACCATTGGCATTGCGTACATTATTACCTAAAAAACTGCTGTTGTACTCCAATTTTGCACATTTTTTAGAAAACTATGGGATAAATCTCTACATCAATTTCATCTTGAAAACCTTTATTAGAGGTTTGTATTTACCATATATGCAATGGATAATATCTTTACTCTGTCATTTTTTACTGTAATGATGCATTTAACTCTTAATTTGGTTGAGGAAGCTAAATTTAGAGGCCCTGTTCATTATCTATGGATGTATCCAATTGAGAGGTACTTTATTTATATTTTTTTTAGTTAAGTAAACAATTTTTGGTACTTAATTAAATGCATAATTATGTTTATTTTATTTCACAGATATCATGGGCATTTTAAATCATACGTGATAAATAAAGCTCAACCAGAAGACTATATTGTTGAAGGATATTTGGCTGAGGAGTGTCTTACCTTTTGTTCTCGATACGTGGATGATATTGAGACAATATTGGATCAAGTTGTAAGTTTTGAACACAAAATGACTCAATCTAAAATACATCAGAAATACATAATATTTCCTGTTATTGGCCAATCTGTTGGGAGGACCTCAAATGTGACACTGACTAAATTTGAATTATTATAGGCACATAGATATGTGTTGCTGAATATTGAAATTTTATATCCATTTATTGAAGTGTTGAGGGTACAATAAAATCGACGAATGAGAGGCCGAACATGAAATGAGAATGATATAACAAAAGCTATTAATAAAGAGCTTGTAGAATTGTTTGCACGACGTGTAAGTTCATAAATATTGCAATAAATGATAATATTAGTTTGAAACATGCATTTTGTAAATATAATAATGTATATTTCTTTTTTCAGATCATGAATACTAATACTCGAGAAGAGGTGTCAAAATATTTGATGTTTCTTTCTAGAGTTCCTCCAAAACAAGTTAGAAATTTCGACGCTTATAATGTGAATGGCTTTAGATTTTGTACAGTTGATCGAGTAGTGGGTTTGAAAGCACATAATAATAGTATATTTACATTTTATGATGTGGAATACTATGGAAAGCTGCATGATATTAATGAATTAAACTACCATGGACATTTTTATTGTTGTTTTATAAAAATTAAAATGGGTCGATATTATCAGAGTAGTTAAAAGAGATTCCAAGAAATTTACTCTTTTGAACTTCTCTCACTTGATGGATGTTGGTGATCGTGAACAACATGATCCATATATCTTAGAATCGTAAGAAATAATGTTATATTATGTGAATGATGTAGTCGATGAAGTGTAGAGTGTAGTTTCTCATGTAATACAAAGAGATTTGTATGATAAGGGTGATGAAGTGGAAAATTTGACCTCTGAAATTGAATTTAATCAACAATAAGAAGCAGAATTAATTTTTCATCATGATATTGAAAATATTGGTCTAGCTAGGATGAATGAAGTGGATGAATAAATGGAGCATGAAACTGACATGATTGAAGGGGAAAATGATTGTATGTATAGTTATTTATTTATTCAGCAACCACGTGTTTCATTTCTGCATTCATTCATTATCAATGTTATATATATTTTGTCTATTAGTACTGGGTATCTATAATAATTTTTAAATTTTTTTCTACATAATTTTTTTGAAATATATATTATGAAATTTATTTTATTTTTTTAAATGACAGGAATTCCGAGGAGGAAGCAGTACACTATTTCATATAGTTCTGCGACAGATGACGATCTATCTAGCTCCCACCCCAGGACATGTGAGGCACCAGCTGCCTACACCCATGCACTATCCCCCCTGCAACATTTCTCACACCATCTATGGATGTCCCATTAGAGGCTGAGTCATCTAATACCCCTTCAGAAGCCTCAGAAGTGGGGCAGCGATATGCCTCTTCCAGTTCATCACGTGCATACTAGAGTGTCACTATCATATGTAAAAATTTTAAATAAATAAATTTATTTCATTTTGATTATACTAATTTTTTGTTCCTTGAAGATGAAAAAATTACAACCATGGAAAAAGACATAAAATTATATGATGTTTGGATTATGAGTGGCAAGAAGATAGTCGTGCCATTTGATTCTTATGGGGTCCATACAGATGACGTTGTAGGCTTACATGGCCAGAATCTATGCCAGCTGGCAGTGGAGCCCATTTACCTTCATATTTCTTATGATAATTGGAGACATATGCCTCCAATCTAGAAAAATGATTTTTTTTATTCTCAAATAATGGTAAATTTATTACATTATGGTTTAATTTAATGTCATGTTACTAATATGTTCAAAATGAATTTCTGTATACAAATGTTCTTCCACATTATAGTTGCCGATGTGATAGCACAGAAGAGGACATTGAAAAATCTAGGTAAGAAATAGAAATATTTCAAATGGAGATTGTGGTATGATGTCAACGAAACTTTGTTGACCGTGCAACAAATGTATAAGAAGATACCTAGTGGGGTACTGAAAGAACTGTGGAAATTTTTTGTTGACAGACATCGTGATGAGAAGAGGATGATATTGAAATATATAATATTATATTATCCTCATTTTACATTTATATGTATATATGAAGAGGGAATGACATTGAATACCTTACTATTAAATTGAATTTTATTTATTTCAGGAACTCTCAACACAGAAAGCATCAAACAGGTCTAAGCAAGTCATCCCTCACACTGCGGGGTCAAAAATATTTTCTTGAAGCCGAACGACATTGGTAATCTTATAATTAGTTTAAATAATTATTAGACAATATTATCTATTTAATATATTGAATTGTTGATTTATATTTTCTTTATGCAGTCAAATTGTTTAGGGCATGATGCATCCCGAACTGAACTGTGGTTGGATGTTCCCAACAAATCAGATGGATGTTTTGTTAATGAGCCTACTAAAGAAGTTGGGGTATGAAGTCAATTTTATATTATAATAACTTATTATCTAATTTGATGTGTTAATATATATTGATATTTGATTTATAGGAAAAAATTAATGAACTATGGGATGTCAATCCTGCGGAATCCTACTCAGTCTCCCAGGATGACCCGGTCGCTAAAATCCTTGTGAAAAAGCATCCTGGTAGAGTGCATGGGATGGGTTTGGGACCCGTACCATCTGAGGTTTTTAGCAGGCCACCAGGGATGGCAGCTGCATCTACTCTTGGATTTATTCAGCCCATACACATATATTCTAATAAAGAGACAATTTCTCTATCTCACACAGTTCACCAGAAGGGGGATCGGATATCTGCTTTCCAGAAAAGGTTGACTGAAATTTGTTAGCAGATGAGTAGATATGCCCCCGGGGGTAGTGCGTCGACTATTGGTATGCAGGTAAATCACAAAATATCAAAATCATTTAGTTTTCTAACTTTCATTGGTTTTATGATTTAATATTAATATGAAACAATATTTAATTTTCAATATAATGTTCTTACATGTGACATCAGAATATGGAGATGAAGATCGAGAGGGTGACGATGCATCATCAGACCATGAGTAGTTGTATTGTTGATGTGTTGAACAAATATGGGAACAGTTGGTTTGTATATGTAACATTTCTGGCACATATTTTCCACCAAACGTTTTCATGTTCTAAAATTTCCTTGATTTCCCATGTTTCCTTTTATGCATTTTATTGATTTCTGATGTTTCTTTTTATGTCTTGATTTCTCAAGTGTGGTATACATCATTCCATTTAGGCCTGTGTTTGAATTAGTAGTCGATATTTTGGATGACTATGAGTTAAACCCATTGTTGATGTGTTGAACAAATTAAGTCATTTCATAGTGATCAAAGGTATAGTGTTGTGGATACTTTTGTGAGGCCCTTGTAATTTGTCTTACTGAGAGGACAATGTGAGTGGTAATTGACCTTCATGATAGGTTTTGTGTTTTTAGTGTGTCTAGGTGTGACCTGTGGGTCATGATAGTTTTTTGGGTATGAACTATGGACCTAGGATGACTGGTATTGTGGTGTAGCTATATATTATGTTAATGATTTTGGTTGATGAGATTTGTAAGGGTGGTATTTTTTTGTTGTATGTGTTGTCCTCTCGGAGAAAGATAAGTTGGTATGTAGAATGTTGTATGGGATGAGACCTCACCCTAAGTGAGATCATGGTAGAATGAGATATGGTTTCAGATGAGTTTTATGATATAATGTAAGAAATAACCTTTAGTGGAGGTTAGAACTGTGTGATGTAATACATTACTTGTTCTATGGCCCCATCCTAAGTGGAAAGGTTGAGGTATGAGATTTAGTTTGAGATATTTTATGGGACCTTACACTGAGTGTGAAAATATTAGTATGAGACTTGTTGCTAAATCATGATTTTGTATGAGAATGTACCCTATGTGAGAGGGTAGAGTTTGAGACTTCATTATGGGACACTACACTGAGTTATAGGGTACCTTTTTGGGGTTGTATAGTTGGATTCCTTCTCTTTCAAAGTGTGATGGTTCCTCACTTGTCGGGCTCCGGTCCACTACTCCCGGCCTCGCACTATTCTTTATCAGCTCCTGCTCTCCTACTCTCATATTCTCGGCATCGTGATTTTTTCTTGGGTTTCGAGTTCTCCACGGCATCATTGGGACTTTCCTCCTCCATATGCTCCAGGTTTTCTTCCTCCGTACTCCTTCCATTATTCTTGGTCGTTGTCCAGTTTTGGGTCTTCTTTTTCCTCGCATCTTGTGAAGTCACGCTCTCTCCTCTCCCACCCCTGCTCTTCCGGTCTGGTCCAACACACTCGACTCCATATTGGTTGGATGTGTCGGTTTTTTAGACGGGTTTTGGACTGTGGCGGTGGATGTAGGGGTACCGCAGAACAATACGTCCGGTAGCTTCTTCCCTTGATTCTCTCACCTTTGTTAATCTATTCTCCCTTTTCGGTGGTTCGTTTTTGGTTTCAATATCGGCTTCCCCTTTATTCATGTTTTTATTAGGGATTTATCCATGCATTCCCTGTTTTCATTCCAGAATGTTTTTAGTTCTTTTAAGTCTTTAGCCCCAATTATCGCTTTCGTGCTTCACGGTGGTTCTCATAGGGTTTTATCCCTTTTCACACTACATGTTGGTTCATGCTTCGTGGATTTTCTCTTGGTTTCTCTTCCATCGGCTTGCTGTGGACCCCTTCTTTGACGCTCCTCTCTACTCTAGCATCCCAGATCGTTTCTCTCTCCCAAGTCTGTAGGGGGTGATGATTCTGATGTATGTTTTGGGATGTGTATAGGGAGCAGCACGAGGTTCCAAGCAGCAAAACCTATAGTAGATCTTTCTAGTTCTATTGGCTCTTCTGGTGTTTGTGCCGTAGCGACGATGGGTACTTAATGGCACCGATGATGGTTTCTAGTGGTATTTTACGGTGATGATAACGATGTAGATGTTGTTTTCTCTTGATAGCATCGAGGGCCTCAATGCTAGGTTCTCGGTGGCGATCTGATGGTTGACGTTTTTAGTGTTCTGTTCAAGGCGGCTAGGTGTCCGAGTTGTGATGATGGTCTGATTATGTATTGATTTTTCAATATTTGAAATAGTTTTTGGAAGAAATCAGGTATGAAAAAGTGATCCGGTTGTGGTCTTGGATGACGTCACGTGGTAGTGCTTGGAGGGTTTCTCTGTAGTGATGTACCTTTTTTGAATTCTGCATTTTTTATTTTGTATGTTTATGTCTAAGTGGGGAATGAACTGGGGATATGTTTGTATGGTTCTCACTTCACCAAAAAGTGACTTCTTAAAATTAAATAAAAATGATTTGGCCCCTTCTCTTTCAAAATTGGACGATGAATGTGAGGTCTGGAATCTATGTGTTTTAGTTAGAACACAATAACCAAATGTGATTGTTTTTATGTTATATATTGATGGATAATTTATATTATAATACATGTATATAGTTTATAGGATGGTGATATTAGGTTCACTAGGTGATCCCCAACTCTGTTTTACGCTAACTCCCTATATGGGAACACCGACACATAATTAGACTTAATGTTTCATTTTCAAGTGATATATATTATGGGGGATCAAGAAGGATCCGAAAAATTTATGTTTGGAGAGTAGTCAAACAATGGACCAATGTTTTATAGATTATTATATCATATATTTTTTTCAATTAATTCTACACTGATTTCCTAGGTTGATGTTTCTTGTTGTATGTTGGTATGTACAATATGTTTCATTTATATATATCATGTCAATGTTTACTTATTTATTTCAATTTATTATTTACTAATTTCCTAGGAGGTTGTTTCTTGTTGTCTGTTGGTATGTACAATATGTTATTTCTGGATTGATTTGTTTTTCAGAGCAGTGGTGCAGCGGCAGAAAGTTTTTTTTTCTTGTCAGCATTTAGCACCAGTTTTAAACAACGTGAAATATACATTGGCGGCGGTTTAAACCGCCACTAAATGGTGAAAACCTCTGCAAAATGTAAATTTTATTTACAGATTTCTTGTGGTTTTAACCATTGCTTCAGGGTAGCATCATGGCTGCAAAATTCCGCTGAGGTTCTCGTGACTTCAGCGGCGGTTTTACGTCGGTTGGATTTGAGTTTATTCGATGCGGTTATAACCATCGTGAAATGAGGAAGCTACGAAACTTTCCTTAGACAGCCACGAAATGGAAATAAATGTCGCTAATAGATTTTTGATGACGTATTAGGTGGCGATTTATAGAAACTACCGCCAAACCATGTAGCATCGGTTTAAACAGCTGCCACACGCAAAAATAACCGCGTCTAAATGGCATTTCTATTCATGTCAGTCTTTAATCATTTCAATTATCAAGGACACATGATTACTAACATCATAATTAAAATAGACCATATTTTATTACTATATTTCATTCTTTATCATGAACGTACTAACAATTCTATAATAATTTCATTACATTGAAGAAATTTCGTATATGTTGTAATAAGGATTACATGATTATACATAAATATTTAAATACAACATATTAAACAAATACATGATATAGTATGTAATACTAGATCTTCCTTAGTTACCATACAAATTGTTTCATCTTTTAGAGAAAAATCCCATAACAAAATACTAACAAATAAACATGTGAGATAAGATTATTTCAGTAATTAAAAATTCATTGCAGTCGTATTATAATAATATTAATAATTTGAATAGTTTTATGTCTTTACATGTTACCTCAGCTCATGATTATAATTTCCCAAAATTTAAAATTAAATGTCACAAAAACATCTACCTTAACAAATGATTAATATATATATTAATATCCAAACATCTAAACTAGAATCATTCTCAATATAGAGAATTTTTTTTATTTCTTTTGTAAAATTCAAACAGATTATCGATAATTATGATAGAAAATTTCTATATTTTTGAAATATAAATGTCCCATTATTGGTTTTAAAATTGTATTGATACACATGATCATGATAACTTATTAATTGAAAGAAACATAAGACATATTAAATGACATGGGATCATTAAAAATTCCAAACATTATTTCAAAATAATATATTTTATCATGAATGTGTGGAATCTATTTGAGGGTAATATTCTTAATTTGATATTTCAAAATTAAATCGTTGATAATAAAATTAAGCATTGTTCTCTAACAATTTCAAAAATTATGTAAATATATGGAATGGTATACATTTCTTATAAAGGAATGAAAATCCAATTCACAAGAAATGACGCATTAACCAAAAAGGAAAGAACACATTCGATAATCAAGAAGCCTTCAAAAAAATTAAATCCAGTTAGCTAACATGTAACACAATTTTTTGGATACTAGAATAATTCAGCAAATAATAAATGAATTTATTATCAATAATATCATGGTAATTTTCATATAAACAAACATATAATGTCATTACTTTGTTATATTCATTTTACCTTCCAAAGAGAACCTAATTCAAATAAGAACAAAATCCATCATGATGCATGTACATCTCATAGGTCTCTACCATACAAGCAGTTCCAACAAACATGGTTGTTCTGTAATCACAGGGGTCATGTACTGAATTGTGGGTAACCTAAATTTTTTTGTCAGAGATCTGGTAACTAGCATATGTTATACAAAATGGTCATATAACTCTATTTTTACACCAACCCATGAATTCCTCACCGTTATTAACTCAGAAATCCATCCAATATCTAAATAAATTTATCAAATACCACTCTATCGTGACCCCCTCTCCAATTAAACCCGCCGTGTGCTGGAAATTATGAGAGGAAGATAAAGATCCCCGAGTCCCATAGCCAATAGGTACCAGTTAGGAAACTATTACCATGTTTTTAATAAGATCACGATATGTGACGCATTAGCATTAAAAATGAAAAATATAGGGAGATATTATTTATCAACCATAATCATCCCAATTAAATATAATAAAATAATTCCAAACCATACAACTATACATGTATAAATCAATACATATAAGTTTAATGGTCACAAAATGAATGCCTAAAATAATAATAGGTATGTAATTGACACAAAAATATCTTCAATGGTCCAAAATAGAAATGCCCATCGTGGTCCACCACGTCCACATAGAAACTAGAATATCTTTATTATATTCATAGCATGAGAATATAGTTATACTCAGTAAGAAAACCATTCTATTTAATTCAAACATTTATAAAGAATACTCATTCACCTTTTTCAAATTTTATGAAAAATATAACCAAAATAAGTTTACAAACCAAAACCCCAACCTCACCAAAGTTCACTCACCAAATTTTTCATCCAAGTATAATAATGTATAATATGACGCACATTGATAATTGGGTATATTGTACAACATTCGCCTTGATTAACCACTGTCACCCCAAAAAGAAACATCCTAGGACTCCCAACTCTTCAGAATATATCATATCACATCCCGCCCCCTCTCACCTTGTAGATCACAAGACGCCACATCCTGACCATACACACCTAGGCCATCACAACACCTAAGTTACCTCTCAAACACTCCTGGTCCATCAAAAGTTATCACATCCCCCCATGAAACACAAAATTGGTCCTTTTCAACACATCACATCCCTACCACACAATCTAAGGCCATTATAACACATTATATCCCACCTGCGCATACATGGTCCATCACAACACATCTAATCATAAAGAAACCTGGGAAAACACACCACATCTCATATAGAAGAAACAAGTTCCCATTGAACACATCTCATTCTAAAGACACATGGGACCATACCTCACCACTCCCCCATAGACACATGGGACAGTGTCACAAAGATGAGGGAGTAGGGAAGAGTGGGTGGCCAGCCATCCATCCTTCCATTATGACGTCTGGGAAAGAGACCCTCCCTCGTGAGTATATGTTTTTTTTGAAAATTCTGATTGATGAATCTGATGTGTGTAATTAAAATAGAAGAAACTAATGTGTATATACATATAGATTTACACAACACAAGCCCATCATATGGTTTTATAACAATAACTAATTATCTCACACATTCCCCAAAATCACATTCACTACTAAATTCATATACACATCCAAATAAAATAAAATACTTAATTCAAATAATAGTCATTGATCTATTTTCTAGACTGTTTATTTTGTCAATAATTTTCACTTTCTCATAAACATTTATTTTTTAATTAATCCACCATTAGAAAATGCATTTCATTTCTATGGAATCTTATTTAATATTTCCATCCCATTAGATTACATATAAATAATAACCTATTAATAAACACAACTCATCATCATTTTTCTCATTAAAAATTCCCTTATAATTTTTCTAATAATAAGTATTAATTCCATTACTACTTGGTTCGATATGATAGAACCAAACATACAATATAAAACAACACTACACCACAACGGTTACATCCAAGTCACATTAAAATGACATCCAATTTCAATGAACTACATCATAACCATGCCATAACCTCCATCAGAGCACCACTGCACCACTGTACCATCACAACAATCAGATCCTCAATACAAAACAACATATAATCCATTTCCCACTCAGATAAAATTATATAGATACTACACATTACATCAATTTTAAACACCCAATCCACAACAATTCCACGCATCAAATAATAAATCACAACACCTAACATTTTCTAATTTTCAATGGGAAGGGGTACTTATTCAATTTCAATTCATTAGTTATGGGTGTTATCACGAAATCCATTGAAACCAGGGTAATCCATTCCATTAAAAGAATATATGCCGATAAGAATTTCTTTATTTATAATGATACCATTATATATTAAAAATAGTGGATTTCAAAAGGATTTTTTGAATAATAATCATTCAAATAATATATAGGATTTTTATCAGGAATTTCTCTTATATAAGCATAATATGAAATCATGTCAAATCAAATCAATAAGATTCCATAACATCATAATTCACATTCTCATTCAAATTTAAATTCTATATATACTGATTCATTATACATATTAATTAGAAATCAACAATTTTCACATGATTTGGAAATAATAAAGCTATGCCACATGATATATATAATTAATAATGAACAAATTAATACCATGAAGGGAAAACCCTTTCACCGTCTTGCTACACCAAATCAAGGGGTCCCTATTTTAGGAGACTCTACATAGACACATAAACCAAACTCCTCATCTATGTGTCCAGAATCCTATTTGAAGAATGATTTACAAACTACCGTATCATGATTAAAGAGATGGATTTGATGGACGGAAGGTCAATGACTTAGAAGGATTAGGTCTAGACCTAAAAAAATTGAAATGACTAAGAACATACATGAAAGTTAGAACTTAAGAAAACAACAAGTTTTGACCCTTTAAAGACCTCTGATTTTTTGATTAATTTATTATATGATCGATAGAATATGAATAATTATTGAATAATAATAAATATAGAATTATGCCCATTCCCCACTAAAATATAATTAAAATTCAAAGGCATGAAAAATTGTAAAATTATGGAAAACTAAAAAACTATTGAATGTTGTCACTGCCACTGCCATGTGAGTAATTGAAAGACAATTTATTGGTAGTGAGTTACAACCAAATGAGTCACTTCTAAATGAGACACTACCAAATGAAATTCCACATGACAGAGAACCCCAAACAAGTCACCGCCAGACGATTCACCGCCCCCGAGGAACCACCATATGAGGAACTTCAAGGAGATCCACCACCAAACGAGAAATTTCTAGAAAGTCACTCATGTATGAGAAAGATCTAGTGATTCACCATGAGGTAGTCACATATAGGTATTCGCTGCCATCGAGTCACCACCAGATAAGTCACCTCTCATGATTCAATACCAGAAAATCCACCAACAGCTAGTCACCACCAGGTTAAGCTATAGCTAGATGAGTCACCTCCCACATGATCTACCACTAGGATGAGCTACCACCAGAATGAGAATCCACAAGGATGACATACGAAAAGGATGATTCATCTTGGTAAAAATAGATATTTGGAGAACTATTTGAATAATTTGTCGTTGGGATGAGTGTCTTCTACCGAAAACAACCCACACTACCCCTAAACACTAAAATAATAAGGGTTTAAAAAAACTAATGAGTAGTATATTCCATGATATTATAATTTGTCCTTAATAACACATAAATAATATAATAAGAAATTTAAATTAGTGGATGAAATAAATGGAATATAATTCGAAAATATCTATTTTTCAATTTTTCTTGAATGATCACTCATTTGAGAAATCTCCTATAATATAACACCAATTTATTTTTTACATTGTGTTTTAAAAAATAATTTTTACATTCTAAGATAAATTTTCAAAATAGTAAATATAATAAATTTTTTATTTTATCATAATAGTTAATAAAATCCTTTTTTCAGAAAAAATAAGAAATTGTAATGTGTATAATGAATTTACTAAAATTTGAGTACTTATTTTTCCTATATATTTTCATTATATAAAAACATTATACATATATATATATTTTTAAGAATTACTATTTATAATCACTTTATTATGTTATATTATTAGTTTTATGGGTGTACTATAATACAATTCTTCGAGAATAAGTGTGTTAATGTATCACAACCGACAAAATAAATTTGTTTAGTTTGAAGTGGAATGTTTCCAATAATCTTGGGCTATTTCAAGAATATTAATTACAATTTTATAGTTTCCCTCCATAAATATATCATTAATATATTTAGGGGATTAATAATATTCTTGATTTCTTTCTATATAATTACATTGTTATAAAATGATCATTTTTGTGTAAAAATATATTTTCACTTATTAATTATAAATCATAAATTTCAGAAAAATCCAAGAAATTCATATCTTTGTAATATTAACAAGATGAATCTAAGAAGGTTTTTTCAAATTGTGAATAAAAAAAATTATATTACAAAATTTATATAATGAAATAAAAATATACTTACACCTATATATATATGTATATATATATATATGAAAACAACCATTTTAAATATTAAATATTCCTAATATTATTTACTCTCAAATAATGATCATTTTATTTAATGTATTATTTATGTAAATAATAATATTTACCAAAAATAATTTTTTATTAATATAAAACACATTCTAATAATATATTTTATTTGTTTTCATTTTTATGACTATGTATTTTTTATTTATAATTTAGTTATACTCTCTAATTTTTTTAATGACTCAGTTAAAATATTTAGCTTTTATTTATTTTTAAAAATATTTTATAATTCGGTTAGATATCATTTTAATTACCAATTGTTGAGATACATCATAATTGTTAAATAATATTCAAAAAATCATTTTTATGTGTCTCCTATGAATTATTTCTTTGAAAACATTAATATTTTATTGAAATATATATAATTTATGTTTCAATGGTGTTATATGTTTTGTCTCAACATGTAGTATACATGGATCCTTCAAATTATTGGTTAGTTTCTTCTTAGGTATCCCCCTATAAAATATGTGGTGATTATCTCATATGGTCCCAATTATTTTTAATCTATATTTATTTGAGAATTATCTTAAATTGGGATAGCTACAATATAATTGAATAAACGTATTATGATTTCATGTAGACTAACCAATTATTAGATTCTATAGAGTGTTTCAATGATATGGTGTCCAGTTCACTTGTTCATAATTTTCAATAGGATGGCTTTTAAATACATCTTTGTTAGGAAACATTACTAATTATATTGGACTTTATGTTGATTCTTTATAGATAATTGTTCGAATATGTATCATTGATATTTTGAACCCATTATTTTATCTACTCAACCAATTATTTTGAGTTGGTGGAAATTTTTTTTATGTAATGTTGTGGTGACACTACCACCTTGGTAAACTCTTTAATCTATATATAGACCTTAAGAAACAAAGTTATATTTTATCATATTGTGTGTAATTCATAATAGATATTGTTGATGAAATTATTATAGATTTGTGACATGAATATTTCACAAACACATTTTAAAATTTAATATTTTTTCTGATGCAATTATAATGATATTAAATGGTGATATTCTGTTTGAATGTAGATATTCAAGGGAAAATGGGAAAAACTTCCATAATCCACCATTATATGGGAACCATTAGTGACCGAGGATATTTAATAAGATTAAATAATATTCATATTAACTATATTTGGTACCATAATATTAGATAGGGGCTTAATGATGGAGGATTGGGGTCCTCGAGTGGTCTTTCGTGACACCCTAGAGTGATGGACGGAGGATAGACAACATTTCCCGGTATTAACTTGAAGGATATTTTTTCCTTATTTGATGATAGATGTGGTTCATTTTGGTATTTATATAATTACATTATAGTATCATTCTCATTAGGTGAAAAGTATTGTTCCATTCGTGGCCAATAAAGGTGGTTTTTCACGTAGCATTCAGTAGAATATTTAATGTATTTATGTATAGTCTAAAAGTTTATAAAAAATGTGACTCATGTTTCTAAAAATATAGGTATCCTCTTTATAAACCATTACGATGGGTAAGGAAAAATTTATGTAATTCTTCTACATGTTTTCCTCAACTATAGGGGGATTTTTGTATGTAAATGACCTTAATGAATTTGTAAATTATGTATTTAGAAAATAAATAAAATTCATTCCATTTAAAAATATATTTGGTTTATAGTTATAAACAATTATTTGATCTACATAACATAAATATTATTTTATCACAAATGTTACTATTCTATATAATATACATTTTTTACAAATTAAAAAACTTGAATTACATTAAATGTTTTCGTTTGCAGACATATTATTACAATTTTCCCCTTCAGATTATAATTACCCATAAATTACATACATTGATATTACATAATTATTTTTTTTATATTTATTACAAAATATATAAAATAATGACATGACCGTATAGGTATAGTGTCTTTAAAAACAGGGAAAAACAACTAGTTCATAAAACATCAACATTGTCTCTTGTTTATTTAATTATAAATAGAATCCATTTGGGAATTTCATATTTTATACCATTATTTTAAACATGGGGAATAGATACATACAGAAGGGTGATCTCAAATGACCAGTAAAGGAAAAAAAATAAAATATATGACATATCATATACATTAGAATATATCATTTTAAAATCATATCATGTATAAGAGATCATAATATCATGTCATCAGATAAATCATAGAAGTGCAGTTTAATCCCAATAATAATTACATAATACATGAAACATTGAAGCCTAAACAGATAATCATAGAAAATAATTTCATATTAGTCAAGTCTTATTTCCAAGACAATCATTTTGGACAATTTCCATTACTAAACCGTGTACACTCCTTGTTCCTGTATTGTATCACTGAAGTGTATTAACATGTCATTCTAGTAATTTCTATCTCATGAGATATAAATATTTACCAAATGCATTGGAGGGACATATAGGTCCCACCCTTCTCATAATCAAACTACTTTTATGTGTGCCACAAAAACAGAAATCATACATCACAACATAACCCATGAAATAAAATAATATTATTAAACAACATGCATTCATAAAATAATCCATATAAGATATAAGAACTTCATAAATAAATTGCATAATTACATAATCAATTAAAAGAGATAGTAGTGATAGAAACATAACTCTATATCATTTTAGATGTAAAATAATTTTGATAAAACACATGATCATAATTTTTGAGGAAAAAAACCTTTCCTCTCCAAAAACATATTCAATTCTCGATATGCCATGATATTTTTAAAATAAAAACATGTTCATTGAAAATAATCATGAAAAATTGTAAAGGAAGATTCCTAGATATAATTCCCTAATAAAGATTAAATATCCATTCATGCCTTAAAGTTTAAAAAAACATTCTCCTCATAGTTCTATCAGATAAGTCAAAAAGTACATCTTATGGTAAAAAAAATTACATCTAAACTATCTAGTAAAGGTAAAACTGGGTAAAAATGAATTTGAACATACACATAAGAATAGTGAAATTTTTTAGATAATATTATTAGAAAACATGGAAATGGATGATAAATATAAACAAAGTAGATACTTATTAATAAAAAATCTCAGATAAAACGATATTCGAAATGTTATTCCTTACCTTAGGTCTGATATGCTTTGTACATATCCAAACCTCCTATATAATTATTTAAATAATTTCATTGACTTATTCATGAACCATATTCAATTGTATGATATGATATATGGTCATTTTGTATTCTATTTATGTGTAACGTTTCATTGTTAATCGTTATTCGGTTGTTATCTACTTTATGTTAATTTGCATGTTTTGTAGAATAAATTATATTTCCTTTTTTTAGGTTGTTTTGATATCATATATAGAATGTAATTAGTATAATATATATCATATTTATTAATTCAATTCATTTATATTATCATTATTCAATGAATATTGAGTAGAATGAATCACATCACATTGTGAAGATGGTAGGTCGTGCGTACACACGAGCGATGATATCATTCCTCTGAATGTAGAATTGTATTGAATTTTTTAATGTATAATAATTAAAAATGAATATAAATTTAAAATAACAATATATATTTATTTCTTCAATAATTATACCAATCCATGTATGTTGGTGATGAAAAACAGATTACACCACAGCGTGGAGACGGTAAGTCGTACGTACGCACACTTGGTAATTTCATTTTACATAGGGTAGATAGAGGATGTAATATGGTATTTTAATATTAATAATCATAAATTAATATACAAATGATACATTATTTATTACTTAATAATTATTCAAATCATATATTCGATGTCGAAGAAGATAGACTTTGGAAAAATCGGTAAAGGATATTACATCTTCTTCAATGTGCCTCTTCTAAACCTCATCTTAGGGAACTAAAGATTGTATTTGATGAAGAAAAAAAATCTATAATGTTTTTACGGAAGTTGATAAAGAAAATGGGCATGTTTTGGCATAGATTTAATGAAAAAATGAAGCCGAGAGGAGAAGGAGGATGTTCCTTTTTATAAGAGAGGGGAGGGTCACTTTTGGAATCATAAATAATATTAATTTATAATAAAATGAAAACCCACATAAAAACCACCAAAATGACACAAAATAGAATATTAGATGAAATATGATTGTAATATCATCAAACAATTAAATTTTGGTATGTTTTGACTTTATTTTAAAACTTTTCATTTTGATTTATCCTTATTTAATATATTTAATTCAATTTGTGATAATAATATTCTAAATTGTAATTTATTATAAATACTTACACATGTGTTGTGAATTGTCCATAATATTATACTGTATGACATTTTAGACAATTTATTTTCAATTTTTAATTTATAAATATATGTTCTATTTTTAACAATTTCATAATATGTTATTTTTATAAAATATCAATAGTGTCACTTTTGACTTTATTCATTTATTTGAATTTAAATAATATCCACACATAATATATATTTGTTCCAAAATATTTAATAGATTCCTAACATGTCTTAATCATCTATAATATTCACGAATCACATCAATTAGTTTATATAATATTTATTTTAATGTTTTTAAAACCATTTATTTGAAATTATCTAAATAAAATAATTACTAAATCATATTTGTATAATTATTTTATATAGATATTTGTTTTATAAAAATTAAAAAAAAATACTACGATGAAGATAAATTTAATATATTGAATAATGATACATTTTTCACGATTATCCATCTATAAAACCAAACCTTTAAAATGTTATATTAATTAAATTATGAAGCTGAAAACATTGAAATAGTTTAAAATAATATAATATATGTGTCATAATTTATTTTATATAGATCAAAATGGTCAACATATTGACACTTTAAGGCTTATTATTATATATACACTACCAATATGGTTTGGCCATGTTTTCGGCCCTTTTTATGGGTATTATTATTTTAATAAAAATGATATTTTTTCACTAAATAAATAATTTCTGCATCTTCAATGTATACGTTATTAAGGCAACTCTATGTTTCTTAAAAATTAAAAATATATTACCATGATAATGAAAAACATTTTATATTTATAATGAGTTTTTATAATAGAATTTATATTTATAATAACCTTATATTAAAAATAATTTATTTATAAATGTTTGAGTGATATATATTTCACCTTTCACTGAATAATATAAATTAAATGTCTTAATATCATCCAAGATGGTTCCAAAAAATACCATTTCAACCCAATAATATTTTTGGGAGAAATATAATCTTCTTATTATATTGAGACAAGTGTTATTGTAATTTTATAATATTATTTTTACCCTTGATTACAGTATTTACCTTTAACTAAATAAAATTTACAGTAGTAACAATTCATAATATATAAAAATAAAATTTACCTATTTAAACAATTTTTACTTCCTGATACCAAATATGGAATCCATTTTGAAAAATTCAAAACATAAAATCTTGTGTAATTAATTTATAATTAATTTTTGTTGTTGAGAAAATGATTTTTAAAAGTTATAACATTGAAATAGATTTGAAATGATTTTACAAATTAATTATATGTATATTTAATTATAATGACACACATTATATTAAATGGTGAATATATATTCTATTTATGAATTAAAAACAATAAAAATTATAATTTAACAATATAAATTATCTTGATGAAAAAAAGTTGTCTTTAATTAAATTTTACCGTATTTTTATTATTCATTAAAATATAAAGTTTATGAGAATAATATAAAAATATTAACCAAAGTGACTTTATATATCCCACTTCCATAGACCATGTTTTCATTTTCAGATTAATATTAATAATGTGTCTGAATATTAAATTAAATCAGGAACACCTTTAAAAGGTAGAAAAAATATTATAAAATGTATTTTTTTATATAATAAATAGGGTTTACACATACCCTATGAAAAGAATATCTCTTTGATTAATATCAAAAATATCATTTTAATTATACAACACACATATCATATAAATTTCATTCACTAATAGTAATTGACTCAATTAACTAATATTCCATATAATTTATTAACACTTTTCAAAGATTTTTTAATGTTAGTTATATTTATTTTTTTCTAACATAACGTCTAGGGTAAAATGGAAACTTTGTTCTATGGAAATCTCATGGATGATTAAAACTCAAGATTGTGTGTAAATAAATCAACTGAAGGATGAAAATTATTTAAATAAAATATTTCAAAAAAACATCTTGGTGAAAAATTATACCCCCTTAAACTGAAAGTTTCCCTCGAAATTCATCACATTGATAAAACAGATGAGGATAGCTCTCCCTTATCACATTATCAACTTCCCAAGTAGGTTCTTCCATTTTTTGGTTCCTCCATAAAACATTAACCATGCGAGTGATATTTTTTCATATAACTTTTTTCTTATGATCTAGAATCTCAATCGATTTTTCTTCATAAGAATGATTTTTCTCCAACGGTGAGACTTCTATGTTTAGTATATGTGAAAAATCTGGTATGTACATTCTAATGAAAGATACATGGAACACATCATGAACATATTAGTGAATCATTGAAAGATCAAATCGGATAGATACTACCCAACACAACCCAGTTTTTGAAAAGGACTAATATACCAAGGGATCAACATGACCTTATTTCAAAATGTCATTATACTCTTCCATAGAGATATTCATATGAACACCTTATCACCCACTTCAAAAAATAGTTCTTTACTTAGGTTTTTGGCATACCTTTTTTGTCAAATCTGAGCTGCTCTTATGTGTTGTAGTATAGATCTAACCTTTTCGCCTATTTCATCAAAACAATCATGTCCTAATAGCTTTATTTCCCCAACATCATCCAATCAATTTGGAGTCTTTCACTTCTTTCTATAGAGTGAGTCATTAGGATACTTAATAATACTATAGTGAAATATATTTTTGTTTGAAATTACACCACTGGTATATACTGATCCCAACCACCTTTGAAATCCAGAGAGCAAGCTCTAAATATGTCTTCTAGATTTTGAATTGTCCTATCAGAGTGAGTTTATATCTGAGGATGATAAGCATTTCTAAAACATAACATTGTATTTATATCATGCTAATGATTTCACTATAACATCGAGTTAATCCTCGAATCCTGATCAAATATAAATGAATGTGGTAACCCATGCAATCTTACCACTTACTTTACATATATTAGGGAAATATGATAAAGGGAATAATCATATCTAATAGAATTGAATTGTGGCGACTTCATAAGGTGATTAACTATAACCCATATATCATTACTGCTTTTGGATGTTTTGGGATGTCCGATGAGAATGTCCAAAGTGATTTTTTCCCATTTCCATTCTAGTATGGGTAATGGTTGTAACAACCCATAGACTTATGCCCCTTAGTCTTAATATGTTGGAAAACCAAGCATTGAGAGACATATTCAGTGACATCACTTTTCATTACATCCCACCAAATACACTTCATCAGGTCGTTGTACTTCTTTGTGCTTTGAGGGTGAATTGAGAATGAAGAAATATGTGCCACGTCCAATATATCCTTCCTTAATTCAGGTATGGGAGGAACAAATCCATATTCTAGAACCTTCTTATTTTATCAAAATCAATGTTCAATTCCGGATCATTTCACACCTTCTTTTTTAACTCTACATCTTCCTTTTGTGCCTCTTAAATAATCACTTGTATATACAGTTTAACATTCATTTGTGAAAGATATGATTTCCCGCCTTCTGTTCTAATTTCAAGATCCATCTGTTGAAAATCCATAAATATTGCATCTTTCATGATCCCCATCATGGATAATTAGGCATGTCCTTTTCAACTAAATACATCTCCGATATTGTTTTATTTACTAGGGTGGTAATGTATTGAGAAATCATAATATTTAATCAACTCCAACCATCATCTTTGGGACAAATTCTTCTCCTTTTTGTGTGAAGATATACTTTAAACATTTATGATCAGTTTAAATATCACATCTTTCACCATTAATATAATTTCTCCATATCTTTAATGAAAATATTACCGCAGCTAACTCCAAATCTTGAGTTGGGTAATTTTTCTAACTGATTTTCAACTATTGTGAGGCGTAAGCAATCATCATATCGTTTTACATGAAAAAATACACAGTCCTTTCATGGATGCATCACTGTAGATCCCAAACCTTTCTCTACTACAAGTCAGTGTGAACACAGGTACACTGGCTGACCTTCTTTTTAGCTCTTTGAAATTATCTGCACATTCCTCAGTGAAAATGAACTGAACTCTATTTCGATTCAACATGGATAGTTGATTAGATAATCATTAAAAATCATTTTCAAAAATTTCATAATTTCATTTCAAACCAAGAAAAAATTGGATTATAGTTATTGTTCTTCATCCTAACCATCTTTCAATAACTTATATTTTTTCTAGACCCAAAGATATCCCCTCTCATGAGATTATGTCTCCAAAAAATGAAACTTTTTGAAGCCCAAATTCACAATTGGAAAATTTGGCATAAATCTTATCCTTTCTCTAGGTCTTCAGCACAATTCTAAAATGATCATCAAGTTCTTCCTTACCTTTTTAATAGATAAGAATATTATCTATAAATACTACCACAAACAGATCAAGATAGTCTCTTAAGACTATACTCATTAGATACATGAAGATAATATGGGAATTTGTAAGACCAAAAGGCATCAATATAAATTCATAGTGTCAATACCTTGTATGGAATGTTATCTTTTTTATATCCATATTTTTGAAAAATAATTGATAATATCGTGAGTGAATATTAATCAAGGAAATGTATTAATCTTTGTGTTGTTTGTAATATAAGTCATATATGCGTGGGAGAGGATAATTGTTCATAACTGTGATCTTGTTAGATCTCAATAATAAAAACATAGTTTCATTGATCTATCTTTCTTCTTAACAAATAAAATATATTCTCCCAATGCGGACATACATGGGTGGATAAATCCCTTATCAAGATACTCATGGAGTTTCTTATTCAATTCTAAATCTCAATTGGGTCCATTCAATAAGGTTTCATTGATATAGGAATAGATCTTAAAATGATTTCTCTTTAAAACTCATCTTCATCATTTGGTAGATGACTTGGATATTCCTTTGGAAATATATCATCAAACTCCCATACAATTGGTGTTTTCTTAATCACGAGTCACTCTCCAACCATTTGACATAAGTAACCTTAATTTATGGGAATCATGACCCATAAGATGGACAAAATTTCTAGTGGGAGGATATATTCATTCACGGATCAATAGATGATCATAGATTGTTCTGAAATATAAAATGTGACTTCAGTTAAATGGAAATTTATATGAGATTCATATAGATAAATCCAATCCATGAAATGAATTACAACAAATTCAACTATAGTAAGGTTCTCATGATTTACAGGATAAAAATTCCCACCAACCTCTACCAGAGAACAATTATAAACTTTTGATGCCACAATTGTGAAATTAATAGTTATCAAATCTAACTCAACATCTAATTGATGAGGTAGTATTGTGATACACTTAGATAATTATTTATAAATAAATGATTGGGTTGATATAGAATAAAATAAAACATTTTCCACATTAGAATGTATGGTACATGTACCTTTCTTCACTTTAGTATCTTACTCCATGTCGTCGATAGTATTTTCATGTGGATTTTCATTTATCTTGGGACTTAAGAGTTTCTTTACATCTATCATCATCAATAATACTTTGATTTGGGAATTGATTTTCATAATAACCAATTTCATTGCACATGTAACATTTTTTGTATGAGGTTCATTATGTGTAGAATTATCTTTGTTCGCATCATTAGTCATATTTTTTCCGTTGCATCGGCATTGAATTACTTGATGGCCATCTTCTCAACACATAAAACATTTACTTGTTCATTAAATATATTGCCTCTATGTTTATTTACACACATTGAGAATTAGGGAAAACTCATTTTCTTTTCAGTGTGGTCTTTTGATTTTCATTTGAATTCCATTTTCCTCTTCTTATCAAACCCATATCACTTATGGGTTACTCAAATCTCTATCTCAACCATGAGATAACATCAAACAATTTCTCCATAGATATTTAAGTACCTTATTTCTAATTACCTTCAGAGACATGGTTTTTAGTAACTAAAGAATAGATCAATCATACTGTCATGTTGGATAATAATTGCACCAGTGTACATTGCATGTCCTGTAAAACATGCTTCGTATGTACCAACTAATTCATTACCCTTTGTATTATGCTCAAGGAACTCCATCTCTATCTTTTTTCAAACAATAAAAGGAATGTATTTATTGAAAATAGTTTCATTAATGTTTCACATTACATGGACTCAATTTCACTTATTTGCCTCGTATTCTTGATGAGATTCCACCATTAATCAGCTTCACCTTCCAAATGAAATGCAGCTAAGATGAAATTATAATGTTCAGAACGATGTAGAATTAAAAATATATTTTTAGTGGAACTGATCCATTTTTCATCAATTATTGGATTAGAAGACCTGCTAAATGAAGGTGGACGCTATCTCATGAAGGCTTCATCAGAATGTTTCTCATTCTTTAGCTCGTATGGATGTCCTGTATGATTCATAGATTGAGAATGTTGTGTGAGCATGGGTAAAATATTTTACATTCCATCTCATAAACCATTTGGATGCTCGGGTGGGGAAATCATTACATTTCGCGTCGCATTCAAAATTAATATGGTTCTTTTGGGTTCCACCCATTGATAACACCAAGAAACATAGTTTCAGCAACACTAATATTTACAGTAAAACAACCTAATCAAGAATAAAATTTCAATTTAGAACACATTTTATTTCGTAATAGGTTATTCATGGTCATTTCTAAAATACTATGATAGGATCCTATAATTAGATATATCCTTACGGTTCTTATTAAGGTTATCTCATCCACGTTTCCAAATGTTAACTGTACATTTCCTCCAATACCAACTATAACAACCCATAGATTGAATACATTATTATTACATAATAAATAATGTATATTTATTAAAACATGTAACAAAACCCTAACATGACCATATATGTATCGTATGTTTTGAAAAAGGGAAACATAAACAACTGGTTCATCAAACATCTACATTTCGTCCCATTTATTTCATCATAACTAGAGTCCTTTTTCACATATCATATTTAATACCCTTCTCCCTAACCTAGGGAAAATATATATAATAGGGTGAGAATGAATTCTACGTAAGGGTAATCAATGAAAAAATATATCATATCATATTTATAAGAACATAACATTTGAAAATCATATCCTGCATAAGAGATCATAATATCATGTCATGGGATAAATCATAGAAGTGTAGTGTAGTCCCAATAATCATAACATAAGACATGAATCTTTGTGGTGTAAACACATTGGCATATAAAATAATTTTATATTATTCAAGGATGATTTTCAAGATTATCATTGCTTACAAAGATCATTACTGAACAACGTTCACTCATCACTCGAGTCATGTATCACTAAACTAGATTAACATTCCATTCCAACCATATATATCTTATGAGATATAAATAATTACCCAATACATTGTATGTTGATATAGGTCCCACCAATCTTATGATAAAACCATTATTATGTGTTCCATAAATTCACAAACTATACAACTTAGCATAACACATGTAATAAAATGAGATTCCTAAAAATCATGCCATCATAACATAATCCATATAAGACAAAAAAACTTTATAAAAATAATTCCATAACAACATAATCCAATAAAATTTATAATATGGATAGATTCATAACCTTATATGATCTTAGAGGGGAAATAATTTTGATAAAACACTTGAACAATGCTTTTTGAGGAAAATATTTTTCCTTCTTCAAAAACATTTTATTTTCACAATATATTATGTGGTTTTAAAAGAAAAGTTGTTAATTGAAAATAATATAGAAAATTTATAATGGATGCATCATGGAAATAATTCTTTCTAAAATCGCAAAAAATCTGTTCAAACCATATTATATAAAATAATATTCTCCTCGTACTTTTACCGGAATAGTTCAAAATTACCGTATATTGTAATCAATATAAAGATTCCTTCCAGACCATGTGTTACTAGTAAAAATGGGTAAATATGACATTAAACATACATTGAAGAATATTACGCATTTTATGTGAATATTTTTATAAAACATGGACATGGATGATAAAAATATACATAATAGAAACTTATGAATAAACAATCTCAGATAAAATGATATTGGAAAGGTTTTCCATTACCTTAGGGATGATATGCTTTTTACGTATCTAAACCTCCTGTCTAATGATTTATATTGTGTAATTTAATTATTCTAGAATCATATTATTATTTATGATATTATATATGGTCATATTCTTATTTTTTTAGTAGCATTCTACTGTTACTTGTTATTCGGGTGTTAACTGCTTTATGTTCTTAGGCATTTTTGGTGAAGAAATCATTATTAAACTATTTAGTATTTAGTTATATCATTTATCGAATGGTATTTGTATAATATATATAATATATATTTTTTTAATTCATCTACATTATCATTTTTCAATAAAGATCTTTTTGAGCGAATCCCATCACATTATGGAGACGATAGGTCGTACATGAACACAAGCGATGATATCATTCCCAAGATTGTGGAATTGAATTGATATTTATGGTTTATAATATTTTAGAATAAATATAAATTTTCAATAATCAGTTATATCTATTTCTTCTATCATTATACCAATCCATATATGTTGGTGATGAAAAACATATTACACCACGGGGTGAAAATGGTAGATCGAACGTACGCATGCGTGGTGATTTCATTTTTCATAAGATGGATAGAAGATGGAGTATGATTGTTTCATATAAATAATAACATATAATTATTCATTTGATGTAGTAGTTGTTACTTAATAATGAAATAAATCATATATAGTAATTAAAAAAAGAAATAAGTTTGAAAAATTCAGTAAAGGATATTACATCTTCTTTGACATGCGTCTTTCAAACCACCTCTTAGCGCACTAAAGTAGTTATTTAAAGAAGACCAGGACCTATAGTATGTTTCAATGTAAGTTTATAAGATGGGTGGGGTTTGGATGAGTTTGGAGGCTCAAAATGGATTGTAACAGAGAGGGTGGATGTTTTATTTTATAAGAGTGGGGTGTGGCACTTTTGGAAACCTCAAAAATATTAATTTCTAATAAAATAAAACCCCACATAAAAACCTCAAAAATGACTCAATATTGAAGATGAGAAGATATAGGTTTATTATCAAATCAGACTAAATTTTAGACTTGTTTTGAGTTTATTTTAATCCTTATCATTTTTTTATTCATATTTAATCCATTTCAATTTATTTATCGGAATAATATTCTAAATTTTAAATGGTTATAAATACATACTTATGTGTTCTAAAATGTCCATAATTCTATACATTATTAAATTTTTCCTATATAATTTTCAATTTGTATTTTATAAATAATTTTTTATTTTAAACAATTTAATAATGTGTTATTTTTATAAAATATCAATAGTCTCAATTTTGTCACTATTCATTTATTTTAATTAAATTAAATTCACCACAAAAGATATATTCGATCCGAAATATTTAATAGATTCCTAACATTTTTTATTAATCTATAAAATTCATGGACCACATTAATTAGTTCATATAATATTTATTTTAATATTATTAAAACTGTTTTCTTGATATTTATCATAATAAAATAATTACTACAACATTTGTTTAAAATTATTTAATATAATATTTTGTTGCCTAAAAATTAGAAAAAAATTCTATGATGAAGATAAATATAATATCATTAGTAATAATAATTTTATACAAGTATTTGTTCAAAAAAAAACCTAACATTTAAAAAGACGTATTTATGAATTTATGAAGGTGAAAATATTTTTATAACATTCCAAATAGTTAACAAGTACACCCTTGGATAATTATGGTTTATATATACGCTAAAAATAATTTTTTTCTATTTGTTTGGAAAATTTTTATGGGTATTATTATTTTAATAAAAACTTTATTATTGATTTCTCAAATAATAAATAATTTCTTCAATATCAATGTATAAGATATCAAAGTAATTATATATTTCACAAAAATTAAAAATAAATTACCATCATAAAAAACATGTTATATTTCAAAATATTATCAGTAATATAATTTATATTTTGTATAACCTTATACTAAAAAATAATATAATTATTAATGTTTCAGTGAGACATATTTTACTTTTCTTTGAATAAAATAAATTAAATGTCTTAATCTCATCCATGTAGGTTACTGTAGACACCATTTTGACCCATGTTTGTATTAGCGTTAAATATAATATTTCAATTATATTAATACATGTGTTGGGGTAATTTTATAATATCATTTTTACCCTTAATTACATGATTTACTATCAACTAAATAAAATTTACAGTTGTCACTATTTATAATGTCTAAAAATAAAAAGTAAATATTTACCAAAATTGGACCTCCTAATTACCAATATGTATTCCATTTTAAAAAAAATTCAAAACATAATATTTGTATTAATTAATTTCAATTTAATTATCACAATTGTGAAAATTAGTTTTAACACTTAAAACATTTCCAAATATTGAAATGATTTAACCTATGAAATTAATATAAAATTAATGCTAATGACATAAATTATATTAAATGTTAAACATAAATTATATTTATACATTAAAACCATTTTATATTATATTTTAATAATATAAACTATAATGATGAAAAAAGATGTTTTTAATTAAAATTTAGTGTATTTCTACTATTCATCAAAATATAATGTTTGTCAGAAAAATATCTAAATTTTAACCAAAGTAAATTTTTATATACCTCTTCCAAAGAACATGTATAAATTTTCATATTAAATTTATTAATATTTCTAAATCTTAAAAAAGTTTTCTCCATTAAAAGGTTGAAAAACATTCTTATAAATGTTTTAGTTTTTATAAAATAAATAGGGTTTATATATACACTACGATGAGAATATCTATTTGATTAATATCAAAAATATATTTTTATTTATATAACATACATATCTTATTAATTTTATTCATTAATTGTAATTAAGTCATAATACTAATATGAAATATAATTGATTTACATTAATTGTATATTTATAAAAGTTAGTTATATTTATCCTTGCTAACATAACAGCAAGGTTTTAATGGGCATTTTATTCTAAGGGCATCCTGCAGTTTGTTTAAAATCAATATTTTGTGTAAAGAAAGCTACTAACGGATGAATATTATTTAAAGAAAATATTTCACAAATTCGTCTGGGTGTTACGTAGATAATACTTGTTCCCACTAATTCTTAAAATCCTACTAAAATGATTAAAAATTTTGCCTGCTACAAAAAATAATTGTTAAGGAATTATTGAAACAGTGAATGAAACCCATTAGTCTACAAATACATATACAAATGTTTTGTTACAACAGAAACTTTTTGCCCAAAATAAAATTTCTTTTGAACATGAATTCAAAATTTCTTCCCATATAATATCAAAAAACATTCAATTATAAATTTTATTGGGAAAATAAATCTAAAAAAAATTCATTTGAATTAAGAAAAATTCATGAAATCTTTTAAAGAATAAATTATATTCCACCCTTATGAAGTATGATATACATTCCTTTAAACATAAAAATACTAATTTATATTTTGATGTCATAAAATTTCCATAAAACCCAATAAAGATAAATGATATATAATGTATATAATGTGGAAGAAAAGATTAATTTCACACTTTAAAATAAAAATATTTAATATAAAAAGTTAATTTACACTATTAATAGATTCCTATAATCGGTGAACTCATTCCCTTTAACCAATAAACTAGAGAGGTTTATCAGGATCACTCATTGTCATAATATATATCACACTCATCCTTGATATTGAGTTATGAAATGATAACACGCCATCGTAATATATTTCCAGGAACCTTATGAAAATCTATAAATAGTAATGAATTTATTGAAAACATCATACTCATATAATACTTATTTACCCCATTATGAAAACATATATGGATATCGGAATATCTATTCCACATAATACCCTTTTATAATAATAAAATAGAATTAGAAATATGTTTTTTAGTAAATGAAATCATGAAATAGATTCAATTAATCCATAAATGAAATAATTGTTACAGATGTGGGAAAATCCATTGACGCTGTATAAATTACTACATAATATTCATTTTAACTTTCTTTAAAAAAGTTTCCTATAATATACTTAAAATGATCTATTTTTAAAAAATATAAAATAAATTAAAAAGTAATATAATTTGTTATTTATAAATTATTTATAACAATATAATCACATATTTGAAATAAATAAGTGAATATATCTACATATGAAAATTATTCAAAAAACTAATCATTATAATAATTGAAATTATGATTAAATTTACATATTTATTAATTTAATTATGACTCATCGAAAACACTAATTATATTAAAAAATAAAGTATTTGGGTGAATTATTTTCATTCATAAGACCCATTTTAATTAGTTTATTCCTTTGATTATATTAATTACTAATTCATATATAATAAAATAATCTTTCTTTTCACCTCGGTTGTTCTTAAATTATTAAACTCATATATCCAATATAAATTTGGTATATTTAAAATGGAAAATTTGATAATTATTTAATCAAATATAAATTTTTAATAATTACATACTTTCCACATTTTACAATGATTATTATTCTAAAAAACATTATGTTTGACTATGAATATTGAACTACATTACAATTTTGGAGGTAGTGTGATGTATGAATGTAGGTTATAGATTTCAATTTTTATAAATTTATGTTAGATAATTTGTATTTATTATTATATCTTGATATAATTTTTATTATATAGTACATATAGTTTTTGAACATTTATTTATATATATCATCAAATTAATGTAGTCATTTATATAAAATCATATCACTTGGTGGAGTAGAAAATCCCTAGTTCACATTAATATGTTGTTGTCTTTTCAATTAAAGGAAAAGTAATAATTTATATTATATATTATATTGAAATAATTATTAATTGATCATTAAAATCTCTATATTTATTCTAAATCCATCATTATAAAAACTCATTAATGGTGATGATGGAAAACATACTACATTATACCGTGAGTTCGTTGTCCATCACAAACAGGATCAATGGTGTCATTTCACATTTGATGGAAGAGTAAATGGAAATTACTTATCACATTAACATGATACCATACTAGTATATGTAAGATACATATTTTTTATAATGGTTTATGTTGATTTTATAGTTGATGAAAAAGAATGAAAATAGAAACACAACATTAAGAAATATACATATTATTTGGAAAACTATTATCAATTTATATACAAATACTTATTAGAAATGAATTATAAACAAACAATGGAATAATGGATCTGGAAATGGATTTATAGATGGGTTTTTATATGTATTTTATATGATTGATTTCTCAAAATTTATGAGTAATTGATGAGAGTAGATAAAGTTTTATAAGTTTGATGAAGGACACACATATAATTTTTCTAAATATTAAATAATATATATATCATAATCTTGTCAAAATAATCCAGCGAACACAAAACAATATGATATGAAGTTATGGTACTTTAATCAACATAAAAATATAGTTAACGAATTTTATGAATATTTTAAAATCCATATATTCTTGCAAAACCCTTTTTATCTTAATTTGACCATAACCATTATAACATGCCATTCTACCATGATAACATAACCATATGACCAATATATAAGGAGAATTATACATAGTTTATTAAATTTCCTTTCTAAATTTATTAATCCAAATTATTATATTTATAGTTTAATGTATAAATAACCTACTATTAATAGATGATAAAAAATGCATGAAACCCCACTTTTAAGAAAATATATTAATTATATATAAAAATCATTTCACATTAAAATCATGTAAAACATTTTTTCCAAATTTTTTTTGTTAATAAATAATTAAATATTAAATATTTAAAAAAATATAAAACTTCTAGTAACATTCCAACTGTTCCATTGTATTTAACGACCTAAAAAAAGTTCTATGTTTTACTAAAACATAACATCTCTTATTAAAATTCATTTTCCAGATCAATAATTAAATAGAATATTATATATGAAATTTATAAACTAAATGTAATTATATTTTGTTAAAAAATATTTATTCCATAGGATAATATAATGTTGTTGGTATTTCTAATATTTATTTATTTAGTTTAACCCCTAATAATTTGTTTTCACCTTATTTACGTAATCCCCAAAATATGATAATAATTTTAATAAATTACCTTAATCAATTTAATATCACATTAAAATTATATATACCCACGCTTAACATACACTAAAATTACTTCATTTTTCAGAATTCAGAATATAATACAAAACATACTCTCAATAAAAATATTATTTTATTACCTTAAGGAATTCAATAACAAAACACTGGTACATAAGTGAGAATACTATCTCCCACTATATTATTCATTGTTGGCTCTATTCTTAAAAACATCATATAAAATACATATCTTCATAACCCAGTGAAATGATACTAAAAAGGGGAGCATTTATTATCAGTAATAGACATGAATGTGGATGTGTAAGCATAAACATTTGAATAATGGTATGAGAACGAGATCATAACACTAGAATATAACCCCATAATGATCAAAGATCATCATAACGAATAAAAGAATAAATATTGATAGTTCATATGAAATTAATTTTTTGGTAATTAAGAGTGTATTACATGATTGAATAACATATAAATAATATATGGAATTGTTGAAAATACAAAATTATTTAAAACAACTTTTGTAGTACTCAGAAAATCACTACCAAGGCCATCATAGAAGTATGAGTTCTCTCCCTATAACGTAATAGTAATCATGACTCTCTCCGATGAATATTTCAGTAGTCAAGGTTCACTATGTTGACCATATTAGCATAAAAATATATTACTTAATATAGTTTACTCCCCATCATAGCCTTATCAATGTCACGAGAAATAAATCATTAGCCAATTCATTGGATGTTGATATAGCTCCCCCCATCTCATAATGCAATCACACATATGTGATAGACTAGATTTTTAAAAATTGTCATATAATAACATTTGAAATGAATCTGGATTCACAAATACGTAATCATATCTAGTCTTGTGGAGAAATTCATTTTTAATAATTATTTAATCACTGCATAACTCATGTAACGAGGCAGGATTCCAAAGCTAATACACCATGAAACGAGAAAAAGATTCAAGAACATATAACTCATGAAAGAGAAATTATCTCGTAATAATCATGTCATAAAAACACAAATAACAAAATTAATGAATAAAAATGGAACAATGTGATAAATTCCCAAAAAATGCATGAGTAACAACAACCAATTTCATCTTTGATAAAAAAATAATATAAAAATATCATTTGAAAACATTTCATGGGGTAAATTTCATTTCATCATTGAAAATTTAATTTTTTTTTCAAAAAATTTTAAATTTAGTTTACATTATTATTTCATTAAAATATCATTTCCAATTTATTTATGAAAACATTTTTTGAAGCATGATTTTTTAAATAAATCTAATTTCTGACAAAAGATATCAATAATGTAAAATTATTTTAATAACATTTTTTTAATTATCATAAATATTATTGAGTGAAAAAAGTTTATTATGAATTGATATATTTTTTAACAACTATATAATAGATAAATTAATTATATTTCATCAAATATGGGTCATAAGATTTCAAAAATTATATCACAATCATTATCAATCATAATAAACAATGATATTGTTCAAATAAACAATTATCTCTGGGTAAATAAGAATCATATTCTCATGTAATAAAATGAAAATCATTATTTCTTAAAATATCCTTAAAATAATTACATGAATTATATAACATGTAATATTTAATCTATTACACTTCGTATAAGAATATAGATTCATAACATGGAATGTCTCTTAATGAAAGAAAAATGGTGACAAAATAACATTATCAATGTGGTATATTTTGACCCGAATGTCCCATGAAATAGTTCATAAAATGGATATGTACTTGAACATAAATTTATGGGAACTAATCATAGTAAATATTTTTGTAATGTATATACACCACAAAAAAGAAATAATTGGTGAATATATTATAATTCTCAAAGAAATAAAAGTTATACGAGAATACCCTTCACATATGTTTTGACTCTAATCATACACATTATAACCTCATGTATAATAAATATAAGTTTATTATAACTCATACATAGAACCATATTCTTATGTATAATACCATATATAAATTTTAAAATTACGTTATATTAACTATTTTTTAATAATTCTATGTTAATGTTATTCTTGCCCCTATAACATAGTTCATCAAGTATTTATTTTAATAATATAAGAAATTATAAAAATTTCAAAGATATTCCACTTATAAATACTTTTAACATTCTATATAGTTATAAATATGAAATTAAATACATTTTTCATGAAAATGATTGACCTTACACATTCATTGAAGTGAATTCCTTTTATTATTAATTTTGAATGGAAGAAAGAAAATAACATATATTTATATTTATAAACATTGTTATTATTGTATAATTAATATGTAATATTTATAATACATTTTTTATAAACCCATAGTTAATTAATTATGAGAATATTTTTAACGATTCACCTTGCATTGAGGAGGCGGTAGTCCATACACCCACAAATGAAGTTGCCGTGTTTACAAAATAATGGAACTCATAGATGGGATGTGTTATATAATAATTCATAATACATAAATAAATCATAAATATCATATATAACATTTAAATAGTATTTACATTATAATACATGGCCATTAGAGGAGGGTTAAGAGATAATAATGACATTGCATCATGAGTTGTTAGTCCAATGTACATATGAATAGTAAGTTCGTTACCCATTTGATGGATGTTTTTGTTGGTTTAGATAGAATCCATAAAATAAATAAAACTTAAAATATTTATGATATATATTTTATTATATAATAATGATATATGAATTTTTGATAAGGGGGATAATGATACTAAAACAAAAAACATGGGGAAGGATGTTACCTATCCTTTGGGTAACTCCACTTAATTTTCCATAGAAGACTTCCATCGATAGAATTACTCCAATAGGGAGGATTTTGAGAAATCATATTGAAGTCAAGAGGATATTTTTTACAGTGTGGAAGAAAATAAGTTGTTGATATGTGTGAATAGTTGAGGAGGTGAGTGCCCATTTATAGTGGATAGGGAGTGGAATGAATATAAATATAAAAAGGAAAACAATATTGAGAGGTCTCCCTTACATAATGTTCCATCAATAAATATCCATATTTGATCCAATATGTCAATGGTAAAAATATTACAATTGAATGTATTTTGGATACTAGTTTACATTATTTTTAAATATATGTTAAACGATTAAAACATTGTTATGTTTTTTTCCTAAATCACATTAATTATTTCTACATACATTCACAACATACTTTTTTCAAAAAAAATTATTGAATATCATTGAATATTTAAATTTCTCTGAGTCCAATATGGAATCCAATTTCATAAATTCTAATCATCAATATTCTAGAAACTAATTTATAATTAATCATTCGGAGATTTCATGATAGTAGGTTTTTATAAATTTTTATAAAAATTAAGAAATGTTATTATATGCAATTTTAATATGAAATTTATTCAAATGAACAAATTGAATTAATTATTTTAACAATTATCAATTTAATTATTATAAAAAAATTAATATATAATTTTTTGTAATAAATAAATTAGAAAAAAATAAGTACTGAATAAAAAGTGTGTATTTTTTAATATTCATCCAATAAATGATGTTATTCAAAAAAAATAAAACAATAACCAATAATAATTTTTGTCATTATAAATTCAAAAATGATGTTAATATACACAATTCAATTTCAAAAACATTCTATAATTAATTATATTATTGTTGAAAAAAGGAAATAAAAACTATTTCATTTGAGAAAATTTTACCTTAAACCATATAATTCCATTACGACAAAAACATGTTTCATTATTAATATGTTTGATATAAAAAAATTATTAATAGTAATTTAAAATTAGTTATTACACTTCATACTACTATATTTAACATCAATTTTATAACTATATCATTGAAATAATTATAGTAATAAAATTTATTTGGTTGAACTCAATGTAGTGGTTAACACAAGATAATCTAATATTACAAGTTGCATATGATTTTCTGAGTGTAGCCTATAAATAATGATTAACATAGTGTTTCGTACAATGTAAATAATCAATGATAATAAATTAATTCAATATAAAATTCATAAAAACTAGGGTTGTTACATTCCTCCCCCAATAAAATTAAATTTACCCTCAATTTTCATCATTTTCATTAAAATTGTAGATGCTATTCTCAACATAATATCCTCAAGTTCAAACATAGCTTCCTGTAATTGGTTATGTCTAGGCCAAACATTGACCTAGTTTGTGTCCTTTAACTAGAAATTTTTTTGTACTATCCATATGTTCAATAGGTTGTTACTCATAAGATAGATCTTGATCCAATGGTATGGCCTCTGAGTTTAGTACATGTGAAGGTTTAGTATTTTAACTTCTTCGGAGAGATATATCAAACACATCACTAAAATGACATGGATTTTGGGAATGTTTAGTGTGATAAGATATTTTCATAATATGATTAATAATTTAAATGGATCATTATACATAAGTCTTGGTTTCCTCCTCTCCATGAATCACATAACATTCTTTCAAAAAAATATTTCTAAAAACATCATCTCACAAACATCAACTTATAGTTCACGGTGATATTTATCATCATAATATTTCTACTAACAATGATATTCCTTGATATGGTGTTAATTTTTTTTAAACTTATCTTCCATTTCTTCAGTGTTCTTAGGCTCTACTAGGTTTCTTTCTCCAACTTCATCCCAGTATATTAGAGAGCATAATCTCTTCTCATGTAGGGATTCACAAGGTGACATGTGATTTCTTTAGTGAAAACTATTATTGTGAGAAAACTAAAATCTAAGTATTTATTTTACTCAAAAATCATTGTAATAAAGTGGAAAAGATCTGAACATATCCTCTAGGATTTCAGTTTCCTTTATGGTTGAAAATCCTTCAGAGAATGATACAAAGTGAAGATAATCCATCATGTTTAAATGGATTACTGTAGGATTTTCTACAATGTTTATTAAAAACATGGATCCTGATTAGATTTAATGTAATTTTGTACTCCGCTAAACATTAAATCATTCTTAACAAATTTCACTCAATGATGATCTATTAGAAACAATTCGTAGATATTAATGACGTGTGCATAATAACTAAGGCTATTAACTACCACAAATATAATATTGAACCATTTAGTGGTTTTATTGTGTCCAATAATAGAATTAAAAGCATTTTTCTCTGGTTTCTATATAGGTATGAGTAATTTATGCAATATCCCCATAAAAGTTTTTCAATCTTCGATATCATTATTGTATACAAATCACCAAGATACAAACTCTACAATATCACTCTTCAGGTCATCACACCATATGTATTATTTCAAATCTCTATAGAAATTCTTACACCTAAATTATTACATAATGATTAACTAATAGATTCCATTATTATCTATTTATTAAAATTATATACGTATGGAACACATAGATGACTCATGGACGTTTTCATTCCAACCTTATCCAGGTAAAACATATGATCATTTCAAACCTTATTTTTTAACTATAAAAATTTTTAATAAACATCATTTAAATTCCCATGAATAAAGGCATAAACAAACAACTGAAGAAAAAAAGAAATTTCCCATTTAATATTTATATATCTATCATTTTAAAATCCTGATATGTTTTATCTTTGGTTATCATCATAATGGATAATCTAGAATGATCCATTGAACACAAAAATTCAGCACCATTTTTCTCATTCATTGTGTACAAATGTATTAAGCAGCCAAAATCCTTTATCATATCATAAAATATTATCTATCACATGATCAAATCCTTTATGAATATGTAATTCATACATTTATGATCTTAATATATATAACACCTTTAACCATTAATATATTTACTCTATATCTTAAATGAAAACAATTCAACACGTAACTCTAAATCCTAAGTTTGGAAATTTTTCTCAGGAATCAACATTTATCATGTGTCATAGGCTATATCCCTACTATTTTTATGAGAAAAAATCCATATCACATCATTAATGGATCAATTGATATTAAAAAGTCCTCTACACAACATTATAATGTAAGAAAAGGTGCGATGAACTTCTTTCACTATCATGTCACGACCCATCCCCTGGGGCCCGTATCGTGACTACCCCAAGCCCGCCTTCCATATAGCATGGGCTGGAGACATGCACATAAGGTTTAAATCCCTAAACTAGGAAGTAATTGCCTTTATAACTATAAAAAAATACATCAGAGTACACAATTTGATGAAAAACACTAAGTATAACTGTATTCAAAATAAGTGGTGGAAATTAAAAAGGGGTCAGAAATACCAGACCAACAGGAAAGTACATGTACAACTAAAGAAAAGTAAAGCAGCTACTGGCTCATCACCCTGTGTTCCTACCTGAAGCATAGGTACATAGGGCCTCCTCAACACTCCACGTATGTCTATCTCTTCTGTGTATCGTCACATCGAGTGGTCCACCTATGGGTACCATCTAGTCCAGCTACTCTCTCCCTTAGTTAGCATTGTCCATCGTCTGCAACCAACACAACGAGGTGCGGGCATAGCCTGAGCATGTGTGAGTATAACGATACTCAGTAGGGACCTCATGATCCTTAAGCTCTCACTAAATCCAACAAAGATAAACCAAAAATTATGCAATCAAAGAATAACCATTACTTAGGTATATGCCCATACATATACCGAAGTTATCTAGTAACCCATCTCAATAAGAAGAAAAAAACAAAAGTCATTGACTTAGCTCAAACCAGGATTTTTATAATCAAAACCACGGCCGGTGGTGTACTCCTCCTCTGTCGAGTACAGTGGGCATTCCGCGTCACACAGAGGTTCTTCCCACTATCCATGGACTACAACAATACTCTTCCTGTCGAGTATCATGGGTCTACTGCGTCACACGAGGCGCTCTCTACCATTGGTCTACCACGATCACATAGAGGCGCTCCCCCTTGTAGCCAGCTGAGGTACTCCTCCTAACGAGTATCGTGGATCTTCCGCACTCACAAAGAGGCGCTCCCCACCTTGGGTCTGGCACGTCACACAGTGGTGTTCCCCACTAGGCTAGTCGAGTCACTCCCAGTTGAATTGGTCACACATTTGTAAATTCTCATCCAGCTACTAGGTCTTCATACATTGTCCTCTCGCCTCTGGAGGATCCGCTCCATGAGCTACTGGTCGATACTCCAACTATACCAAAGTTCAATGAAAATTTATCTCAACGTTCTTTCAAGTCACAAGGGTCTCAATGCAACATACGACGCATAAATCGGACTGCTTGTCTGTTAGTTATTAGAATTTTTTCCCCGGGGGCCCGGTTGGATTCATTTACAATCCAACCTGACTGTATCTCAACAATACAATGAATTCCAGTGGGTCATTCTCAAACGGACAGCTTCACTCCTAGAATATATGTGTCACAGACGGTTCCTCAATCAGACTTCTGGTGCCAAAGATAAGGCCCATGAAGGTAATGGGGTTAGCAGTTGGCTCGGGTCTAGTCCGACCTGGTCAGACCGACTAGTCCCAACCTAGTCTGGGCCTACCTAGTCTGGTTCAACCTGGTATGACTCACTGGGTCTTACCCGGCCCATTGGGTGGGTCAGCCCACTATGGTTGGCCCGATTCGCTGGGCCCGACCCGGCGGTTTGCTTGGGCAGTTCAGCTTTGGGATGGTGCCATATCGGCCTGGAGCATAGTGAGGGTGCGGCCCAACATGGCTCGGCCCGGTGGTCCTGAGGGATCCGGGACGCCGGCTCGGCCAGAAGTGCACGAGACATGTGGAGGCCGGCTCAGGGGAGGCCGGTTCGGGGCGGCATGCGTGGAGGTCGGCATGGGGGTGGTCGAGCAGGCTGAGGCTTGGCGTTGGGAAAGTCGCGCGGGCCTGGTAGGGTTCGAGCAGGCCGTGGGGGTATTAGAAGGGTTACGAGCAGGCCGCGAGGGCACCAGGAAGGGCGTGGTAGGGCGCCAGGAGGCTGTGGGGGGAGCCGGAAGGGCACCGGGCAGGTTAGAGGAGAGGTCGAGGGCGGGTGGCCAGGGCACAGGGCATCACACTAGGGAGGCTTAGGCAGGCCGGTTCGGTAGAGCTCGGGCCAACGCGGGCTGGCGACGCGATTTCCGAAGGCCGCAGGTAGCGTGACCTTTGTCGTTTTCTCCTTCATCACCTAATCTTTTATGCGTCTCTAAGACATAGAACTTCAAAAGAAGAGAGATATTAAAAGAGGATGTCGGGCCATGATAGGTTGGCCCGCACCCTCCACGTTTAGGGAGATATCGTTAGGCTCATCATGAGAAGAAGATGATCAAAAATACGTCCGAATTAATCCCTATTTATTATTTGAAGAACGTAAGAAAAAGTTACAAATTTATCACGTAATAAACCCTATAAATTATGATTCTCCATTCGTCACATCTGCCGCGCGACTCAATTCCCGAGCTATGTCGGCTCACTGACGTGGTGGAGGGTAGGTCAGTAGGTGTCTTGGTAGAAAAAAGTTGAAGAAGAATCGTCGTCGGCATTCTTCACATTATTCGTTTGGAGGGGTGTTCTTTGTTGGAGAGGATAAGTTTCTCCAAGTGATCTTCCTCTATCATGTTTCCACAAAAATGAAAGTGCCCAAAATAAATGATTGTCTATTATTTTAATTATTGGCAGAAAATTCAAAAATGGGAATTAGTTGAAAAGGATCCTCCAATTTAATTCATTAGTTTCACACATTAATTGGGGAGTTGTCACAAATTCCAAAACTAGGGGAGGTGCAGAGAATCCACCTCATTAATGAGGGAGAGTTGAGAGGTTATACTCTCCTCCAATTAATAAGGGTTGGGTGGTCCCAATCCCTCTTATTTAAATGATAGGTTATGGTCTCAGGTGGTCCCCATGTCGTAACCTCTCACGGGAGGTTAAATTTGGGTGGGCACCACCACCATAACCTCTCATTGGAGGTTAGGGTGTGGCGTTCCCTCTTCGAACTCCCATGTGGAGGTTTTAACCAACAGTCACACACATGAAAGATTCAAATAAAATTAAGTGTTGTAAACTTTATTTTATAATTTTTTTTATCAAAAACCAAAAAAAATCTTTTATTCTCGACCATCTTTCATCGAGGTGAAAGTTTTCTTAAGCAAAAACCAGCGCTGTGAGTTCAACGGTTCCCTCGGATTTCAGTTCCGAGCACTATTTCAAAAATTATAAAATCACACTCGTATGTTTATTGAACGTACCCAATAAAACTACAGAAATTGATTTTGGGCACACAGGGCATTGGAATCAAGTGCCATAAATATTTTCGGACTCATAAAAATCCCATTTATTTAAGAAACTATTTTCCATGGAATTTTCAGGACATTAAATTATCCCCACCTAAGGGTTTTCATCGCCATAAGCTACAACTCAATATATGGGAACAAATGGGGGTATTTAGCATGAATCAGAGCCACCCGCTCCCCTGTCCTCTCTAGGAGGATCTTGTGCTGCCATCGTATGCACACCATAGGTATCGACTGTCCACATAGGACCCGCTCTTGTCAATCCTCAATCTCACTAGAACCTCCATCAAAGCCTCCCCATCATCGATGTCCATCTCTCCACAGTCGATGATATAAGAAGGTTCATGCATGTATATCTTCAGATGAGATATATGGAAGAAGTCATGCACCTAGTGCAACTGAGGCAGAAAAGCTAAGAGGTAAGCCACCTCTCCTACTCTGCTGATGACCTAGAAAAGTTCGATTAATATCTGAGATAACGTGCAGCCTCAGCCAAATCTTTTTAGACCTCGTCGAGGTGAGACCCATAGATAGACGTGGTCGCCATCCTCGAACTCCAAAGGTCTCTATCTCTTGTCATCATATGACTTCGGCCTGCTCTGTGCGGTCTTCATCAGCACCTGGATGATCTGGACCTTCTCCGTAGTAGCTCACACCATCTCTGGTCCGACTAGTGCTAACTCCCCAGGGTCAGTCCACCACAAGGGTGATCTCCAAGGCCGTTCGTACAAGGACTAAAAAGGTTCCATACATACGGTGGAGTGATTTATGTTGTTGTAAGAAAACTCTACCAAAGGAAAGTGATCCTCCTAGCAGCGACCGAAGTCGAGGACATATGCACGTAGCATGTCCTCGCGGGTCTGAATGGTCTACTCAGTCTAACCATCTGTCTGAGAATGGAAGTTGGTGATCAAGTGAATCTATGTCCAGAAATCCTCTTTCAACCCCTTCCATAGCCTGGAAATAAACTATGAATCGCGGTCGATGACAAAAGAGGAAAGTACTCCATGTAGTAACACAATATTCTAAACATAGAGGTGTCCCATGCTCCATACTAAACCCTTCTATCTGATCGGTTGGAAGTGAGACGACATGGTGAGTAGGTCGATGATCACCAAAATCGAGTCATGACCCCTAGATGTATATGGAAGAACTGTCACGAATTACATCGATATCTCATCCCACATCCACTCGGATACCTCTAAAGGCTGAACCAAGCCTGCTAGTACCTAGTGCTCTCCCTTCACTTGATTACAAGTGAGGCACTGTGAGACAAACTTTTGCTATTGCCTTCTTCATACCTAGCCATTAGTGCTATCGTTGAAGGTCCTGGTACATCTTCACCACTCCTGGATGTACCGCTAAAGGGGATGTGAGGAACTCCCTCAACACTTCCTCCTGAAGTGCCATAGTTACCAAGTTACGTCCTCTAGAAAAATGACATGCTCCCCACCTTCAGATAATTCACCATGTGCTTTCATGGTATATATCTGAGCACGTCGTGTCTCGTAGTCAGAGTCCCCATGTTGTGCCTCCCTGACTCGCTGAAGAAGTGGGGGAGTGACTGTACGATACTGTAGAAATGATGCTCCGTCTCTATCCACGATGGATATCAATAAATCATCAAGATGCTTTGTCACCTCTCCTATAATCTGTATATCAGTCCACCTACTGAGTTTATCTGCAACAACGATCCCCTTCCTAGATGTATATACTATCTTGAAGACATAGTCCTAGAGGAACTCAAGCCATCATCGTTGTCTCAGGTACAGGTACATCTGAGAGAAGTTATATCTGAGACTCTTATGATCAGAGTACACAGTAAAATGTTCTCCCATCAGATAGTTCCGCCACATCATCAAGGCGAAGAATAATTCTTCTAACTATAGGTCATGGGAAGAATAGTTCTTCTCATGCTGTCTCAGCTGCCGAGAACCATATGCAATCATTTATAGCTCCTACATCAGGAAAAAACCATGTCATGTCCCTGATGAGCTGCAGTAAACTATGTACCTTACGCCCTCCTCTGGAAGCCTCAAGATGTGGGCACTAGTCACCCTCTACCTCTGCTCTTGAATTCTCTTCTGGTATCTCTCCGACCACACAAATGGTTTCCCCATTTTTTCATTGCTTATAGTGGTGCTAAAACTCTAGAGTAATTTGGAACGAACCTCCGATAGTATCCAGCCAAACTGATGAAACTTAGTTCCTCCATCACACTCCTTGGTGGCTCCTAATAAAGTACCACCTCAATATTCACTGGATCCACTGCAACTACATCCTCTGAGATAATGTTTCCCAAGAAGTGAACCTCTCGAATCTAAAATTCTCTATTCGAGAGCATACCATAAATCTGGTGCTCTCAGAGTGTGTCCTATACTACTCACAAATGGTAGGCATGTTCCTCCTCTGTAGTTGAGTAGATCAAAATGTCATCGATGAAGTCTATGACAAAGAGATCGAGGTATGTCTGGATGATCCAGTTCACGAGTCCCATGAACACTAATAGAGCATTTGTTATGACGAATGACCAAACCAAGAAATCTTAGTGGATGTAACAATACCTGAGGGCCGTCTAATGAACATCCTCATCTCGAACTCTAATATAGTGATAGCCTGACCATAGTTCTATATTCGAGAACCATCGTTCTCCCTTTAGTTGATCAAAGAGGTCTTCAATCCTCAAAAGTGGGTACTTGTTCTTCACGGTCACCTAGTTCAGGAGACAGTAGTCAACACAAAGCCTCAAGATCCCATCCGCCTTCTTGGAGAACAAAATCGGGGCTGCCAGTAAAAACACTTGGCCAGATGAATCTCGTCCCCTGCAAGTCCTACTGATGTTCCCGCAACTCACGAAGCCCAATGTGAGCCATCCGATATTCTGGAGTAGATATCAGTTCCGTCCCTAGGAACATGTAAATGTATAAGTCCTCATATCTACGAGGAGTTAATCCTGGAACATCATTAGGGAAGACATCCGCGTACTGGTCCACCACTACAGGATAAGTCAGACTCTCCACATAAACTCCTCAGAGGGTAAGGAAAGCCAATTGGTGAGTGATCGGCTACACCCTCTTCCAAGTAAGTCTGTCATGTGATGTAAATGATCCCTTATCATCGGTGAAGGTAAACCTGGTTCCATCCATGTAGACACACCACACTTTTAGACTAATACAGTCAATCTAAACAATGAATGTAGATAACCAGTCCATACCCAAGATGATGGCGTATGGCCTTGAAGGTGCTACTAGGAGATCCCAGCTGAATCTCTCACCTCTAATAGTAAGCTCGCACTACCAGAACCAGTGCATAATCATTGAATCGGCTCCCATAAGAGTCTCTAGCCGTGTGGATCGAGACAACGACTCAGTCAGAATCTCTGAGCTGCGAACGAGGAAAGTGAAAATGAAAGAGTGACTGGAACCTGTGTCTATAATAACTACAAATTAGGGGTAGTAGACACATATCATACCTCAAATCATCTCTACAGAACCATGATCGTAGGCCTCAGCTGCTTAAAGCTGAGCTCTCCCCTATCCACACAATCCCTGTGGTCGGGGTGGTCCTCTTGGTGGTGGAGGTGGTAACACCTCTTAATGTCATCCACTGATAGCTGGACGTCCAGCACCTCAGCCATGTATGAATCCTACCTAAGAACCGCCACATTTGAACCTCTCCCACTGCCTGGGAGGTCCCTTAATTGTCTAGTGTTCATCTAAATGGTGGTTCAGATAGTCACGAGCCATGCGACCCTTCCCTCCACATGAGTAACACTGCCTTCGACTGGCATGTGTGTCTCTACTCCGTGTGCGCCACACAACCAATCCTGATTCAGGCAGTCGAATATTTGTAAGTATGGTACTCTTGGACCTCTACAACATTAGTCTACTTCCAGATGCAGATGCCTCCACTGTGTGTCATCTAGTAGTGGATCTCGCTGCTGGTGACTTCTTAGCAAGGAAACTCTCCTCTTGTAGGGGTCTCTCAATCACCCCCATATGCATCGGGATGCTATGTGAGATCATCGGAGCTTTAATCTATCACTTGAGCCCTTGATCGAAGGTCTGGGTGCAGAAGAATGGGTCTCGCAGCATATCTGTGGAGTAGCGCGATAGGTTGGTGAACCTCGTTGAGTACTGCACCACCGACATACTACCTTGCTATAGATGTAGTAGATCCTGTATTCGAACAGCGTGGAGAGTGTCTAGGAAAAACTCCACCCGAAACAGTATCTCGAAGTCTGCCCAGAGTAGCATCAACTCATCATGCACCTAGAGCATTAGGCTCCACCATCTGTATGCTACTGGATGAACAAGACTCGTGGAAATGATCTCATGAAGTCTTCAGGTGTCCATATTAGCCTAAAGACTCTCACCAAGCCTCCATCAAATCCTCAGTAGCATTTGGGTTCATCTCTTCACTAAAAGTGGGTGGCCTCTGGCGCTAGAACTCGTGCAACACACTCAAGTGGCATGCAAAATCTGCAGCTTGGGCTCGTGGAATCAATGACCGAACAGGAAGTAGTATCGTCGGTGCCTCCGCTAGTAAGGGTCATGTACCGAGGCCTCATCGCTCGGTGGGCTATCAGTGCGTACGACTCATGGAGATATAACTGGTCATCTGTGGGGAAGCATCCTAAAAGAAATAGATGTGACGTAGTCAAATGATTATACCTGGTGATCTGACCCGGTTGTCCTGAGTTAAAGTAATCTTTTGGATACACGCACGCAGTCAGATTTTCGTGAAATGAGTCAGAAATCAGAATTCAGGGTCATGGTGTATGGATACGTCGGTCGCCAGTACCAACACTGGACTCCCTAAACTGAAAACCACACATAGTACCATTAACATTATTTCTTCGTAGAAAATAAAGATCAGATTTCTATGTTATGCCGTAGAACCAACTCCTCTAATACCAATTTGTCACGACCCATCCCCCGTGGACCGTATCGTGAGTACCCCAAGCCCTCCTTCTATATTACACGGGTTGAAGAAATTCACCAAAGACAAAAATCCCTAAACTAGGAAGGCATTTTCTTTATAAATATAAACAAACACATCAGAATACACAACTAGAAACAATACACTATGTAAAAATGTATACAAAAGAAGTGATGGAATGTAAAAAGGGTCTGGAAATACAAGCCCAACAGTAAAGTACAAGTAAAAATGAAGAAAAATAAAGCAGCTATTGTGTCGTCCTACGGGGTTCCTACCTGAGTGGTAGTTACATATGGCCTCCTCAGCACTCCACATCCCTCCATCTCCTCTGTGTTCCATCACACCGAGTGGTCAACCTCTGGGTACTGCCCAGTCCTGCTACTCTCTGCCTTAGTCAGTGATGTTCATCGTCTGCAACCAATACAATAAGGTGCGGGAATAGCTTGTGTTGGGGTTTGTATAAAAATATCCAGTATGGACCCTGAGACCCTCAAGGTCTCACTAAATCCAACAAGAATAACCACAATGTATGAAATCAATAGAGAATCATTACTTAGGTGTATTCCCATTAATATACATATGTTATCTATTACACCATCTCAATCATGATGAAAACAAAAAAGTCATTGAATCAGCTCAAATCAGGATTTTTATTATCGAAACCATGACTAGTGGTGTACTACTCTTCTATCGAGTATAGTGGGCCTACCGCATCACAAAAAGGTGCTTCCCACTATCCTTGGATAGTTGAGGTACTCCTCCTATCGAGTACTGTGGGTCTGCCGCGTCACACAATGGAAAACCCCACCATGGGTTTGAAGCGCTCACACAATGGTGCTCCCCCTTGTAGCCTGCTGACGTAATCCTCCTGTCGAGTACCGTGGGTCTTCCGTGCTCACACATAGGCCCTCACCACCTTGGTTCTTCTGCGTCACACAGAGGAAATCTCCACAAGGCTAGTTGATTCACACCAAGTTGAATCAGTCAAGCAGTCGTCACATCTCATCCAACTATTAGGTCTTCATACTCTATCTGTTCGCCTCGGGAAGGATCCACCCCATGAGCTACTGGTTGATACTCCAACTCACATGAAGTTTTAAAAATAAGTATCTCAATGTTCTTCCACATCAAAGGGATCTCAACATAATGGATGAAACATCCATTGGACTCTCGGTCTGTTAGTTATTAGCCTTTTTGTCCCTACGACCCAGTTAGATTCATGTATGATCCAACATAACCATATCTCAACTATACCTCGAATTCCAGTGGGGTATTTTCAAAGGGAATATATCACCCCAAGAATACCGGCACCGCTGACAGTTTATCAAACGGATGTCTGGTGCCACTGAAATGGCCCATGAAGGTAATAGGGTCAAAAGTGGGCCTGGGTTCAGTCCGACACGGTCAGACTGACTGGCCCCAACACAGTCTGGCCTGACCTGGTCTGGTTCGACCCGGTCAGACTCACTGGGTCTAACCTGGCCCGTTGGGTGGGTCGTCCCGCAATGTTTGGCCTGGTCCGCTGGGCTCGGTCCAGCGGACTATGGGGGCAGTTCATCCTGGGCTTGGGTCTAGTTCGGCCCAGAGAGTTACGAGGGCGCAGCTCAGCCTGAAGGGCCCAATGGATCCGGGACTCCTTCTCAGCCGCGAGTGTGTGGGTCGAATAGAGGCTAGCTCGGGGGGCAGCCAGTTAGGGGTGGTTCACGCGGAGGTCGGCTCAGGGGCCGCAGGGAAAGCCACGGTAGGGCTTTGGGCAGGCCGTGGGGGCGCCAGACACGGCACCGAAGGGGCAGTGGGCAGGCGGCCTGGGCACTGGGCATCACACTGGGGGTCTGCGGGTAGGCTGGTTTGGTAGATCTCGGGCCGGCGCGGGCCAGTGGTGCGATTTGCGGAGGTCGCGGGCTGCACGGACTTGGTCATTTCCACCTCTGACTCCTCATCATTGACACATCTCCAAGCCATATAATGTCACAAGAAGAGAGATATTGATGGAGGATGTTGGGCAATGTTAGTTTGGCCCGCACCCTCTGCGTTTAGGGAGATATCATTTGGCCCATCATGAGAAGAAGATGATCAAAAATACATCTGTATCAATTGCTTATTATCCTTTTAAGAATGTAATAAATAGGTATAACATAAACAAGTAATAAATCCCTTACCTTTTGATTCATCATTCATCACATCTTCCACATGTCTCAATTCCTGAGATACGTCGGCTCATTTATGTTGCGGAGGGTAGGTCAGTGGGTTTCTGGGTAGAAGTAAGTTGATGAAGAATCATTACTAGCGTTCATCATTGGGAGGGTTGTTCTCTATTAGAGAGGATAAGTTTCTCAATGTGCTCTTCCTTTCCCAAGTTTCCACTAATGTGAAACTTCCCAAAAATAATATTTTGTCTATTTTTTTAATCGTTGGCACAAATTCAAAAAGGTGAACTAATTGAAAAGGATCCTCCAAGTTAATTCATTTGGTTGGCACAATAATTGGGGAGTTGGAACAAATTCCAAAACTAGGGGAGGTGGAGAGGCTCTCTCTAATTAATGAGTGAGAGTTGAAAGGCTCTAATCTCCTCCAATTAAGAGGGGTCGGGTGGTCCTCACCCCTATTATTTAAATGAGAGGTTATTGTCTCAGGTGGTCCCCACATCGTAACCTCTCATAAGAGGATAAATTATAGTGGCCCCCACCACCGTAACCTCTCATGGGAGGTTAGGGTGTGGAAGTCCCACCTCCAACTCCCAAGTGGAGGTTTTAACCAACAATCACACAAATGCATTCTAAAAATAATACAATGTGTTGTAAAATATATTTTACTATTTTTATATAACAATCCAAAAACCAACTTTTATTCTCGACAATCTGTCATCGAGGTGATAGTATTCATAAGTGAAAATCGGCAGTACGAGTTCAACGGTACCCTCAGATTTCAGTTCCGAGCACTGGTTCAAAAATTATAATATATCGCTTGTTTGTTTACCGAACGTACCCGAACAAATCATTAAAAATTTATTCCGGGGACACTGGGTCTCGGAATCAAGCCTCGTAAATTTTCACGGACCCAAAAAAATTCCATGTATTTAAGAAAAATTTTCCACGGATTTTCCAGGGCTTTACATATCAGATCATAGATATTTTCCACACATTCTTCTTCAGTGAGGAACATGGAACCCATCTATGTAAACATGATTACAGGGTTTGATATTAAGGAGAAATTAAAAATAAATCATAAATAATATCACAATAAACCATGAAAACTAAGGATATAATTCACATTGTTTTGTCTAGGAAAACATTCAATAGCCTCTATCATTGATAGATCCACTGATATAGCCAATCATGAGATCACCTAAAAATGAAATGAATCCATTTTTATCCAAAAATCACAATTTTTATATTTTCAATATTGTTTCTCTTTCTTTATGGTGTATGGTACAATTATCAGGTTGTCTTCATTCTCTTCCATTATCTATGAATAGATAATAATAAAATCTACCATGAATACCTCAAACTGCTCGAGGTAAACTATAATTTCAATATTTATCAAATACATAAAGATATTTGGTCCATTATTAATAAAAAACAACAACACTATATATTCATTATGTCCATACATTGAATGGAATACCTTATTTGGTATATCGTCTTTCTTGACCCTCAATTAATGATATCACAAATGATGGTCAATCATGAAACAGTATTGAATCGAATGTAGTTGATAAAAAAGTCAAAAAAATGGGGATGAGGATACATGTTCTTGATCAAGATCTTTTAAATCTCTCAATAATCAATGAAAATACAGAATTTTTAACAATCATTTTTACAAAAAGAATAGTTTCACCGCTTGTTGATACACACTCTAGAATGAATCTATAATGAAGGATTTATTGACATATCTTCTTCAAATTTTTAAACTCAATAGGTTAAAATCTAGAGGGATTATTTAAAATTCGCGTGGAACTATGTATGAGATATATTGAGAACTCAAATTCATATTTTGGTGAAAGTATTGAAAATTATCTAGAAGGAAATCCACAAATTCCCTAAAATAGGCATATTATAGATGTTATCTTTCTCCCCAACCATTTGAGATAAATATCCCTTCTGAATGGGAATTAAAACCCACACATTTCATGTAATCTCAATAGGAAGTTCATATATTTCATAAAATTTATAGAGGATCATATTTTATTTTGAAATATAAAAAACAACATCTCTTCAATGAAACATGATCTAGGATATTTGATGTGAAATCCAACCCATTAAAAAGATGACATCAAATTCAAACATAGTATGTATGAAATGATTTCATGATCTACATTCCATTAAATTCCAAATAAATATTAATCACTGACTTATGATGAAATATTTTTATCATTTGGGTATTGCACTAAAAATTCCACAACTAATCATTTTGGTGGAATCGTAATACACTTAAATAACTATTTAGATATCAAAGAGATGGATAATCTATAATAAAGTAATACATTATCTTTTCTAGAGTTATGGTATATGTAAAATTGCTACATCATTTTCACACCGCTCAATATAAACAATAATCAAATTATATTTCTCATTTCCCCTCACATTAAGAGGTTGATGAAATCAATCATCATCATTAATATTCATGTCATTGGACTGGTTAACATAATTCCAATTCTCTATACATTTGTTTCAATAATGTGGGGGAGGTTAATTATATGAGGGTTTCTCTCTGTTATCATTTTCATTTAACTTCATATCATCACTATGAGAATCAAATGCATGTTGACCTTATCTTATCCACTTATAATATTTCATTGACCCCTTAAGACAATATCCCACAGTCTTATTTCAATGAATTGTGTAAAAAGTATAGTTTATATTCATTTATAAATGGTATGTATATATTCCATTGAACTCTATCTTTATTGTTTTCTAAATTCATTGGATTGATATGATACGCCAACCTCAATTTCATTAATGATTACACAAAACCAAATATATTCTTATATTATAAAGTAGTGTATGGAGAAATCCATTTTCAGAATTTTTTCCATGACTCTGATGAAACAATCAACATTACATTCCGGGTGAATTATAATTCTATAAGAATATCACACCAGTCTTGGGAAATTATCCTCATATGCATCAACTAATTAATCATCCATTTTTTATATCAATGATAATTTTTACCTTTTTGTATGAAATATATGAAAAAAAATATTGAATGAAAAATATGTTCTTGAACTCATCCCAATACATGAATTAAATTTAATCTTGTATCTTCAAATACTAGATTAATGTTCACCACTAGTCCTCTTTTCCTGCAAACAAATAAATTGGTAGACTGAAATTATCAAGTTCATAAAACATGATAATTTAAAATATATTTTTAGGGGTACATATCAGTTAATGATAATAAAGTAGACCAGAATACCCACCGAATGAATGTGGACATTTTCCCATGAATGACTCAACAGAATGGTGTTCCCTCTTTTTCACATTTGGATGTTCATCGTGATTCATAGCTTGAGAAATTTGGGTGAACATGGAAACAATATTTGGAAATAAAACTACATTATAATTATATGTTTGAAGGGGTAAATCATTTCATTGGATATAACAATCACCATCCACCCGGTTCTTTCAGGTTCCATCCAAATTACTTACCTAAGAAATCATATATTGAGCAACAATATTAATATTGAGGAACAATATAATCATGAAAAAACACTTGAATGATGTATTAATTAGGAAAAAATATATAATATATTTCACATTCATATTATCATATGTTATTTTTATTGATATAATATATAAATCTCTGATGATTTTGTATGAATAGTTTGTGAAATTGCTAAACCATATCCCTCAGGTGTGTCGAACCATATATGTAGTGGGACCTATTTTCGAGAACAAGTTTCTGATCGATTCATTCTAAATTCAACGTTTTTATGTATATTACCCCTATAAACATCTGTTCCATGTTAACATCCACTTATATTATATAGATAGAAACTTGTTTCTTTTAAATAACTCACTCAATCCTATATCCAAATTCCATGTCATTTTCCCCTAAATTTCCTTGTCCTTATAATAATCCTTAGAAATTTCTATAAAGATCTTACTATGATTTTATCATTCCTTGATACAATTTTTCTATAAAAAATTTCATTTGATACCAAATATTGAAACCCTAACATCACATGAATTAACATTATATACTTTTAAAGAAATAATTTATATATTAAAAAAATGATTTTGAAATAGAGTATATTTTTATCTGCTCTGGAAACATAGAAACCAAAATATGGGTACTTAAATGGAGTAACATTATGTCCCACTAGGATATTCATGAAAATAACTCTTATTGTTCTGATCACACATAACACATATATTCATAACCCTGGGAAGTGAAACCTAAATATGTTGGATCATAGATTCTTTATACGGTCTAAATATATATATTACTGTAAACATTAGCATAAGGAAATCAAAATATGAGGATAAATTTAAAGTATCATTCCATTAAGATGAAATATCATAAGCAAGAATCATTTAATGAATATTTTCATATTATATGAGACCAGTCATTTGGTAATTAATAGAATAATCCATGTAATCATAACACTGTAATAAGATAAGGAATTCTGGAAGAAACATAAGAACATAAAATTATTTACAATTTAATAAATAAATCGCTAATAAGGCCATTGTAGAAGTATTGGTGCACTCCCCATACTAACTTTTTAGTCAAGGTTCACTCACACAACCATGTTAGTAGTCAAGGAAAACTTCTAATACTATATTAGAAGACAAATTCCATTATATAACTCTATTCACAACGCATTCTAGCCAAGTCTTTCTTGTGATATATAAACACTTATTCAATTCATTCGACCGACATATAGGTCCCAGCCATAACATAATGAATCCATCCATATGTGTTCAATTAGAACATAAACATTTTTCATTTCATAACCAATGAAATCAATTAGGAATAATATGAATTTTATCATTTCCTAACTTGTGTGAAAGTTATAGTCTTCATAATAATTTTTTTCATGAATAACCCATGAAATGAATTGGGATTCATAAAAAATATAATCTGTGATCAAGAAAATGGTTTAATGAATATGTAACCCATTAATGCATACTTATTTTAATAATAAATAATACATCCAAAAATAAAATATTCAGAGAAATAATTTGAATGAAACCCTTGAAACAGTTCCCCAGAAATAAATGTGCAATAATGATAAACATCATCATGAATGGATATTGATTTTGATACAACCATTAAGAAATTTTCTTGAAGAAAACATCCTTTATTCCAAAAAAATATTTATTATAAAGAAAAAATTTTGAATCCTTTTTCATTGAAAATTATCATAATAGATAAAATTAAAAACTTATTTGAAATGCTGGTATTTTTAAAAAACATTATTTCTAAGCGAGGTTCCAAATAGTGTAAAATTTACATAATTTTTTTTATTAATTTTCATATATAGAGACTGGATATTTTCATACATTAATAGTAAATATTTTTTGTAGAATACTTAAAACACTATATGAACATATTACTACATAACGCACTAGTCTATGGCCTTTAGAACCATAGAATCATAAATACTGGTACATAAGTGAGATAAATTATGTACCACTAGGATCTTCTTTAACATAACCCTTCTTAGACACATCAATCATATTAAATATCATCTTTACCTGGGGAAGGAAACATAAAAATATGTGATATATGATTCTTACTGAGGGTAAGAATGGGAGAAATGTATGCATGATCAGAAGCATAAGATTATGAGAACATGATCATGAAAATAAATGACCATACCCAAAAACTCAATGATCACATACAATTCTTGTGGAATAAATAACTCTAATTCATAATATATGAATGGTTAGGAAATAAAGAAATATATCCACAATAGCATAACATAAGAATCATACATTGAATTTTGGTAGACATAAAAGTATATAAAATTACATTCATAGTAGTATAGGGATCACTTCTATGTCCAAATTAGCTGTATGGGATCAATACCCATAACATCTCTATAGTCATTGTTCACTCCCATGGCCATATTAGTAGCTTCAGTTCACTAATAATACCATTTTGGTAATCACATTTTACAAATATTTACATATTAGTTTTCATGGTTCACTCCGAAAACCATCATAGTCTATCTCGTGAAATATAAATCTTGACTCATTGCATTAGATGGAGATATATGGCCCTCCCATATCAAAATGAAATCATACATTCATGTTCAAAAAAATCATACATAATCATATCATAAAACATGATATGATATTGGAATCATAAAAAATAGAAAATATAAAAGGATTCATAATCATTTACAAAAAATCATAACCCTTGAAATAAAATGAAATTCAAAAGAATAAAATATCTTAAAAAGAAATAGATGTCGTAAACAACATGTAATAAAAAAAATAAACCACTCATTGATTGAAAATGAATGTAAATATTTAATAATTTTTCCATAAAGTAATAACTAAATCCAATGTATGTCATATTATATAGAAAATAATTTTAACATATCATTTACAAACATTTCTTGAGGAAAAAACATTCTAATAAAAACACTTCTAAAAATATAAAACTTGTTTTGAACATTTTATAGTTAGATATTAAAACATATAAAGGAGGTACTGATCGAATCCTGATTCACTACTATATTTCACACATACATCACTATTTTAAACATATGTTGTGTTTAAAATTACAAATATTATCTCACATTTTACATTCCATTTGATTCAATAATTAAATTTTCATCCCAGTTAAAAAGTGAAATTACATTTCTTTTGATTTTGTTGTAGTAGGGGGACATTTGGAGGGTCATAGATGATCCAAACTGAATATGGGTCAAATTGAATGGAAGCCCAACGAAATTTGTCCACTTTTTTTGAACATTTCGGAAAATGAGATTCCCAAAATGTGATAAAATTTTCTAAAAACCACTATAACTTAACTAGATACAACACATATCAAAAAATAAAAATCCCAATTCATCCATTAAATGGGTATATCCAAACCAATTTCTCCATGGGATAGAATCTGCACAAAGTCAAAGAATTGATTCTGTATTTTGGCCATATCGCACACTGTCATTCTCTATTGGTTTCCATATTTGACAAGGAGACAATAAAGATGCTAAACAATACTGTTTCGATTTTTTTCAAGTTGATATATGGCCATTTAACGATTCAAACCCGAGACAAAAGTTGTATCTTGAAATATTTGTTCCTAAACCACTTCCCATTTTGGCTAAAAATAAATCATTGGGAACCTCATTCGCATGTTCTACCAAGGAGTGAAGTGCATCAATTTTGTTGTTCCAGAGGATTCCTCACATCACCATAGAGGTTCTGGAAAGTCATATACTCACAGGGTGAGCTCTTGAAGCATGGATCCCATCATCGAAGCCTCCATCACTTTCTCATGTTGTAATGTTTTTGTTTTCATAATAAACATATCTATTCCTCTTTTATTTCTTTTATTTTCGTCTGTTTTGTTAAAATTTATTCTTTTATAAATCATACATTTTGGTCTGGAAATCTTGAGATGATATGAGATTGTGTTCTACCCTTTCTAAACCATTGTACATGTAAAACATTTCTACCATGACCACACCCCATGTGGAAGAGTAGTTCTTTTCATAATCAATCCACCTCAAACCTCCATCATTCAATTATTTTGAATAAATGAGATACTATAATTAACATAATATGATCTTTAAATGGTATTTTTAATTAAATTGAATCTATGAAAAAAATTGAATCATTCCTGAAAAAACATTAAAGGGTGAGAATTAAGTAAATTTTTAGAGCGCGATATTAATTGATAATTCAAAACCATACGGTTTCAATTACAAGAGTTCAAAAAAAATCCCAAAACACAATTAGTCCTCATTTCTCCAATGGATATTTTCATTAATTTTCTACTAAACTTAAGATATTATTATAACATCAATCTAAGTAGGGTGCTGTGATTTCATGATCGAAATATAGTCTAGGGTGAAATTCACATCATGTTTGTGGTAAGGTTAATTCAGAAAGTTTTCAGGGGTTAGAAAATTATGGGATCAAAATTAAGTTGATATTAATTTTACTTATAATGAATTATAAGTATGTGAAGAGGTATAGGTAGATCAATTACTCCTTTTAAAATATTTTCAAAAAAACATCTTCTTATGATGTCTTTTTAATTGAACATGATTTCAATATCAAAAACAAAAAATTGAAATCATCTTCTACAAAACATATTCTTGTTTTATAATGGATAGACAAACCCCCCCATCCATTAATGTAGTGTGTTTAGTTTATTCTATTTCATATTCAAAATACCTATAATGTTATTTTTTAAATTACATCTTCCTATAAGAGATGACCATCGTCATCCACTCGGGTGCATCTAAATAACTAAAATTCAAACATTGTTTGAATGTTCCCACAACTGCGCCTTTCAAATTATAGTAGTTTCATAGAAGTCAAGTAATTATTTTATCAAATTAGAGGTATTAATTTATTTTTTCAATTTATTCGATTATTCTCTTCTTTATTTATTATTTATCCAATCATAATTTTTCTTATTGTTTTGTTTTCACCTTCTTCTTATTTTTGGAAAATCAACTCAATCTTCTAATTTTTTTTATTATGGTCCACTTATAAATTTTAGATTTTTTATTATTTATGAGACAAAATGATCACAATGATCTATTTGATTATGATCCGGAGTTTGTATGAAGCCTTAGTGCTACAATCTGTCATTATCTATCTATGAGAAGATTCAACATTCAACATGTTATGGAATTTCTCCATTCTAGGAAAATAGATGTTGGAAACACTTATAAATCATTCATAAAAATAGTACCAAGGGAAGAAAACAATAACAATGAACGTCACAGAACCATTCAATAATGGGGTGAAAAATACCTTAATTATTGATCAAATTGTATTGCATACCCAAATCATGAATTAGACAGTGAACTAAACTAGTGTCTAATTCAATTTATTTAAAACATTCTTGGATTATAGAGTGAGGACAGAACAAAAAATTTAATGAATTTAATTTATTTTTTTCAACCCTGAAACCATATAATGTATCTGAAGATCAATTCAAACAAAGAGATTTCCCATTGGAATTTGAATTAGCTCTATACAATTATTTGTATTATTTACTACATGAATATGTAACTTGTTGGTTCAATTTGAGATGTCTTTTAATTCATAGATTTTTTCCAGCAACAAGGACCACATACAATAGAAAATAGTTCTATAGGATCAATAAAACACAAGGGGAGTCAATTTATGAGTAATCAGATAGATTGAAGATGTTGTCTGTTAGATATGAACATCACAAAATCAATGAGAAAGAACTCATCCAGGATATCTATGATAGAATCACCAATATGGAGAGAATCATGGTTGATGTCACAACTAGAGGGGAATTTATAGACAAAACACCAGCCGTTTCATAGGAGTTGATCAACAATATGGCATAATACACCAAAAAAATTGGTGAACAAGGTACATCACATATTTGAGGAGTAAATCAGACAGTTCTTTCATCTCTTTAAATTCATTTGAAAGATAATAATTTCGTAGAATTGACTAATATGGTGAACCATATCTCTTTGACTGAACAGACATCCCAACCCACTCATGTGAGATCTTATGGAATTTTCACTTAAACAGAACACTTGACTGATTGTTACCCCCAATAACAAGAGACATAGGATTGTGGAATAGAAGTCCATGGGAAACCATATCAACATAAAAACATCCAAATCTATGAAATAAGATTGATTCCTTTGCAACAACATATAACTAATGGATGAAGGATCGATCATACATGAGGTATGGATCTATACAACACCAAAGGAACCCTTTTCAACAAAATTTCTAGAATTCTATGCCTTAAAATTACGGTTTTCAAAAACCCCAAATGATATTAGAATCCAATGAATCAACAAACCTACAACAATTTAATCCCCCACCGAAGTTATATTTTAACACCAATGACCTTTTGAAAATCAAATGGTTCTTAATAATTAGAACGAGTTGAAGAGTAATGATTAAGAGCTAAGTGAGTTGAAGACCCAAATGATCCATATTTCTTCTACCCTCCATGAACTAGTGTTTCAAAATATCAAAAATGTACCTTCTCAACCTACTCCAAATCCCAAGGGGAATTTCAATGCCATCACATTAGGATGTGGGAAGCAAACAACTGATATATATGCACCTGACATTCCACCAGGATTCACCAAAACACCAGAGAATCCACATGACATACCAATTGATTATAAACCTAAGGAGAATGTTTAAGGAATTAAAAAGATTCATGATGTTCCTCCTAAACCCCTTCTATTTCCAAACCGAGTTGTACAGACCAAGAATATGAATGTAGTGGCGATTCAAAAAAGAGTTTTGGACGTATTATAGCATATATAGATCAAAAACCCTCTTTGTTAAGACATTAAGAAAATTCAAAGCCATGAAATATTTATCAAATAAATTTGTACAATCGAATTGGTCACGCAGTTGTTAGGTCTCAGCCAGCTACTAGGTCTTCGTACATTGTCCTCTCACCTTTGGAGGATCCACCCCATGAGCTACTGGTCGATACTCCAACTATCACTAAGTTCCATGAAAATGTATCTCAATGTTATGCCAAGTCTTAGGGGTCTCAAAGCAACATACAAAACATCAATCAGAAGCATGTTCTATTAGTTATTAGCCTTTTTGTCCCGGGGGCCTGGTTGGATTCATGTACGATCCAACCTGACTGTATCTCAACTATACCCTGAATTCCAGTGGGGCATTCTCAAAGGGATAGATTCACTCCCTGAATATCGGTTCCTCTGACGGATCCTCAAACAGAATTCCAGTGCCAATGATATGGACCATGAAGGTAATGGGGTTAGCAGTGGACTCAAGTCTGGTCCGACCTGGTCGGACCGACTAGTCCCATAATAGTCTGGGCCTGCTTGGTCTGGGTCAACCTGGTAAGACGCACTAGGTCTTACCCGGCCCATTGGGTGGGTCAGCCCGCTATGTTTGGCCGGATTCGCTGGGCCCGACTCGACGGTTTGCTGGGGAGGTTCAACTTTGGGTCGGGACCAGATCGGCTTTGAGCATTGCAAGGGCACTGCCCGACGTGGCTCGACCTGGATGGCCTGAGGGATCTAAGATGCCGGCTCGTCTAGGAGTGTGCGGGACACGTGGAGGCTAGCTCAGGGAAGGGAAATTCGGGGGGGCGCCCGTGGAGGTCGGCACGGGGGCGGTCGGGCAGGCTCAGGTAGGGCACCGGGAAAGCCGCGCGGGTCCTGGTAGGGAGCCGAGCAGGCCACACGGGTCTTGGCAGGGTTCTGGAAAGGCAGTGGGGGCACCAAGAAGGGCACGGTAGGGCACCAAGAGGCTGCGGGGGTGCCGTAAGGGCACTGTGCAGGGTGTGGTGGTGCTAGAAATGGCGCGGTATGGAACCGGGAGGCCGCGAGGGGTGTCGGAAGGGCACCGGGAAGGGCAAAGGAGGGGCTGAGGGTGAGCGGCCTAGGCACCGAGCAGCACATCAGGGGGGGGGGGGGGGTGTAGGCTGGCCGGTTCGGTGGAGCTCGGGCCGATGCGGGCAGGCGGCGCAATTTGCAGATTCCATAGGTAGTGTGGCCATTGTCGTTTCCGCCTCCGTCGCCTCGCTGTTGATACGTCACCATGCCGTAGGACTTCACAAGAAGAGAGAGATTGAAGGAGGATGTCGGGCCATGATAGGTTGTTCTGTACCCTCCACATTTAGGGAGATATCATTAGGCTCATCATGAGGAGAAAATGATCAAAAATATGTCCGTATAAATCTCTATTTATCCAATGAAGAAGGTAAGAAAAAGTTACAACATAAACACATAATAATCCCTATAACTTATGATTCTATGTTCGTTGCATCGGCTGCACGACTAAATTCCTGAGCTACGTCGGCTCACTGACGTAGAGGAGGGTAGGTCGGTAGGTGTCTGGGTAGAATAAAGTCGATGAAGAATCACCGTCGGCATTCTTCATAGTCTTCGTTTGGAGGGGTGTTCTTTATTGGAGAGGATAAGTTTCTCCAAGTTCTCTTCTTCACCAATGTTTCCACAAAAATTAATGTGACCGAAATAAACGTTTGTCTGTTATTTTAATCATTGACAGAAAATTCAAAAATGGGAATTAATTGAAAGGATCCTCCAATTTAATTCATTAGGTTCACAAATTAATTGGTGACTTGGAACAAATTCAAAAACTAGGGTAGGTGTAGAGGATCTCCCTCATTAATGAGGGATAGTTGAGAGGTTATAATCTCCTCCAATTAATAGGGGTCGGGTGGTCCCCACCCTTCTTATTTAAATGAGACTTTATGGTCTCAGGTTTTCCCCACGTTGTAACCTCTCGTGGGAGGTTAAATTCGGGTGGGCACCACCACCATAACCTCTGATGGGAGGTTAGGGTGTGGAGGTTCCACCTCCAACTCCCATGTGGAGGTTTTAAACAAAAATCACACACATGAAATATTCAAATAAAAATAAGTGTTGTACACATTATTTTATTATTTTTTTATAAAAATCCTAAAACAACCTTTTATTCTCGACCATCGTTCATCGAGGTGAATGTTTTATTATGCGAAAACCGGAGCTGCGAGTTAAACGATTCCCTCAGATTTCAGTTCCATGAACTGTTTCAAAAATTATAAAATCCCGCTCGTACATTTACTGAACATACCCAAAAAACTATAGAAATTGATTTTGGGCACAACGGGCCTCGAAATCAAGTGCCATAAATTTTTTCGGACACATAAAAATCCCATTTATTTAAGAAACAATTTTCCACGTAATTTCCGGGACATTACATTCTACCCACCTTAGGGTTTACGTCTCCATAAGCTAAAACTCAATATATGGGAAAAAATGGGGGTATTTAGCATGCATCTCAGCCTCCCGCTCCCATGTGCTCTCCATGAGGATAATGTGCTACCATCATACACACACCACAGGTATTGACTGCCCACGTAGGACCTGCTCCTGTCGATCCTCAATCTCATTAGAGCCTCCGTAAAAGCCTCCCCATCATCGATGTCCAGCTCTACACGGTCGATGATGTAGGAAGGTTCATGCATGTATATCTTCAGCTGAGATACATGGAAGACATCATGCACCTAGTGAAACTGAGGTGGAAGAGCTAAGAGGTAAGCCACCTCTCCTACTCTACTGATAACCTAGAAAGGTTCGACTAATCTCTGACATACCTTGCTACCTAAACCAAATCTCTGTAGACCTCATCATGGTGAGACCCGTAGATAGACATGGACGCCATCCTCAAAATCCAGAGGTCTCTCTTCCCTGTCAGTATACGACTTCAGCCTGGTTTGTGCGGTCTTCATCAGCACCTGGATGATCTGCACCTTCTCCATAGTAGCTCACACCATCTCTGGTCCCACTATTACTGACTCCCCAGGGTCAGTCCACCACAAGGGTGATATGCAAGGTCGTTTGTACACTGCCTCAAAAGGTTCCATAACTATGGTTGATTTATTGATGTTGTTGTAAGAAAACTACCAAAGGAAAGTGATACTCCCAGTAGTAACTGAAGTCGAGTACATATGCATGTAGCATGTCCTCGCGAGTCTGAATGGTCTACTTAGTCTAACCATCTGTCTGAGTATGTAAGGTGGTGCTCAAGTGAATCTATGTCCCGAAAGCCTCTTTAAACCCCTTCCATAGCCGGGAAATAAACTATGTGTTGCATTCAAATACAAAATAGGAAATTACTCCATGTAGTCACACAATCTCCTAAACCTAGAGCCATCCCATGCTCTCTACTGAACCCTGCTATCTGATTGGTAGGATGTGGGACAACATGATAAGTATGTCGACGATCACCAAAATCGAGTCCTGCCCCCTAGATGTATGTGGAAGACCTGTCACGAATTACATCGATATCTCATCCCACATCCACTCTAATACCTCTGAAGGCTAAACCAAGCCAGGTGGTACCTAGTGCTCTGCCTTCACTTGATGACAAGTGAGGCACCGTGAGACAAACTTTGCTACTTCCATCATTATACCTGGCCATTTGTGCTCTCGTCGAATGTCCTCGTACATCTCTGCCACTCTTGGATTTACCGCTAAAGGGGATATTGGGAACTCCCTCAACACTTCCTCATGATGTGCCACTGTAACCAAGTTACGTCCTCTGAAAAAATGACGTGCTCCCCACCTTCAGAAAATTCACCAGGTTCTTGAATGGTAGATATCTGAGCACGTCGTATCTCACAGTCAGCGTCCCCATGTTGTGCCTCCCTAACTCGCTGATGAAGTGGGGGAGTGACCGTAAGATACTGTAGAAATTATCCTCCATCTCTATCCATAAAGGTTATCTATAAAGTAGACAACTGCTTTGTCACCTCTCCTAGAAGTTGTATACAAGTCATCCTGTTGTGTTCATTTGCAACAACGATCCCCTTCCCCGAAGTATAGACTATCTAAAAGACACAGTCCTATAGGAACTCAAGCCAACATCGATATCTCAGGTTCAGGTACTTTTGAGAGATGTTATAGCTTAGACTCTTATGATCAGATTACACGATAAAATGATCTCCCATCAGATAGTTCTTCCCCATCATCAAGGTGAAGACTAATTCTTCTAACTCTAGGTCATGGGTAGAATAATTCTGCTCATGCTGTCTCAGCTGCCGAGAACCATATGCAATCATTTCTAGATCCTGCATCAAGACACAACCATTTCATTTCCCTGATGAGCTGCAGTAAAATATGTACCCTACGCCCTCCTCTGGAAGCCTCAATATGGGGTAACTAGTCACCCTCTACCTTAGCTCTTGAATTCTTTTCTGGTATCTCTCTAACCACACAATGGGTTTCCCTTATTTTTCAAGTCTAATAGTGGTGCTAAAACTCTAGAGTAGTCTGCAACGAACCTCTGATAGTATCCATCCAAACTAAGGAAACTACGTTTCTCCATCACACTCCTTGGTGGCTGCTAAGAATGTGCAGCCTCAATCTTCATTGGATCCACTGCAACTACAGCCTCCGAGATGACGTTTCCCAAGATGTGAACCACTCGAATCCAAAATTGGCTATTTGAGAGCTTACAATAAATCTAGTGCTCTCGGAGTGTGTCCCATACTACCTGCAAATGGTAGGCATGTTCCTCATCCATAGTTGAGTAGATCAAAATTTCATCGATGAAGACTATGAAAAAGCCCTCGAGTTATGTCTGGAAGATCTAGTTCACGAGTCCCATGAACACTACTAGAGTGTTGGTTATAATGAAAGACCAAACTGAGAAATCGTAGTGGCCGTAATGATACCTGAAGGCCATCTTCTACACATCCTCATCTCGAACACTAAGCTAGTGATAGCCTGACCAGAGGTCTATCTTCGAGAACCACTGTTCTCTCTATAGCTGATCAATGAGGCCATCAATCCTCAAAAGTGGGTACTTGTTCTTCACGGTCACCTAGTTCAGGAGACATTAGTCAACACAAAGCCTCAAGCTCCCATCCTCCTTCTTGGTGAACAGAATCAGATCTCCTAGGGAGAAACACTGGGCCGGGAGAATCCATTTCCCTGCAAGTCCTCCAGTTGTACCGGCAACTCACGAAGCACAACGGGAGCCATCCGATATTCTGGAGTAGATATTAGTTCCGTCCCTAGGTACATGTGAATGTAGACGTCCCCATCTCTACGAGGAGGTAATCCTGGAATAGCATTAGGGAAGAGATCCTCGTACTAGTCCACCACTACAGGATAAGTCGGACTCTCCACATCAACTCCTCCGAGGGTAAGGTAAGCCAACTGGTGAGTGATCGCCTGCACCCTCCTCCTAGTAAGTTTGTTATGTGATTCAAATGTTCCCTTCTCATCGGTGAATGTAAACCTGGTTCCATCCATGTGGAGACACCACACATTTAGCCTAATACAGTCATTCTGGGCATTGATTGTAGATAAATTGTCCATACCCAAGATGACAGTGTAAGGACTTGAAGGCGCTACTAGGAGATCCCAACTGAATCTCTCACCTCCTATAGTAATCTCGCACTGCCGACACCAGTGCATAATCATTGAATTGGATCACATAGGAGTCTCTAACCATAAGGATCGAGCCAATGGATCAGTATGAATCTCCGAACTCCGAACAAGGGAAGTTGAAATGAAAGTGTGACTAGAACTTGTGTCTATAAGAACTAAAACTAAGGTGGAGTAGGAACATATCATACCTTGAATCATATCTACAGAACCGTGACCGTAGGCCTCATCTACTTGAAGCTGATCTCTCCCCTATCCACCCACTCCCTGTTGTCGGGGTGGGCCTCCTGGTGGTGGAGGTGGTAACACCTCGTAATGTCATCCACTGATAACTGGACGAAAAGCACCTAAGCCATGTATGAATCCTCCATAAGAACCGCCACGTTCGAACCTCTCCCTCTGTCTGGGTGGTCCCTGAATTTTCTGGTGTTCATCTGAACGATGGGTCGGACAATCATGAGCCATGTGACCCTACCCACCACATTAGTAACACTACCTTCTACTGGCCTGTGTATCCTTGCTCCGTGTTCCCCACACAACCGATCATGATTCATGCAGTCGAATACTTGTATGTGTGATACTATTGGACCTCTACAACATCAGTCTACTTCCATCTGCAGAAGACTCCGCTGCGTGTCAACTAGAAGTGGATCTCGCTGCTGGGGACTGCTTAGCAAGGAAACTCTCTTCTTTGAGGGCTCTCTCTAGCACCCCCATATGCGTCACGATTCTATGTGAGATCATCAGAGCTCGGATCTATCTCCTGAGCCCTTTCTCGAAGGTCTGGGTGATGAATAATGGGTCCCACACCATATTTGTGGAGTAGCGTGATATGTCGGTGAACATTGCTGAGTACTGCTCCACCGACATTCTACCCTACTCTAGATGTAGTAGATCTTGTATCCGAACAGCATAGAGAGTTTCTAGGACAAACTCCGCTCGAAATAGGATCTCAAAGTCTGCCCAGAGTAGCGTCACCTCATCATGCACCTGGAGCATCAGGTTCCACAATCTTCATGTTGCTGCATCAAGAAGACTCACAGTAAGGATCCCAGGAAGTATGTAGGTGTACATACTATCCTGAAGACTCTCACCAAAGACTCCATCCAATCCTCAATAGCTTGTGGGTTCATCTCTTCACTTAACATGGGTGTCCTCTGGCACTGGAACTCGTGCAACACACTCAAGCGGCGTACATCATCTGCAGATAGGGCTAGTGGAATCGATGGCTGAACGGAAAGTAGTACCGATAGTGCCTCCACTATTAAGGGCCATGTACCAAGGCATCATCACTCAGTTTGCTATCAGTACGTACGACTCTTGGGGATATAATTGGTCGTCTGTGGGGAAGAATCCTGAAAGAAATAGATGCGACACAATCAAATGATTATACCTGGTGAGCTTTTCTGGTTGTTCTGAGTTAAAGTAATCTTTTGGAAATACGCACGCAATCATTTTTTTTTCGTGAAATGAGTCGGAAATCAGAATTTAGGGTCTTGGTGTATGGTTACATCGGTCGCCGGTACCAACACTAGACTCCCTAAACTGAAAACCACACTTAGTACCATTAACACTATTGCTTCATAGAAAATAAAGATCAGAGTTCTATGTTATGCAGTAGAAACAACTCCTCTGATACCAATTTGTCACGACCCATCCCCCGTGGACCCTATCGTGACTACCCCAAGACCTACTTCAATATTCGAGGGGCAGAAGACTTTTACCAAAGACATAAATCCCTAAACTGGGAAGGAATTTCCTTTAAAAATATAAACAAACACATCAGAGTACACAACTGGAAGCAAAACTCTAATGAAAACTATAAACAAAAGAAGTGATGGAATGTAAAAAGGGGCCGGAAATACAAGCCCAGCTGTAAAGTACAAGTAAAACTGAAGAAAAGTAAAGCAGCTATTGGGTCGTCATCCGGGGTTCCTACCTGAAAGGTAGTTACAGATGGCCTCCTCAACACTCCACATCCCTCCATCTCCTCCGGGTTCCATCACACCGAGTGGTCCACCTCTGGGTACCACCCAATCCTGATACTCTCTGCCTCAGTCAGCGATGTTCGTTTTATGCAACCAATACAATGAGGTGCGGGAATAACTTGTTTTGGGGTAAGTATAACAATACTCAGTATGGACCCCGAGACCCTCAAGGTCTCACTAAATCCAAAAATAATAACCACAATGTATGAAATCAATATATAAACATTACTTAGGTATATTCCCATACATATATATATGTTATCTATTACACCATCTCAATATTGAGAAAAAAAGTCATTGAATCAGCTCAAACCTGGATTTTTATTATCGAAACCATGACTCGTGGTGTGATACTCTCTTATCGAGTACAGTGGGCCTGCCCCACCACACTGAGGAACTTCCCACTATCCTTGGACTATTGAGGTACTCCTCCTATCAAGTACCGTGGGTTTGTCACGTCACACAATGGAACACCCCACCATGGGTTTGACGCGCTCACACAGAGGTGCTCCCCCTCGTAGCCGGATGACGTACTCCTCCGGTCGAGTACCGTGGGTCTGACGTGCTCACACAGAGGCGCTTCCCACCATGGTTCTGCCACATCACACAGAGGCGATCCCCACATGGCTAGTCGAGTCACACCGAGTTGAAAAAGTTAAGAAGTCGTCAGGTCTCATGCAGCTATTACGTCTCCGTACTCTGTCTGCTCGCCTCTAGAAGGATCCTCCCCACGAGCTACTGGTAGATAATCCAACTCTCACGAAGTTCCACGAAGAAGTATCTCAATGGTCTGCGACATGATAGGGGTCTCAATGTAACAGATGAAACATCCATTGGACGACCAGTCTGTTAGTTATTATCCTTTTTGTCCATGCGGCCCGGTTGGATTCGTGTACGATCCAACCTAAACATATCTCAACTATACCCCAAATTCAAGTGTGGTATTTTTGAATGGAATACATCACTCCATGAATACCATCACCGCTGACTGTTCGTCAAACGGATGTCTGGTTCCAATGATCTGGCCCATGAATGTAATGGGATGAATAGTGGGTCCTGGTTCGGTCCAACACGGTCAGACCGACTCGGCCCAACCCAATCTGGGCCAACCTGGTCTGGTTCGACCCTGTCAGACTCACTATGTCTGACCTTGCCCGTTGGGTGGGTCTGTCCGCACTGTTTGGCCCGGTCCGCTGGGCCCAGCCCAGCGGACTTCAGGGGCGGTTGACCCTGGGCTCGGGTCCTGTTCGGCCCAGAGAGTTGAGATGGTGCGGCTCGGCCTGGAAGGATCAATGTATCAGGGACGCCTTCCCAGTCGCGAGGGTGTGGATCTCATAGCGTCCGGCTCAGGGGAAGCCAGTTCGGGGTGGTGCACATGGAGGCCGGCTCGGGGGCCGCAGGGTAGGCCACGGCAGGGCTCCGGGTAGGTTGCGGGGGCTCTGACAGGGCGCCAGGCAGGCCGCGGGGGTTCCAGATAGGGCACCGAAGGGGTCTTGGGTAGGCGGCCTTGGCACTGGGCATCGCACCTGGGGTCCGCGGGTAGGATGGTTCGGTAGATCTCGGGCCTGCGCGGGCCAGCGACACGATTTGTGGAGGCCGCGGGTTGCACGACCTTTGTCATTGCCACCTCTGTCGCCTCGTCTTTGATACATCGCCCAGAAATAGAATGTCACAAGAAGAAAGATATTGATGGAGGATGTCAGGCTATGTTAGGTTGGCCCACAACCTCCGCATTTAGGGAGATATCATTTGGCCCATTATGAGAAGAAGATGATCAAAAATACATCTTCATCAATTGCTTATTATCGTTTTAAGAAGGTAATAAAAAGGTATAACATCAACAAGTAATAAACCCCATACCTTTTTATTCCTCGTTCATCACATCTTCCGCATGTCTCAATTCCTGAGCTACGTCGGCTCATTGATGTTGTGGAGGTTAGGTCAGTAGGTTTCCGGGTAGAAGTAAGTCGAAGAAGAATCATTACTGACATTCTTTGCATTCATCATTGGGAGGGTCGTTCTTCAATCGAGAGGATAAGTTTGTCCATGTGCTCTTCCTCTCCCAAGTTTCCACTAAAGTGAAACTGCCCAAAATAATAGTTTGTCTATTATTTTAATCGTTGGCACAAAATTCAAAAAGGAGAACTAATTAAAAAGGCTCCTCCAAGTTAATTCGTTAGGTTGGCACATTAATTGGGGAGTTGGCACAAATTCCAAAACTAGGGGAGGCGGAGAGGCTCTCTCTCATTACTGAGTGAGATTTGAGAGGCTCTACTCTCCTCCAATTAAGAGGGGTCGGGTGGTCCCCACCCCTATTATTTAAATTAGAGCTTATTGTCTCGGGTGGTCCCCACATCATAACCTCTCACAGGAGGATAAATTATGGTGGCCCCCACCACCGTAACCTCTCATGGGAGGTTAGGGTGTGGCAGTACCACCTCCAACTCCCAAGTAGATGTTTTAACCAACAATCACACACATGCATGCTGAAAATAATATAATGTGTTGTACAGTTTATTTTATTATTTTTTTATGAAAAAGACAATAACTAACTTTTATTCTTGACAATCTGTCGTAAAGGTGATAGTCATCATAAGTGATAATCGGCAGTGCGAGTTCAATGGTACCCTCTGATTTCAGTTCCAAGAACTTTTTCAAAAATTATAAAATCTCTCTCGTAAGTTTACTGAACGTACCCAAAAAAACATTAAAAATTTATTCCGGGAACACCCGGTCTCAGAATCAAGCCCCGTAAATTTTCACGGACTCATAAAAATTCCATGTATTTAAGAAACATTTTACATGGAGTTTCCAGGGCTTTACAAATCAGATCATAGATATTTTCCACACATTCTTCTTCACTAAGGAACATGGAACCCATCTATGTAAACATGATTACATGGTTAGATATTAAGTAGAAATTAACAATAAATCATAAATAATATCACAATAAACCATGAAAACTAAGGATATAATTGACAATGTTTTGTCTAGGACAACATTTAATAGCCTCTATCATTGATAGATCCACTGATATACCCCATCATGAGATCACCTGAGAATGAAATGAATCCATTTTTATCCAAAAATCAAAATTTTTATATTGTCAATATTTTCTCTCCTTCTTAATGGTGTATGGTATAATTATCATATTTTCTTCATTCTCTTCCATTATCTACGAATAGATAATAATAAAATCTACAAATAATAACTCAAACTTATGGACGTGAACTATAATGTCAATATTTTTCAAATACATAAAGATATTTGGTCCATTATTAATAAAAAACAATAACACTATATATTCGTTATGTCCATACATTGAATGTAATGCCTTATTTGGTATATCATCCTTCTTGACCCTCAATTGATGATATCGCAAATGATGGTCAGTCATGAAATAGTATTCAACCGAACATAGTTGATAAAAAAGTCAACAAAAATGGGGATGAGGATACATGTTCTTGATCACGATCATTTTAATATCTCAAAAATCAATGAAAATACATAATTTTTATCAAATCATTTTCACAAAAAGAATAGTTTCACTGCATGTTGATACACACTCTAGAATGAATCTATAATGAAGGATTTGTTGACATATCTTCTTAAATTTTTTAAAGTTTATAGGTTAAAATATAAAGGAGTTATTTAAAATTCACGTGGAACTATGTATGAGATATATTGAGAACTAAAATTCATGTTTTGGTGAAAGTATTGAAAAAATATCTAGAAAGAAATCCACAAATTCCCTAAAATAGAAATATTATAGATGTCATCTTTCCCCCCAACCATTTGAGATAAAAATCCCTTCTTAATGGGAATTAATACCAACATATTGCATGTAATCTCAATAGGAAGTTCAAATATGTCATAAAATTTATAGAGGATCATATTTTATTTTGAAATATAAAAAACAACATCTCTTCAATGAAACATGATCTAGGATATATGAAGAGAAATCCAACCCATGAAGAAGATGACATCAAATTAAAACGTAGTATGAATGAAATGATTTCATGATCTAAATTACATTAAATTCCAAATGAATATGAATCATTGACTTATGATGAAATATTTTTATCATTTTGGTATTGCACTAAAAATTCCACAACTAATCATTTTGGTGGAATCGTAAGATAGTTAAATAACTATTTAGATATCAAAGAGTTGGATAATCTATAATAAAGTAATACATTATCATTTCTAGATTTATTGTATATGTACAAATTGATACATCATTATCACACCACTCAATATAAACAATAATAAAATTATTTTTCCCATTTCCCCTCACATTAAGAGGATGATGAAATCAATCATCATCATTAATATTCATGTCATTGGACTAGTTAACATAATTCCAATTCTCTATACATTTGTTTCAATAATATGGGGGTGGTTAATTCTATGAGGGTTTCTCTCTATTATCATTTTTATTTAACTTCATATCATCACTATGAGAATCAAATGCATGATGACCTTATCTTATCCCCTTATAATATTTCATTGGCCCCTTAAGACAATATCCCACAGTCTAATTTCAATTAATAGTGTACAAAGTATAGATTATATTCGTTTATAAATGGTATGTATATATTCCATTGAATTCTATCTTGATTTTTTTCTAAATACATTGGATTGATATGATACTCCACCCTCAATTTCATCAGTGATTACACCAAACCAAATATATTATTACATTATAAAGTAGTATATGGTGAAATCCGTTTTTAGAATTGTCTCTATTCCTCTAAAGAAACAATCAACATTACATTTTGGTTGTATTCTAATTCTTTAAGAATATAACACCACTCTTGGGAAATTAGCCTCATATGCATCAAATAATTAATCTTCCATTTTTTATAACAATGATCCATTTTCCCTTTTTGTACAAAATATATGAAAAAAATTAATGAATGAAAAATATGTTCTTGAACTCATCCCAATAAATGAATTAAATTTATTCTTGTCTCTTCATATACTGGATTGATGTTCACCACTAGTCCTCTTTTCCTTCAAACAAATAATTCGGTAGACTGAAATTCTCATCAACATAAAACATGATAATATAGAATATCTTTTTTGGGGTACATATCAATCAATGATAATCAAGTGGACCAGAAGACACACTGAATGAATGTGGACATTTTCCCATGAAGGACTCTACTGAATGGTGTTCCCTCTTTTTCCCATTTGGATTTCCATCGAGATTAATAGCTTGAGAAATTTGGGTGATCATGGAAACAATATTTGGAAATAAAACTACATTATAATTATATGTATCAACAGGAAAATAATTTCATTGGATATCAAAATCACCATCCACCCAGTTCCTTCTGGTTCCATCCAAATTACTTACATAAAAAATCATAGATTGAGCAACAATATTAATAGTGGGGAACAATATAATCATGAAAAAACACATGAATGATGTATTAATTATGAACCAATATATAATCTATTTCACTTTCATGTTATCATATGTTATTTTTATTGATATTATATATAAATTAATCATGATTTTTTATGAATATTTTGTGAAATTCCTAAAGCATATCCCTTAGGTGTATCAATCCATATATGCAGTGGGACCTGTTTTCTGGAACATGTTTCTAATCGAGTCGATCTCAATTCCATGTCTTCTAGTATATTACCCCTATGAACATCTGTTCCATATTCACATCCAATTATATTATATAGATAGAAACTTATTTCTGTTAAATAACTCACTCAATCCTATATCAAAATTCCAGGGCAATTTCCCATGAATTTCCATGTCCTTATAATAATCCATAGAAATGTCTATAAGGATATGACTATGGTTTTATCATTATATGATCCAATTTTTATCTAAACAATTTCATTTGATAGAAAATATGGAATACCTAACATCACATGAATTTAAATTATATACTTTTAATGAAATAAATTATATATTACAAAAAATGATGTTGAAATAGAATACCTTTTTTCTGCTCTGGAAACATAGAAACCCAAATATGGGTACTTAAATGGAGTAACATTTTCTCCCACTAGGATATTCATGACAATAACTCTTATTATTATGATCACAAATAATACATATATTCATAACCCCGTGAAGGGAATCCTAAATATGGTTTAGAAAAGATTCTTAATACGGTCTAAAAATATATATATTACTGTAAACATTAGCATAAGGAAATGAAAATATGAGGATAAATTTAAAATATCAATCCATTCAGATGAAATATTATATGAAAGAATCATTTAATGAATGTTTTCATATTATATGAGACCAGACTTTTGGTAATTAATAGAATAATCCATGTAACAATAACACTAGAATAAGATAGGGAATTCTATAAGAAACATAAGAATATAAAATTAAATCCATTTTAATAAATAAATCACTAATAAGGCCATTGTAGAAGTACTGGTTCACTCCCCATACTAACTTTGTACTCAAGGTTCACTCCCACAACCATGTTAGACGTCAAGGGAATCTTCTAATACTATATTAGAAGAAAAATTCCATTACTTAACTCTGTTCACAACGCATTCTAGCCATGTCTTTCTTGTGATATATAAACACTTATTCAATTCATTCGACCGATATATAGGTCCCACCCATACCATAATGAATCCATCCATATGTGTTCCTTTAGAACATAAACATTTTTCATTTCATAACCCATTAAGTTAATTAGGAATAATATGAATTTAATAATTTCACAAATTGTGTGATAGTTACAGTCTTCATAATAATTTTTTTCATGAATAACCCATGAAATGAATTGGGATTCATAAAAAATATAACTTGTGATCAAGAAAATGGTTTAATAAATATGTAACCCATTAATTAATAGTTGTTTTAATAATAAATAATACATCCAAAAATAAAATATTCCGAGAAATAATTTTAATGGAACCCTTGGAACATTTCCCCAGAATGAAAGGTGTAAAAATGATAAACATTATCCTGAATGGATATTGATTTTGATAGAACCATTAAAAAAATTTCTTGATGAAAAAATCCTTTATTCCCTAAAAATATTAATTAAGTAGAAAAAATTAGGATTTCTTTTTCATTGAAAAATATCATAATAGATAACTTTAAAAACTAATTTGAAATACTAGTTTTTTTAAAAAAACATGATTTTTGACCGAGGTGATAAATAGTGTCAAATTTTTATAAATTATATTTATTAATTTTCATATATAGCGACTACCTATTTTCATACATTAATAGTAAATATTTTCTGTAGAATACTTAAAACAATATATGAACATATTACCACAGAACGTACTAGTCTATGGCCTTTAGAAACATAGAATCATAAACACTGGTATATAAGTGAGATAAATTATGTACCACTAGGATCATCTTTAAAATAACCCTTCTTAGACACATCGATCATAATAAATATCATCTTGACATGGGGAAGAAAACATAAAAATATGTGATATATGATTCTTAGTGAGGGTAAGAATGGGAGAAATGTATGCATGATCAGAAGCATAAGATTATGAGAACATGATCATGAAAATAAATGATCGTACCCAAAAAATCAATGATCATATACAAATCTTGTGGAATAAATAACTGTAATTCATAATATATGAATGATTAGGAAATAAAGAACTAAATCCACAATAGCATAACATGAGAATCATACATTGAATTTTGGTAGACATAAAAGCATATAAAATTACAGCCCTAGTAGTACAGGGATCACTTCTATGTCCAAATTAGTTGTATGGGATCAATACCCATACCATCTCGATAGTCATGGTTCACTCCTATGTCCATATTAACAGCTTGAGTTAACTCATAATACCATTTTGGTAATCATGTTTTACAACTATTTACATATTAGTTGTCATGGTTCACTCCGAAAACCATCATAGTCTATCTCGTGAAATATAAATCTTGACACATTGCATTAGATGGAGATATATGGCCCTCTAATATCATGAAAGAAATCATACATTCATGTTCTAAAAAATCATACATAATCATATCATAACTAATGATATGATATTGTAATCATAAAAAATAGACAATAAAAAAGGATTCATAATCATTTCATAAAAATCATAACCCTTGAAATAAAATGGAATTCAAAAGAATAAAATATCTTAAAAATAAATAGATGTCCTAAACAACATGCAACAAAAAAATAAACCATTTATAGATAGAAAATAAATGTAAATATTTATTAATTTTTCCATAAAGTTATAACTAAGTCCAATGTTTGTCATATTATATAAAAAATAATTTTAACATATCATTTAAAAACATTTCATGAGGGAAACAAACATTCTACAAAAAAACACTTCTAAAAAAATAAAACTTGTTTTAAACGTTTTATAAATTGATATTAAATCTTATAAAGGAGGTGATAACCGAATCCTAATTCACTACTATATTTCACACATACATAACTATTTTAAACGTGTGTTGTATTTAAAATTACAAATATTATCTAAAATTTTACATTTCATTTGATTGAATAATTAAATTTTATTCCCAGTTAAAAAGTGAAATTACAATTTTTTTATTTCATTATTGGAGAGGGTTATTGGGAGGGTAAGAGATGATCCGAAATGAATATGGGCCAAATTGAATGGAAGCCCAACGAAATTTGTCCACTTTTTTTAACATTTCTCAAAATGAGATTCCCTAAATTTGATAAAACTTTTTAATAACCACTATAACTTCACTGGATACAACACATATCAAAAAATAAAAATCCCAATTCATCCATTAAATGGGTACATCCAAACCAATCACTCCATGGGATAAAATCTGCACAATGTCAAAGAATTGCTTCTCTATTTTGGTCATATCGCACACTGTCATTCTCTATTGGTTTCCATATTTGATAAGGAGACAATACAGATGATAAAAAATAATGTTTCTATTTTGTTCAAGTTGATATATGGTCATTTACTGATTCAAACCCGAGACAAAAGTTGTTTCTCAAAATATTTTTTCCTAACCCACTTCCCATTTTGGATAAAAATAAATCATTGGGAACCTCATTCGCATATTCTAACAAGGAGTGAAGTGCAACAATTTTTATGTTATGGAGGATTCATTGCAACACCATAGAGGTTATGGAATGTTGTATACTCATAGGGTGAGCTCTTGAAGCATGGATCCCATCATCGAAGCCTTCCTTACTTTCTCATTCTTTAATGTTTTTGTTTTCATAATAAACATATCTGTTTCGCTTTTATTTATTTTATTCTCAACTATTTTGTTAAAATTTATTCTTATATAAATCATACTCTTTGGTCTGGAAATCATGAGTTTAAATGATATTGGGTTCTACCCTTTCTAAACCATTGTACGTGTAAAACATTTCTACCATGAATGCACCCCATGTGGAAGAGTAATTGTTTTTCGTAATCAATATACCTCAAACCTCCATCATTCAATTATTTTGAATAAATGAGATACTGTTATTAACATAATATGATCTATTAATGGTATTTTTTATTTAAATTAAATTTCTGAAAAAAATTGAGTGATTCCTGAAAAAACATAAAATTATGAGAATTAAGTAAATTTTTAGAGCGAGAAATTAATTGATAATTCAAAACCACACGGTTTCAATTTGAAGAGTTCAAAAAAATCCCTAATCAAAATTAGTCCTCATTTCTCTAATGGATATTTTCTTTAATTTACTACTAACCATAAGCTATCATTATAACATCAATCAAAGTAGGGTGATGTGATATCATGATCGAAAGATAGTCTAGGGTGAATTTCACATCATGTTTGTGGTAAGCTTAATTCAAAAAAGATTCAGTGGTTAACAAATTAAGGGATCGAAATTAAGTTGATATTGATTTTACTGATAATGAATTATAAGTATGTGAAGATGTAGAGGTAGATCAATTACTCCTTTTAAAATATTTTCAAAAAAACATCTTCTTATGATGTCTTTTTAATTGAAATTCATTTCAAAAACAAAAAAAATGCAATCATCTTCTAAATAACATCTTATATTTTTATAATGGATAGACAACACACCCCATCCATTTAAGTAGTGTGTTTATTTTATTCTATTTCACATTAAAAATACCTATAATGTTTTTTTTAAATTACATCCTCCTATAAGAGACGACCATCGTCATCCACTCGGGTGAATCTAAATAACTAAAATTCAATCATTGTTTAAAAGTTCCCACCACTCCACCCTTCAAGTTGTAGTAGTTTACTATGATTCAAGTAATTATTTTATCTAATTATAGGTATTCCTTTATTTTTTTCATTTTATTTGATTATTCTCGTCTTTATTTCTTATTTATCCAATCATAATTTTTCTTATTATTTTGTTTTCACCTTCTTCTTCTTTTTGGACAATCAACTAAATCTTATAATTTTTATTTTATTATGGTCCACATATAAATTTTCAATTTTTTATTATTTATGAGACAAAATAATCTCAATGATCTATTCGATTATGATCCCGAGTTTGTACGCAGCCTTAGTACTGAAATCTGTCATTCTCTATCTATGAGAAGTTTCAACATTCAAAATGATGGGGAATTTCTCCATTCTAGGAAAATTAATGTTGGAAACACTTATAAATCAATTATAAAAATAGTACCAAGGGCAGAAAACAATAAATATGAACTTCATATAACCATTCCAAAATGCGCTGAAAACTACATTAATTATCGATCAAATAGTATTGCATATCCAAACCATGAATTAGACAGTGAACTAAAATAGTGTCTAATTCGATTTTTATAAAAGATTCATGGATTATATAGTAAAGACATAACAAAAAATTTAATGTATTTAATGTATTTTTTCCAATCCTGAAACCATATAATGTATCTGAAGATCAAATCAAACAAAGAGATTTCCCATTTTCAATTGAAAGAGCTCTATATAATTAGTTGTATTATTTACTAAATGTAACTTGTTGGTTCAATTTTAGATGTCTTTTCATTCATAGACTTTTTCTAGAAACAAGGACCACATCCAATAGAAAATAGATCTCTAGGATCAATAAAATACAAGGGGAGTCAATGTATCAGTATTCAAAGAGATTAAAGAAGTTGTCTTTTAGATATGAACATCACAATATCAATGAGAAAGAACTCATCTAGGACATCTATGATGGATCAACCATATGGAGAGAATCATATTTTATGTCGCAATTAGAGGGGAATTTGTAGACAAAACACCAACCGCTTCATAGGGGTTGATCAACAAGATGGCACAATACATCAAACAAATTGGTGAACGAGGTACACCACATGTTTGAGGAGTAAATAAAGAAATTATTTCTTCTATTTAAATTCATTTTAAGGATAAAGATTACAAATAATTGACTACTATGCTGAACCATATCTCTTTGACTGAAAAAACATCCCAACCCACTCATGTGAGAACTTGTTGAATTTTCACTAAAACAGACCAGCTGACTGATTGTTAATCCCAATAATAAGAGACATAGGACTGTGTAATTGAAGACCATGGGAGACCATGTCAACATAAAAAACATCAAAATCTAAGAAATAACCTTGATTCCTTTGCACCAACATATAACCAATGGGGGATGGATCGATCATACATGAGGTATGGATCTATACAACTCCAAAGGAACCCTTTTCATCAAAATTTCTAGAATTATATGACTTAAAATTATTGTTTCCAAAAACCCCAAATGATATTGGTATCCAAAGAATCAACAAACCTACAACAAGGTAATCCCCCACCAAAGTTATATTTTAACTCCAATGACCTTTTGAAAATCATATGGTTCTTAATAAATAGAACGAGTTGAAGAGTAACGATTAGGAGCTAAGGGATTTGAAGACTAAAATGAGCCAGATTTATTCTACCCTCCATGAACTATTGTTTCCAAATATTAATAATATACCTTCTCAACCTACTCCAAATCACAAGGGGAATTTCAGTGCCATCACATTAGGATGTGGGAAACAAACAACTGATATATATGCACCTGACGTTCCACCGGGATTCACCTAAACTCCAGAGAATCCACATTACATACCAATTGATGATAAACCTAAGGAGAATTTTTAAGGAATGAAAAAGATTCATGATGTTCCTCCTAAACCCCTTCCATTTCAAAACCGAGTTGTACAAACCAAGAATATGAGTGAAATGGTGATTCAAAAAAGTGTTTTTGGACGTATTCTAGCATATATAGATCAACAACCCTCTTTTTTAAGACGTTAAGAAAATTCCAAGGTATGAGAAATTTATCAAAGAAATTTGTACCAATCGAATAGGGCTCATGGGAAATGAGATGATCAATCTTGGAATGAATGTAGTATATATAATTAAAAAAACGCTAGCAATTCTAAAAAAGTGTAAGGATCAAGGGAAATTAACCATCTCCTGAACCATAGGGGAGTTTCAATATTCTAATAGTAATTATGGTTTTGGAGACTTAATAAATGTAATTCCACACTCTTCATTTTTTTCTTTACAAGTTGGTGATTTTAAGCCGATGATATAATTGGTGGAATTGAAAAATATAGCTACAACATATCCAGTGGGAGTCCATGGGGATGTACTTGACTAGGTAAGAGACATTATAATTCCAATATATTTCATTGTGCCTAAAATGGGAGAGGATCATGTAAGTTAATGTGATCCCATTATCATATATATTCCCTTCTTCAAAACTGCAAAAAACTATCATAAATATTCATTAGTGTACACATTCCATGGAGATCGGTGATGTTGTTGTCATATTTATTGTTATTGAATCCCGTATGTACACCTCATAGGACCATTCTAATTTTGTTATCTCCAATTTTGAACCACCAAATGAAAACCCCATGGATTTTTATTTTCATATTCTTAGGGAGATTATGAGTATTGGTTCTATTTTTTTTTCTAATAGAACTTACATAGTGGTTTCTAATGCACAAAACTCTCATAGATAATATTTTTTTAATGATTCAAATTCTGTTTATGATCACGTTCAACCAGATTATGACATGTTTGTTGAGTATGTAGATGGATTTGATGAATTATTCTTCGATATTGATGATGAATATTATGATACTGATGTTATTTGTTCAAATATTTCAATTCCCTATATAATTACATCCATGCATCACCCCCTTCATTGGAGCTGAAGCTATTTACACCAAATTTCAAATACTCATACGTGTTATGTGGTGAGATATTTTTTGTTATAATTGATTATAATATAACTTTTGATCATGAATTAAAACATTTTAATATTTGGAGGGAGAACGTTATGGAAAACATGTGTACCTTATCTGACATATCAACTATTATAACCTCCAAATTTATGCATATGATTCTTTTAATTGATGGAAATAAATTAAATAGCTATCCAAAAAAAGGAGACTGAATCAACCTCATCTAGTAGTTGTCGATAAAAATTGTTGAGAATTTTCTTGATGTTGGTATTATATATCCCATTTTAGATTTGAAGTGGGTGAGTCCTATTCAAGTTGTGCATACCAAAAGTGGTGTTACGATTGTTAAAATTAATATATATGAGTTAGTTCCAATGAGTGTACATAACAGTTGGAATGTTAGTATTTGTTATAGAAATTAAATCAATCTACTCCAAAGGACCATATTCCTCTATAATTGATTGTTCAAAAGATTGAGAGACTAGTTTGGGAGACACATTATTGTATCTTGGATAGATGTTATGGTTATTTTTTGGTTCCTATTTCTCTGGATGATCATGAAAAGTCACCATTAACTTGTCCATTAGGCTTATTTTCCATCTAATGGATGCCATTTGGATATTGCAATGCCCTATGAACCTTCCAGAGATGCATGGTGAGTATTTTGCATATTTAATTGAGTCCTACATGTGGGTATTTAAGGATGATTATATAGTTTATGGGTCTTAATTATATGATTGTATATCTAGTTTGGGAAAGATTTTTAATCATTGTATTGAGAAAAATATTTTCATTAACTATGAAATGTGTCATTTAATAATAGAGCATTGGATTTTCATAGGTAATGTTGTGTCAGAACATATGATGGAGGTTTATTGATCTAAGGTAGATATTTATTTAACCTTACCCTATCGTTCATGTGTGTGATGTTAGATCTTCTCTAGGGAATGAAGGATTTTAGTGGTGCTTAATCAAATATTTATTTTGATTTCTCTTCCTATGACATGATTACATCAAATGGATCCTGATTTTTCATATGATGACCCTTCTAGAATTCATTTTATGAGCTAAATAAGGTTCTGACCAACCCACCGATTATACATCCCCCACATCAAGAGCTTTATTTTGAGCTTATTATGAGTTGTGTTACTGATCATGAGTTTGATTATATCCTATATTTATATCATATACTAGATTTCAGTGGACATCATGGACCCCAATGGATACCTAGTAACATCTTAAACCCTATATTATATAGTCTTATCTTATTCCAGGACCCCCTTGTGTTTGGTAAGTCAAGCTCTCATTGCCAACTGACTATGAAAATTTCTATGAGACATGATATTTTCCAAAATCCCATACAATTCGTTGATAATTATGATGTATGGGGAATTAATTTTATGGACCATTTTCGTAGTTCATTTTGTTTTTGGTATATATTGTTTTCTATTGATTATGTTAGTAAATGGGTGGAGGACAAGAAAACTAGGAATGATGATTCTTATTTTGTAGTGGACTTTTTCAATACAAAAATGTTTTGTAGGTTTGGAGTACTGAAGGCCATAATCAGTGACCAAGGGACACACATATGTAATCAGAATTTGGATTCCCTCCTTCAAAACAATGGGGTGACACAAAAAACATCAACACCATACTGCTCCCAAAAAATTGGCATCGATGAGGATTTAAATCAAGAGTTAAAACATAATTTGGAATGAATCGTGCATCTGAATTAGAAGGATTCAAACTAGTACTAGGATGAAGCACTTTGGGAATATAAGAGAGTATAAAAGACATTTATTGGTATTTCCCCATTTTGAATTTGATTTTGGAAATCATGTCATCTCCCAGAAGATGCCAAGCATCACACATATTGGGCTATAATGAAATGATACATGGATTTGGGCTAGGCAAGAATCCAAAGGAAGCTACAAATTCAAGACCATCAGAATATTCTATTTTCATTGTATAAAAACTCGAGGATTTACATGGAAATATAAAAATTAGGTCAGGACTGAATGATCCATAAAAAAGAGTTTTGTGTTTTTGTGAATATCCTTCTATAGAGTTCACGGCTAAATTTGATTCCCAGTAAATTGTGTTACAGTTGGTTTGGACCTTATATATTATATAATATTTTTTCCTTATGGAATACTGTATATCTCCCCAGAGGACACTAGAAGAAACATTACAGTCAGTGGTTAATGTTTGAAGCAATAAATTTAAGGAATTTTAACATATGTTGTGGATTTTATCACACTACAAGACCCCATCATCACTTAAGAATAACTAGTTGTTCCTTTCACTTTCTTGTTTTTCCCATTTAAATTTATTAATTTAATGTGCACATATCATCTCATTGTTTTCCATAAATAAATGCTATATTTTATGTGTGTGGGATGGTACCTTTTAGTTTATTAATTTCAATTATTTTCTTATTTTTCAATGTTTTTAAATAAATTGTGTGATTTTCATGTTTTTATTATTGTTTCTCAAATTTTTGTGGGTTTCTATAACTTTTGAGCTAAAATTATTCTCATCGCCATTTGGAAATCCATATTAATAATGGAAAAAATTTATCCCATGAAACTGATCATAAATGAATGTTGAAATTTACATTGTTTACAGTACAAATATTTAGTAATTTCATGAAATGTACTCTAATTTTGAATATCATGGCACATGTCACTGTATTTATATTTAAAAGTACCTTCATATGAGGCTATTGTACCATTCCTTTCTTATTTGTTACATTTACCTCACTTCTTGAGAGAAACAAACCATGCTTGATTTAACCAGAATTGTTTTTATTTCTATCAAAACATGTGGTTTTGATATAATTGTATTTTAAATGATTGAGGCATTTCATTAATAATAATTCCCATATTTTATAATAATACTATTTATAATGGCCTACCTTGAATATTTAACACTCTTATCCCTTAGAAGCCATGAACATCTTGTTAGGTTATCCACCCTACATACCAATTTTCACTATCCCACCAACTATTGTTGTGAAATTTCATAATCTGCTAAAACCTAAGTGTGGGAAAACTTGTCTCGAGTTATGCTACCTTATTTTTTGATCCTTTTTTGTGAAAATTAAATTATGATGAGAGGTTTTTATGCAAAAAAACAGTAATGTTGAAAGCAATGAATTTTTATAAGAATTCAGGATAAATGAAAATTTTCCTTTCAATAGATTCTAATATACGATGAAAGTTGTTCTATCTAGTGTTTTCAAGAAAATCATGTTTTTGAAGATTGGAATTTTTTGGCTGAAATGTTGAATGGTGTTCAAATTGTTTTATTTTCAAGATGACGTACACAAATTTATGCTTAGAGTATTGTGGAGGAGAACATATTTAAGTGAAAATTAGAATAATGAAATATTTCGTCAGAAAGAGTCAAGAACTGCTCATTCAGCCTTAGTATTTTTCACATCTAAATCCATCCAACCAAAATCCACATAACAACCCTTAAATTTCCTCTTGATAAACTTATGTCTTTTACCCACATTGGGTGGCGATGTAGGAATTTATCAAGCCTATGGTGACCCTTGATTGAGTTTGGATGAGAAATACACTACTAAAATTGACATTTTTGTGATAAGTGAAAATTTAAATGAGTTAATTTCATTGTGTGCAAGGGAGGATAAAGGAATTAGAAATTTAATGAATAATATGAATTAAGATATTTAAATAATGGTTTTACAAGGAGGCATTATATCTTTTTTTTCTTATTGTAAAATTTTGGTATCACAAGGATATATGATTCATTTTTTCTATTTGATATTAATGTTTACATGTAACTATATTTTGGTCTAAATGATATTATGTTTTCCCCTAGTGTTCAAAAGGTTGTGTGTGGGGGTGTGATCATATCATGATTCACTACTTTATTTAAACATTGCATCATTGTCCTAAACTTGTTTTGAAATTAAAATTATAAATATTATATTAAATTGAACATCCCATTTGATTCAATAATTAAATTATCAACACTATTGAAAAGGGAAAATATTCTTTTATAGGCTATTTTTTTGTAGGAGGAGGAGATTCGGAGGGTCGAAGATGATTTAGAAAGAAAATTGACCAAATTTCATGGATTCTTGAGGACATCTGTCCACTGTTTTGAACATATTATAAAATAAATGACTCCAAATGTGATGAAATTTTGTCGGAAGCTCTATAACATCAAGGGATACAATAAATAGAAAAAAACTGAGGCCCAATTCATCCATTATAGTAGTCAATTTGAACCAATCTGTCAAGGGGACAAAATCAGCACGATTTTAATGATTTGGATATGTATTTATGCCATATCTAATGTTGTCATCCTCCATCAGCCCCCAAATGTTACATGGAGACATTCAATATTATGAAAAACCACTTTTCAGTTTTTTCAAGTCTAGATATGGCCATTTAGCAACAAAAAACTGAGACACAAGTGGTATCACAAAATCTGGGATCCCAAAACCACTTCCAATTTTGTCTAAAAATTGACACCCTGGGAGACACATTTGAATGATCTAAAATGGATTGAAGTTATGCCATTTTGATGTTCCAGATGACTCTTATAATCACCTTGTTTGTTCTAGAACTTATTTTACTCATAGTGGGATCTCTTGATTCAATTATCCCTTCATCAAAGCCTTCCCCTTTTTCTTATGTTGTAATATTTATGTTTTCATAATAAACATATTTTTTAATCATTTATTTCTTCTATTTTCTTCTATTTTGATCAATTTTATTCATCTATTTGTCATACTATTTGTTATTGATATCAATAGTAGAAAATATATTGTATTCTACTCTTTCTTAACAATTTCACCAGAAAACTTTTTTCTACGAATATTGCACCGCCAATGGAAAACTAGTTGTTTTGACTAATCGATTTATGTCTAACATTCATAATTATATTATACTGTGTAAATGAGATACTATAATTCACAAAATTTTATAAATGAATAGTTTTTTTAAATTTAATTTAAACTAATCAAGAAATTTTATGATTCATGAAAAAACATGGGCGGTCGTGAATTTTGTGATTTGTTACAGCATGAACATAATTCATAATTCAGACACAGACGAGATAAATTTGTATAGTTATAACATAATACCTAAAATAAACTAGCATTATTAAAATAATGGAAATGTGATTTAATTTATCAATGGACATTAACTATCCTTAGGACATCAATCAAAGAAGGGTGTTTCAATTGCATGTATCAAAAGACAGTCTTGTGTAAAATTCACTACATCTTTGTGGTAAAGTTAACTCTCGTTGGGACCAAGGGTTAATAAATTAAGGGATTAAAATTAAGTGGATATTAATTTAAATGATAATATTTAACATTTATGTGATGAGGGAGAGTTATATTAATTACACCTTTTAAAATATTAAAAAAACAACTTCTTTTATCTATTCTTAATCGAACACCATTTCAAAAATAAAAACAAAATAATGGAATCTTCTAACAGTAAACATATATTAGATTTAAAATTTATATAGTAACCCCCATCCATTCACGTGGTTTTTTAATATTATTCTATTTTATTTACTAAATATATTTGATATGTATTTTTAAAGTACTTCATTCTTTGAGAGACTACCATGGTCATCCATACTAGTGCCTTAAAATAACCTACATTCAACAATCATTTGAATGTGCCCAAAATTGAACCATTAAAATTTTCACTATTTTCCATGGATTAAAGTGATTATTTCAACTACTTTGTGGTATTATTTTATATTTTATTTTGTTCTCTTCTTCTGTTCTTTATTCCTTATTTACACACTCTGATTGTTTATTTATATTTGTTTTTCTGTTTCTTCTTTTTGGACCATCATCTCAAACTTATCATTTTTATTTTTTTGGGTATACTTATCTTATTTTTATTTTTATTTCATCTATGAAATGAAATAATATTTAAGATCACATATATCATTATGATGTGATTTAACACTGAATTTTGGTTGTAATCAATCATTCTCAGTGCAAGGGATGTTTCGCCATTCAACCAGTTAGAATTTCTCCATTCCGAGATCACAGAAGTTTGAATCACTTTTAAATTAATGTTAAAAAACTAAAAATGGTTGAAAAAAATAATGATGAACTTAATTGAACCATTAAATAATTGTTTTCACCAGTCATTACATATCTAAAAAATTGTATTTTATACCCTAATCTCAAATCAAACTTTGAACTAATATCTTGGTCAATTCACCTTATTCTAATATATCATGGGTTATATGGTGAAGACCCAAGAAAAAAAATTAAATATATTAATGTGGGTTTTTGAATCCTGAAACAAAGAAATGTACCTGAAGACCAAATCAAATGAAGAACATTACCATTTTCACACGATGAGGTTGTGATTGATTGGTTTTATTATTTAAAACCTGAAGATATAACTTTTTGGACAGATTTGAAAAGTATTTAAATGAAGAGATTTTATCAATGATCATGGAAAACATTCATTTAAAAATATATCCTTGTGATCAAGAAAGAACAAGGTGTGTCAATGTATGAGTACTGGGAGTGAATTAATAAGTTGTCTGCATGCTCTCCATATCACCAAATTAGTGAGAAACTACTCATCTAGTACTTATGTGAAGCACTGACACCTATGGAAAGATGTATGTAGGATGCCTCACATAGAGTGGCATTAGAGTAAAATACACAACCAGTTACATGTATGTTGATCAACACGATGACACAAAACTCCTAAAAATTCGGTGATCGAGGTAAACCACATGTTATAGGAGTACATCAAGTAAGTCCTTCTTTTATTGAAAATAAATTTAATGATATTAAGTTATGATAACTGCCCATTATGGTGAAGCATATTTCTTTGGCTCAAAAGACATCCTAACAAACTCCAATGAGACCGTGAGAAAGTTTCACAGAAATAGACCACTCAAATTATTGTTCCCCACAATTACAAGTGTTCGAGGTTTTTGATGTAGTATTCTCTAGGATATTATATCAATTGAAACAACATCCACAACCCCAAAAGATTTATGATTCCTTTTAACACATATAACTCAAAGGGTGAAGGATCAACCATACATAAGGTATGGCTCTAGACAACAATAAAGGCCACCTTTTCAAAAAATTTCCAACTACTTTCTCTTTACAAATAGTGTTTCCAACAAACCCATATGAGATTTGAATCCCAAGATTCAACAAGCCACCATCAAGGTAATTCCCCATACAACGTAAATTATAACACTAATGAACTTTTGAAACTAATTTTTCTTAATCAACAGAATGGGTTTCAGAGACAAGGTTCAGTGATGAGGGAGTTTAATAATAAAATGATCTAAATTTCATATACCACCCATGAATATATAAATAAAAATTCTATAAATATACATTATCTAGCTACATAAAATAAAAAGGGGAAATTCAGTGCCATCACATTGATATGTGGGATGCAAAGAACTAATACATCTTCACCTGTCATTCAAATGGGATTTACCTCAAATCCGAAGAGACCCAATTAAATACCGAATGTTGAGAAACCCAAGGAGAAAGATAATGTTATTAAAAATATTGATTATTTTCATCTTCAACCCTTTCAATTTCCATAAAGAGATGTATTTAACATAAATATGGTTGAAGAGGCAATGAAAAAAATGGTTTTCAGAATATTCAAGCGTGTTGAGATCAAAATCACTCTACATGAATCCATTAAGAATATCCCAAGGTATAACACATTCTTAATATATCATTGTAAAAATCGAAGAAAGATCAATAAAAATGAGTGAATAAATCATTGACAGAATGTGTCAGAACTCATTACACCAACTTTTACAATGCAAAAAAGTGCAAAGATCCAGGTACATTCAACATGCTATGCACTATAGGGGAGTTACACATTTCTAATGATCATTATAATTTTAGAGCTTCTATCAATGTAACTCCCCACTGTATTTTATTCCTTATTGGTTGGTGAGTTGAAGGTGATGAGGGTAGTGTGAATGTTGGAAAATTTGGATACATCATATCCCTTATGACTCCATGAGGATGTACTTTTCCAAGTATGATACACGATCATTCCTACAGATTTACACATTCATAAAATGGAGGACGATGAGGCATGTTCATGTACTCCCATTATCATAAGTGGTAACTTCCTCAAAACTATAAAAATATCCTAAATTTTCATGAGGGTACACTTTCTATGTAGTTTCTAAATAATGATTTCAAATTTAGTGTTATGGACACCCTAAAGTACCCCCCCCATAGGACTATACTATTTTTCTTATCTCCAATTTTGAGCCACCAAATAAAAACCTCTTGGAATTTTTTATCATAAGATTAGGGAGATTATAAGTATTAGTTATTATTTGATTTCTATGAGCACATCCAAAATAGATTATAATGCTCAAAACATTATTATATTTGATTTTTAAAGGGATTAATTTTATGATTTTGATCATGATTAATCCATTAATGACATGGCAATTGAGTTTTCTGGTGGATTTGAGGAATAATTATCTCATTTTGATGATGTTTATTCTTATAGTGATGTTATTTTGGATCATATTATAGTTCTATCAATGTTTCCATCAATAAGACACCCCTATATTAGAGCTCAATCCATTTCCATCAATTCTCAAATACTCATACTTCTTATGTGGTTAGAGATTACATGTTATAATTTCTAATAATATTCCTTTTGAATATGAATTAATACTTTTGGATATTTTGAGGGGGAACATAAAGGAAATAAAGATTAACTTGGCTGATGTATAATGTATTAGCCCCTCCAAGTCCATGCATTTGATTCTTTTGTAGGATAAGTATAAACATGTTCGGTAGCTACAAAGATACTAAATCTAACTCCTTTGAATGTTTTCAAAAATAAAGATGAAAATTTTCTTGAAGAAGGTATAATCTATCACATTTTAGATTCCTAGTGGCTGAGTTCTATTAAAGTTTTTTCAAAGAAAAATGATGTTGTTGTTGTTAGAAATGAGATATTGGAGTTAGTTCCAATGAGGTTAAAAAAAATTGGTGTGTGTATATTGATTATTGGAAATAAATTCAATCTATTCACAATGACCATATATCCCTACCTTTTATTTATCAAATGCTTGAGATACATTTTGGGAAGACATGATATTGTTTTCTAGGAAGGAACTTATGGATATTTTCGGGTTCCTATAGCTCAATAGGATCAAATGAAGACAACATTCACTTGTCCATTCAGCACATTTTCCACTCGAAAGATGCCATTTGGACTTTTCTACATCATAGGTACCTTCTAGAGATGAATGGTGAGTATTTTTTTATTTCATTAATAACTACATGGATGTATTTATGGATTATTTTAAAATGTATGGGTCTTAATTTGATAATTATATCTCTAGTTTTGTAATGATTTTGAATCGTTATATAGAGATGAATCCAGTCATGATATTTGAAATGTGTCTTTTCATGGTATATCATGGTATTGACTTAGGGAAGGTAGTGTCAAAACATGGGATATAGGTTTATAGATCTATGGTAGATATTATTTCATCTTTACCCTATCCTTCATGTCTATGTGATGTTAGATCATTCATAGAAAATGCAGGATTTTAGCGGTGCATCATCAAAAAATTTACTATGATTTAAATTCCTATTCCAAGATTACTTCAATAGGATTATGATTTTGTTTTTGATGATTCTTATAGGAATTAATTTTCTGAGCTAATGAAGTATTTGACCACTCCAGCGATCATATATCCTTAACGGTGGGATCTTCCCTTTGAGCTTATGTGTAATGGATCCAACATCATGGTAAGAGTTTTCTTATGTTAGATGGTAGAGAAATGTTCACATGTGATTTCATATGCATCGGGGACAATGGAATTATACTAATATGAATAAAGTACCATATAAAATGTGTTTATTGTCGTCATATTTTGTTTTGATAAATTCTGTTCATATTTATTGTGCTCTAAATTCATTTTGTTTATGACCACGTAACCCTGAGGTACCTCTTGACGAAGCCAGATGAAAATACTATACTTATCAAATGGATGATCCTACTTTAGGAATTTGATATTGTGTTAATGTAAAAGAAGGGGTCAAAAATCCTGTTGGTGGACCGCATGAGTTTGCATACTCAAACACTAAAGGATGCCACATTGGACCAATTAACCCTTTGAGACTCTTTCCCCAAAGAGAACCATTTTACCATCTCATGTACACATTCATGGTAAGAAGATTTAGTTAACTGCCATGTTGTCCCAGAAATACCTACATATATAAAGAAACCTCAATTCAATAAGTTAAAGAGTGAGTCAATATTTTATGAATGGGATGATCGATATCTTTAGAACATGTGTGATGACCGTTTTATTAAGAGGCATGTTTCTGATCATGAGTTTGATTCAGTTCTGTATTTTTTTCATACACCTGCTTGTGGTGGACACTTTGGACCCCAACCGACTCCTATGAATGTCTTAGACTCTAGATTATATTGCACAATCATCTTCGATGATCCCCCTGTGTTTTGAAATTTATTTTTTCTTTTCCAAAACATTGTGATCATTTCTAAGAGACAAGATATGCCCTGAAAACCCATACTATTCTATGAAATTTTTGATGTGTGATTCATCATTTTTATAGGGATTTTTTATTTAATTTGGTATTTTGTATATTTTCGATTACATTGATTATGTGAGTAAATGGGTGGAGGCCAAGGCCACTAGAACTAATGATTTAATTGTGGTAGTGGATGTTGTCAAGAAAACGATTTTCTCAAGGTTTGGAGTATAAAAGGAAATAATCTCTGACCAAGGGACACACTTCTCTAGTTGGAATTTGGATTCGCTCCTTCTAAATTATGGGTGGACACACAAAAAATCAACACCATTCCACCACCAAACTAATGGCCAGGATGAGGTTTCAAACCGGGAGTTGAAACAAAATTTGGAGAAAACCATGAAACTTAATAGGATGGATTAAAGAAAGAGAAATCATTATGAACTTTGTTATTTTAGGGATAGAATAAAATAAACCCATTGGAATATACGTATTTTGAATTTGTTTTGGGAAATCATTTCATCTCCATGTTGAAGTCGAGCATTAAGAATATTGGGCTCTACTAAAATGCAACATGGCTATAACCCAAACTAGAATCCAATAGTTGATAAAAAACAAGAGCTTGACGAGATTATATTATCATCATATGAGAACTAAATTATCTATATTTAATGATAAAAAGTATATCATGACATAATTATCCTACAAAGGGATTACTGTGTTGGAGAGAAATCCCCTCTCTATAGGTCTCGACTAATGTTGATGCCCGATAATTTGTGTTCTACAGAGTCAGGTCCTAATATTGTATCAAATTATTTTCCCTATGGTGCAATGGAGATCACACAAAGAGAACACATGAAGAAGAATTGCAATTTATTGGAAACATTTTACGAAATACATTGTAGAAATATCTACTACTGTAGTTGATTTCATCACACTGTAAGACCCCATCATCACTTAAGAATATCATGATGTTCTTAACCATTTAAGTTTTATATTATTTTTCCTATTAAATATATTTCAATTCATGTGCACATATAATCTCATGGGTTCCCATTAAGGTCAATTCAGTATTATATGTTTTTGTGAGAGAACATTTTAGATTAGTAATATCAATTATTATCTTGTTTTTTATTGTTCTTTTAAATGTTTTGTTCTTAAAATTTTCAGGGTTTATTTTTTAATTTTTTTGGCGTATTGGAAAATTTTAAGCGGAAATGATTTTCATCACCATTTTTAAATCCATATCAATATGTTGAACAATTTATCCAGTGAAACCATGCTTAAATGAATGATTAAAATGACATTTTTTCAAGATTAAATCATTATAAATTTCATGATAAGTACTTGGTATTTAGAATCCCATGACACAGCTCACTGAATTTATATTTGAAATCACTTTCCTAAAAGGCTACTGAAAAATTCATTTCAATTTCTTTTCAATTACCTCACTTATTGAGTGAACCTAACCCTGCTTGATTTAAACAAAATTTGATTATTTCCTATCAAAACATGATGATTTTAGGTACTTGTGTTTTAAATGATTGTAGTGTTTCTTTGGTGTTGAATCTCCTATCTCATAAGAATAAATTTTTTAATTTCCCATTGAGATAATTAAATCCATTTTATCACATATAATCCATGAACAACCTATTATGTTTGTCACATTACCAGCCAATTTTAACTATCCAACCAAATCATGAAGTGAAATTGCATAATTTTATTGAACTTAATTATGGGGGATGCTATCTTGTGTTTTGCTACAAAATTTTGTGATAATATGGATAGAAAAATAAATACTTAAGAGATGTTTTTTGTTATGAGAAAAAATAAATATGTATAATGTAGTGAATTTTATGAGGCATTCATGATAAGTGGTGTTGTCACTTTCTGGATCTCTTAATAGAGGAATAAAGGTATTCCAATTTGGAGTATTCATGAAAACCATGTTTGATAAAATTGACATTTTTTCTGAATATATGTTTAATATTGTGCAAATTCCATTATTTTCCATGATGATTAACATGAATTGATCCTAATGGGATTGGGGAGGAGAATATATTTAAATGAAAATTAGAATAGTTCCATTTTCTTTAAAAAGATTCAATCCCTCTACATTCATCCTTAGAATGTTTCTCATCCAAATCCTACAAAATAGAAGTGGCAGAACAATAATAAAATTTTATTTTGGATAATCATATGTCCTTAAATCACATCGGTATGTGATATAAGAATTTTTAAAGCCTATTGTGACCCTTTTATGAGTTTGAATGATAAAGACATTACTAAAAAAGTTAAAATAGTGTAATAAGAGAAAATTTATGTGGGGAAACTGTTTAAGGTTCATGGGATGATATATAAATTAGAAATATATTGATTGATATGATGTATGAAATTGAAATAATGGTTTTATGATGAATAACGATATCTTATGTTTCTTGTAATTGAATTGTTTGATCCCATTGATATGTGATTAAAAATTTATTTTGATTTGATATTTTTGTTTACTTGTCACACATTTTGTTAATACATGATATGAGCTTTTTACCAAGAGTGAAAAAGGGTTGGTGTGGGGGTGTGATCACATCTTGATTAATTATTTTATATCACCCTAACATTACTATTTTAATTTATATTTTTATTTGAAATTAAAAATATTACCTCAAATTGAAAATAACATTTGATTCAATTATTAAATGTTCATCCCTAAAAATATTGGAAATTATTCTTTTTTTGGTTATTTTGTTGTAGGAGGATGTGATGTGGAAGGTTGGAGATCACATGGAAAGAAAATGGTTTGAAATGCACAGAAGCCTATGGACATCTCTCCACTATTTTGAACATTTACAAAAATTCCTTCTTACAAATGAGCTGAAATTATGTATAAATATCCATAACATTTAGGGATACAGTGAATCACTATAATCCAAATCCCATTTCTTCCTTTATGGGGTCCACCATAACCAATCAGTCTAGGGATAGAATCTCCCTAAAGTCAAAGATTGGGTTCTATATTTCAGTCATATCTCACAATATCATCCTGCATTGGCCACCAAATGTGACATGGATACATTAAAGATTCTACCCTACAATTTTTATAATTTATCCAAGTCTAGATAAGGCCATTTACCATACCAAATCAGATACACAAGAGGTATCTCGAAATTTGGGTTTCCAAAACCACTTAGCAATTTGGCTATAAATTGAAACCATGGGCTCCTCATTCACAAGTTCAACCAAGGAGTGAAGTTCTGCCATTTTCATTTTTCAGTGGATTCCTATCATGACCATTGAGGTTATAGAACTTTCAATACTCACAGGGCGAGATCTTGAAGATATGATCTCTTCATCGAAGCCTTACTCTATTTCTTAGGTTGTATTGTTTGTGTTTTCATAATAAACATATATTCTCGTCATTTATTTATTCTATTTTTATGTTTTCTTAATTTTATTATACTCTTAATCATACTAGTTGGGCTTAAATCAATAATAGATACAATATTTGATTCTACCCTTTATTAAAAATTTCACATGCTAAACGTTTCTACGTTGACTACACCACCCATAGAAGAGTAGTTCTTTTTAGTAATTGATCTAACTTTAACCTCCTTCAATTATAGTTTTTGTCATCAAGATACTGTAATTCACATAATATGATATTTTATTAGTGTTTTTAATTTAATTGAAACTATTATAGAAATTGAATGATTTATAAATAAAACCATGTGTGGATGAGAATAATGTGAAATGAGAGAGGATGAAATTAATCTGTAATTCAAAACCACCTAGGATCAATTTTTAGAGTTCAAAACTAATACCTAAACACAATTAGCCATTTTTTACATCATTTAGATTTTCGTTAATTTACCACTGACCATATTCTATTAATAAAATAGAAATCAAAGCAGGGTGTTTTGATTGCAGGTTCAATAGAGAGCCTAAGGTTAAAGTAACTTCATATTTGTGGAAAATTTAATTCTCATAGGGTTCATCGAGTTAATAAATTTAGGATTTAATATAAATTATCAGTTAATTTAAATGATAATTATTAATAAGTAATTCAAGAGGTTGAGATAGATCGTTTAAGCATTTTAAAATATAAAAAAACTTAATTTTCTTGTTTCTTTTTAATGGAATGTCATTTCAAAAATAAAAACAAATAATTGAAATATCCTTCCATCAAACTACATTTATCATTATAATGGATAAAAACCCCATCATTACAAGTAATGTATTTATTATATAATATTTTATTTTCAAAATACCTTTAATTTCTTCTTCTAAATTACTTTCTCCTTGGAGAGACGACCTTGGTCATCCACGATGCTCTATTTAAAATAACCTAAATTCGAACATCATTTGAAAGATTCCAAGATTGTTCTTATAATGTGATGTAAGTAATAATAAAATTTTTAAAACAATTTTTCCTTAAAATTGTCTTGAATAAAATTTTTAAAAAATATTTGGAAATATTTATTATAATATTTTATTTTAAATAAAAAACATTTATTACTGATGAGCTAAATAATGTCATATTTTTCATAAAATTTGTTTATTAATTAATTTCTCTACCAAATAGTGGGAAAATGGTAGTAATAAATGGATATTACAAGAATAGAAATATGTTATGTAACATCATGAGTTTTATATTTATATTATTCATAATATTTCATCAATATAAGCATACTCATAAATTATAATGATAATCAATGAGATTGTTTCACAAAAATCATACCACATGGTACAATGGGATCATACTATCAATGAAAGTAAATGATATTTAAGGAAATATAAAAAACATTGAGAGTCTTGATATAACATATAAAATGATATTATATATAACTTTAAAAATAATTTAGTTTCCTAACAGAACATGAGTCTCAAAAAATGAAAATTGAGACAAAACTATCTTACTGATTTGGTAAATTTTGAAACATATACCGTATGAAATAATGTTAATAGAATATATATATTAAAAATAATAAACTTATACATTAGATAAATTGGAAAATTTTATACTAATTATATACACCAGAGAAAATAATTTAGTGGTGAATTAGGAATTTATCACACAGAAATAAAAAGTGAGACGAAATTTGCTTAACTTATGTATGGACTATTATCGTACTCATTCAATACACATATATAATAAATATAAGTCTATTATAAATCATTAAAATAACCATATTATTATATATATTACAATATATGGTTTGACTATGATATTATACTACCTTCATGTTAATAATAAAATGTTTATGTTTCACTTTATGTAATATCTGATTTGTTCTTTGCATGTATTGAAATTTGTAATATCTATGGTCACTATAATTATATCATGATTTAGATAATTTTAAGTGTAATATAAATATCATTTTTATTCAGTATATTCTTATATTAATAATATGTATTTTATTGATGTATGAAATGGAATACACCATTAATGTAGGCAGTAGGTCGTACGTACTCCTGATGATTGATTTCAATTAATTTTCCTATTTTATGAAAGAATGTAAACTCCATATATGTATAGATATCATTATTCCAATAGAACTTTTATATCACATATATCATAAAAGAGTAGTTAATACATACAAGAAACATTCCATGTAGACTGGTAACGAATCAGACTGTTTTGAGGAGGCAGTAGTCCATATGTCCACAAATGATGTTATCATATTTAAACAATAAGGATATTATAATGGAATTTGTTATGAAGAAATTATATAAGAATAATAAAATAATGAATATCATATATATCATATATAATGGGTGTGCTCATCATCATTTCCTAACATGAAATGTGCTAATAAAACAAGTAATCAATGTTTCATGAGGTCATAGTTCACCGTAAACAGAAATATTATGTCTGTTACCTGTTATAAGGAATTTAGGTTACGTTTATATTTAAAACTTAATATAAAAACATTTAGGTATATTGATGATACTAGTTTTTGTTATATAAGAATGAGATAAGGTGATTTGAGGGGCTGGATAAAGAAAATAACAAAATGTTGCTTGAGGTAAGATGTTACCTCTTCTTTGGGAAAATCCTTATGTTTTTCACAAATGGGATTCCATGGATTGATTTTTTCTTAATGAGGAGATTCATGGAGGAATGGAAGAAATTAATTGGGTAGATAATGGTTGAAACTATGTGGTTTTACAGGTGTGAATAATAGGGATAGGTGGTGGATTTTTCATGTAAGGGAGGGGACACATTGGGAATATTTTATAACAAGTGAGGGTTCCCCACATTTTTACTTAACAAATATAATATAAAACAAACTGAACATGTGAATTGAATGTTTATGGATAAAACATGTCCATCCAATTTGTTATTTAAAGTGGATAGAACATTTGTGTATTTATTTTTCAGGATTATTTCTTTATTATGCTTAATTTTTTCATAATCACTGTAATTAGCCTTAATCACTTTTACAAAATCAATTGGAAAAAATTTATGTTTATTTTGTTAGAATATAAATTTAGTAATGACTAAAACAATGTATATTTATTTTATAAATTAAGTTCACATAAGAGGTAAAATTATGATTAATGATAATATCGTAGACTTGGAAAGAAGTCCGGTTTTTAGAGAGACAATGTTCAGAAATTCATTAAAAATTCATATCTAAATTCATTATAAACGTTACCATGACCTAAATTGGATTAATCAATTTAATATTGATCTAATTTGATAATATATTAAATGAAAAATATAATTTAACTGTATTAAAATTATATGCAATAGATGTTTTATTTTAATTTCATTATTTTTAGCTATTCAACCAAAAAATGATATTTCTTAGATAATCTCAAAAATTAAACCTATGATAATTCTAAAATAATGAATTAAAAAAATAATTATATTTTATCATATTTAATTTATTATTATTTCTAAAATTACTTGATTTACTATTTTACATAATTACTTTAGAATAAGTTAATATTAGAAAATTGTATTATTGAACATTTAAGGAAATTACAGAAAATTATATAATTTCTAATCAATTGTTTTTATTTAAAAAAATTATATAAAAAATAACTCAAATTTCATTATTACTATTATTATTACTAAGTTTAAGTACAATGATATAATATAAAATTTTAATAATTATAAAAATGATTCATGGAAACATTGTGTTTCGTGTAATGTATCCCAACATAGTGTTATGTTTAATAAATTCTATGTAGTTGTCGTGCTGAAGGAATTTTTAGATTAGTTTTTTGAAATAAGTTAATGAAAGCTAATTCATTAAAAATGTCCATGAATACTTGGTATCTTACATTATAATCCCAATAAAATGATTCCACCAATAAAATTTGTTATTCAAGTATAAACGAATGGTGATTCTTTTACATAATCATTTCCTTATTTTCCCACATAGAGTCCCCTAACTATTGATTTCTCTACAAATATTTGACCATGTTATTGGTCTTATTTCAATGAACTTTCTTGTTATGATCTATAATTTCAACTATTTGATCCTCATTATAATGATCCTACTATATTGGTAATACATATGAATTCATTACATGATAATGGTAAAGTATGAACATCCTATAGAGAGATACATGGAACACATCATGGAATTTACTAAGATATGATTGAAGTTCTATTTAATATTATACCATCCTGATATTATCTAAAATTTCAAAAAGACTGATATATCATTGGCATTGATTGTATATCATCCTAGATGTATTATACTTAATCTAGTTGAAGATTTATATACACACCTTCTCATTAATTTGAAATTATATATCACACTGTTGTTTATATACATATATTTTTTACTAACATTGATCTAACTTGAGATAGTGCAGAATTTTTCTAACCATCTCTCCCATTACATTATTTATCTTAGGTCCCAATATCATTATTTCTCTAAATTCATCCTAGCCCACTAATATCTACATTTACTCCCTTAGAGGGATTCATAAGGCTCGATTTTAAATCTTGAGTGAATTCTATTTTTATAAAAACTAAACTAGAGGAATGTGTTTGTGCCAACCACCAATGAAATCTTGAGAACAAAATCTCAACATTACCTCTGGGGTTTGATTTGTTCTTTTAGACTTACTATCTATCTCAGGATGATATGATGTACTGAATCATTGTACTATATGATGTTATTGTAGAAAACATAACCAGAACATTTATGTAAACCTCAAATCTAGTTTAAATACAATAAAATGTGGTACTCCATGAAACCTTACCAATTTATTAATGATTATCCTGGAAACATGATCCATATATAAGTATTCTCTTATAGTTATGAAACATATTTACTATATAAGGTGATTGACTACAACCCATATATTATTTTACCATTTGAAGGATTTTGGATGTCTGAAGACAAAATATAGAGTGATGTTCATCCAATTACATTCTAGTCTGGGTAATGGATTAAACATACCTTAATAAATTTTTAATTTCAACATAACTTGCACACATACCAACAACAAAGACATAAACTCTATTATGTGTCTCCTCATGTCATTCCACATGAACAATTCATTAAAATCCATACACAACTGCATTTTTACAGCTTGAAAATAGAATGATGAACTATTAGTTTCCTATAAAGGATCTTTCATCAAAAATAGCATGGACGGAAAAATTACTATGACCAGGAACCTTAGTAATCCATCCTGATCATGGTTTATCTAATAAGAATTTCTACTTTTTTTGGGGATCTAAATTTTCATTATGTGCCTCCATAATCTTCACATGGATAGATGGTTGAATATTAATTTATGAAATTTATGATTTTAACTTTCCATTTTGATTTAAAGGTCCATCTTCTAAAATTCCATAAATATTTGTTCTTTTTTTATTTTCATAATGAATAAGATATCATGATCCTTTGGACTCAATGAAAATACCACCTTGTTCACTTTCCTAGGGTAGTAATGTACTGAGGTCTCATAATCTATTATCAAATCTAAAATTCTTCTCTGGATCATAGTCAACTACTTCTGTTTGAATATGTATTCCTGAATTAAATGATCATTATATATATCTAACTTTTCTCTATATAGACGTTTCCTCCATATCTTTTATGAAAAATTTACCATTGCTAACTTCAAATCAAGATGTTGTTAATTTGTAACTTGAATCATTAACTTCAATGTGGAATAATAGATAACCATGTTGTAATACAAAATAAAACATCCCCATCACCTATTCGAAGAATCTCTATAAATTACAACCTATTCTCAAATATAGGGTAATGAATGAACAATTATACAGATTAAAAATATCTTAAGTTCCCTATAATTTTCCCAACATTAATTTATCTAGTGGAATATAGAACACTTTCAAAGGTAACATTTATATATGATTATATTGTAGTGATAAATGATTAAGTAAATGGTCAATAATATGTAAATAAACAATGAAAACTATAGATCCCTATCATTGTGGATGTCCAAGGCCCACATTCAATAGCCTCAATCTTTGTTGGATTTTCATTAATAACATCTCATTAGATTACGTGACCCGAAAATGAATCCTTTTGTAGGCAAGAATCACACACCGTAACTTTTTTATACTACTTTTCCTTCATTAGGTTCTTTAGTATAATTACAATTTTTTTTTCGTGCTCTTAATGTATCTTTGAATACATAATAATATCATATGTAATGACAACTCCAAACTGGTCTAGGTAATCTATAAAGACTCTATTAATTAAATCCATGAACATAGTAGAATAATTTGTAATACAAAAAGTCATTACTATATATTAATAGTATCTATACCTGGTGTAAAATTTCATTTTGGTTATGTCTTTTTTATTGAAGCTGAATTGATGATATCCAAAATGAATGTAAATCTTGGAAAATTATGTATCTCCATTATTCTGATCAATGAATCCATCTATAGAGGGAATATGATACTTTTTCTTGATTGGGATATTGTTAAACTCACAAAAATATACGAAGTTTGGCATTGGTCTATCTTTTGGGTTATAAATATGAACATGCACATTCAGTGTTGACATTGGTGTCCAAATGAATCCCTTATCATTGTTTTCATTGTATTTCTTATCCAATTCCTACAACTGAATCAATTCAATTCTATAGGGATTATTTTAAATTGGTGTGGAACAAGGTATGATCTATTTTTTTAAATTAACAACATGTTTTGATGGAAGGTAAGGAAACTCTTCTAGAAATAAATCCTCAAATTTTCAAACAATAGGCATATAATTTATTTTTATTTTCTACCCAATCATTTTAGAGAAAAATTCCTTCTAAATGGAAATTAAGACCCATAAAATGTTTGTAATCTCCACATGATGTTCATTCATGTAATAAAATTTATGGAAAATCATAGGAGAATTTGAAATATCAAACATCACATCACTTTCATTGAAAATTTAATTTTGATTTTTCATAAAGGAATAATCCATTCCTATGATGACATCAAATTTGACAGTTTGAAGAATCAAAATATTTAAAGGGTGCACATTCCAAAAAAATAAACAACGGTATAATTATTTAAATAAAAATATATAATATTACCATTTGGGGTTTTTACTTTTAAATCCACATATAATAATTTTAGTGAACTTTTAACACCCTTACCAAATTCATTAGATACGAAATAGTGGGTCAATAGAGTAATAAATAAGACATGGAAGTTCTAGAGTGGATGAAAGAGTACCCTTCAGTAGGAAATTATAAAAACCCCTATTGGATATTGAAAATGAATTATATTTACTATGGTTCTTCATCATAAAAGGTTTTTGACATTGGTACTTATCAACAACTCATGGGTTTGGGAACTGATTAGCATAATTAATAATATCCTTACACATGTTTCGCTGAATCATGGGTGGTGCATTTTATGATGCTCCATTAGCATATTTTTCCAACTACATCCCATCACATCCTCAATAAAATTCATTATGTCCAACCATTCAACAGATAAAACATTTATTCATCCCCTTGTTTAAATTTCCTCAATGTTGCTTTGGACACTTAGTTCATGCTGTAAATAACATCTTCATCTTTTTTTTTTCATATTTCCATTTAAACCCCGGATTTTTTTAGTTTGAACAATGATATTAGTATGGGCCTCCAACTTCCATTTAAACCATTATTTCACAATTTTCTATCTCTTCATAGCTACTAAAATCTCTTATCATGAATTTTGTTTTGATACATGGAATTAAGCCACTGAAAAACCACTAGTTTGCTTCACCATCGAACTGATAATCAACCAGAATTACCTTCTAATGTATCAAAAAATGACGGATGGAAAATATATTTTTAATGGGTTTGATAAATTTTTTAGAAAATGTGTATCAAAAAACCAACTTACTAAAGGTATACATTGCCTAATTAAAGGCTCAAAAAAATTATCCCCATTGGTCATTTCAAATTACATAGTGATTAATTGATTTTGAGATATGAGTGGGAATAGAAATAAAATTTTTCATTCAAGATCCTATAGAATGTTTTCCCATGTGTATAGTCTTTTTATTTTCCATATCAATCATCATTAATGTGGTTTCAATAAGTTCTATAAATAGACTTTGGCACGATGGCATAGATTAATAAATGGTTATCCTAATTGAGAACCACACAATCCAGAATACTCACTTATAAGATTTATAAATTATGAAATCTTCTGTAATCTATGACACCTTAGATTAATCCTATTTTATTAAAACCTAACATCCATTTAAATACTTTGTAATCATTCATAAAGGGTTTATTAATTCCCATATCATTTCACCTAGGAGTTCAAAACTGGTTCTACAACAAGTTTGATTATTATGTACCAAGATAAACAATGTTTGGCATGACACACCCTATTAAAGTTGTTACTATTAGGTACATCTGTTCTAGAGGCACACCCACTTGTATTTTCTCGAATAGGATGTATTCCTTGGAAACCGATCACTCTACCCTTTACAATAATTCCAAGACATTTTATTATACTTTTCCTAATACATAGATTTAAAATTAAAAAAATCCTTACATTTATCACTATGGTTTTCTAATCCTAGAATACAATAATTAACGGTACCATTTACCTAATAACAAATATAAAAACAATCAATTTTCATAGATTAACATTAGAAAAATTTTATGGATTAATAATATCATTATACAAATGGAAGCCAAAATACTATACTAGTCCGGTTTCTTTAGAAACATGGAATCAAAATATCTTCTACACATGTGAGAGAAATTATCTCTCACTACGATCCCCATGACTACAACCCTTCCTAGACACATCAAACGTAATATATATCTTTATAACATGGGGAAGGAAACTGAAACGTATTGATATTAACTACCTAGTTAGGGTAAAGTGGGGATATTTGTAAATATAATCATTATAATAATTGTATGAAAACATGATCATGAAAATTTAAGATCATACCCTTCATATCCAAAAATCATATACAAGTATCCTGGAATAAATATTGTTAGTTCATAAAATTAGAATCATAATGAGATAATCATAATAATCCCTAACATCCTAACATTAGAAAAATTACATGGAATTATCATAGACATAGAAGTATATGAAATGATATCCATAGTAGATAGGGAGTTGTAATATGTCCATCTTGGTTGCAATGGTTCAATCCATATTCCAACTTGGTAGTCATGTATCACACTAATGACCATCTTGGTATTATGAGTTTCCTCCCCACAACATCTCAGTAGTCATGGTTCACTCTCATGGAAATCATAGTTGTCAATGTTCACTCCTAAGACCATATTATTCTATTTTCAGAGATAAAAATATATAACCAATGCAATGGAGGGATTTATAGGTCCCACCCAAATCGTAATGAAATTATACATAGATATGAAAATCATTTATGAACAATAAAATGATATCCAATGAAATTGAAAATGAATCATAATATGTAATAAAATATTAACCATTGGAAAAATATGTTGATTTAATTATCATTTTATCCAAATTATTACCTATGAAAAGAGGCATGTTTTAAAATCATATAACATTTGGAAGCGAAATGGGTTTCAAAAACATAACTCCATCAAAACAAAAACCATTAAATTATAATTTTAATGTAACCATTGAATAATTTCTCTAGAATGGAATGAGTAAACAATTGGATTTCATTATATATGGGAAATTTTTTTGAGATATAATTTAAAAACATTTCATTAAGAAAAAATCATTTCATCATTTAAAACACCATTTAAAATAGAAAAAAAATTAAAAACCTTTTTCATTGGAAATATCATTGGGAAACTTATAAAGGAAGAATTGAAGACAATAAATCATTTTTAATCCCATATTTCCTCTAAAATTATATTCATGAATCATTTGTAAGAATTTTTGGCATATTTTTTTAAATAGGATATTTGAAGTAAAATACATTTCTGAGTGAAGTGATAAATATTGTAATATTTTTCCAAATAACATTTTATTGATTATATTATGTACCATGTATAGGGAGAATTGATATAATAATTGGATTTAACCTGAATTAAACAAGGATAAAGATTATCATGTGTTATCTTGAGATTTAGATCATAAGATTTCAACAATTAATGAATATTCATAAACAATCTAGATAAAGGAAGAGATTTTTTCACAAATATCTTACCACATAGTAACATAGTAAAATAATGTATGTGTAATTAAATTAAATTAATTGAGGTTTAAAATAGCTGGAAAATAATGATATTGAATATATTACATATATAACAGAATTATATAGTCTTATAAAAAATATGTAGGTGCATAATACTAGAAAAGTCTCAAGGAAGGAAAATTGAGACAAAACGTTCATTCCGATTTGGTAAGTTTTGAGACTAAATCACTAGGAAATAAGGATAATATAATTGATATGTTAATACCCATAATTATATGTATAAAATAAATATAATAATTTCATGGGATGTATATACACCCCCAAATGTATGTGATAGGTGAATACGGAATGTATCTCATGGAAATAAAAAAGTGAGCTGAAATACCCTTTATTTCAGTATTGAGTCTAATCATACTCATTAAAACCTCGTGTATAGAAAATATATGTTATGTATACATCTAGAAAGAACAATATTATTATATCTAATTAGATATATGTTTTTACGACTTTATATTACCCAGTCATTTATATTTTTTGTTAATGTTTCAAGTCCTATAATATCCACATTGATATTCAAATGTGTCTTAATTTTTAATATCATTGGTCCTTATACATACATCATTATTTTGAAAATATAAAAAATTATATAAATATAATTTATATATAGTACATGGGAATTATAATAATCTATTTAATATAGATGTTTGAAATGGAATTCACCATTTATAGAGATATTAGGTCGTACAAATGCAAGATTTGTTTTTCTAATTAATATTTGTAATTAATGAAATATTATAAATAATATATATGTATAAACAAAATTAATAAAGTTATATTGTTATATAATCTATATAATATTTTTTCACTCAATACATCTTTATTTCATTCCATGTAGTGTGTGAACAAATCACATCACTTAATGGAGGTAGAAGTCCACACATCATCAAACAAAGTTATCATATTAATAGAAGACTAAATGCATAATGTGATGTGTTATGAGTTAACTACAAAATCCAACAAAAAATATAACATATATCATATATAAATAGTGTTTCTATCATAATTCCCATCAATGAATGGTGTTAATTGATAAACATTCCGTAATTGTTTCGTGGGGTGGTAGTTTGCTATAAACATAAACTATATATGTGTTACCCATTGACTGGATCTATGTGTAAATGTATTTTAAACCCTTATTATATAAATATCAATTAATTGAGGATAACTTTTTTATTATATAATTATAGGATAATGAGATTTTAGGTAGTGGAGAATGAAAATAAAAGTAATGATTCTGAGAAATGAACTTAACTCTTTGTCTGGTAACGCATTTATGGTTGCTGAAAAAGGCTTCTTGGATGGATTTTTGAAAAATGGATACATAAAAGAGGAATATAGGGTGTTTTTTTGGAATTTGATTTTCATTATAATTGTCAAACATATATGGTTTTTGTGATTTGAAGAAGAGGTAGTTGTGGTGGTATTTTTTGGAAGGGATGGGAAAATCATGGAATTCTTGAAAAATGTTAGGTGTACCCATGTTTTAATATAAAAATGAAATAGAAAACCAAAAATACTAAAAAGTGGATTTTTTTAGGGCTACAAAATGTCTATATACTGGATTTTGTAATATTCTTTATGTCATTTGGGCCCCTATGTTTGTGGTTTATTTAATTATTATGATTAATTTACCCTAAATCACAGTAAATATTCATAATCACATTCACTTATCATTTTGGTAAAAAATTATGATTACCTTATTAGATGATAAATATAAATTTATTTTAAAATAGTTTATTATCATTTCTCATAATTCACTACACATAAATAGAAATTGTAATTTTAATTCTAATCTTCTGAACATAGTGAGAATGTTGGATAATAGAGTGCAATTGTTATGATGTTTAGTATGATTTTAAATATTAGTTAAATATAAAATCATTCAAAAATACCTAAAATTTATTAATAGATGCATAATTTAACAAATGTAAATCTAAAACAAATATATAATAATATTTAACTATATAATACATATATGGAAAAGTAATATTTTATTAAAATTAAGTATTTTTCATTATTCATAAAAAACTATTGTATCTTACACAAAAAAAGAAATTCAGCATAAATAAATGTTACATAATGAATTAAAAAATGATTTTTATTTTATAATAACTAATTTATAAAATTATATGTGATTACTTTTATTATTATTAATATATAGACATTAAAAAATCTATATTTGACAATGTAGTATTTTTAAATATACTATAAAATTTCCATAAAAATATCTGCCATTATTAGTATTTTATATATTCAACAACTATAAAACATATTTTAATGATATTAATTACTATTCATATTACTATGTATAACGGTTATGTTATAACTTTCTCATTAAGATATTTATAAAAAATTATTTGTAGAAACTCAATGATGAATGTAACATATGCGAAGTCAGTGTTTTATGTAATGTATTCCAATTTAGTGTTATTGAAAGTAACTTTTGACTTATTGTAATGAAATACATCATTTAAAATTCATTCATTAAGAAAAGGTCAATAAATATTCTGGTTTTACATCATATTTATCAAATAGTTACTAAATGATAAAAATACATGATAATATATTGAATAAGCATTGGAGAATAATATTTATGATTGTTATAGAAATATGGATTAAATGATATCATAAACAAAAGAATAATCCTAAATAATCCGGATAAATATTGAGATCATTGTAATAAACACTTACCCCATGAAAACACTGAGTCAAACTACACATTTAAGAATATGACTGTTTATGAAGGATAAAATACCATGAAATTAATGATATTTATAATATATCATTTAAATTGGTAGTGAGTACTATTCTTATATTAATATAGGTTTAAAACATGTCATGTGTCTTAAATACAGAAAATTGAGAAAAAAAATACTTTAACAATTTAGTAACTTTTGAATAGTAAACCCCATGAACAGGGGATCATAAAATGATTAAGAAAATACCCATAAATGTAAGGGTAGTAATCATGTAATATTTACATTGACTGTATATTGATAATAATAAATATATAGGTGGTTAATAAATCAAATATATTATAGAAATAAAATTGAGATGGGAAAACGCCTACAAAGTTTCTCACCTCTCAATGTACTCGTTAAAACACCAATTTAATAAGTGTAATATTATTATTAATATAGCACATTACCATGTTGAAATTTATAATACCATATATAATTTCATTATGACATTATATTACTCATTTAAAAAAAATTCCATGTAAATGTTATGTTTCTGGTAATATAATAATTGTTTTTCATAGATGTTGTGGCATAATATTATCGATCCACTTACATAGGTCCTGATTTATTTAAATAAACAATGTTAAAAGTTATATAAATTTCCTATTTATTCATTATATATATATTTATAAAAATCTAAAAAACATTGATTTATAAAATTTAATAGAACACAATGGAGACGGTAGGCCATACCTACACATGAAGGTTGTTTCTATATAATTTTCTTTTTGAATGAAAGAAAGTAAAAGAATATATTTATATATATAAATAATATAATCACTATTCAATTATTCTGTAATATTTAGTATATATTACTAGTAAAAACATCATTATTACACTCCCTTTCAATTATGAACACATATAATTTCTTTGAGGAGAAGATAATCCACACACCCACAAATGAAGTTCTAATATTTAGCAAAAATGTAAAGATTGATGGGATATGTTATATAAAAATTTAAAAAGTATAAAAAATAAAAATAATCATTCATAACATCCAAAAAGATTATTTTCATCATAATTATTCAATATGAGATGTGGTAAAGGAAAAATAAATGACAACCGTTGGCGATGTAGTAGTGCGTCGTAAAAACGAATGATATAATTGTTACATATACAATGGAATTGAGTGGAGGTGTTGCATAAAAAGATAAAATTAAAATTGATCAGAATATATTTTATACTTAGGTAATTAAATGTTTATTTAATAATAATATTCTTGGTGTCTGAGAATGAATATAGTACAAAAGTGCTAGTAGAATGATGGTATATATTCTTTTTATAACAACTGTTGGTTTTCACCAACATGCTTCCTTGGATGAAAATAATCAAAAATATGTTATTATATTATTAATTTTTTGATTATTTGAGGATATATTGATATTTTATGGCTCATCATAAGGTATTTATAAATGTATATAAGTAAATGGTGAGTGTTGTTTTATAGTGGTGGAGATGTGACATTCTAGTAAATATTAAACGGAAAACACTATTGGAAGATCTCCCTTGAAATATGTGGCACCAAAAACTGTACATTTTCTATAAAATAGGATAATAGTTAAAAATATTTCTTCATGATTGCCTTTAGATATATTTATAGGACATTTTATAACCTAAGTTAATGTTAACCTAGTATGTAATCAAGATCCTACCTTAATCATTATAATTAATTTTAGTTACATTCACTGTTATTTTTTTAGTCAAGAAATATGTTGACCTTATTAGAAAGTATATATTATTATGATTCCTATTATGGATTCCATTTTTCCAAACTATAATCACATTAGTGAAGGATATTAATTTCAAAATAATCTCACTATAATGTCCTAACAATGGATTTTATATGATTAATTAGTTAAAAGTTTGAAATATTTTCATTGAGAGTTTCAATGTGAAATATTTAAAAATTAACAAAATTGAAATAATTTATAAATAAAATTTATCTAAAAAAATATTGTAAATAATATTAATTTATAATTTAACAACTTATATAATGTCGATGAAAAATAATTTTTGTTTTAAAAATCAAAATTTTCTATTATACATACAAAAATAATATTTTCTAATAAAATATAAAAATTTCAACTAAATATAATTTTGAAATTATGAAATAAAAAATTAATTTTTTATCATAGAAAATATCAATTTTTTACTAATATTTTTTACTATTCACTAACGTAATAAAAATCTGTCCATATTGGAATATGGTATTCTAAAAAAATAAATATCGTATGATATAATATAATCTTTATTAAAATATATTTAATAGGAAAAAATTAATTGTATTTTAAAATATTTATTTCTTTTTATATTACTATATTAAATGTTTATATAATAGGTATCTATTTTAAATAATTATATTAATAAATTTTCTTTGTGTAAAAACATATTGTTGTGTGTAATGAAAGGAAATCGAATATATAGTGTAGCACAGACTTATCATGGTGATAAATATAATTTATTCTTATCTTCCTGTTGTGTGAATTTATAGACATTAAGGAAAATTACATTTTTTAAATGTTCATAAAAAATCAACGTGTAACAAAAATTATATATTCATTCAAAAACAATTATTTATTCCTAAAATAAAATACAATCTTATTCAAAAAAATATGCATTTTTTTATCATATACTTTTCGAAAAATATATAGTTATCTTCATTGAAAATAACATTAATCCTTGAAACAAAATATATATATTTCAAACTATTTGGGATCTATATGATAAATCACATGCTTAAAAAATATAATAAAAAATTATCACCTCTACATAAAAGATTATATACAACCTAAATGTCATAATTAACATTATAATTTAATTACTAAATTTCGAATTCAATATTCCTTAAATTAGTTTTACACATCTCAAATGTAAGGGTTTCACGGACCTCAATCATCTATCAGAAAAAAATAAATTTTAACTAAATTACTAACATAAAAACTCTAGAAAGGGATATATATTCAATTAAAAATGATATAAACATTATACCTATCCACAAATGGTACATCACATTATCCCACATTACTAAATCTTATAATTAGTTTTTAGAGGATATATCCTCCCATTCATCATAATTTTTCCAAAAATAAAATTTTATTTAAATAATGAATTGTTCGTTATGATTTTCTACCCATAAATATTGTAGTAATCTAATCCATAATACACTAGTGAATATTGTGTTAATACCAAATATAACCCATTTAGAGTCATTATGATTATTTGAATCTATTCTATAATAATATACACATTTTATGTATGTAGATACTGATTTCATTTCAAGAAAACCACACATACATTGTTCGCCCAAAATTTCAAGATGTAATGAGAATCTTAGAGTTGAAGACCTAGACCCTAATTCTACTTAATGTTCCCCTAGCTCGGTGGGCCACATAGACTCAAGTGCATCTTCCCAAATGCCATAGGCTTCTGACTAGTAGTGGGGGCCAAGGGTGTGTCTGTGGGAAACTATTCCCTCATTAGCAGTGTGTATGACATCAAAAGGGATATAAATGAATAGTAATCCATGGAAGCAATATAATCTAATATTGAAAGAAAACTAATTCAATACATAAACAAGATTAATAATATCTATATCAACTAGAAAAATTTTGATGTAGTGTCCTGTCACTAGAGAACATGTAATCATGGATATAAGACAATAAGAATAACATGTTTTACAAGGTAAAGGAAAACAATGTATCCTCCAAGCTTACCGTTATCTTACTCGGTCATCTGCAACCATGCATAATTTTATTAGCGCACAGTCATGTATTGGAAGTTAGTTGGTTCCCTTTAGTAATACATGTCACCATGTAATCTACTATGGGTACCTAACATTTTCCAAAGAGGGTCTCAAAGAAATCCTAGTGGGCCACCACTGAATGGGGTATATAACACGACGAAGGCTTAATGGAATACAGAAGTGTGCATGCATATATATAAAGTAAATAATGTTGTAAAAAATTACTAAATTACTAAGTACCTACTTAATCCCTTGGAAAGTGTCTTAATATATAACCAGTTCATTAATTATTCTATTTCCATTTAATTTAAAATGTCACCTAAGGAATATCCAACACCGATACCCCATTGTAATAGTATAAGTAGTGAATGTCCCATGACGTAACTAGGAAACCCGACAATAATATCCAGTGAGGGAGTTATGGGGTTAAAACCAAGGTAACATAAACACAGGGAAAGCTAACTAAGTAGTATCTTAGTCTATATAGGTGGTAAGAGTTTAATCCTATGATAATAATCCAAGGTATTCCCCAATAAGGCTTATACTATGTCCAAGGAGATCGACCATTTTAAAACTGGGCTATGCCAACATAGGGTCCTTTGGGGTTTAACCATGGTACCTACTCAATAGATTTGGATCAATGGAGTGTATCCAAGGTATCATATAATAATGAAAGGGATCCAATAATACTATATTAGGGATCCAAGGAATCGAACTGAACCAGAGACTAGGTTGGTATCAACAAAAGAAACTGTATCCTTGAATCAAAATGGGGTTGTCGAGACCCAAGGTATTCACATATTATAATCCAAGGCAATCATGAGTCATTCCATTCCTATTTTATATTGTAATAATGTAATAATTAATTTCGATAAATTCATTCGTTCCATTAGTGTAGATAGGTCATGTAGTGTTGAAAACATTGGTCTGAGCCTTGTCTTCCAATACTGTCGACAGTCCAAGTAGTGTTGCAACCATTTAATCAATTGTTATTTAGTCATTAAGGTTTATTCTATTACAGAGGTTCAATCATGTACATTCCATAAAAATGAAAAGTGGTTCTATAGACATTTATCATTTTATCAAACTCTTTCGATAAGGCCAAGTAATATACATTGTATACATTCCATTTTACATTTCATATGTCACATTTAACAGAAATTTGTAAGCACATACCTAAGGCAGGTCAAGTGGTGGACATACATAGTACGTTCCATTATGAAATTATTAGTAATAATAAGTCATTTATGATAAGATTTTTCATTTTTAGAATGGTCAATAAAATGAACACCTCAATGGTGGATCAAATGTACTGATACTCTAAAAACCAATTATGGAATAACCTTTAGCATGAGCCAGGTTGAGTTGTTGGTGAAACTACTAAAAACTAATCACATATTTTGAAAGAGAATAACCATACGATTCTTACATGTATAATAATGTTATGTTAATTTATGAAATTGTTTCCCTTGAAAATTTTGGTCCCTACATGAACATTCTAAAAAAATGAACATTTAGGGATGAGTTAAAGACCACCCACCATAGGTTTGTATGATCCTAGTCCTCCAGTATCAAACCTAGATTTTCTCTATATCAGATTTGACATAAGAAAATGAAAAAACTACACACATGGAGTTTTCTATGTCAAGAGTGAAAGAGAAGAAGAATGGATAAAGTGCACTCGATTAATTTCTATTGCACATCCAACGTGATGAATGAAATCTCGATCAAATGTATGATGAAGATTATATCTTGACTCCAAGATTTAATCATCAAAAACCACAATATTGAGATATAATTTGTTTAATCCCGCATAAAATCATAATTTGGAGGAAGGGGAGGATAAATAGATCATTAAAGGTGTGTAGTTCATTTTACACATTTTTTAGCCTTGGAACGCATTCTAAAACCATGAAAAACCCATGGAGATGGTTCATCCCTACCTTGAAAAAATTGGTGTTTGTATTGTTTGGCTGCATGACCATATTCAAGAAATGCAAGGTTCCACTATCTAGAAAAACACAATATGAATGGTTAGTAAAACTATGCTCCAACCATGGGTAAACTTTGGAACTAGTCCTGTTTTCAAAAAAAGGCGTTATGATCCCCAAACATGCCCCGAACACCCTCACAACCATTTCTAACTCATTAGGAGTCCATATTAGTTTAGATAAAAATATATAGATTGAAAAATAAAGGATCCCCACCTAAGTGAAAAACTGGGTTCTTATAGACTTCCCCCCTTAAGAGAACTCACTCCATGAGTTCCCCTTCCATTGGTAAGGAAACTATTTCTGAGAAAAAATATGACAACTAAGAATATGCATCTTCATTCCTATCCCAAGTATCATATTGTACTCAGTTGTGCTTCTAAATCACTTGTACGAGAGGGAAGGAATTACCAGAGAGAGCCTTCATGCTTCGGTCAACGATGCATACTAGATACTCCTCAATGGTAGAATTGGAATCTAACTAAACTTCTTCGAGATCGAAGATTTGAGATGGATCAACATGATATTATTGATGTTGTAAGACATGAAAGACGTTGTGCATGGAACGATACCTATGAATTAGTATTAATTGATTTGATATTATCCCAACTCTCTCTAGAATTTCAAATGGCCCGGCGTAACGTGGTGACATCATTCCTGAAATCTATTTTCATCTAAGCCCTTGTCTGGTTGATACCCAAATAAAAACATAATCCCCAACCTCGATCTAAAGAGGACATCGACAAAGATCGGAATTAGGTTTTTCTATATAATAAGTAGTATTCATGCATTTTATGATTAGTTGGACCTATTCCAAAGTATCCTGAATGATTAGAGGACTTAGTAGAGCTGCCTCACATGTATCTATCTACCACAAGGGTGAATGACATGGACAACCATATAAGGCCTCAAAAGGAGCCATCTGAATCATTAAAAACAAACTGTAATTATAAGAGAACTTGACGAGATGGATATGCTTCTTCCAAGAACCGATGAAATTATGGACACATGCTCAAAGAATGACCCCTAAAACATGTATTGTCCATTATGATTTTTTCCATCAGTCTAAGGGTGCACACTTGTGCTTACATGGACTTGAGTTACCATAGATTTATCTAAACCCTGTCAGAACCTTGATGTGAAACATGAATCCCTATCGGAAACAATAGTACAAGGAACCTCGTATAGTCGTAAGATCTCACCAACATATTATCTTCCCAACTGATCAACTAACAAACTATCATGAATATGAATGAAATTGGATGATTTCATTAGTTGGTCAGTGACCAACCAGATATCATCACTACCCCTCAGCGACCAAGGTAATCCAACTGTTAAATCCATATAAACATATTCCCATATTTATTCGAAGACTGGATGTGTCTGTAATAATACTACAAGTCTCTGGTACTCAGATTTCAACTGTTGATTGGTGGAACACCTAGTGATGAAGCCTGCAATCGGAAATTTCATCCCTGGCCACCAATACTAGCATCAATTATCTTGACAGATCATCGAGAATTTTGGATGAACTTCCCACTAGGAAATGTGGGACTCCTTCATCAACTCCTCTCTCATAACTACAGGAACCCAGATACGTCCACATAGATGCCGGATGTCATCTATATCCACAAACCAATCCAGAGGTGGGTTATCTCTTGATATACTCTCACAATATCAAAACCATCAGGATATGAAAACTTCATACTCTTCACCATATCATGGAAAAAAGAAGAAACTATTAAGGTGGAGAGCTAAGATAACTCATGACTATTTTGATACTCTAGATGAAGTTCAAAAAATAGGGATATTAACTTCCATTCATCACTGGATTCTTGTCCGGCCTACTATTGGGTTTTATTGACTTAGTGTATCTACAACCACATTGCTTTTTTCATGCTTATAGGCAAGCTCAAAATCAATGGATTGTAGATATTTAACCCATCATCATTGTCACAGGTTAAGGTAATGCAAAGAGATGATATAATTGAGGATATTCTGATTTATATACACCACATAGAGCTCTTCCATCAAATATTTCTCCACCAATGTATGACATAGAAAATAGATGTTAGATCGAGGTTGTGCATCAGGTAATTTTTCTTGTGAGCCTCAACTACGGAGATCTGTACGCAGTTACATTATCTTCCTAGAACAACATTGTTCCTAGGTCAATGAATGATTCATCACAAAAGACAATATAACATTGACCAGGTTTATGATTAATTAGAATAGGTTCCGAGACAAGCATCCATGTATTCTCCTGATTGTTTTTCTCGAATTATTCTGACCAAAGTAACATCACATCTTTCTTTCTAAGCCTGGTAAGAGGTGATTAATGATGCTATATGTCTTGATTGAGGCACTGGTAATATCAATCTAGACCTAAGAAACTCTTTATACCAAACACATTATTGGGATTCTCCCAGGAAATAATAGAACTAACTTTTTTAGGGTCAATAGATACTCAGGATTCTGAAATAATATGGCCCAAGGAGTGTACCTCATCATTTCAAAAGTAACATTTATCATGCTTGGCAAAAAGATGATGCTCTCTCAGTGTAATTAGAATGATCTGAAGTAGTTTGGCATGGTTGTTATGAGTTCGGGAATTATGTAAAACACAATGACCACATCAAATGAGTTAAAATAGGGATATAATACATTATTCATAAAATCCATGAAAACATCTGGTGTGTTTGTTTGACCAAATGACATTAAAATATACTCCTACAGACAATACCTACTACATAATGTTTTAGAATGTATGTCTGGTGGTCTAATTCTCACTTGATGATAACCAGATTTCAAGTCGATCTTAGAGAAAAAATTTGCTCATCAGAGCTGGTCAAAGAGAACATCTATACGAGGAAGTGGATACCAGTTCTTGACTGTTAGTTGGTTCAAACTTTTGTAATCCATGAATAAACATATAGATTCATCTTCCTTCATAGAAAAATAACAGCTGATCCCTTAAAGGATGTACTAGTTGTGCCGTATAAAGCATTTGGCCTTTAAGTCCTCTATCTTCCTCTTGAGCACCTGATGCTCAGTAGGTTCCATCCTGTAGGGAGGAATGGACATAGGGGAAGCTCCCAGAACAAGAACAATTGTAAACTCAACCACTCTATTAGGAGGTAATTTATATAAGTAACTTGGAAAGGCTTCTATGAAATAATCATCTTCAGTAGGGAAAACAAGTGGAATCAAACAATGATCCTCCTTGAAATTATTTTCAATCTAAGCAGTCACATCATCTAGACCATAATGCTTTGGTATTACCCTCCCATACTGGACAACCCACTCACCATATAATGGATAACTATAAACATCTATTGAGGTAAAAGAAACCCTTAGACGATAACAATCTAAAAATGCATGAATGTGGACTAACCATTCAATCCCAAGGATGACAACAAAGCCCGTCATATCGAGTAAAAAGATATTCCTACGGAATGGGTCACAACATACCTTGATGGTACATTCCCTACAATGGATTATTCCCTCCATCCGTATTCACAACAGTGTATCGTGGGTCATTACACCATAGTGAGACTTTATCTCTTTTCCAATATTTTCTTTGATAGATACATAAATAAAAGAGTTTGAAGAACCTATAGTAAAAAAAGAAGAGATAATGGTATATGATACTAGAATAGTTCCTCGTACTATATATGGTTCTACAACATGAGCCTCATGCATCTGCAGTAAAGCATGCAACTGACCTAATCCACAGCCTAGTGCAACAGATGGACTTCCACAGTCATGACTACTCTGTTGGCGCTCCTGGTGATCATGTATCTAACTACAATGACCACAACCTCCTCTTCGACCTGAACTACTAGTTTCACTCCAACTCCACACCTATCACGGAACAAAATAACTCGCTCATAAAGGTGGAGATGAAGCTGATCAATTTCCACACGAAGATGGTGGAAATGACCTAAAAATCACATTTGAGGACCCATATGACCATAAGTCCGACACTACATCTGGAATATATCACACATGGTCTTCATAGGCCCTACTTTTCCAAATGGGTGACACACTACATAGCTATAGAACTGGATACTCTATCTACCATTTACCGGAAAAAAAATCCTCAAGGTAACGTTTCCTTTCACTTGATGAACTACTCGCCTGACGGGGCACTCTTCCTTTAAACCTTGTACATGCTCCCTTTCGTGGGTTACACATAGTGATATGGTCTTGATCAACTATTTCATATAATGTAATATGGTGAAAGACATTCACCACAGATCAGATGGCATACTAAAACCCATCCTTAAAATTTCTAGCATGTGAAATCTCATCACCTTCTAGAAGTGGTGAAAAGCCCTATAAATCATTGAAATGTTCTCAATAATCCATAACTGGAATAGATACATGATATAGGTGCATATACTCTCTAGCTCTATCATATTGATGTGAATTGGGAAAGAATTGATCATATAAAGCAGTCTGGAAGTCATCCCATAACATGCCCTGATGAAATCCGGCATGGGTGACAACATCCCACCAACGCTCGGCCGAATCCAGATGCATGTATATTGTATGCTTGACTCGTAACTCTGGAATAATTTCTAAATTCTAAAATATAGGCTTCATTGCTTCTAGAAATGAATCAACAGCCTACGAGCCACCATCCCCATGAAAAAGTTGGAGGTTTCCACTGCTGGAAGACGTTGGTCAGATCCTTTATCTTAGGTGAAAACTGTGGAGCACCCATCATGGACTGCATCATACATATGATACTATCACAGACTTGGGAATTAGTGCCCAGACTAGTTATAGCAGGCAGGGCCTCCACTGGCACTCTTATAAGTAATATTGGTGGCTCATGGACCACCAAATATGCAGCATGATCTTCACCACCCTCTTGTAAAACGACACAAGGATGACACAGTGACATTGGTCTAAAAATTCCATGAACACATCTTAGAACAAGATTAGGATCATAAGATAGAAACTATGGTAGAAACATAGCATAAAAAACTCACTACCCAAGTCATACTACTAAAACAACCCTCTTAGATGACTATATATCGGTAAGTTCTGAAGTATACGTTTCATGTTACATTGAAATTAATTCTTAGATTCACTATTATACCTATCATAAACATGAAAATGCTAGTTAAGGATGTTAAAACACATCCTTTTTTAATTAAATATTCATATTATAATGGATATTCATTTCCAATGAATTAGTGACCATAAACCCATCACCAAAAACAACACTCATTTACTTATAGCATAATGGATTGAAAAGGTGAATTACTCATTCCAACCCATGAGGGATCATGAACCTCATTAATTTAGATATGAAATCACTAAATAATAGTTAAAGTAATACAAGTACATGAAACAATCACAATATCAATAAACAATCAAAGACATATCAAGGAACGCAATGTAGTGAAATGCACATATATGGAATGGAAATATGCATGGCACATGAATTCTAATTTCTGATAACGATTCATGTAAAAGTACTCATTTACCTCATATCATTGGGCCCATGATGAAATAAATTCCAAATGAGTAATAATCAACCACAACACACAACATGTGATTCAATCAATGGTAAAATCAAATCAACTGTAAATGGAAAAATAGAACAACAATTGCATTATGGTTAACTTTTCATTTACCCCAAACATGGGTTCAAGACGCCCATTATTGACTTATGACCAAGTGACAAGTGTTCCTATTCTCAAATTTGTTGTCTCCAAATAGTCATGAATGAAAAGAAACCAGCCTATGATTCAATATTTTGACGACTTGGACCCATATGCAACTTAAGGGGGCACAAGAATGGTGGTCCACATGCCCTCAAGCGCATCTTCACAAACATCAAAGGAATCCGACTAGCATCAATGGCCTATGTTGTGTCTATGAGAAGAATATGACCTCATTAGTAGAGTGTAGCACAATAAATGTAATATAAATAAATAGTGGAAGGAAATTGATGAAATAAATAATCAAGATTAATAATAACTATATCAACTAAAATAGTGTTGATATAATTTCAAGTCACTAGAAAACGAGAATGCATGGATACAGAGAATTGGGCATAACATGTTCCATAAGGTAATAGAAAACGAAGTATACTCCAAGCATCATGAGATCCTACTCGATCATCTGTTATCAAGTTCCATCCTATCAGCAGACAATCATGTACTAGAAGATACATGCTTCCCTTTGTCAACCCCTACAACCATGTAATCTACTCTGGGTAAAAAACAGTTTTTGGTCAGGGTGTGAGATAAATATAATTGGGCCACCACCAATGGTGTCTGTAACATCCACCCCTTGTAATGTAATATAGAAGTGTGGAATAATGTATAAATAATGTAACGAAAGAAATAAAAATAACTAAATAAACAAGTGCCTGTTTTAGCACTGATTGATGTCTGAACATGTAATCAATTTTTTAAATAATCAATTACCATTTAATTTTAATAGGTCATGTGAGGCATAGAAAAAACTAACAACACCTCGTGATAGTATAAGTAGTGAAGGTCCCAAGGCGTAACATGGGAACTTCAAAAAAATTTCTAGTGGTGGAGTTTTAGTGTAAAAACTAAGGTAATGTAAACTCACAAAAAGATATATCAATAGTATATGAGTCTAGATATGGTGTAAGAGAGTAATCCACATAGCGTAATCCAAGTCATTCAACCATAAGGCAGCTATAGAGTCCATGATGATTGAAAAAGCTAAAACCGGGATATGAAAAGGCAAGGCCATATGCGCTTCAACCATGGATCCTACTAGTCAGTGCTGGATCCACGGAGTGTATATGTCGTATCTTGTAATAAGGAAAGAGACCCAATGGTAGTATACAAGGCATCCTAGGAATAGAAAAAACCAGAGTCTAGTTGTCTATCAACCTAAACAAACAATATCCTTGAATCAGAATGTGGTTCCCAACCCCCAAGGTACTCTCCACTCAGAATCCAAAGAGAGATCGAGTTAATCCATTCCAACTTGATATTTTAATCCTACAATAATTAGTTTGGTACAATTCCATCCTTTCATTAGTGTGGATGGTTATTTTAGAGTTAAAACTATTGGTCCAAGCATTGTATTCCATTTGAGTGGATATGTCAAATAGTTTTGAAACCATTTAATCATGTCTCCATTAGTCATTAAGGCTTATAAAATTATCATGTTTTACTCTGCTACCTTTAATCAACTTGGAAAGGCTTGGTATGGACATGTAACCCTTAACCATTCTCTTTTGAAAAGGACATGATATATACACAGTATACTTTGAATTTTACATTTCAACTTTCACATTTAATGAACATTTTTATGCACTTACCTTAGGCAGGTCAAGTGGTGAGCATAAATGTTACATTCCATTATGAAATTCTAAATAATAACAATTCATTTATGATAATAAGACTCATATTTAGAATGTTCATGAAAAGAAACACCTGAACTGTTGGTCAAACGTTCTGAAACACTAAAACCCCATTTATGGAATAAACATGAACATGTGGATGATTCAGTTTTGGGTGAGACCACTAAAAACTGATCAAATATTTGTAAAGAGCATAACCATGTGATTCTAACAAGTATAGTAATGTAATGAAAATTTAAGAAACGTTTTCCAATGATACTGGTGGGCCCCACCCGAACATTCCAAAAACAAAAAACATTCATAGATGAGTTATAAACGACCCACTTTAGGGTCGTATGATATTTCTCCACCGGTATCCACACTCGAGTTTCCTTAGATTAGTGTAGATCTATGAAAAGGTCCAAAAAAGCTCACACGAATATATCTAGGTCGAGACTAAAAGAGAAGAAAAATGGATAAAGGGACTCTAGTGCATATCGTTGCACATCCAACGTGTTGAACGGAAGCTCGATCGGATACCGGGTGAGGAAGATCTCTTGAATCCCTGATTTGACCTTCAAAACCCCCAAAATTTAGAGATAATGGGTCAGTCCCACATAAACATAGATTATGGTGGAAGGGGAAGGATTAATATATCATTGAGGGTGTTTGGGTCATTTTACAAATATTTTTTTCCTGCGCATGGTTTTTTTGCTCTGTTTTTCATACAATGCGCTAACTATGAGAGATGGTTCTACCCAACCAATAGAAAAGTGTGTTCACAATGTTTTACTAATGGCCATGCACAAGCTGTGGGAGGTGCCAGTGTCCGGAAAAACCCAATCCACAATGTTAGGAAAACCATGCGCAAACCATGTAACTTGTCCTATTTTTCCAAAGAGAGGTGTTCTAATCCCCAAAAAGCACTGAAAACCCTCATAACCTTTTATAACTCATTAGTAATTCATATTACGTCCAAGTTAAATATTTAGATCCAATATTAAAAGATTTATACCTGAGAGAAAAATTGGGTTCTTACATTAGAGTTATCCCTAATTTTGTTATCGAATTTTTCTATTCCTAATCTCTAAAGTTATCTAATCATTAGTTATGGTACCAACTATATGGACCTGGACATATACAATCCATAAATTGTGTCTGTGCATATGAATTTAGATTTATCATCTATATATTTATTTTATGTTCATTTTATTTGAGAATTTCTTCTTTACTTATATAAATTTATATTTAACAAAAATATGGAATTATATTAATAGTATATATTATATATATTAAAAAATCATTATGATGTAATGATTCATCCTTTCATGACACATTATACCTTTTTTTATTTCATCATTTTCAAATTCTAGTATTAATGAATTTTAGAATAAATTTCCAAAACGTTTTATGAGAATCCATGTAAAGATAATTTAAGAATAAATAAATACACTTATTGATACTTGAATACATATAATAAATAATATTTTTAAATTTTTTTTTTGAGAAAATAAATTATTTTTTTGTCCCCAATTTTATCTACATCAATATTTATCTCTTCTAATAAAACATTTCATATAAAATGAAACATAAAAAATAAACATAACAAATTGTTTTTTATATGACGAGAAGTTCGTGAAATAGTTTTGACAACATTTTTCATTTCCCATTTATAATGTATAATATACAATCCTCTAATCAATGCCTTATTATCTTACCTTTCCAAATCATATTATTTTCTGAATAAACCATGTAAAAAATTAAAAAAAATGTAACAAAAGATTTCATTTCCATGTCACAATTACAACTACTCATAAAAATATAGTATCATACCAAGTATATTATAAAAATACATTTGTAGAAAATGATACACAATTTTCATTATCCCATTACCTTAACGATTATAGATCTATATCTGTCTCAACTAAATTGATAACCCATATAGGGAAAATCCTTCTAATAGAGAAAAATATGGCTCTCCCCATATTAATTAATATATCAAGAAGAAAAACTTAATTATTTTATATTTTATCATTCATTCCCACCACTATACATATAAAAATACCTCTTTCCCACTATATGAAAATATTTACGAATGTTGTAGAAATATATTCCATTTGAATCTTATTTTTGAAAATAACTATAATAAGATGAATGTGGTTTTTTCATTGATGAAAATATTAAATCATTTAATGGAATAAATGAAAAAAATAACAATTATTATGGTGGGAAAAGTTTTTGATGTACTAGAATATAAAATAAAACATTTATTTATCAATTCTTCATATCATTCAATATTATATTTGTTAAATATTTAATAATTAAAATATATAATTACAAATAAAATATATTTAATAATTTCTTTACTATAATATTAATACATCTATAAAATATTTTTATGAATACGATCCAAAAAATGGAATTATTTAAAAAAATAAGTAATGAACACATTTAAAATAATTTTTTCATGTAATATGTCCTATGATTCAATTCAAAATCATCAATTACATTATAGATAATCCTAAATAATAATACAATGTTAATTATACACATTAATATGCAAACATTTCTATTTTATTATTCCATTTATTTTATTTATAACCATGTTATATACCATTACATAATCAATTACATTCACATCAGATATTTGATGATATTTATATTATATGTCTAATATCACATTTTTATGCTTACTATAGTGAAAGAGAAAATTATTAAATCATCACCAAAATAATTACATCTTTATAATTAGCACTTTTTACTTTAATTTTACTTTTAATACCCTTCCCTGAAATATTCTCATGAAAATTGGGCTTCATTTCAATAATAGAGACAGTATGTCATATAAAATATGGAGTTACATTAAAATTTTTTCAAAAATAATTATGGAATTATATAAATAATTATTTTATATTTATGAATTATTTTTATATAAAAAATCACATATTATTTTTTGCTTGCCCTTATTGTAACATCCCAGATAAATAATGAATATGAAAATTTTCATATATTCTAAAATATTTAAATTAAATATTTATTTTACCTTAAAAGGGTTTCTATGATTAATGTCATACCAGATATGCAACAATGGGTTTCTTCGAAATCTTATGTAGCACATAATGGTGAGTAAAACTGAAAAATAATATATTAATATTATTAATTTAAATGGTTGTTAATGCCTAGCCATTGTATTGGAGTAAAATAATTTAACTAACTAAAATATGATTATATATATTTGTATGACATTTTTACTTTTATCCAATAAATTTTAATGTCTGAAAATGTTAATGAATCCAATTTTATGCATAAATACTCTTATATTCTTTAAAAGGATGATTTACCGTCTTTTAATGGCGAACCCTATTTAAAAATAGTTTTTTCCCTTTTTATGTATTCTATTTGACAAAATAAAATTTATATTTAGAGTCAGGATATCCAAATTTAATTTGGGTAAATTGTTTGTATTTATCTGATAAAGACCATTTTTTAATGAATAGTGAAAATATTGTATTTTATTTCAATACTACCTTTTAATATAAATTATTTATATGGTTATATAATTATTGTTAAAAGGTTATAAAGTGTAATTATAATATATTTTGACCATTTAATCTAATTTTGGTTATTGTACATACTTTCACATTGAATTTGGATATAAACAAGTGTCAATATTTTTATAGTTATTATTTCTATAAAAACACATTTTTTGTTTTTTACACCAAGAATTAATATTAAATTAATTAATGAAACGTCTATATTTTGAATTTATTAAAATAATTTATTTTTAATTCATAATTTAAAATATATCTTTGGCTGAATTTTTGGTATTTTTCTAAAAACATCAATTTTTGATTAATAGTGAAAACACAGAGAAGTATTTGAAAAGATGACAATTTCATTTAAATGAAAATTACCACATATATGAATTGAACATTGAAAATCTGATATAAATGGTTATTATTAGTAAGTAAAATGTGGTTCAATAATATTAAAATAGTTTTTATTGAATAGTAACATATGACGTTTATTTACCGCAGCTAAATGTAAATAGGGTAATACACGGTAAAACAATATTATAATAATATAAAATTACGTTCACACATGTAATAAACTTATTGGATGTGTAATGGTCAACCAATATAATCCATGGATGAGACTTTTGGCCTTTGAAATCCAGTTAGTTAAAATAATGATATGGATATCGTTTTATTTAAAGTAAAAATAAATATATCATAAACATGTATTTTTTTGCTAAAACATTATTAATGAGGGATTATATAATTGATATATTTGACTATAAATATTAATTATAATCCTAAAAATATTTCCAATATCATGGTATTTTATTTATAAGTTTTTGACATCAAATAAATAAAATTATTTATGACATAATAATGATGTAGGGTGTACCTCATTAATGAATAATTTAACTATATTAGATTATTAAAATAAAAAAATACGTAAACATGTCTAATGTTTATTGGATGATTTTATTTATAAAATGAATAATCATATCTTCAAATTTAATGAGTTTAGGCTCTTTAGAAACCGAAAATCATTATATACTAAAATAATATTTTAAAACTTTCGAAAAGAACCCCTCATCCCCTTTATAAAAATCCCTCACCTCTAACCCATTACTCACACCTCTCAAGCCCCAAGGATCATCCAACATCTTCCAAAATAAGCTCTCAAGAACCCTCTCTTCCACATAAAATCCTTACCATCGTCATAATACACTTCAAGAAAGCTTTTTAGTTCAACCCAAATAGGGTTACCTGATTTAAAGGAAACATTTACTATTAAGTTATTTTCTTTTATTTTACTTATCCAACCCCTAATTTTTTTCCATTCCTTTAAAAAAATATAGTAACCTCAACATACTAGGTTTTTGTTATGATAATTATTAGAATTACACTTACACACACCTCAATCTAATGGGTAAAGATCATATTGTTTCTGTGGACAACGAACTACTGTCTCACGAAACGATGATTGTTTAATCTTCTCTTACCTCCTCTTATAGTGTCCATTATTATGGAACATTATTTATATATGAAATATATTATATTTATATATTCTCTTCACTTATGAATTTTTCATTTATATCATACCTTTCTGGTTTCCATAATGTGTAAAAGTGATAATTTCAATTGAGGATGTCCGGAAAACCACCCTCTCAAAGTGATATGACTCGTTAATTCCATATGTTTGATGTATAAAAGATAGAGTTAACAAAATTATATATTATATTATACAGTAAATATAATATAACTATGTATTATTGTCACAACCCATCCTCGAGGCTCATTCCGTGACTACCCCATGCCCGCCTCCCATAGGCCAGGGGCTGGCGACTAGCACCAAAGGTGTACATCCCGATAAAAGAGAAGCAATTGCCTTTATATAACGAACAAAACACATCAGAGTACACAAGCTGAAGTAAAACTAAGTAAACTTAGTACAAAAGTAAGTGCTTAAAAGTAAATGGGCCAGAATACAAACCCAACTGAAAGTGCAGTACAAAAATAAAGAAAGAAAAGCTGCAGTAAAGTAAACCAACAACCACTGAGTCGTCCTCCATATATCCCACATGAAGGGTGGGTACAAATGGTCTGCTCAGCTCCTTGGGTCCAGCCGTCCGCTCCGTGTACGTCCTTCCAAGTGTTCCATCTCTACGTATAGTCCCGCTCCACAAGACTCCACCACGATCAGTACTATCTATCATCCTTATCCAACACAATGTAGTGAGGGTATATCCCATGTAGGGGTGAGTATACGATACTCAGTAGGGTCCTCGTGACCCCCAAAGGTCTCCCAAAATCCACAAAGGATAAACCAGAATGGAAAGATACAAACACAAAGTATCAACCAACTATACATAGGTATATGACCATAAATATCCCTATGTCATCAATTCCATTTCGACTCCAACTCACGAGCCCAAGTTCAACCTCGTCCACACAAGACCTCACAACCCAGTCCACACAGGAAAGAAAGTCAATCATATTGGTGATAATGATTGAAAGAAAAGACTCAGCTCACACAGGTATACTACTCACGAATATTGGTAAAGATAATAGATGTAGCCTCTAAATCATCTCCCCTGCTGAACCCACGTAGGATCCAAGTCCAGAAGTCGTTGCTGCTGAACCCACATAGGATCCTAGTGCAGTAATCATCGTTGCTGATTCCACGTAGGATCCATGTACAATCGTCATTGCTGCTGAACCCACGGAGGATCCAAGTACAGTCGTGATCGCTACCGAACCTGCAGAGGATCCAAGTACAGTCTTCTTCACTGCCAAACTCACGTAGGATCCATGTACAGTCATCATCGTCGTTGCAGTCACATCCAGCTCTAGGATTCCCTCCCACAGCATGCTCGATTACCAAAGGGTCCACTCCTCGATTCAGAGCTCGATACATCAACTGTCATTAAGTCCAAAGTTGATGTGTCCCGTAGTTCTGTCCCACGTCATAGGGGAAAAACCATGAAAAACATGCCCAAGTCATGAAGAACAAGACAACCAAGCCATTTTCCTAAGGTACATGGCATGTAGGTAAGAGATACATATCGTGTCATCAGACATTGGGTACTGCCTGTGTGAAATGGACATGACGCAGGGCTGGTTATGTAGATAAGTAATTACATGGCGTGTGGTATGGTTACACACCATGTCCTAACCGCTAGGGTCGGTTCCATGTGCGCTGGCCATGTGGTGGAGTACATGCCCGTGTACTCCACCCCGTGTCCATGTAGTCCCAGAATACAAGCCGAGTCATCACAAAGCTTATTCTGCCATGGTGAAGGTAGTACACGCTATGCCTACTAGTCATGTGGTTCTGCCTGTGTCCGTGTATATTCCAGATTACACGTCATTCCACACGAAGCCTCTTCTGCATTTATATGAAGTGAATACGTGCTGTGTTACTTGGCCGTGTAATGCTGTTTGTGTCCGTGTATTTTCCCTGAATACACACCATGTCCATCAAACCCTCCTCTAACAAATAGTGTGGAGTGTACACGCCGTGTGTAAAGAGTCGCATGCCATGTGTTACTTTTCTAATGAACTAAACGGAATCCACAGTACGCTTGTACTACACGCTGTGTGCCTCTATAGTACACACAGTGTATTCTGGAATTTTTTCAGAAATGATGCCTCTGGCCAGCACGCCTCCCGAGTTGTATGTTCTTCTTTCCAATGATTTTATTTCTACAAATCTTCCGTTTCTAGGTCGCCCTGATGCTCTGAGGCTTTTTACGATGTTTTCGGGCATCTGACCAGCTCCAAAAACATAGCTTGATTCACCTCTCAAGAATGCTTGAATAACTCCACCTATTCACAAGAATGGCGGAGGAATCAGTCTGTGTTAGTTTGGTCTGGTCCCTTCCGCATTAGTCCAATAACAAGTGGTTTAAGAGGAACAACAACATGGAAGGAAAACCAATCACTACCCAAACCAAACACACCCCTACCTCGATATTCGATGTCATTCACCGGGCATCGCGAAAGATGGCATCGTGGGGCAAGGCTTCTCAAGCGATGTCAGGGTGCACCCGAGGGGGAAGCGATGTCTCCCCTTTTGTCATGGAGAGAAGAAGAAGATTGTGTGACATTGTTCTTCATGGAGTCGGTGCTCTACTTCGAAGAGGTGTCACTCTTCACGGAGGGGATGGCATTCTGCAACAAAGGGGGAGCTTCCTACTTATTTCACAATAAGTCTCTCTCTCAAAAACCTCACAAAACAATACAATTCCAAAATAAAATAAGGCCATCCCTTATTTTAATTAACCAATCCATGTATTTAAAAATACAAAATTCATATACTTAATTAATTAATGAAGGGTTTTAATTAATTAATTAATCTATGTGTTGGCATGCAATAAAGAGGGAGAGAGGGAGAGTTACTTAATTAAAGGGTGTTAACAAGTTTAAAGGGGGAGTATATGATAGTTATTGAAATGTGAAGGGTTGGGGCTCCTGTGGGCACCACCTCACATTTATCCTCACATGTGTAGTTAGGTTGCTAGTGGTTCCAACCCTAACTTCCCCATATTGGTTATAATAACATAAGATATAAAAATAAAATTTTCCCACAATTTTATTCTCCTCTCAATTAATCCACAAAAATTAACTTCTCATCATGTGAAAATGCATCTATGGTAAAAGTCCTCTTAAGAAATTATCGCCGCTTCAAGTTCTCCAGTGCCGTCCGATTTTAATTCAGAGCACTATTTCAAATGATAGAAACGCCCGCTCATTCGTTTACTGAACGTACCTGAGCTACGCTTCAGAAATTGATCACGGGAACACCGGGTCTCGGAATGAAGTGCCGTCAAAATCCATAGACTCGTAAATTTATGAAGTATTTAAGAAAAACAATTTCCTTGAAATTTATGTGTCTTTACATTACTCCCACACCAGGGATTTACATCCCCGTAAAGCTACATCATAAACTAGGAAAACAAATTAGGGTACTATGCACGCATCTGATACTCCTGATCCCATATAATCTCCTGTAGGTTATCATGCTTCCAACCCATGTGCACAAGAGGAATCGACTATCCACATAGGACCCACTCCAATAGATCCTCGATCTCGCCCTAGACCTCCGTAAAAGTCTCCCCATCATCGATGTCCAGCTCCCCGTGATCAATGATGTGCATCTGGTCAAGCATGTATCTCTTCATCTGAGATAAATGGAAGACATCGTGCACCCGGTGCAATTGAGGTGGAAGGGCCGGGCGGTAAGCCACCTCGCCTACCCCGCTAAGGACCTGAAATAGTCCGATGAAGCGCATAGATAACTTGCTACCCAGGCCAAATCTTCGTAATCCATGTCAAGGTGAGACCCGTAAGAAAACTTGGTCACCATCCTCAAACTCTAGTAGCCTCCCCCTCCTATCATCATAGGACTTTTGTCTTCTCTGTGTAGTCCTCATCCGCTCCTAGATGATCTACACCTTCTCCATCATAGTCGGGACCATCACTGGTCCTACAAGTGAAAACTCCCCAGGGTCAGTCCAGCACATTTGTGATCTGCATGGTCGGTCGTACAATGCCTCGTATTGTGCCCCCCGATGGTGGAGTGATAGTTTTTGTTTTACGCAAACTCCACCATTGGTAGTTGATCCTCCCATATGTGAACAAAGTCAAGGAAACATGCGCGGATCATGTCCTCAAGTGTCTGAATGGTCTTCTTCGTCTGGCCATCTGTCTGAGGATGAAAGGTGGTGCTCAAGCGTAGCTATGTCCCAAATTCCTCATGAAACCCTCTCCAATGCTAGGATGTAAATCGAGCATCTTTATCAGTGACGATAGATGATTGCACACCATGAAGTCGTACGATCTACTGAACGTAGAGTCGTCGAAAGATATCCACTGAGCCCTGCTCTCTGATAGGTAGGAAGTGGGCCGACTTGGTGAGTCGGTCGACAATAACCCAGATGGAGTCGTGTCCTTTGGATGTACATGGAATCCCTATCATGAAATCCATGTATATCTCATCCCACTTCCACTCTAGGACCTTTAGGGGCTGTACCAAACCTACTGGTACCTGGTGCTCTGCCTTTACCTGCTGGCAGGTGAGGTATCATGAAACTAACTCTACCAAAACCTTCTTCATACCCATCCACAAGTATTGTTGTCTGCTATCCTGGTACATATTTGCTACTCTTACATGTACCGCCAAGGGAGAAGTGTGAAACTCCATCAGCACCTCCTCCTGTAATGCAACTGGTACCATGGTATATCCCCTAAAGTGGATGACTTTCTCTCCTCCTTCCTAAAATCCATCAGGCACCTACCCTGTGGAAATCTTGGCATGTCGCGTCTCACAGTCAACGTCCCCACGTTGTTCCTCTCTGACCCGCTGAAGTAGTGTAGGAGTTACTGTGACCGATTATAGAAAGGTTTCACCGTATCTATCCCCAAAGGATATTTTCAACCCGACTATTTACTCCATCATCACTCTAAGTAGCTGAATGCCTGATCTCCTACTAAGATCATCAGCTACTACGTTCCCCTCCCCAAGAGTATAGACTATCTCAAAGTCATAGTCTTGGATGAACTCGATCCAACGCCACTATATTAGGTTCAGGTCCTTCTATGTGGAAATGTAACTAAGACTCTAGTGGTCATTGTAGACTATAAAGCACTAACCCATCAGATAGTGCCACCACATCTTCAAGGCGAAGACCACTACTGCTAACTCCAGGTCATGGGTAGCATATTTCTTCTTGTGCTACCTCAACTGTCATGAACCATAGGCGATCACTGTCCGCTCCTGCATCAGCACACACCTGAGTCCAGTCCCTGATGCATCGCAGAAAACTACGTACCCTACACCCTCCTATGGTAGCCTCAAGATGGGTGCACTGTTCAATCTATGTCTCAGCTCCTGGAAGCTCTGCTGACATCTATCTGAACACACAAAGGGTTTCCCCTTCTTCTTCAATGCCAAAAGTGGTGCTAAAACTATGTAGGAGTCTGGCACAAATCTCAGATAGTACCCAATCAGAACTAGGAAACTCCGCACCTCCGTCACGCTCTTGGGTGGATCCCAAGAAAGTATTTCCTCGATCTTTACAGGATCCACCACAACTCCAGCCTCAGAGATGATATTCCACAAGAAGTGGACCTCTCGAATCCATAACTGACACTTCGAGACTCGGAGTGTGTCCAGTATAACCTACAAGTGGTAGGCATGCTCCTCCTCAGTAGTCGAGTAAATAAATATGTTGTCGATAAAGACTATGACAAATCGGTTGAGGTAAGTCTGGAATATCATGTTCATGAGACTCATGAACACTGCTAGAGTGTTGGTTACACTAAAGGGCATAACCAAGAACTCATAGTGGACATACCGAGTCCTGAAGGCCGTCTTCTGCACATACTCATCTCGAACTCTGAGCTGGTGATAGCCTGACTTGAGGTCTATCTTCGAGAACAATCGTTCTCCCTTGAGCTGATAAAAGAGGTCGTCAATCCTAGAAAGCGGGTACATGTTCTTCAAGGAGAACTGATTCAGGAGATGATAGTGTACACATAGTCGTAAGCTCTCATCCTCCTTCTTAGCGAATAAAATCGGAGAAGCCAAGGGTGAAACACTGGGTCAGATGAATCCCTTTCCCTGTAAATCCTCCAGCTGTACCCGAAGCTCATGAATCTCGGAAGGATCCATCCGATATGCTAGAGTAGATAGCATTGATGTCTCGGGGTACAGGTCAATATAGAAGTCTACCTCTCTGCGAGGAGGTAGTCCTGGAATGTTGTCAAGAAAAACGTCAGCAAACTGATCCACCACAACAGGAAAACTCATGCTCCGCACATCGACCGCTCTGAGGATAAGACTAGCCAACTGATGTTTGATCGACTGTCCTCTCCTATGCGTAAGTCCATATTATGAAGCAAAGGCTCCCTTCTCATCGATGAAGGTGAACCTTCTTCTATCTGTGTGGACACACCACACTTTGTGCCTAATACAGTCGATCTAAGAATGGACTGTAGATAACCAATCCATGCCCAAGATGATGTCGTAAGGCCTCGACGCTGCTACAAGAAGATCTGAGCCGATACTCTCACCTCCTAGAGTAAGCTCACACTACCGGAACCAATGGTTAATCGTCGAGTCTTCTATCGTATGAGTCTCTAGCTGTAGGGATCGAGCCAACGACTCTGTCGAAATCTCAGAGCTTCGAATAAGGGTAGTGATAATTAAATAATGTCTCTATCATGTTTCTATAAGAACTTTATCAAGGGTGGAGTAGACACAGATAGTCCCTCGAATCATTTCAGGTGTGTCGTGGTCATAAGCCTCCATAGCCTGAAGCTGAGCTTGCCTCTGTCCGACAGCTCCCTGTGGTTGGGATGGACCTCCTAGTGGTGGTGGGGGTAGAGCCTCGAAGCGTCGTCCACCACCTGTTGCTCCGCCAGCTCCTCTGCCTCATCTGCTAGCTCCATGAGGACCGCCAAGGTCGAACCTCTACCTCTGTCTGGGTGGTCCCTCAATCATCTGCTGATCCTCTGCATGGCGGGTCGGGCAGTCACGATCAATGTGGCCATGCCCGCCGCATACATAGAACATCCTTCCTTTCGTATGACTGGCTCAGCTGCGTGTGCCCTGCTCATTCGAACCAATATATTGAGGTCGCCGACCTGATGGTCTGGTCCTCTTGGACCTCTGTGCCATCTATCTACTACCGGTTACAGAAGAATCTACTACATGTCACCCTGCGGTAGGCCTCGCTGCTAGCGGAGGCTCAGCATGAAAGCTCTCTACAAGAAGGGCTCGCTCCAGTACTCCTGCCTGCGTCAGAATGCTGAGGGAGATAATTGAAGCCCTGATCTCATGACTTAGTCCCTGCTCGATGGTCCGAGCCCAGAAGAATGGGTCACGTACCATGTCCGTGGAGTAGTACGAGGGGTCGGTAAATCTCACCGAGTACTGGGCTACTGTCATGCTGCCCTTCCACAGATGTAGTAACTCCTGGATTCACACCACACGAAGGGTGGCTGGAACAATCTATGAGAGAAAGAGGCTCTTGAATTCCATCAAAATAAGCGATTCATCATCGCTCACCTGGAGCATCTGGCTCCACCATCTACCTACTTCTATGTGCAGCTGACTCTCTGCAAAGATCACCATGAGGTCAGCTGGTGTCCCTACTAATCTGAAGACATGGACGATATCCTCCGGCCAATCCTCGGCTTCATGAGGGTCTGTCTTTCTACAGAACCTGATTGACCTCTGTCACTGAAACTCATGCGGCACACTCAGGTGGTGTGCACTCTCTACTGCTGGGGCTGGTGGTATCGGTGGCCCAATGGTTAGAGGTACAACGGGTGACTCCATTGTAATGGGGCCCTACAGCGAGGCCTCATCGCTTGGGGGGATACCATCTCGCACGTAACTAGGAACCCTATTTGTCTTCTATCATGGGGCCATACTGAAAAGTAACATGTGTGCCATGGTTAATATAGTATACCTGGTGATCAGACACAAAGTAATCACAATGGAAACTTTTGAAACACACATGCAATCATTGTTTGCGAGCACTAAGTTGGAAATCAGAAGTTAAGGTCCTGGTTTATGGATACGTCGACTGCTGCACCATCACTGGACTCCCTGGACTGAAAACCCCACTCAATACTACTTAACACTATTACTTCATAGAAGAAATTATCTGAGTCATGAGTTCTGCGGTAGAACCGACTCCTCTAATACCAATTTTTCACGACCCATCCTCAGGGCCCATGTCATGACTACCCCAAACACGCCTCCCATAGGCCTGGGGATGGAGACTAGCACCAATGGCATAAATCTCGATAAAAGGGAAGTCATTGTCTTTATATAAGTAATAAAACACAACAAAGTACACAAGCTGAAGTAAACACTAAGTAAACATGGTACAAAAGTAAGTGCTGAAAAGTAAATGGGCTAGAATACAAACCCAACATAAATTACAGTACAACAGTAAAGAAAGAACAGTTGTAGTAATGTAAACCAGCAACAACTGAGTAGTCCTCCGGATATCCCACCTAAAGGGTGGGTACAAATGGTCTCCTCAACTCCTCGTGTCTGGCCGTCCGCTACATGTACGTCCTGCCAAGTGGTCCACCTCCAGGTATCGTCCTGCTTCACAAGACTCCACCTCGATCAGTGTTGTCTATCGTCTGCATCCAACAAAACATAGTGTAGGCATAGCCCGTGTATGGGTGAGTATATGATACTCAGTAGGGATCCTGAGATCTCTCGAAGGTCTCCCAAAATCCAAAAAGGATAAACCATAAAGGAATGATACAAACAAAATGTATCAACCAACTCTACTTAGTTATATGCCCATACATATACCTAAGTCATCAATTCTAGTTCGGCTCCAACTCACAATCCCCAGTACAACCAAATCCACATAGGATATCACAACCCAGTCCAGAGAGGAAAGCATGTCAATAATATCGATGATAATGATTGAAAGTAAAGACTCATCTCACACAAGTATACTACTCACGAAGAGGGGTGGAGATGATAGATGGAGCCTTTGAATCATCTCCCCTGCCGAACCTATGTAGGATCCAGGTACAGAAGTCATTGCTGTCAAACCCATGTAAGATCCTAGTAAAGTAACCACCACTGTCGAACCCACGTAGGATACAAGAATAGTCGTCATCGCGGACGAACCCACGGAAGATCCAAGTACAGTCGTAATCACTACCAAACCCACATAGGATCCATGTACAGTCGTCCTCATCACCGAACCAACATAGGATCCATGTACAGTCATCATCATCATCATATTTCCAGCCAGCTCTCAGGTTCCCACACACAGCACGATTGATTACCGGAGGGTTCGCTCCTCGAGTCAAAGACCGATACATCAACTGTCATGAAGTCCAAAGTTGATGTATCTCATATTTCCATCCCATGACATATGGAAAAAACCAAGAAAAATGAGCCCAAGTTACAGAGAACAAGACATCCAAGCAATTTCCCTGAAGTACACAGCGTGTAGGTAAGCGATACACGACATGTTATCAGACACTGGGTACTGCCCGTGTGAAATAGCCTGTGTTGCAGGACTGGTCATTTAGATAAGTAAGTAAACGACGTGTGGTATGGTTGCACGTAGTGTCAAAACCTCTAGGGTCAGTTCCCTGTGCGCTGGCCATGCCTGACTGTGTGGTGGAGTACATGCCCGTTTTCTCGACCCCGTGTGTGTGTATTCCCGGAATACTCGCCGAGTCATCATGAAGCCCTTTCTGCCATAGTGAAGGTAGTACACGTCGTGCCTCCTGTTCGTGTGGTTTTGCCCATGTCTGTGTATCTTACAGATTACACACTAAGCCTCGCGAAGCCACTTCTACCTTTCTATGAAGTCAATAATCACCCTGTTATATGGCCGTGTAATGCTATTTGTGTCCATGTATTTTCCCTGAATACACACCATGTCCATATATGCCTCCTCTGACAAATAGTGTGAAGAGTACATGGAGTGTGTATAGAGTCACACACAATTTTTTACTTTTATAACGTCCAAAACGGAAGCCACAGTATGCTTGTACTACATGTCGTGTGCTTCTGGAGTACATGTCATGTATTATAAAATTTTTCTAGAAACGACGCCTCTTGCCAGAACGCCTCATGAGGTGTTTTTTTACGTTTAGATGATCTTATTTCTACAAATCATCAATTTCTAGGTCGCCCTGATGCTCTGAGGCCGTTTATGATGTTTTCGGGCCTCTGATCGGCTCCGAAAACATAACATGATTCACCGCTCAAGAACGATTGAAGAACTACACATATTCACAAGAATGGCCGAGGAATCGGTCTATGTTATTTCGGTCTGGTCCCTTCCGCATTAGTCCGATAACAAGTGGTTTATGTGCAACAACAACATGGAAGGAAACCAATCATTTCCCAAACCAAACACACCCCTACCTGAATAATCGATGTCGTTTTCCAGGCGTCGCAGAAGATGTTGTCGCGGGTTGAGGCTTCGCAAGCGACGTCAGAGTGTGCCCGAGGAGAAAGCGGTGTCTCCCATTTTTTCATGAACATAAGAAGAGGATTGCACGTCATTGTTCTTCATGGAGTCAGTTCTCTACGTTGATGTGGTGTCATTATTCACAGAGAGGATGATGTTCTTCAACGAAGGAGGAGCTTCCTTCTTCTTTCTTACGAAGGCTCTCTCTAAAAAATCTCACACAACAATCCAACCCCAAAATAAAATAAAACCACCACTTATTTTAATTAAGCAACCCATGCATTTCAAAATAAAAAATTCAAACACTTAATTAATTAATAAATTGTTTCGGTTAATTTATAAATTTGTGTGTTGGCATGCAATAAAGAGGGAGAGAGGGAGAGTTACTTAATTAATGGGAGTTAACAAGTTTAAAGGGGGAGTTTATGATAATTATGGATATGTGAAGAGTTGGGGCTCATGTGGGACCCACCTCACATTTATCCTCACATGGGTAGTTAGGATGCTAGTGGGTCCCCCCCTAACTTCCCAATGTAGGTTATAACCACTTAATATATAAAAATAACATTTTCCCACAATTTTATTCACCTCTCAATTAATCCAAAAAAAATTAACTTCTTCTCCCATGAAAATGCATCTATGGTAAACGTCCTCTATAGAAATTACTAGCACTATGAGCTCACCAGTACCATCATATTTTAATTTCCAAGCACCTGTTCAAAAGATAGAAAATCTTGCTCGTTTTTTTACTGAACGTACCCGAGCTAAACTTCATAAATTGATTCCAGGCACACCGGGTCTCGGAATCAAGTTCCATTAGAATCCATAGAATCGTAAATTTACAAATTATTTATGAAAAAAGAAATCATTGAAATTTCCAGGTCTTTACAATCATTATTTTTTTCAATACATTAAAATACGAAATATAAATGAATGTAGTGTTCTTGCATACGTACATCTTACCATCTCTAGGAACGATGAAATTCATTTCTTATCTCCAAATGTTTATTAATATTATAAATACATACATATACTGTATATATATGATATATATGATAAATAAATAATTTATGTGATTCTGGAGGTATAATACCTTTAAACACAAGGATAATTTGTTATTATAACAACATCATTTTTTAATCAAGTTCCGAACATCGACAAAATGTCCGATATGAACTCTAATAATTTAATAATTTCTATAGCAACATAATAAGTTATATATAAGGAATAATAAAACATGAAAATTTATTTTAATCAACTATAAATTAACTTACATTTATTATTCAGAAATAACATAGAACATACAAGACTAGTTGTACTTTAGGTAAGGGGTATATTATCTCACTTTTAATTCCACAATATTTCAATTGTTTGCCACTTATTTTCGGCATGTTGTGTATTATGTACTAAAATTTGATATATATTATCCTTATTCTCTTTATATTCATTTTATTATATGATTCATTTTGTGGTTATTAACTTTTGGTCATACGACTCGATGTATTTCAACATGGTAAGATGTTTTCGTCTCTCTTTTTATTCCCGTGAGATTCATGATATATTTTCCAATATATCCAACTGTGCGGTGTATGTACTACCCATGATTGTATTATTTATTAAAAATAATTTAATATATGGGTAATTAAATCTTCATTGTAAGGCCCTTATATTAATGTGTCTTTTGTTTTGTATGTTACCAAATCGATAATGAAACCTTCCACCCTCTTCTTTTTAAAAGACTTATTTTTGTTATATCTTTTAATTTACATATTATTATGTTGGGATATCTTATTATATATCCTTATTTCTGTAAATTTTATGTCCATTTGATGAGATACTATTTTCTCTATAATCAATTCATTTTCTGAATTTTAACGTCACAATGTAAGGATGTTGAATTTCTATAAGAGAACATCTTAACCCAATTTCAATTATTTGGGGTTTAAACATCCACTTCTTGATTATGTTATGATATGAATATCTATGAATGACCTATAATGGTTTTAAAGATAATATCCAATTATATTGGGTGTATTATTATTTGTCACACATAATTATGTCAATTGTTTATCCTTAATCTAATGATAATATCTTTGCAAAGGACATTGTCTGAATTTTCATTAAATTGATACTTATTTGTTTTGTTTCAACCAATTCACTTTTATATGGTGTATATACTACCCTTTGACATATTACATCATTAATCTCTTTATTATCATGATATTATAGTATTTTATTTATTTTATTGTTCAATTATTTGTATTCAACCATCTACAATTTGGTTAGGAACTCTTTTACTAAAATATCATTTTAAATGTTATCAGGATTTATTCTACAAAATATTTCTATTTAATGACTAGGTTTTCAAAATGATTTTAATGATTAATTTATATGGTGATTAATTTTCAAAAATGTCAATTCCTTTAAATGATTCCATGGTCTACGGGACACTTTGATTCAAAAATCTCTTTTTTAAAAGTTTTAAATGGTTTTTATAATGGTTTGATAAAGGATTGATTTTGACAATATATTCTAATGATCTCTTATGTTTAAAATGAAATTTTATTAGAGAAATTTTATAATTTTAAATATTTTATGGGTTATGATTTTATAATGGTAGTTGGACATTTGAAGGGTGGGTACGTGATAAAAAAAATAATGGGTAGTGCTATGATAAACCCGGATGGATGGATATGTTATAACCTCCAATGCATTGGGTATGGAAGTATGTCATATGGATATTCCATTTAGTGATATGTGTAGAAGTCGACTATATGGTTATTATATTTAATTATGTTTATTTTTTAAAAAACATATATATGTTATGTGTTCTTTCTATAAGTTTTATGGTAATAATTTGATTACAAATGGGTAAGAAATAGTATTTTATTCTGTGAAGATTATTTACCACTTCATATAGGTGAAAAGTACTAATTATGATAAATTATTAATGGTTTACATGTTGTTTTGAAAAAACTAACCGTTTCCATTTTGTGTGTATCACTTATGGAGCATTTTTTTTCTAAACCAAAGTTTTTGATATGTTTTTCACATAATATAATGTGGAATATAATTGAGGATGGGATCAACAAAAAGTCATTCTGTCTAAAACATGGAACTAGACATGATTCTATTTAAGGGTTTTTATTTAATGAAAAAAATATATACTATTTAGTAGTGTCTACATGTAATATTCAAGTTGATATGTAATAGGAATGGATTTATTCTATAAATCAATATACCTAAAAATATCCACAATGTGAATTATACATTTAATTCAATATTATGTAATGTTTAAGGTCGGGTCCATATAGTTTGTATCAGAGGTCGGTTATGATGAATTTAGAGGTTAGGGTTTTTTATGTATATGTGACATAACCATAATGTTTAGAATATTAGAAATATTCATAGTTGTTTTAGAGGTTATAAATGGATATTACATTATGGTGTGATAAATTAAAGGTATTAGATAACCCTTTGAGGATAAAATATGTTACGGTTATTTTTGAGGAATTCATCTCTATATCTTTTTGTAATGCTCTTAAATTGTATAGTTTTCGAAATAGGACAACATCCAGACTATGTGACAACCCATCACACCATACAATACAGTACGAATCGAACCCATAATCAATGTGTGATTGGGATTTATTGCCTACAACTAGACTACATGATGTCCATTTTAGGTATGACTAATTGTTTTTAGTTAAATGTTTTTATGTCTCAAGAAAAAGTGTATTTTAATTTTTATGTTTTATCAAATGGATATCCTTAATGTTGGAATAGTGTTTTTTGATTAACTGATAAAGGTTATTTTAAAAGATGTTCTCTATTTTGGGGAAACAGTATATGCCTATGGAAAAAAAATTATATTGAGATTTCAATTAAAAAGTAATGGTGGAATTTTATTTTGGAATATTCTCGTCTTTATTTTTAATTAAATTTTTTTAATTAAGGAAATGATTAACATATAATTGATAATATTTGAGTAGGTTAATTACACTCTAGTATGAGATTTTAAGAGTGTTAGATGTTATTTATAGGTAAATGTTAAGAATTACTATGGAAGACTATGTGATTAAGTCCTTTTGAATTTTGTGTTTCAATCTTATTTTGGATTACATTGAGGTATTATAATGATAATTGTATATTTGATTGTATTTTTTGAACTTTGGGTACTGTTTGTTGAAATTTAATGATTAAGAGTATTATTATTTTTAAATGATTATAATTTTAGGGGATTATCTGATCATGTACTAACATTTTTGGTTTGGGTTGATGTATAAATATGAGGGAAATATATAGTTAATCTTCACTAGATTATTTGATACTCTAGAAGATGATTATAGAACTTCAGTTGTGACCAAGTAATCTGGAATACTAATCGTTTGGAGAATATATGAGTTTGTGGTTGGAATTTAGTAAAGGATGAAAGTTTACTTGATAAGTAGGTATATTTCCATATATTTTCAGTTAAGCTCATAAATAAATTCAACAACATTATAAAAAATATCTTCAAACAAAAACATTGTCCCTTAACATTTCCTACTAGGAAATCGAAGACCATTTAACCCATTACATGTTTTTTTTTCTGGTGGTTAACTTTCACCTAATCATATTTTCTATTAGTCACTATTCAAACTGGATACATATTTTCTCATCAATATCCGTGTTTTCATGGAATTATATTATGTATTATCTTGGGTGACTTTTGTACATATCTTTAATTCTTTTAATGTGATAGTTTTATTTACTCTTTTTCAAATGTGGGTCATTTAATGATTTTTTCAATCCCATTTTTAAAATTTTGAAGATGCAATTTCAAAAAATGTAAGAATTTAACATCTTAGGTAAATAAAGTATTTGAGAATTTTCATATCTATTAATATTTGTAAATTAATTATTAATTTTACATTAAAGGGAACTTATGATCGATGGAATATCTAATATGCAACAATGGGTTTCTCTAAAAACTTATGTTTCCCACAACAGTTAGTTATATAGGAAAATAATATATAAATATTATTAATTTAAATGGTAGTTAACACCTTGCTATTGTATTGGAAGAAATGAAAAGAACTATCCAAAATAAGATTAAATATGTTTTTTAAATGTTTTTACATTTATCCAATTAATGATAGAGGATTAAAATGTGAATTATTCCAATTTTAAGAATAATTACTCTAATATTCATTAAAAGGTCGATTTACAGCCTTTTAATGGTGAACAGAATTTAAATCTAGTTTTTTTCACTATTATATGTTCTATTTGACCAAATAAAATTCTTATTTAGAATAGAGACATCAAAATTTATTTTGGATAAACTTTTGATATTTTTCTGATAAAGTTCATTTTTTAAATGAATAGTGAATTATGTTGTATTTTAATTCAAAAATGCCTTTTAATCTAATTTATTTGTATGGTTAGATAATTATTTTTCAATAGTTTTAATGTTTAATTAGATTTTAATTTTACCATGTAATCCAATTTTGGACATTTTAAGTACTTTCACTTTGAATTTGAACAAAAACAACTGTCAAACTTTTGATAGTTATTATTTCATAAAAACACGTTTTTTGTATTGACAATCGGAATTACTTTTAAATTAATTAATGAAACATGTATTTATTGAATTTGTTAAAATAAAAATAATTTTTTTTATTTGGAATATCAAATATATCTTAGGCTTAATATATGGTTTTTTTCTGAAAAAAAAAATTTAGGATGAAAAATGAAAAAATGAGTAGTAGTTGAAAAGCTGAAATATTCTTTTAAATGAAATTTATAGCTTATCTGAATTGAATTTTGAAAATCCGACATACAAGGATGTTATTATTATATAAAATTTTGTTCAATAAGATGAAAATAATTTTTGGTGAATTTTAACTTTTGACTTTTATTAACCGCGGTTGAAGGTAAATAAGGTAATTCAATGTAAAAAAATATTATAATAATGTAAAATTCCCTAAAAAATTGTCCTTACATAATTTTATGAGTAATGGATTATCAAGACAATCCTTGTGTGAGGTATTTCGCCTCTGAAATCCACTTGTGTTTGAAAATGATATTAATAACTTTTTATTTAAAGTAAAAATTAAAATGTCATAAACATGTATTTTTTCACTAAAACAGTTTCATTGTGGGGTTATATAAATGATATAACCTAGTGTTTCCCTTTGTTTTTATCGAACATACATGTTATCAAGGAGTATTTTTGTAGAATTTGATGTGTTTTCAAATATATGTAGTGTCACTATTCAGTATATGTGAGTGCCATGAAATATTTGATAGCTATATTCTAGTGGCATGGGTGTATTGTGTCCATTTAATCTTTTTTGACATTAGGTATTATAAGCTCATTGAGTAGGGCTTGGTACACCCAGATTATTGAAACATTAATCATATCTATTTAAATGGTATCATTTTGATGTGTAAGATTTTTTAAACTGAAAAAGAAAGAGATTTATAACATCACATAATGGTATACAGATTAACACATAAGGAGGCCTTTTTTAATACGTAATATTGTTGCCTTATAGTGTTGTGGTGGATCAATTGTAGTAAAATTGTGTGTCTAATCATTGAAAATATTAATGATATAATTTTTTCATTGAAAAATAATATATTTTGTTATCAGAATCAAGAAGATGTGATTTTTTTTAAAAATTATACTATTGAATACAATATTTTTTATTGTTGTACCATATAAGATAATAATTTATTTTATAGAATACCACTAAATATTTAATAGGAAAATAACTTCAATAATATTATATCTTAATGTAACATAAGATTTAACATAGAATGTTACATAAACAACTTTATTTTTAATTACATATTATTGTTTTGCATGAGGAGAAATATCTCCAATTTAATATGACTATAATTGGAATATTCTATCATGTTTATTATATATGGTATATTATATGTTACAATATATTTGGAATTTATAGGTCCATTACACTAAAATCATAAACAATTATAAGACTCATTTATTGAATTGAAACATATCGTACAATTAAATCATAAAATCATATTTAAATAAAAATATATTTTTTAAATTTTCCAATTTTGAAAAGAATTAGTTAATTTATAAATTATGTATAAATTTAAACAAATTTAATTTATGTTTGTATTTATTATTTACAATATGTCATATTTATTAATCCATTACAATAAGATTACTATTTCTTTTTAAATGTATTTCTGAAATAATTATTAAATTAATTTAACCATTTTTTTTATTAATTTTAAATTCCATTTATCAATATTTACATAAAATTATTTCTATTATAATGTTTTCAATTAGAAATTCTAGGATAATTTATAATGTCTTTATAAATTTAAATTAATTAGAAATTTTTTTAAAATTTATATTTTGGTATGAATAATTAATAACTAAAAATTTCTTATATTCATAAAAATGACTTATTTGATAATATATTAAGGCTATAAAGAATTTTTTTACATTAGATTTTAACAAGAGGAAAACAATATAAGATAACATGTATTTTATTTTTTTTAATAATAATTAATATCTGATTTGATTAGGTGGATATGTAAAAGGATTTTATTTCCACTAAATATCATATACTTAAAATAGATCATATAAAATGAATAAATTATGGATACATTATTAAATATAAATATAATTTTTTAATAGTTTTTATAAAAAATTAGAAATCTTAATATTTATATTTTTTCTAATTATAATTGTATTAATTCAATATAATGTCCAACCACATCTATATTCATTAAATAATTATTATTTTTAGATTATTCCTTTAATAAATTATATATATTATGTATATTATTTTAATAATTATTACATTCCAAATTTTATATTATTGTATAGAATAAATTTAAATTTGGAGACAATCATTTTTGGTGTTTTATGATATGTATGATAATTGATTTTGTTTTTTCCAACATTAGAATTCATATAATTATATGAATCAAATTAGAGAATAATTTTATTTCATGGAAATATTATTTTATTGATATAATTGAAATTTGGTGTATCTTGAAATTTTATTCATGGGTTGAGTGGATTGTGGATTGACTCCTATTACCCTTTTGTTTGTTTCCAATCCTGAAATGGAGTGGTTTATTGCCTCTCAATGTACTCATTCTCTTGAAGGAGTTTTTCCTTTATACGAATAATATCATTTAAATGAATTATATTCTTATAGAATTTGAAAATGATATCTTAATATATTTTTAGATGTAATTATATCATCATTTATGACAGCATAATTAGATATACATTTTAAAAATTTTTACATAGTAATATGAATTGTAAATATTCATTTAATGAGAAGAAATAAGATTTAAATAGAAAAATGATTAGTTTTATAAAAAAAATTACATTGAATGTATTAGATTAGATTATTGAATACTATACTGTATAAAAATAACTACTATCATATTTCATCCATTGTATCATTCTCCTTGTCCTCAGTCATCAAATTAGGTATAATCATACAAACCATATATGGAATGGATTATTTAATATAGGCCAAGAGTAATCAAATTAGGAGTAATTAAAATATATTATCCTTTTTATCTTTTTATATTTTTTATTAAATTTTTGGGAAGCCATAAATATTTTTTTTCAAGTGTTATATAATTGAGAGCCTGCACTTGGTGGATTCTGGAAAACTGATTTCCTCTAACCTATATAGGGTTAATATATGATATCATTGATATATTTCCTACATAAAGGTATATTTACTCGGAGGATCACAAAATAGGGCTCAATCATTTTATAATATTGATCACATAAAATTAATTTTTACCATATTGATAATGATCAGGTTTTCATCTCATGTATTCATTTTCGAGTTAGTAATCATGCATAAAATCATTTTACAAAGGGGTTCTCAGAGATGATGCCATTATAAACATGGTAATTTTAGTATATATGTTTATTCCACGAATTTTGGATCTCTAAAATTCAATTTTCACTATAATTTTTATATTAGATAACTTGATAATCGAGAGTGTGTTATAATATTATTCATAAGGAAATTAATTTATGTATATTTAATGTGGATCCATGTTGACAATATTTTAAACAAACCCCAGTATGATTTCAAATGTGATTAGTGGGGAATCAAGTGAAATAGATTAATGATTTCATGAGTTGATGGAAATAATGACATCAAGGTGGGATCATAGTAATATGATAGTTCTCAGTAAATGTTTAATAAAATATTACACATTAATTGCCTAAAAAATATGATTTTTTATTTTACATTATATTAATGAATCTAATATTTTATATTACTTAATTATTTGAAGACATTATTTAGTTGTATAAAGATATATATGTGTGATCGGGAATATGAGGTTGATTTATTTAGTTTTTAGCTACCAATGAATTACTTACAAAATAAGGAATATTGTCCACTAGATATCAATATGTATCAATTTTGGAAAATATTAGATGGTTGAACCACAATTCAATTTATATCACTATTAAAAATATAAATTATTGATGAACCATTATATAATTAAGAAGAAATTGTATTCCAATAATTATAGATCAATGGATCTAGGTAAAATAAGGTTATCCATGAAATGGTTAATTTTTTCATCAAATAATAGGTTAATTTAGGAATTAGATATGTGAAATCCAATTATAAAACATAAATTTCATTAAAAATTATTATTTATATTTTACTAGGATGGATGAGTTCCAAAATCCTATAATATTTATCCAATATAATGAGGCACATAATGAGAAATCAATAAATTGGTCTAAACGTTGGTTCTCATTTATATGTATATATATGTGTGAAAAGTAAAGAGAGTTCGTGGCTATCATCTTAATAATTTTTTTATATTTTTTAAAATTTGTTATTGAACATAAACAATAATATCATAAATGATTTACTCTAGGGATTATCCGCATAAAAAAATAATGAATGATCATTGTAAAAAAATTCTTATACTAATCATTACCACAGTTCATTAATATTATTCATTAGTGATCATACATACAAATTGATGATGGAATAATTATCTTTAATTTTATATTATTTTAAGAACAGTTTCAACATTAATCATAGTAGGGGGTTCTATTTAATCAACGAGTTATTTGTTATATCAATTTGTGAAAATGGAATGAAAGTATCACTTTTAAGGTTGACATATTTGGATTGTAGTATTTATTGAGAGATCATGATCATCAGTTATCACCTAAAAATTTCCATTAGAATGAATCTCTCAATGGTATTATAAAAGTCACTGAGACATTGGAATTGTAGTCAATAAAAATTTATGGAGGATGTTATAAAACTAGTAATCATAAACCAATATCAACTGTATATTATGAATCAATCCCAATACATTGTTAAATTTCATATATTAAAAAAACTAAATGAACTATATTCCACAAATCAAAATTCCCAATAGTGGAAAAAATGATATAGTAAATACTTTTTGATTCCCTAATCTAGTATTACCGATATCAATCACCATCATTATTATAAAGAAATGAAAATTTGTACATATAAATATACGTATGCTGATTGTAAAATTTTTACATTGTTTATTACCTTTAGAAACAACTCAATAAAAATATGAATGATGTGTACTAAATCGTAGTGACAAATTGAGTTAAAATAACATATCACCTGATTATTTAACACATATTCATATTCTCACTATGTTTAACTCAGCTAAAAATAAATTTTTAAATTTAATTTTTTATCAAAATTATATATATATATATATAAATGTTGTATATCCATATTAAAATACTCATTAGTGTTTCTTTCTCATTAACCTACAACTCTTGTAAAATTCACTTCCCTTACTCTTTTCATCTTATATCTCATGGACTCATATTAATTCCATTATATATCTCGGATATCTTGAAACATCTTTTAGTCATCTCATTTGTAACAAAGTATGTTTTTGGGATCCAATATATTCATGAAAATCATTTATATATAACTCTATAAGATCATTCTTATTTAACCCATTGAAATCCATATCTCCCTTATCAAAATACAAGTATTTTATATTACATCATCTTGTTAAATCCTAAAATATAAACATATAGTGAAAATTAGAGCCATTATAGCTTCACTGTAATCTCAATATATACCATAAGTAAATATATCCTTGGATATTCCTACTCCTAAATACATCTTACTAGAGTGTTGTATAGAGGGGGATTTAATCATTCAATTATATTTTCATCTTGGATGATCGATAAAACACCCCCTCCAAAACCATTTGGTGGTAGTTTCCCTATAGACATAGGAGTAGACATTGTTGAAATCAGAAAATATAATATATATATCAAAAATCAACAATAAAGGATGTGTTATATATATAAAATCATCTATTACTATTTTCATTGGTGATAACATGAGTCCATTAATAAATAAATGATCTCAATCATACCTAGATGAATTGAAATAATTTTATATAATTCATTATCTTCTAATGATTAATATTTTTTTCATTACAATTATAAATTAATTGATTATCTTATACTAACTATATGCCTGACCATAATTCAATAACATATATTCTCATGTGATTCATCATATATATGATAACCCTGATCTATATATATTCATTTCTGATTTAGGTTAATCATTTTCTTACTTATTTAGGTACTCATTAAAAAATTCTATGAATCACCATAAAATTTAACATGTCTTGGGTATAGTCAATAGATATTAAGTAGTTACAAACCAAATGTAAAATTCATAAAAAAAATTCCTTTTAAAAAAATTGTTATATAATATGTCAAAATTATATCCCAAATCTTATAACCTACTCACTCCTTAGTATAATCATGAATGAAAATTTTATATATTTTAATTATCCACTACATCAGTAGTATCAACTAGAATTTCAAAACTAATCCACTAACCCATTTCTCATTAATGTTCCAAACCAATACATGTTGAGAATATTGAATCAAAAAAATTATATAAGAAACAAGATGATGCAGAAAACAATTTTATTCTCAAAACAAAATTTTATGTGGAAACTCTAGTCATAGGTCCATAGAATTCATGAATTTAATAATCAAATAAATTTTTTTCATAAACCCAATCAATTATCAATAATAAAATAAATATAATTATCTTATTGATTTAAATAACATATATTCATATGATTTTATAATAATAAAAGTTTTCATAAATTGATGAATTTTTTTAGTTTAACATAGAAATGTGATTCCACAATTTTTTTAATTCTCGATTGATTTCATATAAAAAATTAATTTACTCTTTCTTAACATTTTAATTTATACAATTTCATCATTCAAATGCAATAGTTTGTTAAATTTCATGGAATTAAACTACAATAAAGGATAATCATAAAACACAATCATATAGATAAAACATTATCACATTAATATAAATATTAAAAATCGAGAATATCGTAAAAACACTTTCAATTCCTTAAATTAAAATATTATTATATAATATTGATATCAAATTACATGGTGAAATATTTTGAAAATTATTATAAATAGAAATATAATATCCATATTTCTCTAGCTGTCTATAATTTATAATTTATTATATAATAAATAAAAATTCAATATAAAAAATGTAATATTGTCTTATTCACACATCATTAATAATATATTAATTATAATATAAATACCCTTCCCGAATGTATCAATAATATTTTCATTCATTGAGTTAATCATTTCAATTCATCCATATAAACTAAATAAAATATCAATCACACCGTTTAATAATTAAATATCATGAATCTCATCCATTGAATATGAAAAAGTACAAATCATATTTCACCAATAATATTTTTTGAGGGGATTACATGCTCACTTGAAATAGGCATAATGATGCTCGAAATATTTTATATAGGATACCAGACGTCGAGGGTGAGGGTTGTGTAGTCATGGTTATAAGGAATGAAATCAAATACAATGAGAAAAAAGAACTCTTGTATTGGAGTCAAAATATACTATTCTATGAGTTATTTCTTTAAATGAATCGAAACATTCATATTAATTTAGATTTAATTAGTTTTCTAATTAATTTCCACTACATGAAACTTAGAAACAATTAAGTAATTTATAAAAACATATTAGTCATATATATATTTAATATAAATTAGTTATAATTTTATTTCAATTAATTTTTTATGAATTTTTTTCCAATTTACCATAACCAATTACACAAATTTCATCTAAATCGTAGGATTTTAATTGAGGATTTATCTGGGAATGCGATGATATTGCTCGAAAACATAATTTAGAAACATGAATATAATATAAAGTATTCGTATATATGACAAACCAATAATAAATTGATGTATAAAAGGCACTAAAAAGGATTTATGAAAAATGAATACATCAAATATATAGACAACATTATTAGGAAATAAATGATAGACCACATGAATAATGCATTGACCATAAAAACAATTGAAAACATCTTGAATAAACCAAAAACTAGATATATGATCACCCTATAAAAAATTAAACAACTAAGAAAATAATGGATAAGTTGATGAATGATGGATCTATCTTACGAAGAATTAATTTAATACATGAAAAAATCAAGCGTTATGAAAAAATTGAATGATCATATGGAAAAACGATTATGTCACCTAAAATAAGTTTTCTACTTCAATATAAGATCTCTAACATAAAAATAATTTATATATCAATATAAAAATTAATTAAATATTAATGTAAAATAATATTATAACCAACTGAACACATTCATGTCTTAGGAAAACACAATTTATGAGATATATATTTTCTAAAATATTATAAATACCTCTAAAAATATTAAATTCCATTAATTTTTTGACAAAATTTAAAGGAATTAATAAGGATAAGAACAATAACTCTAATAGATACATCTCACTTATTTCACAACAAAAATAAAACATTATACGATTTTAAAACCTTAGAAGAAAATAATAAAAACCATAAATAAAACACATTTTCTGATGTAATAAATCCTAAATAATTCCAATTCCATTACAATGTATTGAATAATAGAAGATAACAAATATAATTAAAACATATAATTTTAAATACATTAATTTAGAAGAATCATGCATAATTAAATGAATACCATAATTGAATATCATCCTTTTATCAACTAATGATACTAAAGTCACATTTGTTACTCCTTTATAAACGTTTTCTCATTCAAGAAACCATCCCACCATGTCACATATACCAAAAGAATATAACTCCATTTAATCTCATTTTTATATTTTAATTAATCTTAAAATGATTTTATATGACAGATGAACCAAGACTTACATTATGAATTCCCCAATTGAAGCTTTTAAAAGCGTCATGAAGATAAAAGTAGAGATGAGATATGTAGGAAATGTCATAAATCTAGATTATCTATATATATAGTTATAATATATGATGTAATGAACCAATATGTTGAAACATAGTGAAATAGACAAAAATATAAGGAGAAAGCATACAGACACCATAATAACTCTCAGAACCTAAACATGGAGATAACTCCATGAACACGTAATCTCTTAATTCTAACTCTATATGATTCCACATATGATCACCGTACAATTTTTTATGATCACGTTTTTTCCTTAATATTCTGTTGAATAACCTAATTCAACTCTTCCATATTATATACCAATTATAGTATGATAATAAAAACCCATATGAGCTCGGTACAAAAGAAAAAAATAATTTTTTTTCTGAAACAATTTTCAATGGTTATATAAATTTTTCTTAATGTGAATTATTATTGTATAAACTTCTACCATGGTTTGGGTCCCCACCAACAAATCACTACAATCTATTAATAATTTTTATAACATAACGTCAATGGTATTTCTACACTATTATATTGTAAAATCAATTCAAAATGTATAGGTAGTTTTAAAGAATTACTTGAATCCGAAGATAAATTAGAGAACTCTCACCACTTTTAAATTAAATAATTGAAAAAGATCATGGATGATCATATTTTATACCACATTATTATTAGAATCCTCTTTAGATAAATTTCCTTAATAAAACAACCACCTTTCCCACCTAATTTATCATTAGGAAAAAATATAAATTAGTCAAGAGATACATGATCACCCTTATAACATCATAACCACCATGTTCCCTTAGTAAATTTGTGATTCTATCCAATGAGATATTATATCCATCTAATAGGTAAGTCCTAGAGGATGTTTATAATTACAAAAATAGTATTCTTTCCCATCAACATATAGAAAAAAATATTCCATGAGACAAAAGAAATTTATTTATTTTCAACGTAAATGAACAAAAAAATATTTTATAAGATTAATATGAGTCATCTCTTTCTTTTATTTCATACCAAAAGAGATTTGTGAAAAACAATTGTCACCAAATATTAATTTAACTATGAAATTAAATGAATCATCTATAGTAACAACCATTTTTTCCCATCCTTATACAATCCACATGGACCATTTATACAAACATCACGATGAAAGTACACATCTTCCGTAGAATCCATCACATATGAATCCTCCCAAATTCTATATAAAATATGTATATATTATCATCTCGTGATAGAACAATCATGCATTAATTACAAAAATATCAATTTATACCATATCTAACTCTATTAGGATTGTCCATGAGTTTCTGAATAATTCACAATACCAACATGATTCCTCTTTCATAAAGTTCTATCAAAACAAATTATCATAGATTAAATGAAATCATGAAAGCATATTTATTCATGAAAACTACACACCATTACACATAAAAATTAAAATAATACTAATAGAATATAGCTATAATAAACTTTAGATTTATAAATACTATAATTCATTCCCTGTTGATATAATATAGCAACAATATCTTCAGAAAATTCAATTCTATTAGGATCTTGGTTAAGGGAGGAATTATTAAATTCATGATGTAAAAATTTTTGAGACCTATATGTTACAAATACCATATACACTATAAACATAAAATTATTTTAGAGATAAAAAATCAAGTAATATACCTTGAACGAAGCACCCACCTATGTAAGATAATGATTCAGATCACTAACCACCATATACATTAACCACTAAAAAGAATCTTAGTACTACTCAATCTAAATGAAAAAGATATTATTCTTTTTCAAAAAAATTTTATGTATCTAAATCAATGAAATTTAGGGTATTACCATTATAGTGTGGTAAGTGAGTCCAGGAAAACATTCAAAAAATGAATGAATCATTAGGGATAATAAGTTATCCATTTCCTAAATATCTAACTCAGCTAATACAACATTACACTATTATATAACATGAATGACTAAAAAAATACAATAGTATCAATAATAAGATTTTTATCGATTTCTAAAAATATGATAAAATTAATATAATCTTTATATATATTAATGATTCATTTTTTCTCTTCCATCTAGCAAAAAAATCCAAGAATTTCTCATTAAAATTCACAACGAACTAATTTGAAAACTCATAGAACAATACCATTATCATTGAAACGAATATGGTTAAATTTTTATTAATTTATAATAGAAATAATTAACACATATTACCCATATCCACATTAAAACAAAGGTTTCACAATATACTTATAATTTACTCGCATATGTTGAAATTTAGGCCTAAAATTGAGTTTTGGAATTCAATTTCTCCTGTATACTCATTAGAAAAATATTAACTCAATTATGATCTATATTTGCTTCACCAACAAAATATTAAAACTAGCATAATCAATGAAAATTATTTGATATCTTTTAACATAAAATACATACAGAACTACACATCCCAAAGTTGGTAGAAATGGAAAAGTTTTCTCACAATAAAAGATATCATTATATTGAATCCATTGATACCATAACGTATATGGTTCTATTTGATAAAAATATACTTATATATGAGAGGCACATGTGTATAAATTAATTCTAAATAGGATCCCTCAAAGAGAGTGTCATATCAAAAACCCTATGGTGACATAATCTACGTAATAACACACCAAAATTTGAAACAACCAAGGATAATCCTCCGCATAATGCAACATTATAATGTATATCAAGGATGATTTTTTCCAAGACGACATGTACCAAATCTGACGGTTGATCATGATAACAAAATCATACAAGTATCCACCATCATCATAGAATATGATGCACTCCCTCAATTAATCCATCAATAGTTTAATAATATATCGAATTTATATGACTATGATGATTTCATGTGATTTTATAAGTAAAAATTGGAATTACCCCATTGATAATCAATTACTCATCACAATCCGTGTTTTTTAATAAATGAGACACAAGATTGTTCGACAAAAAATGTTAGTCAATTCAAAGAGACCATAAATCTCCATACCTATATTTAGATACCATTTATTATTTTTGATGATTTACAAGTGTTTTTGTCACCCAATATGACATTTATGAATCCCATGTTAAAACATTTTAATAGTGCAACATTAAACCTCTTTCTTTTCCAATGCTGGAAAAGTTAATCTATGAGCCTGAAAGTAACCGACCTTTTGTCCGCATGTACCTTATAAATACAACATACATGGCCAAAAATCATTAATTTTCTATTATTATATGGATATTAATGGGTTTATACTCTAACTAAGCCATCATTTCTCTACTGATCATTAGCTATAGTATCAGGATACAATTTGTTCCTTCATGGATATGAAATAATTGGATAATCTTGTAATGGTGCACTAAATTGATTCTCACTATGATAAAATTTTAAACTCACCCTATTCATATGGTACTGACATCTTTATAAAACATCCATGACCCCCTTTAATTGGTTAAAAAATATCTATCACTATCAATTTTTTATAAAAAATGAAGAAACTCTATATTATCTAAAATTTGTTTTAATGAACCAAATAATATGAATAGATTACAACAGCACTCCGAGGATGATTTATTAAATCATATTTTTATAATAATTAGTGTAATAAAATTTACTCTCATCATTATATACTCATTATTTTTATTGTCATACATATTAAATAAAAATTAGGTAACATGATACTTGATTATTGTCTTCAATGCCTCATCAAAAGACATCACTCCACCCTTTATAATTGGTCAAAGTAATTAGGCATAAAATAGCTAGTTCTTATTTCTGTTAATAAAATTTCACCAAAAATATATCCCTCTAAATGGGGTATGAGTTCTTTGTCATACTGATACTATAGTGTCGAAATTGGTATGCATGTTCATGAAATCAGCTTAAAAATTCTGCAGAAATATAGAAAACACATCCAGAACCCTGGGAAAATAAATCCCCCCATTGATGATGAATAATACATTATATTTTAAAAAAATGAAATCAAGTAATCCTTTCAATCATGAATCCTATTAATGGTTTTTTCTAAATCCTCGGGAAAATCAACTACCTCTGAGTCTAAAATTGTGTGACCAAAATTTTGATGAACATGGAAGAAGGAAAATTTAAGTTTTACCATTTATGTATAATCATCATGAAATTCGACACTATTAAGTTCTACTAGAATATCATTCTAAATATCATTATAAAAATTCTTACTATGTAATTAACAATGAGAAATATTTAAAAAATCAATGATTATAGGACCTTAAACTCGTGATATAAAATATTTAATATTATCTAACATTGTAATTTTAATCATATTCTAATATTCTGCCAAATCTAAGGACATAAAAAATCAATCATGATGTATGAAAATTTCATTGGACTCTTCCTATAAAGATACATTACTTTTTAAATAAATTTCCAAACAATAATATTTTTTTAAATAATAGGGGAGGGTAAAATAACATGTCCCATATAAACTCTCATGTTTATAGAACATAATAACACTGTTTTATTATTTATATAAAAAATTATTTATACCAATGGTTTAAAAAATAAATTTTTTTAGGTCCACAACACCATTAGTTTTAATTAACTTTTTTATCTAATGGATTTCACATCCCTATACCATTGGTTTTTTAAATCCATATATATATTTTTATCTATACCAATGCATTTGAAACACATTAGTGTATGCTTCCATTTTTACCACCTAACATGATTGACATTTACATTATGAATTGAGTTACCCCACAAAAAATATTTTTCATTGATATTAATTTTAGTTCAAAGGGATTATAATTATATTATGAACTAATATATTATTCATTAAAAATCATTATGTAATATTATCATTGTATGTGGACTATGATCACCTTTTCTTTAATTTTATTCTTGTAACCCTATATCTTAATGAATCTTATTTAAAATGACCTTACCATATAATATTTTTTTGAACTTATAAATGATTTTATAAAATAGTGTTCTAATTTCAAATATAAAATAATTTAGGGGACATTAAAGACCATAGAATATATTTTTTGATGGATAGGGTTGGCACAAACCATATTCAATTTCATTGAAATCCATATTCAAATTAAGAATGTAGAGAATCCTACAATCATTTTGAATTATTAATAATTTTATTACAATTGATTTTCAAAAATATATTTTTGATATATATTATTAGAATTCCCCAAACATAATTAATCATCTACAAATCCTTTAGAGGTAATAATACTTCATTATCGTGAATGAATATTATGAATATTATTATTTTTAATTTTTATCATGATCAAAATTTTGGATTTGGTGAATGATTAATGAAGTGATTAATTATTATCTTGGTAAAATAATATATTCTCTCACTAAGGTGTTTCAAAAGTTTTTTCATGACATGAACCGACTTTTACTTCCTAGAAAATGGTAAGTAGAGTGATACACCCCATGTCTCCTTTCAATTGGATAGATGATTATAATTAAGGTACAATATGTAATAAAATAATGGTATCCATCCACATAGGTACCTATATGAACAAAAAAACAAAATATACATGAATCATTTCATATAAATTTGAAAAAAAATATATCAAACAAGTGTGTAATCCATGCATGGAACAACATACATATATTGATTAATGCAAATAAACACAGTAAAAAAGTCTAAAAATAGAAAATAAATTCCCAATATTAAATAAGAAACCATACTAATAAAAATTATGTAAAAGGACATTATGAGGAGGGTGTGCCTCACAATCATAAAGGATGCCAATTGAACCTGATCTATTCCATTAACATATTTGCTCCACTAAAATGACGTCCACTAATATGACCTCATATAATTCTGTCATCTACAAAATTTGAATCATTTTTGGAGAAATTCCATTTAAGGTCAATATATATATATACCTAGAAACAATAGTAAAATTATAAAATGTAAAAACACAGATTGACATAGTCACTCAGTCACAATAACAAGGGAAAAAATATAAACACAATATATACAATGAAAATGAATCCTAATTGAGTGAACTAAAATCTCCATGTTATCAGTCCAAATAATAATGATAAGAAGCAATGTAGTTCAAAAGTTCAGTCTATGATTCTAGACCTTCCTGAAACCTCATAGAAATATGAGATTAGGGGTCATGTCATTTCTAATACACTCCATAGGAAAAGGAAAAATAAATAAAATTGATGGATAATTACCCATTGTACCTGAAAACATGGAAAATATTTCTAGTACATGACCTATATATCCATCTACCCCACATATAAACAAAATGTACATGGGTAACTGGAAATACAATACTCTATGCACAAAATGAGATGCCCAAAAAACCTTATTCCCAACTAGGAATAACACCTATCATATTATCTTAACCTCTGCTATGATTGAGATTTCATAACATGAAATCCATATAATCCATCTAAAATATACATTTTTAATGACTAAGCACATATCAATATCCACAACATCTATATATTGATAAATGGGATTTAAAATTTTTTAACAAACCATTGTGGATTAGGTCATAAAACATCATATAAACATCTCCTACGGTGAAACAATGAAGATTCAGGACCAAATATTTCTTGAAAGACAATGCATATTGATTTGGGCTCGATTGACATCAATGGAATAATATGAAAAAACCTCATTCCCATTTCATATCGATTTAGACATCATTTGAGTGGAAATGCCTCTTCCTTCCCAATTCCATTTGTAGGGAACCCATAATAGATATGTGGGAAATTTTACCAATTTTATTGAATTTATTAAAATATATAGTTTAATTTTTTTATCATGTTCTTAAGTTCACCTTCCCCCAATCAACAGATGATGAATAATATTATTTCTTTTATATGGTAAACCCTATATCTTTTAAATATTAGTGTTATCAAATTTCCATTTTTATGTAATAAATAATTGTATAATACTATATTGGGAAAATGATCATATTTTTGCACTAATATATTTAATTTATTAATTACATTGTTTTGAGACACAGAAAACAAGAATATAATCACATGAAAAAAATATGTATATATAAATATATATTCATTCTAAATAACCATATAATTTAAATCCATTATATTCTACCCATATTTCAAGTATTATTCATCGAGAATAGAAAAAAATAAAAAAAAGTTGGGGATACTAAACCAGCATATGGATTTAATGCTCTGATAAATCTCTTAAATTCTACCATAATTCAAAAACCTAAAACTAAATATATAGGTCATATACAGAGGATCATAATCTACTGATCCTTAATTTTCACAAGGAACTCTATGAAATAAATTATATCCTTAATGGATATCTTACCAACGTCAATTATGTGTTTTTTGTCATGAATGTATCTACATAGATGTGACATGTGGATGACATCATGTACTTCTTCATAATGCGGGGTATGGTCTCAATGAATTAAGCCTCATTAATCCCAAAATTAAACTAGCACACCCTAATGAACCCCATTTCGAACACACGCCCAATAAAAAAACTGGCCGTCCTCCTAATTGGAAGAATCAAGTGTAATAATGGTCTACATATTGTAACACCAATGTTATATTATGTCAATCCACATAATATTTCATTCATCTATAGGATTTAGTCATATAATTATTTATCATGTAAACCTTATATCTCATTTATAAAAATATCTATTCCCCATTAAATGAAGAGTCAACAATTACATGGTAACATTATGGAAACTGTAACTTTTTCTCCTATAATCTCTAAAATTGTGTTCTAGTGATACTAGTGGGAGATATATCATTATTTTTGAAAAATACTATGGAAGTTGATCCTGACAATTATTGTAAAATTAGCTCACATAGGATCTAAACAGATCTTCCCTAATCATGATTATTGCCATGGTCTTTAAATTTTTCATAGGGTGATATAATCTTCTCATTCACAACAGGGCACCAGGGGACTCTAGAAAACATCACCAAAATAATGGCATGAACTGTACATAAAATTTGATGAAAATTATTATGGGTACCCTTTATATCCTATTATATCATATATATACAATTTCCACAAATATTCAATCAATTTCTCTCCCATGATGCTAAGAATATATGAAGACATTGTAACTCTAAAAAAATCACCCAAATAGTGTCATTGGCTTTAACTATCCTTAGAACCCCAATCTATAAAACCATCAATCTGCCATCCCATTTCAAGTTCTATATCTCATAAGGTTATATTAATTCCACTATTATATTATGTTTAGTTGTAATATGATGACATTTGATCCACACATAGACAATCTCATCAGTTCTCATCCTTATTCTATCCCACCAATAATACTACAGAATATTCCTATACATTTTTTTTAAATTTTGATTTACAAACGATGGAGAAATACGAAACAATATCATAACCTCCAAATGGGATGTGTGTTGTCCATTTTCTACTTAGGAAAAATAATATCATTATGTCATACATCATATATTTATTTGTCACATTCCCTTTGGATATCTAGTCACATATATTACCACAAACTATGTCTCATACATAGGTCCCTCTCACAGATTGAAGAGGAAGTGAAATCACCACTATCGAATAGGGATTATCCTTACCCATTTCCATTACTATAGTCATCTATAATGAAGAAAAAATCTCAGATGCATCCCCCACCATGAAGTAATAATATTTTTATATAAATACATCATCCACTATGTTTTACATCCTAGGATTATATAATATATCAAATCCATAGACCATTAATAACTACAAAAAAACTCATCATTCTCATTTTTCTATATACATGAGTGTTGATTTAAATGTGAACTTTTGTTTTTTACTTGAAAAATAAAACAACGTATAATAATATAGTATCTCTACATATCTATGGTTAATAATACTATAATTAAAAAAAATTTCATTCAATCCCCCTCACTGGGTCTGAAATAGATCAGCATAAAATAAGGGCATTCCCCAACTCTGTATGGAAACTCATCCCAGCATGGATATAGAGGAATTATAAAACATAACCCATCTGAATCCATAATATGTAATTTTAATATAGGAGATCTTTTCATCTTATACATCATCCCCTTGAAGGTTCTTCCACACTTCTCATGGATAGGTCCCACAAAACCGCTAAACCAAAAAATTTAGGCCCATGCATGATAAAATATTTCTAAAGACAATGACCTTTAATAACTAGAATGGATGCTTTGAAAATGACACACAACGACAGTACACCCGAATCATATTAATAACTATCCACAGGTGACAATATTTCTCAATCTATGAATAATACTAAAAAGGATATCATTTATAATGTATACAATGAACCAATCTAACAAGGGTTGAAGCACCATGCTTATAAGTCATACAACCAATGTTATGTCATTCAATAATCCAACATCTTTCACCATTAACACAGGGAAACCACATCATATTAATAAGGTCATCCTATTTATAACATACTATCAATCCTATAGATGTAGATACCCCATTATCATGTGTAAATAAAAGAAACACATCAAACATTACCACAGGTTAATGCATTTAAAGATTTAAAGGGGATCGTATAAAATAATATAATAAATCATGTTTGGTGACAATTGTCTATTCATAACCAAATGATCTCACCCTCTGTAATGGCCATTGACACTGGGTATCCTAAGAGAACACACTGGCTCTAACAAATCCCCTTATCCATGGATGCCTAACCACAACGACAGGCCCTCGGGGCTGGTCGCTGGTCTACATGGAGTCCCACTGAAGGCGGGTCCCGGTCTCCCTCAGGGGGTCGCGCGCCATGACCCCCGGTCCACAGGGACAAAGACCTACACCTGGGGACCGCTGTAGCCCGGGATTGGCGCCACTTGGTTACCGATGCCGCCTGTCTCTTGGAGCCGCCTCTGCCATTGGGAGCTGCCACTGCGGCTGGGATCCAGCCGGACCACCGTGCCGACCACCAGACCGCCCCTGGAATCGTCGGAAAAATAAGAAAATAGCCGGAAAAAATCCCGGGGTCACCCCAAACACCCCAGGACTCGAAAATTTTATCCGCAAATGGAGACAAAAATTTCTGATCGAGCCCTACACAACTATGGTCTTCTCTTGATGATTTGACAACATTTTCACGCAAAATATCACATTCAGGGACGATGTGGAAATCAAAAACGAAAAATATATCCTCCTTCCTCTTTGGTCATAGCCCGTAGCTTCACGAACGGTCCACCGGAGTGTCGCACTGCCTAGGAGAGGTGGAGGAGAGGATTGGATCTTGTTGATAGGAATCCGCCAGGGAGAGGAGAGTGGGAGAAGAATGTTGAGGGATGGAAGTGATTAAATAGAAAAACACTTAAACCCCCGCCAGTTGGACCTGTACCCGAAATTTCAGCAGGGTCGGGGTTAAGCCACCCATACGGAAAAATCCACATTCTAAGCCCAATGGTGGTATCAAAAGTTTAATTTGAGCCTCCATTCAAAAGTTGTAAAGTTCATGCCCGAGGCTGCTAAATTACGAAAATGCCCCTGGTGGCGTTTTCCACAGGAGTGCCAAACACAAGAATTTTACACCCCTCCTAGGGTAAACAACAGGATCCGGACTCAACTATGCCCTCAGTTTTCCAATCATAGTTACTGTTTAGGAGTTATTCCATTTATTTGGTGTGTATAGTGTGAACGCACTTAAAATTTAATTTCGGCCACACTAGGGATTAGAATCACACGCCTTATGAACTCTATGCTCTGGACTAACATTAAGAAAATTTCAAATTCATATAGGGTCAAATCATAGGTTCTTATATCATTCACACATTCATGTTTTTCATCCCAGAGAAATAAAACTTCAAAAACAACTCGGGATACTGAGCCGACATCTGGCTCTCCTGTTCCCAGGTTCCCTCCTTCCCCCTCCCATGCTACCACAGCACACGAACCAATGGGATGGTCTGCCCATGTAGTGTCTACTCCTATTGGTCCTCAATTTCAACAGGGTACTCCGAAAAGGTGGCCCCATCCTCGATGTCTATCTCTCCCCAGTCGATAACATGTGTGGGGTCGTGCGTGTATTTACTCAGCTATGACACGTGGAAGATTTCATGCACCCTCTCCTACTGTGGGGGTAGAGAAAAAAGGTAGGCCACCTCAATGACCCTGCGCATGATCTGAAAGGGCACAATAAACCGCAAGGAAATCTTCTCTCCCCGACCAATCCTCCGAGTACCATGCAGCAGGGAGACCCTAAAAAAGACATTGACCCCTTGCTCAAACACCAAAGACTGGAGTTGACATTCAGCATTGGACTACTTTCTACTCTAATCCATCTTCATGCGCTCACGAATGACCTACACCTTCTCTGTCGTCACCCGTAACAACTCTGGGCCCACAAGAGAGGCCTCTCCAACCTCCTTCAAGCTCAACAGTGACCTGCATGGTCTCTCGTAGAGTGCCTCAAAAGGTTCCATGCCATTATTAGGGTGGTATCTATTATTGTACGTGAACTCCAGTAAGGGCAGGTGATCCTCCCTGCTTAGGCCAAAGACTAAAATGCACGCCCTAAGCATATCCTCCAACACCTAGATAGTACGCTTGGTCTGCCCATCCATATAGGGGTGAAAAGATGTACTCATCCGCAGCCAAGTCCCGAATGCCTCATATAGGCCTCACAACAATTGTGACGTAAAACACACATCATGGTCGGAGATGATCATCGAGGGTACTCCATGTTGGTGAACGATCTCCTGAACATACAGCTGTCTTAGACTCTCCACCATGCTCTTCTCCCTGATGGCAAGGAATTGTGCCGACATCAAGAGTTGGTCCACTATCACTCAAATGGAATCATTTCCCTTTTCTATGCACAGAAGCCCTATGACGAATTCCATGGATATGTCATCCCACTTCCAATTCAGGATATTATGGGGCTGCAAAAACCCTGCTAGAACCTCATGCTCTGCCTTCACCCGCTGACATGTAAGACACCGAGAAATGAACTCAGCTATGCTTCGCTTCATGCCAGACCACCAAACTTGTCGCTGAAGGTCTGCATACATCTTCCCCACACCGGGATGTACAACCAAGGGAGAAGTGTGGAACTCCCACATCACCTCCTCCTGCGTCTCCACTGGTACTACAGCTCGACCCTAGAACAAGATATCATGATTCCCTCCTTCGGAATACCAGTTCGGTGCGTCTCCCATGGATATCTGATCATGTAGTGCCTCACTGTCAACATCTTCCAACTGTGACTCTCTCACACAATCAGTGATAGAAGGAGTCAACACCATCGACTGTAGGAAAGTTGTACCCTCTTGCTCTACCAAGCTCAGCCGTAGGGATTCCAACTTCTCCAAAGCTTCTCGCACTAACCGAGCCTCGGAAATCCTGCTAAGAGCAGCTACTGCTACATTTCCCTTCCAGGGAGTGTACACTATCTCAACATCATAGTCCTACAAAAACTCCTGCCAATGCCTCTGCCTCAGATTCAGATCCCTCTGATTGAAGATGTACTTGAGGGTCTAGCAGTCTGAGTAGACCACAAAATGCTCTCCCAGAAGGTAGTGTCTCTATAGCCTCATGGTGAAGACCACCACTGCCAGCATGATATCCAGAGTCGCATAATTCTTCTCATGGGGCCTCAACTGCCTCGACCCATATGCAATCACTTCCCGCTGCTCCATCGACATGCACCTGAGCCCTGCTCCTAAAGCATCACAGTATACCAAAAACAAAACTCCCCCCTCTGGAAACCTAAATAGTAGATCACTAGTCATCCTCTATCTCAACTCCTTGAAGGCCTTCTAGCATAGATTATTCTTGGTGAACAGTGATCCCTTCCACGTTAATGTGGTCAAAGGGGAAACAATTATAGAGAAATCTTCCTCAAACCTCTTGTAGTACCCTACCAAACCAAGAAAGCTCTACACCTCTGATGAATTCTTGGCTGGCTCCCAAGCAAGCAATTCCTAAATCTGTGCAAGATATATGGCCAATATTTTCTCTATAATGACATTCCCCAGAATGTGAACCTCATGAATCCAGAACTGACACTTCAAGATCTTCCCATATAGTTGGTGCTCTCGGAGTAAGTATAAGACCATCTTTAAATGCTATGCATGCTCCTCATCCATCATAGAGTATATTAGTATGTCGTCAATAAATACAACCAGAAAGCGGTCCATGTACGGATGGAATATCAGGTTCATCAAAGCCATGAAAACTGTGGGGGCATTCATCACACCAAAGGGATTCACTAGAAACTTGTAATGCCCATAACGACAACAGAATGAAAACTTTGGAATATTAGCCTCATGAACCTGCAACTGGTGGTAGCCAGATAGAAGATCAATCTTGGAGAACCACTTCGCACCACTAAACTAGTTGAATAGGTCGTCGATCCTCATAAAAGGGTACTTGTTATTTATCGTGGCTTGATTCAGGTGACGATAATCCACAAAAATCCGCATTATCCCATCTACCTTTTTCACAAAAAAAACTAGAGCTGCCCAGGGGGACACACTGGCCCTAATAAATCCCTTCTCACGAAGGTCATCTAGCTAAAGTCATAGCTCCCTTTTCTATGTGGGTACCATCCGATAATCCTCACATGATATCGGGGTAGTCCCCAGCAACAAGTCAATGTAGAACACCATCTCTCACCTCAGAGGTAGTCCCATGACATCATTGGGAAAACATCCATGTAGTCCTCTATAACGGTAGGGATCCAGGTGCATGTAGCGTATGCTGCTCCGAGAGCCATGCTGGCCAACTGGTTTGAAAAATAACGGGGTCTCCTGTACAGAGTACCCATCGGATTTTCCACGAGGTTTCATTAACCAAGGATGGTGAACCTTGTCCCATTAGAAAACACACCTCTGACTCTTCATAGAAGACATTCTATCGAGGTATGAACCATAGAAAGCCAATTCATGCCGAGGATGACGTCGAAAGGTTCCATCATAATGAAGAACAGGTCCCATGTGAAACTCTCTCCTCAGAACGAATGTTCTCACTATATGTGGATAAAGGTCTCTAATGAGCCACATCCCGTAGGAACCTCAATGATATGTACAGGTGTCAACGCCTCTTCTGGAAGCTTCAACCCCCGTACCAATATTAGTGATATAATGGTGTCGCTGGAACCTATGTCGACTAGTACTAAAGAAAGTATAGAGTAATATCAAAGCGTACCTTGAACCATCTCATGTGATGGGGGTCACGAAAACCCATAACCTGAGACTGCCCGTGGCCCCTTCCACCAGCTCCGTATGCCTGGCGTGGGCCGCCCAGTGGTGGCAGTTGAAGGACCTCGAAATGTCATCCCAGACCTCCCGGTCCTGTCGCTCTGCCTGAACCACCTCCCTTAGGACCACCCTGTCCTCACCTAGTGGATCCCTGGTCATGACTGTAGAGACCCGAAGCTTATCGTACATGAACATTTCATTACTTTTGTGGAATACTTAGTACATAACAAAAAACACACACACAAGGATCGTAATAGTTTAGTGTCTTTGGAAACTCAGAACGTAATCTTCTAATCGTGGTGAAAGATCTCCAATATCTCCCATAAAGATCTTAATTTTTTTTTACCTAAAACCTTTCTTTATATCCTGGGGAAAATAAAACATAAAAGGGTGAGCTCAAATGCTCAGTAAGGGTAAACAAAAGAAAAATCAATCACATCATATTCATAAGAACATAACTTTTGGAAATCTTATCCTACAAAAGAGAGAGCATAATTTCATAACATGGGATAAATCATAGTAATGAAATGAAATCCCAATTATCATAACTTAAAACATGAAACTTTGTGGCATACACACATAATCATAGAGAATCATTTCTTGTTAGCCAAGACTCATTGTCAAGACTATCTTAGTGGACAAAGTCCCTTTCTGAACCGAGTCACCCTCGTTTCAGTCCTGTTTCACTGAACCGATATAACCTACCATTCCAGCCATGTCTATCTCATGAGATATAAAATCATTACCCAATGCATTGGAGGGAGATATAGGTCCCACCCATCTCATAATGATACCATTCTTATGTGTGCCACAAAATCAGAAATCATACATCATTTCATAACCCATGTAATACAAATGGGAATCTTAAACATCATGACATCATAAATCAATTCATATAAGATAAAGGAATTAATAAAAATAATTCCATCACAACATGATCAAATCAATGTAATAATAGGGATAAAAACAGAACCCTTTATTATCTTAGATGGAAAATAATTTTGATAAAACATTTGAACTCCATTCTTGAGGAAAATATCCTTTCTACTTCAAAAACACTTTTCCTTTCTTAAAATGTCATAAAATTATAAACTAAAAGAAGTTGATTAAAAATAAAATTGAAAACTTGTAAAGGAAGCTTCTTGGAAATAATGTTTTAAAAATCCATTCATTCCGTATAAGTTAAAAAAACATTCTTCGTACTTTTGTCGGAAAAGTCAAAAAATACCTCGTACGAAAAAACGACAAAATATTCCTTTCATATTCTTTACTAAAAACTCACCAAAGGGTAAAATTGGATTTAAACTATTGTTAGTGGATGGAAACAATATTAAATATTGAGGTAACATGGATGTGGATGATAAAATACACCCCAGTAAATACCAAAGTATAAACAATCTCGGATAAAAATGAGATTGTGATATTTCCCTTACCATAGGTCCGACTTGCTTTGTACATGTCCGAACCTCCTGTATAATGATTTAAATCATGTTATTGACTTATTCCAGAATCATACTCACTGTTATGATATCATATACGGTTCACTTATGACTTTATTTTACCTGTTCTTTTGTAAATTTCATGTTAAAGAGCGTTTTGGGTAAAATCGTTTCATTTGTCATCTGTGTTTTGACTTGTAATTATTCATATGATTACTCAGATCATGATTACATAATTCCAGAATATAAAACATGATTTATATATAATATATATTCAGAATATACATATATATAATATATTGATAAATGGAATGAGATACACCGTTCATGGAGACGGTAGTCCGTACGTACGCATGAACGTTGTTTTCGTTTCCTTATTGAATTGAATGGAATTAAGTAGGTGACATACATATAAATATAAATAAATACAGTATCATTATTATGTCATATATTTTATTAGTACTTATTATATATACTTTATAATCATTCATGAATGGTTAATCATTGAGAATGAATCTCATCGCGTCGTGGAGACGGTAGTCCGTACGTACGCACGAGCGATGATATCGTTCCCATGGTCGTGGAATTGTGTTGAAGTGTTTGTATGATATTTCAGTATCAATATAACTTTATAATAATCATATATAGTTATTCATTGAACCATTATACCCATCCAATTAATGTGGTGGCGGAAAATAGATTACACCACGGCGTGGAGACGGTATTCCGTACGTACGCACGCGCGGTGATTTCCCTTTTCCGTAGGATGGATAGAAGGTTAATTAGAGTTGTTTCATATTTATAATAACATATCAGTATGTAAGTAATACTGATGTTATTACTTTATCATGAAACAACTAAAGAAGAAGAAGTTGAAGAAGAAAGAAATTGAAAATATCGGTAATGGATATTACCTCTTCTTTGAAACGCCTCTTTGAATCCTCCACTTAGGGAACTAATATTGGTCTTTGAAGAAAACCAAGACCTCTAGGATTATTCTAGGGAAGTGGATAAGGGATTTTGGCAGGGGTTGGCCGAGCTTGAGTGCTCAAATTGGTGTGAGGAGGAGGGGGAGGAGGTACCCTTTTATAAGGGAGGAGAGGGGCACCTTAGGAATATCTCAAAATATTATTTTATATTAAAGTCAAAATCGGTTTATAATTGTTCCAAAGGGTCTTATTTCGAAGCTAAAGTGGGGATGGGTCTAAATCCTATCAACCAATAGGATTTAGACAAGTTTAGGTTATTATTTTAACCTTATCAATTAGATTTAACTCTAAGTTAAATAATTTAACTTGTACCGTGTCTTTTTGTTTTCTTACACTATATGGTTAATGCACTTACTATAACATGCCAAACGAACACCAAATTGTTTATTATTAATATATATATATCCTTATCTAAGTTATTTGTCCTAACCATAGATTTTTAGGAATAAAATAACAATTAATAATATAATATTTGATTTAAAAACTATTTTGTGTCAATTTTGACACTATTTGATATATGATTTTTGTGAAAGTCATAACAGAATTATATGTTCGAACCAAGTTGATTAAATCAACACTAATATATCATAGTAACCTGGTAAATTAGTGGGATTCATAAAAAATCTCAAATTAAATTTATTTTGGTATTTATAACATCAATTATGTCAATATTTCATTAATAAGATAATTACAACATCATCTTTGTGTCATAAATAAATTAAATTATTTGATCTCTAAAAATTAAAAATAAAATAACATTATGTAGGAAATATTTTTATCTTTCTAATGAATATTTACAATTTAATTTATCTTATGTATAATCCTATATTAAAAATGTTTTAGTAAATAAAAATTGATTTTAACTCTTTTAACTCTTCTTTGAATTAAATAATAATAAATGTCCTAATCTAATCCAAGTGGGCCTAAATGATAATATTTTACACTTAAGGTTGTTTTTGGTCGATATACACTTGTCCAATAGGATTAGGACATGTTTTAGGGTAATATTAATATCATTTTTACCCTTAATTACCCTATTTACTTTTAACGGTGGTAAAAAAAGTAAAAAGTTACTATTCACCAAAAATTATTTTCATCTCATTGAACCACATTTTACTTACTGACATCAACCGTGTCTCTCGGATTTTTGAAATTCCATTCACAGAAGCGGTAAAATTAAGATTTATGAAAAAAATAATATTTTTTAACTTCCACTTAGTAGTTTCACTATTCATCAAAAATTGAAGTTTTTCAGAAAAATGCCAAAATTTCACCCTAAGCTATAATTGATATTCCGAATTCAAAAATGATTTCTATTTTACAAAATTCCAAACATATAAATTTCATTAATTAATTTTATAATTAATTTCCGCTGTCACAACAAATAGCGTGTTTTTAAGAGATAATAACTATCAAAAGATTAACACTTGTTTATGTCTGGTGTAAATGTGAAATTACATCCAATGACCAACATTGTATTGAATTGTAAAAATATATTATAAATATAATTTGAAACCACTGAAATTAATAATTTATCACTATTAATTATTTCGATTAAAAAAGTTGTTTTTAATTAAAATTTAGTAATTTTCACTATTCATCAGAAAATAAAAGTTATCCGAAAAGTACCAAAATTTCACCCTAAGCTAATTTCAATATTATGAACCCAAAAATGAATTCCATTCTGAAAAATAAAATATACAAAATTTCAAAAAGTGGTTATTACTATTCATAACGGCTAGTTTTAATAATATTTTAATAGCGTATTGTTGTTTAGTGAAACTCGTTATTGCGTACTACACACGCTATCGAGGAAGGTCGTGATTGCGTGTAATGCAAGGAAAATCAAGGATGTGTGTTGTGAAAGATCCTTTTGGTGTAGCTTACAACACAAGACATTAGTGAAATTAAAAAGAATATTTTTCATAAAATCTCGGGGTGTTACATTCTACCCCCCTTAAAATGAATTTTGCCCTCGAAATTCGTCGGGGTTATAAATTTTTTACTATTCGAAAGTTTCTTTAATAGAAACCGACATCGTAAAAAGGAATACCAAAACCAATATTTAAAAACAAAAGTACGAAACTTAACGGTTACCCTAATAAACTAATCACTGGGTTTCCACATAGGTGAAAATATGGATATGGAAGAGAAATCTAATCATCATGTTCTGATGGGGAGTGGTTGAGAACATGGCTATAGAAAAGCCGGCAATCACTAAGCCATAAATTTGTGACGATCTAAGGTACCATCTAATTCATCAGATATAAGATCACTAGGACAACATTTTTGGTTTTCAAGATCATTTCCCTAAAGTTGAAAATTTGAATTAGAATAAATACTTACGTTATTTTGGTACAATCTCACTGTTGTTCGTGCCTTGAACAATTTCCACTTCATCTCTTAAATAAATGAAGTTGAATTTGTTATTCGTGAAGTGTTAGCAGATCATGTGATAGAATGACGGGTCATTCCATCTGTCTCAAACAAAAGGTTATCAAAAATTATATACATAAGTCGATCTATTGTGAGATTAATCATATATGGTTCCTAAAATGGACTTATACATCATATATCATACAGCTTAATATAATAAAACTAGTTTCTACTAAACAGGGACTTCCTATAGGCCAGTGGTAGGCGATAAGGGCCAGTCGCACTTCGGTTGTGGGTTCGATTTCCACAGCCTTGTCCGACGCGATGGGCTGTCGCCTGTCCTGCAGGTTGTCCTTTTTCTAAAACTATAATACTATAACATCCCATTAATAATATCGAAAAAAAATTCTATCCTTAAACAATACTATCTTATGTCCAACATAATCCATTCCAATCTTTAGGCTTATCCATAATACTGCAGTCCACTCTCATAACATAGTGAAAACGATTACCAGAGATTTAATACCATCGTCGATCCCCATATATCATAATAAATGTTTTTTTGGTCCCATTCCAAACATTAAAAGTCCTTAATCATGTATTCTCTTGAATACCATAGTGAAAACATGAATGCAGTTAAAAGTTAACACCTTCCACATACCAAAATCCTCAAAATTGTATATACTCAAACCATGATATCACTTATTCCTTATATCAATCATGAGCTCATGAATACTGTTAAACATTTCATTTTCTCGTTTTCCCTTCATTATGCGTATAATATCTCAATCACTTTGAATACCACATTAGACCAATACATAAATATTCCAATACTCCATGATACAACATTATTTTGGAATCCCATTACATAAACACTTAATCATTCCACCACATCGTTGTCATATTCAACATCGCCAATAGTGATCGCATGTGGCTTCCCTTTGTCCTTTGCCTTCAGTGGTTGCTCATGTTGATCATCACTAACCCTTGGATTAGGGCATTTATTAGCATAATGCCCCATTTCCATGCACTTGATGCATTGAAGTGTTGGTGGTGCGTTCTCTGCAGTGTTTGCTTTATTCACATCATTAGAATCCCTTTTTCCATTACTTCGACACTCAGCTGCTCGATGACCTTCTTTTCCACACTTAAAACATTTTCTAGTCCCTTTAAGACAATATCCACCATGCTTCTTTCCACACTTTGGGCATAAGGAAACATTCATCTTCTTTTCACCACTATTCTGAGAATTCTCCTTGAACTCCATCTTTCGTTTCATGTCAAAACCATGAGATGGATATGTAACACCAACTTCCATTTCTACCTTGATAGCACAACACACAATTTCTTCATAGCTAATGAAGTCTCTTATAGCTAATGCCCTTCGAAGACTTGGTTTTAAGCCACTGAAAAATCGATCAACATTACTTTCAGGTTGGATAATAATGCCAGATGCATACCTTGCAAGTCTTGTAAAATTTTCTTCGTATATACCAACAGATTCATCATCCTTTTTCTTTAGTTCAAGAAACTCCTTCTCCATCTTTGTTCGAAGAATACGAGGGAAGTACTTATTGAAAAATAAGTTCTTGAACTCGTCCCATTCCATGGACTCAATTTATCTCTTGGCCTCGTATTCTTGAAAAGATTCTACCATTGATCAGCTTCACCTTCCAAACGATATACTGCTAAGATGAATTTATCATGTTCAGAACATTGATGAACTGAAAATATCTTTTCAGTAGTACTGATCCATTGTTCCACAACAAGTGGATCGGAAGACCCACTAATAGAAGGTGGATGTTGCCTCATGAAGGACTCAATAGATTATTGTTCCCTTCTCTGATCATTTGGAAGTCCAGAATGATTCATAGCTTGTGTAAGTATAGCAATAAGATTTTGCACTCCATCTCCCATAACATTTGTTTGTTCAGGAGGACAATCATTGCATTGTCCATTGCATTGATCAACACGGTTCCTTCGGGTTCCAGCCATCGTCTAAAACCCAAAAAGAATAGTGTGAGAGGCAAAAATAATTCTAGGGAAAACAACATATTAAAAGGGGATTACCTTCAATATCTAACATCTTAGGTTTAATTTTATGATCGTTAGCGTAATTCTAGTACTATAACCTATACGTATACTTAACCTTAGGGACATCCCTAGACATACCTTAGAAATATCTCTAGGGATCTCACTAATGTTTTCGCATCCTAGTTTCCAAAGGTTGACTAAACCTTTCCTCTGATACCAACTGTAGAGACCCGAAGCTTATCGTACATGAACATTTCATTACTTTTGCGGAATACTTAGTACATAACAAAAAACACACACACAAGGATCGTAATAGTTTAGTGTCTTTGGAAACTCGGAACGTAATCTTCTAATCGTGGTGAAAGATCTCCAATATCTCCCTTAAAGATCTTCTTTTTTTTTACCTAAAACCTTTCTTTATATCCTGGGGAAAAGAAAACATAAAAGGGTGAGCTCAAATGCTCAGTAAGGGTAAACAAAATAAAAATCAATCACATCATATTCATAAGAACATAACTTTTGGGAATCTTATCCTGCAAAAGAGAGAGCATAATTTCATAACATGGGATAAATCATAGTAGTGAAATGAAATCCCAATAATCATAACTTAAAACATGAAACTTTGTGGAATCCACACATAATCATAGAGAATCATTTCTTGTTAGTCAAGACTCATTGTCAAGACTATCTTAGTGGACAAAGTCTCTTACTGAACCGAGTCACCCTCGTTTCAGTCCTGTTTCACTGAACCGGTATAACCTACCATTCCAGCCATGTCTATCTCATGAGATATAAAATCATTACCCAATGCATTGGAGGGAGATATAGGTCCCACCCATCTCATAATGATACCATTCTTATGTGTGCCACAAAATCATAAATCTTACATCATTGCATAACCCATGTAATACAAATGGGAATCTTAAACATCATGACATCATAAATCAATTCATATAAGATAAAAGAATTAATAAAAATAATTCCATCACAACATGATCAAATCAATGTAATAATAGGGATAAAAACAGAACCCTTTATTATCTTAGAAGGAAAATAATTTTGATAAAACATTTGAACTCCATTCTTGAGGAAAATATCCTTTCTACTTCAAAAGCACTTTTCCTTTCTTAAAATGTCATAAAATTATAAACTAAAAGAATTTGATTAAAAATAAACGTGAAAACTTGTAAAGGAAGCTTCTTGGAAATAATATTTTAAAAATCCATTCATTTCGTATAAGTTAAAAAAAACATTCTTCGGACTTTTGTCAGAAAAGTCAAAAAGTACCTCGTACGAAAAAACGACAAAAGATTCCTTTCATATTCTTTACTAAAAACTCACCAAAGAGTAAAATTGGATTTAAACTATTGTAAGTGGATGGAAACAATATTAAATATTGAGGTAACATGGATGTGGATGATAAAATACACCCCAGTAAATACCAAAGTATAAACAATCTCGGATAAAAATGAGATTGTGATATTTCCCTTACCTTAGGTCCGACTTGCTTTGTACGTGTCCGAAACTCCTGTATAATGATTTAAATAATGTTATTGAGTTATTCCAGAATCATAATCATTGTTATGATATCATATACGGTTCACTTATGACTTTATCTTACCTGTTCTTTTGTAAATTTCATGTTAAAGAGCGTTCTGGGTAAAATCGTTTCATTTGTCATCTGTGTTTTGACTTGTAATTATTCATATGATTACATAGATCATGATTACATAATTCAAGAATATAAAACATGATTTATATATAATATATATTCAGAATATACATATATATAATATATTGAAAAATGGAATGAGATACACCGTTCATGGAGACGGTAGTCCGTATGTACGCATGAACGCTGTTTTCGTTTCCTTATTGAATTTAATGGAATTAAGTAGATGACATACATATAAATATAAATAAATAAAGTATCATTATTATGTCATATATTTCATTAGTACTTATTATATATACTTTATAATCATTCATGAATGGTTAATCATTGAGAATGAATCTCATCGTGTCGTGGAGACGGTAGTCCGTACGTACGCACGAGCGATGATATCGTTCCCATGGTCGTGGAATTGTGTTGAAGTGTTTGTATACTATTTCAGTATCAATATCACTTTATAATAATCATATATAGTTACTCATTAAACCATTATACCCATCCAATTAATGTGGTGGCGGAAAATAGATTACACCACGGCGTGGAGACGGTATTCCGTACGTACGCACGCGCGGTGATTTCCTTTTTCCGTAGGATGGATAGAAGGTTAATTAGAGTTGTTTCATATTTATAATAACATATCAGTTTCTAATTAATACTGATGTTATTACTTTATCATGAAAAAAATAAAGAAGAAGAAGTTGAAGAAGAAAGAAATTGAAAATATCGATAATGGATATTACCTCTACTTTGAAACGCCTCTTTGAATCCTCCACTTAGGGAACTAAGATTGATCTTTGAAGAAGACCAGGACCTCTAGGATTATTCTAGGGAAGTGGAGAAGGGGTTTTGGCAGGGTTTGGCCGAGCTTTAGTGCTCAAATTGGTGTGAGGAGGAGGGGGAGGAGGTGCCCTTTTATAAGGGAGGAGAGGGGCACCTTAAGAATATCTCAAAATATTATTTTATATTAAAGTCAAAATCGGTTTATAATGGTTCCAATTGGTCTTATTTCGAAGCTAAAGTGGGGATGGGTCGAAATACTATAAACCAATAGGATTTAGACAAGTTTAGGTTATTATTTTAACCTTATCAATTAGATTTAACTCTAAGTTAAATAATTTAACTTTTACCGTGTCTTTTTGTTTTCTTTCACTATATGGTTAATAAACTTACTATAACATGCCAAACGAACCCCAAATTGTTTATTATTAATATATATATCCTTATCTAAGTCATTTGGCCTAACCTTAGATTTTTAGGAATAAAATAACAATTAATAATATAATATTTGATTTAAAAACTATTTTGTGTCAATTTTGACACTATTTGATATATGATTTGTGTGAAAGTCATAAAAGAATTATATGTTCGAACCAAGTTGATTAAATCAACACTAATATATCATAGTAACTTAGAAAATTAGTGGGATTCATAAAATGTCTCAAATTAAATTTATTTTGGTATTTACAACATCAATTATGTCAATATTTCATTAATAAGATAATTACAACATCATCTTTGTGTCATAAATAAATTAAATTATTTGATCTCTAAAAATTAAAAATAAAATACCATTATGTAGGAAATCTTTTTATATTTCTAATTAATATTTACAATTGAATTTATCTTATGTATAACCCTATATTAAAAATGTATTAGTAAATAAACTTTGATTTTAACTCTTTTAACTCTTCTTTGAATTAAATAATAATAAATGTCCTAATCTAATCCAAGTGGGCCTAAATGATAATATTTTACACTTAAGGTTGTTTTTGGTCGAGATACACTTGTCCAATAGTATTAGGACATGTGTTAGGGTAATATTAATATAATTTTTACCCTTAATTACCCTATTTACTTTTAACCGTGGTAAAAAAAAGTAAAAAGTTACTATTCACCAAAAATTATTTTCATCTCATTGAACAACATTTTACTTACTGACATCAACCGTGTCTCTCGGATTTTTGAAATTCCATTCACAGAAGCGGTAAAATTAAGATTTATGAAAAAAATAATTTTTTTTAACTTCCACTTAGTAGTTTCACTATTCATCAAAAATTGAAGTTTTTCAGAAAAATGCCAAAATTTCACCCTAAGCTATAATTGATATTCTGAATTAAAAAATGATTTCTATTTTACAAAATTCCCAACATATAAGTTGCATTAATTAATTTTATAATTAATTTTCGCTGTCACAACAAATAGCGTGTTTTTAAGAGATAATAACTATCAAAAGATTAACACTTGTTTATGTCTGGTGTAAATGTGAAATTACATCCAATGACCAACATTGTAATAAATTGTAAAAATATATTCTAAATATACTTTTAAACCACTCAAATTAATAATTTATCACTATTAATTATTTCGATTAAAAAAGTTGTTTTTAATTAAAATTTAGTAATTTTCACTATTCATCAGAAAATAAAAGTTATCCGAAAAGTACCAAAATTTCACCCTAAGCTAATTTCGATATTATGAACCCAAAAATGAATTCCATACTGAAAAATAAAATATAAAAAATTTCAAAAAGTGGTTATTACTATTCATAACGGCTAGTTTTAATAATATTTTAATAGCGTATTGTTGTTTAGTGAAACTCGTTATTGCGTACTACACACGCTATCGAGGAAGTTCGCGATTGCGTGTAATGCAAGGCAAATCAAGGATGTGTGTTGTGCAAGCTCCATTTGGCATAGCGTACAACACAAGACATTAGTGAAATTAAAAATAATATTTTTCATAAATTCTCGGGGTGTTACAACGACACTGCCTCTTGCACTGTGGTGCGCTCTCTGCCTTCCATGACTACTTGGTATGCCTAGTCGGGAAGTACCATTATAGGTGACCATGTCCGTCCCAAGCATAGAAACAGCTCTCTCCCGCCTACCCCGGTGTTCTATGGAACTACTGTGGTGTACTACTTTGACCGTGTTTCTGCAAACGGATGTGCCTCCTTGACTAAGGCTCTGCTCTCTGCCACCTACCTGTGGCTGAAGACTCTCTTATGAAGTGGCCACTGCTAGGCCCTGTCAGATGGCGCCCCTCATCCATGAAGCTATCTGTCATGAGAACCCGCTCTAGAACCCCGATATAAGTCGGGATGCATAGGTGTAAAACACTAGCATGGATCTCGTTGCAAAGACCATGTTCAAACTTCCGCACCCAGAAGTAAATGTCATAGATCATATCCTGCAAGTAGCATGTCAGATCAGTAAACCAGGCCGAGTACTGCGCCATGGTCATCCCCCCTATTACTAATCCAATAACTCATAATTTTGAACGAAACGTAAACAAATGGAGTAGTACTCCTCCTGGAAGAGCTTCTGAAAGCTATCCAACGTGATAGATGACTAGTCGTAGGTCTGCGTAAGAAGCCCCCACTGACGCCCGGCCATATTTTGGAAACAGTTGGTAGCTAGGGCAACCATATGGTCTGCTAGTGTATGTACCAGGCTGAAATGGCCATACACTAACTCTAACCAGTCCTCCGCTGCTTGGGGATGCGGGTCCCCATGGATCTTCTTTAGCTGCTGACGCTAGAAGTCTCGGAGCAGACTCAGCCAGTGATCAAACTCGGCCTGTGCTGCTGATACTAAAAGATGCTCTCCAGATGGAGGGGCTACTGCTGAAGCAGTGGATGGAAGAGGATCACGTGAGGATCCCTGAACTGACACCTCATCGCTCGCCAGATTTTCTTCATAAACTGGAGAGGGTATCCTAGCTGGCTGCTGTCATGGGGGCATCCTGAAAGTTAACTAGGATTACCGCGATCAGATGAGAATGTATATATATAATAATAATCACAATGGGAATCTGACTCAACAAGGACATTCGTCGACTCAATCCTACATGATTCATATTCAAAAGCTCCCTGCAAAAAATGTCTCCCTGTGCTGAGTCGAAAATTGGGTTATCTAGGTCCTGGTGAGTGGATACGTCGGCCGCCCGTACTATCCCCGGACTCCCTGGCCTAAGATCCTCTATCAAGACATGTCGACACTATTTCCCTAAATCCCATCCAATTCCTTTTTAGGTACATCCGAACAATGTCCCAAGGAATGAAAAACCTCTGATACCACTTTATCATGACTAGACCTTACTAGTCTCGAGCCGCAACTACCCCAAGACCGCCTCCATAGGCCAGGGTCTTGCGAAAAGTGCTGAAGGCATAAAAATAGTAGGGATGCTTTTGCATAAGTACATTTACACACGCACAACCCACTCAATGCTGATGTGCAGAGTAAAAAAGAAAACCAAAGGGAAAAAACTATAACCCAACCACAGTCATGCATCAAACACTAAATAGAAAAATGTAATGTGATGAAGTATACTAACAAGATACTAAATTTAAAAAGGGGAAAACGAGCCCCACCCAAAGGGTGCAACAACCTGGTGACAGGTAAAAAAAATTAAACCTCTGGTGAGTCTCACACATGAAAGTCCTACTACGTCCACTGAATGAATCACAAGTACATGTGTCATCTACGCTCCTTCGTAGTCTTGATCAACCTGTCCGATGTCTGTAAGGGGACACCAAGTTTGGGAAACCCCCAAGCAGGGGAGAGTATAAGGATACTCGGTAGGATGCCCCGAAAGCTCGAGGGAGAAACAAAGTTGGTAAAAAAATGGTTAGCAGTAAACAGAAAAAGGAACAGTGAAGGAGTACAATAAATAGAGTGCATCTCAACCCAACAGAAGAAGGTTATTTGACTCATCAAACCAAGAGGAACTAGACATGGAAAGCACGTGGCATACCCCACATGTCTTTTACCCTCTTAGAAGGAGATTAACGGAACCCAAGGGGTGGGAACAAAAGTAAGGTGTATATATATATATGCTCAACAAGAAACCCGAACAAGTGTGTAAGGGGATCTCCATCTCTAAGATCAGCCCCTGATAAGTCACCAGTAGTTCTCATGGTAGCAATCACTGATGCCCAACAGTCCTGCGTGTTAAAGATGCCTCATTGTTAAATGGTACAACCAAAATTCCCGCACCAGTAATAACAGATCAAAGCCACTGACTAGCGTCATAGGAAGGACTCGGTCCGAAAGAAGTCATCAGGTGACCCAAAACCCAGCTCTACTGGAGGGTAAACCCCAACAGGTCGTCAAGTGACCCACTGCCTGGCACTGCATGAGGGTAAACCCTAAAAGGTCATCGGGTGACCCACTACCCAGCTTTGCTGGAGGGTAAACCTTAATGTCAATGAGTAACCCACTTCCCGACCCACTCTAAGGGTAAACCATAAAGTCAACAGGTAACCCGATGCCTGACCCACCTGGAGGGTAAACCCTAATGTCAATGGATAACCCACTTCCCAGCCCCACTAGAGGGTAAACCCTAATACGGATCTGATAACTCCTCCCTACATAAACAATCTCTGGGGTTCACTAACATCAGGATCATGTGTTGGGACAGAGTGTGCCAAAGGAAACTCTGACAAAAACCCCTTCATGTTTCCACATTTAATGAGATCTTGACAGAGGCTCTGCATGCCATAAAAGATTACACCGTTGTAATCCTTGCGGAAAAATAGGCGAGATAGACTACTTTCTTGTTGGAAACAGACACCCGAAGAAAAAGTTATTCAACACTACTTTATACCCATAAGACATCTCGTGGGTCCCACACCTTGGTCCTGAATGAGGTAGGGTGAACTGTGCTATTATGATGATCTCGAAAAAACACGTCGTTACGATGAATGATTTTCCCTGAACGGATGTAAAATGAAATAGTCACAAAACGCTTCTCACAGCTTTAAAGACGGCATGTGGGGCCAATGCCTCAACTCCGGCTTCAACACCTGAAACCAACCTGGACCACTTCGTCTCGACGCCAGGGTCACAATGCCGCTGAAGGATCCTTAAATAGTCCCCGGATGTGTTCGCGCTATCCGAAGAAAGAATCCTAGCGTAGTAATTAACGAGTGTGTCGCGCCACTGAGCCCCTGTCTCTGGAATTGAAAACCCCCGATACAATCTCAAAATCTGCGTCTCGAGGTGAGGATTTCACAGCAACATACAACACACAAAATAGACCCCTGTAGTGGATGTTACAGGTGTATGAAGTCAAGCGGATGAACCCCTTGGGGGCGGACCAGCCCGGTCCGCCGTGCCGGCCCGGGGACCTGTCACACGGCCCGGCCGTGGACCCTTGGTCCACCCCCTCCGACTAGACCTTATGGCTTGTATCTAGTCCACATGGAGACCGACAAAAGGCGGGTCTCAGTTTCCCTCATGGGATAGCGTGCCACGACCCCCAGTCCAACTGGCCGACAACCTCCGCCTGGGGACTGCCGCCGCCTGGGACCGCCGCCGCTCAGGGACCTCCCCTGCATGCCACTGGGAGTCATTGTCACAGCTGGGATCCCACTTAACTTCCATGTCGATCGCCAGACTGCCGGAAAAAGAAGAAAACGGCCGGAAAAAATCACTAGGTCACCTCGGACACCACGTGACTCGAAAAATGAAAAAGTAACCTCTTACCTCGTTGGGTGTACCCCATCGCTTCACGAACAGTCCTCTAGAGCGTCGCGTCGCCTTGGAGAGGTGGAGGAAAGGAGAGGAGCATTAGAGGGGAATCCTCTAGGGAGATAATCAAGGGGGAACAAGGTTGAGGGGAGTAAGTTTTTAAATAGAAAAGCATTTAAACACCTTCCATTCAGCCGCATACTCGAAATTTCGTCGAGGTCGGGTTTAAGCCGCCCCTATGGAAAAATACATGTTCTGAGCACAATAGCTATCTTAGAATTTTAATCCAAGACACCATTCAAAAGTTGAAAATTTCACGCCCGAGGACGCTAAATTATGAAAACGCCCCTGGTGGCGTTTTCCACAGAAGGGTCACGGCCACGAATGTTACACCCCTCCTAGGGTAACACATTTAAAATTTATTTTCGGCCACACTGGGGTTCGAAATCCCACACCGTCTAAACGCCCTGCTCTGGAATAACATTATGAAAATTTCAAAGTCTTATAGGCTCAAAATCTGGGATCTTACTTGGATAATACTAACCATCATGTCGAATAGGTAGAATATTCCTACACATGATATCATCCTAATCTTCATAGGATTCTTTATAACCTATGAATTAAAATTATATTCCAATTAATCAAAGAAACTAACACTGTTACATGTAATAGTCTTGATTGGAATGGAATGTAGGAAATAATTTCATAATGACGAATGAATAATAGGGAATCCATTTTAGTTTTGGGTAGATTCCACATAAGGAACAATATCCTTATAGAGTCGCCTACCACTGTGGGTGGAGGTGTGTGATCACTGATCCATCTGTATAGGAGAATCCAAAGACAAAGGTTGAGTTGATGTCACTGAATTAGATCAAATAGGTCCCAAATAATGGATATATTCATGTAAAATAACTGAGACTATATACAGAAACAAAAACTATGGGAAAAGAGAAAATATTTCATACCTCAAAACACACCTATGACATCATGTTCATAAGACCATACTGCCGGATGAAATAATTCCATCTATATTCCGATTATATACACCTAGGTCTTTCTACAAAATCTTCTCAAATCACAAAACCCCAAAATATATCATAAATTAACCCATATACCACACCAAGAAACAATATATTTTGGATGCACTAACTCACATGAATAGATTTAATTAATGTCCCAATTATTCCACTTGATCAGTGATTCTCCCCCTTCCTTTCATCTCAAGTTCTAAATCAAATATTACAAACACATTGAAATTCCAATACCTCACATTATACTATTGAATTATTAAAACTAGAACCTCTACCTGGAGGGGTCCTAATAATTTAGTACACTATCACAAAATGATCAAGCCATTTTCTTATAGCATGAGAAGTTTTATTTGCCCACTTGGAAAATTTTGAAATATGATCTTATATAACCTTGGATACCCAATCAACCCTAGTGTGAAATCACCCAAAACAAACTTAACAATATAATCCTTCAGGTAATTTTTTTTTTGAAAAATAATTCATTCTTTCTTCTTTTAAAAATATAAAAACCTGACCCACTACCTAAATAAAAACCTATGATTCTTGAGTTAGCTAGATCATTAAGAAACACTTGTGGTAAATGTGGATAAATCATGTGAAAAAGATACATTCCAATGAATATGAGTGAACTAAAAAATATTGTAATCATATTTATTAAATGACATATATTAATTATATACTCCACAAGATTTGGATATATCTGGTGCTCTATATATGGTTTCACTGACATGTTTTCTCTTAGAGGATGCACCCATGGAATGGGTCCCTGAACTAAGGTATCAACAATCAACTATTTATCTTCAAGACACTATCATGGAATTGACTATGAGTATCATCAAATATGAATCCAGAAAGTTATCAGGATAAAAAATATTAAGTGAGAACATTTCAATATATGACTTCATAAGTATGTGAAATTAGATCAACTCAACTCTATAAGATTCAGGTAACACTTATTCCCTCTGAATGATTCCATGTTATTTCGAGATGAAAATCAGGTTGTTAGAGTCTTAGTTTAGGGATTCATTGGACACTACACCAAAACTGGGTTCTATGGACAATGAGAGAAAGTAATGAAACTCTTACACTATTAAATAATGTTCCCAAAACTAATTCTTACTAAACTGGTCTAACCCATTACATCAATACAATGGATAATTACTCCCACATATAATATTATATCATTAAAGGACCCACTAGGGCCCCCTTTGTCCAGTAGTAAGATGAGTGATATACCTCATGTCAACATTCATTACTCAATGTGATAGAAATAAAAATCATGTAAACAAAATATTAATTGTAGAACATGACATGTGTTCCTATATTCACATACACACACATAAACTCCTTGAAATATTGTAGATATATAAAAAAAATTTGAATATCAAGTATGAAAAACATTGATGAAACAAACTCTAGAGATAAATCAATGTAGAACAATGTAATAAATATATATTATGTTGAATAATAAACTCATAGAAAAAAAAATCCAACTACATCAAGGAAATAAGAGAATGAGATTACATAATGATATCTCATCTCACAATATCCATGGATTACCATCGAACACAGTCGGTGCCAATAGCCATTATGCTCTACCAAGAACACATCCATTGATATCATATATAATTATAATATAATCTACATATGTAAAAAATCATGTGGGTAAAAACAATATTGTTGTGAGTATATATGAACACACTATGCATCCTAAAAAATGATGTATTAAAAATAGGTATAGTAATCCCATCCAATAAAGATAGAGGATAAATAAACGTAACACATGTGTTCATAATGAAACAAAGGTGGGAAAAATGTATATCTTTATCCAAAAAATTATATAATGATGATTCATTATGAAATTTATATATTTCAAACAAAAAATTCCAAATGTATAAAAAATACATACGTAACTCAATAGTGGGGCCAACTCCTCACTACTTCTATCTATAGATATGCAAGCAGAAACACCAAGATAAGTCTCACTCCTCATAGAATCCAAAAGATAGTGGAGTAAAAATGTGTTTTAAATGGACAATAACCCACTTTTATATGGGATAATTTTGACTATAAATGTGTAATGGTAATTGAGGACTTGTTCCCTGGTGCAATATAAAAGTACTAACACCAAAAACTCATTGGAGAAAAGCCCAGGTCAAATTAATTGGGCAATAACTACTAAAATGTAACACATGGAAATTTTGGTTTCTTATGTATAATTCCAAAATAATTTACACCATAAAATTATATGTATAAAATAACATAGGTTATGATACACATAGTATAAAATCATAGTCCTAAAGAATTATATATGAATGGAATTACCTTAATGAAAATCATATGACATATACTTGGGTTCATAAGACACGTGAACGTAGTTAGACACCTAGAAATATACATTAAAATAAATTTCATGGCTGACCAAGTTTTCATTCATGTCATGTACAAGGATTTTATGACATGATTTTTTAGGTTTCAAAAATCCCATGTCCTCATGGCATATACATGTTTAAATCTTTATGTGGTTGTATAACATGTCTCATTCCCATCAAGGATGTCTTGTTAGTATACTCTTTGAGTCCATACATGTTATATTACATTGAATATCACCCATAATATGGGGATTTATACTTTTACATGGCTACGTTTTCATGTCCATAATAGTAAATGTACTTTTATTATATTTGTTGTAAATACATCTTCCTTTCACTCAAACTCATGGCTATGGGTGAATGCAGAATTCTTAGTCGTAGTATATGGAAGGTAATCTAAAAACTATATATTCCACAATTATAATGTATCAAACACCATGTGATTATTATTTTATAATAATAAATTTATATAATCATATAAACACACATATTTCTTTCTATTAATAACATATCGAATCCAACGGGGTCATTAGAATTAAAAATGCCTTTAAAATAATAATAAAATATGTGTAATGTGATCGGGATGTAATGCTTTCAATATTTCTACCTCATTGTGAATACACTACTTCATCATGTGAAAATCAAGGAAAGGATGTCAAATAACATCAATCTAATCCTGATCCCGATCAAGGACACACTCTCTCTACACTTTCATGACCATCACATAAGCTAAGCTATCATGTGGTGGAGGATCCCTCTTTCTTCCCCGTATCATGAGTTTGTAACCCAAATATGATGGTGTGATATATTACCTCATTCCATTAATTTTAGAACACAAATTACATTATTAGTTATCATGTCCTCTAATGGTATACTACCCCTTATGTAGAGATGATGGATAACATTATTTAAGACCTATGATAACCTACCTTAACATGTAAACAATTAATGCACAAGATTACACAACCACGTTATAAAAAATCTATAAAGCAGTTATTTCATACAAATTTGAACACTTGATTTAATAGATTTTAAATAATAATTATAGATTCCTTGGAAACCAAAATAATTTGATGAAATAATGGGAGAAAATGTTAAATTTTGTGAAATATTAAATGTTATAGACTATTTAAATCAATGTAGTAATAGTTTTACACCTATTTAAGGATAATTTTTATGAAATTTTTTATTTATATTTTTATATATAAAATCCATTTGTATTTTAAACATAACACTAAAAAATACAATTTTATTTCAAAATGTATGATCAAGTGAGTTTTTGTATGTGACACTTCCCCACTGTTGATTTCCAATTGCAGTCATGTGTTTTTCATTCAATTCAATAGATGTTTTCATGTTAATATAACCATAATTTCAAAATTTATTTTCTATATTATCAAATATTTCATATAACATATACTAATCCTTATAATTTTATTATTTCCACTAAATCACATCAATAAGAAATTATTTCTGTTGATATAACATTAAGACTCGTTCATGTTATATAGTGGAATTATATGACTTATCCATTTATAATGTTTTGATATTATATAATATAATGTTTTAGTTATCTATTTCTCATTTTAGAATAACTATTTACTTTCCTCTCCAATCATTCAGGATGAGAACCATATTAAATAAAGATATATATATTTGTCATCCCATTAAAATAAAATTAATGGTCTTCTATTGTGATATCCTTATTGAATGTGCATTCATATTCTTATGTATCAGCATCAAAAGTATAAAAAATCTCCAAATTGATTTTTCTTAAAACAATTATATGAATTCTGGTGGTAGACATAAACATTAATTTATCCATAAATCTTATGGTACATCTAGATAAATTAATAATAGTGAAACTGGATAATAAAACTTACTAAATCAAACCTAATAATTGAAACAAAGCCCAAAATTGACCAATATAGTATCATATCCAAAAAATCACAAAAATAAATGAAACAAATTATGAATAATTTCCTTTAATACTTCCTAAAAATATTAATTAAAAAAATAATGAAATAATGAAAAATTATACTATACTAAACAAATGAAAATAAATACATCCAAACATTTAATAAATAAACAGACTACGATTTAAAGAATCCTTATTCTATTTGAAAATTCAAAAAAACAATATCCAAACATATCATAAGAAAATTGATGTGGTGAATCGTGAATAAAAAATATTTAACTTTAGAAATTAAAATTTTAAAATAAAAATGATAATATTGAACACACAAATTGATCCAAATAAAAGAAAAATGACCAAATCCATGATAAAAACATATTAAATTTTTTGTTGACTAATTTACATATCCTAATATATAATAAAAAAATTAATAATAGTAGTCAAAAATATAATTATTTCATAATATATTAATTTAAATTAAAAATAATAATATAATGGATATATTTTGTATATATGATATGAATGAGATAAAAAAAGGTTTCAATATGTGAATGATTTTTTAGATTTCAAAATTATTAAAATTAGAGATATATGTCATATACACTTCAAATATTATATTTTTTTGAGGGAGTTTTTTATTTCTTGATGATTTTATCCTCCAGAATAATGTTTTGTTTTAAAATATGTTTTATATGATACCAGAATAGAGATAAATGAAAATAGAAGACTATAAAATTTCATCAACTAATCAGAATGAAAGATTTTCTATTTGATCAATTTCCTTATTTATTTTTTCATGTCAATGAATTAATGTTTATGGGTTATGAATATTATATGGGTAAAAATAAGGAAACTAATGAAAATCAATATGTTGGGAGAGTGATAAATATTTGAATTATATTTAGATTCATTATGATCAGGTTGTGGTAAAAGGTAAAAGATCAAATTATTAAAGAGTTATTATCATGGGAAACCACTGTATAGACTTCATAATTATTCCATCAATTATATTCCATCCATTATGATGTAATTCATTAACTATAATAGTAATATTCCCTCAACATTTTAAATGGAATGCGTATTAATTTTCATTCATATATTTTTTATTAATATAAATTTGGGGTTTCAGAATGATGAAACCTATTTTGGGAGGATTATAATGAATTACTTGATTGAAACATATCAGGTAAACCACGATGGAAGATAAATATAGATTAAATATCATATCATGTTCACAGAGAGGAATATTGATCTATTTTATGATATCTCAGAATAATTTTGTTAATATTTGTATAAATATAAACAAATATATGAGTAAATTATAATAATATAATTAATAATAATGATGAGTGGGATCATCCTATATATAATAGAACGTTTGAAATTAGATGCATGTTATACTAATTTTTTATGTGGTTACTTTTTTGTTGGGTCTTCTGTTTTATTATTTATTATATTTGGTAACATGATTAAATCAAGAAAATGTGGCATGTTTTCATTCAAATTTATATACATCCTTTATATATGTGTAATAGAAACAATTCAATTTCATGAATATAATCACCTTTAAAACTTTTGATCATAATAAATTTGTATATGTATACATGAACGAAATAATAAATTAGGTAAAATAGCTTTTTAATGTGGCTTTACACACATATTATTCTTCTTTAAAACATATATTTCATATATGAGACACGGTTTTGTGGAAGAAAAATGATTTTCCTAAATATAAATCAAGGTATTCATATATTAAAAATCAAATACTATCCTTATCCATTTTGTATGAATGATACATTACTTATTAAAATTAAATATCATCATTCACTTAGATTAATAGGGTAAATTACAATTCATTCAATAGAATCATCCCTATAAGAATAATTCTTGAATGGGTGAAAATAATATTTCTACATTAAATAAACCTCAATATATGATTACATGTTATGTCGTAAAATTATTTCAACATATAATTTTTTTATTATAAGGGTAAAACAATCATAAAGAATATTTTTTCTATCGAATTTATGTATTATTTTATGAATTAAATTTTGGTTGAAAAATAAAAAAATGGGGATAAGTTACATTTTATAAATAAAAAGGAATAACTTCCCAGATCAAATACATCTATTAAAAATACGAAATAAAATATTTCGTCTTTTTTAATTAAATTGAATCATATAATTGATATAATAATAATAAAATTACAATTAGTTGATATGAAAAAATTATTTTGTAACAATAAATCAATTTACATGGTTGATGATTAAAAAATTATGAAATTAATGATTATAATATTTAAATAAATAAAACATTGAAAAATATATAAGATACAAGGATTGATATGGTATTTAGATATTATAACCAATTAGTATCCTTGTGTATAAAACCTCAATCGTTGGAGGACATATTATTTTAGTATCATAGAATAAATTATATTCAAGAATACAAAACATTCCCTTTCCTTTTATGTTATATCAGTAAACTATATTTATGAACATTAAATCCCAAGTGAAGAAGCTAAATAACGAAAACCAATTATCCATTTTAAAATGAATTAAAAGAAGTAATATAGACCCCAATCTATTAAATTAATGGATGTATTAACTAATAAAAATCAATGTGAGGAAGTTGGAATTTTTGTCATAGCCTTTATTCTCATGAGGAATATGCTGAACAGAAATTAATAATGAAAATATTGAAATATTTTTAATGATATTTAAACAATTCAATACACACAATAAATTAATATTATGATTTATAATGATATATGTTTGAGATATTGAAGTATAAATTATCATGTTTTTTGAATTATCTAAAAATATGATATATTTTTTTTATTAGTTTAACAATCATACATATACTTCTATACATAACCATTACATCCACCATAAATGTTATAGAATCATTTGGGTATTTAATTACTAGAATATTAGGTTAGATGACTCAATATAATGATTATTTCTATGGATTCCTTGACACCCTTAAATTAAAATTATCTTCACAAGACCAAGGAAAACCATTATAAATAAATTTATGAAATATTAGAATTAACATTTCAAATTATTAAAAATAGTGGATTGTTTTGAATTCATTATTGTTTAAGTTATGAATCATTTTATAAATTTATATTAATTTCAAGACAGTTTTTATAAGTTTTTTAAATTTTTCTATAATAATATGTCAATGGGAGGAAAGTCTCACAGCACTTATTTTATGAAAATTAAAAAATTTAATTTCAAATATGTTTTTAAATTTATATGTGATACAATATCATACTATAATTAAATTACATAAAAAAAATTAATTCGTGTTCTAATAACTATTTTTGTTACTAATGTGATCTTATAAATAATGTAATACATGTGAACAACCCAAAATAGTAAAATAATAATATTTTTGGTATATATGGTAGAAATATTTATGAAATATGAATAGATTTAATATTTATATAATTATTTCTAAAATAGTATAAAAATATTTGACATAAGTTCGATTAATTAAATATACATTTATTGATCCATAAAAATAATTTCATCATTTGAGGTCAACATGAACCAAATCACAATATCAATAATATCAAAAATATCATATAGAGAAACTAAAAATCTCATAATTATGTTACAATCATTTAACATATGTACTAAAGGTAATATAAAAAAGACCCTTGATGTCGTTGGTTAAAATGAGAAAAAAACATATGTAATATTAATATGTGTTGGTTATGTATGTCCTATATTTTTATCTAATTAATAAGTGTATACATATAAATATAATTATATCATTGATTAGGTAGGTAAATGTGACATCTATGTTAAATTTCTATCATATAGCTAAATTATATGTGTGTAATGTAATATATGGTTTCATAGAGTTTTTGTAATGATAAAGCATAGTTCGGTAATTGTAAAAGGGTTCTTAATCAGCTAACAAAAATATACATTTTTAGTTCCATCAATGTAAAATGCAAGTCACATATGGGAAATATGGAGTTACATAATGATAACTGAATAATTTCACATCTATTGTAATGGTATGGAATATGTCACATAGGGTTGTGAACAAACTATAATGGTAACAAAAGGGTATCAGTTTACATCTGAATGGGTAACATATAAGTCCCATATCATCTTCTGGGATTCAAATAATTTTTTATGAAATGATAAACTGCTTATGTAAGGGTAACAATAAAGATACATATGGGTAAAATAAAATTTAAAAAGCATAAGTATGGTTAAATATAATCATTCAACAATTTATTTATCACTTATAAATAATTATAAATATGTATAATGAATTTAACAAAATTATTAAATATTTAAAATAATATTTATATTTCATACATAATTTTTAAGTGAAAATAAATTACTATTTGAAATGATTATAATATTTAATAAAAATATTTAAAAATAAATAAATTATACAGTACAATCATTATAAATATCAGTGATCCAAAAATTATTTAAATGGAGAGAAACACAATAATCCCCTACATTTCAATGATAACAAGAACACAAATATGAAATCATATGTATGAATAGAAAACACCCCCCCCCCACCAACGAAACATAAAATTCTATTGAATGGGTTGTGTAAACACCTCTACCTTTGTAATTATCAAAACAATGATATATAATGTGTTATACAATAAATGTAAAAAATTAAATCAATGTCTATCATCATTACTAATATTTCATATTTAAATGTGATATGTTTTTGAAATATTTTCAAAATATGAAATACTATATAAGAATGGTTTTATAAAAAATACATATTTCTAAAAAAGAGTTTAATTGTTCAAAATAATTAAAAAATATATCACTGAATTATTTGTATTTAAAATATAAATCATATTTTTTGGAATATTAAAATAAGAAATGTCTTATCATGGACCACTTCTGTATTATTTTGTTGTTCATGCCCTTAATTAATACACTGTGATAGTTATGGTGATCATATCAATTAAAATAAATAGAAATAAATAAATAAATGAATTTTATTTTTTTGTAAATAAATTTTCTTCATTTAATATTAGTAAACATTGTATTAATAAATCCTAAAAAATATCAGTAGTGTAAAACCATGCCTTACGTAAATGCCAACACATTTTTAATATGAAAGTATACTAATTATGTAATCAAGTGATAATTTTTAGGATAAATATCATGGAGAAAATGTGATAGAACAATTTCCACTTGTTTGAATCCAGAAATAAATTTTTTATATTTAGAATTAAAATAACATCAATTTTCCATTATTACAAAAAGTTATGAAATTGTTTTAATTGTATAATATAAAGGCCTTTATTGAAAACAATTCTGAAAACAATCAAATGAAAAAATCCCATTAACTCAATTTTGATAATTTAATAGAATCATAATATATTCATACCCAAATCACCTTTGATAATGTCAAAGTGATGAGGACAAAATTTTTTATAGGATATATCATATAGTTCATGGTTTTTATAAATCAAATTAAAAGAAGTATCTATTTTTTAAAACTAATCTTGTATAGAATTGTGTCCACAAAATTTTTCCCCAGTGTGTGCTTTTCAAATACAAATTTTTGAAATACTAATTTGAAAAAATTGTCAAACTTCAAATATAATTAATGAATACTTTATCTCATGTTATATGAGAATATTGTTTCATCCATATTATATGGATGAAACAAATCTGAACATTTATATATCATGAATCATTTTTAGAGATATAAAAGTAGACTTAATTCATAATACACATAGTGGTTTTTTATCTTTCTATTAGACAAAATTCTATAAAAATAATTTTAATATAGATAATTCACCATTAAAAATATGCATTAGATAAATATGAATGATCAAAATAATTTTCTTTAGTATAACATTATCCAATATGTTCTTTCCATTTAAATAATGGAAATTTATTTATAGGTATTTTTAATTTGTTTCATTTATATATGATTAAAAATAATCTTCAATTTACACCCTAAAAAGTATATAATCTTGGTTAATAGTAATTTAAATAAATATTTTAGTCATCTCTTGATAAATGTTATTTTTGATTAATTCTCAAGAATCTTCCAATGTTTACATACATGTTTTAAATAAGGGCCTTTTATTTTCTTTAGAATGATCCATGATAAAATATTTCTATGATGATTTCTATATATGAATTGGTTAAAAAGGCTCTATTAAATTTTTTGTAAATTTTAAAACCAATGAATATTTATAATTAATAATATATTTTATTTTAAACTCTTTATTCATAAAATGTAAACTTATTTTGCGATGAGTATCTTTAGTTTGTCTAAAATTAACGTCATCATTATAAATTTCTTTGGGAAATCAATCATTTGAAATGGTTTTGAGGATAATTATTGAATCATATTTTTTCAATATAGTATTAAATTGAATAATTAAAGTTAGTTAACCTATCAAACAATGACTCGGTTGATTATTTTAAAATATATATAGATTATCATTCCTATAAATTATTATTTTCAAAATCGTAATTATAATAAGTTATTGGATATTCAAGAATAATATTTTAAAAAATAAATCCATTAATAAAACAACCTCTAATGTAAAATTGAAAAATATAAATTTAAAATTTTTGGAGATTCCCAATAAAAATCGTATTAGATTTAATTTAACAAATTGGATAATAATGTTCACCATAAAAAATATTATTTTCTCTTAATTGTGTGCCATATAATAAATAAGATACTTATTTCTGGAAACATTTAAATTTCCATCACTTTTTTTAAACACATGGATCTATCAATATGATGATAATTTGTCATTATAGTATAGTCCAATTCAGGTTACATTGTAATTGGTTCAACTCCTCAAACATTTATGTGTCATGTTTTTGTCATTAATAGCATCATTTGTCAAATTACATTTATGAAGAGAGAGAGAATATTTATTTTCAATATCATTTATTACAGAACATATAGTTAAAGTTATGAAATGAAAAACTAAGATAAAATTATCATGAGGATGGAATTTGAATTAATTATATTCTATTTTAATATAAGATGAAGATGTTTATATATCATCTTAAATTAATTTTTTATTATTTTTTGAATAAAATTTGTTGAACAATGTTGGTTAATATTTTAATCAGTTCAATAAATTTATTTAAGAGTGATCCAAATTAATTGGATATGAATACACTCTAAAATGGTCTAATTTATCTTATTGATAAAATTTTAGTCTTCGAATGTGTTTGATTTCAAATTAAAAATTCTTTCAAAATATTTAGTTTTAAAAATTCTTAAAGTATCCTCAGTTTGAATGGTAATGATTTACACCTGAATATTCTAAAAGGACAAAATTTTAAAATACTACATTAAAATTTTTATTAAAGGTTATTAAAAATATGACTCTTCCATGTAATGTTTTAATGATAAAGCTTATAGTATTGACCTCCTACAACCGAATGAATATATTAAGGGGAAACTCATTATGTATATTCTATGAAAATTCTTTCACGGTCATGTTCCATCGTTCGATAACCCCATTTTTAGGTTTTCTTAGGGTTTAAAAATGAGTGATGGTATCCTTAATATTCACAAATAACATCAAATTATTTATTATTATATTATCAACCATTGTTAATTATAATGATAATTAGTACATATAATTTATCATTTTAAAATTTTATGTAAATTTTAAAAAATAAATTGAAAGACTTATTTTCAAAAGATAATAACTAAATCAAATTAAATATAGTAGTGTTATAAATAATTAATGAGGATTAATTTATTTCATTTTTATAAAAAATTTATAGTAGAGAGTAAAGATAATGGTTGCTTATATATATGGATTTATAATAGTAAACAATGGTTTTTTGATTGATAGATGACTTGTATAGATTTCTTATTTGGAATGGTTCACAATAAACTTAATCCATAAATTAATATTTTGGTAAATATAGTACCCTTCAAATATGTGTAGTACTGAAAATAGAAATAATAATAACATGACCATGAAAATGGTTCCAAATCCATTAAAAAACTTTTTTTTAACAAAAACACTAAACATTTTGACATTCTATATATTATTATTCATTAATATAAATTTTTTTAATATAAGATATAGTATGTTAATGTATTCCATTATAATTTAAAAAATTAAAAAAAATTAAATGTAATTTTGAATAAACATTTTTATTATTGACCAATTCAGTTTTTATTATCAATTAAAACATTTTAATATTTTTCATGTTAATTAGTGTAGTGTTAGATAAACCATTTATATCTATAACAGAAAATATTTATTTTATATCTACACAAAATGTTACTTGTCTACTATAAAATTCATCAGGATGATTGAATTTAGATGGATTAGAACACATATATGTTAATCTCCCTCTATCAAATTACAATCTAGTTTCATGTGTTTTTATAATTATATAGAAAACATTAATAAATTGTCCCTTTGGTGACCATATATTATTCTACATAAGTTTCTAATAAATATTTAAGAATCCATACTTGACTGCAATAAGACTTACCATTAAAACTGAGAGAATAATTGTTTATTAAATTAATTCTACTATATCTATCATTTGGACCATTTTATTTATAAAATATATGACAAAAATTTCATGAAATAACTAAAAAATATATTATGATATATTCTATTTATAAAATTAATTTCAATACATTTTTTAAAACATTATTATTTTAAAAATACACCTTCATAGAGAGTGTTTTAATTTTTTGATATTTAAAATTTTTATTCAACATAAATTCTTTTATGAGAAAATGAAAGATAAAGTGTTAATAGTATTTAGATTAAAATTTAACATTTTAAAATTTTGTTGTTCATTAAAAAAATAATGATTTTATTAAAATATTTAATATTTTTAGAGAAAAAAAATTTAACTTCATTTTATTATCATTTAATCTTGAATGAGGATCTAAAAACCCACTATAATGATTATTCATAAAATAGATAAGATCATTAATTGTTAAATAAGTGGATGAGGATGTAGAATATAATAAAAATAAATTATATTTAGAGATTGTAATTTTGGAACTAACCTCAATTCCATCATCTAAATCTGTCAAGATACACTTGTGGCAAATGAATATTTATTTATATATAAAAATCGTAAGCATGTGAGAACTCTAACTAGTTATCTTTTAATAATTATTACCTATCATCGTATATTTTGACTATATATTGGTTATGGGATATGTTGTATTTATGTGATCAATAGTTCTAGAAATATAAAAAACCATTCCTTATATTCATGGTTTTGATTAATGATTTTTCATGTGGATCTCTTATTTCTCTAGTTGTTGGGAATCATATTGGTAATTTATGAAATTTCAATTACACTCCTATATTTTTAATCATTATTTATAGATAATGAAATTTTTCATTTGGTTTCATTGACATACATAGCCTACTTTTTAACTAATCTCTTGATGGTTATCACATATGAAACCAGTGACCCTTTAAGTTCATCCATATGTGAGTTTTGATATCTTTTACCTATTGAATTGTATTGACATGTATATCACAACCCCCTGGAAAAAATGAATTTAATTTATTTTCCATTATGTCTATAGATTTGTTTTTACCAAGATATTTTTATCCATTATAAATTTCAATACATCTAGTAATTATTGACGTTTTAGAGTCTCTAGGATGTTTAGAGAAACACCAAAAGTGGGTTTGATACATGTCCAGACTTGTTTCCTTGAGTCTTTTGGAACCTTTATGAGTATATTATAATCATATGAAAATTTAATTAGATGTTTGACATGTGGAAATACTATTATCCTCATTAATATATAATCAATAAAATAATACAGTTGTTTCTTTTCTGACTCATTCAAATAAAGATAAATCATCAGTAGTCAAATTTTCTTCTTTATAATAAAAAATAAATATTCAGGTACATAATTAAATGTACCAACTAAACTATTTATTATGAAAACTAGACATAGAAGAAGTATAGTATGCATATTTTTTATATTAAAAAGGGATCTTTACATAATGGTTATCCAATAGTAACAGAATGGATGTTTGAAAAAATTCATGTTAAAAGATATTATTATTTAAAAAATATGGATACTGATTATTAAATTTAAAAAATTGTAATAAATTATTGAAATTGAAAATAAAAAAATTAATCTAATAACAAATTTAGATCAGATATAAAAATTGAAAAATAATTTTTGGCTGAAATAACCATTAATAATGTTAATTTAAAACATTACTTGTTTAAAAAATATTTAAATTTGAATAATGATATTAAAATCTTTTTAAATAAATGAAAAAAATAGATCAATCAAAACTAAATTAACCAAATTAAAAATTTATGAATATTGAACTTGATATTTAAAAATAAATAAATTTATTCAAATTTATTGATAAATGAAATTATTAATATAGTTATTTAATGTGATAAATAAATTAGATTATGGATTGTTTAAAAATAATATATGTATTTTTAGGTTGTTGATAATAGGACCCAAAACATCCCCTAGAGCTTCCTCAAAATAATCATTTAAATTTAATATATTATATTATTTCAATCAATTTTTTTCTTGCTATAAAAAAATAAACTTCAAATTATGATATAGAATTAAAAAATATACAGTGACAAAATCTTTGTAATGATAAAGGTAGAAATTTAATATTAATAGTTACTTTTATATTGAAATGAATAATTAAATGTAATACTTGTTTCCATGCATTTATGTTATTAAGAAACATGATTTTGTTGATTTCTTAGTAATACGATCTTCTTGACATAGTCTCAATTATCTAATGGAATATAATGAATATAATTGGAGAACATGAATATAGTATGAGTGGTATGGATATTATAGCTTTGGCACATAGTATCTTTGAAAGATGAATATTATTTTTAATGATAATGCTTCAAAAAATTGAAGAAAATTTTGGAACATTGTATGAAATAATTAATGTGATATTTTAAATTTTATGCATCGAATTCCAAGCCTCCCATGATGTCTATATATATCCTTCAAATCCAATAGACATTCCTAGTATTATTTATCTTTTTATTTATTGAAATTTGGTTTCCATGAATCAGGAACAGTATTATTTATATACAAGAATCTACTACTATATAGAACAATTCACATAAAAAGACCATGGTAATCATTATATCAACAAACTATTAAAAGTTATTTTTATTATTTCATAATTATTGAAAAGATAAGAAGATTATATAATAAATTATCATTTGGATAAATAAATATTTTACTAAAGAAATAAATTTAAGATACCCATTAGTATGTTTTTAAATATTTATATAACATTAATTAAATTTAAATAAGAAACTTTTCACATGATTCATTCAATAATATTAACATTTTTATTTTGAAATATCCTTACATATTTATATAAGACAAAAATACTAACTATGAATACATTTCACAAAAAAAAACCGGATGGAATAACATAATTGTTCTTATAAGAAATTTAACAAATAGAGAAATAAAAAAAATAAAATTATTAATATAGAAATATTTTAGTTTCATTCATCATAAATTTGATTGAATGAATAAAATATGCAATCCTTAATAAATAATTAAGAATACTATATAAATGTTTCCATAGGTTCAACTATATAAATATTATCTTAAAAAATTTCAAAAAATCACAATTCAAAATAATGTACAACAAATCAATATATAATTAAAATTATAAAGTAGGTTCATATAAGGAATATCAAAATATCAAACTATATAATATTGATTTTAAATATTTTGTAAAGGTATGATGAAAATAATCTAGTTTAAAAAAAATGCACAATGAATAAAATAATTCCTAAAGGTAGCTTGTGTTATGTAATGAAATTTGTGGTTTTCATGCACATTGTAAGGGTATAAATACATTTTAAAGGGTAAAATATTAAATCTATGTATGGGGTACACATAATTTATATTGTTCATGAAATTGTAAATAATTATTTCAAAAATACAAAAATATTGTTATATAGTATTTTTCTGCATAAAGGATATCTACCAAATGATATATGTAAGATTAAACTCCATACATTTGGGAATATAAGATATTTTGAAATTTTAATTTAGATTTCATGTATTGTAAAAGAGAGTTTCATAAGAGTAAAAATATAATTCCAAAGATCACATAAAGGATAGGAAATAGTCTTGTACCTATATAACAATAACATAAAAGGCTATGCATGTGTATAATCATAATTTCATACGGGTAACTTATAATCTATATATGGTTAAGAGATTGTTACATAAATGTAGTTGAAAAGATAACTTCATCATTTTAGGGTAACAACAATGTTCAATGTGGGTGATATAGAATTAAAAGACAGTGCATACAGGTAAAAATTACTATTAGAATGTAAATATTTAACACTAAATAAAAATAATAATTTATACCACTATTTGATTAATAAAATTAAAAGATTAAATATTTACTAATAATTATAAACAATAAAATTTTATTATATATTGAAATATCAATATTTAAATTTTTTTAAATAATAAATAAATATATTAATTTGGGTAATATAAAATTACAAAAATTTATAAAAATATTGATAAATAAATTCACTTAATTTTTCATAATCACATCAATTATGTATTCTATTTGACTAGAACTATTCATAAATTGGTCTGTTATATCTTCATATAGATGTAATTGATATTGAAAAATATATATTTTCAATATTTCATTCAATTAATATAAATTTCACATTGATGACTATATGAGACATATGATATTGGCATGACGTAGTGTACTAGAATATCTAATTAAAAAATTATTCAATATGTATGCTATAAAATAAGGGGATTTTCCTATTTTATATATCTGTTAAAAAATATTAAAAGAAAATTCCATTCATCGAAGTATAAGTGGCTATGAATGCTTAAAATGGATATTCATGAAATATAAAAATTTAGGTAAATAGAATATTTTTGAATCTCAAATATAAAAAACACATTACTTTTACATACTTATACATATTTTTAATCCTATAACAATACATCATTTTATATTTAATAATTTAATATTCATCGTGTTTCATTAAAAAAAATTTTATAACTCAATTTGATAAATATTTTTATAAATATTTACTAAAAATTTAATATAGTTTACTCATTATAAATGTTTTATTTATAGAATATTTTCCCTCAATAATTTTTCACTACCATGTTATATCTAATTTAACATTATCCAACTGAAATACTTTTTGGAAAATATATTGAATTTTGATAGATGTTTGAAACCAAAATAAATATTCTCATGTTGAACTATTATATTCATAAAAATAATAATATTGATTTATTTATAGCGAAAGGGTATCGATCACAATAATGAATGGTTATTTGTTGAATGTATTTTGGTGATGTTAGCACGAGATATAACTGGTCAAATATTAATAGTTAAGTGTTGCATGACAAAATTGATCATGATTATTTATTACTTCTCCAAAAAAGTGGAAGTTATGGGTAATATAAATTGGTATTTTAAATCCCTAATTAGTTAGATATCAAAAATCACATAGTCTTATTAATTTGGGATTTTTTAAATGACTACATCATGTTTTTATAAGGAAAATGTATAGATTTTTTAATCATATGATTTTTCAAATATAACATAATAATTGATTAAATTTTTCTAGATTCAAAAAACATAGTTAATTTTACAAATCATCATTTAGTACCTATTATAAAGATATAGGCATTGATATTATCAAGTTCTCAATAGAGTTAAAATCAATTTTTTATAATGAAATTTAATAAAATATCGTATATAAATTTTAACATATTTTTAAATTATATTTATATTTTTTTTATTTAGTTAACCAATTCATTGTGTCCCTATAAAAATAATAGAGTCCTATTTCTTCCTAATCCATTGGTTCATGAATCCAAATCAAATATCGTTAGAGGGGAAAAATTATCACTTATTGTGTAATGATCCTTATAATAAAATTTTATTTTTTAATGATATATAAAGTGAATATAATTTTTTCATTGCATTCGATAGTAATTAAAAATATGATAATTTAAAATATTATGGTGTTATTGAGAAATTAATTATCATTGATTTTTACTCCTATATTATAGTTTCTATGAGAAATTATCATTGTTTGATTCAATTACAGGGAATAGAATATTAATAAATGAAATGTGATTTGGAGACATTTATATGACTTGTATTTGGGATAAAAAAGATCCATATATTTTTTATTCAATGGTAAAATATGTATTTTATGATAAATATCATATAATACCTATATTAAGATGGATTACCGATCAAATATAAAGAAATATTTTTATGACAGTGTTGATAAATAAGTCATGATCACTACCCACATATTTTTTCTCAATATAATCTGTTTGAAGAATGAAATATCATTTTTCAATATTATAGTTAATCTAATGTAGATGTGTGTAATGTATATTAAAAGTAATATTTGTTCATATTTTATTGGATTTAGCCTTTCAATGGTCCTTCTTATTGATTATATTAATGTCACATAAATTTCAATTTAGTTTTGAATTAATTTTATTTATTATTATTTTTATTTATGAATCATTTAATTATATTTATATCATGTAAATTAAAAATTCATTAACCTAAACATGGGAGGGATACTACCTTCAGTGTCAAACACCAACACTTCACACATATTGTAATTAAAAATGGATTCCTTTCCCATGGAAACTCAGAAAACAGCATATTTCGACTACCAAGATATAGAACACCTCAAATAGGTCTATTAATTCCTAGATTAAACCAATAAATTCTCAAAATAGTCTACATTTAGCGAAACATGTAAATAATTCAAAACCAGATACAAATCATAGTATTAATTTTTTGAAATTTCATATTGAGGATAAAATTTATAATTTAACATTAATATAAATGATACTTAGTTAATAAAAAAAATCGATTGAATGTGACTTAATATATCTGAAAACCTAATTCTAGATTCTTACATATCTCCACCATTAAAACACCTATAAAATAATATTCTGATAATAGAGGATACATGAATCGAACTACATTGTCATGCATGAATAGGACAAAAATAAAAAGCGTCTGAAGATATAAAATAAAAAATACTACAGTTTCATATTTATGTAATAGATTTGAAAATTAAGCAATATGAATACATACAACAAATTCAAAAAACATCCAATACCACAATAATGTAAACACATATATGGACAATAATAATAGGATTCTAAATATCATCCACCATAATAATGACAGAAAAGGGATCCCAAAAACTATTAAAAATCAGATTAAACACATTTTATTGATTTATAATAACTATTTGAAATTAATAAAATATTTAAATTGTATTGGGTTTTTAAATAAACATATAAACAAGACTATACATAATTAAAATTAATGTGGATATAATTATACATTAATAAAGATCACTAAAAAACAAAATATTTTATCATTACTATAATTTTTGTTCACTTATATTAAATTGGTTTTAATAGGTAAAAAGTAATATAGTCTTCTATATATTCATAAAAAATATTTATATAGTTTGAATTTTATATAGCTTCACAATATAAAAGTAAATTGATTTATTATATATTCTATTTTACAATTAAATTTTTTGATCGGTATATATATAAATTTAGTTTACAAATAATATCGAATTCATTTGTTCATGAATTTATTTTAATTTATATATGTATAAAAAAAATTTATCTTGTAACCCACAAAATAGTTTTAAATATAATTTTTTTATCACTTTTAATTTATATTAAAAACATATTTCATATTCCATTAATATGTTATGTTTATTTTGATGCCATGTATAACAGTATAGTATATATTCTATTATAAGTAATTGAAAATTTTACATTTTTTTGATAATTAAAAATTATAAATAATGTTTATCAAAATATTATACAATATAAGAAAATATACATAATATTTTAAATAAAAAATTATGATTTAATTTAATTAAATTTATGAATATGAATATTATTAAAGATAATAGTATAAATATACTTCATTAAAACGATTGATGGAAGAAAGAGATAGGACTGCCTCGACAAGTTTCCTTAGTGAATATAGTAATTAGATTATATATAAATTATAATATATTAAAAATAATTATTATCACTAAAAAATTCAGTTCACGGAAAATCAACTATACTAATTATTCTATCTTGTTATACTGAAACTAGTATATATTATCATGAAATGTCTAGTGGGGTGATTAAAGAATTTTTCAAGGTATCCCTCTTGCCCATTCACACCTTATTCCACCAATAGATATCACTTCTACCAGAATGTTTTATCTAAAAACTCCACTTGATGCTCTATGAATATTCCAATAAAGTCTTTCATCCTAATTTTATATAATCTCTACATCTCATATACATTTAATAAATCAAAAAATACAACCTTATTCTATATATCCTTATCCTACCACTTTTAATCGACCTATATTTTTTACTCATACTCATCAAGAAAATTATGATTACTCCCATATGACATCTAGACCATTGAATTCGAATTACATATATCATGTATCAGAACATTATCATACTTCAAAGTATAGTGATATTCCATTCCCAAAATATCCACAACAGATTAATTAATTTACTAGATGAAATATATGATTACATGAGGGTTAATTTTTTTAAAAAAAAATAAATTTTGGTTTTTATGTGTCCATAATCTATTTTTTCCATTTTCAGTATAATGATGTAATAAGAGTCATTTTTCTACACATTTAGGTGAATTGGGTCCAAACATAAATTTATATTGATTTTGATAAAAATATCAGATTGATTTGAAATAAACCAAGAAAAATTTTATGTCTTTTTAAAACATTTCCCCTATATAGTTACATAATTTGGCTTCTAAAAATCTCATGATTTTATGTTCATGATACAATAAAGGATAATAATTTTGAAAAAAATTCAAATAAAATTATTTACATTTATTTCAACATTATAATTTTTCGAATATTAATTAATATGTTGGGCACAAAATTTAATTATTGTTATTTATTGTATGATACAAAATAAAAATTTAAAATTGAATTGGGGGACATGTGTTGATCATGTAATAATATCCTATAGTACTGTTATAAAAACTACCATGAAAAAATTTTATAGTGTATATAAAAGACACGGCTTTAAACATTACATAATATTGAGTTAATTCATGAATTCATATTTTGGATCTTTTTAGGTATAGTGTTTTTGAGAATTATTAAATAACTATTACATGACATTTCAAAAATTACAAAGTAGACACTTCTACTCACTTTTCATTTTTTCATAAAATAAAATCTATTAAAAAAATAAACATGTTTAGTTCTATGTATCAGACATCATGCCTTTTCCTTAATCTCATCCTTGACCCTATTCATATTTTTGTCTTGTGAAAAACTTTTCAAAACAATTTATGACCATAAAAATATCTGTAAGGGTTATAAAATTAATAAATAAAACAAGAACCCATCAATAAATACAAAAAAATTATTAACATACCTCATTATATTATAATTTTTATGAATAACATATAGAAATAACAAATCATAAAGGTAACTTATAACATACATAACATATGTAGATTGTAGCTTTCACAGCTACATATGGAGTTATGTTTGAAATACTCATCATGGTATATTCCCTAAATCACTTAGGAGAAACATTAACGTTTACCTCCATCACATTACCTGATGAATTGGGGAGCTATCTAAGGGTCACCCACCATAGGTTTATGACAGAACCCCCCATATACATAAACAATTCTGAAGAACAAAAACATAATCATAACATATTACATAAGAGTAAAAGAAATATAACATTTTCCACATCCAGTCACAATATATCATTTCGATTCATTTAAATAATCAATGCATATTCAAAATCCATTAAAAACATTTTATAAATAGATTTTTTAATCAAAGTGTCCCATACCCCTTTGAAACTTTTAAAAGAAGATAACATTTCAAAATTTTAATATGTGTATAAATAAATCTATAAAGAAAATTTAAAACCCGGACATTAATGAGAATGATTTAGAAGAATAAATATTTTATAATTAATAATAATTTTTTAATTAAATAGTTCCTTACCACTTAAGAAAATTAATGAATAAAAATAATTACAAATTTACATTAATCAAATATTATATTATGAAATGCAATAAGAATATTCACGATATAATATGTCAAATGCCAGAATATACACCATATATATGTCAATTTGTGTATAAAAAAATTAATCTAAAATGGAATTTAAATTGAGGCTATATCCCTTTCAATGATTTGGAATATGATGTAAGAATTTATCAATGGGGGTGATTATGTGTTGCAAAAGTATATCCACAAAATCGTAAGTGAAAATTTCATCATAAATAAATAAACTAGTGTTACACACATAATTATGACATAATATAATCAAGGAAGTATGTGTAGAACTTATAGAGTGGAAATTGAGTTTTGAAACTCCCTTACGAAATTTTGACATCCAAATGTTGTCACATAAAAATTCATAAAGTGAGATGACGAGAGCGAAGATGGTCTCTCATAAATTTTTTACTTAAAATATTCATCAACAAGAATATAGAATAAAATATACCAACATAATATAATGGAAATTAAAATCCATAACCTAAAATATGTCTTCTACTAAAAGAGGAGGGTCAATGTTTCCCATAAAAATAACATATCATTACATTATGGATAAATCAATGCAAACAATTTTTTGAAAATCATAAATAGACACAATATAAATTGATATTACGTGTAAAAAATCATAGGTCAATTAAAAAAAAATAGATAATGAAATAATTAATATGTAGACATTTATCTCAAAGAATTAGAATTGGGTTAATAGGTCCCTTTACCTTGTGTCCGACTTGAATCGTGTGTTCATAATTCTTCCTTTAAACCAGGTAACTCCCATTGGTTTGAAAAAAAAGATATTTTGAAGTGCATTATGCCTAAGGTAAGGCTTCTAAGTGGTAGATAGGGATCTTGATAGATTAATTTGGTAGAGGATGGATGAGACAATTGGTCTTGGGTGTATGAGTAAGGGTTAGATGGGAAAGATTTTTTTAAGTGGGAGGAGAGGCTCTTTAGGAATGTTTGAAAATATTATTTTATTATAAAATAATTTTCGGTCACTAGATGTCTAAAACCTTAAAAATTAGAAGATAAGGTTTATATTAGTCGAAAAAAATCATCCAATAATAATTGGAATGGTTTTGGATAATTATTAATCCATAACTTTTTTATTTAACCCTTTGTTAATTTATATAACATTTATCATGTCCTCTTATATATTCACACTATATGGAAAATATATTTACAATAAAATTCCAAGTAAACCAAAATGGATCATTTATGAAATTTTAAACATCATATATGTCATTTGGCTGAATCTTAAATTTTTAGAACTATTTTATCAATTAATAAAATATTGTTTGATTTAAAGACTCTTTTATGTCAATTTTAATAATATTCATATAATTACTTTAAAAAAATCAATCCAACATGTTTATTTCCAAAAAAACATTAGTAATTAAAATATCAAAAGTCATCCTAATCTATAAAATTGTTGTAAGGCATAGAAAGATTCCAAATAAATTTATTTTAATATTTATAATATCATTTATTTAACACCTTTCTTAATGTTGCAATTACTGCATCATCATTTTGTCATAATTTAATTTGGTAATTTAAGGTCTAAAAATTAAAAATATAATACCATGATATAGGAAATAGTATTATATTTCTATCTAATAATTATATTCAATTTGATAACGTATATAACCCCTTATAAAAAAAATTTTGTAAAAAGATTCAGGTTTAGGTTATTTTTGACCTTACTTTAAATTAATTAATATAACATGTGATTTTCACTAACAAGTGGCTCCATGGAGTCTCAAAATAGACCAGAGGATTACCATGGTCTAGAATGAATTTTCCCAGAGGTTTAGGATAAGTTTAAGGGTAATTTAATATTATTATTATATTAATTTTCACCCTTATTTACCAGATTAGTCTTTTAACCATGGTAAATAAAATATTTTCTGAAATAAATATTCATAATACCGAAAATTAAATGTTACATATTTACTCAATTTCTATATTCGGATTCATAATATGGAATCCATTTTTAAAAATTCAAAAAACATATGTGGCAACATTATAATCTAATATTTATTCTTGTTGTCAAAACAAAAAATTGTGTTTTTAAGAAATAATAACTATCCAAATATTTAACTTTGATTATGTCCACTTTTAGAGTGAAATTACTTAAAATGAGAAACATTGTATTGAATGATAAAAATATAATCTAAATAAACTTTAAACCAAATTAAAACAATCTAACTATATAAATAAATTAGCTTAAAATGCAGTTCTGAATTAAAATGTAGTATTTAAAAATATTAATTAAAAATGATCATTATTAGAAAAATAGAAAAATTTCATCCAAAATAAATTTTGATGTCCCAATTCTAAAGAAGAATATTATTTTTTTCATATAGATTATATAAAGGTGACAAAAACTAGATTTTAAAAATGGTTTGCCAACAAAATGGTGTAGATCATCCTTTCAAAGAATATTTGACTTTATATTCTTAAAATTGGATTCATTAACACTTTAATCTTCTAAATTTTATTGGATAAATTTAATATCATTTAACAAACATGAATAATTATTTTTTAGTTAGTTCTGTTCATTCTTGCCTATTTAATGACTGGACGTTCACTACCATTTAAACTAATATTATATTATTATTTTTCAGTATGACTTAGTCTTGTGTGCAACATGAGATTTCAGAGAAAGCCACTATTTCATGTCAGGCATTCCCTCGAACATAACATCCCATTTAACAAAAAAGTAATATTTTTTTTCAGAAATATTAATAAATATTAAAGTTTCATTTTCCTTATTTACCTTGGATGTTACATCCTTCCCTATTTTTGGAAATTGCATCCTCAAATTTATAAAATTTTGCCTAGAAACATCATATAATATACTACATCGGAAAAAGAGTCAATAATACTATCACTTTAAATGAAAGAAAGGGAAGTACAATGGTCACCCTGTGTAACCCATACTATGATTCCATATTGGATAACATGGTTATGGAGGAGAAATTATGTGTCATGTTCTGATGGAGTTTGATAGAAAACATGACCAAGAGAATGTTTCCATCAATAAAACCACAAACTTGTGAAGGGTTAAAATTTCATTGGTTTCCTAATAGGAAAAGTAAATGGAAAATGATTTTTTTAATTTCCATTTCATAATGTTGGAGAATTAATTTATTAGGAAATATACTTACTATTCAAGTATAGTTTCATCTTTTAATATGTTTCTACCAAATAACCATCTTTTCTAAAAACTATGAGCATTCAAGATGATTTGATCACACCTAAAGTGCTACGATAAACATTTAGATAATCACATTATCCCAAAAAATGTACTATATATTTCCCTAGAATTTATACATTAACCAAAACCAACACTATTAGTACATGTTTAAATAATCCCCAAAAGGATAATTTATTATTTAAAAAATTCAACACTTAATCTCCAAAATTGAACCAACAATACCCAAATCTCCTCAAAGACCATCTAATAGACATTTTGTATTCAAATTTTTTCAAATTAATCCAAACTATGATTGAAACCAAAAATTCAAAAAGATTTAATCACATAGTCTTATAAAAAATGATAACATGTTTCTCCAAATAATAACAACTACTCTGAAAGTCACATACATTAAAGTAATTAAATTAATCACATATTGTTTATGATAGGTTAATCATTTTTATAAATAACTCAAAGTTCTATATGTCCACAATAAAAATATATATTCTTACAAATTTATATTTCAACCATTACTCCACAAATGAGATCCCATAGTATTCTATTTTCCATAATCATATTGTGTTCCCAAAAGATAGAACATCTTCCAAAATAACATTTATCACATAATCACCAAATCATTTTCTTATACTAAAGATACCCATTTGATAAAACATAAGACACCAAAATAAACATATTCCTAATCTATAAAATCATTTATCTAAAAAGAATTAGTCATACTAACCAGGGAATTCACGTAGTCCAGTGGTATGCGATAAATTCCAATCGCACATTGGTTATGGGTTCAAATCCTAGAGCATTGTCCTACGCGAAGGGTTGTTACATGGTCTATGTGTTGTCCTTTAATGAAAACAATTTAATTTTATAACATTTCTAAAAATGATATTAATTCCTCAAAATTACCCATAACATATTTTAACCCCACATGTTATCTCATACCTCACATTTTCGTCCCTACAAAATGTAATAACCAATAATCATATCAAAAATAAAAGATCATATGAACCCTTAAGGTTATATATTATGTCCAAACAAGGGAAGATAATTCTACCTTGAATAAAAATTTCACATATCAATATTTAGGGTTACACATAATAGAAATATTCTTCTAGGGTAATAATATATTCAAAAGAACCATAATACATTTAATAATTTCATTATCAAAAAATCTTCCACAACTCCTCAACACCATAAATGTTGACTTATTACTCATTCTAAATTATTACGGATCCATTAACCATTATTTTACACCTTATTCGGTAATAATTCTTCCCTAAGAACATAATAATTAATCATATCACATGATTCAATAATGTCAAAACATCAGTTAAGAAATAATCCATACCTTTAATTGGTCATTGTTAGTTTCTGCATCCTCAATTGGAAAGGAATTAGATATTATTAAACATATATTTGAATGATCATGTTGATCCCATTCACAAACCTTCATCTTAGGAAATTTGATTCTATAATGACCATGCCCGCCACAATTAAAACATTCAATTGTTCACATTGAATGATCTTCTTTCTGTTTCCTAGATTCAACGGGATGATTCATTTTTCTATAAGAGGTTCTTTCATTATCATCTTTATTTCCACATCTACTGTATCTTATCATTCCTTTGATTCATTTTTTAGGTGTTTCTTTCCACATCCATAAAATATAGGGTTCATAATTTACTTACATTTATTGATATTACCTGAACATCCATTGGGATTTGTTTCTCGCATATATGAAGCCTTATAAAAACCATTAAGGTTTAGGTGTTCAATAATTACTCCACATAGTTAGTTGAGAACAACCACAAGAGTTTTTATAGCATCTCCCATTTCATTTGGTTTCTCTTTTTGAAAAACACCACATTTTTCTTCAAATACATTGTACTTTTGATCCCACTAGATCAATCCGTTTAATAAAATCAAAATGGTCAATGTGAGTATATCCATAAAATCAACATATAAAATCTTAGGAAGAGGGTAAAAACAAGTATATACTTATTCATGATATCTTAAACTCATTAAATTTAATTAAAATAAATATGACTCGTTATATTATTCAAAAATTTATTATTATTTTAATTATGATTAAATAACACCATAACCTTCAAAGGTATCAACACTGACCTCTGATACCAAGTATAAGGACTCGGCCTTAAAGAATTCATAATCATCAGTCAATACAAGAATTCACACTGAGGTTATTTTTAGGTATAGAATTTTATATAAATAGGCCATAACTATTACATTACATTTCCAAAATTCCAAATTAGAGACTTCTACATAGTTTCCATTTTTTCATAAAATAAAAACTCTTATAAAATAGAAACATGTCTTCTTCCATGTTTTAGAGAGTATTCCTTTTCCTAGATGCCATCCATGACTCTATTCGGCTTTAAGTCATTTGAAAAACATTTCAAAACATGGTATGAGTATAAAAAGATTCGTAAGGGTTATAAAAAAATTAATGAAAACATCAGTCCATCAATACATACAAAACATAAGCTCTTTAACATACCTCATGAAATCATAAGATTTTTAAATAACCCATAGAAATCATAAATAATAAAGGTGACTTATGGCATACATAAAATACCTAAATTGTAGTTATCACACCTAAATAGTGAATTACGTTTGGAATACCCATCATGGTATATTCCATATATCTATTAGGATAATCATTTAGCATTACCTCTATCACATTCCCATTGCATTGGAGAGCTATCTCGGGCTCACCTACCCTAGTTTAATCAAATAACCCCATGTATATGAAAACAATGGCAACAAACCATAACATAATCATAACATATAACATAAGTATAATGTAATGAAAAAATTTCCACATTCAAATAATATTATATCATTTCATGATATTGACATAATCAATGCTTTGTCAAAAACGATTAAAAACATTTTATAATGATATTTTTTAATTGAAGTGTCCCAAACCACTCTGAAACATTTAAAACAAATTAACACTTAAAATTTTAATTTCCTTATATATAAATACTTAAAATCTGTTGAAAAATAGACACTAATGATAATTATTTAGAAGAATAAATAATTAAAACATTTATAACAATGTGTTAGTTAATGATACCCTGACCACTTTAGAAAATATTTGAATAAAAATAAATACAGAATAACTGTAAACAAAGTTTATATTACCATAATAATTAAGGCGATTAAAGATATAATATGTCAAATGGTAGAGTATACACCATATAGAAGTAAATTGCAGTATAATAACTAATAGGTCTCAATGGAATGTAAATTGAGGCCACATCCCTTTCAAAAATTGTGTAAATGACGTAAGAAATTATCAATGGGGTTATAAGGTGTTGCAAAAGTATATCAACGCAAAGGGAAGTAGAAATTGAAACATAAATAAATAAATAGATATTAAACACATAATACTAATATAAAATAATAAATGGTGTATGTGTACAACTCAATGAGTGGAAATTGAGTTTAGAAATTCCCTTATGATAATTTGACTGCCTAACGACACCACTTAAAAGTTTAGAAAGTGAAATGATGAGAGAGAAAATGGTCTCTCATCACATTTACATAAAATAGAAATCAATAAGGATATAGTGGAACATATCCCCACATAATATAATTTAATTTAAAACACATAACATTAAATAAGTCTTTGACTAAAAGAGGAGGGTGAAAGGTTCTTATACAATTAACATATCATTACATTAAGGATATATCAATGACAAAACTATGTGTGAAAAAACATAAATAAACCCAATATAAGTGGATATTAATTGTATAAAAATCATCAGTTATTCAAACATATTCATAGAATGACATAATTAATAATTAGATGTTTAACCCGATGACTTGAAACAGGGTTCAGATGTCCCCTTACCTTGTGTCTGTCTTGACTCGTTTGTTCCTTGTTCTTACTGTAAATCGCATAACATCCTTTAGTTTGAACCAAAAGGATTTCATGATGTTATTTTTACATAACATAAGGAATATAGGTGGAAGATAGGTATCTTGAGAGCTTATTTGGGAAGAGGATGGATCAACCAAGGGGGTGAGAGAGGTGTTTGTAAGGGTCATACATGATGTCCTTTTATAGGGGGGGGGGGTTCATTAGGAATGTTTGAAAATATAATTTTATTATAGAATGATTATCAGTTTCTAAAGGTCTAAAAATTATTATATTCAAATTTAAGTTATATATAAGTCGAAATAAAATCATCCATTAATAATTATATTGGTTTTTTATATTTTTTATCCTTATATTTTTTATATAACCCTTTGTTAACTTAATTAACTTTTACCATGTCTTCAAATATATTCATACAATTTGGTTAATATATTTACTATAAAATGCCATGCGAACCAAATTGGATCATTAATGAAATTTCTAGAATCATATATTTCATTTCGCTGAATCATATATTTTTATGACTATTTTATCATTTAAATAAATATTTATTGATTAAAAAACTATTTTATGTCAATTTTAATACTCTCCATTTCATGACATTTTATAAAATACAAACCAACTTGATTATTTCCAAAAACCACTATAATTCTAATATAACATTTAATAATAATATATAAAATTATTGGATGGCATAAAAGCTTCAAAATTAATTAATTTTAATATTTATAATATAATTTATTTGAATCCTTATTTAATGATGTAATTACTACATCACCATTGTGTCATAATTAAATTTTCTTATTTAACGTCTAAAATTATAAACAAAATTTGATGATGTATTTAAACGTTTTTTATTTAAAATTAATATTTATAGTTGAAGAGATAACTTAGATAACCTCATATAAAACTTCTTTCATTAAAAATATTAATGATTATGTTATTTTTGTCCTTATATTAAAATAAATAATATAAAGTGTCATTATAACTCTTAAGGGTTTCCATGGAGTCCCAATATCAACCCAAGGATACCCATGGTTAAAAATGTATCATCCAATAGGTTTATAACAACTATAAGGGTAATTTAATATTATTATACTATACTTTTTCACCCTTACATACCAAATTTACACTTTAACCATTGTAAATAAAAGATTTACTGATGTAAATATTCACAATGTCAGAAAATAAAAGATACCAAATTAAAAAATTTGGACCTCTAGATTCCGAATATGGAATCGTTTTTAATCAATTCTAAACTCATAAGTGGAAGAAATTAATTTAAAATTCATGCTCGTTGTAAAAAAAATCATGTTTTTAAGAAATAATAACTATCTAAAGATTTAAATTTTTTATGACCACATTAGGAGTGAAATTATATACAGTTATCAAACTTGGATGAAATGGTAAAAATATAATCCACATACACTTTAAAACCAATTAAAATAACAATCTATCGATATAAATGAATTCTATAAAAATGTGGTTTGGTATTAAAATGTAATGTTATTCAATATTCATTAAAAAATGTACATTATCAAAAAAAAATACAAAAGTTACATTCAATGTAAATTTTGATGTTTCGATTCTAAAGAAGAATATTATTTTGTCAAATAGAACATATTAAAGTCACAAAAACTATATTTATAAAGGATTCCCCGTCAAACGGTGTCAAATATACCTTTTCAACAACTTCACAGTGTTTATGATAAAAATAGGATTCATTCTCATTTTAAGCTTATAAATTTTATTGAAAAAATATAAAACCATTTCATAAACATATATAATCATATTGCAGTTATTTATTTTAATTCTCGCCAACACAATTCCAAGGCGTTAACTAAGATTTAAAATAATATTATATTATAATTTTTTAGTATGACTCATCCTTGGGTGCAACATGAGATTTCAGTGAAAAAAAATGTTGATTATCGAGTACACCATCGAACATAGCCTCCATTTTAAATAAAAAAAATTATTTTATTCCAAGATTTTAATAAATATTAAAATTTCATAATCTTTATTTTCATATGATGTTGCAATATACTAACGTTAAATTATTTTCCCAGTATCCAATTCCATGAAGTTTTCAATTATTGGATGATTAATGAGTTTATGGTACTATTAAAATAAATTGTAGATGGATAAAAAAATTTATGAGTAATTTTTTAAACAAAAATATAAAATTTTATTTATCATGAATACTTATAATGAAATTAAATAAATGTGTATTCTAAAAAATATAATACAATTGGAGTGAGATAATTTTGTCAAACATGTGATAAAACATATATTTTTTATGTCTAAATGAATATAATTAGAAACATATAAAAATTTTAATGACCTCTAATGAATCATGAAAAAGTGACTTGTAATTAACTAAAATGAAAAGAATTATGAAAATGAAACATTGACAAAGAATTTACTATACTAAGAAATATCTAACCCATTTTTAATGAATACTAATATATCCCATCCAAAATCAAAATAAAATGAAAAACCATTATAAAAAATGATTCCTGGTTTCAATAATACAAAATTCAATAAGTCATTTGTGGATGACTAAAACAATGAAAATTTAAAAACACGTCATATTATAACATAGGTTTTATAGACTAGATGACATTTAAAATAATCAATTCCCATAATCTCAATATTCAAAACCACAATTATCATAATGAGACTGTAGAATAATATTTTAATAATAAATAAATATAAAATACTAAATATTCAACCCCAAATTAAAATAATTCAACATAAGGAACATTAAATTTTTTTACCATATATAACGATATATCCACTTTCTAATTATACCATAAGCCTCCACCAAAATGGGGAAAATATATAAATCAAAAATCCAAACAATGTAAAAATGATAATTCATTCAAAGAAAACCATATATTATTTATTCTTACAAAATATACTAACTTTAAGTATATCATATATATATATATATATTAACTTCTCATATAATGAATAGTAATATAACCTAACAAATATTAAAAATGAAATATTACAATTCCACATTTTAAAAAAATGAAAAATTGTAATTATATAACATAATTTTACTAAATTACTTATTATAGATGGTCACCTCCTTCATATTAACAATATAATATCACAACTAATAGAAAACAATCATTTTATATATATAATTAATGTCAAAATATAAAATCAAAAAACCAATTTTCTGGATTCATGATGATATTTTTATACTTAAAAATATAATTAGAAAAACAAAAAATAAAATCACTATATCATTGAAAAACACAAAATGTGAACAATATAAATTTCTTCCTTTAAGAAAATCATGAAAATTTTCATTGTAAATGAAAATTTATTATTTAAATGAATTTTTTTAAACCTAAATTCATACATTAAAAATCATAATAATATTTAATTATTATTATTTTACAAAAAATTATCTATCCATTTTTCATGATTATTTATGTATTTAAATAATACAATTACTAAAAATAAGCATTATTTTAAATTACTAGGTTTCAATTTTTAGTTATTGTAATATTGTCCAACCTCATTATCCTTATTTAACAAGGAATTATTGAATTAGATAAAAACCTATTTTGATACATTGTAACACAAACCAATCCATTCTTATTAGTTAATATTAATAATATGTACTTTTTCCAAGTAGTTGTTCATTGGAAAATCCATTCATCAATATTATATTATTTTTAAATGCTTTCATCAACTGAATATCATTTTCTTGGGTTTCTATTGAATATTGAATGAAACATTACTTGATCAAAATTATGTTTTATAAATAATGATAAATTATTATATGATTTAGGTAAATGAACAAATATAGGGAAATATTTTATTTCTTATTTTAATTTGTTAATTTTTAATTTAAATCACATAAAAATATCTAAGTTATATTATTAATATCAGGGTCTCAAAGGATAAGGTTTTCAATGGGATGAGACAATTATAAGAGAATATTTTTCGTATATATTAGGTGAGAAAGCCTCCAAGAGTGTTAGTTATTGTCCATTTAAGTGTATTATCACCACTAGTTGTTAGCATTCTATAGGAGACTCTAACGTGTTATTTATAATTGAAATTCATGAATAATAAATATTAGTAGTATTATTTTATATATATATATATATATATATTAGAAGAAAAAATAGTCTTACCATCCCGAATGGCATGATGGACTTCTTTTTATTTTATTATGGATAATCTCCCTTTTAGTAGTTGAAGGGGAACCCATACATAACCCATAGCCCCAAGGTACAAGGCCCGTCATGACTTGCAATACATAACCCGAAGGCCTAGAAGGATACAATGCCCATTACATGACCTATAGGTCCAACCTTCTATAACTACCCCTCCCCAACTTTTGCATTATTGATTACCTAGCTCCCCACCTTGCATTGTTGATCAGCTAGCATTGCCCTGTACAAATATGTATGGTGCCCGGTCCCGATGGAGGTTTCCATACCCTATCATTATTCAAATCATGTTAGATCTGATTCTGGTGACTTCTATTCTCGTTGCTTTGATCCTCTTTTGATGCCTACTCTGGGTGAATATGGCTAATCCATGGTCTCAATGGCCCGATGACCCTATAGTCGGAAGGCCTTTGATGGCCTAACGGCCCTAGAGACCTATAGGACTAAACCGGTGGCCCGAAAGCGCAAATCATATTATTAGATCTGGGTGATACAATAATGAAGGGTAACTGCTATAGTAATGATACGTTGGCTGAGAAAATACTACAACAGTATCCCATAAGTTCACCTCTACTCAGTTTTGAACCCGGGTCTCTTGGATGTCAAGAAGGAGCCCTTACCAGTCGAGTATGGGATCATTGGATCTAGTCTTACTGGAGTTTTAAGGGAGTATAATATAAAATAACTAGTTCATATATGTCATGGAGTATTTATATCCCACACTTCCACCTAATATTAATGTGCGTTTAATGCATGAATTTCTATATTGTATTCCATATATTATCCACCCGTCAATGGTGATAGTGGAACTACTGGTGGGAATTGAAACTATTTATATTTTCAAAATATCGATGAACATATATGAGGTTATGTTTTTATTAAGGTCATTCATGTTCACAATAAAATCATTAATTTCTATGATCGCAATATTTGTCATAATTGAGGTATTAATGCACATTATTTCTAAACTCTTATTTAGGGTACATCTATGTGAATGGTATTTGATGCTTTACATTTATCTTATTGGTTTTCTATAGGGTACATAGATTTTAAACTGATTAATTTTTTTTATTGTATTTTATAATTGGGAAAATAATTTGTTGAAGGCATAAATATGTTTGTATTTAGAAATATATTCGTTGGATTTTTCTTTAGAGAAAATTGTAAATAGGTTTTAGGATACATGAAATTCTACCATATACCAATTGTATTCTATCAATTTTAATATCATGTATACTAACAGTTTATAAAAAAAATAGTAACCACCAAATCAAAACAACCTAATAAAATGGTTTCCATAAAACTATTGTTATAGTTGAAAAATGGTGTATAAATTTCAAATGGATCAATGAGCTATTAATATATCATATTCCATCCGTACCACAACAATACCAATGGAATGATATTGCATTTATAGGTTTTTTTCACATAGTGGAAGTCCAGTATATATTATTTACATAAAAAAACTTGTAACCTCAACAATTCAAGACTCAGATACCCATTTAACATTTTAATCAATTGAATTTAAAAAAAATAAAAACACCATCATCCCAGTGGAGTACATCTTGAGAATTATGGAAAGAGAGATAGTGATGCATGAATCCCACATCCAAAGGAACATGGGTTTATGAAAAGTACTAAGGGTATATAATAATAAAAAGTTCAGGAATTATACATTGTAATAATATTAGTTAAAATAGACATGAGGGGAAGCCACTAACAAAAAAATAATATTTAAATAATAAATATCACGATATTATTTTATCTAATACGACTGAGCCTACTGAAATAGTGGAATTTACCAAATATAAATCCATGGATGTGATGTTGAATATGAAATAGTTCTCAAATTACACCTCAATTTAAAAACACAAAAAATCATTAGTACCAAGCTAATGAGGATAAGAAGAGAAGTTTATATAATATATTATATTTTAAATGACAATAAAAACCCTCATTGATAATTATTTATCATTATTTTTTTGGAAACATACATTTTTCATTTAAAATAACTAAATTGATTAATTAAATGATTTATGTATTGGTAATATCCTACTAAACACTTTTTAATGAACATTCAAAGCCATATTGATTCCCATCACAAACCTGGATGTTTTGACCAGGATGCAATAAAATGGATTCTTTGTAAGAAACCAGATCATTTTTTCCATTATAGATCTTTTTATCTAGGATGTTTTGAAAAAAAATGCATTGAAATACGATTTTCTAAGTACACAGTATGTACATATTAATAAATTACATGAAAATATCTTGTCGCATACAACCACATTTTGACCAGGTAATAGCCAATTACATAGACATCTGGTGAACTAGTAGACCCATATAATTTGGGGGCTAGTTGAGGCTAATACTCGTTTTTTAGTTTTAATGAACAAAAAGATTACATTTGTATTTATTTGAAATATCAGTTCGGGGTCACACCTCAGGTCCAAAATCACATTTGTCCTCTTATCGTGTTTCATACAGGGCATTCCAAAATGAATAATGAAGATCATTCTCTCGATTACCCTTCTGAGCTTTGATTGAGACACTTCTTGGTGTGTTGGAATCCCCCGGGTGATTTCGCAAACACTCATATGTACTCCTTCATGAGTCATCCTGAATTGTGAATTATTCAAGGTTGGTCCTTTTTCACCTTATTTGTAGATCTACCATGATCTAGGCTGATTCAACATTTGTCGTTCAACAATATAGATCATATTGTAATGTGATAGGTGGTTTGTTCCATTCATTATTTTCTTTGTATTATATATGCTAAAATTATTTTATGCCCACGTTTTGGGTATAACATGATTTGGAATTTAACCATGTTATTACCTTATATTGATTTTATGATTGATAAGGGGTTGTTTATTATGTGTAAGGTTAGATGCCCTATTTACGTGACACCCCATGGGTGTCTATCCATTGATAGTTTTTTGGACCATTTGGTCTATAATGCTTGTTTGGATTCCCTTGTCTCCCATGACACATTTTTTAGTATGTATTTTTCTATTATACGAAAAGATTATGATTTGTAATTTTAATGTTTGACATAGGTGTGTGGAATGTGAGAGCTTCTTATGGGGTAATTCGTAATGGATTAATTGAATGATTGACCTGGGGATTTAGAACGTGAGAGATTTCCTAGGTGGACGTTTATAATTTAATGATTGCTTGTTGTACCAAAGGGGTTGGACCACGGGAGCTTCTCGAGAGGTTAGTTATTTACTAAATTGATACTATGTGTGACCAATAGTGTCAGACCATTAGAGAATTCCCATAGGATGGTTATTTACTAAATTTATACTATGTGTGACTAAAGGGGTTAGACCGTGACATCTTCATAGAGGGTCATTTGGGAATAGTTGAATGATTGTGAGGTGTATACCCAGACAAAGCACAATCTTGGATTCTGAATTACATGATTTCTTATATGGTCTTCTGAGATGTCAATTTTCTTACTTTACACAGGGGATACAGAGCATTGGCTATATCCCAGGGTTACATGACTCAATGAAACGAATAATTGATAAATGTAAATAAATGAATTTTAAAACAATAGGATTGTTTTATTTTTATTACATCCTAGTTTATTGTTTCATTTATTTATAATTAATGATATATATATATATTCACTGATAGTTAGGAGCATATCTTTTAGTGGATTCCAATAGGGATTTCTTTAACACCATATCTGGGTTATGCTTTTTGAACCAAACAGATTATACGATTACTACTATAGATAAGGGAAATCACCCTTCTTCATTAGGTACTAGATTGTTGTTGGAGCAAGAGATAATGTGACCAAGATGAGACTATTAATTCTACTAGAGTTTATTATTTTCATTGTACATTGTTTTCTATATTGAATTCCATATTTGTGAATTTTTTGTACTTTTTCTTATATACATATTCCCTGAATCCTATATATATTGTGGATTCTATTGGATTTACTTTCAATAATTCAAGGTTTTTTGTGGTACTACTTATTCTTATTTTGTTAATATTTAAATTCCCCTCAGTATACTCCACCAATGTGGGCATAGTTTCCCAAATATCTTACCTTATCCCCCACTTCAAGTCGAAATCCTCTGCAGTTTGGAGAAATGTGCTTGAGGTTATGTGACAAAATGGCTTTGGGGCATATTTTGGTGGTACCCTGATCCTAGAAGTTATAAAGTGTTATCAGAGGGATATTATTTTCTGCTTCATCTTACTATTTGGGGACATTATAAATTTATTGGAAGGAAACAGAGTTTAGTAATTATCTATGACCAGAAGTAGTTAACATATGTATATAGAAAAACCTAACTACCATAAATTGAATTCTGATTTTTTGACATTGAACTATTTCTGTAGAATCGATTTCCCCAATAGGTGATTCATTTGATTTGTGTTGTTTTTATTGGTATCATTGTGTTTTTATTTTTTTGTAACCCGGTTAGATTACTGTATACCATTTCATGAATCAAACATGAACATTCTTGAGATCACATGTCATGCAATATGATCATTCCATAAATGGGGAAATAATGATTGCATGTTGTTGTGATAAATGTTGTGATAGATATTCATATTGTTGTGATAAATGTCATGATAGAATACCTACTTTTTTGAAAGGTTATTGGTATTTGTAATGTTTTATTTGGTTTTATGACAGGATTTGGTCATTGAGGTGTTACGGGACCTCTTGGATCAGAATTTTGTTGATCATGTATGAAAATTAATAAAATTATGGTAATTTATAAGATGAATAAGGATGCCAAACATTGAATTTTCTTAAGTCCATGTTGTGTACCGTATGTACACATATTTTTGTTGTTTACCGTGTGACTATCTATGTGATCAGAGACATGGTGTTGGAAAACATTTGGTAGACTATGTCGTGTGATTGGAGTTCATGTTGTGTTATAATTGACCATGTATCTAGCCATGTGACTAACTATATGGGGGGATGGAACTTTGGTTGTTTACTATGATTCAATAATGTGAACTCTGTTTCCTATCCCACTAGATGAACCCTGTAGTTCGTGCCATGTAGAAGTACATAGGCAGGAGGGAACATTCATATACACATGGTGTCGTAGGAGGAAGATATTGTGTGTATGGGGTGTCACATGATTAGGTTGGAAGATATACACGACCAAGTTAAGGCTTAAGAGAACACTTTTTTTAGTGTTTTGACATGATCAACAACCCTCTTGGACAAACAAGCAAGTTTTTTATCACCTTTATCATTATTTCAATTCAAATATATATTTTTTATTAATCTCGTAATGTGGTGTGAGCTTGACCTTGCATAGTCATGCCACCAAGATGTTCTCCAGCTGTATTCCTAGTAACAGGTGATGAGAAAACGCTAAAAATTGTAGATCATGGGCTATCAGCATATCCTCTCATCATTAACATCTTGGAACCAGATATTATACCAAACACGAGTGCTGATGAAATGTTCTATAAAAGATTTATGAGGTTGATGCAAACCATTTTGGGAGCACCTCATAATGCCCCATGATGGAAGTATTGACATGGGTGTTCAATTTGTTGCATCCTCCTACTTATTCAAGGGATGGAGGACCACTGGCTACTGAGTAATTATAGGAGGCCATGCTTTCTATCTTTGCGCATCTAGAGATGCCACTTGAGTGGAGAGTGAAACTCCAATCTTATGTGATGTGTTATTATACAAAAATATGGTGGGATTTTTTTAAAATAGGGACATCATTTTGATATGAATTGGGAAGAGTTTCATATGTCCTTCAAGTATTACATTAACCTCGAGACGTTGAGGGCTGACCAAGCCTCAGATTTCAAGTATTTGGAGCAATGTGATTTTTCAGTGATGGATTACACTTCTTGATTTATAGATGTTCTTCACTAAGCACCCATTTTGGGGTTGATGAGTTGTCACTAGCTTGGAAATTTTTTGATTTTCTAAGCTACAACACTAGATAATAGATGAATGTTTTCAATGCGACTTTGTTGACTGAAATATTAAACCAGACGCTGATTACCGAGCACAATCTAAGGGATTTGGAGTGGTATGCCTGGGTGGTTCAATATCATGGGCTGCTACTCCTTCAAATGATAGCTAGAAGCACTGGCAAGAGATTTCACATGATGATTCTTATATTAGAAGGGATGTTTCATCATGTATCCATGTAGTGTTCTTACAGTGTGGAAGTTGTCGTCACATGAGACTGTAGTGCATGGATACCTAATTGAGTGATGTTTGTGGGGCATGATGGTTCATATTCAACATTTATTTTTCATTATTTTTTCACCACCAGATAGTGATAGGGGGTCAGTTATGACACCTTGTAATGGGAAGGGCCACCAGTTCCTCATCAGTTCGGGAACTGGTGTTCATCGTGCCATTCAGAGTGACGAGATGGACGTGGCCGTGTTATCCATATGACAGAATTCCAGCGACAACATGGTGGATCATCATATGGTATCTAGGTAAGGTCGTATGGAAATTTTAAAGGTACAATTTTTTTATGGAGTACACTAAACATGAGAAGGATTCAGGAACCACAATAGGTATATGTACAATCCAAGTTCCCATAGTTTTTGTTTCTTCTCTTTTTGATGTAGTGTCTTCCCATAGTTTTGTCTTTATTCTTCTTGTGGAGAGCCTTAAGCTCTATGTCTTTACATTGGATGTTGTTATGTCACTAGAAACTTAGTTGGTGGTTAGGATGGATAATGTAAGTCAGTACAAGGAGTTCCCTCCTGATATTAGTGGGTATAAATTTGTATGGGTCCTCGATGTATTAATGATGACATGATATGATGTAATTCTCAAAATGGACTCTATGGTCTCATTTTAGTCCTTTTTTAACTACTATTTCTGGAGGGGGAGTTTCACCTCCCCAGATTATAGATCCTTTTAACAAAATGGATAATAGGATGTCCATGAGAGTAGATCTTGACCCGAGAATCTTGTGTTGGGAGGAATCAAAACCTAGATTGCTATTTGATATCTGGATGACCATGAGACTTCATAGATGGACTTTTCCCCTATTGTTGATCTTTTTTGAATGATTTAATTCTAGAAGAAAATTAAGGTTTACCTCTAGAGTGAGAGGTGAATTTCATTAATGATCTTGTTCTCGGAGATGCACATGTGTCCCTTCCCCTGTATAGGATAGAAAAAAAGATATACATGAGATCAATAATTAGATAGAGGAGTTACATGCAAAGTGTTCCATATGACCAAATACCCATCCTTGGGGATCACCTTACAATTTTTTGTAAATAGATGATTGTAACCTTAGACGTTGTGTGGATTATCAGAAGTTTTTATAGTTTATGGTAATGAATCGATATCCCTTACATAGTATTGAGGATCTCATTGATCACCTTCGAAGAGCCCAGTTGTTCTTTAAGATTTACCTGAGATGCGTTTATCAAAATTTTCAAATTAGGCAATCAAATAAACATATTATAGCCTATTTTATATTTTATGTTCTATATGAGTATTGTGTTATGTTATTCGGTATCACGAATTTGATTTCAGTTTTCATGGAATTGATGAATCGTGTGTTCAATCCATAGTTGGATTATTTTGTGATTGTCAACATGGATGATATCATGGTATATTTTCACACTCAACACAACCATGCTCCCCATTTTGAGATCATTTAGAGTACACTAAGAGAGCATTATTTATATTCTAATGTAACAAAATTCCATTTTTGGATGGCCAATATTCATTTATTTGGGATATGTTATATCAGTTTCATGAGTATCAGTAGACCTTGAGTTCTTAAGGGAAAAAATTTCTATAGAGTATCTGAATAACATCATTGAGGTATGGAGTTTTCTGGGGTTGGCCGGTTACTACACACACTTTATTGAGTATTTTTCACGCTAAGTAGCGTCACTAAAGTTCTTGAATATAAAAATTGTGAAGTACTTGGGGATAGATTCTAGTGATTAAGCCTTTCAAGTGATAAATGGGTGATTTACTTCATCATCAATACTGATTTTTACGAATTCTCCTCTGAGTTACACCATTTACTCTGACATGTTACGTACACATCTTGGATTAGTTCTTAAGCCGGTTGAATGATTCAACTCTCATGGGTCTCGGTAGGTGAGGCCACATGGGATGAACTACCCTACACACATTCTCGACTTAGCTGCAATTTATCATTATTTATGTTGTAGGATACATTACTTATTGGGAGAGAATTTGGTGGCATACAGTGTTCGTAAAATCATCAAGTACATGTTTCATTAATTCATTAGAGAGAGGAGTAGCGTGGTGAATCCCAACCTAGCTATGGAGGATTACATGTACACGTATGTCATGGAGGTGGTCCAGGGTAGGGCCTTCTCCTTTTTAAAGACCTTTTTGAATTCAAGAATGATATTATGCCTCGAGGTTATTTTTTAGGGGAGGACCGACATTGGGAAGGAATTCCAAATCTTGTGTCCTCTTAATAGAATGATGTGATTAAATTTTTCTTGAGGGGAAGGTGGTGAATTTGTCCATGTGGAATCTGAATCTTGAAATCGCGGAAGGCATAGATGTTTTTCCAGGATGTTTCTATAGAGGCTTCTTGGATATTGTAAATTGAGATCTCATCATTGCAATCCATGACTTCTTTCATGGGAGTTCCCTTCCAGAGATCGTGTTGGTAAGTACTCTGGTATTATTTCTAATGACCAAGGAATCGTCCCCAATCCTCCATTACCAACTTCTGATCAATTTCATTTTTCTAGATAATGCCTTATCTAGTATTATAAATCAGAGTTTTTCCATTCTTCTACCATGGTGGGTATCAATGGAGAAACACATATTCGTTCAAGACCAATCGATTCAGGGGGCCATGGTGATGGCACAAGCGATGATGGAAGATCTGAATACCAAATATCACGGATCTAATGTCGCTATGCAGCTCGATATGGATATGGCATATGATATGATGGAGTTAAATTTATTAATAGTGTTATTTCCAAGATAGGGGTCTCCAATTAGAGAATAATATCATCCTAAGGTGTGTTTCTCACCGTGGATGGTAGTATATTTTATGGGGATATCACTAGGATTATTTATGAAGGTTCGTGGCCTTTGGCTAGGTGATCCATTTTCCCCTAGTATCTTTATACTTATTCAAGACACATTGTGTAGGATGATTAATAATGTTGTTTATAATGGGAAAATTCTACTATACCATATAAATTATAGCCTCCCCACAACATCAAACTTGATGTATGTTGACGACATCAAAATCTTAGTTATTCTTGGGGATGTCTCTCAATGCGCTTAAAAAACTCCTGGTGGAGTACTGCCACCAGAGTGGGCAGATTTCTAACTGGGAGAATAGTATATTCTATGTATCTAACTCATGCAACTCGTGTTGCATGGAAAGTATGAGTATTAATATATATATTGGGAAAGGATTTTTCATAATGAAGTATCTTAGTACCCCAGTATCCTCACGAAGACTACAAACCAGGGACTTCTACAAAATGGTGAATAATTTTATGGACCAAATTATGAATTTTAAAAGAGCATTTCGTATTGTTTGGGGGGGTTGATCACGCTCTTAAATAGTGTACTCTAATCTGTTTTGGTGCATTCTCTGTTCTCTACATATTTGTTTAAGGGGGTTATTAGACTCATCAAAAAAATAATTACTCCGTTTATTTGGGATGCGGTAACGGAGGATGAGCGGTATTGGGTGTCATGGGGTAAGATGGACCAACCCAACAAAAAAAGGAGGAATCAACTTCAGGAGCCTTGTGGATACAATTCATTCCATGCATGTGAGTATGGATGTGAAATCATTGAGTAATTCACCCTATGGGGAGGAGTATGTCTCGAGGATATAGGGCTGGTGCTTCAGCCCCTTTTTCCAATGGTCATCTATGTGGTCCTCGGTATGTAGAATCTTTTCATCCCTCCTCTATCACTCGCAATGGATTATTAAGGAGGTTAACATATTGTTTTGGTATCAAAATGGGTCGGGTGGCATGCTTGGATATCCAGGATTCTTGGATCCCCTTATCTCCTTCCGGGAAAAAATCATGAACCCTCAGTTTTTATGGTCATTTATTAATGCACCTCAACAGGCAGTGATTGACTCTTTTCTTAATAACTCTAAGCAAGATAGGTGCTGTTATACCCCATCCTTCTCGAGTATGTTCAACTCAATGGATTTATTATAGGAGTAATACCACTCAAGAACAGCTTGACAGATGGAGATGTATGGAATGGGGAATCAAAATCCATAATTAACACAACTTCCTCACATGGAGGATCTAGAATAATTTTATTTCTTTAAATGTTCATATAAAATGTTTGGGAATTAGCAAGGTTTTCTACTGCCATTTTTGGGTGATTAAATCGGAATAGAGCATGAACCACATCTTCTTTGAGGGTGAATGAGAAATGAAGGTGTGGATCTTCTTTGGTGGGTATAATGGGCACTCTTCTGAAGATTATAATAATGAGAGGTTCATAGAGAACTGTTTTAAGGGGATCAATGGGAATACTATGGTGGTTGTGAATTGAGCCATCATCTAAATGCAGGATGCTATGTTTTATGGAAAGAAAGTAATTGTGCTAAGTTTGAGGTGATATCCTCTACAGGTATAGAGGTAGTGGCCATAACTATATGTATGCAGATCGACTTGATCACTATGGCGGGTATTAGGAAGGAGGCGTCGTCCCTTTACACAATGCATGCTCTACAGAGCGAGGCTTGGTAGTGTGGATCCAAGGAACAAGGGAGATAGGTTCACTAGGTTCCCCAGAAAGAGGCATCAAACTTAATACTGATGGTTATTTCTTAATGGGTGACATGAGAGGTGGAGGTGTTCTTAGGGACCCCAATGGGAGTGTGGTTCTGGCATTCACAACCTATATTGGAAGTGGAAATGCAATTCGAGAGGAGGTTGTTGTGGCTCTTACATAGCTGTCCATGTGAAATCAGTGGGACATTATAATTGCGCAACTAGAAATGGACTTTATGATTGTACATGATGTGATTCATGGAAAAAGAACCACTCCTGATCAATCTTCTATACAATTAGACAATTCAAGGCTATACATAATAACAATATCAGAGTCACCCATTATTTGAGTGTGGGGAACAAAGTGGAAGACTACATGGACTCTCTTGTGGTCCCTGGTAACCTATTTTTTTGAAATTCTACTGTTTCACATTATAAACAAGAGGGGTGAACATGTCACATACATAACATACTTTAAAGTTATTTTTAATTTATTTTCAATTCAACTTTTGTTTTGTGGGTTTCCCAAGCTTTTTTTCAGAATGGGTGAGTTTTCTTGAATTGGGCCAAATCGTGAGCCCAATTCCAATTTTAAAATAAATTTTGTATCATTTAAAACTCATTAATTTTTCAAATTTTTTTATCCATTCAAATTCCTACTTGGCCTCCCCTGACCTATTAACACCAACATTTAAATTTGGGGCCTTTATAAATCGATAATCATAGGGGATTTGGGTTTTTATTTAATAATTGGGCCAACCCAAAATCCCATTTTCTAGTTTTAAATTGATTTTTTATAATTTTTAATATAATATTCATTATAATGAATTTTTAGGTTATTCCACCTCCCTATCGACCCTAAGAAGCCCAGGTGTGTTCCCATTGCCTTTCCCTCCTCTTTGGAGCTCGTTTTCCTCGCGATTGATTGCTGAAATTCTTAGGCTTTCTAAAATCGGGCAGATTTGAGGAGGTAAGTTATTTCCATAATAACACTCTCAATTCTTACTCTATTTCCCCAATTCTAGTTCCTAAATGATCTCATAATCCTTGTTAGAACTTCCCTTTAATGGGTTGATGTTTCCAAATTCAGATTCTGGTGGATTTTGGGTCATTGTATTTAAGATTGTTTTGAGTAAGTGTTTCTCTCATCAATTTCTTCATTCTCCTTAGGGGTTCCTCCCTCTTTCATTTTGTTCTAAAATTTACAGATGTTAGGGTTCAAACATATGGTTTTATTTGGTGTCTTTTTGGTCAAATATTGTGTTCTGGGGATGGATTTATCTTCCTTGTGGGGCGGCGGGGGTGCGGTTGATGATTCCCACCATGTTTTGAGGGGTTCGACACTTTCAGTATGTGGATCCATGTGTAAAAAATTATTGATGAGTTAGCATTCTGTATGTAGTCATTTTTCAGATTCCTCATATTTTTTGTGTGGTGCAAAAACTGTTTATGATTGATTTGGTTTAGTGTTCAATTTTATATTTGCATTTTAACTTGAAATTGGTTGTTTTAATGTGTTACTCGTGAGGTATTATTCGGGTGTATTTTACAAAATATGGAATTTGTTTACTAAATCATATTTGGACTTCCAATTAGGGTTTGGTAATGGATTAGTGTCATGTGGGCCTAAAAATAGGGTTTTTGAATAGGTATTATGTGTAAAACATTGTCATACTTCTTGAGATCATTTTATGAAAATGTGTGTTTTCATTTTAATATCTTGTAGTATTATTCCAATTGATTTAATAAAACATGAAAGTGGTTTTATAAATGTCTCTAGGGATTCAAATTTTGTTTTGTATAGGAATTGTTTTGGTTTTTGGTCTTAAATGGTGGTTTTGAAATTGGTTTTGTGTGCAAGATATATTGACACCACTTGGGCTCTTTTTATGAAAATTGAAAATGTTTTAGTTGGTCTAACAAAGTGGGAAAATGGAGAATTTGTACTTTTTGGTATGTGTGTTCACCTATTAAGGGGTTTTGAATAGTGAAGTGTGGTTTTAAGATGTCAAACATTTTTATAATGTTTTGTAAATTTCAAAAATGTTTTAATAAATTGTGATGTTGGAGTGAAACTTGTTTGTGGGTTGTTTCGTGTAAGTTTGATGATAAAATGATATTGAAGGTAAAAAGGGTGTTATGTAAAAACTGATTGGGATGTTATGAGAGTTTTAATATATTGGAATGTTTTTATAAAATTGAATAATGGATTTTTGGAAACTTTATGAAATGTGAAAAGTGTTGTCGGCTATTTTGGTGTGAGTCAGATTTCAAAATCAATCTGAATGAAAAGTGGAGTTTTGTTAAATGTAATGTATACATGTGGGATGTTTGGTTAATTTAGGATATGGAAGTTATATTTTCATGTGAAATGTATATTCATTGACTAGTTGAACTTGTTTGAGCACAAATGGAAAACCTGGGTATCTAGGTGGGTGGACGTGTACTAGTATGCTAGTGAATCTGTGGAGTTTGGCCTCATTTTCACATAGAAATATTGACTCTTACAACTCTAACTAAACAATGATGATGATGAATGTGGAACACTAGGTTGTAGGTATGTTCCCTACTAGTTTCTCGTGCACGATAATAGATATTTGTGATGGTTACTCTCACCGAGATACGTGGTACCTAGGACACACAGCTAGCTAGTGACGAGGGGTTATTTCCCATTGCTTGGGCTCACTGGATATTTTGTGCTTACCATCGGCATATGGTATGAGAGGATAGAAAATTAAGTAGTTATGGTATTTATTTTAAATGTTTTTAATCTTTAAATTATCCCACCTGAAAACTGTTTTTATTTATTGGTGAATCTTGTAGAAATTTTAACTAGCATCTCATGTTTTTGAAAACTTGCATGATTTTCGTCATTAAATTTTTATCACATGGAATCTATTTGGGGTGGTATCCTATTGGGATTTGGATCACACCGTACTTACACCCTTGGGTGTAAGTAGACTTGGTTATTTTTTTTGTCGCAAGTTAGGTACAGTTTTTAGTTCTAGTGGTTCAGGTTTCTAGTAGGTCCTTGGTGGTGTAGTCTTGTGGTGATGGCTTGAGGGAGGTGACTCATGCCATGTGGAAGTTATTGGGCTGTCTTTATTTGGTTTATTAACATTGTAATGGTCTTTAAACATCGTTTTAACTTATGCAATTCAGTTTTGAAATTTTTTAAAAGATGGTTTTAGTAGAAAAATCCAGAATTGTTTATTGAGTTTGTTTGTTGTTTAATGTTTATAAAATTTGGTAAATCGTTCCCAATTTGTCATTATATGATACTCGGGCACTTGTGCCAGCCCGTGGGGATTGGGAACGCCCTCTAGGCCTTGTCACGGGCTGGGTTTGGGACCAGGTTTGGTGGTGACCAGATTCGGTTTGTGACAGAACATGATTTGTGGAGATTCCCTTGGCGTATATTATTTCTGATCATGGAAGGTTTGGGTGCCTTCGTCCTTGTATTGTCCCCCTTTTGGAATTAAATTTGTAATGTTTTATGAATGGGTACAATCTTTGAGCATGATTCCTAGATTTTTGTGTCTCTTGTAGAAACATATAACCATGTTGATGTTTTCCTATAGTAATATTTTTCATGAAACAATTCAGATGGACCCTTATGAGGATTTGAATGGTAGACAATGTCGATCAGCCATATGTTGGATGGAGGATGGAGAGGCAGTTGGGCTAGGACCTCATCTTATCCAGAATACAACTGATCAGGTGGAGTTGATTCGAAAGATGGTGGCTACTTCACAAAATCACAAAACATATCATGACAATTTATGGATATGACCTCAAGAGTTCAAATATGGATATGATGTTTTCCAGTATGTCACATAAACAATGGGACATTGGACGATTATGAGACATGGGAATCTTTCACCGAGATACGTCAGGTTTTTTGAGTTTTTAGAAAGAGTTAGTACAGTGGCCTATCAGTTTATGTAAACATAGAGGTATTGGGATATTCCTGAAATATTTCATGAATTTAAGCTATGAAGTTATATTCCATACTTGTCTCATATTTATCCACCCAAAGAGGTCGATTTGGAGGTGGATCTCTCCTTTGAGGAGAAGCCTATACAAATTTTGGATTCCAGAATGAAGGTACACCTTGGCTAGTATTTTCGTATGATATTTGTGATATGGAAGTATTAGAAAGTTCAACACTATACTATAGAGAGGGAGGCCAAAATGAGATCACAATGGACATAATTGTCTGTAGATTCTTCTTCACAACCCTTCGAAGGGAAATTCAAAGACGATTTTTTTTATGGTGGGGTGTTTGTTAGAAGAAAAATATATTTTTAGGTAAGGATTTTGTATAAGTATTTTATTGAGGAAAAAAGAATATAATAGGATTTTATAAGGGCAGATCATATACTTGTTAGTACACACAATGTACATATATTTCTGCATACAGCTGTGTTTTGCTTGTGTGATGGTCGAGTACATGGTCGTGGGGTGACCTGAAAGACTCTCTTAAGTCAGTGGTTGGGTGAGGGTGATACACGATGTGTTGTTCTAATGAACATACCATGTACTCTTATTTTTTATTTGATATATCAGTGTAGGGTCAAGTATCATGTCCAGAGACACCTTCTTCTTCCTGTGTTTTGTATAGGAGCACTTTGGAACATCGAACAAAGATTAATCTCCTGATTATCTGTCTGAGCTCCCATAGAGACATCATCAGGTGCGATGAAATATCACTTGGGATTTCTCAATACATTTTCATCCATTCTTCATGATTCAACCAATATTTTGAGTTATTAATGGTTGGGAATTTTTCCCAGTTTTTAGATCTATGCTATTCTAGGCCAATTCGAGCGACGGAGCTCATGTATATTGATCGTACAACATATAGGTAAATTTTTTTACAATGGTTGATTGTATTTGGATTATATAATATAAAAGATATGCATGCCCACGTTTTGGGTATTTCATTATATGGGATGTAACCCTGTTATTACCAGTTATGGTTTGTTTGATTGATAAAGGTATATTTCTCAGGTATAAGGTTGGATACCTTTTTTAGGGTACACCCCAATGGTACATTTTATTTGATTGATTTTTTATGGTCATTTGGAATCGTATAAATTTTAGTCTTTCCGTGTATCCAATCTATTGTTTTCTAGGTTGGAATTGTTTAGTATATGAATATAATGTGATATGTATAGTGAATGTTTGACCTAGTTTTAGGGACTGTAAGAGCTTCTTAGGTGGATTTTTATAATTAATTAAATAAATTTTTGACATAGGGGACTTGATCATGAGTGCTTTACAAGGTGGTCATTTATAATTTATTGATGGAATGTTGGGCCAAATGGGTTATAATGTGAGAGAATCCTTAGATGGTCGTTATTTACTAAATTGATATTGTGTGTGACCAAAGGAGTTAGACTATGAGAGCTTCCCTAGAGGGTAATTATTTACTTAAATTATATTGTTTGTGAAAAATGGGGTTAGAACTTGGGAGAATCCCCGAGGGTCATTTGTGAATAGTTGAATGATCGTGAAATGTTTTCAAAGACAATGACAAATCATGGATTCAGTAGTACTGGTTTTTTTAGATGGTCTTCTCGAAAGTCTATTTTTTTCATTACATAGGGGATATAGACCATATGATAGATATTAGGGTTACACGATTCAATTAAATTAATAATTGAAAAATGTAAATAATTGAAATATTAAAAAGTTAGATTATTTACTTTTGAGTACATAATAGTTTATTATTTCATTTTTTTATATTTCCTGATATATATATATATATTCACTAATAGTTAGGCACATATATTTAGGGGTTTCCATACAGGTATTCATCTCACACACTATTTCGGTCATGCTTTTTTGACCCAAACTGACTATCTGATTGAAGGAATTGATATAGAAACGATCCCTTCTTCATCAGGTATAGGATTTCTGTTGGAGATAGAGATCATGGGACCATGATGAGACTCTTGAGGATATGGGATTTTATTGTTTTTTTTGTATTGTGGTTCTAGTATTTCATATCAACATTCTGATTTATTTTCTATTTTCTTAGATACATATTCATTGATACATATATATATATATATCAATGTGTGTGTGTGTGTGTGTCTCTTTATATATTGGCCTCTATTAGATTTACATTCAGTCTTCTGTTGTTTACTTTTTGATGTACAAGTGCTTCTTCTTTTGGATATATTTAAATTACGCATTGTATACTCTACCAATGAGTGAACAGTTACCCCAATATAGTAACTTATCCCTCATTTATTATTGTAAGGCTTTGTATTTTGGGGAAATTTTCTTGAGTTTATGTGGGAAAATGTTTTCATGTCACATTTGTGTGGTACCCTGATTCGGGATGTTATAATCATAGTGTCATGATTAACGGAATACTGATGGTTCTTACTTAATGGGTGACATGAGAGGCAGATGTGTTCTTATGGACCCCAAGGGGAGTGTGGTTCTAGAATTAAAAACCTATTTTTAGTGTAAATGCAATTCTAGAGGAGGTTATTGTGGCACTTACATAGTTGTCCATGTGAAATCAGTGGGACAATATCATTGCGCAACTAGAAATGGACTCTATGATTGTCCCTGATGTGATGCATGGTAAATGAACCACCCCTGATCAATCATCTATAAAATTAGAGAATACAAGGCTCTACATATTAAAAATGATAGAGTCACCCATAATTTGAGTGAGGAGAACAAAGTGGAAGACTATATGGAATCTCTTGCATTTCCTGGTACCCTTGTTTTTTTGCAATTGTACTATGTCTCATTTTAAACAACAGGGGTGAACATGTCACATAAATAACTTATTTTAAAGTTATTTTTAATTTATTTTCCATTAATCCATTGTTTTGGGGTTTTCCCAATATTTTTTAGAGGAATGAGTGAGTTTTCATGAATTGGGCCAAACTGTGAGCCCATTTACAGATTTAAAATAAATTTTGTTTCTTTTAAAAATCATTCAGTTTTCTACCTTTTTTATCCATTAAAATTTCTACTTGGACTTTCCTGACCTATTAACACTAACATTTAAATTTGGGGGCTTTATAAATCCAAAATCATGGGGGATTTGGGTTATTATTTAATAATTGGGCCAACCTGAAAGCCCATTTTCTAGTTTTAAATTGTTTCTTTAATGTTTTAATATATTATTAATTATAATGAATATTTCCGTGATTCTAGCTCCCTCTTGACCCTAAGACGCCCAGGCGCGCCTCCATTTCCATTCCCTCCACTTTTGAGCACGTTTGCATTGCAATTGAGTGCTGAAATATTTAGGGTTTCAAAAATCGGGCAGAGTTAAAGAGGTAAGTTATTTCCATCATAACTCTCTCAATTCTTACTATTTTTCCCCCATTCCAGTTTCCAAATTATCTCATAATCAATGTTATAACATCACTTGAATGTATGGATGTTTTAAAATTCATATTCTGGTGGGTTTTGGGTCGTTTTATTCAAGATTGTTTTGGGAAAGTGTTTCTCTTTTCAATTTCTTCATTCTCCTTAGGGTTTCCTCCCTCTTTCATTATGTTCTAAAATGTACAGAAACTGGGGATCGAACATATGGTTTGATTTGGTGTCTTTTTGGTCAAATATTGTGTTCTAGGGATGGATTTATCTTCCTTGTTGTGCAGTGATGGTGTGGTTGATGTTTCACACCAAGTTTTGAGGGATTCGACACTTTCGGTAGGTGGTTCCATGTGTAAACAATTATTGATGAGTTAGAATTCTTTATTTAGTAATTTATCAAATTAATCATATGTTGGGTGTGTTGAAAAAATTATTTATGATTGATTTGGTTAATTGTTCAATTTTATATTTTCATTTTAACTTGAAATTGGGTGTTTTGTTGTGTTACTCGTGGGGTATTATTTCGGTGTATTTTACAACATATGGAATTTGTTAACTAAATCTTGTTTGGACTTCCAATTCTGGTTTGGTAATGTATTAGTGTCATGTGGGCATAAAAAGTGGGTTTTGGAATAGGTTTTATGGGAAAAAACATTGTTATACTTCTTGATAGCATTTTATGAAAATGTGTGTTTTCATTTGAATATTTTGTAGTATTATTCAAGGTGATTTTATAACACTTTAAAGTGGTTTTAAAAATGTCTCTAAGGATTAAAATTCTATTTTGGATAGGAATTGTATTGGTTTTTGGTCTCAAATGAGGTTTTTGAAATGGGTTTTGTCTGCAATATATATTGACGCCACTTGGACTTTTTTTATGAAAATTGAAAATGTTTTAGTTGGTCAAACAAAGTGGGAAAATGGTGCATTTGTACTGTTTGGTATATGTGTTAACCTATTAAGGTGATTTTAAAGGTGAAGTGAGTTTTTAATATGCCAAACATTTTTATAATGTATTGTAAATTTCTTAAATGTTTTAATAAATTGTGATGTTGAATCGAAACTTGTTTGTGGGTTGTTTCGTGTATGTTTGATGATAAAATGATTTTGAAGGTAAAAAGGGTATTATGTAACAAGTGAGTGGAATGTTATGAGAGTTTTAATATATTGGAATGTTTTTATAAAAATTTTTAATGTATTTTTGGAAGTGTTAATGAAATGTGAAAAGTGTTGTGGGCTATTTTGGATTGAGTTGGATTTCAAATTCAATATGAATGAAAAGTGGACTTTTGTTACTTGTGTTGTATACAAGTGGGCTGTTTAGTGAATATATGATATGGAAATTATATTTTCATGTGAAAAGTATATTAATTTACTTGTTGAACTTTTTCGATCACAAATGGAATATTCGGGTATCTAGGTGGGTGGACGTGTACTAGTATGCTAGTGAATCCGTGGGGTTTGACCTCAGTTTCACTTAGAAAGATTGACTCTTACAACTCTAAATAAACTATAATGATGAAGATGATTAGGGACCACTAGGTTATGGGTATGTTCCCTACTTGTGGATCATGCACGATAACAAATATTTGTGGTGGTTACTCTCAACGAGATACGAGGTACCTGGGACCCACAGGTAGCTAGTGCCCAGGGGTTATTTCCCATTGCTTGTGATTGTTGTATATAATTTTTTAATAAATGAAAATGAATGTAGTTTTCAACTGTATCACTGTTTACTTTTGAGTAGTTCCTTTTTTACTACTTCATTTTTCATTTTTCTTACTATATATGTTCATAGACAGTTATGCATGCGTCGTCAAGAGGTTTCCTACTAAAATTTGTTTCACACCCCGTTTTGGTCATGGTTTTGGGCCCAAACAGATTATATTGTTGCAAGTATAGATATAGGTAAGAGACATTATACATTAGATACTTGACTACAATGGAGCATGAGATCATTGGACAAAAGGTAACAAAAGGGTGTCAGTTTACATGTGAATGGTTAAAAGATAAGTCATGTATCATCATCTAAGATTTGAATAATGGTTGATGAAATGATAAACTGCTTATGTAAGGGTAATAATAAAGATACATATGGGTAAAATTGATTTAAAAAATTATATGTATGGTAATATTTAATCATACAAATATATATTTTTCATTAATAATTCAGTACACATATGTATAATGAATTTTAAAAAATAAATAAATATTTAATATAATATTAATTTTTCATAAATTATTTATATGAAAAAATAAATTTGTATTTGAAAATATTTTAATATTTAATAACTAAATGAAAAATATATAAATTACAGAATAAAATCATTATGAGTTTCTATGATCCTTAAAATATAAAAATGTTGAGAAACAAAACAATCGCCCACATTTCAATGATCAAAAAAACAAAAATATGAAATCATATGTATGAACAGAAAACATCCCCCACCAACACAACATCACATTCTATTTAATGGGATGTGTAAACATTACCCCCTTTTTAATTATAAAAATAGTGATATATAAGGTGTTATACGATAAATTTAAAAAATTAAATCAATGACTATCATAATTACTATTATTTAAAATTTGAAAGGGATTTTTTTTCAAAATATTATCAAAAAATGAAATACTATAGAAGAATGGTTTTATAAAACATATAAATTTCTAAAAAAAGTGTTTAATTGTTCCAAATAAATTAAAAATATATCATTGAAATAAATGTATATAAAACAGTGATTATATTTTTTTGAAAATGAAAATAATAAATGTCAGATCAAGGACCCCTTCTAGATTATTTTGTGTTTCTTTCCCATAATTAATAAACTATGATAGATAAGGTGATCATATCGATTAAAATAAATAGAAATAAATAAATCAATGATTTTTATTTTTTAAAATACATTTTCATCATTTAAGATTAGTAAACACTATATTAATTAACCATAAAAATTATCAGTAGTGTAAAACCATGCCTTATGTAAAGGGAAACACATTTTTAATAGGAACGTGTACAAATTATGGAATGAAATGATAATGTTTAGGATAAATATCACAGAGAAAATGTGATAAAACCATTCCCACTTGTTTTTATCCAGTAATATATTTTTTTATTCAGTATTAAACTCAATTCACTTTTCCATTATTAAGAAAAGGTATGAAGGTTTTTTAACAGTATAATATAAAGGCCATTATTGAAAACAATTATGAAAAAAATATATGAAAAAATCCCATTAAAATAATTATGTTAATTGAAACAAATCATAATATATACATACCATACTCACCATTGATAATTTCAATGTGATTATTAATAAAGGGTTTTGGGGAGATATCAATTAGTTCATGGTTTTTTTAAAATAAATTAACAGTAATTTCTATTTTTTAAAATTGATATCATATTGCAAAGTGTCTCGTAAATTTTTTCCTAGTGTGTTATTTTCAATTAGAATTTTTAGCAATAATAATAAGACTAAAATTTTGACACATCTAATATAATTAATGAATAATTCATCTCATGTTATATGAAAATATGTTTCATCCATATAACATGGATAAAACAACTCAGAACGTTTATGTATCGTGAATCATTTTTAAAGAGATAAATATTGATTTACATCATAATACATATATAGGTTATGTATCTTTCTATTAGAGAAAATTCAATAATTTCAATTTTAATACAGATAATTCACCCTTCAAAATATGCATTAGATAAATAAGAATCAAAAAAAATTCTCTTTAGTATAACATTATCCAATATTTTTTATCATTTAAATAATGAAAAATTATTTATAGGGATTTTTAATTTGTTTCATTTATATTGGATTAAAAATAAGCATAAATTTACACACTTCATATATTCATGGTTAATAGTAATTTAAATCAGTGTTCTAGTCATATTTTGATAAATTTTGTTTTTGATTAATTCTAAAGTATCATCCAATTTCATCATATATGTTTTACATAGGGTCATTTTATTTTATTCAGAATGATCCATGATAAATTAATTTCTAAGATGATTTCTTTATATATATTGGTAATAAAGGATCCATTAAATTTTTGGTAAATTTTAAAACCAATTAATATTTATAATTTTTACTAAATTTTATTTTAATTTATTTATTCATAAAATGTAAAAATGAATTGCGATGTGTTTATTTAGTTTATCTCAAACTAATATCATCTTTATAAATTTCATTGGGAAATGAATCATTTGAAATGGTTATGAGGATAATTATTGAATAATATTTTTTCAATGTTGTATTAAATTGAATAATGAATGTTAGTTAACCTATCAAATGAAGACGTTGTGGATTGTTATAAAATATATATATAATCTGTTTCTTATAAATTTTAATTTTAAAACTCATGATTATAATAATTTAATATATATTCTAGAAAAATATTTCCAGAAATAAATCCATTAATAAAATAAGATAGAATGTAAATTTGGAAAATATAAATTTTACATTTGTGGAGATTCCCAATAAAATTACTATTAAATTCATTTGATGAAATGGGATAATATTGTTTCCCATAATAAATATTATTTTCTATTAGTTTTGTGCTATAAAATATATTGGTGACTTATTACTGATAACATTTAAATTTACATAAAATTGTTTTAAAACACATGGATACATCAATATGATGATATTTTTTCATTCCATGATAGTCCAATTCACGATACATTATAATTGGTTCAACTCCTCTAACATTAAATGTGTCATGTTTTTTTCATTCATAGTATTATTTTTAGAATTATATTTATGATTAGAGGTATAATATGGGTTTCAATATCATTTATTACAGAACATATAGTTAATGTTAAAAAATGAAAATTTATGATAAAATTTTCATGAGAATTGAATTTGTATTAATTATATACCATGGTAATATAAGATGAAGAAGATTATATATCATCTTTAATTATTTTTGAATATTTTTGGTATAGTATTTGTTGAACAATGTTGGTTAACATCATAATCCATTCAATAATGTGATTTAAAAATGATCCAAATTAATTGGACAGGAATCAGCTCTAAAAGGGTCTAATTTAATTTTTTGATGAAATTTAAGGCTCCCATAGTGTTTCATTTGAAATTAAAAATTCTTTCAAAATATTCAGTTTTATAAATACATAATTATACATAGTCTGAATGGTAATGATTTACACCTTAATATTGTAAAAAGGCAACATTTGAAAATATTACATTCAAATTTATATTAGAGATCATTCCAAATCTGACTCTTCAAAGTAATATATTAATGATAATGCATATAGCATTGACCTCCTCCAACCAAATGAATATATTAAGGAGAGATTATTTATGAATATTCCAAGAAATTTCATTGACGGTCATGTTTATTCATTCAATAACCCCTTTTTCATGTTTTCTTAGGGATGAAAAAAATGAATGATGGTATCCTTAATTTTCAAAAATTACATAAAATTATTTTTTATTATATCATCCACCTATTTTATTTAAAACGATAATTAGTACATATTCTTTGTCATTATTAAATTTTATGTCAATTTATATAAGTATATTGGAACACTTATTTTCACAAGATAATAAAAAAGAAAAATTAAATATAACAATGTAACAAATAATTAATGAGGATTAATGTATTTATATTTAACCCAAAATTTATAGTGGAGAGTAATGATAATTTTTGACTATATATATGGATTTATAAGAGATATCAATGTTTTTTTGATTGATAGATGACTTGAGTTGATTTCGTAGTTGGAATGGTTCACAGTAAACTTAATCCTTAAATTAATATTTATGTAAATATAGTACCATTCAAATAAGAATGATATTGAGAACAGAAATAATTATATCATGACTCGGAGAATTGTTCCAAATACATGAATAATTTTCTTCTGAACTAAAACACTAAAGGTTTGGACATTCTAGAGATTTTTAATCTAAAATATAAATTTTATTAATATAAGATACAATATATTAAAGTATTCCATTCTAATAAAAATATTAAATAAATTAAATGTAATTTAAAAAAACACAATTTTATAATTTACTAATTCAATGTTTTTTATCTATTGAAACTGTTTAAAATTATACTTGTTAATTATGGTAGTGTTATAGAAACCATTCATTCCTAAAACGAAAAATATTTATTTTGTATCTACACAAAATGTTACATGTATTTTATAAAATTCGTCATGTTGATTGAATTTGGTTGGATTAGAACACATATATGTTAATATCCCTCTATCAAAATACTGTCTTGCTTCATGTGTTTTTATCATTATATATAAAACATTAAAAAATTGTGCCTTTTGGTGACCATATATTATTCTACATGAGTTTGTATTAAATATAAAAGAATCCATACTTGACTGCAATAAGACTTACCAATTAAACTGTAAGAATAATTTTTTATTAAATTAGTTCTACTATATCTATCATTAGGACCATTTCATTCATAAAATAGATGAAAATAATTTCATGATATCACTAGAAATTAAATTATGATATATTCTATTTATAAAATAAATTCAATAGTTTTTTTAAATAATAATTATTTTAATAATACACCATCATAGAGAGTGTTATAATTGTTTGATAATTAAAAATTTTATTCATCAAATGTAATTTTTTTGAGAAAATGAAAGAGAAAGTGTTAAAAATATTTATATTAAAATTTTAAATTTTAAAATGTTGGTTGATCATTAAAATATAAAAATAAAAAGAATGATTTCATTAAAATATTTAGAATCTTTTGAGAATTTTTTTAACATCACTTTATGATCATTTAATCTTGAATAAGGATACGAAAATCCCACTATAATGATTATTTTTAAAATAGATAAGATCATTAATTGTTAAATAAGTGGATGAGGATGTAGAATATAATAAGGATTAATTAGATGGAGATATTGGAATTCTTGAACTAACCACAATTTCATCATCTACATTTTTCAAGATAATCTAGTGACAAATTTAGATTGCTTTATATATATAAATCATAAACATGTGAGTACTCTATGTTGTTACCTTTGAATAATTGTTACCTCTCCTCATGAATTTTGACTATGTCTTGGTTAAGGGATATGATGGATTTAAGTGATCCATATTTCTAGAACCATAAAAACTATTCCACATATACATGGTTCAGATTACTAAGTTTTCATGTGGATCTCTTATTTATATTGTTGTTAGGAATACTATTGGTAATTTATGAAATTTCAATGCCAATCCTCTATTATTAATCATTATTTATAGACATTGAATTTTTTCATTTGGTATCATTGACATCCATTACCTACTATTTATCGAGTCTCTTGATGGTTATCACATATGAAACAAGTGAACCTCTGAGTTTGTCCACATGTGAGTTTTGATATCATTCAACTATGAAATTTTATTGACATGTAGATCACAAAGACATTTCAAAACATAATTTTATTTCTTATCCATAACTTTTAAAGATTTATTTTTACAATTATATTTTCATTCATTAGAAACTTCAATACATCTAGTAAGTATTCTTGTTTTAGAATCACTATGATTCTTTGAGAAACATAAAAATTTGTTTCGATACTTGTCCTAACTAGTCTCTATGAGTTTTTTTGAACCTTCATGAGTACATTATATCATCTAAAAATTTAATTAGCAATTTTACATGTGGAAATACTGTTATCCTCATTAATATAGAAGAAAAAAAATACATCTGTTTCTTTATGAACTCATTTAAATGATGAAAAATCATAAGTAGTCTAATTTTCTTCTTTATCAAAAAAAATAAATATCTAGGTATATAATTTAATGTACTATCTAACCTATTGATTATGAAAACTAGAAAAAGACGAAGTATAGTATGCTTATTTATTATATTAAAAAGTCTTATTTACCTAATGGTTATCCAATAGTACCTCAATGGATGTTTGAAAAAATACAGGTTAAAAGATATTATTATTTAAAAAATATTGATAATTATTATTAAAATAATAACATTTTAATAACTTATTAAAATTTAAAATATAAGAAAAATAATCTAAAAAATGTATATCAGATATTAAAATTAAAAATAAATGTTGGAGTGAAATCACCATTAATAATGTTAATGTAAAACATTACTTGTTTAGAAAAATCTTTAAATATGAATAATGAAATTAAAATATTTTTAAAAACATAAAAAATAGATTAATAGAATCTAAAATAAAAAAAATAAATATTGATGAAATATTGAACGTTATATTTAAAAATAAATAGATTAATTCCAATCTATTGATAAATGAAGTTATTAATATAAGTATTTAAAGTGATAAATAAATTAAATTATGGATTGTTTAATAATAAGAAATGTTTTTATAGGTAGTTCGACTATAGGACCCAAAATTTTCCCAAGTTCTTCCTTGAAATTTTAATTTTAATTTTATATATTAGATTATTTCCATCAATTTTTTTTCCATGATACCAAACAAATACACTTAATATTATGTTGTAGAAAAAAATATACAATGAAAAAAATCATAATAATGCTAAAGGTATAAATATGATATTATTAGTTCCTTGTATTTTGAAAAGAAACATTAAATATAATACTTGTTTCCATGCATTAATGTTATTACGAAATATGATTTTATTGAATTTTGAGTAATATTATCTACTTGACATAGTGTAAATTATCTCATGGAACATAAGGAACCTAATGGGAGAGCATGAATATAGTAGGAGTGATATAGATATTATAGTTTTGGCATATAGTTTCTTTGAAGGAAGAATGTTGTTTTGAAAGATAATGCTTCGAGAAACTGAAGAGAAATTTAGAATAGTGCATGAATGAATTAGTGAAATATTTTAAATTTCTTGGATTGTATTCCAAGACAACCATGTTTTCTATATATATCCTTCCAAACCCATAGAACATTGTTAGTATTATTTATTACTTTTATTATTGAAATTTTGATTCGATGAATCATGAACAATATTATTTATATGCATGCATCAACCACTATAGAGCACAATTCACATAAAAAGGCCATGGTAATTATTATTTCATTATTATATTGAAATTTTTTTATTTCATAATTATTTAATAAATAATAAGCTTATATAATAAATTATAATTGGGATAAATAAAATTTTGACTAAAAAAATAAATTTTAAACTCCCATTAGATTGTTTTTAAAAATATCTATCAGAATATTTAAATTTAAATAAGAAACATTTCACATGATTAATTCACTAATATAAAAAAAATTATAGGACCTTCTATGATTACATATACCTCGAGACGTAGAGGGCTAATCGAATCTCTGAGTTCACAGTTTTGGTGAGAGTCGATTTTTTCGTGATGGATTACACTTCACACTTTATAGATCTTCTATGATTAGCACCTATTTTGGGGGTGATGAGTTTTCACGGGATATGGTATTTTTTTATTTTCTCACCTATGACATCAGAAAATATGAGAATTTTTTCATGGATACATTGTTGACATAAATAGTAAACTGGAGGCAAATTAGAGAGCACAATCTAATAGATTTGGTGTGGTGAGCCTAGGTGGTTCAATATATAAGGCTGATACTCCTTCAAATGATAGTTGGAAGAACCGACACAAGATTTATCATGATGACTCTTCTAGTAAAATGGATTTTTCTTCATGAAGCCATGTGGTGTGCTTTCAGTGTGGAAGGAGTCATCAAATGATACCGCAGTGCATGAGATACCTAGTTGAGTTTAGATTGTAGGGAAAGATGATTAATATTAAGAATTTTTTTCATTATTTTTTCACCAACATGTAGTGAATAGTGATCTATTATGACACCATTTACAGGAGCAGAGCCTCTAGTTCCTCAACAGTCTAAGAATAGGTGTTTGTCATGCCATTAAGGGCGATGAGTTAGACGTAGTCATGGTATCCAGATGATAGATATCCACAGATAACATGGTGGATCATCCTAAGGTATATGGGTAGGGTCGCATGACCACTGTAAAGGTCTGATTTTTTTGATGGAGTGGACTAAACAAGGGAATTATCCAGGAACCCCTACAGTAAGCGGTATGATTCTAGTTTCATTAGTTTTAGTTTCTTCTCTTTTTGATACAGTGGCTTCACATTGTTTTGTCTCTGTTGTTGTTGTGGAGAACCTTAGTCTCTGTGTCTTTAAATTGTATATTGATAAGACACTAGTAACTCAGTTGGGGTTTGATGGATAGTGTAAGTCATTACAGGGATTTCCCTCTTGAGATTGGTGGGTGTAACTTGGTAAGGTACCTATATGTAATAAAGACGACAAAATTCGATGTAATTCTCAGAATGGACTGGATGGTCTCATTTTAGACCATTCTTGACTACTATTGATAGAGGGGGAGTTTCACATCAACATACTATAAATACTTTAAAAAAATGGATAATGGGATATCCAGGAGAGAAGATATATACACAAGAATCATGGGTTGGGAGGAATCACAACCAAGATTCCTAGTTTACATCTGGATGACTAGGGGACTTCACAGTTGGACTTTCCTCATGTGGTAGATCATGTTTTAATGATGTATTTCTTGAAGACTTTTTAGGTTTACCTCCAGAGTTAGAGGTGAATTTTTTTATTGAGCTTGTCCTAGGATATGCCCAAGTGTCCATTCCCCCGTATAGGATGGCTAAAATAGAGATACATGATATCAAGAAGTAGATAGAGGAGTTTCAGGCAAAGGGTTTCATCTGACCCGATACCTCCCCTTGGGGTTCAAATTTTCTTTTTGTGAAGATAGTTTATGGTACCCTCTGATGTTTTGTTGATTATCGGAAGATGAAATTATTGATGTTCAAGAATCGATATCCCATACCTATGATTGATGATCTCATTGGTCACCATCAATGATCCCAGGTGTTTTTTAAGATTTAATTGAGATATGATTATCATCATTTCCACATTAGACAATCACATATGCATCCAATAGCCTTTTATAGATTATATGGTCTGTATGAGTATTTGGTTATGTCATTCGGTATCATGAATGTGATTTCTATTTTCATGGAATTGATGAATTATGTGTTCAATCCATATTTGGATTCTTTTGTGATAGTCATCATGGATGATATCATGGTATACTGTCACACTCGACACAACCATGATCCCCATTTTGAGATCATTTTGAGTACATAGAGAGAGAATTAGTTATATTCTAATGTCACAAAATTCCATTTTTGGGTGGACCATATTCATTTTTTGAGATATTTCATATCAATTACATGAGTATCATTAAACCCATATATGTTGAGGGAAATAGTTTCTAGGGAGAATCTGAATAACGTCATTGATGTAGGGAGTTTTCTAGGGCTGGCTGGTTACTACACATGCTTTATTGAGTTCTTTTCATGCTTAGAAGTGCCACTGAAGTTCTTGAATATGAATCTTATCAAGTACATGTGGAAATATTCCAGTTATTAAGACATTCAGTTTCTAAATGGGTGATTGACTTCCGCATTGATACTAATTTTTCCGAAATCTCCTAAGAGTTAGATCATTTACTATGACATGTTAGGTATCTATCATGGAGCAGTTATTTTTCTGGAAGAATGGGTAATTTCTCACGGGTCTTGATATTTGAGGCCAAATGGGAGGAACTACACTACACACATTCTCGACATAGCTGCAATTTTTCATGATTTATGTTGTTGGAGATATTACTTATTGGGTGAGAATTTTGTGGTATAAAATGTCCAGAAAATAATCAAGTATATCTTTCATGCATGCATTAGGGAAAGGAGGCGCATCATGAGACCCAACCTGGCTATGGAGGAAGGCACATACACAGATGACATAGAGGTTGTTGGGGGTAGTAAATTATCCTTTTTTAAAGTCCTTATAGTAGTCTTGAATGATATAATGCCTCAAGGGTATTTTCTGGGGGAGTCCCAGGTCTTATAAGGAATTCCAAATCTTGCGTCCACTCAAGAGAATGCTCTGATTTAATTTGTTCTTGCGGAGAAGGAGGTGTATTTGACAATTTGGAATCTGAATCATGAAAGTGGGGTAGGCCTAGATGAGTTTTCGTTATCTTTCTATAGATTCCCCTAGGATATTGTAAAATTTGATCCCATCCTCTCAATCCATGAATTCATCCGAGGGGGTTCCCTTCCTTGGATCGTGTTGGCGACAACTCTGGAATTATCGCCGAAGAACAAAGAATTGTCCCCAATCCTCCATTACCAACATGTGATCATTTGAAATATTCCAGATAACATCTTAGCCATTATTATCAATTGGAGGTTGTCCATTCTTCTACCATGGGGGGTATCCATGGAGAAACATGGATTTGTTCAAGACTGATTGATTCAGGGGTCCATGGTGATGGCATAAGAGATAATGAGAGTTCTGAATACAAAATGTCATGGCTCTAACATGGATGTGAAGCTCAATATGGATAAGTCATATGATATGATTTATATTTTTTTATTAATAGTGTTCTTACCAATATAGGGGTCTCCATTAGAGAATGTGATATCATCTTTAGGTGTGTTTTCTTAGCGGGGATGACCGTATCTTTTAGGGAGAGAACACTAGGATTATTTAAGACTATTCATGGACTTTGGCTAGGTGATCCATTTTCCCCGAGTATCATTATAATAATTCAAGACACTATGAGTAGTCCAATTAATAATGTTTTTAATAATGGGGACATTCAACTATACCATAGATATTATAGCCTCCACACAACATCACACTTGATGTTTTTTGACGACATGATAATCTTCATTATAAATGGGAAGATGTCTCAATATTCTTAATAGTATCCAGGTGGAGTACTACCACTAGAGTGGGAATATTGCTAAATGGGAGAAGAGTTGATTTTATGTATCTAACTCATGCAACTCTACTAGTATGTAATGTATGAGAGGTGATCAGTTTATGAGGAAGCGCTTTTTTCGGAATGAGTATCATATTTCCCCATTATCCTTAGGAAGACTACAAACCATGGACTTTAAAAAAGCGGGGAATATGAATATGGACTGAATTTTATATTGGATAAACATTTTGTTATCTTTAGGGGGTGGATCACGCTCGTGAGTAGTGTACTATATGTTATATTGGTGCATTCTTTGGCCTCTACTAATGTGTTTATGGGGGTTATTAGACTCATATAAAAAATACATTCTTAGTTTATTTGGACACATTAACCAAGGGGTAGGGTTGTAGGTGTCATGGGGTAAGATGGCTTGACCCATCAAAAAATGGGGAATCATCTTCAGGAGCCCTGTGGATACAATGCATTCCTTTCATGTGAAGTATGCATGGAAAATCATTGAGGAATGAAACCTATGGGGGAGGATCATTCCTAGAAGATACAAGGTTGGTGCTTCAACCACTTTGGCCAGGGGTCCTCTATGTGGTCCTCGGTATGTAAAATCATTTCATATCTCCTCCCTCACACACAATGGATTATTAGGGAGGGGAACACCTTCTATTGGTATCAAAATTGGTCGGGTATCATGGTTGGATATCTAGGATACTCGTCTCCCCTTATCTCCTTCGGGGAGGAAAGCATGTACCCATTGTTTTTTTGGACATTTCTTGATGCACCTCAACATGCGGTGTTTGAATCTTTTCATAATAAATCTAAGCAGGATATGTGTTGTTAAACCATATCCATCTCTGGTATGTTCATCACGAGGGATTTCTTGTTGGAGTAATACCACTCAAGGGAAGTAGGAGAGATGGATCTGTATGGAATGGGGAATAAAAATCCCCACTAAACATAACTTCCTCACATGGAGGATCTAGAATAATTTTATTTCTTCAAATGTTCATATAAAATGTTTGGGAATTATCAAGGCTTTTTGCTGCCATTTTTTTGTGAATAAATCGGAAGAGAGCATGAACCACATCTTCTTTGAGGGAGAATAGTAACAAAAGTTGTGGAGCTTCTTTGGTGAGACATGAAGGGTACTCATCCCAAGATGATAACAACGAGTAGTTCATAGAGCTCTGGTTATAGGGGATCAATGGCAATGTGATGGTGGTTGAGAAGTAACATGTCATATATAATGTAGGTAACTGTGTTTTATAGAATGAATGGAATCATGCTAGGTTTGAGGGGATATCCTCTATAGGTAGAGTGGTAGTGTTAATAACTATATGTATACTAATTGACATGATCTGTGTGGAGGGAATTGGGAAGGAGGTGACTTCCCTCTGCACAATGTAGGCTCCACAGAATGAGTCTTGCCAGTGTGGATCCAAGGAACATGGTAGAGGGGTTCACATGGTTCCTCCAGAGGGTGCCGTCAAACTTATTACTGATGGTTCTTGCTTAAGGGGTGACATGCGAGGTGGAGGTGTTCTAAGGGACCACATAGGGTGTGTGGTTCAGGAATTAAAAGCCTATTTTGGAAGTGAAAATGCTATTTGGGTTGATTTTATTGTGGGTCTTACATATCAGTCCATGTAAAATCTGTGGGACATTATCATTGAAAAACTGTAAATGGAATCTATGATTGTCCATGATGCATTTCACGGTAAAGCCACAACCCCTTATCAATATCCTATACAATTTGTCTATGCAAGGATCTCATTAATAACAATGTTAGTGTAACCCATACTTGGAGTGAGGGAAAAAATATTAAGACTACCTGGAATCTCTTTCGGTCCCCGGTACCCCATTTTTTTGCAATTTTAAAGTGTCTCATTTTAAACAAAAGGGGTGAACTTGATACGTGGAGATGCCCTTGGCCTATAATACTTCTTATCCCCCTAGGTATTAGTGCCCAGTTCCTAGTATTGTACCCCTTTTGGAAAAAAATTTGTAATGTTTAATTGATGAGTACATGCTTCGAGCATGCATCCTTGATTTTGGGGTCTCGGGGAGAGACATAAACCCCTGTTGAATTTTTCCTATAGTGATAGTTTTTATGAAACAATTTAGATGGCCCCTTTTGAGGATTTTTACAGTATCCCCTGACGATCAGACATATATTGGATGGAGGATGAATAGGCAGTAGTGCTAGGACCTCATCTTATCTAGGAGACAACTGATTAAGTGGAGTTGATTTGAAAGATGGTGGATACTTCACAATATCACCTAAAATATTATTACAGTTGATTTATATGACCTCTAGAGTTCGAAGTTGGATATGATTTTTTCATTCATGTTATATAAATGATGGGAAATTGGAATATTTGAAGACATGGGATGCTTTCACCAAGATAAGTCATGTTGTTTGAGGATTTAGAAAGAGTCGGGATGGTGTCCTATCAGTTTATGTAAACATAAAGGTATTAGGCTAAGCCTGCAATACATCATGTTTTTCATCTACAACGTTACATTCTAGACCATTCTCATATTTTTCAACCCAAATAGGTCGATTTGGAGGTGGATGCATCCTTTGAGGAAAACACTATTCAAATTGTGGATAGCCGAATGAAAGTACATTGTGGCTAGAATGTTCAAACAGTATTTGTGATATGGCAGTATTGGAAACTTCCACACAATACTTTGGATATGGAGGTCGATATGCGATCAAAGTGGACATAATTATATGTAGATTATTCTTCACCACCATTAGAAGGTAAATTCAATGATGAATTGCTTTATGGTTTGGTGTTTGTAAGAACCAAAATAGTTTTTTAGGTAAGGATTTTCTTTTAGGATAGTATTGAGGAAAAGATATGGTAATGGGATTTAATAATTATACGTCATGTACTTCTTATTACATACAATTTATGTAGATTTCCTCATACAGCTGTGTTTTGACTTTTTGACGTCTGAGTACATGGTCATGGGGTGACCTAAAAGACTCTCTTATGTCAGTGGATGATAGAGGGTAATATAAGATGTTTAGTTTTAATGAACTTACCATGAACTCTTATTTGTTATTTGATATATTAGTGTGGGGTCAAGTATCATGTCCAGAGACACCTTCTTCAGGTTTTTTGTACAAGAACACTCTGGAATGATGAACAGAGATCGATCTCCAGATTATCTATCTGAGCTCTAATAGAGAAATCATCCGGTGAGTTGGAATATCACCAGGGGTTTCTCAATACATTGTCATCCCTTATTTATAATTCAACAAATATTTTGACTTATTCGTGGTTGGGAATGTTTTTACCTTTTGTAGATCTACGCCATTCTAGGAAAATTCAAGGGATGAAGCTCATGTATATTGATCATACAACATAAATGTATGTTTTTTACATTGGCTGATTGTATTTGGAATATATAATATAAAAGTTATACATTCCCATGGTTTGGGTATTTCTTGATAAGGAATGTAACCCTTTTATTACAAGTTATGGTTTGTTTGATTGATAAAGGGGTATTTCTAAAGTGTAAGGTTGGATACCTTGTTTAGCGGACACCCCCATGGTGCATTTCATTTTGTTGATTTTTTATGGATGTTTGGTCTCGTATATATGTTAGTATTTCCTTGTATCCCAACCATTTCTTTGTAGGATGGAGTTGTAGATTATACGAATATCATGTGATATGTATTGTGAATGGTTGACCTATAGTTATGGACTGTGAGAGAATCCCAGGTGGATGTTTATAATTGATTAAATAAATGTTTGGCACAAGGGACTTGATCCTGAGATCTTTACTATGTGGTCATTTATTAATTATTGATGGAATGTTAGACCATAGGGGTTAGACCGTGAGAGCATCACTAGATGGTCGTTATTTACTGAATTAATATTGTGTGCGACGAATGGAGATAGACTATGAGAGCTTCCCTAGAGGGTAATTATTTACTGAATTTATATTGTGTGGGAAAAATGGGGTTAGACCGTGGAAGATTCCCTGAGGGTCATTTTTGTATAGTTGAATGATTGTGACATATTTTCCAAGACAAAGAAATTTATTGGATTTAGTCATACTTAATTATTTAGATGGTCTTCTGGGAAGTCTGTTTTATTACATTACAAAGGGGATATATACCTTATGCTGGATTCTACGGTTACATGATTCAATGAAATTAATAATTGAAAATGTAAATGAATGAAATTTGAAATAGTTGTATTGTTTACATTCGAGTACATCCTAGTTTATTACTTCATTTTTTCATATTTCCTTATATATATATACATATTCACTAATAGTTAGGCAGATATATTTTCATCTTTTCCTACTGGTATTCATCTCACACCCTGTTTCGATCGTGCTTCTTGACCCAAACAGACTCTCTTAGTGCAGGAATAGATATGGAAAAGGGAACTTCTTCATCAGGTACGTGATTGCTGTTGGAGAAGGAGATCATGAGACAATGATGAGACTCGCGATGATATGGGAGTTTATTGTTTTTTTTGTATTGTGTTTTCATTATTTATTTACATAATTCTTATTTATTTTCCGTTTTCATAGATCCATATTACATTCTTCATATACATATATTTATTATATTTATTTATATTTATATGGGCCTCTATTGGATTAAAACTCAGTCTTCTACAGTTAACTTTTTATCGTACAACTTATTCTATTAATGACTATATTTAAATTCTTCTTTTTATACTCTAAAAATGATCGTATCTTTACACCTATATAGCACCTTAGCCCTTGTTTCTTGTTGGAAGGATTTGTAATTTGGGGCAATGTGCTTGAGGTTATGTGGCCTACCGGTTTCATGTCACATTTGTGTGGTACCCAGATTCAGAATGTTACAATCAGGGTGTCCATATTAACTGACATGATACTTATCTATTATTTTTAGTACATTGTATTATTGATATGGTAAATAGGTATTTTAGAAGGGGAACTGTGTCAATGAATTTCCACACATCCGATTTGTCATATAAGTTTCCATAAAAGTTTAGGTAATTTTGTATTTCTATTATCATTGATTAAAAATTAACCCTGACATATGTAAATTATTCTCGTAGTTGATTTATTGAATTTCAATTTGGTTCAAGAATAATCATTAGGAACCCATGTTCATATACCATATATATAACTACAATTATTATTCATAAAATATAAAAAATATGACATTTAACACAATCTACTTCGGAATGTTTCCTTCTGTGAAATATTTTTTCCATGTTCTATGATATAATTTATTGTACATTATTTGTTGAACTAAAAATTCATTGGTGTTAGTATATATAAAATAAATGTCAATTATTGATGGAGAAAGATACAAGTGTTATTGCTTGAGGGTTATACCTTGGTCGAATGATAGACTCATAAGACGCCATAGTATGATCCCATAGATCAGTTAAAAAATATCATGTTCTTAGTGTTCCTTATGTTATGAAATATGTCACCACGAAACTGCTTGAAATGGAGAGTGGATAGTCATACAACGTCTTAGTATGATTCTATACCATCCCAAGTGTCATGTCAAGTAGGCTCACTCCAGCAAGAGGGCATACTGTTAAGGTATTTTTTCCACAATTCTAGATACATCCAGCTTTTGCATCATATGTTCATTCAGAGAAATAATGTACCGTAAGATTTAGAGGATTAGATATGAAACATCGAGTATTTTGATGATCTCATTGAGACAAAAAAGGTCGGGATGGTGTATCTATAAGAATTCATGCTACTAGAACAAAAAAAGTAGTGGTTGGGTGTGGGGGAATTAAAAAAGAAATAATAATTTGACTTGAATAATGATAGGAAACCAAATTATACAATACACTAGTTTTCAATTATTTATTTATTGAGAGGTAGAATATGGACCCACTCAGGATAAAATATAGTGATGATATATATCTAATATATCATATGTATTCATGGATTTCCCATTATAATTTTGTTAGATGGAGAAACATTTTTTACGCTGCGCATTCAGTAGTGCTTGTAGAATTCCATATGACAATATACCATCCACAGAACAAAAGATATTCCTAGTGGAATAAACATATATATGAATATATTATTTGAGATTCTATGTTAGATTTGTTGGTGTGTTAAATAATCAACTAGATTTTTCCTTGTAAGAGGATCCTTATGGGAGATCTTGACATTCATCACCATGAAAGGACAAGGTCGGCGCGGAAGCAGTTGTAGGGACCTGTGTGGTTCTATATAACTCATAGACATTACATCAATTATAGAAGAGCAATCTCACTACATAAAGTCAAGACATTTTTTATAATGACTGAATGATATGTCCTTAACAGTACATTTTGGGAGATCATTATTTTCATGTGAGTTACTACACAATTGGGGGAAAATGTTCGAGGGAGTAGGTAAATACATCACCCTATTATGTCGAACCCAATATGATAATCTAATAGGTGGGTATCATAGAATTTTTTCTATACTTTACTCCATATAATTGAGTAATCATTGATGTGTTCAACATTTCTCATCTCTGAAGGTACACGCCTAAAATTTCCCAAGTTATAACATATTAATGTGTTCATTTGGAACTAAATGCTTCATATAAAGAGAATATGATACTTATTTTAATATAAAATTTTAAATTCATTTGAGGGATAATGGTAAAATTGTTATCATATTGGTGGATTCTTGGATAGATCTAGGAGGATATGTGAGGGAAAGAGTCTAATGTTCATTCTCAGTCATCATATTTGTTCGAACAAAATAGCTAGAGATATTTCTCAGGGACAATGTGTCAATAGAGTGGGATAATTGAAATGTCTGGAAATTTTTAGGTAAATAAAAACACTCATTGATAATAATTTATTACTATTTTTAAGAAAAATTCATTTTCAATGTAATAATATTTATAAATCCTATATAAAGGCATAAAGTAAGTCTAAATAACATGTAAAAAATGAAGAATATTTTTAGAGTTAAGTGATGACTTAGAAAGAATTTTGATTGATTTTATGGGCTTTATGTATAAGGAATACTACTGTTAAATTAATAAAAATTTTCATGTTTCAATTTGGGTAAATAATTAAATTTCTCACAAAATGGTTTGTCATATGAGATCTTTGATACAAATGCGAGCTCCAGGATATTGAATTTATCCTAGGCACAACAACATATTTTTTTGAGTCATATGTTTGGTCATATTTCATATAGGGATAATATTTTACATATTTTTATAATATATTTTTCAAAATATAGTCAAATATATCATAAATAGTGTGTTGTAAGATAAATATGTGACCATCATTAGGTATAGAATATGTGTTTGACCATAGTCATGACATAAGATTTGTGAGTGTTGGGTGATTGGTTACATCACACATGAGGGTAATAAATATTATATTATTACCATTGTTTAAATTGAATAATAAAACATTGAAATATTCTGGTATAATTAAAAAAATTATTTTTTTAATTTATAGAGGATGTTTCACAATGGATGAATATTTTATTACGTTTTGGTAACTACAATGATATATTAACTTCTGTTAAAATAATGAAAATTGGTTGTTAATGTAAATTTATATACAATAATGTTATTTTTATGAAAATAAGATTTACAATATTAATAGTTGAAAATATTTAAAATAAATAGTAATGAATATTAATATTCAATACTATTATAATTAATATGGATTTTGAATAAAAATTAATGTTAATTTTATATAGAAACATTAATGGTATATATATGGGTGTCAGTGTATATATATATATATATCAGGGTGTGTGTTTGAATACAATGTTTATATATATTAGATAAATATATATGAATATATGTGTTTTCTTGTGAGTGTGTCTGTGTTGGTGTATAAATATAAATATATACAGGTGTTCAAATATATATATATATAATGTATGTGTTTATATATATATATAAGAATGACATATTATTATATATTTAATGAAATGATAAACAAACTATTTGTTTGGGATTGGAGTGTACTTCATTTAAATATGGTGGTGGAATTATTCCATAAAAAAGAATACCAATATTTATGATTAAACAAATAAAAGGTATTAATTAATGATAATATACATGAGATAAAAATAATCTATATTTCCCATTGCTATGCATCACATAGTGGGTTAATACACTATCCATCATGGCAATCTAATTCCCTACACACCTTTCTCATATTCAATATTTATTTTTTTTTCATCAAAAATTACTTCAATAATATAATCACTATTATTTATCTAATGGAAATGTAGTTAGTACCATTAGGTTTTTCTCAAAGGGTTGATTTTAAATCCAGATTTTGTTTTTGAGGATATATTATTATGTTCAATATTAGTTTTCAGAATTTCAAAAATGGAATATATTAACTAATATATATATAATTATTATTTTTAAATGATAATGGATGAATTTAAAAACAATAATTCTAGAATAATATCAAAGTATAACATCACAATAATGAGAATAAGAATTTTTGAATATAATAAAATGATTGTTTCAAAGTTATAACAATGATAATTTTAAAAAATCATGAATTTCCAATTGCATTATTTTAGCCCAAAAATAATTTTTATTAATTTTCAAATGATAATTACTATGAATAATCAAAGTCTAAATGAGTGATATTAATAGAGGATAAAATATATAAATATTAAATGATAGTATCTATAAAATTAATATAATATAAATAACAATGAATATTTTTGGTAAATGATAAGAGGATATTTTATTTTAAAAGGATGATATCATGATTTATCCAAAGAAAATTGAACAATATTATCAAATAACATTACAATAAATATTGATAGTTAAATACATCCAATTATCCAACGACGATTATGAAAATATAAATGTACTAAATTATCAAATGTTGATATATAATTAAAATTATTAAAAGTTATTTATTGAGATATGAAGAATAATTTTTAAGGAATAAAATTAGAAGATAATTATAAAAATTCACCAATGGTAATTATATGATAAATTATCAAGTGTCAAATAAAAATAAATAAGAAAAGTATAATTTCACAATTTTCTTGTATAATTAAATGATTTCACTAAAACATAAATATATGGAACACCACATATTATAATGAATTAATTTACATATAGAAATTATTGAATTTTGATTCATAATATTTCTAATGTATAATATTACATGATCTTGTATAGAATGATAATTCAGAAATTATCACGAAGATAGATTGATTTTTCCCCTGTGATATTTTTTTATATTTGAAATTAAATTTATTGTTTTGGTTCGTAGAGCCATTGGTGAACCATGAGTATAAATGTATCATAAACTATGAAAATATAGACCCAGATATGTTTTTCATTGCTTTTAAGGAATCATTTCTAGTTTTTGAACTACACATATTGTTTTATTCACTACATTGTCTTTGAAATCATTGAGGTAGAAAATTCAATAATTTATTGGGCATATTTAGCTAAGATTTTATCATGATGTGATGCAATGTGGGACTAACTAATTATTATTCTGAGATGCATGTTACTACATAAGTTTTCAGGGGAGAACTTGTAAATGTGTGACTATGATGACCTTGATCTTGATGTGTTTTTTTATTCCATTCTACAATATTATCTGTTTAAATGTTTCATTAATAATTAAATAGTTTTTTATGTTCCAAGATACTCAAGTGGATCCCTGATATGTGTTACGTGAGGTTATCCAATCTAATAATGTTTTATGTTCCTTAAATTTGATCATGGAAACCGATTTAGATGGGTAAGCATACTTAGACAAAATTAGGTATTGATATAATCCGGTGAATCTTAGAGGATGAATGTGTGTCATTACCCAACATGATTATTTACCAACATCATTAAATGAGGTAATTGATATCCTTACAGAGGGTATTGGATATTGGATTGCTTCATGATAATGATATACATATATCGATCCTTGAGTGTTTGAGTTTTGTTGTCAGGTATCATGTCACCCATATATTCACCTGAAAGAACATCAGACATTCCTGTGACAATAATCATACGTGTGGGGTAAGATATTATATGAACCTGGATCTACATTTCAGGTATTGATCTTGATTTCAGGGATTTGTTTTGAGAAAAATGGGGGTATCTATATATTTCAATCCTGCACATATTGTACATATAAGTACAAATTGTGTATCTGGTTTTCTTGGGTAGCCTGGTATTGGTCGTGTAATGACTGAGTACATGGCCATGTGAGCTAACCTGGAGACCGCCTAGAGTGGGGGCCAGTTGAGGAAAGTACACAGAGTGTATATTATATAAACACACTATGTACATTTCCTTTTAATTGTTAAATCAGACCGAGCTCACATCTAATTTAATGAATTTTCATATTTTTTCCATGTCTCATCCATGAGAGATGGGAAACACCAAATCACCTCTAAGCTATCAAACCACCGTCTGTTCTCTGAATCCAACACCATTGATTGCATTGGAATCACCTTGGAGAGTTATTCCTTACTCAAGAGCCTATCCTCTTGATTTGTTTTCAAGTGTAAGCTATTAGACTTTGAGTGTTTTCAAGTTTTTTAGATCTACAGAGTTATAGGGAATTTAAAAAGATGAGGTTCAACTCTATCGATCATAGAATGTTGATGTAAGTGTTATGTACCTTTATATAGTTGTTTTTGGATTATATGTACAAAAAGAGACTAAACCTGTAAATACACGTAAAATTCAGGGCATATTTTTTCTTAATTTTCTTTGCGATTTTAGAACAACACAGTTTCTAATGGCACCTAATTTCGAGGCGCGGTGTTCCCGGAATCTTTTTCTGAAGTTTAGCTCGGGTACGTTCAGTGGACGAACGAGAGGGTTTTTCTAACTTTCGAACCGGAGCTCGGAATCGAATTCCAAGGGCACCGATGGAATCGTAGTGCCTGTAATTTCTTAGAAACACCATTTCCGGAGTTGCGTTTGCTCGGGTGTGGTTTTTAAATTTTTGGGTTAAGTAAAGGAATAAAATAAAAATGGTGCGGCCAATTTTTATATTTTTTACTTAATGTAATTTAACCTAACCTAAGTGTTTGGAGTGGGACTCACAATATCCTACCCACTAGGTAGGATATTTGTGAGGTGGGGCCCACACGAGCCCCTCTGTTTCTTTCAAATTCCTCAACCCCCTTTTAATTAAGGTAACACACCCTCACCCTTATTAATTGGAATTCAACCCTTGTGTTTTTCTGTTTCTGAAACGCATATATTAATTTGGAGGTTTAAACGTTGCAATTAATTCACATAATTGATTGTTTCGTTTCTAAATTTCAAAACACATGGATTGATAAATAAAATAAGACAAACTCTTATTTTATTAGAGTTGTTGGGTTGTGAGAGGCTTGGGAGAATTTTTTCAAGTTCTTGAAGTTCTTCCTCCTCAACGAAGAATGCGAAGAACGCTGACCTCCGACGTCAGACGATGGTGGGAGATGCCTTCCTCGGAGATCGATGACCTGAAACGTATCACCTCATTCTTTCTTTCCACGTCAAAGGAAGGGAGACACCATTCCTCTACAACGCGACGATTCCCCTTCTTCCGCGACGATCAATTTCGTGAAGTCCCTTTCCGCAACAACCTTGTTCGACGACTACGTTCGAGGTTGGGGTTTATTTTAATTGTTTGTTCGTGATTACTTCCGTCGCTTCCTTCTTTTCAATTTGAGCTCCCTGATATCGCAATAACGGGAGGAGGTCGGACTGCACGAACACGGCCGACCCTCCTCCCCCTTGTTGGTTTGATTTTTTTGCGGCACGTGTAAGGCGGCGCGGTGCCGAAGCACCACGGGGAAAATATTAATGGAAGGGCGGAGAAGCGCGACGCCGTCGTGCCACGCAGTTGAAGACGAACTAAATCGCGGCGCCTTCGTACCGCACCGGAGAACCAAAAATGCACCGCGGCCGGAGTAGGGCCGCGGCAGATGGGCGCGGCGCCATCGCGCCACGCCGGACCGACCAAGGCTGCGACCATTGGCCGCGGCGGAGAAGGGAGCAGCGGCCGGTTTCTGGCCGCCGGTGCCGGAGCAGGAGGGCGGTACCATGGGGTCCTGCCGCAGTAGCACGGCCGTCTTCTGAGAAGCGTCGGGGGTCGTAACCCCTGGTTGGCCAGCAGGAGCGGCCCCCCTCATGGGGGCCTCAGTTTCGAACTGGCGAGGGGCAGCGCCCCCCCCCCCCCCCCCCCACCCCCTACGGTCTGCCGTTACGGCCGAGCCACCTGGCAGCCTGGCCCCCTGGAACGGCCGAGCGCGCCCAGGTCAGGCCGCGCCCAGGCCGGGCCGCGCCCAAGCGGGCTGGACCCGGACCCCAACCCGGGTCGGGCCGACCCGGTGCGGGCCGACCCAGGGGGTACTGGTCAGGGTCGGACTGGGCCCGAACCCCCTGATACCGGACCTTTCACGGTCTTTTGCGCATAACATGGGACGACGACCTACGATCGACGCACCATTAGCTGCGATGCGATCCTTGGATTGAGACGGTCATTTCGGTATATTACCCTCAAGGTTTCGGAGAACTTTGCGTTCGGCAGGGTTGGTTCGTACACGAAACCAACCGGGCCCTCGGAGTAGAAACGCTTATAACATGAGCTCCAGACGTCCGATTGAGGTGCCGTCAACTTTGATGGATTCCTCTTAGTGAGACGGACCTTTTGGCTCACTCCGTTCGAGGTTTGGACACAGTTGGTGTACCGTAGGGTTGGTTTTGACTTAAAAACCAACCGGGCCCCTCGGACGAAAAAGCCAATAACTCTCAGGCCAGGCGTCCGATTAATGCCACGTCTGTGTCGTTGAGTTCCTGTTGACAATACAGAACTTTTGGATACATCAACTCTAGACTATGTGTCAGTTGATGTATCAGCCCCTCGGCTCGTCGAGCGGACCCTCCTGAACGAGCTTGCTGTGTGCAGGAACCCTAGAGCGGGCTGTGACTGCGACGACGATGACGATTGTACAGAAATCCTCCGTGGATTCGATGGCGACGACTACAACACTCAGCGATCCTACGTGGATCAGTGCTACTGATCCTGTGTGGGTCAGATCCTGTGTGGGTCAGCGCTCAGTGGTCCGGTGTGGGCCAGCGCCTATAAATCCTGTGTGGGTCCAATCCTGTGTGGGTCATTGAGGGGGTTAGTACCTATCGATCCTTTGTGGGTCATTGCGGGGGTTAGAACCTATCGATCCTTTGTGGGTCATTGCGGGGGTTAGTACCTATCGATCTGGTGTGGGTCCAACAGCTTAGATGAATCATTGGCTACATCTGTCATCTCTATCGTCATACAAAGAAGTATACCTATGTGAGCTAAATCATGACTTGCTTTCCTATGTGGATTGTGTTGTGATATCCTGTGTGGATGTGATCAAACTTGGACTCGGATGTTGGAGATGAACTGGAATTTATGACTTAGGTATATGTATGGGCATATACCTAATTAGTGTCAGATGTTACTTTGTGATTGTATCATTCATTTGTGGATTATCCTTTTTGGATTCTGGGGGACCTTTAGGGGTCTCGGGGTCCCTACAGAGTAGCTAATACTCACCCCTAAATGGGATATTCCCGCACTACGTTGTGTTGGTTGCAGATGATAGACAGCGCTGATCGTGGTTGAGGCTTGCGGAGTAGGTCAGTACCTAGAGGTGGACCACTGGTCGGGACGTACTCGGAGTGGACGACTAGACTCGAGGAGATGTGGAGGGTATCTGTACCCACACATCAGGTGGGTCTTCCAGTGGACGGCTTGCCGTTGAGGCTTTACTTTTCAGTTGTTGTACTCACTTTTTCAGTTGTACTTTACTTTTAGTTTGGGTTTGTATTCTGGCCCACTTACATTTCCGCACTTACTATTGTATACAGATTTTACTTAGTGTTTACTTCTACTTGTTACTCTGTGTGTTTTTTTGCTTTACAAAGGCAATGCCATCCCTTTTTATCAGGAATCACGCCTTGGTTCTAGTCTCCAACCCTGGGCCAATGGAAGGCGGGCTTGGGGTAGTCACGGCATGGGCCCCAAGGACGGGTCGTAACAAATTGATATCAAAGGAGTTCGGTTTTACCACAGAACCCAGGACTCTGATATTTTTCTATGTGAAGCAATAGTGCTTTGAGTATTGAGTGTGGTTATCAGTCCAGAGAGTCCAGTGTTGGTGGGGCGGCCGACGTATCTGTACACCAGGACCCTGACTTTTGATTTCCGGCTTAATGCACGAAAACATTGATTGCATGTTTGTTTCAAGTTTTCTTTGTGATTACTTTTTGTCACCTCACCAGGTTTACTGTTCCGACCGTGGCACACCTGTCTCTTTTTAGGATGGCCCCACGACGGTAGCCAACTAGGGTTCCGAGTGTTGTGCCGGGCGATAGCCCACCGAGCGACGAGGCCTCTGTACAGGGCCCTTTGACAGCAGAGGCACTGGCGGTACCTCTACCCGCTGAGCCACCGATGCTACCAGCCCCAGTCACTGATGATGCAAGTCGCCTTAGTGCACTGCACGAGTTTCAGTGTCAGCGACCGCCCAGGTTCCGCAGGGAGATGGACCCTCAGGCATCCGAGGATTGGCTGGAGGCAGTTGTACGAGTTTTCAGGTTAGTTAGGACACAAGAAGACCTCATGGTGATCCTCGCAGTGAGCCTCCTGCAAACGGCACCAGGCAGATAGTGGAGCTTGATGCTCTAGGTGCACGACGAGGCATCTCTCCTCTGGACGAACTTTGAGAGCCTCTTCCACTCGGAGTTCTTCCCAGCCACCCTTCATGTGGTGCGCATCCAGGAGCTACTACAGCTATGGCATGGCAGCTTGACGGTCGCCCAATACTCGGTGAGATTTACCGACCTCTCGTGCTATTCGAAGGACATGGTATGAGACCCATTCTTCCGGGCCCAGACCATTAAGCAGGGATTGAGGCATGAGATCAGGGCATCGCTGATCTCCCTCAGCATTTCGACACAGGCAGGGGTACTAGAGCGAGCCCTTCTCATCAAGAGATTCCTTGCTGAGCCTACATCAGTAGCTAGACCTACTATAGGGAGGCACGTAGCAGAGTCTTCTGCAGCCGGCAGTCGACTGATGACTCTTGGATCCAGGTAGGCCAGACCCTCGGGCAGACGACCTCAGGACACTGGCTCAGAGGTACGGGGCACTCAGCGCAGAGCCATTCTTTCGACAGGCAGACAGTGCTACGCATGCGGCGGTCAGGGCCACATGGCTCGTGACTGCCCGACCTGCCGTGATGAGGAGCAGCAGACAGTTGAGGGACCACCCAAGCAGAGGCAGAGGGTCGAGTGTGGCGGTCCGCAGGGAGCAGGCGGACGAGGCATAGGAGCTGGTCGAGCAGCAGGTGGTGGGAGACGCATTGAGGCTCTTCCCCCACCACCACCAGGAGTCCCACCCCGACCATAGGGAGCTGGTGGGAATAGACATGCACAGCTTCAGGAAGCAGAGGCCTATGACCACGGTGCACCCGAGATGATTCTAGGTACTATCTATGTCTATTCCACCCTTGCTGCAGTTCTTATAGACACATAAGCGAGTCATTATTTCATAGTCGATTCCCTTGTTTGGAGCTCGGAGATTCCGACATTTTCGTTGGCTCGATCCTTACGGCTTGAGACTCCTATGGGAGCATACTCGACGATTACGCCCTAGTGCCAGCAGTGTGAGCTTACTCTAGGAGGCGATAGCTTCGGCTGGGATCTTCTTGTAGCGGCGTCGAGGCCTTACTACGTCATCTTGGGCATGGATTGGTTATCTATAGTCCATGCTCAGATTGAATATATTAGGCACAAAGTGCAGTGTGTACGCACCGAAAAGAGTAGGTTCACCTTCACTGGTGAGAAGAGAGACTTCATAGCATAGGGTGGACTCTCTCAGAGGAGAGGACAACCCATCACTCATCAGTTGGCTAGCCTCATCCTAGGGGCAGTTGACATATGGAGTCTTGGTTTTCCTATAGTGGTGGATCAGTATGCGGACATTTTTCCAATGACGTTCAAGGACTACCTCCTCGAAGATAGGTAGACTTTTATATTGACCTGTACCCCAGGATAGCCCCGATATCCAGCCCAGTATATCGTATGGCACCCACTGAGCTTCAAGAGATATGGGTATAGCTGGAGGACTTGCAGGGCAAGGGATTCATCCGAACTAGTGTTTCACCCTGGGCTTCCCCGATATTATTCTCCAAGAAGGCGCACGGGAGCTTGCGACTTTGTGTCGACTATCGTCGCCTGAACCATGTGACCGTGAGGGACAAGAATCCGCTACCGAGGATTGATGACCTCTTCGATCAGCTCAAGAGATCACGGTGGTTCTCGAAGATAGCCCTTAGATCAGGCTATCATCAGCTCAGAGTTCGGGATGAGGACGTGCAGAAGATGACCTTCAGATGTCGGTATGGCCACTATGAGTTCTTGGTTATGCCATTCGGCATAACCAATGCTCCAGCAGTGTTCATGGCCCTCTTGAACAAGATTTTTCAGCCATAACTCGATTGATTTTTCATGGTCTACATTGACGACCTTTTCATATACTTGACGACTGAGGAGGAGCACGCCTACCACTTGCGGGTTGTACTGGACACACTCTGAGAGCACCATCTTTATGGTAAGCTCTCGAAGTGTCGGTTCTGGATAAGTGAGGTCCACTTCTTGGGACACTTCATCTCGGAGGTGGGAGTTGCAGTGGATCCTGTGAAGATCGAGGTAGTGCTAGCTTGGGATCCACCCAGGAGTGTGACGGAGGTGTGGAGTTCCTTGGGACTAGCTGGGTACTATCGGAGATTTTTGTCAGACTTCTACAGAGTTGCGACACCACTCTTAGCTTTGAAGAAGAAGGGGAAACCCTTTTTGTGGTCAGACAGATGTCAGCAAAGCTTCCAGGAGCTGAGATAGAGATTGACCAGTGCACCTATCTTGAGGCTACTGGAGGAGGGAGTTGGGTACGTAGTTTACTGGGACGCATCACGGACCGAACTCAGATGTGTCCTAATGCAGGAGCAGGTCGTGGCCGCCTATGGATCACGACAGTTGAGGCATCATGAGCAGAAGTACGCTACCCATGACCTGAGTTATCAGCAGTGGTCTTCGCTCTGATGATGTTGCGACACTATCTGATGGGTGAGCGCTTTAGAGTCTATTCCGACCACCAGAGTCTCAGGTATATCTTCTCACAGAAGGACCTGAACCTGAGACAGTGGTGATGGCTCGAGTTCCTCCAATACTATGACTTTGAGATACTATATACTCCTAGAAAGGGGAACATAGTAGCTGATTCTCTCAGTAATAGTACGGGCATTCAGCTACTTGGGGAGGCGATAGAGCATCTAGATGCTTTGAAGATATCTTTCGTGGATAGAGATGGAGTAGCCTTTCTTCAGTCACTCACAGTCACTCCTCCACTACTGCAGCGGTTCAAAGAGGCACAGTATGGGGACGCCGACTGTGAGATGTGGCGTGCGCATATATCCTCAGGAGATGCACCTGATGGTTTCTCTTTAGGAGGAGAGCACGATGTCCTTTTTAGAGAGCGTACCTTGGTACCAGTTGCTTTACGGGAGAAGGTACTGAGAGATTTTCACACTTCCCCTTTGGCGGTACATCCTGGAGTGTCGAAGAGGTACCAGGATCTCAGTCGACAGCACTTGTGGCCGAGCATGAAGATGGTTGTGGAATTGTTCTTTTCTCGATGCCTCACCTTCTAGCAGGTGAAGGCAGAGAACCACGTACCAGCAGGCCTGGTACAACCCTTGGAGGTCCGAAGTGGAAGTAGGATGGAATATCTATGGACTTCATGACTGAACTTCCACACACTTCCAGAGGTCATGACTCCATTTGGGTGATATCCGACCGACTCACCAAGTCGGCTCACTTCTTACCTATCAGAGAGAAGGGCTCAGTGGAGAGCATGGGACATCTCTACGTTCAAGAGATGTTACGGCTTCATGGTTTTCCATCATCCATCATCTCTGATCGAGATGCTCGCTTTACTTCCCGTCTTTGGAAGGGGTTACAGGAGGCATTCGGGACGCATCTACATCTGAGTACCGCCTTTCACCCTCAGACAGATGGTCAGACAGAGAGGACAATTAAGACTCTCGAGGACATGCTCCATGCATGTGTCCTCGACATTGGTCATAGCTGGGAGGACCACCTACCCTTGGTGTAGTTTGTGAACAAAAACAGCTACCACTCCACCATCGGAATGGTACCATACGAGGGGTTGTACGACCGACCTTGCAGATCACCGATGTGCTGGACAGTCCCTGGGGAGTCATCACTTGTGGGACCGGAGATGGTCCAGTCCACAAAAGAGAAGGTCTAGGTCATCCAGGAGCAGATGAGGATAGCTCAGAGCTGGAAAAAGTCTTATGCTGACAGGAGGCAGAGGCTACTGGAGTTCGAAGATGGCAGCCACGTCTTCTTGCGGGTCTCACCTCGACGTGGATTACGGAGATTTGGATGAGGGGGCAAGTTGTCTCCATGATTAATCGGACCAATCCAGGTCCTCAGCAGGATTGGCGAGGTGGCTAATCGCCTGGCTCTACCACCTCAGTTGCACCGGATGCACGACGTCTTTCACGTATCTCAGCTGAGGAGATATGTGAACGACCTGACGCATATCATTGAACATGGAGAGCTGGAAATTGATGATGGGGCGACTGTTGCGGAGGTCCCGGTGGAGATTGAGGATCGACAGGAGCGGGAACTATATGGATGGTTGATTCCTCTAGTGCGCATCAGATGGCAGCACGGGAACCTCCTGGAGAGCACTTGGTAGCGGGAGGCTCAGATGCGTGCTCAGTACCCACGTTTGTTTCTCTAGTTTTTTATGTATCTTTACGGGGACTTAAATCCCTGAGGTGGGAGTAATTTAAAGTCCCATAAAATTTATGGAAAAGTTGTTTTTAATTTTCTTTAGGATTTTACAAGAACACTTTTTCTAACGGCACCTAATTCCGAGTCCCGGTGTGCCCGGAATCTTTTTCCGAAGTTTAGCTCGGGTAGGTTCAGTGAACGAACAAGTGAGTTTTTCTATCTTTTGAATCGGTGCTCGGAATCGAATTTCGAGGGCACAGATTGAATCGAAACACCGGTAATTTCTTAGAAACACCTTTTCCGAAGTTGTGTTTGCTCGGGTGTGGTTTTAAAATTTTTGTGTTAAGTAAAGGAATAAAATAAAAATGGTTCGACCAATTTTTTTTTACTTAATGTAGTTTAACCTAAGCTAAGTGTTTGGAGTGGGACCCACAATATCCTACCCAATAGGTAAGATATTTGTGAGGTGGGGCCCACACGAGCCCCACCGTTTCTTTCAACTTCTTCGACCCCCTTTTAATTAAGGTAACACACCCGCACCTCTATTAAGTGCAAGTCAACCCTTGCGTTTTTCTATTTATGAAATGCCACTATTAATTTGGAGGTTTAAACGTTGCTATTAATTCACTTAATTGATTGTTTCGTTTTTTAATTTCAAAACGCATGGCTTGAGAAATAAAATAAGACAAACTCTTATTTTAATAGAGTTGTTGGGTTGTGAGAGGCTTTGGAGAATTTTCTCAAGTTCTTGAAGTTCATCCTCCGCGACGAAGACTGCGAAGAACGCCGACCTCTGACGACGGTCGACGGTGAGAGACGCCTTCCTCGAAGATCGTCAACCTAACATGCATCACCTCGTTATTTCATTCCCCGTCAAAAAAAGGGAGACATTGTTCCTCCGCGACGCGACGATCCGCCTTCTTCCATGGCGATCAATTCCGCGAAGTCCCTATCCTCAACAACCTCGTTCGACGACTACGCTTGAGGTAGGGGTTTATTTTAATTTCTTGTTCATGATTACTTATGTCGCTTCCTTCTTTTCAATTTGAGCCGCCTGATATCACAATAATGGGAGGAGGTCGGACCGCACGAACACGGCCGACCCTCCTCCCCCTTGTTGGTTTGATTTTGTTGCGGCATGTGTAAGGCGGCGCGGTGATGAAGCATAGCGCGGGAAATATTAGAGGAAGGGTAGAGAAGCGCCTCGCCGTTAAAGATGAACTAAACTGCGGCGTCGTCACACCACGCTGGAGAACCACAAAGGCACCGCGGCCAGAGCAGGTCCGCGGCAGAGGGGTGGGGCGCCGTCGCGCCGCGCCGGATGGACCAAGGTCGCGAATATAGGCCGCAGCGGAGCAGGAAGCGGCGACCGGTATCTTCCCCCGGCGGCGGAGCCAGAGGGTGGGACCGTGGGGTCCTGCGGTAGTAGCACGGTTGGCCGGCTTCCGAGAAGCGCTGGGGGTCCTACCCCCCGGCTGGCCAGTAGGAGCATCCCCCCTCATGGGGGTCGCGGTTTCGACCTGGCGGGGGGCAGCCCCCCCCCCCCCCCCCCCCCCCGCACCCCCTACGCTTGGCCGTTACGGCAGATCCACCAGGCCGCTTGGCCCCCGGGCGAGGCCGAGCATGCCCCGGCCAGGCCATGCCAGTCGGGTCGGGCCACGCCAAGTGAGCCGGACCCAGACCCGGGTCGGGTCGGACCGGGCCCGAACCCCCTAATACCGGACCTCTCATGGTCTTTTGCCCATAACATGGGTTGTGGACCTCCGATCGATGCACCATCAGGTGATATGTGATCCTTTGATTGAGGAAGTCATTTCGGTATATTACACTCAAGGTTTCGGAGAACTTGGGTGCAGCCGGGTTGGTTCGTACACGAAACCAACCGGGCCCTCGGAGCGGAAACACTTATAACTTGAGCTCCGGACGTCCGATTGACGTGCTGTCGACTTTGATGGATTCCTCTTAGTGAGACGGACCTTTTGTCTTACTCCGATGGAGGTTTGGACACAGTTGGAGTACGGTCGGGATGGTTTTGACTTAAAAACCAATCGGGCCCCTGGGAAGAAAAGGCCAATAACTCTCAGACCGGGCGTCCGATTGACGCGCCGTCTGTGTCGTTGAGTTCCTGTTGACGATACAAAAGTTTTGGATACATCAACTCTAGAGTACGTGTTAGTTGATGTATCTGGCCCTCGGCTCATGGAGCGGACCCTCCTGAACGAGCTTGTTGTGTGCGGGAATCCTAGAGCTGGCTGCGACTGCGACGATGATGACGACTGTATAGAAATCCTCCGTGGATTTGACGGTGATGACTACAACACTCAGCGATCCTACGTGGATCAGTGCTACCGATCCTGTGTGGGTCAGATCCTGTGTGGGTCAGCGCTTAGCGGTCCTATGTGGGCCAGCGCCTACAGATCCTGTGTGGGTCTGATCCTGTGTTGGTCATTGCGGGGGTTTGTACCTATCGACCCTTTGTGGGTCATTGCGGGGGTTAGTACCTATTGATCCTTTGTCGGTCATTGCGGGGGTTAGTACCTATCGATCCTGTGTGGGTCCGACGGCTTAGATGATTCAGTGGCTACATCTGATCATCTCTATCGTCATACGAAGAAGTATACCTGTGTGAGCTGAATCTTGACTTTCTTTCCTATGTGGATTGTGTTGTGCTATCCTGTGTGGACGTGATCGAACATGGGCTCGGATGTTGGAGCCGAACTGGAATTGATGACTTAGGTATATGTATGGGCATATACCTAAGTAGTGTTGGATGTTACTTTGTGATTGTATCTTTCCATTGTGGATTATCCTTTGTGGATTCTAGGAGCCCTTCGGGGGTCTTGGGGTCCCTACTGAGTAGCATATACTCACCCCTGCACGGGCTATACCCGCACTACGTTGTGTTGGTTGCAGATGATGAAAAACACTGATCATGGTGGAGGCTTGTGGAGTAGGTCGGTACCTGGAGGTGGACCACTGGGCGGGACGTACTCGGAGAGGATGACTGGACTTGAGGAGCTGTGGAGGCTATCTATACCCACCCTTCATGTGGGACTTCCAGTGGATGGCTCGTCGATTCAGCTTTACTTTTCAGTTGTTGTACTCCATTTTTCAGTTGTACTTTACTTTCAGTTTGGGTTTGTATTCTGGCCCACTTACTTTTCCTCACTTACTATTGTATATAGATTTTACTTAGTGTTTACTTCATCTTTCTTACTCTGTGTGTTTGTTCACTTTACAAAGGCAATGCCTTCCCTTTTTATCGAAAATCACGCCTTGGTGCTAGTCGCCAGCCCCTGGCCTATGGAAGGCGGGCTTGGGGTAGTCACGGCACGGGCCCCGAGGACGGGTTGTGATAAAACCCTAGTTTAGGGTGTTGCATGTTTAGGAAATATAACCATATTTTTTTCTTCAATGATATTTTAGATTTAGAAATGGATTCTGAATATGAATTGGGTTTATTATAATTTTTTGGATGTGTTTTTCCATGTTTGTTTGATATTGGTCATTGGGCCTAGAACTTCATGTTAGATTGTTTTGTTTCCCGTGCCTAGTGCTGTTTGGAAGGAGGTAATTATTATATAACATTCTTGTGATATGAATTGATGGTACTTAGCCATGTAGTGATTGATATTTACATTGGATTCGGGATATTTTTTGTGCACAATTATTTTACCCAGGCTGTGAAAACCTAATGCTCCTAGACTATATGGGGAATTGACATTGAGGGCTTCCCCAAAGTGTCTGTTATGCTTTTCATATTGTTATACTATAGGGAAGATTGAAAATGAGTGCTCCTTTATAGCTTCTATAGTATACCATTATGAGAACACATGTGGAATTAATGTTGAGTGATTCCTTAGAGAGTTGGTAGTTTATCATTTAAAGACCAGAGGAGGAATTGACGGTGAGTGCTTCTTCAGAGAGTCGTTGTTTGCATGAGACCAAAGGGGTTATACTTTTTTAGCTTTACTAGAGGGTCGTTATATATTTATTGATTAAATTATAATTTGATCAAGAGGTTTTAGAATTTTAGAACATTCTAAGATTGTTTCTTGTGATTGATGGGTTTAATTTTTTAATAAATGAAAAATAAATGTAGTTTTCAACTTTAGGACTATTTACTTTTGAGTTCTTTCATGTTTATTACATCATTTTTCTCTTTTCTAACAATAAATATTCATAGACTGTTAGGTATACATCATCAAGAGGTTACCTACAAGGATATTATACACACCCCATTTTGGTCATGCTATTGTGACCAAACAAATTATATTGTTTCAGGTATAGATAATGGTAATATCCCTTCAACTTCAGGTACTTTGCTACTATGAAGAATGAGAGCAGAGGACCAAGATAAGGTTTGTAATGCTACTGTAGTTTATTTTTTTTATTTTTTACACTGGTTTAGTACAATATTTCCAGCATTCTATCTTTTTTGGAAGCTTTCCAAGATCTATGTGACATTAATCCTTTATATATGTGCCCCAGTTAATTTTTTTACTTTCAGTATTCTGTTGTTTTCTTGTTGTATGGTATTACAAATTCTGCAAATATTTATTATTTTTTTCCACTATGTTACTCTTCCAATGAAGTAATAGTTTCACACTATCATACCCATTTCCCTCGCTTCTATTCGAAATCCTTTCGCATTAATTGAAATGCACTTGGGGCCATGTGACCAACTGGGTATGAGGCACGTGGGGCGGTACCCGGATCTGTGATGATAAAAAGTGGTATCAAAGGGGTTTCTTTTCTTCATTTTTTTTCTATTTGGATCTTCTAGGCTTGGATTAGAAGGAATAGGTAGTTGGTAATAATCTATGGCTGTGAGTAGCTAACCTGGGAACATGGAAGAGCCAATATATATTGAATATTGTAGTTTTTCTGGTTTGGAAATTATTATTGCTGATTTGATTTCACCATTTCCAGATTCAAATATTTTTTGTTGTTATCAATGATATTATGGAGGTTTTATTTCTATTGAAACATGATGATATTAGGGTATTTCATCCCATGAATCATATTCACACTTCCAATAGATCACATATCATGAATTCTTGTCATTCCATTAAATGTGAAATACTGAATGCATGATGTTATGATAGATGTATGGATATATATGCATGTTGTTGTGATAGATATCATGATATAATACATGATATTTTGATAGGG